>CM027836.1:38699990-39946865 GCA_016097545.1 Eucalyptus victrix | reverse complement strand
CGAAAGGGTTGGGCTGTTAGATCATGGGACTTTATACCTTCGGGAGCACCAGTATGTGAATACATTGGTATTCTCAATAGGGCTGAAGACATGGAAAATGCCTCTGAGAATAACTACATTTTTTATATTGATTGCTTGCAAACCATGAGGGGTCTTGGTGGAAGGGAGGTTAGCATCTGATACTCTGCCTCTCATGACGAAATTCCACTTATTAAAGTTAAATGCACACATGCATGTAAACAAGCTACATGCTTTCAATCCCATGCAAGTTTGAAGAAAAAGATTTGTAACACAGGTATTCGTTGATATATAAGTTGCATGGGAATATTTTACTATATGCAACATGTGATTAGATGTTTTTGTATGTAATTTAGGAGCACCATATTTCAGGACAGGGTGACTTAATTACTAGTTCCTAAATTAATCTGGCTAATTAATATTTCCATAATGAATAGGGGTAAGATAAAGCTTTTAAAATGGGTATGATGGTAAATATAGAGTCAAGGTCATCGAAATATATTAAGTACATGAACTTGATAAGGGCTTAGCAACTGTTCAAGTATCCATGAGCTTGAGCTTAACTCGAGATCAATTATGAGCTGGTAAAATTTTAGAATTTGGCAAGCCCAACCCTGAGTAGTGTACAACTAGCTTGATTTGATTACACCATGAAAAATCTTTGTTTTTGACAGAGTTATAGGTGTTCTTTTTCTTTTTTATCAAAAAGACATTTATTGGGATATGCTGTCTCTATACAAACTATACTCTTGCATATGAGTCCAAATATTTGTGGGGATTGGTATGAACTTGTGATGATACAAGCTTTTCCTTTTTTTAATTGTTTGTGATTGCTTGAACAATACCTAGTCCATTAACTGGATAATTACACTGTGAATATTGTAGTTAAATTTTTAGAGCAATTTTATCAATTAAGCATTTCATAGATGGATCTCAACTTCTCTAAATAAGTGCTAGGCATTTGTGTCATGGGGATAAAGTGATTGGTCATCTAATCAAAAGTAACTTTAAAATTTGTTGTTGCATTGCGCTGAAGTGTTGTCCACATCGCTTGTATAGGGATTTATCATGGCCTAATAGCTTGAGCTTTGGGGTTAGACTTTTGACATGGTTTTAAGAGTCAAGTTTTAATCTGTCCTGCCATTTTTATGTTTATTTCACATGTAGATCCCTGATCTGCAGTTCCACGTGCATACATATGGTTTCATTCTGATTTGCACGTGAGACGGGGTCTAAATTTTATTTCACCTCACTTGTTTATGGGGTTGGGGTCCATTGCGACCTTATCTGCATGAACCCTCTTTCCTTTCAGTAACTTAAGTTTTTTGACATTGTAATTTCTAGCCTTTTTAAATGGGAATGACATAGGATTGAGAAATGAATTGAGTATTTTCATCGTCAGCATTAGTATTATGTGGTAGGTGGCATATCATCTACAATCAGCCTTTTCAGTGCTTAAAATTGTAACTCTTGAAATTTTGCTACAAATATGGAGCTTAGTTACCAAGGTATTTGTACAGGAGAATAGTGTTTTGTTTTGAATATATATTTAAGATATCTAGATTGTTCAAAAGTTTGCTTGGCAACTTTTTTTCTACTGCTGTCTTGAGAATAGTTTGACTAGTCTGTTTTCAAGTTTTCCTGAATGCTGTTCTCTTCTATTGGCATCTGGCCGTTTCTCAAATTTTAACAAGAGTTATCCAAGATCTAGACACTGCTTTGTAGTATTGTCTTCTTAGACTGAAAGTTGAAAAAAGGAAAAGAATGTAACTGTGTGAAAGCTAACTCGAAGTCACTGTCAAATGCATTTTTCTGTCATGAACAGCCAAAATGTGACTTCATGTTTCTCATATTTCTCATCCATGATCAGAGGAGGTCACGAGATGCATCCTCTGGGACAGCTGATCAGGTGGAAAAGCATGATGAACAGAAATCTGAGGTCCCAGAGTTCTGCATTGATGCTGGTTCAGCTGGAAACATTGCCAGATTTATCAATCATAGCTGCGAGCCCAATCTATTTGTCCAATGTGTATTAAGTTCCCACCAAGACATTAAGCTGGCTAGGGTGGTTCTATTTGCAGCTGATAACATACCACCATTGCAGGTAATTCATTTTTCTCTTGTGATGCACTCTTCGCTTGGTAGCTATAGACTTAATTAAATATATTCAGCAGCACTGTGTCAAGTTGTAGCTCTCTCTGTCTGTACTTATGTGTGCGCTTACGAGATATAGGTGCATGCACATAGCTGCTAGTCTGAAAGCCTTGCGTATTCACGAAACTGACTGCTTTTATTTTAGTAAACTTTTGCTGATAGATTTGTTGAAAGTGTGGACCACTGGTTCTCGCTAATTTTGAGGAACTGACATCTTTTAAGCGGGTTTGTTCTGGTTCTTCTCAGCATGACTGACTCCCAGTTATTTCGTCTGTAGGAGCTTACGTATGACTATGGCTATGCGCTTGATAGTGTTTTTGGTCCTGATGGAAAGGTGAAAAGAATGCCATGCTACTGTGGTGCAGCTGATTGTAGGAAGCGCTTGTTCTAAAACATTAAAACATTCCAAGTGCTTGTTCCACCTTCTGTGGTTCTTATGCTTTTCTTGGCCAAGCAAATTTTGTGGTAATGTGCTATTGCGTAAGCTTGTCTGTTCCTGTAATCTTGTCTCTGCCGTGACAGGTTTGATACAATAGGTTAGATTCTATAGCCAGAAACGGAGAGGGAAAGCAAATAGGTTCTGTTGTGAAAATCAAAGAAGTGCACGTCGTTTGTCGGCTAAGGAAGTTTTGTGTATTTAGGATCTGTCATTTTCCCGTGTTACGACACTTTGGGCTTTGATTGCCACTATATCTGCAAATGAAAATTCAGGGGTGAGAGGGGAAGCAACAAAAAGTGCTTTTCCCTCACTAAAAAAGACTTGGTTTTGTAGAACCTGTGCGGTTGATTTCTTATATTGTGAGCCCTTTGGTTTCCTTTCAAGTCACTCACGCCATGCGGTCACTTCGAGTGTCAAGTGCCTTGCTGCTTCCATCAAGTGGTCCTGGCTGAATTATCTTCCGGGGAAGACAACTAGGCTTGTGAAATCTCATGCCTGACAGGACAATTTTGCATGACACTTCTGACCTGCATGTCAAGAGAAAACGCAAGGTAATTCTGATGCTTCTGAGAGCAGAGTATTGTCATCACTTTTTGTATAGATTTAGGGTGACCAAAAATGTCATTTTGTTGCAGATTGAAGAAGCCCAGATCGCTAGGGAAGTTGAAGTTAATGAAAACCGAATTCGCAAAGCACTAGAGAAAGAAAATATTTTGAGGAGAAAGGTTTTCATTTATCACTTAAGGATATGTGAACTTTGTGGAGAAAACTTTGGCATGTACTGATATCCTGTATTTTTCTATTGCAGGCTCAGGAACGAATGAGGAAAGAGATGGAAAGATTTGATCGTGAAAGAAGGAAGGAAGAAGAAAGGTTGATGCGTGAACAGTAGAGAGAGGAGGAGAGATTGCTACGTGAGCAAAGGCGAGAATCAGAGCGACGGGAGAAGTATTTACAGAAAGAATCTATTAAGGTAAGTATTTGAGCTTGATATTGCATTTTCACTAGTTAGTTTCTTTTGCTTTATTTGATTGGTTAAGCAGCACCTCTTCTTTTCTCTTTTCTTTACCAACTTCTCTGGTTTTTTGTTTGGAAGGCGGAGAAAAAGAGACAAAAGAAGAGCTTCGTCGAGAAAAAGAAGCAGAGAGACGAAAAGCTGCAGTGGAGAAGGCCACTGCTGGCAGAATTGCCAAGGAATCCATGGAGCTTATGGAGGATGAACAGCTGGAGCTGATGGAATTGGCCGCTGCAAGCAAGGGGTTGCCTTCAATAGTTAATCTCGATCATGTCACTATGCAGAACCTTGAGTTGTTCAGAGGTAGGTTTTTTATAGCGATTACTGTTAAGACCAGTTTCACTCCATTGATTCATTGATTGTGTGATATTGTTGTTTTAACTAGGATTCTATGGCAGCTAAGAGAAGCTTTTAAATTCCTATGCTCTGTTTTTATCGTGTACCTTAAATTCAGTAAAAAGGAAATAGGGCCTGATCCTTTCTAGAAAATTTACCGGTGTTCCATTGTTGTCAAGAATAATTCTAGATATACTGAAGTTATACAATTACCATCATACTAAATGATGTTAACATTGGATATATGAATGAGTCACCACGAATTCCAAGATTTTTGCGGTCTTTAGATGGTAGTAATAATCACTTGAAAATGAACAAAAACAAGACCACAATTGATTGTGCTGGAAGTCAAAGGAAGCTGTCAGAAGAACATGAAGATGCTGATTGGCGTAGTCTGGTGGTTTTCTCGAAGAGTCAGTCAACTCCTACTGATCTGAGGTCCGTCCATGATGTTAATGACATAGCCAAAGGAGAAGAAAGAGTAAAAATACCATGGGTTAACAAGATTGATGAGCAGTGTCCACCATCCTTTCACTACATACCTCATAGCCTCGCTTTCTCTAGTGCTTCTATCAATTTCTCCCTTTCTGAGATCTCATATATTACCTTAAAAAGCTTGCATGTTCTTGTGGAAAATCGGACAGTTCAAGAAAACGCGTACCGTCTCGGAAAGACTTGCTGTTGCATCATTGCTTTTAAAGTAATGAGAAACAATCTCGATGCTTTGAACGTTGATTTGCAAGATTTTTTTGTTCAGCTATACAACCTCATACTTGAATACAGCCCTGGAAGGTTAGCACTTCTATGTTGGGTGCTCAGTACCTTGCTGTCAAGTTTGTTTTTTGAGGTCATGTGCTCATGCACTTTCAGTTACCAAATTTTATTATAAACCATAGCTCTAAATGCAGATGACTTTGTTCAGAGATAAAATAGTGATCTATTTCTCATGACCACAACACTTTTAACTGTAATTAATATCTGATGTCTAAAGCAGAGATCATATCCTTGCTGTCAAGCTGGTTTTCTAGACTCATCTGCTCATGCACTTTTGTTCACATGATTTTCTCTATAACTGCAGTCCTAGATGTTTGCCTTTCTCCCTTTGTATGGTTACTCATTGATATCTGATGGCTCAAGCAGAGATCAGGGTGAGGTGCTAGCTGAAGCTCTAAAGATGATGCTGTGCAATGATAGGCACTCACTTGACATGCAGAAGGCTGCAGCGTTCATAAAGCGTTTAGCCACATTCTTGTTATGCTTTGAGTCTGCAAAGTCCATGGCTGGTACCCTCTTGGTATCCCATGCCAATTATTTATTTCCTTGATACTAAGATTATCATTCTAATTGGTTACTTGTTTGCCCTTACTCGCGGCCTTGGTCACTTTAAAGCATCTCCTATTAAATGCCGGGTTTTGTTGGAAAATGATCCTGGAGGTGGCTCAGTATCAGGTTCTGTTGCAGTAAGCAATTTACTGCTTCCATGCAGAACCCTTAATTGATGCATGATATGTTGGATTTAAAATGGAGATGAAGGAAGTAAGGCTAAAAAGAGAAGTGTCTCCTTTCTCCGTGATGCAATTTTGGGTGCATAAGAGAGATGAACGCATGCTGTCAAGGTTCAGGAAATCTCGTCTCTTGATGTACTTTTAAAGGATGTCATTCATCCCAAGGATATAAACTCCTTTTTCTTTTGCAGGTCCAGAAGGTTCTAAAATTCCACCAATGGAAAGTCTCAAAATGCTTTAACTGTTGGTCCATCATTAGGACTTCAAGGATTGTTAGAACTATTCTTCTCTTTCAAAAGACCATCCCTTGGTCAAGAGAATCAAGTTACCTCCATACCTTCACCGAGATATCTCACACATTTTATGCTTTTTAAATTGCTTATCAAAAAAGAAAACATTCAGATTTTTGGCCACTGTATGTGTTATTTCGAATTGCATGATCTCTGTGATTTAATTGTATAAAGTACAATTTGAGATGGAAATTGCTACTAAAAGTTTTGAAATAGATGAGCTTGACGTTGCAGAGATGAATTCTAAATGCCCCCAACTGCAATGCATGAGCTTAAAGCTTTGAGTCATAATTATTAAGCATTTTGTTATAGGTCAAAGTTCTCAACAAACTTGCTTCAGCTCGAGCTTCAGAGCGGGTAGCGGCAGCAGAGTCTTGACAGATTTGGTAGAGGGTCTAGAAGAAGCAGCCGTTGCTGTAGAATTGAGGTTGAAGATCAACCAAAGTCATCCGGACTTAAAGGGAGGGTACGTGGTTTCTTGGTTTCTAGCAATGTCGTTTTCTTTTTCCTTCTCTAAGATCGATAGTGTAGAGGTTACGAGATCTTTCGAGACTATGGAGAGGCAGTGTTGAAGCACTTGGAGAACTCTATTGATTTGGACCCAAAGCTTCAGAAAGCTCCAGTAAATTATGAAGGAGTAAGTTTTGAATCGATGAAGTTATTCTTAATAGATTGGACCTCATCATTTCAGCAGCTATTTATATTGTGTATTATCGTGTTCATATGCTGAGGAGACAAGTTAATGCTCTAATTCTCAATTAAAGTACATACGTTCTGAATGCTCCTAGGGATGGGAGCAAGAAGGAGAGTTAAACGTCACAATGGAGTCCATGTTGGTTCTTGATTTGTATCCACAAGAGGAGTCAAAATTATAGTCCACAATGAGTTGAGCAAAATGCTGTGTGCTTACCAAAATAATATCCGAACTAGTGACCTCGGAGGAGTATTTTACTATAAAGTAAATGCAGGTCCATCATGCTATCTAGTTAATTCCTCCCTTCTTTTCTCCTTGAATAGCGCAAGACGGGTGAGCTTTGCATTTTGCATGTGATGCTGATCTCTAGTCGATTGCCGCTTAAACAGTCCAGGTATTTGGGTTTGGAGGATGGTTCCTTATGAGGCTCTCGCTTTATGATCCTGTTCTTCCTCTTAACATTGAGGTAGAGGAATCTCTTACACAAGCTACCATAAAAATGATTTTATTGGATTAAGAATTCAAACCAAAAGTTCTCCACTGGATACTGCGGCCTGGAGGTTTCTGGGTCCTCTCACGACCACCAGTCAACTACCAAAACCGCTGGCGTGGATGGAACACCATCGTGCAGGAACATAAGTCAGATTATGACAGACTGCAGAGGCTTCTCACCTAAATGTGCTTCAAGCTATATAACAAGAAGGATGACATCGCCATGTAGCGTAGAAAACCTCAAACAACAAGTTGCTACAATCGCCTTGCGAAACCCGATGCCTACCCCGCCGAAATGCGATGACAGCCTTGAGCTGGACTCGCTTGGTATACTCCGCTCCATCCTTGCATGGTTGTTCCGAATCCAAAGCTCAAGAATATCAGTCTCAAATCCATCCCCAAATGGCCTGAGCGACTGCACGTCACACCTGAGCACATGTCAGAAATACAAGGAAGAAGCACGAGTGCTTTCAAGCACGATGATAGTAAGTGGAAGGTGCAGGCAAAGCACTACAAGAAAGTACTACCTGCACTTGGGACTGATAAAATAAGAAATGTCATGGATATGTACAATGTCTATGGAGGTTTTGCAGCTACTCTGATTGATGATCCATTATGGGTTATGAACGTTGTCTTGTCCTATAGGGCCAATACTCTTGCCATCAAGCATTTATGTGTGCATTATAATTGTGTACTAATATATTTTTTTGAATATTCAAATCTAACATTCTTCATTTTGACCTAGGAGTGTACGTCAAAGCTTAAATTCTAAGCCCAATTATGATTCAATGCGACATTTGTCCATCATTACGACATCATACTATCAAGTAATCAACGACTAAATTGGACATTTGTCCATCATTACGACATCATACTATCAAGTAATCAACGACTAAATTGCGGAGAATGATCAATAAATCTATGATGTCCTACTCCTTTGGCACTTGAGTTCACTACTAAATATAAGAATTAGATCCAAATATGATATGAATGTGGAAAAAATGTCCACTCATCTTTTCATGCCCTGCACCTTCACTACTAATTCACATCTTGGTGCTACTCATAAGCATTGTTTAAGTAAACATCGGTATGAAAACTTTCTAATGAAAAATAAGTATTGGTGGACGTTGTTATATGAAACTCCATAATCATTGACAAATAAATATTTACAATACATTTTATAAAATTAATTTATTAAAATACGAAATATTATCATCAATTGACTAAATAAGTAGACACTTTCAACCATCAAATAGATTTTTAAGTCCTCCTTGTTCTCTGCAATCTCATTGAACATCTCAATGCACTTCTTGACAAGATTTTTCCTTATGACCTTCACAATCTTCTTCTGTTGCAGCATCTCACGAGAAATGTTGAGGGACAAGTCATCGGAATCGACAACTCCTTTCACGAATCCAAGATACTCTGGAATGAGCTCCTTGCAGTTGTCCATAATGAAAACCCTCCTAACATAGAGCTTGATGTTGTTCATCTTCTTGCGAGTATCGAAGAGGTCGAACGGAGCACGTTTTGGGACGAACAAAATAGCCTTGAATTCAAGCTGCCCCTCAACAGAGAAGTGCTTCACGGCAAGATGGTCTTCCCAATCATTGGTCAAGCTCTTGTAGAAGGAAGCATACTCCTCCTTGGTGATCTCCTCTGCCTTTCACAGCCAGATGGGTTTCAGTTTGTTGATGAGCTGCCACTCATGAGAAACCTCCTTAATCTTCTTCTTCTTGGACTTCTTTTCTTCATTCTCCTCATTGACGTCCTCAACATCTCCTTCCTCTTCCTTCTTGGGCTCATCGTCCTCATCATCACTGATCTCTTTCTCGGTTGTCTTCTCAGTCCATAGATAGATGGGGTAGCTAATGAACTCGGAGTGCTTCTTCACAAGGTCCTTAATCCTTCTTTCTTCCAGGTACTCCAGCTGAGGAAAACAGAGACGTGACGCTGTTAGCATCACGTATCATCCAAAACCAATGCAAATCTTCTCCACCAATTCATAAAAGCAACCGTAAATGAACTCACCTGGTCCTCCTTAAGGAAGAGGGTGATCTTGGTCCCTCTGCCGAGTTGCTCCCCACTCACATCTCTTGTAACGGTGAAGGAACGACCAGCCTGGGACTCCCAGATGTACTGCTCATCATCATTGTGCTTAGTAGTCAAAATGACTTTCTCAGCCACCAAATAAGCAGAGTAGAAACCGACACCAAATTGACCGATCATGCTCACATCAGCTCCCGCCTGCAATGCCTCCATGAATTCTTTCATCCCTGACCTCGCAATCGTACCTAGGTTGTTCACAAGATCTGTCCAATTCATCTCAGACGTTAATATCTACCAACAGTCTCACAACTTAAATGAACTCAGCGTAACAGTAACCGTTATAGCATAGGAACATAGCCGTAGCAAAAAGACGTGAGCAAGAAAATTGATCAATCTCTGTCAGCCAATTACATTACCTCCAATGTACGCATTTATTGAAGGGTCCTGATGCTATTCTTCTCGAAGTCTCTACTTGAAACATACACTAAAACAGAATAGCCCAGAACCGCACATGATATAACGATCTCCGTGTGAGATTTACATGGAGATGTGTATTTTGGGGGCCAGTGATAGGGTGTGGTGGCTTAAGTAAGAGCATATGTGCATTTACCACGGCGTGCATGCTGTTAAGCATTTAGCTGTCTGTCTGTTGCTTCGTCACTTGTCTGCAGCCTTTCCGCAGTTTGGTAATTTGATCTGACGCTCTGATGAAAAAGAGGAAGTATTTTCATTTCCAAAAGGGCTAACGGATAACATAGCACATGGGAACAACTTCTTTTGGGGGTGTTTTCCCCTTTTCTCTTTGCTTTTTCAGGATGTATAATTAAAAATGAACAGATGTTACAGGAGGCTCTAACTTAACGTACCTCAAGCAGAGTGATGTAATAGAAATCTTCCATATGTTGCATCAGCGCGCTTCCATCTCTAATTGCACGATATATGTTTATTTCAGTTTCCAATATCTTTTCTATGAGTTCCTTTTCACCTTTCATCTGCAAAAGAAGTTTGAGACCTGTCACGTTGGACTTGTGCACCAGCAATGGGTTTAACTCACAAATTCATTTACAGTTACTATCTCAACATACAGTAGAGTAAATAGACACGAGCTGTTCTGTCCAAGGTAGTTTAATGCAGACATGTAAATCAAAAATCAAAAAACTGACAAACCAGACAATAAGCAGACATATATATTGGCAAAGTTCATCAAGACTGCTACAATTTTGCATGCATGTCTGTGTGACTTCACCAAGCACGTTTCAGCAGAACAACAGTAAGGTACTCTAAAATGAGATATATAAGAATGTTCTGATATTAAGCGTATGGAAATATCAATTTGTCTATTTAAGGAACTTTCAGTCACCAAGGAAGAAAAGTGAACTTACAAATTCACTAATTAAAACATCTGGCGTGGCTTCACCAACAAAGTCACCTTGGTAACCATCAGCCAAGGACTGCACATTTACCTGAACAACATCAACCAATTGTATAAGTAGTTGATCTGGGAAGATCTATACAAGTAAAACTACTGCTTTCTCATATTAGCAACAGAAAAGTAATACGAGTCATGATCCAATTTCCTACTGATGCTTCCCTTGATAAGTCCACAAGTAACAGACTCGAACACTTGAAACCATCAGCTAGTTATTATTAATCCAGAGTATTTCACCATGCAACAGAGTTCTGAGTGGAATAACTGCACCAACATATTCCTCAAGGGAATGGGTTGAAGAGCTTAAATAGATGAAATTTGTTCACTCATTCTGTGTAAGAAGGTTAAAGCTATATAGATACCCAGGCATCCTTAACATCTCCTGCTGCTAGATAGATGGGTTGGGCCACATGGCAATAACCCATCAGGCGTGGAATTGACGGTATGATATCCCTGTGATTCACAACTCTCCAGCTGTCCTTCACTTTCTGCAAAGCAACAGACAATTGCATCACACATACTACGTGCGATACTAGAAAAATGCATCAAAAGATTTTCCACTAATAAGGGGGAGATCATGCTTAGGCCACCTAAAAGTCTGCTGACATGAATCTATAGAATTATAAGATGCCAAATTTTTAAAGAGATAGCAGCAATCATAGCAGAAGCTCAGTTGGAGGAGACATTGGAGTGTGACCACAACATCTAGAAAAGAAGTCACTTAAATGAACAAGAAAGCCCTCCTTAGTGAGTTGCGTCACTAAAATAAGTTACTGCAATAGGGAGTCAGAATGATCCTCTAAACTTGGAAAAATAAGTACCTTTCAGGAATAAACAAGAGTGTAGTAATCCACAGAGAATTCTTGAGAAGATTTATAATGATGAAAGGCATGAATAAAGAACAGAAGAACTTCATTTTATGACAATCGTTGCTGATGAAAATAAGTATAATTGTACCAGCGTTTTGGCATGTGAAGAAATCTTAAGAAAGTTGCTGTTAATACAGGATGGATGCCGAGGTTGTTCATCGAAGAGTAATATGTTTCACGAAATTTTTTTGTCTGTATTTTTTTGTTGGCTTATACCGGGTTTCAAACCCGGCAAATGACCCTTGAGTCCATCCCACCCTTGCGAGAGGACTGAATGCGTTTTGGCATGTTTCATGGCAGTCAATCCTAACAATATTGACAATAAAGGTAGAGCAGCAACTTCCATGCCACTATGCAAATATGCATGGGCGCAAATATGCATGGGCCTGTTTATATTTGCACACAGAAAAGATTGCATAAAGGAATCAGGAAGCGGTAGCCATCACTTAGTTTTCTCAAGGATCTGAGTACAGATGACAGGGCTACGGGGCACATATTTCTCTCACCTCATTATAGAGTTCTGCAAATCTCCTGTTACCAACTCTAGGAGATCCGAAGTTGTACATAGTCACATAAATTGCTCCATGCCTAACATACACAAAATGCGTTAGTCACATGCCATAAGGGAAAAAAAGATTAAAAGCTCTACTCCCATGATTTTAATTTAAATGGCCTAAGACACTTAAGAGTAATAAAAAAAGGCCGCTCAAGTTGCTGCTTACAGATAAACTCACGATTGAAGAACTCTAGCTTCTCATGGTGTGACCTGCGTTACACATATAGTATCTCATGTCGTCGGCACAATTCAGTTACATAACATGATATGAACTATATTCAAACAGCTTAAGCTTTTGCAGTAAGTCAGTTGTGCACAAAACTATAACATGGTATAACAGCCAAAGATCTTGATTTCGATTCCTCACACCTAGTCTTTCACCCTTTCTAGTTTCCCTTCTTCAGATATCTTGGGTTTCAATAATCTTCGCCCATAAGCCATGTTTATTGAGTTTGCATGCTTCATGCTTTCCCCATCATAGCAGCAGTCTCCATGAGGAGTACTTAGCTATGGAATATAATATGCACCACCATTCCATCAGTTGAAGTTATTGAAACAAATGGTTACACACATCACTATATAAGGCACCTCGAATCAAATTAGATGAATCTGTGGAATCTCACAAAGAAAATGCAATCTACTGAGACCAGAAAAGCATGAAAACTATTCCACCGAACTTTATCCATGCCATTCCAAGAACACCAAGAAAATTGGGCAGGTCCTCACAAGTATCGCAGACAAAAATTTGCCCAGACTCAACACACAAAAATCATTATTTATTAACAATAAAGATCTCGTGATTCAAAGACAGTGGATTTTTCCTTTCCGGATTATGTAATACAAATTATTCAGGTTTTTATCAAGAAAATAACACAATGTTCTTTTCTTTAGTCCATCATGCGTTTACCTTTGAGCTACCTGCAAAAATGCTAGTGCTCACATGCTCATGTGCATGGAACAACCCCCCCCCCCAAAAAAAAAAAAAAAAACACACGCACACCTCATTCTGCAATTTTGTAAAGTCCCGAGCGGGAACAACTTCTTCTACAGCAAATGTCGACTAAACCCGATTACTTGGCGGGGGGGGTTCCTTAGCTAATAGAGAGTCTTCAACGTCACGAGTGGTGCTTTTCCCTGTGTACTTCAATTAGGGCAAACTTGCTTTACATGACATCACAATTTCATTCATTCACTTTTTTGGGTGTTTTTAGAAAGCCAAAAGTATAAACCAGCTGGCACCTCCTCTTGTAAAAAATGTCTCACAGACTCCTAAACTCTACCAAAAAACTTCTCCACCACCATTTCAGCCCCTTTTATCAGCCTCAAATGCCTGCCTCCCCCAGTGATACTATTGGTCTATTCAATTTAACCATAACTTTTAATCATTGAAGATCACGACATGTGTCAAATACTTAAAAGTATAACTGCAATCAAATGCATGCCAGCATTTTGCAGCTGGACAAATATCTGAGGCAGAAAAGTAAATATAATAGTTATCTTTAGTATGAAAGATGTCACTCACTTTGCTAATTGACTGGATGAAAGCTCAAGAGCATGGAGAGTAGCTAGAGCACCACCTAAACTATGACCAGTAACATAGACATGCCACTTGTACTGTGGCTCACAGCCATCGTCCCTGCAAGAAAACATTTCACCATCAAGTTATCACAAGACAATCAGCTCTTGGTGATAGCACAGCATGGTAGCCATTTAGTAATGGAGAAAAACTTGTTTGAATGCATGGCCTTGGTATATGACAAAATGAAAGAAACACTAGCAGTTAAGTTCACACTGAAGAAAGATATTGCCTGGAGGGCAAACAAACTGTTGAAGAATATCTGTCTACATTGAGACACATATGGTTAGTACACAAGTGTTGGGAATTCTAAATAAGGTAGTCAAGGATTTGGGTATTAAGTAGATTGTCTCCCTAGGCTTGGCAAGTGAAGCATCAATATACTTATAAACATAAAGTCAAGCAGGTATTTTGTGTTCTCTCCTTTTGTATCTTCAGCAATCCCTAAATACTAAACATGGAATCAGATCCACCAAGAGAGAGAAAACCAACAAATATGGGACTTCGTTGTTAACTCTCACTCGCTAACACAGCTTCCTTATTGAGTTCTTTGTCATCTCTCATGGGTAGCGACCATGAACAAATGCTACTCATATCCTCTCCCTTGGGGCCAGCACCTCCGTGCATCAAGCCCTCTGACTCTTCATCCAATGCTACTGTCTGCCCACCTATCTATGCACCTTGACATAGCTTCAAGGAGTCCCTCCTTTGTTGTCCACTTGCCTGTTTTCCGGCTCTCAATATCCTGACTATACCCCCCTCTGCGGGGATTCAACTCACACCAGCCAGGTGAGTCCCAATCCACATGGATTTATTCTGGGCTCCTTGGTGTCACTCACAACTTCAGGACTGCTAATCCTCGAGGCTTTGTGACTCCAGACCCACAAAACTTACTGCAAAGAGCACAATGCAGCTCATGCAAGATACACCTCAACTCCATCACACAGCGATGCTCAAGGAGAATATCAACCAAGTTCATGGGGTCAACGCCTACAACTCTCCGAATTCTTTTGTGGTTTTTTAAGAGGAGCAAGCATGATTAGTTTATAATATTTTTCTAGGAACAGCACTTACACAAAACCAATTGCCATTTTGAGGAGTGATAAAATTCTTATTCTCACTGAATCATATGCACTTAAAAAGCCACTGTGAACCTGGAAAACAAGCAACAAAAATTTTGTAAGCAAGGAGAAGCATGATGGACGGATTCAGCAAAATACGCATCTCACAATAGTTGACAAAAGAAGTCAAGATCTAGAATAGCAGTATACTTGAACTTCTTCCTTGAAATCTCCACCAATCCTTTCAGGATTCAAAGTGTAGGAGCACAACAAAATAAACATCAAGAAAAAAAAAATTGACAAGTAGTATCAGTGTATTACATTAAACCAACTTACATAAATATTACAGAGGATAAGCATATTAAACACCCAAAAGAATTGGTGAATTTGCATAGTTGACACAAGCAACAAGCAACAACCAAAAGAATTAGTGGATTTGAACAATTCAAACAAGCAACAAGCATGGACATCTTTTCACATAGAAAAGAAGACACCAAAAAGAGCACTGCTCAAAACCTTTCTGCAAACACAGATGTCAATTGGCATATATCACTCACCAATTCCCAGGTACCATAGGATGATTAACTATAAGCCCTGCTCAATGTAACAGAATTGGTTTCAAGCCTAATCATACATTCTAAATTATTGCTTAGCACTGCAAATTATGAGGAGACAAAAGACTAACATCATATCAGACTGGGACAATCTTCAAGCTACAATTCGTTTTTCCTAGTGAGAAACTAAAGAAGGTTGCAAATTTTGATTTGTACTTGTTAAGGCTAAGATAGAGATGATGATCTGCTCCTCCATGACCAACTAACAGGCAAAATAGTAAAATACTTGTAATGGCATATATGTTGAGAGAAGACTATCTAGTGAATTAATTGATTTTTCACATTACCCAGTAGGGGCCAGCATCAAATCAGTCCGCAAGTCCTTCCATCTTGACTGGGAATAACAGATAGAAAAAAAAATAATAAATAAATATCTACCTCATAACCACATAAATAAGGTTGCCAAGGGAAAGATAGTGAAGCTGATTACTTGTTCTGTTCCTCTAAATGCAACAACTAATCTTCTTCATGCAGAATCACGCCAGATTGCTGCCTGCAGTAACCTTACTTCATTCATGCATGATTCCATCCCCAATTAAAAATGTGTGAGAAAAAGTAGATTAGGAAGCAGCTTCTCAATACAGGAAGACAATACCTGCGTATCAGTGGATGCGTTATCTAGGAAGCAAATTTTCTCAAATTCAGACTTAACAAAACTAGGATGACCAAGAGAAGTGGCAAGCAGCGCCCAGGCTTCCATAGCACTTTCTGCACTAGAGAAAAGAGTTTTCATCTCCTCCGACTTCTTTTCATCCAATGATGATACGTCTGATGAGACTGCAAGATTCTCACTCTTAGAATACACAGAATCATCACTTTTCATTTTATTATCATTCTTTTCCATAGAACACGCTTCCTTATTTAGCCGAGAAACTGCCGCAGTCAAAACCATCAATGCCCCCAAAACAGAATCAGTTTGCTGCAACAAATCTTGTGTCACTTTTTTTATATCCGGAATTGAAGACTGAATTGCACTTCTTAGAAGTGGCCCGCTCTCTGCAGAATCATCAATATCTTGTCTACTCGGCGTTGCAAGCCCAGATTCAACGTAAGCTTTTTCTACAACTTTCTGGGATTGTATGCCAATCTTATTTAGTACATCAAAACCATCCCATTTTACATTCTCAGGGACAGGAAGACCAAGTTTCTGTACAACCTTCTAATTGATAAGATCTGCAAAGTTCTTCCAGAAATGTTTCTCAAACTGTATGGATTCACCAACTAGCAATTTTTCTCCATTAGCATTCTCAAATCCAGTTGAATCAGGGGAAGACTCAACAACAATGTTCTCTTCATTCAGGCTCTGGTCATTCAGCAATGGAACATCTACAGATGAAGACTCCTCAGGTGCAGCAGTGGCATTGACCGATTCCCCTTCTGCTACATATTTACCACTATTTAAAAGCTTATCCTTCCAAGGATATGTCTCATTAAAGGATTTCAACTGCCCAAAAGCATATTCAACAAACTGCCGAGCCGGCACACTATCAGACCCAACAATTGATTTCAAAGTAGACTCAAACCCATTTTGCCTGAGGAACTCTGAAACAAATGGGAGCTTCCACCACTTCTTTCCCTCATCAATTTCATCAAAACTTTTATATCTAACCTGAAACAGCATCACCAGTGAGCTTGCTCATTTTTTCGGCATAACACGCAGAAGGACGATAACTGGTATCTTAGTAAAGCATGGAAAGAAATCCACAATAACGAAACCAAGGTTAGAATTCTCATAAATGGAATTCAGATACTCATCACCAATTTTGCCTGGTTCAGATAGGATTCTCTAATATTCCTACCAAAGTCCAATAGTGGAAATATTTTTTCTCCTCCCAGCATTATTGTCTGATTTCTGAAAGATTGTTATTAAACTTGTTTATTAGTAGTTCTTATTCACACTTCATACATGTGAGACAATATACAAGCACTGCGTGTTTGTGTCATATGCATCTCAGTAGATACTCGATTTTGACATACAAGATCAAATGGACAAACAACCCCCATGATTGATTCAATGTCTTTGAAACAGATAAGAGGTTTACTTTGTATTTCAATGTCGTCTTTTCCACCAATATAATAAAGCAATTTTAGCCTATTGGAAAGGGCTGAGCTGGAGTGCGTGCAGACTTAGATGTCCAGGGTTCATAGCGTATTGGTGTAAACTGGTTCTTCAAGCATCTAAGATTTACCCAGCGACTGATTCATAATAACAAAAGAGAAACGATGTTACAACATCTTGGAGAAAGCTCTTATACAGTAATTGCCAGGTACTCAAATAAGCAAACGTTAATAAAAAGCTCTTGCTAATGCTCAGTGATTCACAGATAGATGCTGGAAGCTATAGGCCTGAATGAAAACTCTACCTTCTAATTGGAACTTCTCTTGAACAATTACAAATCATATATAGATGTTTATTTCAAGAAGTCAAGAGTCTTCAAACAAAAATCCTAATCGTCCTTTTAAGAGAGCTTCCAACTATGTGATTGATATAAAAATGTTTCCACACTTACCTCTAACTGTATCTTCCCTCCACCACCCATTCCTTCTAATTCCACAACCATTTCATGTGAATCTCCTGGAAACAGACATGCTCATCAAGAAAAAGTACAATTTCCATATGATAGTCATTTCATCCATTGCCAAGGTCATAGAGTATCAAATAATGTTTCACAGGAGAAAAACTGATCTGGTATATTGCTCATTTATTTGACTTCTGAACCACCCAACTAAACCACCACCAGCATTGCACAATAAAGTTCAAAATACAAATCGACAACAAATTCAATGATTCTCACCATCACACAGAAGCTCCAAACAGATTCCTGCATTGCCCATTCGCTTGTGTGGAGTTACCAAGTTTGCATCCCAAGCTGCCACCTAGCATCCACACCACAGTGAACAACAAAAAGATCAACAATTATTCAGCTTCAGTTCATGCATTTAAGGATAGCTGTATCCATTTGCTGAGCGCCAAAATCAGCAAGGACTTGTACCCAAAAAAAACAAAATGGTGGAGTTGCTTGCTTCGTGTTATGTTAATGCACGATATATGGCACAATCAACTTGGGATTGTATCAAATAAGGCAACAAATGAGCAAATCTCCTTAGCATGTAAAAGAGGAGTCCAAAAATTGATGCAGCAGTTGGCCCCCTCAAAATGGCATTCATTCATTTATTACAAAAGTAGCATCACATATTTTTAGGATAAGTCCTTCCTAAACATGCCAGCAATTCGGTCTCCAGTTAGTCCACAGATGCAAAGTGGAAAGGAAGTAATGGATATCACTCTGGTAGAGGCTTAACCTGGAGGTTTTTAGTCGAAGGGAGCTTAATGTTAAAAGTGAATTCCTCATTCCATGTTGGCTCTTTCTTCCTGTCAGCAAATTTGATTGACAAATAAAGTTGCAATAAGTCTGTAAATCCAGAGTAAACTTAATTTTTCCTCCATATGCATCATATGCTCTCATCTCCTGTATTCTGTATACAGCAGATAAACTAAATTGCAATTAGCCAATGTAAAAAGAGCTAAAGATTATTGCTTCAGAAGCTTCAGCAAAATTGTTTTGCAGAAACTGATGGGGAATGCTAATAATATGTCTTATCATTTAGGTCATCACGCGAGAAGCACAAAAAATAATTAGTAGCTGATAAATATTGTATTTCTCATTTTAACAAGTGAAAGCACCCTTTAACATTTTAAGGGAAGGAATTCCATAGCCTGCACCAACTTAATATAACCGCTCCTTGAGTACGGCTTTGTCAACTTGGGAAATTACATGGGCCTTGTGGGGTATTTTAGAGAGGAACTGCTAGCTACGTTTAGTAAAGAAGTGTGGAAATAAGTACTTGTGGTCTATGCGGCTGCTAGAACTGCATAAACTCCCGGAATTTCCGTGGCAATGAAAGTGCCGTTTACAAAATTTTTAGTTTTTCCCTTGTATACACAAGTTTCCATGTATGCCAAAATACTCTATAAGGTGGTAGGATAAAGTAAAGGAAGTACCTTGACAATAAGTAGACACCCCATTGGACCAGTTACAGCTTGGATGCCCTGAAATATATACAATAGAGCAAAATGAATCTCATAGACAAGGAGACAAAACATAAAGCAAGAGATCCATGACATTTTCCTTGTTTAGTCATATAATCATGAGAAAACATACAGCTAGAACAGCATCAACTGGTGGAGAAGCAAAAACATCACCACATATTGCAGCTGCTAGCATCCCTTCACCCACGAATCCAGAATGAGCTGGCTCATGGCCACTACCGCCACCTGACAAAGAAATAGCATAGATCATTGAACTGGAGATTCTTATGCATAAATCATGGCCCGCTGTTGAAGTCCATCACTTTCCTTCTAAATGATTGAACTGTAAATGAATTAATTGGGTAGATGAAGTAGAAGCTGTGGGGAATGAGGAGTTGCGAACAGATCAACGGTTTCTAAATGAGAGGTAAAAAAAGTGTTTCTGAATATAGAAACATTGGCAGGAACTAAAAGATAACAACCATATCACGCTGATGCCATGGACATCACCGACAAAATAAGAATTCAAGAAATTCAATGCGCACAATTAGATTCTAAAACATTAACATAGAAATGCAGGGAAGACAACATTAACCCGATATAACGACGACCTTGTCATATGTAGCAGGCGAAATATCAGCCCGCAACACGACCTTCACCTGCATTTCCACCAATAGGATTGGAATGGTCGTGTGAGTTACCGAATAAACTGTAAGACTAATGAAAGAAGCATAAAAAAAAAAAAAAAAAAAATTACGAAAGGGCGTCGGGGCCGGAGGCGGCGTCGTCGGCGTCGGAGTCGGGGGCGACGGAGGCAACGGCTTGAGGGGCGTCGGAGTCGGGGACGACGGAGGCAACCGACTTGAGGGGCGTCGGAGTCGGGGGCAACGGAGCAGAAAATATTGGGTGGGTTTAACCCTCCACGTAGGCGGTGGGTTAAACCACTCAGCGGTCGACGCGTGGCGCCACGTAAGCGAGGGCGTCAGGCGTTCAAAATTCGCGCGGGCCGCATGTGGGGCCCACCACTCTGACGCTCCCTGCTCTGCTCTCCTCTGCAACGCCTGAGCCCCCTGTCGAATCGTCCTCTCTCTCCTCTCTCTCTCTCTCCCTTCTCCGTTCCGTTCCGTTGCGGAGGAGAACAAAAACGTCGCACAGCTGCTTCTCTTCCCCCTCCTCTGCTCTCTCTCTCCATTCTCGCCGACGAGCTCTCTCTCTCCATTCTCGACTCCGACGCCCCGCCGACGACGCCGCCTCCGCTTCCGCCTCCGCCCCCGATGCCCTGTCGCGACTCCGACGCCCCTCAAGCCGGTTGCCTCCGACGCCGACGACGCCACCTCCGCCTCCGCCTCCGCCCCTCAAGGTCGTGTTGTGGGTCTGCCCGTTGCCTCCGTTGCCGAGAAAATATTGGGTGGGTTTAACCCTCCACGTAGGCGGTGGGTTAAACCATTCAGCGATCGACACGTGGCGACACGTTGGCGAGGGCGTCAGGCGTTCAAAATTCGCGGGCTGCGTGTGGGGCCCACCACTCTACGTGGAGGGTTAAACCCACCCAATATTTTCTGTCTTCCCTGCCTCTTTTGCACGGCGCAGTTCTGTTGTCCCCGTCAAAAAGCCTCCTCCCCCAACTCGTCACCAAGCAAAGCACAAGACCTGTCTCATCGATGGAGCGTTCCGCTTGGCCTGAGAACCTCTCCTCAAGCCGCAAGCACGCGATCCAGGATCTCCTCCATGATCAGAATCCCACGAAGAAGCTCAGAGATCTTTTCGACGCTCACTCTCAAACTGGCAATAACACAGGGAAGCCCCTTTTCGCGGAAGATCTGTTCTTCAACGACCTCAGGTCGTTCGGCAATTCCATATCTGAATCGATGAGCGATGAGTCCGACGAGGTCTTGCAGCTCCCGACCAACGCCTGTGTCAGGTCCGAGATCTCGGAGGGAAGTGAAAGCATCAAGTCTCCGATCCCAAGGTAAGCAAGGGCAAAATTCGCGTCTTTTTACTTTTGACTTAGTCTGAAAAATAATTTATCTATTCGTTCCTCTTGGCCCGAGAACCTCCCCCCCTACCGCAAGCACGCTGTCGAGGAGCTTCTCCGATCCCAGGAGTCCGCCAAGAAGCTCCGTGATCTCTTCATGAAGGCCTTCTCTCAAGCAGCAGCCGCCGCCGGCGGGGACGGCGGCGATGGAGACGGCGGCGAGCGGCACCCGGCGTCGGCCGAGGATCTGGTCGTCAAGGTCCTCCGGTCGCTCGACAACACCCTGTCGCTGCTGAGCCGCGCGGAGCCCGACGAGGTGTCGCAGGTGCCGGTCAGGGACTGCGCCGTCAAGTCCGAGGACTCCGAGGAGAGCAGCAAGACCTCGGTCGCCAGAGACCGCCGCGGATGCTACAAGAGAAGGTAATCGAGGGCCGGAATTCGTTTTTTTTTTTTTTTTTTTTTTTTCTCGTGAAAGTGAACAGATCTCTTGCAGCTTAGCAAAGTTGATTTTGCTGTTCATAAATTGGACACGTCCTGACTGATCGTGATTGAAATATAACAAGTTTGTCTAACTTGCAAAAAAAAAAAAAAAAAAAGCTTTCTTTTGTCATTTCATCTGTTTTTTTGTTAAACAATGTATATGGATCTGTATATAGTTCTAACATGAATTGCGAATTATTCATTTTTCTGCAGAAAGACTTCGGATACACGGATGAGGATGGATCATAATTTGATCGACGACGGGCACCAGTGGAGGAAATATGGCCAGAAAGCGTTTTTTAACTCGGAGTTCCCAAGGTACTTTGCAAATGATATTTTCAGTTTGGTTGATCTCTCTTATATAGGAGAAAAATTATTGTATCAATTAGAGTGGAATCAATTATTGCCTGATGTCTAAAACAAATATTACGTGGGAATCTTTTACAAGGTAGAGAAACTTACCCATTTCATCAACTTGACTAATCTGTATTTATGCTCCTCTCATCATGACCAATTAAACAAATGATTAGATGGTCTGTCGGCCCATCACGTGCTAATAAATTAGGGCCAATTGAAATGAGGGCACTATATTGCTTTTCATCATCTGTCCTCACATGTGAATTTTTCGGAATTATTCTTTGGATTCAAAGCATCTGAACTCCCGAATCTCCAATTGAGGGTGTTAATTTTCATACATGTTTGTTGGCAAAATGATTAAAGCCGTGTTCGGGGGGAATTTGCAGGAACTACTTCAGGTGTACTCATAAGATCGACCAAGGTTGTCTAGCGACCAAGCAGGTCCAAAAGGTACAGGACGCTCCGCCCCTCTACAGGACCATATACCAGGGCCAACACACCTGCAAGAACCTCATCATGAAATCCCCCTCCCTCATCCTGGACTCGCCAAGCCCTGGGGACTCCTCCATCCTCGTCAGCTTCAACACCAGTCTCCCTCCCAAGCAAGACGACGACAACAACAGCAGCAGCAACCCCTTCTCTTCTTCGGTTTCCCATCGGTGAAACACGAGCCGAAGCTCCCTGGCGAGGATGATCTGAACCCCCAGGGCGGTGGTGGCAGCTGCCACAATGATGAGAGCCACTACAACAACAACAACAATAACAACAACAACCACCAGTCCGAGTTGTCGGACTACTAAGCAGTGTTCGAATCGGCTGGGGAGATCTCGTCCCTGTCGTCGGATCAAGCGGATGTGATGTCCAGCTCTCATAGCTAGTGTAATGATATCTATGTTGTGGAACATATTTTGTGACTACATGCATGGGGTTTTTGTCTATTCTTGATGCCAAAGATTCTCTCACTTTGAGGAACGCAGAAAAGAC
The DNA here is from genome assembly GCA_016097545.1 of Eucalyptus victrix. Taxonomy (NCBI): domain Eukaryota; kingdom Viridiplantae; phylum Streptophyta; class Magnoliopsida; order Myrtales; family Myrtaceae; genus Eucalyptus; species Eucalyptus victrix. The sequence goes on along the minus strand of CM027836.1, from coordinate 39,923,942 downwards.
ACGGTCCCACTCACCATCACATTTCTTGTCCTGGCGCAGAAACTGGCCTCTCTTCGGAGATGGAGATAGTGGAAAACTCTCTCGACTTTGGCAATTTTAGCGAAACATCCATTGAATTCATAGTGTCCATTCGACATCAGGGTCGGGCTTTAGTACATATACTTAGGTACGTACCCCTGTACAAGCGCAGCATTTACAGCGATCGACTTCAATTTAGGCATGAATGGTTGCTGATGATCGCCGATCCAAGAAAATACCAACTCATCTGATTCCAAGAACATCTGATCCCAAATGGGCAAATCCAAAATTCTCGTTTGAAAAGTGACGGTGGATGCTGCAGGCAAAATGGAAGAAGACTCTATTCCTCCAACAGCAAGGTCCCCTTGGAGAATGCATGAACGGGCTGGTCAAGTCGTGCTGACTGAAGGAAAAATTGCTTTTAGACCTTATCAGATGCAGACCACATGATGTCTTCTTGGACGATTGTTGAATTTGACGACAGATACCACGATTACGACGGAGTACACTAAGAGGATAGCCCTCCATCAAAGGAAAACAGCTGTGCAGATGTAAAAGGCCGTCTTAGAGAAAGAGCGACCCCACTGCTCTCTGCTCTTGAAGGGAACAATTCGCCTTTCTATCTCGCGGTGGGACACGTTTTGTGGCTTAAAAAATCTCAGATAGTGCGAGTCATTTTGCGCAAGCTGATTCGGATCGTCTCATGCATTGACCCAAGATTCTATCTTTGATTGAACCGCGTTAGCAGATGGACTCATCATACGGACATAAGTGCCGGTTCGAGAGGATCTGGTTTTCTGAAGAAAGTGGAACGGAGAGAATCAGGAAAAGGGTTTTCTTCCAAGTATTGCACTTCCAAGTATTGCACTCGGTCCAAGTGAAGCTTGAATCGTATAAAACCTATCTTTGGCAAAATTAATTTTGAGAGGGAAATTGCGTTGAAAGTTCTAAAGGTTTGGCCAATGTCCAATCAGGTTGTAAAGGTTTGGCTAACGTCCAATCAAGTTGTAACGCGTGTCAATCTTTATAGTCAAGTCTTAAACGTTTTGAATTTGATGTAATTAAGTCTTTCAGATGATCGTTTAGGCAAATTTGCTGATGTGGTGCGCTGAAATACAATATGGTATTTTATGAAAAACTCTGAGCATATATGGCATTAACATGGCGTTGAAGGCTAGGGGTGATTGGCCTTCAAGGTGGGTAGGTCAAGACTTGCAAGTCCTTGCATTGTGATGACCCCATAGCTAGCTACCACTGCGCAAGTGCTGACTGACCCTTGTTGATGACATGGGGGAGGCAATATCAGCTCAAACCCAACCTCACTTTGATTTTTTTTTAAACGGCTAAAAACGTCACACTAGAGTTTAATGTGCCCTGTTGGCAAATTTGGCTGACAGCTCACCCGAAATACTAAATTGTACTTGATAAAAAAAATACGTTTTTGAAGACTCAATTGAATGAGCAAGCCAAACGTGTATAATTTTCCTATAGATGTACCGGTTATATGTATCACACGTACATCGGATATCAATGCTTACGAAACTTTTTTTTTAAAAAAAATGCATCACACAATATTAGATTTGAATTTTTATTGTGTCCATCATCAGTTTAAAATAATTTAAACATCAATCGATGGATAGTGACATGTGTTATGTTTACACATGAAAATTTTACAAAGAAGTGCACCAAACCAATCGCTTGCTATCAGCCCTAATTTTAATAGGTAGCAAATCGAGCTAATCATGTCCTGACGTGCAAGTGTGAACGGGGATGCGTTTCCATGCTCGGAAAGAGCCTTTTCAAAGCCTCGTGGGCGACAAGAAACAGGCCATAAAAGAGACACTAAAACCCTAATTTTATCGACTACCCCTTTCATTTTTTGTTTTTATTTATTTAATTGACCGCTGAGGTTCTCTGCTTTAACAACATGGTCCTCTCGTACGAGGACACGAGGACCAATCGAATCGAAAAGCGGAATGATTTTTCAGATCTAGGGCTTTCAACTTTTCCCTTTCGTTCCCACTTGTGTGCATAGCCGTGTATCACGAGTTGTCATCGTTTAAAATTCAAGATAAGCAAATAATGTAGTGAACCCAATTTATATATATTTCACTGTCTTTTTTCTAAGAATATACCCACTTTATCTAGAAATTTTTTTTTTAGAACGAGGGATAAGGAAAAGCTTGGTCATCGAAATTACCTAGAAAAAAGGGTAATGAATGATGCAAGCACGTGGCTGTCAAGAGCCAAGATGGTGATCTTTGTAGACCTTAACGATGTAGGACAAGAAATTGACCTACCAATTAGATGGTCAGATTCTATTTTGGAGCCATCTCTAACTAGGGCTCTTTAGATCGGTACAATGAATCAGAAAATCATCCCGCATGAAAAGAATAGTCACACACGTCACGTTGGGAAAAAAAAACTACTAAATCTCGTTACCCTAAATGATATCGTGTTAAGGTGCACCGGGAGGCCCCAATTCTTGACTAGAGGGGACACCAAATGTTTCTGCCCTTCCATCTCTTAGATGGTCAGACTCAATAAATATATCTTAATTAGTCAATAATTTATCAATTTAAGTTTTTGATTTTATTGGATATTTTAAAAGTTTCGAATTTGGAATTTGAACTCTCTCTCCGTGATCTCCATGAATGAAATTATCAGAGTTCTATTGCGTGTTTTGAGACACACATAAAAAAATAAAATAAAATAACATAACATAACATAACATTTGTAATAACTCGGTCAACTTGAAAAGACGTATTCTCGCACGTCACCAAACCTTGGCTCCTTCCTGATGTGGTAAATTGATGCATTTTATATTAGCTTTAAAAGTTTCGTCTTTAAACTCTCGAATCTTCATAGCTAGAAAAAAAAAACTCTCCCCCACATTCGCCTGTAGACCTTTCTTACTTATAAAGGAAAAGATTTCATAAAATGGTCTAAAAAGGACAATTGAGTCCTAATCAAACCTTTTTCACTCTTATCAACTTATTTTTTAGGGAAAATTACACAAATAGTCCCTATATTTTCACTCAATGTCCAATTTCGTCCCTGAACTTTCGATTGGCTCAATTTGGTCCCTGAACTATTAATAAAATGTCCGATCTAGTCCCTGAACTTTCGATCAGCTCAAGTTTTTTTTTTTTTTTTTTTTTTTGGTGACCCAGGGAACCTCCGAACGCCGCTTCGCGGGGAGAGTAAACCCTGGAGCGCCGGGGGCCCCCACCGCTGACCCCCAAGCGCAGGTAAGACGCGCGTTATGCATTGAAGCATCGCTTCCACGGAGGTTCGATCAGCTCAAGTTGATCCCTGAACTATGATAAAATGTCCGATCTAGTCCTTCGTTATTATTTTTTTTTTTTTTTCCTTTTTTTTTTTTCCTTTTTTCCTTTTTTTCCTTTTTTTTTTTTTTTTTCGCTTTCCCTCCCGGGCTCCCGGCGGAGGGCCGCATCCGGCGAGGGAGCCCCTCGCCCGGATCGGCGAGGGCCCCTCGCCGGCGTCCCCGCAAGCGGGCGAGTCCCTCGCCGATCTTGCGAGGGAGCTCCCTCGCAGATCAGGCGAGGGGCCGTCCTCGCCGGCGTCTACGAGGGAGAGCCCCTCGCCGGCATCGAGCGAGGGCGAGGCGAGGGGCTCTCCCTCGCAGATCTGGCGAGGGGCCGTCCTCGCCGACGTCTGCGAGGGAGAGCCCTTCGCCGGCGTCGGGCGAGGGCGAGGGCGAGGAGCTCTCCCTCGCAGATCTGGCGAGCGAGAGCCCCGCGAAGACGCCGGCGAGGATGGCCCTCGCCGACGCGCCGCGGGGCTCTCCCTCGCGACGCCGGCGAGGACGGCCCCTCGCAGATCTGCGAGGGAGAGCCTCGCGGCGTCGGCGAGGGCTCCCTCGCCGGACGCCGGCCCTCCGCCGGCTCCGGCGGAGGGAAAGCGAAAAAAAAAAGGAAAAAAGGGAAAAAAAGAGGAAAAAAGGGAAAAAAAGGAAAAAAGAAAAAGAAAATAGTAACGAAGGACTAGACGGACATTTCATCATAGTTCGTGGACCAACTTGAGCCGATCGAAAGTTCAGGGACTAGATCGGACATTTTATTAATAGTTCAGGGACCAAATTGAGCCATTCGAAAGTTCAGGGACTAGATCGGACATTTTATCAATAGTTCATTAACCAAATTGAGCCAATCGAAAGTTCGGAACGAAATTGGACATTGAGTGAAAATATAGAGACTATTTGTGTAATTTTCCCTATTTTAAGCTTTTTTCAAAAAGTATAATCAAGTCCTCTCTACCCTTACCTCTGTTGCAAATTGCCTTTGTGATAACAAGGAACTATTTACATTGTGATTTTTGGGAAAATTGCCCAAAAAATGCCTGATCTATTGTACTTTAATAATTTCAGTTATAAATCTTTTAATACGTTCTCCCTATCAAGCCCATCTAATCAGTTTTAGCTAGAAATGACTCGTATGGATGCCGATTGTCTTATTCAGCATGATCGGCGTTGACGTGGAAGTTTTTGAAATTATTTTATTCTTCTTTTTTCTTTTTCTTTTTTTTCCCTAACTTGGCAAGGGCCGCTGCTAACCATTGCCGATTACAGGTGGGGGCCGACCACACCAATTGTGGGCTAAGGCTTCATGACCCTCATCAGACTTGGTAGGGAAAAAAATAAAAGAAAGAAATAAAAATAAAAAAGAGAAACAAAATAAAAAATTGTAATTTTTTTTAAAGTTATATTTTTTTTCACATTAGTTGCCCATTCTATGTGACATTATTGGCATCCGCATCAACAATTTCTAGTTAAAATTGGCTGAATGAGCTTGATTGCCAAGATATAAAAATAATTAGGATCCAACTGACTAATTTTTTTGAAAACTTTAGAATTAAGTTGTTCAAAGTACAATAAATTTAAGAATTTTTGGATACTTTTCTTGCGATTTTAAGTTGTACTTTTTGATAAAATATTGGGACGCGATTAAAATTTCTTGCCACGATTTCCGTATTTATTCAATCATACCGAAAGATTTGATGCTCGCTTGATCCATCTCTTGAAACCTAAGGACTAATACATGCCATCTCTCATTATTGGTGTTATCTGCCTATACTTCTGTGTTTAGGTACTAATTTCATTTTTGTTTTGTGATATGAAAAAAAGATTTGTTGGGTTTTTTTCTAGTACCGACTAGTAATTCCTTAGAAGGGTCATGTTCTTCCTTTATTTCTGATTTCTTCCAACCACATTTTTTATTGATGAATGTTAAAGATTAACATCATTGGTTTTTGAATTTAGTTAAACTTGCAGATTTGAATCTTCATAACTTATAATCCACCAATTAAAATATAGGAGGGAGAAATCTGATCTAACCAAGAAAGGAGGAAAATACTGACCTCCTTCCAAAACTATGACCCTCAGACAAGAGAATCATAAAATGACAAAAACCAGTCTCAACAATAGAGAAGCGAAAAGTATGATTTAAAAAAAAAAACCTTTGAATAGATTAAGACATCCATATGAGAGAGAATTTAGGTCCTTTCTCTCGCTACTAGGTTGAGTTTATGTTCACAAATAAATTTGGATAATTTCACCAACCTCATGCAGTTTATAGGTGGATGTCACCAAGTTAGATTCGATTAAAGTAAACTCTGTAGTATCACGTTGTTTCACCTTTTTTATGCTTACAAGTTACAACAATGTGTTCAGAGTTCTTTGAACATCTAACTTATTCAAATTATGATGCTAACTCCGGTCCCACGAACATTAAATTGAAGGAATTGGCAGTTAGGGATATTTAAGTTGTTGTTGACTTGTTATGACAAAAATATCAAAATTAGAAGTTAAAATACAACACGGGCTAAGCTACGTTTGCTTGTCGTACGGGGATCTGTTTTAAAAAGCCCATCGTTGAGTCAGTTCGAGGGCTTCCATTCAAAGGCAAGTAGAGAACAAGATCACAAGAGCGTACATGTACCAAAGTCCCAGTTAGGCAATCATCAAAACCAATAAAAGTATTTCACATCCTATCTAGTTTAATAACAAGTTTCGACATAATTAATACCTTAATTAACTAGGCTTATAATGTACTTTCAAGAGTTAAATTGAGATTGTAAACCCGTGTCAATTCATATTCACCATCGTAATTATTACGTTTTTTTTATTAAGCTAAAAAAGTGATGTGTTTTGAATCCATATCTTTTCTTACCGAAATTGGGATTTGTCGGAAATCTACTTTCATAAACTTGCCAGAAAAGAGCACTATCGTTTGGGAAAAAACTTTTGTGACCTTCAATACGAAACTCTCAATTCCAACGTGGCATTATATACATATCTATTTAAGGTCCCTTCTATGCGGCCCCGTAAGAGAAACATGACACCAAATTAATTGTTATCTTCATTTGAAATTCGTAGTTTTTCTCATCATTAGTAATTTCATTGCTACATGTCATTGGTGTCCTGTAGATCTGAGTTGAGGGCTTGTAGCAACCGCCTAGTGGTGCTACGAGGGCTAGGTGAGGGCGTCATGACCCTCGCATAGATCCAACAAGGGTGGAGGAGCAACAATAAAAAAGACAAAAACGAAAGCAAAGGAAAAAAAAAGAAAGAAAAAAATTAAGATAAAATTGCCAAAATAGTCAACTTAGTGATTTTAGGTTGAAATTGTCAAACAAACTATATGGAAAAATTTTCAAAAGATCTATGATTAAATTGGAAAAATGAGAAAGTTTAAAACTGGATTGATAGTTGTACTATAGATTTAAGACTTTTTTTTTTTAAATAGTTATCCCGAAATTAAAAACAAAAACCATTCACACAATTAATTCAATATTTCATTGTCACGAATGAAGGTATTGACACTCAAGCATTAAAGAAGAAAATAACTTTTAATTTAATGATCAAACCACAAACAAGAAACTTCAACATCCAATAAGAGCCATCTCTAAAATAAATGCCTCATCAAGATAAATAAAAAAAAAGGGAAAATTCTAAATAAGAGCTTGAAGCACCATCATTTTTTTAAATAAAGGTTTGAAGTGAATATTGTTTCAAATAAGGACCCAAAGTATCCTCATTTTCTAAAATAAAGGCTTCAAGTAGATATTATTTCAAATTAGGATCTGAAGTGGCCATATTAGTCTCAAATAATGGCTTGAACTTGCTAGCCGTGAAGCTTAATTTCATATTTTTATTTGTTTTTCCTTTTTTTTCTTCATTCTTTCTATTTTTTTTTTTGGTAAAAAAACTAAATAAAACTAAATTTAAAAAAAAGAAAAAGAAAAAGGAAATCACAAGTGGGAGCCACCCCATCACCAGTGGGGTAGCGATGACGACTCATGAGGTTGTCAGCGCTTGGACAAGGGCCGACGACCCTCGCCGACCAGAGGCGAGGGCCTATTGGCTCGGTGGCAACCCTCTCCTAAATCTAGGCGAGGGTCGACAACCCTCCCGTTGGCTTGGTGGTCCTCATTGAGAGAGGGTCACCATCCTCTCCCGTCCCTGACGAGGGCCAGCACGCCCTTGCCTCTCGTCGGCAGGGTCGTCTGCCCTCGCTCAATTGCTAGTGACCTTACTAGCCATAGCTATTGCCCCACTGGTGATGGGGTGGCGACGCCCTACCCCCTATGTGTACCTCTTCTTTTTCTTTTTCTTTTTCTTTTTTAAGTTTTAATATAATTAAATTTAAATTTAAATTGTGTTTGAATAAAAATATTCTTGAATCACCTGGAATTTTTTGCCAATCGGTGAGCCAGCAAGATTAGGCTTTTATTTGAAACAATTATAACCACTTTAGGTCCTTTTTTGATATTGATATAGCTACTTCAAGCCATTATTTGAAATAAAGTCAACTTTAAGCTTTTATTTGAGAAAATGAGAGCACTTCAAGTCTTTATTTGAAATTTTCCCTAAAGAAAATCAACTCCAAAAGAAGATCAGAGTTCATTAGGACAGAATAAACCTCCTTGAACCAAAAAGCAATAATAAAATAACCCTCTCAAATCACACATTGACAAAAAAAAAAACATTTGATCCTCCTTACACAATGCATTTTGGGAAAGAAAAAAGCACATTGTTGAATTACATTATGAATAAGATTTTCCTAAAAGACAAAGTCCTACTAAAGCTAGGCCAACACAAATGGATCAAGAAGTTTTACAATTTTGCCAGGAAGAGATTGAAGATCTCTTAGATAATAAACTTACCAAAAAAAGAAAAATAAAAAACCAATCACCTTGGAGATGTTCTACTCTCACTTTCAAGCATGCGGTTGTTGCACTCTTTCGGGGATATTTAGAACCATTATATCGTGTTTTGATGCAAATGATTCTCCTTGATCTTTCGTTGGCAACAATTTGGCAAATTTATTTTCATGCAACCTTGGGGAAAATTCTCCAAATTTTCCTAAACCTATTATATGTTTACTAATTCATTTATAAACCTTTTAATTGTGCTAATTAAGTCATAAGCCTTTTCATGTTTTACTAATTAAGTTATTCAACTATTTTCGCTAGAAATAGCTAATGTGGACGCTGGCCATCCTACATGGCATGATTGTCATTTATGTAGACAATTTTTAATAATAGTTTAATATGTTTTCCATTTTAATTATTATTTTTTTTCCTTTTCATCTCTTTCATTCTTTACTTTTTCCTTTTCTCTTTTCCCCTTTTTCTCTCCACCGGCCTCAGGTGAGGGCTGCCCTTGTTAGCCTCTAGTACGACAAATTTAGTCCTAAACTTTTAAAATTGTCTAATGTAATCATAAACTTTTTGACGATTTTTCAATATTGTCATTTCGATTAATTTTTGATGGAAATTGCTAACATGGTTGTCCATTCAGTACCAATGATTTACATAGTATGATCGATCTCGACATAGATGGTTTTTACAATTTTTTTTTAAAAAATTTCCCTAAACTTTTTCCTCCTTTTTCCTTTTTTTTTCCTTCTTATTTCTTTTTGCTTCACTTGTTTTCTTATTATTTGATTTGACCTTTATTTGTTTAAATATCCATGTATGTTTTAAGGGAAAAAAGGGAAAGATTGTATGCAAACCTCTTCCTAAAAGAGAAAAAGTTACTAACAATAGCATTGGACAATTTTAGCGTAATTAAGTTTCAGGGCTCATGAATCTTTGGTCTATGGAAGTAAGGCGGGCTCCCGTGTTTTAGTTGATCTCTAATCGGCCCATACGAAGTTTGTGACAACTCCTAAGTAAAACGGAATAGCATACTTAATGAGAAAATCAAATTATGATTGATAGGATTTATAAGGGTTTGTGGTCAATAAAAGTGTCACTTCTCACAGGAGAGTAATTCACACCCACTTAGTATTTGTCAAATTTCCTTGGAATTCGCCTCACGAGAATCGCGTCAAATATACAATAGCTTCTTGACAAGATCTACAATTAACGGGTGTCGGAATCCCTTTACAATTATTGTATTGGACTGTGGCGAAAGTGCATTCACGAAAAGATGTGTAAAAAATGCCATAAATAATAGCTTGTTTTCTGAAAATCTCAGCTAATTTTTTTTCCTAAGCTTTCCCTCCTCTCTTCTCCATATATGCTTATGGATTTGGAAGGTGTTCTCTAGTAGCATTTGTTTCATATTTTGAGCTCGTCTTTTCTCCTTGTGTTTGTCAAGTATTTAAGCATTGATAGGGCAAATACTTCTAGACTAAATTACGACTTCAAACTTTCAGTGGCGATTGGTTTCCAAATGGACTTTAATATTGACAGACTAAAATGTTAATTGAGTAAGTGATAATCTTGACTAAAACTTTAATTTGAATAAGTGATGATCTTGACTAAAAGCTAAGGGGAAAAATCAACATATGTCCGAATAAATTATTGGATTATATAGAACTTGTTGGTTGGGAATTTATAGATGTGACACTGTAAAAGTGATGGAAAAGGTTAAAAATTAATAATGTAAAGAGAGATTTAACTGATTAGGATGAAAGCGGTGATGACTAAGGCAATCTTTAGGCTGATGTGACATGAAAATGTCTAGTTTGGGAAATTGTCTTGAGGGAAGTCTATTTGTTATTTTCTCGAAAATTATGTTTTGAAAGATAAGGTCAATTGTGGATCGAGAGTATTAAATTATCCTTGAATATCTTAATAAAGTGTCTTGACTCATGTAAATTAGGAGCATCGATGTTGATCGTTGGTCTTTCTTCCTCTTTGGTCTAAAATGGTCCACTTTCACTTATAGTTTGAGCACAAGGCAATTAGGAATTGCTAACATAGGGACATATTAAAAGTCCTAAATCTATTGCATTTTCACTAATTTAGTCATAAACATTTTAATTTTATCAATTGAGTCCTAAACCTATTTATCTTTTTCCAATTGAGTCTAATCAACTCATTTTGGTAAGAATTTGCTAATATGAACATCGACCGTCTTATACAAGCACGGTTGGCGTTGACATAAACATTTTCAATAACATTTTGAATTTTTTATGATTTTTTTCCTTTTTTTTTTTGTTTTTCATTTTTTTTTAAGGTCGGCCACCCATCGTCAGCCAAAGCAAGGGTGCACGAGCTCTCGCCCAAAAGCGGTGGGGGGCGCAACACCTCACTAGATTTGGCTAGGCGAGGGCTTGCCACCCCTCGCTGGCCTTGAGCGAGGTCGCAACCCTTGCCTAGAGCCAACAAGGGTCGATTGGCCCGCACTTGTGGCTAGCGAGGGTCGTCGGCACTAACTTCAAAAATTGAAAAAAAGCAAAGGGAAAAAAAGAAAAATAACCTTAAAAAATTCAAGAAATTATTAAAATATTATTAAAAATATACATATCGACATTGGCCATCTATGTTTATAATTTCTAGCTAAAATTAGCCGAATGGACTCAATTGACAAATATGTTTAAGATTCAATTGACAAAATCAAAAAATTTATGACTCAATTGGTAAAAGCACAATAGGCCTAGGATTTTTTTGATAGTTTTCCCCGAACATAAGAGATACCATAAAAAAGGCGATTTACATGTTGAGAAAGCTGCTTCTCGATGCTGCTTTCCATTTGCCTCGAGTTAAAAGCCCTCGGAGGTTACTTGAAAATGCGAGCATTTCCCAAATGGGCTTCAAAATTTTTTTACACTAGCCTTGAGTTGACGGGCTTTTACGAACTAATCTGCTAATTAGTTGGCCTTTATTAGAGAGTGGGATTACCTGAAATTTCTCGACATTGGGCCAGATGAAGAGAGTCCACATCCCGTCCTGGCTTCATCATGATCTGCGACAATGCTTATCAAAAGACAAGCTATCGGATTCCACAGTCAAGCTTTCCCTCGGTTCGTGCGCTGAGGTAAAGTTGACCGTCTCCTAGCCTCCCTGGAACGTTGGCCGGCGAATCCGTCGATGATTTTCCCCGGAAAAATCACGGCGCACGCGACGCTGTAGCGCCGGCGCTGTACTCATGTGGACGGTGAGTTTTCTGGCTTCTAATCCTGGGTGTTTTGTCCATTTTGTTCCGTCTGATATGGCTTCCACGCATGCCGTCTCCGCTTCCACGACCGACCTCAGGCCTCGGGTCGGGGCTCTGTTTCCTCAAGACGAAATTATCGCGAGCTTTCTGCAAATTCCAGAGTGATCTTAAACAAAGCTCTGTTGGTTTTCTTTTCTGTTTTCTTATTAACGGGAAAAGCAAAGTCAAGTCAAAGTCGTGCTCACTTTCGATCAGAGCCCTTGCGTAGGTTCTGCGCTTCTTCTGACTAATGCCGCGGAAATTGTGTGTGCAGTAATTGCCGTCCCTGCAGCATCCGTCGCAGCAGTTTGGTCTTGGACCGTTTGGCGGCAAGAACTCAGCATCGTTCGAGCACGCACGGTAGAGAGCGTTGTGTGTTGGTAATCCATCGTTGAAGAAGGGTGAGAATCAGTGGAGAGCACTGCAGTGGGTGGATTCTCTTGTTTGAGCACTCCTCCGGTAATCAATGACTCCCTGCTCTTCTCTTCTCTTCTCTGTTTCCTGTTCAGATTGCTCCATTTTATTCTGATGAGTTGTATAAGAGTTTTTATTTTTGTTCAAATGTAGCTCCGAATTGAGTTTTGAGAGACATTTCTGCAGTTCCCAGATCTGGGATATCATATTCCTCTTCTTTGGAGGCTCTGCTCGATCAATCTCTTTTATTGCCTTTGTATTAGTACAATTCTCTCGAGATGAGAAGAAGAGAACCCACTCATCCAGAAGATCTGATGTATGGGGCGTCTTCCTCATCGACCTCTCCACATGTTGGTGATTATGAATGCAGAACCAAAAAGCCAAAAGGAAATAACTACGAAGTATTCTTGAGCTTTAGAGGGGAAGACACTCGCAAAGGCTTCACCGATCATCTCTATATTGGCCTTTTGAATGCAGGAATTTGTGTGTTCAGAGACAACAATGAGCTCCCTGTTGGTGAGGAGATTGGTCAGAAGATTGTCTGCAGTATTACGCAGTCTAAGATCTCCATCCCGATTATCTCAGAGAACTACGCTTCCAGCAAATGGTGCCTTCGCGAGCTGGCTCAGATGTTGAAGTGCAGGAAAAGCAGAGGGCAATTAGTGTTACCCATATTTTACAAAGTGGAACCCTCGAAGTTACGACATCTTACAGGGAGTTTTGGAGCTGCTATCAATGAACATAAAAAGAATTTTGATGAAATGGTTGTGAAGCAATGGGAAGAAGCGCTTGAAGAAGTCAGTTCCTTGAAAGGATGGGAATCGGACAAAGTTAATGATGGGTACATTATTCTCCACCAAAACTTCGTTTAGTTTCTCATAACTAGATCTTACTTGAAAAAGAGTATTAATATTGCCATCCTATACTAAAACTCATTGTTATTTGACAGGCACGAAGGAGAATTGGTTACAATTGTTGTGAGAAAAGTTGCGAGTGAGTTGAAAAGACATTTTCTGCTAAATATTCCCCAACAGTTGGTGGGAATTGATGATCGTGTGGAACAGGTAATGAGCTTGATAGATACTAAATTCAATGATACAAGGATTATTGGAATTTATGGATTTGGTGGCATTGGTAAGACAACTCTTGCAAAGGTGTTATACAACAAACTCTCCTGTCATTTTCAGTTTCTGAGCTTTGTGGCAAATATTCGAGAAACATCTCGTCACAAGGGTATTAAATGCCTACAAGAGCAGCTCATTTCTGATATACTAAGAAGTCCACATCATGTGTCTAATGTTGATGAGGGAATTGATGTCATCAAATCTAGATTTACAAGTGACAAAGTCCTTATCCTTCTTGATGATATTGATGACAAGAATCACTTGAATGCTTTGGCTGGAGATGGTAGTTGGTTTGAAGCAGGAAGTATAGTCATCGTCACAACTAGAAACAAGAGCATTCTCGATGAGATCAGTGTAGGCTACACGTACCGACTCAAGGGGTTGTCTTTGAATCAATCATTGATTTTACTTAGTAGACATGCATTTCAGGAGGATTCTCCTCGGAGTGGTTATTATATTCTCTCTCGTAATGTCGTATCTACTACTGGCGGGCATCCATTAGCTCTTCAAGTTATTGGTTCATTCTTACGTGGAAAGTCCAAAAAAGTTTGGAAAGATACATGGAAGAAATTAAAGAAAGTGCCTGATAAGAAAGTCCAAGAGACTTTGAGGATAAGTTATGAAGCATTAGATCATAAGGTGCAACAGATATTTTTGGACATTGCATGTTTTTTTATTGGATCATCTAGACAAAATCCAACTTACATGTGGGATGCCTGTGATTTTTTCCCAGAGAATGGGGTTGAAGTGTTATACCTTATGTCCCTAGTTGAATTTGATAAAGATGGCAGCCTAATTATGCATGATCAACTGAGAGATTTTGGAAGGGAAATTGTTCGTCAAGAAAATCAAAAGGAGCCTCAAGGCCGTAGCAGATTATGGGATTATGACGAAGCCATCGACGTGCTTGAGAGCAACAAGGTAAGCATTTTCTCTACCTGTCTTAGTCATTGAATAGGAGACCATCTTCTCATTCTTGATTGAGATAACATTATCGTCAGTCCCGAATCTCCAAAACTTGCCGCTTTTACCAACAAAAAAGCTCCTTCATTTAATTGCTGTTCTTGCCTGATTATGTGACATGATGATGATTGACAAAGCACTTTTAGAGAAAACATGACATCTATAAATTGTTGGGGCCCATGTTCCACGTATCTGCATGATGCACATGTTTGATGTTTGGATTCTTCTTTTGATTTCTTGTGAGGTCTTTTCTTTCTTTTTCCTTTTACAGAGTATTAACTTCTCTCGTGAATTGTTTTTTATGATCAATGAGATCTCTGTTCATTTGTGACCATTAGCTATCATGGTTCTGGATTTTTCAAGTTGCGCCCCTTATATTTTAGCTCAATGTAGCCCTTTATCTTTCACAGATTGTGCAATCAAGTCCTTTGTCATCAAGCCTTAGTTAACAACGTCAATTTGTTGATGGCTTTTGTATTTGTTTATGATATATGTGCAACTGTGTAATATAACCCTCTAAATGTATATCATTTCATTCTATAGGCTCTTCACAATCAGGGATAAATTTCTTTCTATGAATTTGCTAACTTTTATTTTATTTTTTTTTTTTTGTGATGATGTAAAATTTTGCTATTAATCCCTTGATAACATTTAGATGTCAAATATAGGCTATCGTGTCAACTGTAAAAGGATGTCTATGAAGTCATTGACCAAAATACAATAATCATACAAGATGCATTTGATGGAAAAATTTGAACTGCCAAGCAAATCCATATTATGACTCTTATGATTTGTGCTCAATGGATAATTTACCACCTAAAACAAAAAATGAATTTGAGTTCCTAAAATATTTTATTGCAACGAAAGAAAAATGTAAAAGGCTTGATTTCCTTCAAAGTCCAGTTTGATCACTCTTCATATCCAATCTGTGCATAAATGAGATCTCATTAATTTATCAGCAAATTGATAAAAAAATTTAGATTTGACTGTGACAAAATCAACACGACAATGAAAATATAGCATCAAATGTCTGTTGATGAGAGGAGTAAAAATCATTGATATCACATTTGATATATGACCAAATTTTGTTCCATAAAGAATGAAAAAATTTATTCAAGATACACATGATAAGAAATGGATGTAAAACACATATGTACATTTATGGATTACATTCTCGTTTTCATTTTACTATTGAGAATTGCAGACTAGGTACACCAAAAAAGGAGGGGAGTTCTACAATTGGGATTTTCTCTTTTTCATTTTGATACATGTTTCAATGGGAAGTTTGATGGTTGCATTTGGACTGTAAGAGTGATGTTGTTTCACATATAGAGACTATGAGTTAGGGGTGTGTTGTTTCACATATAAAGGGCATGAATTTTGTGAGGTATATTTGATATGGTGTGTGCATAAAGAGAGGCCTCTATTGTAATCTTGAAAGGATGTAATTTCTGGGAATTCAAGAGGTGCAAATTGCGATGGGCATCAGTGGAAGAGAAGTTCAGAAGCTCCCTTGCGAGCTTCACCTTCTTACATAAATTAGATATATATTTTTCAAGCACAACGTGCATTTCAGGAGGTTGAAAGTGAGAAGCCTACACTATTATAGTATCTCAACAAATTGAAATTAGTCTGACTTTTCTTAAATGCAGTTGGTTTCATCTCATCATTCAAAACTCACATTACACAATGTTTTCTAATTGCAGGGCACTAGTAAGATTGAGGGCCTTTGTCTGAACAAATGTGGTTGTACAAGAAGCTACAGTGCTGAACAATTTAAAGAATTGACCAATTTGAGGTTCCTTCAAGTGAATAGTGCGAATCTCATTGGAGATTTCCTCAATGTGCTTCCTCAATTAAGATGGCTTCAATGGAAGGATTGTCCCTTGGATTTCACAGCGGCCAACTTTTATCCGAAGAAATTAGTCGTGCTTGATTTGTCGTGGAGTGAGATTTCAGACGACTGGAGAGGATGGGATTTACTCAAGGTAAGATGTAGAGAAGTTATATTTCTTGTGGATAATTACGTGTTGTTGAAGGTCCGATCTCACTACGTTCTCCTTTTCTCCTTTCTTTTTTTCTCGAGAGGTATAATATCCTTCCTCATATTAGGAATTTGTAGGCATTTAAATATACGATAAGCTTGTGTCCTTAATATCTTGAATTAATAATACCTGAACAGACAGTCATGCTTAACGCAAGACATACTGCAAAAAATCACTTGTTTTAACTGTATTAATCAAAATCTATTAAAAAAAAATTGCAATATTCGTGCTTATCTTTAGGTTTTTTTTTAAATTTAAATGGTTTATGAGTGAATCTCTCCTAATGTATGTCTTTTTAGCAATTCTTGTTACGTAACTATGTCAATCTTCTTTGACAAAAAATGAAAAGTTACAATTATTTAGGTATTGTTTGGTATGTTCAAATAAACACTTTTAACTGTTTTTGACATGAAATACAATATGAATGGTCATATACAGAATCGATTGTTTTAGAAACAAAAGCGAACACTAATACTTGAAAATAAGTGCATTGCTTCATAATGGCTTTTGTGAGGGCGAATTATATGTTAGTTTTGTGAGTGCTAGCCAGTGGATATTTATTTTAGCCAAATTGGAAGATATACCTACTGCTCCCTAACATTCTTTTTGCAATAGATATGCTCAAAAATTATTTCTATGTTGGTGACATAGCCTAACGCTACTAAGGAATGTTTAAATAAAACAAAAGTGATGTCGTAGAGTATATAGCAACGATAGCATGGGAATTGAGCTATGAAACATTTATGTAGTGTTTTAAAAAGTTTAAATTAAAGGAGTAGTGGTACATTGGCATTTTTTTTGGAATTTTAAAATGTTCAAAAAAGAATGAGGAGTATTGGAAAAGCAGTCCAATCTCATTGAAATTTCTCTCTCTCTCTCTCTCTCTCTCTCTCTCTCTCTCTCTCTATATATATATATATATATATATATATATATATATATATTTTTTTTTTTTGTTTCAGATGGCAACTGAACTCAAAGTTCTCAACCTCTTGAATTGTGGATCTATGAGAAAAACTCCTGACTTGTCTGCTTTCAAAAGCTTGGAGATTTTTTTGTTTGAAGGATGTTGCGATCTAGAAGAGATTCATCCTTCTATTGGTGACATCAAGACCCTCGTCTCCTTGAATGTCAGGAGTTGCAAGAGACTGGTGGAGCTACCGGTTGGAGTAGGTAGAATGGAAGAATTGAGTGAGCTTATCTTAGATCATACTAATATACAAGAGTTTCCTATTTCGAGTGGTTGCTTGATGAAGCTGGAGAAACTAAGTGCCTCATCTTGTAGACAACTAGCTCAACTTCCAGAATCCATGGGCTCTCTTGTGTCGTTAACTCTGCTGGACGTATCTGGGACACGGATTGAAGGCTTACCTAAATCCATTGGTTCTTTGAAAGAGCTCAAGATTCTTGATGCCTCTAATTGTGCATCCTTAGCCTGCATACCCAGCTCCATAGGCCATCTAGCATCTTTGCAGTGCTTGCTATTATGGGGATGTTCCTCGTTGAGAGAAATTCCTGATTCAATTGGAAAGTTGGAGTCATTGGCCGAACTACGTTTAGCAAGGACAGCAATTGCAGAATTACCTAAAAGCATTGGGAATCTGCAGAAGTTAAGGGTCTTGGACATTCGTCGAACTCACATAACAGAATTGCCCAGCGCCATCGGAATGTTGGTGAAACTCCTAGAGTTGAGAGCTTCAGGATGCAAAAATCTGGAAGGACTACCTGGTAATATGGGCAAACTGGTTTCGCTAAACACGCTTAAATTAGACAAGTCGGGCATTATAGGCTTGCCAGAAAACATTTCTAAGCTGTCTTCTGTCCAAAACCTGAGTGTTCAATATTGCCAAAAGCTTCGAGAACTACCAGAGCTGCCCTCTAGCACAAAAGCTCTACGTATTACTTGCCAGAGCCTGTTGTTGCCCCATCTTTCCCAACTGACCCTTCTCAAGAAATTCACTCTTTCTGATTGCCCTCGGCTTGAATATCTTCCAAAGCTTCCCATTGGGCTATCAATGCTTTCTATTACACGTTGTGGAAAATTGAAATCAGTGACGGATTTGTCGAACTTGAAGCACTTATCTGAATTGTATCTTGAAGAGTGCTACAAGTTAACAGAGGTCACTGGTCTGGAAGATTTACAATCTCTCTGTAACATACGTATACGGGAATGCCCTAATTTGTCTTGGCCTGGTGGTGACGAATCCTGTGATTCATCTTGAACATGATATTGAGAACCAGAATTTTAGATTGATTATCGTTTTGCAAGTCCTGTATTTGAAGGTTGTGGTTGCTTGCAGGTCATCTACTGATATGTTTGTTTTGTTACATGGTGCGTTTAACTTCTATTTTCTGTTTGATTCTTATAATACCGGGCATTCTGGTTTATGCTATATATTGATAAGGTGGAAATTACAAGACGTTGGAAGAAGAAGCAGCTCTTTAAGAAAATTCCTTTCACCCTAGTCATCTCAGTTTCTTAAGGTGGTTGGTTGAGGTCCTGCACATTCATCAATGACAATAATTTGCTTGCTTTTCCTGATTGCTTGAATGTTTTTTTTTTTTTTTTAAATTGTTCTGGGATTGATTAATCAGTATATCTCTCCTTTTTATGTTCTCATATGACTGCTCAAGGTAATTAAATGATTCACATGTGGATTATTAAAACTTCTAGAGGCAAATTTGTTCAACAGCTCCTTAATAATCCCCAGAATTCCTCGGATTCTTCAAGCTACTCTTAGAGGGTGTGAATTTGATAGGATGGAAGTCTGTAAGAGTGAGTTCATAGTTCCTTTGTCACTTTAAATTCTTTATGGATTTTCAATCTATTGAGTTTGATATTAACAAGATTCACACCGTTAATGCTGTCACCATACGATTTATCTTCTGCTCATTAGTCATTCTAATGTTTGCTACACCAATGAGGATTTTGTTCTAGTGCTGCTCTGTTTTGACTTTTCAGTATGCAAGTTTGTCTCCTGCTGTCTAATTTTCTAATGATCTTGGTCTTCATGATGTTGGAACTGTGAATAGAGCCAAATTAAGAATTTCGGATGAGAACCATATATGAATTCCAAAGAAACTTATGAACCATTACAATTTTGAGCGATGTTATCTACAAGAGTCATGCTGGAATTGTGAGAAGAAGCCTTTTGACGAGTTTAGTCACTTTATGATGAGTAGCAACATCTCACAATCTATCAATACTCCACCTATTTCTTAGCAGAAATAATGATCCTTCTGTATTATGAACCAAATGACATGTTATGTGAGAAGATCTTTGGATTAAAATTAGACATTAAAAGAAAATGTTTTAAATTTTACATGGACGGGACTAATAAAGCCATAAGTATTTTACTTAAATTTTTAGCACTTAAAATATTTTTTAGCTCTACAATGACACTAGTTTCAAGATCTCGATCTTTCCTTTTCTTCTCAAATTTAACCATTTTATAAGAATTAGAAGTTTGAGAAATGAACTGGACATGTGTCAAATGGCTGTTGTAATAATTGGTGACTAAAGAGAAATGCCCCACGACATGCTCATGCAACTTACCATTTCACATTCATCTTCTGATCCATGCGTTCTTTTTATCGTATTTATTTTAAAGCTCCTCCACAAAAGATATTTTGATCAGATTGAGTAAGTCGTGTATCAACATTCTAATTAATTTTTAAAAATTATGAGATATTTGCATTGAACAAGATTTCTACTACCATTGGGACTTGAAAATAGGGAATCCGGCTGTTTTGTCCATCCAATATGGGGAAGAAGAGGCCATACAGGGAAGTTATCACCAAGGAAGAAAGCTAAAGGAGTCAGCATAAAGAAGTACGAGTTATAACCATTGAAGGGCCACTCTTCTCACATGAAAATGGGGAAATGGAGGGTTCGAATCCTGGGTTCGAATCCTCACCTTCTCAGGAAGGTTAGGGTGGGAACGATTCAATTTTAGGTGTGGGTTTTGACTCTTATATTAGTCTGAGAGAGAAAGTTAGAGTAGGAATAAAATTGGGCCAACGAAAAAAAAAAGTACGTGTTATAAATGAAAATAAAGAAGTAGAATGACAAATGGAAGCAACTAAAAAATATTAGTAAATAGTCAAATTATGTCACGTGGAAAGTCATTCAATTTTAAGAATAAATATGGGAAGGTTGTGCAAGGTGGATGCAAACGAGCCTTGCATGTTAATAGAGGGAATTCTCCTTTTTCTTAGGTAGCCAAAAAGAGGAAATTTCTATATGGTAGAATTTTATTGTATATATAAGTTGAGTCTATCGACATTTGATGTGGTCATGTGATGTCTTCAGTTGGAGAAAGAAGAGGAATTGCCAAAAAAAAAAAAAAAAGCATAATAAATATATTATTTCGAAGAAAAACACCTTTTATGTCACTAAAAATTACAAAGAAATGTGTCGACTCAAACATACTCTTTCAAAATGAAGTGCCTATTAATATAAACATAGAAGAAATAGATAATATTGGTTGATATAATATTGGTTGATATAACTAAGAGTGAAGATAGAAAGGAAAATATGATATATGTATAGTTAAAAAGAGTCATTAGAAAGTGTACCGCTCAAAATGCAAAGAGGAGTGTATGGTCCTAGCATACCATTTCTTAAATGTATGTCTAATCATGTAATAAGAAAGTTAAATAACACTAATTGATGGGGGTATTTCTGTCTGAAAATTGAAGAAAAAGGAATCGTCAGTATGCTTATTATTGTTTTTTGGTCAAATAAGTATGCTTATTTAAATATGTGAAACGTGATGCATATTTAAATGTCACTATTTTGAATAAAATGGATAGAAGCTCTATTTATCTACGTTATTTAAAAAAAAAAAAACATACTATTTTGATTAACGAAATAACATTGACAATATAGTATATTGAAGATCCTATCTTAACATTAGAAAAAAAAAGTAGTGTTTGCTCAAGAATGAAGATTATGAAACTAAATAACTTTCTTTAAGGAGAATGAAGCAAATTTCCCTAAAGATGTTCATAACCACAGAAAAAAATATAGATACGTCTAACAGTTAATTCTAGCTCATGATTTTCTTAGAAAGTGTATACAAGAAAGTTTTGGTGGTGAAATTATATATTGATTTACAGTGTTATACTATACTTTTATAGGAATGTATATTTAAAATAAGTGATAAGTGTGTTGAAAGTCCTAAAACTTATTGCACAAGTATAGTTTTTTTTTTTTTTTTGGGTAAGTATTGCACAAGTACAGTTGAGTCCTAAAACTTTCAAAAAATTTAATCTTTAAAAAGTCCAATCAATAGAAGGACTCGATTGGCCCAATATAACAAGTTTTAGATTTCGATTGCACTGTTGTGATAAATTTTAGGACCTCATCGATTTTTTTTTGAAATTTTTATGATTCAATTGCATACTCGTAATAAATTTTAGGACTTCTAATACACTTATGCCTTAAAATAATATGTTTTAAAAAATATTTATGATTTAATTTGAGAATGATGTAATTTAGATATAACATATATTAACGACCACCATCTTCAATCACGTAACAACTAAATTAATGTTGAATAATTATCAAAACTAAAATTGCTAATATGATATTTACTCAAAATGGAATTAAAATATTTAAACGATGTAGACTTTTTTTTTTTTTTTATAGGGAATCATCAAATTTGAAATTTTATTGACCAAATAACCTTATATTTACAATTTTTTAAATACTTCTAATAAAAAACAGATTCCCAACCATATGCATACATAATGTATTTCCATATTATTATTTAATTCAATTATCAATTTAGGATTAAAAAAATGACGATTCTAATTTTTTTTATTAAAGAAATGATTATGGCATTAGTTTTAGGACCATATAGTCACATAATAACAATAAATAACATCATTATCTTCCAGTATGCTTAAATGCATGTTAGAGATAGGTCTTATCACTTAGTAATAGTTATATTTAGGTCAAACTAACTGCTTTTTTTTTTTTTTTTTTAAATGATTAGATCTAAATGTGAAGGTTATCCATCGTTGCATTAATTGTACGAAGGATTACACTTCATCTTCCACAAAGTGCCTTGACCTTGGGCAAAAAGAGAGGGGAAAAAAAAACCAGAGAGCACGTTCTGAGATATTAGAGTGAAAAAAAGAGAGCCGTGAGCGGAGTTGAGTACGGCGCGGGGTGTGAGAATAGAAGGGCAGAGGAGTCATTTTGTCTTCACTCTCCATTCAAGGTGGGAGTTGCGCTTCATTTATCAATTTATTTCGGCTCCTTTATTGAGCAACCGAGCATGGAGCCCGAGTTTTGAAGTCGGAGTTCCCAACTTTGTCTCACCCTTCTGGGCGTTGCAAACTTGAAAACTTGAAACTCCGGTCCACCGGTTCATTCAAGCCGGTCGTGATGATTGGTGCATCCTTGATTACACAAAGTGCTATGCATGTATGCTCAATGAGGCCGGCCTCTTGTTCTGAATTCGAACTTTTCCTTACTTCGCGAAGAGATTCTTAATGTTATGTCAAGATATTTACCTCGCTATCGCACTTGTGACCATGTATATGTTCATCACCCCTCGGGTACTAAGTTAGGCTCACTTTTGTTGCTTGCTCATGCCTATGCTCGCTTCGGTGTTTTTATGAGCTCAGCAAAGTCGTCATTAGGATTCATTTTGTTCTCTCGCTGACTCATGCTGTTGCCAATAGAATTTTGAACGAATTTGAAACCTGAGGAGGGCTAGAAAGCCGATGATGGGTCCGTTTGGGAACCACTTCCCAAAGCCCTTTGGAGGGCTAAAGATACTTGGGCAAATGCCAGCCCGTTTGGCAAAAAATTTTGAACCCACCTTCTCCAAATTCTAGCCTTATGAAGGCCGAAAGCTCAAGGCAGAAAGCCCAAGGCAGGGGGAGACCTGCCTTGGACTTTCGGCATTTTCGGCATGCCACGCTCGCACTGTTCACACTTTTTTTTTCCAAAATTATCCTCACGAATTTTTGGATTTTCCGGATTCGTGCCCTTGTCGAGCACTGTTCATCTTCTCCGGGCGTAGAGAGACGCCGTGACCTAGGCGATCTTCGTCGGAGATTCAGGCGACCTCCGTAAGTCGCAGATCTGGTGGCCAAAAGGCACGCGGTTGCCGGCGACCGTCGCCTGTCGCACCGCGACCTCCGCACGGAGCTCACCGGGGCCACGCGACCCACCTAGTTGTAGGTCTGGTCGCGACCAGATCTGGTGCCGGAGGCTCGAGCGGCAACCAGATCTGAGTCGCGCCTTGCCGCCCACGGATCTGGGTCGCGATGGCGCCGTGCGACCTCCCGCGACCTCGCCGCCCTAGATCCAGGGGTGGCGAGGTCGCGCGACCCCGCCGCGACCCAGATCTGGGGCGGCGAGGTCCTCCCGCGACTTTGACGCCCCGGATCGAGGTCGCCGGAGGTCGAGGCGGCGTTGCGCGACCTCGCCGTCCTAGATCCGGGGTCGCCTGAGGTCGAGGCGGCGTTGTGCGACCTCGCCGCCCCGATCCGGGTCGCCGAGGTCGCGATGGCGTCGCGTGACCTCACCGCCTCGGATCGGGGTCGCCGGAGGTAGTCGGAGGAGGTCGCCGGAGGTCGCCGGCGGTATTTGCCCTTCTTGGTCAATTTTTTAAAATTTTTCTTTTGCCAATTTTTTTTTTATCACAAAGATCTTTGTAAATGCAATTCCCCAAACACTATTTTGTTCAAAGTACTTCACAAAGGGGCTTTCAAAGTATAATTTATCAAACACGGTTGCATTTTAAAAAACACCTTTAACTCCAAAGTCTTTGCATTTTCTCAAAGACTTCCTCCAAAAATAGTTCCCAAACGCACCCGATAAGGGAGGGACTTTAGTCGATGGGCTTTTACGACATAAATCTGCCACTTTGTTGGCCTGTATTAAGGAGTGGATTATTCGAAATTTCTTGATATTGGGCCTGGTAAAGAGGGTCCACATCCCTTATCTGCGCTCAAGCTCATCGAAGACGAGGCATCAGATTCCCAAGAGAAGCCTTTTCCTCAGTTCGTGCGCTGAAGCAAGTTGACCGTCTGGGCGAAGGCGAAGCCGAGGTAACAAGCCTCGCTGATCTCGCGAATCCGTCGACGATTTTCCCCAGCAAAAATCACGGCGCACGCAACGCTGTAGCGCCGCCGCTGTACCCATTTGGGCGGTGAGTTTTCTGGCTTCAGTCCTTTTTTTCTTTTTCTTTTTTTTCCATTTTGTTCCATCTGATATGGCTTCCACGCATCGGCATCTCCGCTTCGTCGACTGACCTCGGGCCTCGGGTCGGGTCTCTGTCTCCTCAAGACGAAATTATCGCGAGCTTTCTGCAAATCCCAGAGTACTCCTGAAGGACACTCTTGTTGGTTTTCTTTTCTGTTTTCTTATTAATGGGAAAAGCAAAGTCAAGTCCAAGTCGTGCTCGCTTTCGATCAAAACCCCTGCGCAGGTTAGGTTCTGCGCATCTTCTGACTAATGCCGCGGAAATTACATGTGCAGTAATTGCCGTCTGTGCAGCATGTGTTGCAGCTATTTGATTAGCATGAAGGGTCTCGCATCTTTGATTGCTCCATTTTCTTCTGATTAGTTGTATGAGAGTTTTTATTTTTGTTCGAATGTAGCTTCGCGTTGAGTTTTGAGAGACATTTCTGCAGTTGCCGGATCTGGGATTTCATATTCCTCTTCTTTTGAGCTCTGCTCCGTAAATCTCTTTTACTGCCTGGGTATTAGTACAATCCTCTTGAGATGAAAAGAAGAGAACCCACTGATCCAGAAGATCCGGTGTATGGGGTGTCTTCTTCATCAACCTCTCGTGATCATGAATGCATAACCAAAAAGCCAAAGGGAAATGACTACGAAGTATTCTTGAGCTTTAGGGGGGAAGAAACTCGCAAGGGCTTCACCGATCATCTCTATATTGGCCTTGTCAACGCAGGAATTCATGTATTTAAAGATGAAAATGAGCTCTATGGTGGTGAGGAGATTGGTCCTGAGCTTCTCTGCAGTATTAATCAGTGTAAGATCTCGATCCCAATTATTTCAGAGAACTATGCTTCCAGCAGGTGGTGCCTTCGCGAGCTGGCTCAAATGTTGAAGTGCAAGAGAAGCAGAGGGCAAATGGTGTTGCCCATATTTTACAAAGTGGAACCCTCGCAATTGCGACATCTTATAGGAAGTTTGGTAGATGCTATCAATGCACGTAAAGAGAATTTGGATGTAAAGGTTGTGAAGGAATGGGAAGAAGCGCTCGAAGAAGTTAGTTCCTTGAAGGGATGGGAATTGGACAAAGTTAATAAAGGGTACATTATTCTCTACCAAAACTTTGTTTAGTTTCTCATAACTAGATCTTACTTGAAAAGAATATTAATATTGCCACCTTATGCTGAAACTTATTATTATTTGACAGGCATGAAGGAGAATTAGTTAAAATTGTTGTCAGAAAAGTTATGAGTGAGTTAAAAATTCAGCTAACTATTCCCGAACAGTTGGTGGGAATTGATGATCGTGTGCAACAGGTAATGAGCTTAATAGATGCTAAATTCTCCGATACAAGGATTATCGGAATTTATGGATTTGGCGGCATCGGTAAGACAACTCTTGCAAAGGTGTTATACAACAAACTCTCCGGTCATTTTGAGTATCTTAGCTTTGTGGCGGATATTCGAGAAACATCTCGGCACAAGGGTATTGAATGCCTACAAAAGCATCTCATTTACGATATACTAAGATATCCACATGATGTGTCTAATGTTGATGACGGAATTGGTGTCATCAAATCTCGATTTACAAGTAAGAAAGTCCTTATTCTTCTTGATGATATTGATGACAAGAATCAGTTGAATGCTTTGGCTGGAGATGGTAGTTGGTTTCAAGCAGGAAGTATAGTCTTTGTCACAACTAGAAACAAGAGCATTCTTGATGAGACTGGTGTAGGTTACATGTACCAACTCAATGAGTTGTCTCTAAATCAATCGTTGATTTTATTTAGTAGACATGCATTTCGGAAGGATTTTCCCCAAAGTGATTATTGGATTCTCTCTCGTGATGTCGTATCTACTACCGGGGGGCATCCATTAGCTCTTGAAGTGATTGGTTCATTCTTATGTGGAAAGCCAAGAAAAGTATGGAAAGATACATTGAAGAAATTAAAGAAAGTGCCTGATAAGAAAGTCCTAGAGACTTTGAGTATAAGTTATGAAGCATTAGATCATCAGGTGCAACAGATATTTTTGGATATTGCATGTTTTTTTATTGGATCATCTAAACAAAGTCCGACTTACATGTGGGATGCCTGTGATTTTTTCCCAGAGAATGGGATTGAAATATTGTGTCTTATGTCCCTAATTAAAATTGATAAAGACGGTAAGCTACTGATGCATAATCAACTGAGAGATTTTGGAAGGGAAATTGTTCGTCTGGAAAATCAAAAGGAGCCTCAAGGCCGTAGCAGATTATGGATTTATGAGGAAGCCATCAAGGTGCTTGACAACAACAAGGTAAGTGTTGTCTCTACTTGGCTTAGTCATTGAATGTGAGTCTATCTTCTCTTTTTTGTTTGAGATAAAAATTATTGTCAATCCTGAATCTCTGAAACTTGCTGCTTTTACCAACAAAAGAGCTCCTGCATTTAATTGCTGTTCTTGCCTGATTCTGGGACATAATCAGAGGAGCAGTTTCTTGGTTATTAATGATATATGCCTCATAATAATATTGTGATGAGAACACTCTTTTGGTAACTTCAATGCCACAACAAAACTATGAAAATGTAATGATTGACAGAGTATTTTCAGAGAAAACATGACATCTATAAATTGTTGGGGGCCATGTTCCATGTATCTGTATGATGCACGTGTTTGATGTTTGGATTCTTCTTTTGATTTCTTGTGAGGTCTTTTCTTTCTTTTTTCTTTTACTGAGTATTAAATTCTCTCCGGAGTTGTTTTCTATAATTAATGAGATCTCTGTTCATTTGTGACCATTAGCTATCATGGTTCTGTATTTTTCAAGTTGCACCCCTTATATTTTTAGCTCAATGTAGCCCTTTCTCTTTAACAGTTTATGCAATCAAGTCCTTTGTTGTTAAGTGTTAGTTAACAACGTCAATTTGCTGGTGGCTTTCATATTTGTTTATGATATATGCGCAACTGTGTAATATAACCCTCTAAATGTATATTATATCACTCTATAGGCTTTTTATAATTGGGGATCAATTTCTTTCTATGAATTTGCTAGCTTTTTATTTTTAATTTTTTATTTTTGTGATGATGGACAATTTTGATATTAATCCCCTGATAACATGTATATGTCAAATATAGGCTATCATTTCAACTTCAAAGGATATCTATGAAGTCATTGACCAAAATACAATAAGTTTACAAGATGCATTTGAAGAAAAAATTCGAACCACCAAACAAATCCATATTATGACTCTTATGATTTGTGCTCACTTATGATTTCTGCTGAATGAGCAATTTTCCACCTAAAACAAAAAATGAACTTGAGTTGCTAAAATATTTTATTGCAACAAAAGAAAATGTAAAAGGCTTGATTTCCTTCAATATCCAATTTGATCACTCTTCATGTCCAGTCTGTCTGTAAACAAGATCTCATTAATTTATCAGCAAATTTTTCGATTTGACTGTGAGAAAATCAACACAACAATGAAAAGATAGCATCAAATGGCTGTAGACAAGAGGAGTAAGAATCATAGATATAACATTTGATATATGACCAAATTTTCTTCCATAAAGAATGAAAAACAGTTATTCAAAATACACATGATAAGAAATGAAAGTAAAACACGTATGTACATCTATGGATTACATTCTCGTTTTCATTTTGCTATTGAGAATTGCAAACTAGGTACACCAAAAAAAGAGGGGGATTCTACAATTGGTAATTTTTTCATTTTGATATTTGCTTTGATGGCAAGTTTGATGGTTGTATTTGTACTGTAAGAGTGATGTTGTTGCACATATAAAAGACATGAGTCAAGGGTGTGTTGTTTCACATATAAAGGGCATGAATTTTTCTAGATATATTTCAAATGGCATGTACATAAAGAGAGGCCTCTATTGTATATTTGAAAGGTGCAATTTCTGGGAATTCATAAGGTGCATATTGCAAAGGGCATAGTCGGAAAGTAGAAGTTTGGAAACACCCTTGGGAGCTTCACGCTTTCACATAAATTAGATGAATTTTTTTCAAGCAAAACCTGCATTTCAGGAAGTTGAAGTCAGAAGGCTACACTGTTATAGTATGACAATTCTTGAAATTAGTCCTGCTTATCTTAAATACAATTGGTTTCTTTTCATCATTTCAAACTTACAATCCACAATGTTTTCTAATTGCAGGGCACTGGTAAGATTGAAGCCCTTCGTCTGGACAAATTTGGTTGTAGAAGAGGCTACGCAGGTGAACTATTTAAAGAACTGACCCATTTGAGGTTCCTTCAAGTGAACACTGTGAATCTTGTTGGAGATTTCCTGAACTTGCTTCCTCAATTAAGATGGCTTCAATGGGAGGATTGTCCCTTGAATTTCACAGCGGCCAACTTTCATCTGAAGAAATTAGTTGTGCTGGATCTGTCGTGGAGTGGGATTTCGGAGGACTGGGGAGGATGGGGTCCACTCAAGGTAAGATGTGTAGAAGGCATATCTCTTGTGGACAATCGCATGCTGAAGATCCAATCTCACAAAGTTTCCCTTTGCTCCTTTCTTTTTTTTCTTTTGGGGAGAGGTTTAATATCTTTCCTCAGAATAAGGATTTTTCTCTTAATATAAGAGGAATTTGTAGGCTCCTAAATATATGATAAGCTTCTGTCCTATATATCTTTAATTAGTATTATCTTAACAAGCAATCATGGTTAACACTAGACATACTGAAAATAGAAAACTTGTTTTAACTGCATTAATTAAGATCTATTAGAAACATAATTACAATATATGTGCCTATCTTGAGTTTTTCTAATCTAAATGGTTTGTGGCTTCTGAGTGATTCTCTCCTGATGCATCTCTTTTTAGCAATTCTTGTTACATATCTATGTCAATCTTCTTTCATGAAAAATGAAAAGTTACATTTTGGTATAGTTTGGTATGTTCAAAGAAACACTTTACTGTTTTTGACCTGAAATACTATATGAATGGTCATATACAGAATCAATTATTTTAGAAACAAAAGTAAACACTAATGCTTAAAAATAAGTGCATTGCTTCATAATGGTTTTTGCGAGGGCGAATTGTATGTTAGTTTTGTGAGTGCTAGCTTGTTGATATTTATTTTTGCCAAATTGGAAGATATGCCTACTGCAGTAAGAAAATAAAGTTAAACACTGGCATGTCCCTACCATTCTTTTTGCAATAGATTGCTCAAAAATTATTTCTATGTTGGTGACATAGCCAAACACTACTACTTAAGGAATGTTTCAATATAAAAAACGTGACGCAGTGGAGTATTATAGCAATGAAAGCATGGGAACTGAGCTATGAAACATTTATATGGTGTTTTAAATAGTCTAAATTAAAGGAGTATGGTGCATTGTTCCTTTGTTTTTTGAGATTTTAAAAAGTCCACACAAGAATGAGGAGTATTGGAAGAGCAGTCCAAACTCATTGAGGTATCCTCTCTCTCTTTTTTTGTTTTTTGTTTTTTTTTTTTCAGATGGCAGCCCAGCTCAAAGTTCTCAACCTTCCAAATTGTCGATCTATGAGAAGAACTCCTGATTTGTCTGCTTTCAAAAGCTTAGAGATTTTTTCTCTGGAAGGATGTTGGCATCTACAAGAGATTCATCCTTCTATTGGTGACATCAAGACCCTTGTCTCCTTGAATGTCAAGAGTTGTAAGAGATTGGAGGAGCTACCGGTTGGAGTAGGTAGAATGGAAGAATTGAGTGAGCTTATCTTAGATCATACTAAAATAAAAGAGATTCCTATTTCGAGAGGTTGTTTGATGAAGCTCGAGAAACTAAGTGCCTCGTCTTGTAGACGACTAGCTCAACTTCCAGAATCCATGGGCTCTCTTGTGTCGTTAACACTGTTGGACATATCTGGGACACGGATTGAAGGCTTACCCAAATCCATTGGTTCTTTGAAGGAACTCAAGACTCTTGATGCCTCTAATTGTGCATCCTTAGCCTGCATACCCAGCTCCATAGGCCATCTAGCATCTTTGCAGTGCTTGTTATTAGGGGGATGCTCCTTGCTGAGAGAAATTCCTGATTCGATTGGAAAGTTGGAATCATTGGCCGAACTACATTTAGCAAGGACAGCAATTGCGGAATTACCTAGAAGCATTGGGAATCTGCAGAACTTAAGGATCTTGGACATTTGTCAAAGTCACATAACAGAATTGCCTGGTGCCATTGGAATGTTGGCAAAACTCCTAGAGTTGAGAGCGTCAGGATGCAAAAATCTGGAAGGACTACCTAGTAATATGGGCGAACTGGTTTCGCTAAACAAGCTTAATTTAGAGAAGTCGGGCATTACAAGCTTGCCAGAAAGCATTTCTAAGCTGTCTTCTGTCCAAAACCTGAGTGTTCGATATTGCCAAAAGCTTCGAGGACTGCCAGAACTGCCCTTTGGCATAACTGCTCTACGTATCACCTGCCAGAGTCCAGCGTTGCCACAAATTTCCCAACTAAACCTTCTCAAGAAACTCACTCTTTCTGATTGCCTTTGGCTTGATTCTCTTCCAAAGCTTCCCATTGGGCTATCAATGCTTTCTATTACACGTTGTGGAAAATTGAAAGCGGTGATGGATTTGTTGAACTTGAAGCACTTATCTGAATTGTATCTTGAGGAGTGCTACGAGCTAATGGAAGTCACCGGTCTAGAACGTTTACAATCTCTCCGTAACTTACGTATACGAGAATGCCCTAATATATCTTGGCTTGATGGTGTGGAATCCTGTGATTTTTCATCCTCAACATGATATCGAGAATTATACTTTTAGATTAATAATTGTTTTGCAAGTTCTGCATTTGAAGGTTGTGGTTGCTCGCAGGTCGTCTACTAACGTGTTTGTTTTGTTTACATTTCTTGTTAAACTTTTGTCTTCTGTTTGATTCTTATAATACCAGGCATTCTGGTTTATGCTCGATGTTGATAAGGTGGAAATTACAAGACGTTGGAAGAACAAGCAGCTTTTTGGGAAAAATTCTTTGACCCTAGTCATTTCATGCAATTTAACTAGTGGCCTAATTCTAATGATGGACAATAATTTATAAGCAACTACTCTACATGACATGTGCCTTTAATTAACTCTACATGACATGCAACCCGATTTAACAAGCCTATCATGCAATTACTAAATGAGACTTGCCTAGGACACGCATTAATTAGATGACTTAAACTATATGACAAGGCAAATGACATGGATGTGATGCAATCAATCTATATGACGCACATGACATTTTTTTTTTTCATCAAAATTCATGATTAAAAAGTGAGATATTATCTACTTTAAGTTAGGAAATAGATTAATCTAAATCTTATCTTAACTTAGAAACTTATCTCAACAAGCAATTCAATTCAAAGGCAACTTCAGGGGGAGCCGAAAAGTCTTTTTCTTTCCTTTTTTCTTTCTTTTTCCATCGTCTTCTTCAACCTTCAATCATGAGGGAGGGTGTAAGCTAATCTCACCCCCCCTCTTTTGTTGATTTTGTTTGCGTTTATTATTCTTTTCTTACTTTTTTTTTCTCTTGATTTGGAATTGGGAGGTCTCTTCTCCTGATCTATTTCTCAATTTGAGAGTTTGAACTCTCTTGATCTAGTTCTAGATTTAGATGCTATTTTCTTCCGATCTAGATTTGGGAGTTCAATAAATATGCTTTTGGGGATTCCATACCCCTTTGCTTTGTTCATGTACAGTTCTCTATTTCTAGTCTCAATGATGATCACAAGAGTTTTGGCTTCCTATTGAATTATGAAGATTTGCTCATCCACATGTTAGATCTGTGTTTATTTAGCATATTATGGTTGTTTATGTACGACGATAGTGTAAAGGAAGCCAAACTTAAGCACCCACTACCAACTGGCAATGGCGTAATTATTGAAGAAGGAATTTTTGACGTGTGCTCATCACTAACAAAAACACGAGATCCAGTGATCGGCCGCTGATTTTCTTTGATAGATTTGTTGATGTAAAATGAGTTTGTGCAATTGTTTCATCAATCCTCCTTATGTCTTGGATTTGGCTTTGTTTTTCAATATTCATGCTCTGTTTCGATTTGCTTTATCATGAAGACTATGTACTTTTGCAT
The DNA here is from genome assembly GCA_016097545.1 of Eucalyptus victrix. Lineage (NCBI taxonomy): Eukaryota > Viridiplantae > Streptophyta > Magnoliopsida > Myrtales > Myrtaceae > Eucalyptus > Eucalyptus victrix. The sequence goes on along the minus strand of CM027836.1, from coordinate 39,891,664 downwards.
CCTTTAGAGTAATACACATAAATTTGTTTCAACCAAAAAAAAATAAAATTGAAAGATGGTACCTAACTTAGATGTTATCTAACATGCATTCTATTTTTAAAGTATCTAAACTATTCTATTATGCAATTATATCTAGGAAATCAATTTTAATCTACATGATTTGCAATGCAATCTTTTTTATATTTTCGGAATAAAGAAAGCAATCAAAGTAAGATAAGCATCAAATCATTTAAGATCATTAAGGATATCATCCAATCAATTCAAACAAGGAAATAATATTCAATCAACTTGAAATTTCATGAATAAAATTGATAAATTGATCTTAAACCTTAAATATCAAAATATCAATTCTAAAGATACCCCATAATCAATAATTCCATCCAAAATCTCATAAATAGAATTACAGATGTGGCAAATTAGGAAATATTAGGGGTGTGCAAAAAAAACCGAGACCCACTCGGATCATTTGGAATCAAACCAAATCGGCCTGGAACCAGTGGTTCTTAAAGGAACCGGTCCTGTTCCCGATTCCAATTTGTTGGAACCAGTTGGTATCAGTTCAGTTCCCAATTCTGTGGGTGGATCCGCTCACCTGTTCACCCGAACTGGACCGGTATTATAATAATATATTAATTTTTAATATAAAAATACAAATTCTAAATACCTAGATATGAAATTTACTCCTGTTCGCCACAGGCCCTCAAATACTTTCTAACTTGGTGGCCATTGTGGCTTCTTTTTGATTTGCTGTAGTGGTTTTTCTTCTTTTGCTCTTATTAAGAACGTTTGCTTGGGGTTTCTAATTTTGGCTTATAGTGAGATCGGTTCTATGTACTTAATTTTGTTTTACTTTCTAATTTTGCCACAAAATAGATAAAGTTTCTGATTTTGCTTGTTATATGTTGTAACGATAAATGGATAGGGCTATCATTTTGTATACTCAATGCTTGGTGGGTTGTTTATGGGATGGCCTTTACGGTCAAAAGAATGGAGATATTTAATTGATATTTGGGGAGACCAGTTCCATGGATCCACCTAGAAGTTGGACCGAACCGGCGGTTTGGTTCCTGGATGGATCCACGGAATCAATGGATGTTTTCCGGTTTCGATTTTTGGGAATTAGTCTTTAGTGAGCGGTTTCTGGTTTTAAGTCGGGAATTGTCCATTTGGATCATACTCACCCCTAAGAAATATATCATAATTTGGGGATGTGCCTATCACTCAAAGATATTGTTTAGAAGTAATAATCAAATCAGGCAATATGACATTCAATGGAATCGGATAATGATTATTACCTAATTTGGGGGATTTGTTCCCAAATTCGAGCCAGATGGGCGACCGTGGATTGCGGGTTGCGATCAGCGTAGTGTCCGACAAGCTCGTGGCAAGACTAGCCGTGACAGTGTCTCAAAAAATGTTGCGTGGTACAGCTCGCGGTGCGTCGGACCGATATGGCTTCACAGATTACCAATGTCGTTGCCTCTCCATCTATTGCCTCTCGGGTAAAAGTGGATGGATTGATGACGTTAGATGTACCGTCCAAAGAACACATTTGCGGATGGGATGACTTTTTGCATGAATACTCGGAAAGTGAGAATGTATTAGTGGGGTATAAAAGAGAGAATTTTATGAAGAATTACTCCTCCTTTTCTTGAACGTGTCTTCTTGTTCGTTAATGATCCAAGTGCACTATTCCAGAACTTTTCACCACTTCACGAATCATACCTGCGCCCAAAAAAATAATTCTTTCCTTTTCAATTTTAGTAACAACCTCCGGTGGACACAACATCCGGGGATCTCTCGCACAGCCACGCGCAATTAGAATTTGTCCAAGTGATTCGTTAGATGAAGACAAGTTATGGAGGGTCTCGGTGATGACTCTCGGTCAAGGAGGGGCCACCGATGGTTTCTCAGCTTGGCGACACTGGGAGATTGGTGAAAACCTGCGAAACAGGATAAAAAGACTCCTGAGTGGAGGAGGAACTTGGTAGACGTTCAGCGTAGACCTGGCAGCGACTGTAGGAGTTTTCCCGATATGAGCTACATTAATTGAGATTATAATTTACCATTTACGGGGTTGGTCTAATAAGTTAAGACATAATGTTTCTTAATAGTCGAATATGGACTTGACTTATATGGGTCGAGTTGAGCCCAGCTTATGATGAGAGGCCCAGCAGTTGAAAACTCTATAAATAACGCTAAGTTCTCTCCTCTAATCCTCATTCTTCCACGAACAGTCGCTCACCTTACGTAAGAAAGCCGTGAGGGGCGGTCTCATCGTATCGGGATCTGAGAGTCATAAATGAGAAGAACTTGATCATCAAATCCTCGTCATTTCGTATAAAGAATGATGTATTTTAAATCAGGTACGCAAATCTTTGTCTTCTCCTCCAATATGTTCGAGTTTCTAGCTATGTTGATTCTAGAATGTCGCTTCGACGGCTAAAATTTGGCATCATAGCCTCCTAGCCTAGAACTCGAATTGTTGCATTTGGCTTGTTTTTAGAAATTTTGTTAGTTGAAATTTGATTTTGAGCACATATTCAAACTTGTCTTGTCAAACCGAGCGTTTCGATGGGTGGCATGCCTTCGGTGGAGGCCAAACGTGCCGCCCACGAGCATTTTGGATTTGAGCAAGCTTTGGACAGTTCTGCCCATTTTCATCATTTTTGGCTTGATGAAAGTGAATTTTGATCACAAATTTGGCTTCTTCTCATCAAGATGAGCATTTTGATGGGTGGCAAACCTCTAGAGAAGGTCGGACGTGCCGTCACGCGCTTGCACACGCCGCACTAGCTTTGACGAGTGGCGCTACGCGTCGGCGAGTGCACTCACGCGCTTGCAGGGGCCACGTGACCCTTGAAGGCAGTGGACGATGTCACTGATGACGTCATCCGCCGACTCAGCCCACTACTTTGTCACGTTGACGTCATTCACGGTGATGATGTCATTCCCGACGGGTGACTTGACTCGGGCTGACTAGGTTGACCTAACCAGGGCTAGCGGAGTTGATTGACTCGGTTTGACTGTTGATCGGTCGGATTGGTCAATCTCGGTTGAACTCACCTTTCAGTCCAATTCAACATAGTTCTTTAAAATTGGAGGAGAAGACGAAGATTTGCGTACCTGATTTAAAATACATCGTTCTTTATACGAAATGATGAGGATTTGATGATCAAGTTCTTCTCATTTATGACTCTCAGATCCTAGTACAATGAGACTAGCTTTCTTATGTGAGGTGAGAGACTGTTCGTGGAAGAATGAGGGTTAGAGGAGAGAACTTAGCGTTATTTATAATTTTGATCACAAATTTGGCTTCTTCTCATTGAGATGAGCATTTTGATGGGTGGCAAACCTCTAGACAAGGTTGGACATGCCGTCATGCCTTTGCACATGTTGCGTCGGCTTTGATGAGTGGCACCACACGTCGGCGAGTGGACTCATGTGCTTGCAGGCGTGGCCACGTGACCCTTGAAGGCAGTGGGCGATGTCACTGATGACGTCACCCGCCGACTCGGCCCACCACTTTGTCGCGTTGATGTCATTCATAGTGATGACATCATTCCCGACGGGTGACTTGACTCGGGTTGATTGGGTTGACCTAACCAGGGCTGGCGGAGTTGATCAACTCGGTTCGACTGTTGATCGGTCGGATTGGTCAATCCCGGTTGAACTCACCTTTTAGGCCAATTCAATATAACCGCACGTGCAGCTCACGCGCCATGCGTTCCAACAGTGCGTGAGGGCATGTGGAGTATGCTCATATGAAGATTTTCTACACTATGATGTATTTATTTTACACGTTTGATACTTTTAAGGATATGAAAATGCATGTGGAATCTTAATTATGTGGATTTTTGGAGTATGTTTCATGTATTTTTTATATGGTTTTGAAAATACATTGTGAGCTCACATGTTTATCATCACAAAGGTTGTGTAGAGCATTGGTTCATCAATAACATATGTAAGGTTCGTCATATGTTAATGAATGAAGCAATATGATTGGCATGACATGTGATTTTAGTGACAAATTGTCCCTGTTATCAGGTCTAAAATCACATGTATAAGATAAATGCGAGTCATAAAGTTTATATCATTGGTATAAGAGAGTTTCAATGGTTTAATTGGGTTGTGACCATCAAAGTAGTACACTTGATTGGATTTGAGAAATATCGGTCTAATATTGTGATGAGATGTTTCCTATTCTAATGCGTGGTCATACTTCCAAAGGAGGTGATTGTGTGTTAGTTCGTAGAGGGATATGGTTGAGGAGTGACTAACCCTAATGGTTCATACACCTAAAGATGGTGAACTCGCAAAAGGTTTCATGACTGCTGTCATGTGGAGAATGTACAATTGTATGTCATGTATTATGCCTAAAGATGTTAATATAATAATGCGTATAGCTCTTAGGATGTGTACTTATAAGGTTTTCAAGTTATACAGTATATACATGATACCAACTGCATACATTGCTTGTTATTTAGTCACATTCTCTATATGGCAACTCCATTATGATTGAGGTTCTTACTTGGTCAAATTTTAAGTAGTGAAAAGAGAATTTTTCTATTTGGAATGAAGCTAGTAGATGTTTTTTTTTTTTGAAGCTAGTAGATGTTCATATTGATCTTATTAAGAATAAGCTAACAATTTCACCGTTAATGATATAGAACTAGAAAGTATTTTTTGGCTGCTTGGGAAAAGAGTATTCATAAGCGTTTCATTTGGGAACACACTTGAAAATGATTTACCTATTGACTACATTGCTAAAAGGATGATGGAAACTTTGGTAATTTGAAATCATATATTGTCTAATGCTAAGATTGGATAAATGCAAGGATTTTCCAACATGAGGTGTGATGATTCTGATGAGATTAAGGATTATGTCATAATGATGGTAGATTTGAAGTTCAAAAATCATACTCATAAAGAAACTCATGAAACCACCGGTCATTATGATAATCTGGTCTCAAGATAGCACCTTTCAAGAGAAATGGTGTCATTTATTACTTTCGTTGGAAGAAATGACACTTAAGAAACACTGTAATGAATATAAAGCTTAGTTGTCCAAGCGCGAGCTTGCAATTAATCATTTCTTGGCATTCATTTATGAATCCAATTCTTATTGAAAGTCTCATCTAGTTCTTGGTGGCTAAATAGTAGTGCAACAAATTATGTTATTTACCATAAGGGGATTCATAAATCTAAAGAAGCAAAATTAGGATGAATCATAACTCATCAAGGGAAACAACATTTAACATTGAGTTAGTGATAGATGTTTTGATTCTGGATTCTGGTTTACATTTGATGTTGAGAATTACTTTTATATACCTTCATTTGGACGGAACTTAGTTTCCATATAATGTCTAAAAATGTGTGGCTATTCTTTTGAAGTAAAGAGCAATGTTATTTTTATGTTTTCCAATTCAAATAAAGTTGGATGCTGTAATATGTCAAATGGATTATACTAATTATGCTGATCTCCCGACAATATGTATGTCGTTTTTACAATTGAAAAGATTATTTCCACTAAACCTTTACCTAAGGAATGGTTTTATGCATTGTGACATAAACATCTTGATCATATATCTAGAAAAGAAAAGAAAACTACAATCTAGATATCGTAGTACATAGCCTTTTAAAAAAAGGAAAATTGCATTATGAAGTCTTGATCTATTGGAAGTCACACATTGATATCAGTGGACCATATATGATAACATTATATCAAAATTTTCATTTCAACACAGTCAGTGACGACTATTTCTTTTATAATTAATTAAAGAAAAGTCTGAATCTTTGGATAGATTCAAGTTCTTTCGGACTAAGTCAAGAAACGGTTAGGAAAAGTCTTAAAGATGGTCAGATATGATCGCAGTGGTGAGTATTTTGACAAGAATGGTAATGCTGGATAGCTTATGTCATGCCCTGATCCTCTGAGCACATGCCTGTCCCTCCTTGGTTGATTAATAGCAACGTCTCAGGACACATCGCCGACCCATTCGTTTTAATAAACATGTGGAAGCAAATAAATAATCCCCAGACAACAACACAATGGGATAGAAAAGCGAGAGCCATAAATTTTTCAAAACCAAACCACACTTATCTATATATATATATATATATATATATATATATATATATATATGTGCATAGCAAGCCATGTCATGTCATATATAATAAAAGCCAGTTCAAGAAAACAAGTCTAAAAGTAGGGGTAGGGTTTCATAACTCTACGAGTCCTCATCCTCCCCGTCATCTTCGATTTCACATTCCTTTACATTCCAACTGGAGCCTTCAGCAGACTGCATCGGGGACTCTGGAACTTCAAGGGTAGGGTCCATCGCGTCTACGATAGAGCCTTGAGGAGGAGCAGTTGTGCCCTTCCCAAAAGCAACCTCTAGAGCATACGGAGGAATCTCAGATTCCGGAATAGGACCCTCTTTTTGGCCATGTTGAGCCTGACGGTACCACGATCTATATCGATGGGGCACCTTGTGTGTGAGACTTGCATGGACCCAGACTACGAACCTTACTAGCTTATAGTTCCAACCCCTAGGGCCCTGATTCATCGAAATATAAGATGTTTGCTTTGTAACACTCTTAGGTCGTCTAAAGAACTTAAGAGCTGCCATCTAAGGACCTGGAATGTTATCCCATAATTGGGTGAGACGACATCTCAGCGAGTTCTACCCCCTTAAAGACTCGACTAGGAAGAAAATAAGCACAAACATGAGTCGAAGGTCTTACTTTTGTCTCTGTTCCTTTCTGCAAATCAGTATAATTGACATTTTCAACCAATCACTTCAACACATCACAACAGATCGAATTATTGATCAATCGACTCAGTCAATTACATGTCAACAAGACCATTCCTTGGTCATCTCAATCAATACTATCTATAAGTTCGACCATAGTTTTGGACTGCTCACTTTAGCTGATATATAGATAGTATAGCTCACTAGAAGTTGTCAGATCCACTAATCTGATATATTAAATATGTCACAAGAAGCTACCGCAATTAGTATACTATTTATGCTCACGAGAAGCTGCTGCAATTGTACTCATATGGTATACTACTTATGCTCACTAGAAGTTGCTGTAATTGTACTCATATAATATACTATTTATGCTCACGGAAAGGCTTTGGGACTACGATGTGCGAGGTTGATATAATATATCATCCTGATCAGTTAACGATTTTGCCATTTTTATCATACCAGATAAAAATATTTGTGTGTGGGTACACAGTCGGTCTTAGCCAAAATATAATATTTTCACACTTGAAAATCCCACTAATTTCACTGATCCATAAACTCATTTTTGGCATTGTAAACCGACGCTCGGTTATTTTTGGAATAATTTCCCAAAATACAAATCACACCAAATCGTATGAATTAGAGCTCAATTAAATAAACAAACCACACTATTGCAGCATAAAATTTTGGTTATCGACTATCCCGGTCTAATTTTTAGAAAATAAATAAATAAATAAATAAATAAATAAATAAATAAATAAATGAATAATTATGAAAATTAATAAATAAATGCCAATAAATGCAACTTAGGCCCATAAAGCCTAATTGGAAGATGAGACGGGCCCGAAAAATTACCGAAACACTCTAGTTAAATACTAGAGCTTGTCTAGGCTCTAACTACACTACTCTAACCACCTAACATGCAATAACAATTAATTAGATCACTAATCTAATCTAATCTAACTAACCACCTAATCCGTGCTTAACCTAAACTAATCAATCCTTAAGTGTCAGTAACTACTAAGCGATGATTAGTGAGTTAAACTCACTTGATTGATGATCTGCTCGAATCAAACTGACGGGGACGCAGCGACGGGCAAAAAATTCCAAAGCGGAACCAACTTTTGGGGTTTGGAAGCGGGCTAAAATAGGCCAAACAGTGCTGTGAAGACTCACTGGTTTTTGCTCTATTCGGGGCTGGTTGAGGTGGCTTTAGTGGCTGGCTTAGGTTGGAAACTAGTAATGGCGGGTGATGGGGCTGCTACGGTGGCCGGGCGGAGCTCGACAAGTCTCTAGCGGTCACAGCAGTGATGAACGGTGTCCAGAGGATCCGTTGGTCTCATGGGCTAGCAAGACGGCAAGGCTGGGACAATTGGGTCGCACGCTCTCGCGACTGGGCACGATGAGGGTTGCTTGGGCTCCGGTGGTGGCGTGTGACGGCGAGTGGCTTCGACGGCAGGTTGTCTTTGCTGGTTCTGTAATTTCTAGGTTGAAAGTAGTAAGAAGAGAGGAGGGGGAAGGGGTGTCGACGGTTGAGGGGGAGAGGAAGGAGAAGAGGGGGCAAGGGGGCCTACTTAGTCTTCAATTATCTTCTTTGGTCCCCTTGACCATTGCCCACTACCAGCTGAATCCCTTGGCCAAATTTCAGCCACCAATGCCCTTCTAGAAGTCTTAGAAATGATCCATAAGTCATAGGCAAGGGGGCACACGAATTTCAAGCGATTTCCCTCCAATTGGATAACTAAGGTTTCTTGAATCAATATCAATCGGCCTCTATAAATTTAACCAACACCTCATCGATCAAATTGGTATTTTTCCCCACCAATTGATCTTACTTGCATCCCAAATGCATGATAAAAAAACAGTCTCTGACATTTCCTGGACAAAAGCGGCCCTACGACGACTTTTTCCCAAAAAGTCTCGGTTTGCAGAAAAATCTTCGGAGATTGAGTCGACATTTCTAAAATGATTTGTGACATGATAGAACTTTCAATTTTTGAAATTGGATTCAGGGTCGCGGTTAATTTCACTCTAGCATGTTTTTAGCATGATCTAGGCTATCGGGTAGCTTTTAGAAATTGTTAGTGCAAATGACCCGTGGTCAATTTTTTTCAAGCCATAATGAACCTTCTCGACACATTAGCGACTTTCGGTTGCCGTGAAAATATCGAGGATTCAAATATGGATAGAGGATACCAAAACGATAGAAAAATTAGTCTAGTGCCGATTGATGAAAATTTCTCAATTTAGTGGAATCACCCACGTTTAACCACATATCTCAGTCTAATTGACCTATCTTTGATCTCTAAGCGATTTTTAACTGTGTCGTGATAATTTATGCAGATGAGTACGGTCGAGTAGTTGAGTCATGGTTGAATCCTCAAGTTTATTGCATTAAAATCTCTTAATGACTTTTCCCGATAGTCTAGTTATCTCAAGAGTGATCAGCTTTGAGAACAACATTATAGGCGCGTCGATGACAAACCCAATTAATTAAATTAAAAACAGAATTGTAAAATTCAAGATGTCATAGCTTAAAATGTCATTTGTCAAATATTTGAAAGATTCTAGGATGGTAACTTAGTTTACTATGCCAGAAAATCTTGAATAAATTGGTGTGGTCGAAAAGTGTAATTGCACCATAATTAACATGATAATGAGTATGATTATTAGGACTAATTTGTTATGTTTTGTGTGGGGCGAAATAGCTCAATATGTATTAAATCATATTTCTACTAAATATGTTACTTTGACTCATTTCGAGTTGTGGGCTGGAAGTAAACCTAACTCGAACTATCTTAAGGTTTGGAGTGTCCTGCAAAAGTGAGGTTATATAATCTAATATAAAGTAAGTTGGACTGTAGAACCACTCTATGTTATTTCGTATCTTACCTAGGTCGTGCGAAGGGATATCGATTTTGTGATTCCAATGGAGGTATAAGAATTATGGAATAATAGACAACGGAGTTTCTAGAATATGACTTATTTGTAGAAGATAACTGCTATTAGATTATTAAAGATAATAGTATGGTGGGGACCACTATATATTTGTCTTTGCCTATGTAGACAACTGTGGAGTCTTCTACATTACAGACTAAGTTTGTTGAGGTTCATGAGATTGTTATCGATATAATTCTTGATGAAGTTTGTCAAGCCTTTCAGGTGCAGGATGAAATAGTTGCAGTAGATCCACTTAAGAGATCTATTAGGGAAGGACGTTCTTTTATGCCACCAGACTATATAGCCTATTTGTGAGAGCATGACTAGATATTTGCTACGTGATTGATCAAGTGCTTATATGAGTACTATTTCTTGTCTTCAATTAGATTTGAAGTTAGATGCGTTGAAAGACGAGATGCAATCTATTAAATGTGATAGTATTTGGAAGCCTGTTGAATTGGCTAAAGGTCACAAGCCCATCCGTTGTAAATGGGTGTACAAGATGAAAAGAAATTCCAAAGACATATTGAGAAGTTTAAACTCGAACTAATAGTAAAGTGTTTCACTCAAAGAGAAGTCTAGTATTTTCTAAAGATTCTTTCAAACTGAATATGGTATTAATAGCTCATTTTTGACATAGAGTTACGTTAGATGAATGATAAAATTGCGTTTCTCAATTGATACTTTGATAAAGAAGTCTATAAGGTTTAACCCAAGGTTTCATAGTAGATGATTTAGGTAAACTTGTGTGTAAATTTAAAAGCCTTATTTATGGCCTTAAGCAAGTATGTAGACAATGGTGCTTAAGGTTTCATAGTGTTGTGACTTCATTTAGTTTTATTGAGAATACAGTAGATCGATGTATATATTGTAAGGTCAGTGGAAGAAAATTTAAATTTCTCACATTCTATGTGAATGACATCTTGCTTACGAGTAGTAACATTGGATTACTGTATGAAACAAAGTGGATGTTGTCAAGAAATTTTGACTTGAAAGAGTTTGGTTAGGTATTTTTTGTCCTTGGTAATGAGATCCACAGGAATCGTTCTTGTCATATGTTAGATTTATTTCGGATTGCATATTTGGTTGTATTTTGAAAATATTCAAGAAGTTAGAGTTGCATTTATCCTACATTTGGTAATGAGATCCATAGGAATTGTTCTTGTCGTATGTTAGATTTATCTCATATTGCATATTTGGTTGTATTTTGAAAAGATTCAAGAAGCTGGAGTTGCTCCTGTCGTTAAGGCTAATAGATTGAGTCTCTAATATTGTCCTCATTTATATTTTGAGAAAACCCAAATGTAGGATATATTTTATGCTAGTGTACTTAGAAATGTCATGTGTGCTCATTTTTGCACTAGACTAGATATTGCTTTTGCGATAAGACTTCTAGGTAGATATCAATCAAGTCTAGGATATGATTATTGGATTGCTGCCAATAAGGTTTTGAGATACTTAAAAGGACAAGAAAACTGTATGTTGATAGGTATGTAAAGGATCTGGAGCTAATAGGGTATTTGAATGTAGACTTTGCTAACTGTTAAGATGATAAAAAGTTGACAACATTATATATCTTTATATTAACAGAAGGTGCAGTATTATGACAAAATAATAAATAGAAATCTATGTCATCCTCTACCGTATAAACAGAGTTTGTAATATGCTTTTTAGTAACATATTTGGCTCTGAAACCTCATTAAGGAGTTGACCATATTTGATCTTATGAATAGATTCATACGGTTGTATCAAGACAATAACTTTTCATTGTTGTTTATCAACAACAATAAAAGTCTCGAGGGGGCAGATATATGGCGGTTAAGTTTTTGACCATAAAGAAACGGCACATAATGGTGACAATATAGCAGAGCATCCTTTCATAAATAATATGATTGTAGATCTACTATCTAAAGACCTTCGCCCTTGTGTACTTGAATGATATGTCATAAATATGGGTTCAGAAGTATCATTGGATACTGCTATTTAGTGGGAGCTATTTTGATTTTGTTCTAATAAAGCTTACATATGTGTTTTGTTACATTCGGTAACATCTCGACATGTATAAACTCTTTCACATTTAATAAAGTTTATGAATGTTTTAATAAAGTCTATGAATGTGTTGTCACCATATTGAGTTGATTGCTTGTAATAAAAATCTCAAGGTATTGTGTAAATCTTGAATAAAGGCTAGGGGCATCTAGTTATTAGCCTTGTACATATATCTCAATTACACATGAAGAAATGTTAACCATAAAGATAAGACATATGTGGGTTCATTAGAATAATAAAGATGTTTTTTGTGGCACATTTGGTTTTGTGTGGCACTTAAAGTAAGAGAATAGTGAATGACAAAGGAAATGACACATAAGATGTTACTCTTTATGATGTGTTATCCATTTGCCACACAACCATATTGAATCAATATCAGTAAAGTTGAAAGTATTTGCGACCATGGAAGGCTCTGTGTGAATACATGCAGTTACTGTCATGATTCAGTATTTGAAACTTTATGGGATAGAGTTGACTATTAAGAATTATCTCTAGATCAATATAAATGCGTGTATATACCGTACGATTTCAATTAATATAATTCAAGTGAGAAAATGTAAGAATTTTTATAATGTAGGCTATATTAATTGAGATTGTAATTTACCGTTTTACGGGATTACTCTAATAAGGTAAGACATAAGGTTTCTTAATAGTCGAATATGAGCTTGGCTTGTGTGGGCTGAGTTAGGCTGGGCCCGTGATGAGAGGGCCCAGCTGAAAATTCTATAAATAGCGCTAAAGTCCATCTTCTAATCCTTATTCTTCCACGAACAATCTCTCACCTCACATAAGGAAGCTATGAGGGGTATTCTCATTGTGCTAGGATCCGAGGGTCATAAAGGAGAACTTGAGCGTTGAGTCATTGTCATTCCGCATGAAAAACGATGGATTTTAGATTTGGTATACAAATCTTTGTATTCTCTTCCAATATGTTTGAGTTTTTAGCTATGTTGATCCTGGAATGCCGCTTTGACGGTCAACACCGACAACTTTAGGATCTCAGCTAGTCATCGGTTTGGCTTTATGGAATAATAGAGACTTGATCAACGGCCATGGCAAGTGCAGCAGCGATCCTCGTGGCTGGCCACGGACAGGTCACGACAAAAGCAACAGCTTCGTGGGTAGTCCATACACGACAGGACAGTAAGTCGTCACGGTTGGGGGTCACGGCAGGCCAACAGCAGCAGCGTTGAGTTCTTCGTTAAAGCACATGTGGCGTAGCAGTGGTCGGTGCAACGACAGGTTTGCGGCACGAGTAGTGCTGGTCATTGCACACGTTGGGCTCAGCAGTCAGCAGCACAGGAGCAAATGGAGGCAACATCTCCCCACTGTGGTTCGGCTCGAGCAAAACAGCATTGACTGACCGTAAGCGGGCATCGTCGGGTGCCACGGTGGAACAAGACAGCAGCGCTCGGCTCACGTCGGTAGAGGGCACGGTGACAGTAGTGCAGCAGGAGAGGCGTCTCGGCCAAGGCTTAGCCGAGAGCTTCTTTTCCCTCTCCCGTTGTCTTTTCTTCTCCTCTTGTTCAACTCGTGTCCCCCTCCCACCCCCCATCGATAGGCATTCCGCCGCCTCTTGAAGATCGCCGACTTCTGTGTGAAAGGGAATTTGCCGCAACTCTTTTCCCCAAGTCCAAGTTGAACTTTGCTTTCTTTCTTCTCTAGAAGGGAATCACAAGCTCTCTGTTTTTTCTCTTATAACACTTTTTCTCACTTTATTCAAGGTTAATCCAACTTGCTAAATTAAAGTTCAGAGCCATCAGTTTAAACTCATCCGTTGATTTGATTTAAATGTAACTATACAAAATACAATTTTGTTATTTTTATTTAGAGATTAAAAATCAATCCCTAATTTTCTATGTAATAGTCAAAATTTAGGTGTTAATAATGAACTATCAGTCTCTTAAGTTTGATACTAACAAGATTCACACTGTTTATGCTGTCATTTCAAGATTTATCTTCTGCTCAATGGTCATTCTAATGTTCGCTTCACCAATGAGGATTTTGTTCTAGTGATGCTCTGTTTCGACTTTCCAGTATGCAAGTATGTCTCCTGCTTCTCTCTAAATTTCTAATGATCTTGTTCTTCATGATGTAAGAACTGCGAATAGAGCCGAACTTCAGAATTTCGGAGGATAACCATATATGTATTCCAAAGAAACTTATGAACTATTACAAGTCTGAGCAATGTTATCTACAAGAGTCATGCTGGAATTGTGAGAAGAAGCCTTTTGATGAGTTTATTCACTTTATGACGATTAGCAACATCTCACAATCTAACAATGCTCCACCTATATCTTAGTGGAAATATTGATCCTTATGTATTATGAACAAAATGACATATGTTATGTGGGAAGATCTTTGGATTAAAATAAGAAATTAGAAGAAAAAGTTTTAAAGTTTACAACAGATAGGACTAATAAAGCCATATGTATTTTACTTAGATTTTTAACGATTAAAATACTTTCCCAGACTAAACAACTTTTGGGAACTCTATGAAATATGAATTGATGCTCTGTCACTCTGATCCATATTTCTATAACTCTTCCTATTTTGTCTCCGGATTGGTTTGAGGAATGAACTGGACAAAAGTCAAACGGTTGATGTAATCGTTGGTGACTAAAGCAGAAATACTATTTCAAAAACAGATGCCTTCTATGTCACTAAAAATTACGAAGAAATGTGTCTATTTGAATGTATTTTTTCAAAACAAAGTGTCTATTTGGTAAACATGATAGAAGTAGATAATATTGATTGATATCACTAAGAGTGAAGAAAGAAAGGAAAACATAATATATGTATTGTCAAAAAGAGTCTTCTGGACCAACGTTTGTTAGCCTAGGTGGTAAGGAGCCTGGGTTCCCTTAAGCAAGGTTTCGAGTTTGAGCCTTGTGTATGGAGCAAATGGCGCTAGGAGAGCCACCTCCCTTTGTGGGTCCGACAGTGCTCGATTCCGGATTTAGTTGGGCATATTCCGGATACTGGAAAGTCATAGACCCAAAAAAAAAAAAAAAAGAAAAAAAAAGAAAGAAAGAGTCATCTAGAAAATACGCCGCTCAAAATGCGAGGAGGAGTGTCTCTTTACGCATACTATTGGTTGAATGTACGTCTTTTCGTGCAATAGCAAAGTAAATGACGCTAATTGATGGGGTATTTTTGCTTTGAATTCGAGAAAGAAGAAAATCGTTGGTAGTGAGTGTAATGAACGACATGTATATAAAATCAATAGTGTCTGACTTTTAAAAAAATGTGAAACGTGATGCATATTTAACTGCCACTATTTTGAATAATATGGATAGAAGCTCTGTTTATCTACGTTACTTATGTGAAAAGCGATGCATATTTAAATGTCATTATTTTGAATAATATGGGTAGAAGCTAAACATACTATTTTAATTAAGGAAATATCATCGACAAGATATTATAGTGAAGATCCTATTTTAACATTGAACAAACAGTGTTTGCTCAAGAATGTAGACCACAAAACTAAATAACTTCATTTTTAGAAGAATGATGCAAATTTCCCCAAAGATATTCAAAACCACAAAAGAATTTATAGAAGAATTGTTATTATGATAGCCATGCATATATTGATATATCTGAAAATTAATTCGAGCTCACGATTTTCGTAGAAAGTGTGTACAAGAAAGTTTTAGCGTTGAAATTATAGATCAATTTACAATGCTATACTATACTTTAATAAGAATGTACAATTAAAGTATATTGTTTTCAAAAAGAATTTATGATTTAATTTGAGAATGATGTAATTTAAATAGAAAATTTATTTACAAGCGTACATCGTCAATCACATATTTACTAACTTGTTAATGTCGAATAATTATCAAAACTAATATTTTTAATGGTTAATATCACGAAAAATTCAAAACTAGTACACTTATGACAAATTAATTTCAAATTAATTTTTGGGTCGGCAAAAACCCCATATTGGTACACACGTGACATGGTTACCCTTCGTTAGTTTCCATCAAATTAACAAAGGGAAAGAAAAACAATTCAAATAAAGAAAATGGCTTTTGGATGAAAATGTCCTTGGCTATATTAAGATTTTATTAGTAAGTTTGGGGTCTTATTTGAGATTAAGTTTGTTACTTCAAACTATTATTTGAGATAAGGTTCACTTCGACTCTTTTTTTAAAAAACACTTTCACTTCAGATCTTTATTTAAAATTTTCCCTAATGATAATAATATTAATAAGACAAGATATTCATTTTTATGCATCATAATATTATTTGCGATCGACCTAACTGTAACATGGCTAGATCCCACAAGATGTGGAACCTTTGCACCACCTCCCACTAAGCGCGTCGAGAGGGCTAGATCCCACAAGACGATGAACTTTCGCCCCTCCTCCTTCTTATCTTCCTTGGCTTCTTCTGCACGACCCTGAGCTGTCTTGTCCCTTCTCTCTCTCTCTCTTCGCTTTCCCTCCCTCATCACAAAGCAAAGCACAAGACCTCTCTCATCGATGGAGCGTTCCGCTTACCCGAAGAACCTCTCCTCAAGCCGCAAGAACGCGATCCAAGATCTCCTCCATGTCCTCACCACGTGTTATAAATTTAAGGGAACGAGTTCTTTCTTTGATTTTCTAAAATTTGGCTTCATCTCATCACAACAAGATACAATCCAGTCGAAACAAGCTCAATATTGCTTTTTATCGACTATCATCATTCGAAAAAATGTCGGGTTATATTTTGGATTGGAAGCTTCCAAACCCCAATCTCCAATCAGGTGCTCATTAATTTACGATTTAATCGAAACAAATGATTCAAGCCGTGTTTCGGGGCACTTGCAGGAGTTACTACAGGTGCATTTACAAGCTCACCAGGGATGTCTAGCGACCAGGCAGCTCCAAAGGATGCCGGACGACTCATCTAATTATAAGATCACACACCAACGCCACCACACTTGCAACGAACCTCATCCTCAAATCCCCCCACTCATCCTGGACTCACCATACGCTGGGAACAACCCATCCTCGTCATTTTCTACACCAGCCTCGCTCCCAAGCAAGACAACAACAACCGCTTCTCTTCGTCCACTATTTCGTTGATGAAACACGAGCAGAAGCTGCCTGGCGAGGATGAGCTGACAACCCCCCCTCCCCCCCCTTCCCCCCTGGTGGGGCGGTGGCGGTGGCCACGACGACGAAAGCAGCAACAACAATCAATCCACATCATCTAAGTACTACGCTGGTATTCATATCTGCTGGGGCGATCTAAGCATTGTCGTCAGACCAAGGGGATGTGATGTTTAGGGTCTCATAGTTTGGATAAGATTGTGGGGTCTGAGTTTGATGATCTGTTGGATTATGAACTTCAATGTTGATTTTGATATAAATTTCTTGATTAATATGAGAGGTGTTTGATAGAATGAGCTTCCTTGAAACTATTTATCCTATGCGGCGGTCCTTTTAGGAGAAAAAAAGGAGCCACTCGATAGCTAGTGTAACAATATTACCTTGTCGAAAAATAGTTTGTAATTATGGGCTTTTATATATTCTCTAAAGATTCTCTCACTTTGAGCCTTTGAGGAGTACTAAATACACTTCACTTTCACGGAGTACTAAATACACTTCACTTTCACGAAAGAACGTGCAAAGACGCATCGTTACAAATTACAATCACCTCAAGCTTACACAGTAAACATCACTATTTATCTATAAATGAAAATTTATTCCGCAGCAAACTGACTTTATGTTGATTAACATGAGCTGATTACATCAAGGGCTAAGAAACAAAAGGTTCAAATCCTTGATAACCAACTCCACATTCTATGATCAAAATATACTAGAACATTACGTACCCGACATACACACACCCTTTTAAAATCTAAACCATCGACAAAAGCCGCTGCATGATGGACTCCATGGTAGTTTCGACAAACACTTACGAAAATCACTTCACTTAGTGGGTCTGCTTCAATCAAGACAGTTCAGCATTCCCATTGCCAATGCTTCGATGAATGAGACACATGCAAAATGCGAATCCAAATCCGATGAGAACAACTGCATTTGAAAAATAGGTGAGATTTAGATTCACTATGATTGTCACAAAATTGCAAGCTAGGAAATGAACAACCCACTCCAAAGCAATTTATACTCCTTTCTGCTTCTAACAATATCAGCTCCAGTCCTTCTAATGTGACCAAAAGGACCTGGAATCACAGTGCTTGACCTGTCACATATTTGACCTGTCCCCATTGTTTCACGCTAGCTAGATTGATTTTGTATTCACCAAACAAATATAAATATTTTCACCAAACAAATGTAAAGACTTAAACGTGCCAAAAAAAGACCAGTATCATTTGGAGAAACAACTTTGTGACCTAACATAATTATTTTCAATTCGATGCAGAACTACAAATGTCTTTCAAGGTCCCTCTGTACAGTGACATTAGAGAAAAAAGAAGAATGGAATTTGGCTAATTAATAGTAATCTTTCTTTAAATATCCCAATTTTTGTCAATAATAGCAACTTATCCATCACATATCATTTTATAACCTTCTTTACGGAACATAATTTCGCTTTTTGTCGTTGCAAGTAATATAGATTCTATGATTTGTAATTGTCCACAAATCAACCTTGCAGCAGGAGGCAATTATTATACATGCGTGTGTGGGAAAATTGTTCAAAATTCCTAAACCTATTGCAATTTTGTCAATTTATATCTAAATTTTTTAATTTTACTAATTGAGTCCTAAATCTTTTTTATGTTTTGCTAATTGAGTTCATCTAGCTAATTTTAGTTGGAAATCGCCGACGCACACGATGGCCATATGGCTGTCCATTGGATTTAGTCACGAACGTGCAGTTTAAATCTTTATCATATAGTCCCATATAAGATTTCAGCTGCACGTGTGACCGGATATTGGAACATCAGTTACGTGAACGGATTTTTGTAGTCATGCCGGATATAAGAAAGCCACGAATCGTGTGAAGCTTGTTAGTGTTGCTTATATTACGTGTATTAGGACATTACCGTAAGAGTTTTTTCGCGGATTGAGAGTATGTTTCCGTTCCGACGCTCGAAAGCGAAGCTTATCATACCTTTACCTTCTTCCCATCGGGTCAAAAGCGAAGCTTTCGAGAAGCGCCGAGGTCGACGCACGCCAGGCACGACCAGCAAAGTGCGCGGAAGCTGCCCTAATGGAAAGCCCGACCCGGCGTTCCCAAGTCAACAGGACCACCTACCACCGTGTACTGCCCCGTGCCCACCACCGTCTCCCAATTTCACGAGATTTTCCTCCCTCCAAAGACCTACTCGCGAAAAACTCGGAGTTATACCGAAAAAAAAAAAAAAAACACGGAGTTATAACATGATTTATTTTTTCATAAACCCTCAATTATTTTGTAACGGCCATATAATGCTCATCAATTAATTATCAACAAATTTATAACAGTTTTTTAACAGCATTTTCTTGGTTTGAATATAAATTGCAAAACACAATCCTCGGAGCTACTTGGAATTAGAAAGAGAATATTTTTCCCTTCTTTCATTTTCTTCTTGGTTAGGTTATACACATAGTGTTGTTTCTTTCTAAAATTCAGTGCAGAGTTTAAAAAAAGTCTATTGTATCCTACAAGTATACCCACTAGAGACTTGTGTATTGAGTTTTGCACCCTGAGAGGAAGAATTATGAAAAAAGAAGAAATAAGAAAAAAAAAAAAAGAAAAATATAATAAAAATATTAAAAAATTAAAGGAAACAAAAAAATTATACAAGTTTACCAAACGCATTTTTATTCCTAAAGTAGAAATTTTTTACAGTTTTTTTTTTTTTATGTCGGTCCTACTCTAATCCTTCTCTAACACTCACTTTCAGAATTTTGCCCTTGCCTCCTTGCAAGGCGTGGGAGTCGAAACCCACTCTTGAAATGAAATTGTCCCCACCCTAATCCCTCCCAAGAAAGTGGGGATTTGAACCCCCAACCTCCTTCTTTCAAGTTGGAAGGGTGGCCACTGGGGCGAACCCCCAGTGGTTAAATTTTTTATAGTTACTAAGCGCATTCTTATGCTCAGAAATTATTATTATTATTTTTTTTGGTGAAATATACTCAGAATTGTTCTCTAGAACCAGAAAAGAAAAATTATTTCTGTTCAAAAATTGTTCCTCGAAACAGAAACGTTATTAAACACGCCCTTACTTTGCCACTTCTCCAAGTATTTAACAGATTTGTCATCGGTTTCACCAATAGTTTATGTAAGCGCACAACTATTACCAATGCCAAAGCCTACCTACATCCTCTAATAAAAATAAATATTTCTTAAGATCACAAAATATAATTTGAACCATTCAAAATCGTCTGAATGGATAATGAGATTTCTAATTTATCCATTATATGCACTTTAGCAGCAAAAACAATAGAATGGATAAAGGAAATGAAAAAAGCAACCCCTTAGAGGACTGGTATGAAGAAAGATAAGGCTAAAAACAGACATAGAACTTTGAAATACCTTATACCTTAAGAATCATTTTGAAATTTCCAAGAACAGGTCGGAAGCTAGTTGAATGGGATAGAAAAGGGAGAGAAACGATTTGGTGAGACAACCAAACCAGTTCGGTCTGGAAGGATGGTTTGGGATGAATCGGCTTAGTCTGCAGAGGAAGAACTAGCTGATCGTGTAGGCTATGATCAGAGGCTAACATAACTTGGCGACAATGTGGGAGAAAATATTGGGTGGGTTTTACCCTCCACGTAGGCGGTGGGTAAAACCATTCAGCGATTGACATGTGGCGCCACGTAGGCGAGGGCGTTAGGCGTTCAAAATTCGCGCGGGCCGCATGTGGGGCCCACCACTCTTACGCTCTCTCCATTCTCGACTCTGACGCCCCCGACTCCGACGCTCCTCAAGGCGGTTGCCTTGGACGCCGACGACACCGCCTCCGCCTCCGCCTCCGCCCCTAACGCCCTCTCGCGACTCCGATGCCCCCGACTCCGACGCTCCTCAAGGCGGTTGCCTTGGATGCCAACGACGCCGCCTCCGCCTCCGCCCCCGACGCCCTCTTGCGACTCCGACGCCCCCGACTCCGACACTCCTCAAGGCGGTTGCCTCGGACGCCGACGCCGCCGCCTCCGCCTCCGCCTTCGCCCCCGATGCCCTCTCGCAACTCCGATGCCCCCGACTCCAACACTCCTCAAGACGGTTGCCTCGGACACCGACGACGTCGCCTCCGCCTCCGCCTCCGCCCCCGCCCCCGACGCCCTCTCGCGACTCCGACTCCGACGCCGACGACGACGCCTCCTCCTCCGCCCCCGCCTTCGCCCTGACGCCGACGCCCTCCGCTTCCGCTTCGGTGAGGGACATCGACGACCTGCTGAAGAACGCGGCCAACTATCCTGTCGGTCCTTTCGGCAGGAAGGTTAGCCTCATAGAGTGGATTGCGAATCCGAGATCTGCATTTTATCTCTTCGACATGTATTCTTATCATGAGATGTGATAGTTTGTGTCTATAGACTGATCTGTTTACACTTGGAGTGCATTATTGGTCTCATGCTGCTTTTGATAGTTGTATTTTACTTATTATCTAATCATTGTTCATTTGATGCGCTACAGTAACGTCTCACGTTTGATGTTTATATATGGATCTTCGCACTGATGAGTTCCTTTCCATTTTGTCAAGGCATTCAAGTCAGAAGACTGCGGTTATAGACACTTCTAAATATTTGAATGGGAGAGTTTTTTGGTTTTTCTGTGGCATCCCAAAATTCTATGACAAGCCATAAGGTGTGTTAAAATCTCTAATTAGGTGATAAAATGTCCCTTGGCTTATGCTTTAGCCATTAGTCTTTTTATTGAGATGATTTGTGCATGTGATTGTGAAAATTTAAATTTGATAGATTAATAATCTATGCTTGGCCATAAGATTTATAAATTAAATTTCAATAGACAAGATGTCCCAAGACTTTGGCCAAGATGAAAATTGAAATTTAAAAATATTTATAGAAGAAATTCAAAAAAAAAAAAAGAGAAGAAAAGAAAAAGAGGGTTAATTTTTAGGATGGACCTTAAGCCCATTTGGCCTAAGCTTGATGGGCCAAGTTAGTCGGCCCAACTAGGCCCACTAAAGGGGGCTGTCACCGGCCCAATAGAGGTCCAAAAGGAGTGATCGACCAGCCCAAAAGCCCAAGCCCAAGAAGCCCAAATTAAATTCAAAAATTCAATATGACAAGTGGCAAAAGAGGAAGGCCATGCATTGGTTGGTTTGTAGGCAAGTAATGATTGTTAATCATGAGGATTTGGGGGTATAAGAAGGGAAGAGAGAGAGAAGGTGGCCGGATTTCTTTTGGCAGAGAGAGAGGGTGAGAGAGAGAGAGAGAGAATTCGAGAAAGAGAGGGAGAGGCCGAGAGAAGAAGGAGGCGGAGCCGAGGGGTTGTTACCGTCTGTCCGCCGTGTTCGCCGCCGTACGCCGTCGTTCGTCCGTTCTAGAGGCAAGTGGGAGTCCTCTAGCTTCTCTTGCATGCTTGTATGTTGTTTGCATGTTGAACTTTTGGTTGTTAGATGAGAAAAACCGAAGCATGGATGAGTTGTGTGTGAGTGGTGTGACTGTTCTTGCTCGGATCGTGTGAGTCAGTAACTTGTTTGAGCTTACATGTGTGTTTGGAGTCCGATTTTGGCTTTGATGTCTTCATGAAAGTTGTAGCTAACATCTTGTAATACAACATACTAAAATTTCGTGAAAAATGATGGAGATTTGAGGGGTTAAAGTCTCATCTTACGGAGACCTCAGATCTAGAGAGTTTTTACTGACCTTTCGCTGGATTCATGGTTGCATGTTGGTTTTTGTTGAGAATCTTCGGTTTCTTCATGAAAGTTATAGGAAACATCTTAAACTACAACATAATCAAATTTGAAGTGAAAATAACAAGTATAGCTTGGTAAATCGACTAGATCTTGAAGATGATGATTCTAGTGATGTGTTCCGAGACGCCCAAGACTTCAAGGACCTAAATGATGACTATACTTTGGTTATTTGACCTATATCTCTTCATGAAACTTGTAAAGGACATCTTGACACATAACATATACGAATTTCAGAGAAAACGAAATAGAATAGGTAGGTTAAAACTTCATATTTCGGAGATGGAGGCACTGGACGATGCGGTAATGGGTCCAGAAGCTTCGTGAGGTCGTATAAAATAACTTAAAAATAATCTGGCTTGGAGTTCTGCATGAAAGTTGTACGAAAATGTCTTGGCTAAAATCCAGTAAAATTTTATAATTTTTGGAGGCCATATGAATATTTTAATTGAATTTATTCATAAACCATGCATTTTGGTTTCATCCGAGAAGCATAGGATGTTTTGTGAAAATTATGAGATTTAGTAAAAATTCAATTTGGCCATGAATTTTGCAAGTAATTATCATCCTATGGGTTTGTTTAATAATTTCTTGAATTTTGATAATTTTGGGAATTTATAGTTATAAAAAAATATAATAAATAAATAAATAAATAAATAAAAATAAGATAATAAATAAATAAATGAATAAATAAATAAACGGAATTATTTTATTGGCCATAAATTCCACTTAAAGTAACTCATGTTGCATGTGTGATAAAGCCGTATGATATTGAATTGAGATGTATATGTGATAAAGTCTTGATAAGTATATGACATTGAATTGAGATGTATATGTGATAAAGTCTTGATATATGTATGGCATTGAATCGAAATGTATGTATGAATGTCATGCCAAGTATAATTTGTTTGATATCATGCCATGTGCCATGTTAAAATGAGATTAAAATACTGGTAAACATGGATGATGGTAAATGAGGAGATGGTTGTGATGGCGGATGATGCCCGGAATGTATAGAGATACATTGCCGGAAATTCCCTGGGAGATTCAGGATGCCCAGAATGTGGGGGGGCCGGAAGCCCTGTCAGAGGTCTTTGCCCGAAGGGAAATGCCTCGCGATGCCAGGATTGGGGTGCGAGATGCCCGGCCAGGGAGTATAAATGTCGGAAGCCCTGTTGGAGGTTTCTTCCGAAGGGAATGTCTCGTGATGCTAGTTGAGATGTGAGATGCCTGGAATGTGGGGGGCCGGATGCCCGGTGGCCTGGGAGGCTGAATGCCGGAAGCCTCGGAGGTCTTTGCCCGAGGGGATAAATAAAATGATGATATGCATGATGATATGCATGGTGATGATGATATGCATGATGATATGCATGGTGATGGTGATATGCATGATGATATGCATGATAATGAAGATATGCATGATGATATGCCTGATGATGAGGATGATGATATGCATGATGATATGCATGGTGATGATGATATGCATGATAATGAAGATATGCGTAATGATATGCCTGATGATGAGGATGATGATATGCATGATGATATGCATGGTGATATACATACTTGATATGATGATGCACTTGTACCTGTTATGACTATGATAATGATGCATGATAGTATGCGCATGGTTTCAAGGTACGTAACACCTGCAATGCATGTATGATTTGCCTGATGCATTGAGTTGTTATTGGATTTCCCTATGGACTCACCTACATACGCGTACGCTGTCTTGTCATGTACGACATAGGCCTGGCTGGGGGCCCAGTCATTCAGGAGTTTGTTTCTGTTCACGTTCGCCGTGATGGGGTGATGGGAGGGATGCTGCCACCGCTACTGCCTGACGCACCGGACTGGGTGTGAGACCTGAGCGTGACGAGTAGGGGCTGTGTGTTTTTTTTGGGATTGTTAGCCGACACTTATGATGGGGGTTGTACACATGTGATGTAGAGGGTCGAGAATCTTTTTAAGGTTTTAGGCTGGACATGGCTGAGTCCTAGCTTTTCCTTGTTATGTATCGACCCGAAAAGAAGTCCCATCCTGAAAGAATATGTAAATAAAGTGTCGTTGCTTGTTTATAAAATCTTGATGTTTAGTGGTGTGTATTTGTATCATGGTTGGTAGGGGGAGAGATGTGATGTTTTAATTTGCTTCCGCTAATGAGTCGCGCTGGGACCGTTTTATTAAAAAAAATGTGTCTAGGAATTTCGACGCATCTTCTAAGGAGAAAGGTAATAAGGAGTAACATTGGCGCTGGTGACGACCTGCGAAGGGTTCGGGGTGTCACATTTTCTGAGAATGTTAGATTAGTTAATCGCTATATGTTCAAATGGTGCGGATGTTTTGTCTTTTCTGTTTCTGAACGAGCGCTTGCTGTGAACTCATGCTGTCACTTTGCATTCAATTTTGTCGATCCAGTGAAACAAAGTGATAAATACATTTGATTGTTGTTTTTCCCTATTTGCTAAGTGCTTATCACAAAATGAAATCATTGGCTCAACAGGACCAGTAAAGCTACATTGACCAATAATTTTGATCAGAACAGTATAGAATTTTTGGTGAATTATGCATTGTGAAAGTGCGATTTGGAGGCTTTACGTGCATTCTTACGATATTGGTCAGTAAACAGAAAATGCAACTCAGTGCTGGGAGTTTATAAAGTTGTAGAGGCATGTCGCTTGGTGGCTGATTGTTCATTTGCGAGTCCAAGTTTGACAATCAACGAAAGCTGTTTACCATTGATTATCGAGTTAAGGTAGGAGCCTGGATTTCCTGGAGAAAATGGTTCCTCAATTACTACAGACATCAGCATAAATCCTCGCTAATCATTTGCTCCATCATGCAAGAATGAGGACGAAGCAACTGTAAAAGAAAAGGAGAGAGAATGCCACGATGAACACCGAGCAAAGTACTAACTTCTCAAGCAAAGAAAGAAGATGCTTCCTCTATGTTCTTCCCAAGGTTAGTCGTTCTTCACCCCCACAATAAAGGAAAATTAAAGATGTAAATGCATGAAGTGTTTTATAAATATCAGCAGCTCTGTTTTTTAACTTCCCATCCCTTAGACCTGATAATAGAAAGTTACATATTTTTTTTCCGATTCGGGCGTCATCAGAATTTTCCTTGGGTCATTTCTGTATGTGGTAGAATATCGATTCTGTCTCGTGTACTTCTTTTCTTGCGGAGTTTCTGGTGTTTCATCCAAGGTTGGTTGGGTCTCCTAACTTCATCTGGATTCGTGCATGATATCGATCTCATTTAATATTTGCCTCGGAATCATGGGTTGACAATTTGACATGATGTTTTCTTCTTCATTATGTTGTTGTTGTTGTTGTTGTTTTCTCCAATCGATAAATGATCTGGCATAGCTGTAGATGATTCTTGTTTTTAGTATGGTCGGTTCGATCTCGGGAAGTGACTTTTGTTGATTCGAGTTGCTATGGAAACCGAATGAATGGATTGCCCAGTTCTTCTATCCTTTTTCCCGAGTGTTCGTTTCAAAATGAGGTCCCAAGGTAATGGATAGATATATATATGCATATCATTATATTTGTGTTGGCCTGTATTAGGACATGAACATCCACAGTTCTATACAAAGAAGAGTTTGATTTCTGCCTTGATTTCCCTGTTTAATTCAAAAATTTCTTTCTCGCTTGGAAATTGCTTTGTGGCTCGAAGAATTGTCAGTAACAATCAACCTTTTGATCCCAAATCTCTCTTTACGCGGTTATGCATCATATCAGAGGCTGCAAATTGCAATTGTATAATTTCTGTCTCAAGTCATCTCTGTTCTTTTCTTATATTTCTGGGCCTTTTTTTTGGCATTTGTTGTCGATTCTAGCAAGTACTCTTTTTAAGTGCTGGATTTTAGGGGAGAGAAGAAAAATAACCGAATCATTGGCTGGAATGTGGTCATTTTGGCACATTGCAATATTTAAATTTGTTGTTGGGAAATGCATAATGTAATTGCGAGCCGGATGTCCCTGCGTAGAAGGGTTGAGGATTCTATTATGCCAAGCCCGATGTTGAGTGATTCGACCCATGCAAGCATAACTGCTAATGGTGACATGATATTGTCAATGTGTTCTGTGACATGTCATATCAGATTCATATCCACTTTTTGATAGATTGTTGACAATGGTGATAGGCATGATACTGATTGGAGTTCAATCCTTGATGTGAATAATCCTCCAACATGATGTCTTCTCGTAAATCAATCCTGGCATTTTCATGGGTTCTTGTTTGGTTCCAGAAAAATTTTAGCAATAGTTTTGAGCAAAAGGAAACTGTGAGCTAGACGTTCTTTTGCCATGGTGCGAGAGTGGAATTGCATCTAACAATGATCATTGTCTTGATCCTTCCTAATCACAAAGGCACACCATATATCACAGCTTAACTGTTATCGCCCAACAGCTTGTATGCATTTCTAGGAATGGCTTTGTACATCATGAATCCATAAGCTTGATGGACTTCCGTTTTCTTGTTCTAGTTATGGGAACAACTTGCGTTTTGTGCCATAAAACTTCGACTCCCACTTTTTTTGCCACAAGCATATGTTGTCTAGTTAAGGGTTAACACCCTGATGCCAATGTTATTAGAATCTCACTTTCTCTTATTTGACTTTCCATCGTGCTAGGAAAGTTTCAATGTATAGGTTAATCTAGCCAGTTTGTTGGGAGAAACATGACCGCTGGACTGACTCGTAAAGTTCGGCTAGTCAAGTGTCCAAAATGTTGGCAGCTTCTTCCAGAGCCAGCGGATGTTTTTGTGTACCAATGTGGTGGATGCAGCGCTGTCCTTCGAGGTAAAAATGTCAACTTAGTGTGTGAATTATTGGGTTTACAAATTGATGCGTGCCCTTGCTAATTTTATTATGTGGTCACTTATTTCAAGCATCATCTTCACCCTTTAAATAATTAGGTATTCTGATTTGTATTCTTCATTGTGGATGCTTTTAGATGGTGTCTTTCTCAGCAATTGTAGAGCATCTCTTCCATCGGATTGATTCTTAAGCTGAAAGGATTTGAAATACATTAACGCAAATCTCTCGGATTCTATTTCGATGCCAGCTGTAACTTTGCGGGAGCTCGCGCATGGATGCTTTTGGTGGAAAAGCTACTTCGTTTATCTAATCATTGTTCGTTGAGACTAATCTGCTTGAGCATAATTGCAAGGAATATTGGTACCTTCATCCTCTCTGAGTTTTGCTGCTTTTGTCTCAAGTTGTGGAATAAAAGGAAAATTAATTGCGATTGTACATTATCTGGTTGGAGTCTTTTCTTGCGGTCAGCATTTTGTCTTTCTGGACTTCCAACGAAATAATATTAGGAAGACTTGGTTATCTTGTCTCTCCGCTAAGGTAACAATGGTATCTCATATTTGATTAGTTTTGTGTTGCTTAGTTAAGGAAGGTGAGAATAAATTCCCATCTCCAACAGCTCAGTTTCAGCGAGGCTTGTTTTCTTCCATCAAGATAACTTGGTTTGACCAAGTTAGTCATACCAGGTCATGCTAGTTCCCATTTTATAGCTTGATGTTGATAAGTGATGGATATACTATTGAGGTAGATGTTAGTATATCAGCAAGCTAAAATGTTGCACTAATGAACACCCTTGGGATATTAGATTGATGTTTTAAGTATGGAGGTTTCTATGCTTTTCTTTTGGTACTTTTATTCTTCAATAATGAGATCATGCAATTTAAGCAAGTCCCATGCTAGGACTGGACTCTTATTTTTTTAAAAAATAAATATGAGGGGGGCCTACTTTCATTTGCATCTGAGTCAGTTTTTTAACATGTAAGCATATTAGTTTGTCCTGTGAATGTATTGAATGGTGCTATCGATTTGTAGGTGGATGACAACGACGCTAATTGACTTCTACATCAACGCTGTTGCTCTTTTAATTTGTTTTGTATTTTATTAGAAGGGAACTCTTGAAGATTTATTTCTATTTTGAAGACATTACCTCAATTAATTTGCACGTGTAAAGTTATCGAATGGCTAAATCAGAGGTAATTCTTTACTCATACAATGTGAAATATATTTTGTTTTCTTTTGATGTTATTTTTTTATTGATTATTTATTGTTCATTTCGTTGTAGCATGAAACTTCCCATCTTGCACATGTAATGCGTGATATGGAAAATGATTTTGAGTTTGCCATCGGGATGGTTTTTTCTAATGAAGATGAAGCATATCATAAGTATGTGGCTTATACAATTGGAAAAGGATTTGGAGTGAGGAAGGGTCATACGGTTAAAAATAGGAAAGGAGAAATAACCCGACGAACATTTTTGTGCAATTGTGAGGGCTATTCTGTCACCTCATCTGATCAAGAAAAGAAATTTGAGAGGGCTGAAGTTAGA
Source organism: Eucalyptus victrix (assembly GCA_016097545.1). Lineage (NCBI taxonomy): Eukaryota > Viridiplantae > Streptophyta > Magnoliopsida > Myrtales > Myrtaceae > Eucalyptus > Eucalyptus victrix. Next base: position 39,862,733 of record CM027836.1, on the reverse strand, counting down.
TGTGGGTGTCCTGCTCATATCAAATTTAAGGTTGATAATGGTGTCTATGAGGTTATAGAGTATGTTTCTGAGCATAATCATGCATTTGTACCGGAAGATCAAAAGCATTTAATTAGATATGGAAGGATGATATCCGATACTTGCAAAGGTGTTTTAAGTGGCATGATGAAAGCAGGCATTGGTGGGACTACGGCATATAAGTTCTTAGCAAATGAAGCAGGTGGAAGTAAAAATTTGGGTTTTATTCTATGTGATTGTCAAAAAATTTTACAGACAGAAAGCAATAAGATTATAGAAGGGGGAGATTGTCAACAACTTTTGAATCATTTCCATCGCATGCAAATGCAAAACTCAATGTTTTTCTACGCTGTACAAGTAGATCAAGAAGGTAGATTGACAAATTTATTATGGAGAGATAGTATGTCCAAATTCGATTACGATTGTTTTGGTGATGTGCTAGTGTTTGATTCCACGTATCGAACTAATATATATAGTTTGATTTGTGCACCTTTTATTGTGATTAATCACCATTGGAAAAATACTTTGTTTAGTTGTGCATTTTTGTTGGATGAGACGGCGGAATCATTCATTTGGTTATTTACTGTGTTTTTAGAGTCTATAGGAGATAAGGCTCCTAAAACCATATTCACTGATCAAGATCAAGTCATGGCAAAAGCCATTAGAATGGTGTTTCCGAATACACAGCATCGTTTATGCACTTGGCACATCATACAAAATGCCATTAAAAACATTCCACAGCTTTACCATAAGCCGGATTTTAGAGATAAGTATTTTTTTTAGGCTTATGTATAGATGCAAATCGGAGGATGAATTTGAATCTACTTGGATGGAAATGGAAGAGAAGTGGGATATGCAGAACAACAATTGGCTTCAGAGATTATACGGCCTTAGACATAAATGGAGTTCAGCTTTTGGTCGTGATATTTTTTCATGTGGTATAAGGTTAAGTCAAAGAAGTGAGAGCACTAATAATGTCTTCAAGCATATTTCGAAGACGACGTTGAGAGTGCTAGTATGAACACCTAGAGGGGGTGAATAGGTGTATAAAATAAACCTTGGCAAATATATGCGGAATAAAATAAATTTCGAGTAAAATAAAGGAGTTAGGGAAGAGAATAAGAACACAAGATTTATAGTGGTTTGGCTTAATCCAAGCCTACGTCCACTCTCCCACGCTAACAGCCTTCTTAGCTGGATTCCACTATGCAATCAACAAGAGATTACAACCTCGAGTGCAAACACTTAGTAGTAGATCACACTATCTCACTAAGTCACTCTTTTGGTATTTCTCTCACGATCACAAACGTTTAAGCTCTCAAGAGACAAGTATATGATCGAAAGTTGCTTAGACTTTGGAATTATAAATTCTACGCTCCGTCTCTTACTTGCTCATCGGTCCATGATCTCCTTAAATACTCCTCCACTTCCAAACTACCCGTTGGATAGTATCCCGGAGAATCGTCTTTTAATATACCCATTGGACAGCTCTGTATCTAGAAGATTTGGTAGCCGTTGAGTGACAAAGGTAAAATCCCAAATTGATTCCAATCGCCCATACAAACGAAATCTTGGTTTCCATAAGTAAAGCTTCTTCGTATAGAAAGTTCTTGTCTTCAAGATCCAATCGTCAATCAATTAGATTGAATCAATCAAATCAATCTTGATGTGGAATCCAAACCAGATCACTAGCCGTTATATGATTGAGTTTGAGTTACGTTCTGTCGAGTCTTGATGTAAAGTCTGAGAGCAACAGACTTTACAATCTGAGTCTGAGTGCGATAGACTTTACAATCTGAGTCTGAACATATTTTGCTTCTGAACAGATTTAGCTTTAAGGTCTGTACCCAGTTCAGCTTCAGCATAGAGTCTGTCTTCTGGTTTAGCTTCAGCATAGAGTCTGTCTTCTGGTTCATCATTGACGGTCAGTCTAGAATTAGTCAGAGTTGACAGACTTCTGATGTAGAACAGACTTTGACACTAAAGTCTGGCAGTCTTCAGACTTTGATAATATCCTCTACATGTTCTAACATCTACATGGTCTATTATTCAACCATCAAACATGTTAATAGCCTTTGATTTATTTTGTCATCTTCAAAATATCATAAGGGATTTCCCTAACAGACGTCATCCCTTATAAATTTTGTCTACTATTATGAAGAGCAATTAAAGCACATGAGAGAAATTGAAATTCAAGATGATTACAGGTCTCGTGGAGAGCTCAGATTGCAGGTTTCGTCTAATGAGCTCCTGAAACATGCTGCTGCAGTCTATACCCATACTATTTTTCAGAAGTTTTCTGAAGAATTAATGGAATGTCTCTCTCAAGATGTTTCAGGTACTACATTTGATGGATTGGTTTATTCATATATCATAAGGTATCGACATGAATACCTTGTCAGATTTAACCTTGTAGAGTTATCAATTTCTTGTGAATGCAGATTATTTGAGTCAAAAGGGTGGTTGTGTCGCAATGCATTGTACGTGTTGAATCAGAATAAATCGATAGTTAAGAGCATTCCATCTCCCTATATTTTGAAAATATGGACTAAGGGTGCCAAAGAAGGGATCGTGAATGATGAATGTTTGCCACCTAGTCCGTCTACATTTAATCGATTTTGCACATTAATGCAAGAATCTTTTAAGCTGATGAGTTTGGGAGCCAAAGATGTAAACACTATGCAGATAGTGAGGGAGAATATGCAAATAGCGAATAGTCAAATTTCATCATACAATTCAAGTATGGCTGTGGCTGATGATGCTGGTGTTGATGGTGATAATGAGACTTCTTTGTGCGATATCTCGATATTAGACCCCCATCGAAGGAAAGGAAAGGGAATCAGTTATGGAAGACTAAAAAGTTCAACTGAGAAAAAGAAGAAAAAATCTATCAAAGGAATGCCCCCAATGCAAATAGACAATCGAGGTAACATTATTTTGGTTAATATGATCAGTTAAATTTTCCGTTTATGTTGCATGATGCTAATTAACATTTTGTTGCTTTCTAATGTAGAGTTAGTTGTTCAAGCAACACATAGTGAAACTCATTTTCCAAATTATTTGAGTAATCAAAATCAGTTTCAAAGTATCCTTTATCCCAACAACATTGGTGGTCCTACCATGAATTTTCATAATCAGGTATGTTCCTCTTAGCTTTCCATTTTTATTTACATTTTACTAATTTGGTAAAAAAAATTGTATAGATGTAGGAACCACCATACATCATGCCATCGGGGATTATGAATGGATTTTGCCAATTTCCTAATCAGGTACTAAATAGCTTTGTATAAAGAGTTTAATTGGTGATCAATCAGTTTGTATATTTTTCAAGTTACTATGCCTCTTTATAATGGTAGAAAACACTTTCTCAAAAGTTACAATCATTATGATAATTTAATTGCATTATGGTAATGGGGTAATTTTTTTTTAATGTAGATGCAATCATCATTTATCATGCCGCCAAGCAATTTCAATGGATTTTCTCCATTCACTACTCAGGTATTTATTATGAATCATTTTATTTGTTAGTATTATTTCAACTTTTTGTTACAATTGTAATATTTACTATTAGTAGCTTATTTTTGGATAGATGTTGGAGTATAATAATAGATCTCATGGAACCATTCTGAGTCAGGTACAATTTATTTTTTATTGATATGGGATTATTTGAGACATACTAAGCATATTATTTAGATAAATATTAATATATGTCATTTTCTTGTACAGGGGTCATCAAACTCTTTTTAACATCTTGAGATGAATAAATCCGGAGGCCCCTGTGAAAGCACAGATAATGCACGGTCGCAACATAAATAGCTTAGAGGAACCCTCATATAGTATAGTGCTTGTGCTGTTTACAAGTTTTCAACTGGGTGGGATTCTCTACATGGAGATGCCTGTATTTGTATTGCATCTTGCTATTGTCCCTTTTGGTTCCTTTTGTGACAATATTTCATCTAGAAACAATTTTTTGTGCTGTTAATGAAATAGTTCAAATCAAAACTTTCAATTGTGATCTAGATGTACTTTGGAGGTTAGTGCTGGTCTCTTCTTTGCTTATGGATAAGTAAGTAAATGAAGGTTGAATCTTCATGACCCTGGAACTTTCATGAGTTTGCTGATTGCTTGCGTGCATTTAAGTGCCGTAAGTTACGAGATTAAACAAACTTATGCTATAAATCTCTGCTCCATTTCCTTAATTATTTATCACATTTTCCATTTATTTTTTCCTCTTCTTTCCAGGCCAAAGAGAAGGTCAAAAGGGCTGATAAAGCTCTAGCAAAATTGCAGGAAAATCTTAGACCAGCAGACCTTCCAATTGATTTGGAAATCATATTTTTTCCTCTTCTGCTCAATATGATTTCTTTTATGTGCAAAAGCTCCGTGTTGACTACATAATGTGGATGGTACAGGTTCCGTTGAAGGATGTTACTGACATTGATCCAAATGATCATAATTCAATTCTTGAGCATCTGGACAAAGTGGCACATCTTTTGCCTCTTGCAAGGAGCTCCTTTTTTGTTGCTTGTGCGAAATTACAGCCAATGATATGCTTCCTTGGGAGCTTCCATGTCCATACATAAGTTGAAATTTTTCTCAGGTCAGAAATTTGATTGAGAAGTCCAACAAAAAGGCAGGTAATAGGTCTGAGCTGAAACTTCCATTGATACGGATAAAGGTAACCTCTTCCTTTTCTTAATTAGCACTACCTGTCCCTTCTCAACTTAGCCGTAAAAAATGACTCCTTTTCAACTATTTCTACTATTTTTTTTCATCGTGCTACTTGTAACATGTTGGTTCCTAGTTCCTTTCCTTGTGGCACAGAAAATCCTCTTTTTTATCACTACTTTTGATTCTGTCCATGGATGTGAAACACTCTCACAATTCTATTTACTTGATGATAGGAATTGATATCTGCCGCTAGTGTCTGCATTCTCGGAGTGAATTTTAAACTCCTCATTCATGTGGCAAGTGGATTACTCCGGATTTATGACGATAAATCCTCAAAGGTTTGGACAAAAGTATGTTGGAAAGGTAAATGCATATTAGAAGGTGCACACGGTGTAGTCTTTGACAGCGCTACCAAAAAAGGAGTAATGATTTTTCTTGTTGTAGGTTGCTAATCCTCAAGATATTTTAATCTTCTCTAAGGCTTCAAGAAAGGGTCGGAGTGAAAGTGGTATAGATCTTTTGACAAGTGGAGTTTGATGATTTTTCTTTTTCGGGTCAAAGAGTTGGAATTTAGTAGGCTATGTTTTTGGCACTATTTGTCCTTCTTTTTCCAAGTCAATATTTGTATGCCTTTCTTATTGCCTTTGAATAAAGAAATGACTTGTCATTGAAATTGTTCGTCTTCCTGATTTGTAGCACAATTTGAAGATTCTGAGCGACTTCGCCCTGAGGAGCTAAATCAACAAAACATTGAGGCGCTTGTTGTCGAGAATAATCTGGTAATCCTGATTCTTTTATGCTTTCTAAATGTATTTTTCATATTGTATAAATCTCTTATGGCCACCAATGAAAGCCATAATAATAACACGTGCTTTGTATTGTGATTTGTTGTTGCAAACACATATTTTAACTTCAACTGATATGCTTCCTTGAGTGTATTGTTATGGGTAGAATGTTAGAAAGACATGCTGATAATTGTTATCAGTCTCTTAGTTTTCTTAAGGTCTGTATATAGTTTAATATGCAATTATGCCTTGCAAAAAATGGAGATACTTCCATTCAATGATCTGGATAAAGCATTACACGAATTTGTCATTTCCTTCTTGGGTACTTTGCTTTTCTTCTTCCTTCTCTGTCGCATGTAACGCAGATCCCGTTGACATTTGACCCCACCTTCGTCCTTTTCGCTCTTCTCCGTTCTCTTCCAAAGTAATTCGCAGAGGATCTGGTTGTTCTTGGGTGTAAACTTCATTTCCTGTTCTCTTCTTGCTCCTAGCTCCGCAAATTCAGTTGACCAGTCATTGCTTATCACAGTTAGATTTTGTTTGAGCAAGGACTAGATGGGTCGTCACAAATTTACTGATTCTTGGGTGGTATCCTCAGATTTAGTTGCCCCTCGGAAACAGAGTACTATCACTTCGATTGCACTCTGCATTCTTTATGTGTCTTCTGCGGATCTTGGTTTGCTAATTAGGTTCTGCTTTAGTCAAAACTCAGGTGGATGTGACGCTATATACTTTGGTGGGCGTCCATTTCAATGAAGATCTTTCGAGTTCTAACTTTTCCTTTTGTTGCCTGTTCTCTTTTAATTGTGAGTTTTTCTTTTTGAAAGTCAACGGTTATTCTGAAGAGCTAACATCGATGAATAAAAAATAATATCGACAGCTGAATTGGGGAATGCCTCTCATCTCAAGGAATTATGAAATCACATGAAGCGTGTCCAATTAGTTTGCTTTCCTTGATTATATGTGGTTTCTTTTTGCTCCACTTCAGATGAAGTTTGTCTCGTTCCCTGAGTGTAGCTTAGACTACCAAGACCACACTCCCTGCACGGATCCTAAGGTATGAGCAGACCAAATACTTTGTTGTGATCTGATCTACCAAAACGAATCTAAGATATGTGGTTTTCTTCTTTTGGGCACAGACGTGGAGGAAGTATGGCATGCATCGTCTGACTTTCATGGAGCGCCATTGCCCGGCGGTTTTTGAGGGAAAGGAATGCTTGGTCCCGCCACGAGAAGGGTACAAGCCGCCGATCAGATGGCCAAAGAGCAGGGACGAATGTTGGTATAGGTAATTGTGTTTCCTCAATCATACTAGAAAACAGAAATTTCTGAATTCATGACACGATAGTGAAAATGGATATGTGGATCGGGTCATAGGAACGTGCCATATGATTGGATCAAAAGAGATATCAAACCAGAACTGGCTGAGAAAGCAAGGAGAGAAGTTGTTAGGGAAATCCCTTATGATGTTTTGAAGATGACAAAATAAATCAAAGGCTACTAACATGTTTGATGGTTGAGTAATAGACCATGCAGATGATAGAACATATAAATGATATTATCAAAGTCAGAAGACGGCCAGAAGACTGAACGTAACATATGTCCAGTATATTCTCGAAGATTTCCAGACTTACGTGTCAAAGTACGAAGACCGGACTCAAGACTCAAATTCGAAGACTGCCGGACTCAAGACTCAAAGTCCGAAGACCGGACTTTAGTATCAAAGTCTGTTCTACATCGAAGTCTGTCATCTCGACTAATTCCGATCGAACGTGAATGATGAACCAGAAGATAGACTCTATCTTGAAAGCTGAGCCGCGTACGAGACCTTAAAGCTAAATTTGTTCGAAGCAGATATGTTCAGACCAGATTGTAAAGTCTACGGACTCAGATTGTAAAGTCTGAGACTCATATTGTAAAGTCTGAGACTCGGACTTTACATCAGATTCGATGAATCGTAACTCAAGCCCAATCATACAACGGCTAGTGATCTGGTTTGGATTCCACATCAAGATTGATTTGATTGAAGACAAGAACTTTATATACGAAGAAGCTTTACTTATGGAAACCAAGATTTCGTTTGTATGGGCGATCGGAATCAATTTGGGATTCTACCTTTGTCACTCAACGGCTACCAAATCTTCTAGATACAGAGCTGTCCAATGGGTATATTGGAAGACGATTCTCCGGGATGTTGTCCAACGGCTAGTTTGGAAGTGGAGGAGTATTTAAGGAGATGAAGGACCGATGAGCAAGCAAGAGACGGAGCGTAGAATTTATAATTCCAAAGTCTGAGCGACCTTCGATCATACACTTGTCTCTTGAGAGCTTAAACGTTTGTAATCGTGAGAGAAATACCAAAAGAGTGTCTTAGTGAGATAGTGTGATCTACTACTAAGTGTTTGCACTTGAAGTTGTAATCTCTTGTTGATTGCATAGTGGAATCCAGCCAAGAAGGCTGTTAGCGTGGGAGAGTGGACGTAGGCTTGGATTAAGCCGAACCACTATAAATATTGTGTTCTTATTCTCTTCCCTATCTCCTTTATTTTGTTCATACTAGCACTCTCAGAAGTTTCTTTTTCCTGGTGGCGGTACGATGTTTCCCAAGGGTGTGAGTGCATATGTTGATTTGATGCAAGATCTGATCCCGGGTATGAAAGATGGCACTGTTGAGGCCCCAGTGACGGGTTGTGGGGTGAGTTTGTACTTACTCATGAAGGGGAAAAGAATTGTGGTACTTTTTTTAATTAGCATTTCTGAGATGTGCAGATGCTTCTGTGGTTTAATAGATTTGGCACTTACAGTGCTAGTGGTAGTTTTAGCTGATGCCTACAATATCTTTAAATTGTTTCAGGTTGCAAGCTGGGGAGGCAAATTGTTGGATCATGGGATATTAACCGTTTCTCTTGCCCCTCGAGATAATCATGAAGCTCAAGTCCAATTTGCCTTGGAACGAGGGATTCCGGCAATACTAGGCATCATCTCTATACAATGGCTACCTTTCCCGTCAAACTCATTCGATATGGCCCACTGCTCAAGATGCCTTATTCCATGGACTGAATTTGGTAACTCCTTTTCCTGATGCGTTGAATCTAAATACCAGGAAGAATTGGATGTCGGGTATGAAATCTCTCTTTTCTTACTTATGAAAGTGCATTGGTCACGGGTGGATTATACCTCCTAGAAATCAACCGGATACTGCGGCCTGGAGGTTTCTGGGTCCTCTCACGACCACTAGTCAACTACCAAAACCGCTGGCGTGGATGGAACACCACCGTGCAGGAACAGAAGTCAGATTATGACAGACTGCAGAGGCTTCTCACCTAAATGTGCTTCAAGCTGTATAACAAGAAGGATGACATCGCCATGTGGCAGAAAACCTCAAACAACAGTTGCTACAATCGCCTTGCGAAACCTGATGCCTACCCACCGAAATGCGATGACAGCCTTGAGCTGGATTCTGCTTGGTATACTCCGCTCCATCCTTGCGTGGTTGTTCCGGATCCAAAGCTCAAGAATATTAGTCTCAAATCCATCCCCAAATGGCCTGAGCGACTGCACGTCACACCTGAGCGTATGTCAGAAATACAAGGAAGAAGTGCGAGTGCTTTCAAGCACAATGATAGTAAGTGGAAGGTGCGGGCAAAGCACTACAAGAAAGTACTACCTGCACTTGGGACTGATAAAATAAGAAATGTCATGGATATGTACAATGTCTATGGAGGTTTTGCAACTACTCTGATTGATGATCCATTATGGGTTACGAACGTTGTCTTGTCCTATAGTGCCAATACTCTTGCCATCAAGCATTTATGTGTGCATTATAATTGTGTACTAATATATTTTTTTTAACATTCAAATCTAACATTCTTCATTTTGACTTAGGAGTGTACGTCAAAGCTTAAATTCTAAGCCCAATTATGATTCAATGCAACATTTGTCCATCATTACGACATCATATCTAATCAAGTCATAATCAAGTAATCAACAACTAAATTGCGGAGAATGATCAATAAATCTGTGATGTCCTACTCCTTTGGCACTTGAGTTCACTACTAAATATAAGAATTAGATCCAAATATGATATGAATGTGGAAAAAATGTCCGCTCATCTTTTCATGCCCTACACCTTCACTACTAATTCACATCTTGGTGCTACTCATAAGCATTGTTTAAGTAAACATCGGTATGAAAACTTTCTAATGAAAAATAAGTATTGGTGGACGTTGTTATATGAAACTCCATAATCATTGACAAATAAATATTTACGATACATTTTATAAAATTAATTTATTAAAATACAAAATATTATCATCAATTGACTAAATAAGTAAACACTTTCAACCATCAAATAGATTTTTAAGTCCTCCTTGTTCTCTGCAATCTCATTGAACATCTCAATGCACTTCTTGACAAGATTTTTCCTGATGACCTTCAAAATCTTGTTCTGTTGCAGCATCTCACGAGAAATGTTGAGGGACAAGTCATCGGAATCGACAACTCCTTTCACGAATCCAAGATACTCTGGAATGAGCTCCTTGCAGTTGTCCATAATGAAAACCCTCCTAACATAGAGCTTGATGTTGTTAATCTTCTTGCGAGTATCGAAGAGGTCGAACAGAGCACGTTTTGGGACGAACAAAATAGCCTTGAATTCAAGCTGCCCCTCAACAGAGAAGTGCTTCACGGCAAGATGGTCTTCCCAATCATTGGTCAAGCTCTTGTAGAAGGAAGCATACTCCTCCTTGGTGATCTCCTCTGGCTTTCACAGCCAGATGGGTTTCAGTTTGTTGATGAGCTGCCACTCATGAGAAACCTCCTTAATCTTCTTCTTCTTGGACTTCTTTTCTTCATTCTCCTCATTGATGTCCTCAACATCTCCTTCCTCTTCCTTCTTGGGCTCATCGTCCTCATCATCACTGATCTCTTTCTCGGTTGTCTTCTCAGTCCATAGATAGATGGGGTAGCTAATGAACTCGGAGTGCTTCTTCACAAGGTCCTTAATCCTTCTTTCTTCCAGGTACTCCAGCTGAGGAAAACAGAGACGTGACGCTGTTAGCATCACGTATCATCCAAAACCAATGCAAATCTTCTCCACCAATTCATAAAAGCAACCATAAATGAACTCACCTGGTCCTCCTTAAGGAAGAGGGTGATCTTGGTCCCTCTGCCGAGTTGCTCCCCACTCACATCTCTCGTAACGGTGAAGGAATGACCGGCCTGGGACTCCCAGATGTACTGCTCATCATCATTGTGCTTAGTAGTCAAAATGACTTTCTCAGCCACCAAATAAGCAAAGTAGAAACCGACACCAAATTGACCGATCATGCTCACATCAGCTCCCGCCTGCAATGCCTCCATGAATTCTTTCATCCCTGACCTCGCAATCGTACCTAGGTTGTTCACAAGATCTGTCCAATTCATCTCAGACGTTAATATCTACCAACAGTCTCACAACTTAAATGAACTCAGCGTAACAGTAACCGTTATAGCATAGGAACATAGCCATAGCCAAAAGATGTGAGCAAGAAAATTGATCAATCTTTGTCAGCCAATTACATTACCTCCAATGTACGCATTTATTGAAGGGTCCTGATGCTATTCTTCTCAAAGTCTGTACTTGAAACATACACTAAAACATAATAGCCCAGAACCACACATGATATAACAATCTCCGTGTGAGATTTACATGGAGATGTGTATTTTGGGGGCCTATGATAGGGTGTGGTGGCTTAAGTAAGAGCATATGTGCATTTACCACGGCGTGCATGCTGTTAAGCATTTAGCTGTCTGTCTGTTGCTTCATCACTTGTCTGCAGCCTTTCCGCAGTTTGGTAATTTGATCTGACGATCTGATGAAAAAGAGGAAGTATTTTCATTTCCAAAAGGGCTAACAGATAACATAGCACATGGGAACAACTTCTTTTGGGGGTGTTTTCCCCTTTTCTCTTTGCTTTTTCAGGATGTATAATTAAAAATGAACAGAAGTTACAGGAGGCTCTAACTTAACGTACCTCAAGCAAAGTGATGTAATAGAAATCTTCCATATGTTGCATCAGCGCACTTCCATCTCTAATTGCACGATATATGTTTATTTCAGTTTCCAATATCTTTTCTATGAGTTCCTTTTCACCTTTCATCTGCAAAAGAAGTTTGAGACCTGTCACGTTGGACTTGTGCACCAGCAATGGGTTTAACTCACCAATTCATTTACAATTACTATCTCAACATACAGTAGAGTAAATAGACACGAGCTGTTCTGTCCAAGGTAGTTTAATGCAGACATCTAAATCAAAAATCAAAAAACTGACAAACCAGACAATAAGCAGACATATATATTGGCAAAATTCATCAAGACTGCTACAATTTTGCGTGCATGTCTGTGTGACTTCACCAAGCACGTTTCAGCAGAACAACAGTAAGGTACTCTAAAATGAGATATATAAGAATGTTCTGATATTAAGCATATGGAAATATCGATTTGTCTATTTAAGGAACTTTCAGTCACCATGGAAGAAAAGTGAACTTACAAATTCACTAATTAAAACATCTGGCGTGGCTTCACCAACAAAGTCACCTTGGTAACCATCAGCCAAGGACTGGACATTTACCTGAACAACATCAACCAATTGTATAAGTAGTTGATCTGGGAAGATCTGTACAAGTAAAACTACTGCTTTCTCATATTAGCAACAGAAAAGTAATACGAGTCATGATCCAATTTCCTACTGATGCTTTCCTTGATAAGTCCACAAGTAACAGACTCGAACACTTGAAACCATCAGCTAGTTATTATTAATCCAGAGTCTTTCACCATGCAACAAAGTTCTGAGTGGAATAACTGCACCAACATATTCCTCAAGGGAATGGGTTGAAGAGCTTAAATAGATGAAATTTGTTCACTCATTCTGGGTAAGAAGGTTAAAGCTATATAGATACCAAGGCATCCTTAACATCTCCTGCTGCTAGATAGATGGGTTGGGCCACGTGGCAATAACCCATCAGGCGTGGAATTGACGGTATGATATCCCTGTGATTCACAACTCTCCAGCTGTCCTTCACTTTCTGCAAAGCAACAGACAATTGCATCACACATACTACGTGCGGTACTAGAAAAATGCATCAAAAGATTTTCCACTAATAAGGGGAGATCATGCTTAGGCCACCTAAAAGTCTGCTGACATGAATCTATAGAATTATAAGATGCCAAATTTTTAAAGAGATAGCAGCAATCATAGCAGAAGCTCAGTTGGAGGAGACATTGGAGTGTGACCACAACATCTAGAAAAGAAGTCACTTAAATGAACAAGAAAGCCCTCCTTAGTGAGTTGCGTCACTAAAATAAGTTACTGCAATAGGGAGTCAGAATGATCCTCTCAACTTGGAAAAATAAGTACCTTTCAGGAATAAACAAGAGTGTAGTAATCCACAGAGAATTCTTGAGAAGATTTATAATGATGAAAGGCATGAATAAAGAACAGAAGAACTTCATTTTATGACAATCGTTGCTGATGAAAATAAGTATAATTGTACCAGCGTTTTGGCATGTGAAGAAATCTTAAGAAAGTTGCTGTTAATACAGGATGGATGCCGAGGTTGTTCATCGAAGAGTAATATGTTTCACGAAATTTTTTTGTCTTTATTTTTTTGTTGGCTTATACCGGGTTTCAAACCCGGCAAATGACCCTTGAGTCCATCCCACCCTTGCGAGAGGACTGAATGCGTTTTGGCATGTTTCATGGCAGTCAATCCTAACAATATTGACAATAAAGGTAGAGCAGCAACTTCCATGCCACTATGCAAATATGCATGGGCGCAAATATGCATGGGCCTGTTTATATTTGCACACAGAGAAAAGATTGCATAAAGGAATCAGGAAGCGGTAGCCATCACTTAGTTTTCTCAAGGATCTGAGTACAGATGACAGGGCTACGGGGCACATATTTCTCTCACCTCATTATAGAGTTCTGCAAATCTCCTGTTACCAACTCTAGGAGATCCGAAGTTGTACATAGTCACATAAATTGCTCCATGCCTAACATACACAAAATGCGTTAGTCACATGCCATAAGGGAAAAAAAGATTAAAAGCTCTACTCCCATGATTTTAATTTAAATGGCCTAAGACACTTAAGAGTAATAAAAAAGGCCGCTCAAGTTGCTGCTTACAGATAAACTCACGATTGAAGAACTCTAGCTTCTCATGGTGTGACCTACGTTACACATATAGTATCTCATGTCGTCGGCACAATTCAGTTACATAACATGATATGAACTATATTCAAACAGCTTAAGCTTTTGCAGTAAGTCGGTTGTGCACAAAACTATAACATGGTATAACAGCCAAAGATCTTGATTTCGATTCCTCACACCTAGTCTTTCACCCTTTCTAGTTTCCCTTCTTCAGATATCTTGGGTTTCAATAATCTTCGCCCATAAGCCATGTTTATTGAGTTTGCATGCTTCATGCTTTCCCCATCATAGCAGCAGTCTCCATGAGGAGTACTTAGCTATGGAATATAATATGCACCACCATTCCGTCAGTTGAAGTTATCGAAACAAATGGTTACACACATCACTATATAAGGCACCTCGAATCAAATTAGATGAATCTGTGGAATCTCACAAAGAAAATGCAATCTACTGAGACCAGAAAAGCATGAAAACTATTCCACCGAACTTTATCCATGCCATTCCAAGAACACCAAGAAAATTGGGCAGGTCCTCACAAGTATCGCAGACAAAAATTTGCCCAGAGTCAACACACAAAAATCATTATTTATTAACAATAAAGATCTCGTGATTCAAAGACAGTGGATTTTTCCTTTCCGGATTATGTAATACAAATTATTCAGGTTTTTATCAAGAAAATAACACAATGTTCTTTTCTTTAGTCCATCATGCGTTTACCTTTGAGCTACCTGCAAAAATGCTAGTTCTCACATGCTCATGTGCATGGAACAACACCCCCCCCCCCCCCCAAAAAAAAAAAAAAAACACACGCACACCTCATTCTGCAATTTTGTAAAGTCCGGAGCGGGAACAACTTATTCTACAGCAAATGTCGACTAAACCCGATTTCTGGGCGGGGGGGTTCCTTAGCTAATAGAGAGTCTTCGACGTCACGAGTGGTGCTTTTCCCTGTGTACTTCAATTAGGGCAAACTTACTTTACATGACATCACAATTTGATTAGAGCTAGCTCAACCAGCCCATCCTAACATTTCTTTTCTTCGCTGATTCATTCATTCACTTTTTTGGGTGTTTTTAGAAAGCCAAAAGTATAAACCAGCTGGCACCTCCTCTTGTAAAAAATGTCTCACAGACTCCTAAACTCTACCAAAAAACTTCTCCACCACCATTTCAGCCCCTTTTATCAGCCTCAAATGCCTGCCGCCCCCAGTGATACTATTGGTCCATTCAATTTAACCATAAATTTTAATCATTGAAGATCACGACATGTGTCAAATACTTAAAAGTATAACTGCAATCAAATGCATGCCAGCATTTTGCAGCTGGACAAATATCTGAGGCAGAAAAGTAAATATAATAGTTATCTTTAGTATGAAAGATGTCACTCACTTTGCTAATTGACTGGATGAAAGCTCAAGAGCATGGAGAGTAGCTAGAGCACCACCTAAACTATGACCAGTAACATAGACATGCCACTTGTACTGTGGCTCACAACCATCGTCCCTGCAAGAAAACATTTCACCATCAAGTTATCACAAGACAATCAGCTCTTGGTGATAGCACAACATGGTAGCCATTTAGTAATGGAGAAAAACTTGTTTGAATGCATGGCCTTGGTATATGACAAAATGAAAGAAACCCTAGCAGTTAAGTTCACACTGAAGTAAGATATTGCCTGGAGGGCAAACAAACTGTTGAAGAATATCTGTCTACATTGAGACACATATGGTTAGTACACGAGTGTTGGGAATTCTAAATAAGGTAGTCAAGGATTTGGGTATTAAGTAGATTGTCTCCCTAGGCTTGGCAAGTGAAGCATCAATATACTTATAAACATAAAGTCAAGCAGGTATTTTGTGTTCTCTCCTTTTGTATCTTCAGCAATCCCTAAATACTAAACATGGAATCAGATCCACCAAGAGAGAGAAAACCAACAAATATGGGACTTCGTTGTTAACTCTCACTCGCTAACACAGCTTCCTTATTGAGTTCTTTGTCATCTCTCATGGGTAGCGACCATGAACAAATGCTACTCATATCGTCTCCCTTGGGGCCAGCACCTCCGTGCATCAAGCCCTCTGACTCTTCATCCAATGCTACTGTCTGCCCACCTATCTCTGCACCTTGACATAGCTTCAAGGAGTCCCTCCTTTGTTGTCCACTTGCCTGTTTTCCGGCTCTCAATATCCTGACTATACCCCCCTCTGCGGGGATTCAACTCACACCAGCCAGGTGAGTCCCAATCCACATGGATTTATTCTGGGCTCCTTGGTGTCACTCACAACTTGAGGACCGCTAATCCTCGAGGCTTTGTGACTCCAGACCCACAAAACTTACTGCAAAGAGCACAATGCAGCTCATGCAAGATACACCTCAACTCCATCACACAGCAATGCTCAAGGAGAATATCAACCAAGTTCATGGGGTCAACGCCTACAACTCTCCGAATTCTTTTGTGGTTTTTTAAGAGGAGCAAGCATGATTAGTTTATAATATTTTCTAGGAACAGCACTTACACAAAACCAATTGCCATTTTGAGGAGTGATAAAATTCTTATTCTCACTGAATCATATGCACTTAAAAAGCCACTGTGAACCTGGAAAACAAGCAACAAAAATTTTGTAAGCAAGGAGAAGCATGATGGACTGATTCAGCAAAATATGCATCTCACAATAGTCGACAAAAGAAATCAAGATCTAGAATAGCAGTATACTTGAACTTCTTCCTTGAAATCTCCACCAATCCTTTCAGGATTCAAAGTGTAGGAGCACAACAAAATAAACATCAAGAAAAACAAAATTGACAAGTAGTATCAGTGTATTACATTAGCCCAACTTACATAAATATTACAGAGGATAAGCATATTAAACAGCCAAAAGAATCGGTGAATTTGCATAGTTGACACAAGCAACAAGCAACAACCAAAAGAATTAGTGGATTCGAACAATTCAAACAAGCAACAAGCATGGACATCTTTTCACATAGAAAAGAAGACACCAAAAAGAGCACTGCTCGAAACCTTTCTGCAAACACAGATGTCAATTGGCATATATCACTCACCAATTCCCAGGTATCATAGGATCATTAACTATAAGCCCTGCTCAATGTAACAGAACTGGTTTCAAGCCTAATCATACATTCTAAATTATTGCTTAGCACTGCAAATTATGAGGAGACAAAAGACTAACATCATATCAGACTGGGACAATCTTCAAGCTACAATTCGTTTTTCCTAGTGAGAAACTAAAGAAGGTTGCAAATTTTGATTTTGTACTTGTTAAGGCTAAGATAGAGATGATGATCTGCTCCTACATGACCAACTAACAGGCAAAATAGTAAAATACTTGTAATGGCATATATGTTGAGAGAAGACTATCTAGTGAATTAATTGATTTTTCACATTACCCAGTAGGGGCCAACATCAAATCAGTCCGCAAGTCCTTCCATCTTGACTGGGAATAACAGATAGAAAAAAAAATTAATAAATAAATATCTACCTCATAACCACATAAATAAGGTTGCCAAGGGAAAGATAGTGAAGCTGATTACTTGTTCTGTTCCTCTAAATGCAACAACTAATCTTCTTCGTGCAGAATCACGCCAGATTGCTGCCTGCAGTAACCTTACTTCATTCATGCATGATTCCATCCCCAATTAAAAATGTGTGAGAAAAAGTAGATTAGGAAGCAGCTTCTCAATACAGGAAGACAATACCTGTGTATCAGTGGATGCGTTATCTAGGAAGCAAATTTTCTCAAATTCAGACCTAACAAAACTAGGATGACCAAGAGAAGTGGCAAGCAGCGCCCAGGCTTCCATAGCACTTTCTGCACTAGAGAAAAGAGTTTTCATCTCCTCCGACTTCTTTTCATCCAATGATGATACGTCTGATGAGACTGCAAGATTCTCACTCTTAGAATACACAGAATCATCACTTTTCATTTTATTATCATTCTTTTCCATAGAACGCGCTTCCTTATTTAGCCGAGAAACTGCCGCAGTCAAAACCATCAATGCCCCCAAAACAGAATCAGTTTGCTGCAACAAATCTTGTGTCACTTTTTTTATATCCGGAATTGAAGACTGAATTGCACTTCTTAGAAGTGGCCCGCTCTCTGCGGAATCATCAATATCTTGTCTACTCGGCGTTGCAAGCCCAGATTCAACGTAAGCTTTTTCTGCAACTTTCCGGGATTGCATGCCAATCTTATTTAGTACATCAAAACCATCCCATTTTACATTCTCAGGGACAGGAAGACCAAGTTTCTGTACAACCTTCTGATTGATAACATCTGCAAAGTTCTTCCAGAAATGTTTGTCAAACTGTATGGATTCACCAACTAGCATTTTTTCTCCATTAGCAATCTCAAATCCAGTTGAATCAGGGGAAGACTCAACAACAATGTTCTCTTCATTCAGGCTCTGGTCATTCAGCAATGGAACATCTACAGATGAAGACTTCTCAGGTGCAGCAGTGGCATTGACCGATTCCCCTTCTGCTACATATTTACCACTATTTAAAAGCTTATCCTTCCAAGGATATGTCTCATTAAAGGATTTCAACTGCCCAAAAGCATATTCAACAAACTGCCAAGCTGGCACACTATCAGACCCAACAATTGATTTCAAAGTAGACTCAAACCCATTTTGCCTGAGGAACTCTGAAACAAATGGGAGCTTCCACCACTTCTTTCCCTCATCAATTTCATCAAAACTTTTATATCTAACCTGAAACAGCATCACCAGTGAGCTTGCTCATTTTTCCGGCATAACACGCAGAAGGACGATAACTGGTATCTTAGTAAAGCATGGAAAGAAATCCACAATAATGAAACCAAGGTTAGAATTCTCATAAATGGAATTCAGATACTCATCACCAATTTTGCCTGGTTCAGATAGGATTCTCTAATATTCCTACCAAAGTCCAATAGTGGAAATATTTTTTCTCCTCCCAGCATTATTGTCTGATTTCTGAAAGATTGTTATTGAACTTGTTTATTAGTAGTTCTTATTCACACTTCATACATGTGAGACAATATACAAGCACTGCATGTTTGTGTTATATGCATCTCAGTAGATACTCGATTTTGACATACAAGATCAAATGGACAAGCAACCCCCATGATTGATTCAATGTCTTTGAAACAGATAAGAGGTTTACTTTGTATTTCAATGTCATCTTTTCCACCAATATAATAAAGCAAGTTTAGCCTATTGAAAAGGGCTGAGCTGGAGTGTGTGCAGACTTAGATGTCTAGGGTTCATAGCGTATTGGTGTAAACTGGTTCTTCAAGCATCTAAGATTTACCCAGCGACTGATTCATAATAACAAAAGAGAAACGATGTTACAACATCTTGGAGAAAGCTCTTATACAGTAATTGCCAGGTACTCAAATAAGCAAACGTTAATAAAAAGCTCTTGCTAATGCTCAATGATTCACAGATAGATGCTGGAAGCTATAGGCCTAAATGAAAACTCTACCTTCTAATTGGAACTTCTCTTGAACAATTACAAATCATATATAGATGTTTATTTCAAGAAGTCAAGAGTCTTCAAATAGAAATCCTAATCGTCCTTTTAAGAGAGCTTCCAACTATGTGATTGATATAAAAATGTTTCCACACTTACCTCTAACTGTATCTTCCCTCCACCACCCATTCCTTCTAATTCCACAACCATTTCATGTGAATCTCCTGGAAACAGACATGCTCATCAAGAAAAAGTACAATTTCCATATGATAGTCATTTCATCCATTGCCAAGGTCATAGAGTATCAAATAATGTTTCACAGGAGAAAAACTGATCTGGTATATTGCTCATTTATTTGACTTCTGAACCACCCAACTAAACCACCAGCAGCATTGCACAATAAAGTTCAAAATATAAATCGACAACAAATTCAATGATTCTCACCATCACACAGAAGCTCCAAACAGATTCCTGCATTGCCCATTCGCTTGTGTGGAGTTACCAAGTTTGCATCCCAAGCTGCCACCTAGCATCCACACCACAGTGAACAACAAAAAGATCAACAATTATTCAGCTTCAGTTCATGCATTTAAGGATAGCTGTATCCATTTGCTGAGCGCCAAAATCAGCAAGGACTTGTACCCAAAAAAAACAAAATGGTGGAGTTGCTTGCTTCGTGTTATGTTAATGCAAGATATATGGCACAATCAACTTGGGATTGTATCAAATAAGGCAACAAATGAGCAAATCTCCTTAGCATGTAAAAGAGGAGTCCAAAAATTGATGCAGCAGTTGGCCCCCTCAAAATGGCGTTCATTCATTTATTACAAAAGTAGCATCACATATTTTTAGGATAAGTCCTTCCTAAACATGCCAGCAATTCGGTCTCCAGTTAGTCCACAGATGCAAAGTGGAAAGGAAGTAATGGATATCACTCTGGTAGAGGCTTAACCTGGAGGTTTTTAGTCGAAGGGAGCTTAATGTTAAAAGTGAATTCCTCATTCCATGTTGGCTCTTTCTTCCTGTCAGCAAATTTGATTGACAAATAAAGTTGCAATAAGTCTGTAAATCCAGAGTAAACTTAATTTTTCCTCCATATGCATCATATGCTCTCATCTCCTGTATTCTGTATACAGCAGATAAACTAAATTGCAATTAGCCAATGTAAGAAGAGCTAAAGATTATTGCTTCAGAAGCTTCAGCAAAATTGTTTTGCAGAAACTGATGGGGAATGCTAATAATATGTCTTATCATTTAGGTCATCATGCGAGAAGCACAAAAAATAATTAGTAGCTGATAAATATTGTATTTCTCATTTTAAAAAGTGAAAGCACCCTTTAACATTTTAAGGGAAGGAATTCCATAGCCTGCACCAACTTAATATAACTGCTCCTTGAGTACGGCTTTGTCAACTTGGGAAATTACATGGGCCGTGTGGGGTATTTTAGAGAGGAACTGCTAGCTACGTTTAGTAAAGAAGTGTGGAAATAAGTACTTGTGGTCTATGCGGCTGCTAGAACTGCATAAACTCCCGGAATTTCCGTGGCAATGAAAGTGCCGTTTACAAAATTTTTAGTTTTTCCCTTGTATACACAAGTTTCCATGTATGCCAAAATACTCTATAAGGTGGTAGGATAAAGTAAAGGAAGTACCTTGACAATAAGTAGACACCCCATTGGACCAGTTACAGCTCGGATGCCCTGAAATATATACAATAGAGCAAAATGAATCTCATAGACAAGGAGACAAAACATAAAGCAAGAGATCCATGACATTTTCCTTGTTTAGTCATATAATCATGAGAAACATACAGCTAGAACAGCATCAACTGGTGGAGAAGCAAAAACATCACCACATATTGCAGCTGCTAGCATCCCTTCACCCACGAATCCGTAATGAGCTGGCTCATGGCCGCTACCGCCACCCGACAAAGAAATAGCATAGATCATTGAATTGGAGATTCTTATGCATAAATCATGGCCCGCTGTTGAAGTCCATCACTTTCCTTCTAAATGATTGAACTGTAAATGAATTAATTGGGTAGATGAAGTAGAAGCTGTGGGGAATGAGGAGTTGCGAACAGATCAACGATTTCTAAATGAGAGGTAAAAAAAGTGTTTCTGAATATAGAAACATTGGCAGGAACTGAAAGATAACAACCATATCACGCTGATGCCATGGACATCACCGACAAAATAAGAATTCAAGAAATTCAATGCGCACAATTAGATTCTAAAACATTAACATAGAAATGCAGGGAAGACAACATTAACCTGATATAACGACGACCTTGTCATATGTAGTAGGCGAAATATCAGCCCGCAACACGACCTTCACCTGCATTTCCACCAATAGGATTGGAATGGTCGTGTGAGTTACCGAATAAACTGTAAGACTAATGAAAGAAGCATAAAAAAAAAAAATACGAAAGGGCGTCGGGGGCGGAGGCGGCATCGTCGGCGTCGGAGTCGGGGGCGATGGAGGCAACGGCTTGAGGGGCGTCGGAGTCGGGGACAACGGAGGCAACCGGCTTGAGGGGCGTCGGAGTCGGGGGCAACGGAGGCAACCGGCGGACCCGCAACACGGGGGGCGGAGGCGGAGGCTTGAGGGGCGGAGGCGGAGGCGGAGGCGGCGGCGTCGGCGTCGGAGGCAACTGGCTTGAGGGGCGTCGGAGTCGCGAGAGGGCGTCGGGGGCGGAGGCGGAAGCGGAGGCGGCGGCATCGTCGGTGGGGCATCGGAGTCAAGAATGGAGAGAGAGAGCTCGTCGGCGAGAATGGAGAGAGAGAGCAAAGGAGGGGGAAGAGAAGCAGCCGTGCGACCTTTTTGTTCTCCTCCGCAACAGAACGGAACGGAGAAGGGAGAGAGAGAGAGAGAGAGAGGAGAGAGAGGACGATTCGACAGGAGGCGCAGGCGTCGCAGAGGAGAGCAGAGCAGGGAGCGTCAGAGTGGTGGGCTCCACACGCGGCCCGCGCGAATTTTGAATGCCTGACGCCCTCGCTTACGTGGCGCCTCGTGTCAATCGCTGAATGATTTTACCCACCGCTTACGTGGAGGGTTAAACCCAGCCAATATTTTCTCCTCACGAATTTCCCAACGTGTCAGAGATTGTCCTTGTCATGTCATTGCTTTAGCCCCCACCTGAATTTCTTGCTGCAGGTTTTCTTAAGTCAAATTGCAGTCCAATCTCGATGCTACCTTCAGCGTTTGTTCAGCAACTTCCGCGGTAACTTATTGCCATCCCAGGCGAAATTTTTTAGACGATCTCAACGACTCCTTCCTGCACCTCAATTGTGAACCACCTACCTTCTGACACTAGCCGCCGTTCTTGTTCATATCCGGACTGAGTCGATTCTGCGGAGTTCTTATTTTTGTAAGTTCGTTGACTGTGAGCCCACGGTCATCCTTTACCGAGCACCACTATGCTGAGCTTCATCCACAAGCCATTACCAATCATCCATTGAGCCAATTCCGTTGAGTTCAAATATGGCAATATTACTTGCGAAATTAGATAATTATCTTATCTAAATTTAATTTAAATATTTTATAGCCTAATATATGTCTATTAATATCTAACATGCATATCATGAGTGATAGACATATTTCTCAATTAGGATTTATTTCCTAATTCGCAATCGCATATAATCTTTAATCACATCTATAAGGCTTTAAATGGAATTATTGATTATGCGGGAATCTTTAAAATTGATATTTTGATCTTTAAAACTTAAGATCGACTCATCGATTTTATTCACGAAATTTCAAGTTGGTTGGATATTATTTCCTTATCACATTGATTGGATGATATATGATCTTGAGTGATTCAGTGATTATCTTACTTTAATTGCTTTATTTACCCAAAATACAAAAAAGATTACATTTGCATATCATGTAAATTAGAATTGATTTCCTAGATAGAATTGCATGATAGAATAGTTAGATACATTACTAATTATATTATAATGCATGTTTAGATGATATCTAGGTTAGATAATATCTTGAAATTAAACGACAACCGAACCCCTGGAGTGCCAAAAGTTGTCATAAAAGGACACTTAAGTGTTAAAAATTACGAAAGTAACACTTAAGTACCAAAATCGAAGCAAAATGATCACTTAAATGCTAATCTAACCAAAATCTGGTCAAAACACTGATGTGTCAATTTTCCAGCAAAGCGAGTACAAAACGATGTCGTTTTGGTGCTGATGTGGTAAAAAATTAATATAAAAATTAATTAAATTAAATTTATTTAAAAAATTTAAAAATACAAATACAAATATTAAAAAATTTATTAAAACAAATAGAGGCAGCTGAGGGCCCGACAATGGAGGGGGGAGGGTCGGCCAAGGTCGCTAGGCCCTTGCTAGAGGCCGGCGACCCCGGCCGACCGATGGCGAGAGCCCACGAGCCCTTGCCCCAATCTAAGGCGAGGGTCGCGGCCCTCGCCCAAATCAGGCGAGGGTCAACGACCCCTCCCTGGCAAGCCAAGGGTCGTCGCCCGCTAAGGTGACCCCAAGCAGGCGGTGGCCCTTGGCCGAGCGAGGGCTCATGGGCCCTCGCCGCTAGTCGGCCGAGTCGTCGGCCTTTGGCCAAGGCTCGGCAACCCCGACGGACCCTCCTCCCTCCGTCGCCAACCCTTCCTAGCAACGGTGGGGAGGCAGTGACAACTCAGGGCTCAACCCTCAACCGCCTCCCCCTTTTTTTTTTTAATTTTTAAATTTATTTTTTTAATTTTTAATTTTTTTAATATTTGTATTCGTATTTTTAAATGTTTTAAATAAATTTAGTTTTAAATTCAATTTAATTAATTTTTATATTTGTATTTTAAAATTTTTTAAATAAATTTAGTTTTAAATTCAATTTAATTAATTTTTATATTTGTATTTTTAAATGTTTTAAATAAATTTAGTTTTAAATTCAATTTAATTAATTTTTATATTAACTTTTTACCACATTAATACCAAAACGATATCATTTTTGCATTATCTAGCCACATCAGTGTGCAAAACAACGTCGTTTTGCACTCGCTTCGTCGAAAAATTGACACGTTAGCATTTTGGCCAAATTTTGGCTGGAGTAGCACTTAAATGATCAATTTCTCTCCAATTTTGGCATTTAAGTGTCACTTTCATAACTTTTGGCATTTAAGTGTCTCTTTGTGCCAACTTTTGGCACTTGAAGCGTACTTTTGCCAAATTAAACTGCAAGAGAATTCAATTTTATCCTTTTCTTGGCAAGTTGGCAATCATGAAGAAATAGGCCATTGAAAATGTAACCAAGACTAGGTAAGGGCTTTTTGTGTCCATCCCCTAACGATCATTTTAACACATTCGAGGTTTGTGGCTAAGCCTCTCTTAGTGTAGTTGTCGTAGGTCAAGTTGCCTTTGTTGGCTAAATTAGCAACCTAAGACACGGGCTCAACGACCGGCCTTTAAATCACTGGCCTTTAGATTGATGTCGATTGATCAAACTTAATTATGGATCAACTATAGGCTTCATCCAAGCTGACTCCCTATAGTCATGTGACTGTTTGAGATTAGTCAGATTTATGCCCAACACACAACCGTATCGAGTCGAATCATGGTCATTCACGACCAATGCATGGCCGAGTGGAATCACCTGTGATTGGCGCATGACCGTTTGGACCGATCCATTATCACTGACTGATCCGTGGTGGTTGTGACCATCTCTCGATCAATCCTGACGGTTGGATAGTTGTCCATTGACCAAACCGCTCAGGTCCATGATCGTGGTCATGGGATTGGTCCATGAACGGTCCTTTGATCGATCCATGATCGTTGCATGGCCAAATCTTGGAACAATCCATGACCTATCCTTTTCACTTGCACACCAAATTCACAACCATTTCTCATTAGTCAAAACCGGGATGTCACATCTTAAGTCAAACCATTATAAGTTCGAAGTGCGTTGTTCTCTATCTTCATATGAAGTTAGACTCTTGTCAAGCTGGAGATTTGTTGATTATGGCTAGAAGTTCATTCCGATTTATTTCGAATTAGACACGGGCTCATGATTTGTGGACACTGGGGTGTTTGTGAGGGCATGACAATGGACTCGGACGATTGGATATGGAAGGAAAGGGCCCCCTGGCAGGCGGACGAACTTGGCCACCGGGCGAGCACCGAGCCAAGGAGTGATTAGGCTAACGGCCAGGTCCAAGCAGGCCAGGCCTTCGGACAGCGCCTAATAACTATTATGTTTCCAGCACCATCGTTAACCGCTTGGGCCTATTTTGGCAAGCACTCGGCCCAAGGCAGCCACAATTCAGACTTGTTAAGAAAAAACCCTTAATTTCAAAGTTTGTTTAAAATTAGAAACTTACGAAACCACGAGAGCTTCCGCAATCCAAGAGAGTTCAAAGTATGAGAAAACTCCTTTATTGTGGTTGATTGTTGTGATTTAGGGTGTTGCTAAAAATTGGAATCACTTGGATGTGGGCATTCCAAGCTATTGTAATCTTCATTCTACCAATTATAGTGAAACAACCTTATAGATCTCTTCAAGTGGAGTAGGCACATTGTCAAATCACATAAATTCACAATGTTTATGTGTTATTTTTGCAATTTATTTCTTGCTTGAATTGTTTCGTTTATTCACCTTCCACATTAATTGCGACATGTACAATGGAGAAAGAACAAACTTTGCCATAAACTGATACAGAAGTTACTAAAGGGAAGGGGAAAGTTGCTTTCGAATACAACAAGAAACCGTATAGTGGGCTTACGGGTGAGAAAAAACCATCTCTGGGAGGGATCAATCTCGGGATAGCTTGGTGACGGAGAGTTCGACCCCGTGTTCAGGTTCAATAACCAACCTAAGAGCAGGGGAGTGGATGTAGTTGGGAGAAAGGGTGAAGGAGAAGTTGGAGAGAAGCTGGGCAATGAGAATCTTGAGCTCCACCATGGCCAGGTTCTGCCCGAGGCACACGCGAGGTCCTACTCCGAAGGGCATGTACAAGTGCGGCAGCTTACAGGCTCCCGTGATCCCATTGGCGAATCTCCCCGGGTTGAAAGAGTAGGAGTCTGGCCCCCATATCTCAGGGTCCGTGTGTAGTGTCAACACCATCGTCCACACGTTCACTCCCTCCGGCACTTTCAGGTCCCCGAATTTCATATCCGTCAAGGCCTCCCTCGACACCACTGGCACGGGGGAGTATAGCCGCAGCGACTCGTTTATCACCATTGTGAGCTGCACCCAGGACAGAAAGGTTAACACATGCCGATGATCAGGAAATCAAAACGTTAAATTATGTGCACTCTGTCTTAAAGGTATGGGGAAGGCGCACCAGTTTCATCTTACGGATCACATCGGCATCAGGAAGACGGTCCCCACAAACCTCAAGAACCTCGGCACGCACACGATTTTGCCACTCTTGACTGGAAGCCAACAGCATGAGGCACCATGTCGCAGAGACGGCAGTGGTCTCGTACCCAGCCAAGTAAATGTTTTTGCAGTTGTCGACAATGAAGCGGTCCATGGCCTCCTGGCTCAAGTCGCTGTTTTTGGCACCCTCGAGAAGCATCTGCAGAAGGTCCTTCTCATATGCAGCTTCCATCCTCTCCTTCACCACCTGCAGTATCAAACTGCGGACCTCCTTCTCCAGTGCCCAGGCTTCTCTGTTAGTCTTGTTGGGGAGGTATCTGCGTCATTGCATGAACAGAATTGATTAAAGCAGCTAAGCGACAGCAGATTTTTTTTTTTTTTTCCCCTTTCTTTTCAAGGGGGTGGTATGGAAGGGGAGACTTAATTGGAGGTTTTTCGGGAGAAAGAAAGATTTAACTTCGCACCTCATGCCAGGAATCCCAGTGGAAAGAACTTTCTTAGACATGGCCTCTTGGAGAGCCCTCAACTTGTGGAAGATCTCCTCTCCTTTGGCAAAATTGCTGCCAAAGCAGGCCCTGGAGATGACATCTCCGGAGAAACTTCTCATGTGCTGGTCGATGTTAATGCTGGCTACTCCACCAGCTGCATCCACTTTGTTGTTCCAGGACTTCAACAGTGTCTCTGCGGACTCGTTTATAAGGTTTACCATTCCCTGCGAGCGGGCAAACTCAGAAATGTTAATTTAAGAAAAAATTGGTTGTGGTGATGATATGGAAATGCATCAATTAAGATAACGTACCTTGACCTTCTCCATATAGAGCTCGGGAGCGAGGATCTTGCGCTGATGAGCCCAGTGGGGGCCGTTGGAAGTTAAAATGCCTTGACCCATCAAGGGACCCCTCTCCTTGAACTGGTATGAGGGCTTACCCAAGTCCAAGGATGTGCAGGTGGTAATCTCCCTCACCACGTCTGGTTGGTTCACATAGATTATCTGTGTGTTCCCCAGCGAGAACGCAAATGTATCTCCTGTAAAAATCATGAGACATCAGTGCATGACATCAGCCTGATCTGATTGTCCATGTCCGAACCACAAATGATCAATCCAATTCATTTAAGAGAGGGGGAAGGAGAAATGATCTGATTCAGGAGTAGTGAATTATTCATTTATTTTTTTGAGCAAGAACACGCCAAATCAAATTTAGTGTGAATGTGAGAAGCGACGCTGGGGCGCTGGAGGCGTTTTTGTTGGGTCCAATCGAGATCCAGCGCCAGAGAAGCGACCCAGCGCATGCATCATGCATCGGTCATTAACAAAGACCTAACAATAACCCCATAAAAGAAAGAGCAGCCATTGGTAGGGATTGCAAGTTCGAAAAAATGGAAACGGGCAGTGAAGGAATCTTCAACATCTACCACCGTATGCTTTGCGGTGTGCCAAACGACATGATAGGTTTCAAACAACATCAACCTTGAAGTACAGAAAACGTATGTCACAGTGATGCACGTTATCCGTCTATATCTGACTACGAAATCTAAGTAGCAGCAACCTCTGAGTTTTGTAAACTCTCTAATAATTGTACGAAAATCTTGCGTCTAGCTTATGTAGTTTGGAACATGGAAAATCGAAACACGTGAATATTGTTAGATTAATCGTAGAAAAGAGATGAAGATCCCAGTTAGGGCGGCGGGGAGGTGACCTACCGGATTTTTTTTTTGGGTAAAGAGGTGACCTACCGTATTGTTTTCTCCACTTGTCAAAGAAGGGAAAGAGGACAGCTGCACAATCATGGCGGGCAGGGGGCTGCCCAGGCGGAGTCTTGGGAGCGGAGGAGGAGGAGGAGGAGGATCTCGCCTTCTTGATCTCCATGATGTTGCCGAGCAAGAAGGCGGGGGATGGTCCATTGATGCCTTGTTTCCTCAGCAAGGACCTCAACTTTTCTGGCTTCACCACCAGCGCGTTGTACAGCCTCAGCAACACTCCTATTACGCCCACCACGGCTATGGATATCAGCACCTTTGCGTTCAACAACTGCAGATATTCCATTGCTGATGATTCTCCCAAGTCCTAATGTGAACGTGACTCCGGAGTACTGGAGACTTGGAGATGACAGCACTGGTTGGGAGGTGGCCGACGGGCTTTGGTGGGATGGATGGGGGGTTTGTGATGCTGTTGGCAGATGCTACCGAGGCACACTTATATACACCTACAAAAGGGAGACCAGGACAACCCCCCCGTGAAAGATACTGGAAGCGTGATAATTCTTCTTTATTAAAAGAAAACGATATTTTAAGAGTGTCGCCCGCCAGATTGGTCCCGTCAAAGTGGAATATCGAATGTGGAAATCGCCCTCCCTTTTGAGTGAAAAGAGGAAACTGCGAACCCATTTCAGGACGACCGGCATGATTTGTCAGGGAGTGTGAACCACCGAGCACTCCTTTGCTCCTTGGACTTTTAACCTGATTTCATTGACGGAGTGGGCTCTGTCTCCACCTCTCAAGTCCCCACCAACACAAAGGGACGGGAATAAGTGTACCAAAAAAATCTTTAAACTTATAATGAATTTTATAAGTTTGTAAATTTTATAAGTTGAGTCATAAAATCTTTAAATTATGAATCAAATCCTTCCGTTAAATTTTGTCGAACCTGACTAATGGAAAATACTAATGTAGTTTTTTTTTTTCTTTCCTATGTGACAATAAGTGATTAAAGCATGAAACATAAGACCAAAATGATGTCATTCTAGTTCAAATGTCTTTTTAATACAATTTTTATTTAAATTATGTTAGAAATAAGCAAGCATGTGCTCGCCACCACCGCCCCCACCATCACCAACCTTGTCCGGAGTCAGCAAGGGTTGCTAGCCCTAGCTAGGGCTAGTAATCCCCATCGACCATTCCCCACCTTCATCAACCCTTCTCGACAATGGTGGAGTAACTACGGCAAGCTTGCCTCGGTTTTCCCTTTTTTTGTTTTCTTTTTTTTTAAGTTTGCTTTTTTTGTATAAGTTAAAAAATTTTGTATTAAGAAATCATATATGGACTAAAATGATGTTATTTTAGCCACATCAATGTTAGTATGATAGAGAAAATAATATGCATAAGAAAAATCAAGTCAACATTTTTCATTAGTCAAATTGGAATGAACTAATGGAAGAACTTGGTTGCAATAATTTTACAAGTTCGAGGAATTAATTGCACTTTTCAAAATTTTAGAACTTAATTACATTTTCGTAATAAATTTTAGGACTTCTAGTGCAGTTATTCCATGGAAAAAGGGCAAGCAATGACCTCAAGACACAACAATTGTGCTTAATGTGTCTCCTTTTCTCTTATGAACGTCGAATTAAACAAGCATGTAGAACGACAACACCCACGCCAAGACACTAATGGACCTCTATATTTGGTAACGTTCTCGATCTGCTTTTTAGTTGTTTAGGTAAGCGAATAATATTGTAAACTCTAAGGATCCATTTGTGATGCTCTTTTTTGCTTTGATTTTTTGTGGATTTCTAAAATGAACGAAATCCAATTTTTATTCACAACGGCCTGATCCGACATTGTGTTTAGCTGAAACAAATGGGTTTTTAGGTCATAGCCTTTTAAAGGTTTCGTTGGCTCGTTTTGCTGACAGTATAATTTTTTTACGGAAAAAGGAAGGGCTTATTTTTTATTGTCGGAGTGTAATTGTTCAGTTGAAATGGCAGATACAATTAGAAGTGTGCAACCAAACTGAATTTACGCAGGAACCGAACTAGACCACCTATAAAACAAGTTCAGGAACAGGTTCTTGTTTGAATCAGTCCAAGAACAAGTTCCATTCGTTTTGGAACTTTCCCGATTCCAAGTAAAGGTCCACCCAAGAACCAAAATCGCCCCTCTCTTAGTCTCTCTTTATACGCCCAACCAACATTGTAGTCACCATCATTGGCACCACAGCTTGTAGGAATGCAACCTAACTTGTTGTTGCCTCTCGTCTCGTTGTCACGAGGCTTACTGAAAGTGCTAGTACGAGCACCTAGTGGAGGTGAATAGGTGCGAAAATAAATTTTGCAAAATATAGTGTAAAACTTTACTTTCAACCTGAGTCTGGTTGACAATAGACTTTGCAAAGGAAATCAAATTCTAACAATTAAATAGAGTTACAAACAAAATAAAAGAGTTTAGGGAAGAGAATAAGATCACAAGATTTATAGTGGTTCGACTTAATCCAAGCCTACATCCACTCTCCCGCACTGACAGCCCACCAACTGGATTTCACTATAAATCAAAAGAGTCGTTATAGTATCACGTCCTTAATTCCACAATGGAAAGACTCTGGCACACTTCATCAAGGCATCACAAATGTCTAAACTCTTTTTTTAGTACAAATTTTTGCTCAACAATTGAATCAGCAAAGAACAATAAACTTCAGACTTTAAAATTTATCTATTGCACATACACTCGAATAACTAGAGCATTTTCCTTATATACTCCTACATGCCTTCATAACCGTTGGTACCTTCCAAATGAGTTCTTCCAATCTACCCATTGGACAGAATCAATTAGGGAGATCTCGAGTTACTTAAGGAATGTGATGATAGCCCATCAATCCTATTCGCCCATACAATCAAAATCTAGGTTTTCATAAGTAAAACCTTCTAAATATACTTCGCCAATCAACGGATCCAAATTACTCGAATTAATTTCAAAACAAATAATAGATCTTGAGATGCTATCTCTAGCCGTGAGATCTTCTTTAGCCGCTCGAATGAAAAACTTTAAAGAAACACTTCAATCTGGATAAGTCTTCTTCGTCAGTCTAGAAACTATCAATGAGGGCAAACTTTAAATCTTGAGTCTAGCGGTTTTCAGACTTTGACGAAAGAGTCTACAAGTCTTCAGACTAAACTGATGGAAACGTTTTATCAACTTCAAAACAAATAATTAAGTTTTCTCTAACACTTGCCACCATCACCGACGGAATGATAACTTGAGCGAGATGAGTCCGAAATTGATTTTTTTTTTTGTAGCATTGTGGATCCTTAGTTTTTCATTTAGTCAAAAAGTTCATATACTTATTGATTCTAGGTGCTTAATGTTTCAATATAAATTAAGAGAATTATGTTATTGTTTTCTCGCGCATTTACGTAAAATTCGAAATTGCATAGAATATCAAGTGGTTGCAAAACAGGTTCCGGTGCAAATAAGGTAGACCCTAGAATCAAATTGGAAAAATAGGATAAGTTCCAAAATAGATTCCAATAAATTCCAATGTAAATAGGGTCCAAAAAAAGGGAACCGATTAAAATAGGTAGGGTATGGAATACAGGTCTGGTATTTACTCAAGCCGTTGTACTCATCTGTCGAAGACAAAGCCACATGATTCGGGTTTTCAGATCATTTTGCTCCTTTGGATTTCGGCCGGACCTCAATCCAATGAAGGCGCAAATGGTGGATAGAGATTCTTGTGGAGAAGAGACAAAAATGGAGGAGGGCCCCGCGTTAGGTTGGCGGTCCCCCATGGACGAAGTTAGGTCAATGGGGCGCTGGAGCCAATGAGCGAATTTGGAGACTTGGTTACCTCGCCCCTGCGAGAGCGGCATCAATTCGGTCAACATCGGCCAGCGCCCCATTATAACTCCACAGACCAAGACCCGTTTCCATCACTCTTTAGTCTTTACCTTGACCAATTTATCCTCTTCTCTCCCTTGTCTGATCTCGAAATTTCTCTTTATCCCCTCTAACTTTCTTCACGAAGCTCATGACTTTCTCCGATAAGCAGTATCATATTGTATATTCCTAGCGAATTATATCTACTCTGTTGTATAAAACAGACTTTTTATAGGATCTCAATCTTTTTTTTTCCCTCCCTTCCTTCAATGTCCTCCATGCTTATTTTAGAACTATTATGCAAATAGATAAATATGTGAGTTTGTAATCCTATATTTTCTCTCACAAATGTTTCGCTATTAAAATCGAAATCTTATACATTCAAAAGATAGCTTGAGTCTTGAATTATATTACTCTTTTGTGCTCATATGCATTCCATTTATATGTGCATTTTTATCACTCTCTTTTCATTCAATTACTTTCAATTCTATTATTTATTTTTATCAAGTTCGTTGATTCAACCATGTTTTCCATAGAATAGTTTTTGCCTAATCTTGCGTGGGTTGATTTCTTACGCACATGCATCGCAAGTGCCGTACTCACAAGTGAATTTTTTAGCATTTTTTGCCCTCTCTCTAGTTCGAGGAATTGTTTTAATTAGTCAATCATACATACGAACGTCACTCGCTAGTTAACATTGCATGTAAACAATGTTCAAATTATTTAAGGAATAAACCACCAAAAATTTTAAACTAGGTTATGTGATACATTTATCCCATTTTTTTTTGTGATACCAAAAACCCCAAATTATTTCCATTGTGATATATTTACCTTTCATTAAAAATCTAACCATTACCTTTCATTAAAATGCTGATGTGGATCCAATGTGGCACTTTTAAGGACAAATGGCTCTTATGTGTCACCACGCAAGAGCCGCACTGGAAAAAGAAAATAAAAAAGCAAAAGTCAAAAAAGAAAAAAGTGTCACAATTGGCATAATTTAGAATTTTTTGTATTACAAAAAATTTGGAATAAATATACTATAGTAGGCATACACTGAAATTTTTTTATGGTTTATTTTCAAATTATTTACTACCAATCAGAGTTATGATTAAGACTAATTTCCGGGGGAAAAAAATACGGAACCCTTATTTAAGCAATGGCCAAACAGCACTTTGCTTCCCTGCTGTACATGTTGACTTGTCAATGATTTGATTTTCTGTTTGTTAAAAGAAAAGGGCGTTTCATAAAATTTTCTTTCTTGCTTGCAAAGTTAGCGGTGGAATGCAGCATTCCAAATCAATTCGGCGCACTCAAATCAAGAGGGGTGATCAACCTCTACATAAGTTCATTATCAAACCAATCACGTGGAATATAAATAAACAACAAGTTCATATGTCTCAAGCACAGGTTAAACTAGCATAATAGTTTTTAGATTACTGTGAAAATAATAGTTTATTGTAAATTATAAATTTTAAAATCAATAAACCCCACAACAATTTACAATTATTTGTTATTTGATTTTTCATTATCGAAATATATTGTTATCGTCATAATAAATTAAATAATGTCACGTAATTATTTCTGCAAGGCAAATATAACATAATTAAGGACGTGCTTTTAGTTCGCTTGTTACCCAACTGTATGCCTCAATGCATAGAGATGCAACATCTTATTTCAACAAGTATGTTTGGTTGACTATTTTAGGGATACTCTTCTGGATGACGCTTGATATAATTGACACTTGACTGTCCTGAGTATGAATTTGTTGAATGGAGAACGCAGACTTTACTTTGAAGATGATAGGAAAGAAAAACTTTCGACGTGACTCCTCTATGCTCGGCTGTTCAAACCCTCTTCGGATCCCCCCGTTCTACGAAAGGAGAGGCTGCTAAGTCCGCCATCCATATTTTGCTGGAATATGACCAGAAGAAGAGTGGAATTTGGACGCCCCTCTGGACCGGGGCACCTCCTCCCTCCCCAGACCGCAATCTGTAAAGGGAAGAAGTTCAGCAGCCCCCCCGCCAAAATCTGGTCAAAAATGTCTCCTCCTGCGTCACGTTATTTTCAATTTAAATTGGGTGAATGCGGAGCTTTGATGATTTTCCTGGACTTACTATTCCCATCCAATCTTGATACTCTTTAATATTATACGATGCAACAAAAAAAAAAATATTATACGATGCAGTACAATGCCAGTCAAACATTCAAAATCTCCTACAAGCTATCTCATACTCGATCAGACCTCACTTGTCGTCGGCATTTGTCTACTTGCATTGTTATAGTTGTGTTGTTCAAGCCACCCCATTTTGCAAATTTTCGTTCATCCAGTGACAAAAGAGTTCGTGTTATATCACCGGTCATGGTGGTTTCACTGGATAAGACCCTATTAATACTCAGTCCAAAGGTGAGAGATTTAAAATTCAGTAGAGACATTAGGTGTCTTAAGTATGATGCTGTGGTGGTGGGTTCTGTGCTAGCATCACCGAAGGGTTTACGACGCGATTGTTGACCGTAAGTTGATTCTTCCTATCCTAAAAAAAAAAAGTTTGTGTTATTTAATGAGGTTTTAAAGTACCCGAAGGGTAAAAAAAAGGTACCCGAAGGTTGTCCCGATCCATCAAATCGAAGGGAGAGTACCCACAGCATAAATACGGAGACGCAGAAACAAAGCAGAAACAAAGCGTGCCTGCTTCTCAAATACAATCAACATCGTCATAATCTGATCCGACGAGCTCTGTCAGAAAATTTCGAGACAAGGACGCTTTTTTCGCGTCCCAACTTCTGCACAAGGACGAAAGCCCAGTCAAGCCGTCCCCAGATTTCGCGATCTAGGATGCTACTGATCAAACTCCCCCACGGTACGATACACTTCACTCGCGTTCCCAGAGGAGCACGCGCGTCAGCATAATATGCTGACAGGGGAACTTCATTGTGTCCATTTCTCCCGTAAGAAGAGAACCATGTCTCTCTCTCTCAATCTGAGACGTTTTCCGCATATCCCTAGTTTCGAAACCGAGATGCCGTTAACTAGGAGAGCAAATAGTAATATTTCTATTTTGAAAATTAATTTTTTTTAGAATTATTTCTTTTTTATTTCTACTTTCAGGAATAATTTTTAATTAAAATAAAGTGTTTGTTAACTATATAATTTATATTCTCAAAATAGAATAAGAATAAAAATACATATAGTATGATACATAAAAAGAACAAGAACTTGTTTGACCGCCGCCCACTGCCACAGATCGCCAGCTAGTCAACGGCAGAGGCAGCGAGCGATAGCTATCGACGATGGGTGACGGCGGGAGGCCAGTGGCAATAGTCAATTGGCAATAGCGGTTGGCGATGGCGAGCAGCGGTCGATGGTTGTTGGCAGCGGGCGGTGACAGCAGGTGGTTGACGAATGACAACCTACAAGGAGTGGCAAAGAAGAAAAAGAAAAGAAAAAAAAAAAATAAAATAAAAAATTATTTCTAGAAATTATTCCCGATAATAAAAAAAAGATACTTCTTATTTCAACTTCAAATCTATGTCCCAGCTATTTTTATATTCTAAGAAATAAAAAAAATTGATGAATATTTTCAAAGGAATTTCTTTTTTTTTTTTTTTTTAGGAAGTAAAAGAACAAAAGAATAGATGAACAGACATGTCCCATGCGCTACCTAGGTGTCCCACAAATTTTTTGTACGAGACTGGGGACGCTTCACTTGCGTCCCCAAAAGAGCAAGGGCATTGAATCCCCGAAAGAGCATGTGCATTTTTTTGTACGAGACTAGGGACGCTTCACTTGTGTCCCCAAAAGAGCAAGTGCATTGCATCCTCGACAGAGCATGTGCATTACCTCGAAAAGAGCATCTGCTAATGCACATGCCGTTAACGAAAAAAGTGTTAAAAAAAGTATAAACTTATTACATTAGTACTAATTTTAACTTCAAACATTTTATTGATGTCAATTTAATTATTATGATTAATTTTGGCAAGAGAGTATTAACGTGGACACCGATCGGCTTACGTGACATAATCAGCATTCACGCCAATCATATATTGTCAATATTAGCCGAAATGACTAATTGGATACAAGGTCAAAAAGTTTATGAATGAATTAAGATTCAAAATTAAATCGGTAATATTAAAATATTTAGAATTAAATTAATATCAATATAATAAGTTTAAGATTTGTGTAACACTTTTCCCTATCGTTAATAGTGGCACAAAGTTGTGGTTGCTTTTCACATGGATAACGGATTCCTCTCTCTCATAAGCATGAATCTCCTATGCTCCTGAAAAGATTTTTACTTTTTTATTTCAGCAAAACTATAAATGAAAGATGTTATTTTCTAGAAAAACATGTTTAATTTGTAAAACAAATGATTTTCAATAAGAATGGAAATGTTGAAAACATGTTTGGTGAGTCTTTGCAATCGGTCCCTTTATACTTTGTTCCAGTCAGTAACTCCTCCAGAACACTATTAAACTAATGAGTTTACAACTCATGCTTCGCAATTCATTGCAACAGAAGCGGCGATTTTCCTATTCCACGGGGGGTCTTTTAAAATATAAAATCTGTAGGTAGGCAAAATCCCGTGAAATGGTGATTGTTCCTCACTAACTTTCTTATGTATACTTTATAAAAGAATTCTTGAATGTCTAATGATTGCCCCCACTTTGACCGTACATGAAGAGAGTATATTTACAGAAAGCGAGAATCAGTAAATTGACCACAAGCGATCCCAGATCGAGGTTGATTGAAACTTACTTTTGATAGTGAGCATGTTTTAATAAAATAATGTGGGATAGGAAATCCTTCAAATAGTAATTGTGGACATATTTAATGCTATTAATTAGTTGGTACATTTTAGGCGAAGATGGGAAAATAAATTAAAAATTCAATCAAATTAGAAAACTGAAAATTACAAAATTAAATTAAACTACTATATCTAGGAATACGGCTAATGCCACCCCTTACGATAGCCATGATAGAAGACGATGGGTGCGTTTGGAAAGGCTTTTGGAGAAAATCTTTGGGGAAATGCAAAGGCCGTTAAGTGAAAGGCGTTTTCTATTATGCAAATTGTGTTTGATAAATTATATTGTAAAAGTCCTTTGTGAAATACCATTAAGTAAAATAGTGTTTATAAAAAAATAAAAAAAAAAAGAGTTGGCTGGCCAAGAACAAGTAGTCGCCGGCGAGGAGCAAGCAGTCCAGTGAAGGACGGGCGGTCTAATGCAGGCCATTCGATGAGGGTTGGGGTGACCAAATGGGTCATGCGAAGGTCGTGACCTCCGCGGAGGTCACCTAAAGGTCACGACCAGCGACTAGATTTGCGACACAACCGGTGGCCAGATTTGCATCGCGAACGGCGACCCATCTTGTTACAATGCGAGGGTCGCAGCCGACAACCCATCTAGTTGCAGCGTGAGGATCGCAGCCGACAACCACATCTAGTTACAACGCAAGGGTCGCCGGGTCGCGGCCGACAACCCATCTGGTTGCAATGCAAGGGTCGCAGCCGACGACCACATATGGTTGCACCGCGAGGGTCGTGGCTGGCGACCAGCGACCACATCTAGTCGCAACCAAATTTGCGACCAAATGGGTTGCGCAAAGTTGCGACCTCCGCTAAGGTCGCCTGAAGCACGACCGGCAACCAAATCTGGTAGCGACTAGATTTGTGTCACGACCTCCACGAAGGTCGCGGTCGGCAACCCATCCGGTCGTAACCAGTGACCAGATCTGCGACCAAACGGGTCGCGACCGCGACCTCTGGGAAGGTCACCTGAACGTCAACTGCGTGTCCTTTGTCGGTGACCACTCACAAAGAAGAAGATAGAAGAAGATGAATAGTC
This sequence comes from Eucalyptus victrix, assembly GCA_016097545.1. Taxonomy (NCBI): domain Eukaryota; kingdom Viridiplantae; phylum Streptophyta; class Magnoliopsida; order Myrtales; family Myrtaceae; genus Eucalyptus; species Eucalyptus victrix. Next base: position 39,824,821 of record CM027836.1, on the reverse strand, counting down.
AGGGCAAAATTGGAAAAATGAAAAACCAACGAGGACAATTTGAGAATAATTTTTTTTTTTTTTATTTAGACTTAAAGCTCAGCATACCGAGAATGCTGAAAGTCCAAGACAGCCCCCCACCTGCCTTGGGCTTTCAACCTTGTGAAGGCTGGCATTCCCCAAATGGGGTTTCAAAAAATTTTATCAAACACCCACAAATTGGCCCAAGGGTGGCTTCTAAATGCCACTCACAAATGCACCCGATGACCACTAGCGTCGCCTCTACATGGCGTTGTATATCCGTAAATTTTAAACCTTGACAAGGAGAGGGGGCGAGGTAATTTCAAGCTGCCAACATGGTCTCTCTACCACCTCAGAGTGATCAAAATATGAGTTGCCGGCAATGCCAAATATCTCCAACCGCTCCATCAATCTTCGCCACACCCTCGAGAGGTCTGCGTTAGGGGTGTGCAAAATACCCGTGAGCTGCCTGGACCGCCCGGAATCAGACCGGAACCGCCCGGAACCGGCGGTTCTTGAGGGAACCGGTCCGGTTCCAGGTTCTAATTTATGGGAACTGGTGGGTACTAGTCCGATTCCCAGTTCCATGGGCAGATCTACCCACCCGCCCACCCGACCGGACCGGAACCTTTTTAATATTAAAAAAAAAAATTACTAAAAAGAAACCCTAGATCTCACTCACTCCCTTCATCTTCGGCTCCTAATCCTATCACCATTTTGTTATGTTTACTTCTCCCGCCGTCCACATCTCCACGTACTTAAATTTGGTTTTTCTTTCTTTGGCTTGCTTTGATGTCACGTAGTCATTCTATGTTGAAACCAAAATTATTTCATGTCAAGATCGGTTCCATAGATCCACTTGGGAACCGGACCGGACCGACGGTCCGGTTCTTGGGTGGATCCATGCAACAAACGGGTGGATCACGGTTCTAATTTTTCGGAACCAATCCTTAGCGAGCGGTTCCCGGTTCTAGGTCGGGAACCGCCCGCCCGGACCATGCACACCCCTAGTTTGCGTCGTCTCTCTGTCGCCGGAATCCTCACGTCCCCGTCGCAGTAGAAGGGAACCTCACATCACTCCATGATGACTACTTTTCGCTTTTTTGGGCCTATAGCAACCCTTCTTTGAGTATTCTTGCCGTTTGATCATTTACCTCTATCGTTTTGTGGAATATCATTTTCCAAAAAAATGACGATATTTTCTAATATTCAGTTGAAACTTAGACACGTCAAATTGGTGGGTCAAGTCGAAAATTGGTTGACCCATATGACCCATATTTATGTAGTGTTAGTAATCCATATCCGAACCATACTTGACCCGACCCGTATTGCTAAAACTCATTAATATTCTAGAAAAACCCACGACCACTTTAAGTTATATGCTAATTAGATAAAAATTCAAATTAAATTAAAAAATAAAATTAAATAATTAAATAATAGTAAATAAACTAAAAAATGTTTAAAAAAAACCTATAAATTGAAATATTTATAAAACATGCACATGCTTCTCTTATCTAAAGTGAACATAAAATTGAGTAACTGAAAACCACAACATGAAACTAGGTATTAATTGCTTGAACCCTATCTAATGAAGCATATGCAAAGGCCAGAATGAAAATGGTCTTTCACAAGTCGGATTTATGTGAGTTTCATCAAATCTGGAATTGGATGTACCTTTGAGCAGTAAAAGTAAATGCATCAAGAGACTCCGAAAAATTTGGCAACAAAGAACTCAACTCATTTTTCGGACACCGATTTTCAATGAAATTTGAAAATGAAGTAGAAAATATTTTCCATTATTCAATATCGACTTGATTTTCTAGGAAAAATTACCCAAAAAATCTAATTTCAATTTCTTTAATCGACCTAAAAATTTCAATTTTAATTTTTATACTTTTTAAAAATGAATTTTTATTTTTTATTTTTTAAAATAGAATTTTTTTTTTCTTTTTCTTTTTCTTTTTTCTTTTTTTCTTCTTCTTTCTTCTTTTTTTTTCCTTTTCCTTTTCCTTCTTCCTTGTTCCTCCTCCTTCCTTTGTCTCCGTGCGACTCAACAATGGTCAGCTGCCCAGTGACCATCCCAAACACGAATCAACAAGCTTAAGGCTCAATCGATCTAAGCGAACTCGAGCTCTATCAAGGCAGACCAACTCGAGCTCTGCCAAGGCAGGCAAGCTCGCAACTCGCTAGATCCAAGCGAGCTTGACTCGCATGAGGCAAACCAAGCGAGCTCGAGACTCAACTAAGGTCGCCAAATGCAAGCAAGGCTCAAGCCTCACCCAACTCGCCAAATTTAGCCTCGGGCGAGCTCGAGCTCGCTCGCCCCGCCATAGCCTAACAAGCTTGAGCTGGCCCGTGGCCAACAACTGATTAAAGAAGAAGAAAAAGAAAAGAAAAGAAAAAGGAAAGGAAAAAAAATAATTAAAAACTCGATTTAAAAAAAATAAAAAGAACAAAGAAAAAGACAACATAAAAATAAAAGAAAATGCGTATGGTAAAAGAAAGTGAAGGGGAAGAAATTATGGAAAATATTTTCTGCTTTCTAAAAAATGAAAAATATTTTCCTCACTTTTGAAGGTATTTTTTTCCAATAAGAGAAAACGTATTCCTTGATTAGTCCATTTTCCGTAAAACAAATGCTATAAAATCTAAAAAACATTTTCTTGAAAGTTATTTTTGATGAAACGAACAGAGTCTTAGAAAGTTCCCAAGAAATTTTCAGCCCTCCCAAATCACACATAACTCCATTCGAAGATAACATGGTTTGCTTCTACGGGTCAATAAGCTTTGGCTAATATGGTTGAGCAAGCAATAGCTTATTATTCTTGTTTTGTTAACTTATTTAAAATAAAAAATCATCCATTCAAGTTTATCCCACCTCTTTTCGAATTTCTTATCCAATATTTTAGGGTGACACTATTCCACCCCTAAATGACTAAATCCAATCAATTTTCATCAAAAAGACAAAATTGTCCTCTATCTTCAATTGCAATTCAAATTGGTGGTCTCAAATTTATTTATTTTCCTTTTTTTAGTTTTTCTATTGATGTGTGTGTATGTAGGATCTACTTATTATAATTAAGAATTTCATATATATTTAGTTTTTGTTTATTGTAAATTTTTCATGTATATCAAAACCACTACGTTTTTTTTATTAGATATTATATCAATAAAAATTTATTTTGTCAAAAAGTAAAATTTCCAAGCAATTTGGTTCTTTTCTACATTGCCAATTAAATTTGTGGATAAATTTATGTAGATGAAATTTATGGATAAAGTAAGAATTTCTTTTTGGAAATGCTAGTGAAATATCATTATTTTAAATTAACAAAAATTAATATCATCTATGAACTATTTATGAAAAAATCAAGATACCTCATTGTGCATAATGTTTTTAGTGCACTCCTAAATATTCCTCTAGATCTTACATGCTTTGTATAAAAGTGTCTTGCTGATAAAATAACAAAAAAAAAAAAAGATAAACTCTTTGATATAGTAAATAAATGGGTTAATACTTTGAAAAATCTCAAATTGGTACATGTATGATAATTTTATCTCAAACTAATTTTTAATTATGAAAAATCATAAATTGGTACATATGTGACAAATATACCACAAACGACCACAAAAATCCCAAACCAGTACACTTATGATAAATTTATCACAAACTAATTTGTTTAACTTTCAAAAACCTCGAAATGATACATTTGTGATAAATATAATCTCCGTTAAATCGGATTAATATCACAAAAAATCATAAAAATTGTACAACTATGACATACGAAAAGTAAAATCTTAAATTGGTACACTAGTCAACTGTCATGTGTCATCAAACTTAACATACGAAGAGTAAAATCTTAAATTGGTACGCTAGTAAACTGTCATGTGTCATCAAACTTAACAATTTAATAATAAAATTTAACAAAAACTAACAGAGGGTAAATTTGTCACAAATGCACCAATTTAGGGTAAATTTGTCAAAAATGTATCAGTTTAAGATTTTTGGTGATTAAAAAAGTAATTCGAGGTAAATTTATTATATATGCATCAATTTGGGGTTTTTCAAGGTATTAACCCTAAAGAAAAAGACTTGATATATATTTTAAACAGATGAACTTAATAAAAAGTTCACCACGAAAGTGAACTTTTAAGATAAGAGGGACCAAAAATAGATAAGTTGTTATAAGATAAATGACAAGAAAGAGAATTTTCAATTTTATACTATATCAAAGCATGCCATTTTTCCTTATTATTAGTGAGATAATTTTACATGGAACACATAGAACATCATAAGAATATATGAGAATGCACTTTTTTTTAGTATGCTAAAAAAATGTGAAATGTTTAATTTTGGTAACTTGTTAAATATAAAAAAGAAAACATAGAAAACAACTGAGTGGGCCAATCACGTTAGATTGCAATTGAAATATTGAGGTCAGTTTTATCTTTTTAGTATAAATAGAAGTGGATTTAGTCATTTAGGAGATGGAAATCGCCACTCATATTCCATCCAAACATATTCATCTTTCTTACCTGGAGTACTATGGTGGTGTCCCCAGTCGCTCCCCCAAGGTTTGCTCACCAGCTGTCGGCTTAGGAGGTTCCCTGGATTACCATAAAAAAAAAAAAAACATATTCGTCTTTATCCGATTCAGAGGATATCCCCAAATATTAAGTAAGATAATTTGTCATCATGACTTCCACAGCTTTAGAGAGAGAGAGAGGGAGAGAGGGAGAGAGAGAGAGAGAGAGAGAGATTGAATTGACATTGCCAAACTTAATTTTGAACTTTCAAAGCGGCACATTAAGGACTTTACCCTACTTTTCTTCTTCTTTTTCTTCTTTTTAATATTTATGTTCCTTTATTGTAAGCTTAAATTGAGAGATAAAATCCCAAGAGGACCCACACAATCGATTTTCATGAATATAATGAAAGAAAAAATAAATTAGATGTCGAAATATAGATAACTACAAGTAAAAAATATTATCACCTATTAAAAAAATCATTAATGTCTTTATACATATATATTAAATTTAAAAGATGAAAAAACACTTGAAATGTTAGCTTTCTCGATTAGTTTCATTTTGCCTCCATTTTTCTTTTTTTTTTTTTTTTTTTAAAGATTTGTATAATTCTTTATTGCAAGCTCAAATTGAGACACAAATCAAAGTAATAATATTCACACGATAAGAAACAAATCCTACAATACTATATACTTTAAAGCTTAAGAACTTTTTTTAATTATGGTTAACACGACATCATTTTCTCATATATTTGTTTTCAGCTTGATAATAGTTTGCTAAACTAATGCACATGAAATTTCTTGTAGAAGAAAACAACCTTTGATCACTCGACACAAGGAATTTCATTGATTTTCACACAATTGGTAATTCGGATGAGATAAGTCACCATAGCTATTTTCAAAATTTGATATTCAATTAGGAAAGAATAGAGAGTTTTCAATCATTGCTAGTACATGTTATTATTGTATTTGAAATAAGATACCTTACTATAAATTGACTTTTTATCTATAGAAATGATATAGGGTCAACTATCTTATGATTATGTGAATCTTCTCAATGAGCCAAGTTTCAGGTAAAGTCTATATAAGAATCGATCAAAAATCATTTTTTGGCTTAGTTTTGACTCATGTGATCATAAGATTGATTTTGTAATGTTTTAGGTCCCAACACATCTTCATCTACAAGATTTGGATCCATGGGACAAATTTTCTTCTTTACAAATTACCAATCGTGTGAAAATCAATGAAATTCTTTGTACCCTCATCCTTGCATATTGTATATGTCAATTCAATAGGTAAATGCTATGACATAAATTTCCAAACAATTCTACATAATTATTTAAAAATAATTTGAAAACACCATGAGGTGCAATCCAAATTTATAGGAGAGTCAATGTGTGTCAAGTGGTCGAAGGTTGCTCTCTTTTACAAGAAAGTTCATGCGCATTAGTTTAGCTAACTACTATCAAGATGAAAACAAATACATAAGAAAATTACGTCGCGTTAACTAGAATTATTAGTAAAAAAGCTCTTAAGCTTTGAAGCGTAAAGAAGTGATTTTAGTCATATATTAGTGGAAATAGCGACACCTCATGATATTTACTCAATACTGGAAGGAGCAAACAGAAAAGGAATATTATATGGTCTATGAAGCTAATGGTCCATTTAAGCTGATGCGTCATATCGATCCGTCGAAAAAGCCGCATAATCAGTAATTAGCTAGCTCATATGATTTTGTACATGATGCAATAACTGGTCCAAATTCAAAACCCCATCTCCCCGGCCCCGCCGTTTCGTCCTCCATTAGGTTTTATGGTTTTCGGTTTTTGGACAGGTGAGTCAGGTCGCTCCAGTTTCTCTGCATCGCATTTCGGAATTTTGCATCTTTCCGGTCCGGTCACTTTGTGGCTCCCGTTTACGCGCATATCTTCCATCGATTTCTCTTTCGATTGTCCCTTCTTGCTACGACGGTGCTGTGATTGCTCCATGCGATCATCATCATCATCATCATCTCTCAGCGGCATTCTGTCGACTATGTTGTGTTGAATTTCTTGTGGATGAAGCTTTGGGCGATCCAGGAACGGAAGAATGCTGGGCGTGAGGTGTCTGAGAGCTGGAGAGGTGATGCTTCTCCGACGCAGCCGGGGATTTCGGTCCCACCCTTCCCTTCTCTTCCTCCACCACAGCAATTCTGCCCCCGCCGGCGATCGCTTGCTGCTCGCGAGCAGGAGACGGGACGCCATCGGTTCCCGGAGTGCCAAGGGAAGTGGCCTCCACGTTCAGGCCTTCCTTTCTGATCCTCCCTTCCCCAGGCCTTCTCCCGATTCGCTCGTCAGTCCCCCCTTCCTTTCTCTCTTCCATTTGGCTGCTACGCGAGATGAACCGGTTGGTTTGGATCCCTATCATCATGTTTCTGTTTTTGCTTTGAACCCCATCTTCTCCGCAGTTTCCAGTGCTAAGCGGCCGCGCATTATACTCCACGTCAACGTCCGAGCCCGGGAAAGTGTCGACCCCGAACCAGCCGACCCCACCACCCCCGGCCAGTGGTAAAAATGAAAGCCAAGCCGCTGATATGAAAATTCTTCGCACTCTCGCGAGTTACCTGTGGATGAAGGATAACCTCGAGTTCCGGCTGAGGGTTGTGGCTGCCTTGGGTTTCTTAGTCGGCGCCAAGGTAGCTGTTGCCGCCTCCTCCTTTCGCATTTCGATGAGCTTTGGCTTTTCCTTTCCTCACCTGCTTTGCTTTGGTTCCCAGGTCCTCAACGTGCAGGTGCCCTTTCTCTTTAAGCTGGCTGTTGATTGGTTGACCACCTCCTCTGGAAATGCTGCTGCTTTTGCTTCCTTTGCCGCCAATAACTCCACTGCATTGGCTCTCTTTGCCACCCCTGCTTCCGTTTTGGTGGGATACGGTATTGCGCGCTGCGGGGCCTCTGCTTTCAACGGTACTACACCCCTTCATTACTTCTTTGGTCCTCCGACCCGCACAATTTTACACCCATTCATGTCCTTATCTCTATTCCATGGCGCATCTCACTATAATTGAATGCAGTCTTGTTTCTGCAGAGTTAAGAACTGCTGTCTTTTCTAAAGTCGCATTGAGGACAATCCGATCAGTTTCCAGGAAGGTATGAAGCTTCTTTTATGGTCAATCTGTTTGGAATGTCTCTTGTGTCTGATATTTTTTGCCCTGGCTTTTCCCTGGTCCATCTGGTTGATTCATTCGTGCTACTTCCGTTGTATCCATATTCAATGCTCACCTGGCATCACATTGCCTTTTCTTTTTCTTTTTTTAAATTCATTCTTTTACTTATGAATGATTTTTCAATCTTAACAGGTGTTTTCGCATCTTCATGACCTGGACCTCCGATACCACCTCAGGTGTGTATTCTTGGTCTTTATAAAGTTCGTTTCTTGTTTTTCTTTTGCAGGTTTCACTGTCTTATAAAAATTGCAAATATGCCAAAAAATGATATATTGGTCGTTGGATTCTCTTCATAGTTTTTCTGTGAGGTGAGTAACACCTGGTCATGTAGATTGTGTTGAGCAGCAATTGTGAGAGAACTATGTTGGTTCTCATATAATAGTTTCAGGCTGAAGAATGGTTTCTATGCCTCAACTATCACGCATGAACAACGTTGGTTCATGTTTTTTGAGACTGAAGAATAGCTTCTATGCTTCATTACTGTAAAGAAGAATGTAATGTATATTAATGTTACTTGACTGAAGATGCTCGTCTCGATGCATATCCACCTCCAGACATCTCTCAATTTCTGTTCTGAAGACTGTATCTCAATTCTATATGTCATGGACTTCCAATTTCCCTTCTGAGATCGTGAGACTTCAAGGAGCTGCTAATGATAGCTCTAAAAAATTTATCACCTCGACTATATTGTTCAATTCAATGTTCATCAATGTTTTAATAGCCATACTGGACAATACCGAATTGATCACTAGTACGTGGTTTTACCGATTCAACTAGTTTAACTGGTTAAACAAGTTGGCTTGGTTTTATTTAAATGAATCAAATAATTTGTTTCTGACAATATAAAAAAGCAACCAGATGATGCATCTCATGCCCAGCAAATATACAGGGGTGTCTCTATTGTGAAATGAGCTTTCATTTCTGAGCCTTTTCCCTTGGAATCTCACTTGTTTTTTTTTTCCCAAACAGAAAGAAAGATGAGTGTAAATATAGGATATGGCCTAATTGTCAAGGAATGTCATCACTTAACTTGGACACTAGTTCAACAGTGCAAGGGTTCAAGTCCCATGCCTGTGGCTGGTAAAATCTATATTTGTTCAAGATGAGATCAGTTCAAACCAAAACCCATTCACCAGTTGAACCGGTTTTGACCTTCAGCTATAAAGATATGGACTGGACCAGTGACCTGACCACCATCTTGTTGAACACAGAAAACCACCAGTCCAGTCCAGTATTAAAAACACTGATGTTCATGACTGTTGCTGATCATTGTTACAACAAAGTATGCATCGCATAAGAGCAGCATGGAGGGCTGATCATAGAATTTGCAGTTGTCAATCAAATACATTACTGCTGTTATAAGGTGCCAAAGGGATAAATAAACTTGAAGTAGGGTGGATCATATTATCTGCATTCTGTTGATCATAATAGGGGTGCCTGTTTATGTCGTTTTATGGAATCAAGTTATGTAATTTTCCACCTATTTTAATGTGGTCATTGTGTTTCTAGTCGAGAAACAGGTGCGTTGAACAGAATTATTGATCGCGGAAGCCGAGCTATAAACTTTATTCTCTCCTCTATGGTGTTCAATGTTGTGCCCACTATTTTGGAGGTATGACTTAATCCTCGGCTACTTTTGAAAAAGCTGAGTTCATAGAGATATTTGATGCAGTGCCTTTGTGCTACCACTTTTGTGGCACATCATGCACATTTATAATGATCCTTCTTTCTTCATTCCATGCTTTTGAATTGCCATATCTTCTACAGGAATGTCAGTATCATTGAGCAACTTAGTTATGCTTAACACATACTTGTTCAGATATCTATGGTAGCAGGCATTCTTGCATACAAATTTGGAGCACCTTTTGCTTGGATCACATCACTTTCTGTTGCTGCTTATGTTGTCTTCACATTAACAGTGACACAGGTACGAGATTCTTGCAATCTTCAAAGCCCCTCCCTCCCTCCCTCCCTCCCTCTCTCTCGCAATCACGCACAGCCATTTCCTCCTTCAGGGGAGCCATTCTCTTCCATTTCTCTTTAGATGTCATTGTTAGAGATAGTATTCAATGATGGTTGTGGAGCTATATTCTTATTATTCTTTTCTGGTTCTCTGTATCTTTCTTCTACTGAGCTTGGGTATGTGCTGGTTTTACAATGTCTTGAAGTTTTGTTCATACACATTTGTCTTTCTTAGTGGAGGACAAAATTTCGGAAAGCCATGAATAAGGCTGACAACGATGCAAATACCAGAGCAATCGATTCACTTATTAATTATGAGGTAGATTTTGATAATAGCCTGCATCTGTATTTTATTGATGACAAAACCCCTTTGATATCCTTTGATATGGCCTCAATTGACAGCATCCACTTTTGTTTACTTTTCTCTAGACTGTCAAATATTTCAATAATGAAGCCTATGAAGTTGGGAAGTATGATGAGTTCTTAAAAAGTAAGTCATTTACTTTTTTTGGTGAATTTCGTTTGCACTCTATTCATACCAATGCTGCAGGAGCCATGGATATACTGCTAGAAGGAAAACAGACTTAGCAGTGACCCTTTTGGGTTGTCACCCCTTGGTGCCTCAAATAGAGAATTTCTCTGTACTTTTCCACCGAAAAAAAGGAAAGAAAGATGTTGAATGCCAACTCTTAATTTTTTCCATCAAACAAATGGTGAAAAATAGTCTGGTTGATATGATAATGTCATGATACTCTTATCATAATAGTGATGAAGCGAGTCCTAAGGTCTTAAATGTTCTTTTAGAAGCAGAGACATGCATGAATTGTGGTAGATTATGTTGTGCTTTGAGCATAGACAAGGCAATAAGAAGAGAGAGGGAGCATATGTTTTGAGTTTTACTTGACTTGGATACTCTTTCCTAAGGTTCCCCTTTGGCATGGGTTTTATTTGATCATTGGGAGGAGAGAAAGAGGACCAGCTGGGGGACGGGTGGGGGAGGATCAGAAAGGGAATGGGACAACTCCCATTCAAGTTTTAGTTCACGATGAAGTGTTCTTAAAGTTGCATTGTGAGTAGACAAATAAAGGCTAAGAAAGGATATTGATAGAATCATTGTGCATCTATATATAGCTGCTGTTGGGGGTTTTTACCTACAGTCGTGTAAAGTCGTTTAAGAATGCTTGGTCAGTTCAGCAGAGCCAATCTAAGAACATTCAAGTCTTTTAAATCGAACGCTACAACATGTAGATCATTGAATGCCATTGGAGACATCTAAATTTGTATTAATTTACATTCCCTCGTTGATATTGTTGCATATTTGAATTTTCCTAATTCAAATGGATGTGATCTCTAATACTTGGTGGCTTGTAGATGCCTGCCTTTCTTCATTCATTCTTTGATGTCTATAGGAAGAGCAATGGGCCTGCACTCAGTGTATCATATTCTTTTGGTGGCCATTCTTTTTCCACTCTTTAACATGTTCTTCATGTTTATTCTCATTCTTGTTATTTAAAGGGGAAAAAAAATCTTCATCCTAAATGGCAGTGTATGTTTTGTGTAATGGCTCTTCAGTAGCTCTTCCTCTCATATGGATTGATAGCAGTTACCATCTTAGATGGCTGATAGCAGTTTCTTGTTAGATGGAAATAGAGTTTCTTTTAGAAAAAATCTTCTGCAATACTCCTCATATGGTTATGCTACTTTTAGGATATGAAGCTGCTGCACTAAAAACACAGCGAAGCCTTGCAGTTTTAAACTTTGGGCAAAGTGTAATATTCAGCACAGCTTTGTCAGCTGCAATGGTTTTGTGTTCGCATGGGATAATGGATGGCACGATGACAGTTGGTGATCTGGTAGAACTTTCTTTTTAGATACATTTCGGTTCTTTTAAATTTTTTGTGAAAGGAATAACTACATTATGATGCTTACAAAAACTCATGTTTTGATGATGCAGGTTATGGTTAATGGGCTTCTCTTCCAACTTTCTCTCCCTCTCAATTTTCTTGGTAGTGTGTATCGTGAAACTGTACAGAGCCTTGTTGATATGAAGTCCATGTTTCAGTTGTTGGAGGTAATTTATAATTTTGTCAAGCAAAGTATACCCATTTAGTTTATGATAGTGGATTTTCTAGGATGGCATCTATTTAGCGTTCTCTCTCATGCGTCAAGGGGAATAGAAGTACAGATGTCAGGTGCAAGCATGTCTCCTGAGTTTTTACTTTTGTACTTTGTTAATATGAGACCTTGACTTTGCCAATAAGAATCCAAGATTTGTGCAACCAAACCTGACTTACATCAATATGAGACTGATGTTTTTTGTGCTTTTATGAACATGAAGTATATGCATTTGGTTGATGATGTAAAGGTTGCTGGACGGCATCAATGTAGACTGCCTTTCAGGGTTCTGACTTTATCTGGTGCCTGAAGGGATACTTCCTGTCTTTCGTCTTCATAATGGGGTTATGTGGTTTTTATGTCAGGGAAGAGCTGGAGAGGTCAATAAAAAATGTCACAGATTGCTTTGTCTAACTTTGAGATTCTTATCCTTACTCCTTTCATTCATTCACTTTTCTCGTCGCAAATGCCAAAGCTCTGATATTTTTCTAAAAAAGTGACTTGAGTTGTTAAGGTTAGATTTTTATGGAGTGACTCTAATGTTGAAGTGGCATCTATCTTATCAACCAAAGTGCATATGTATATTTTTTGGTTCAGTCAGAAACAAGAGATTGACTGTTCACTGACTTTGACCTTTGTGCTGGATTGCTGATGATGAAAGTTTCCTCTGACAACAGGAGAGGGCTGACATTAGAGATAAGGAGGACGCAAAGCCCTTGAAATTAAATGGAGGTAGCATTAAGTTTGATAGCGTTCATTTCAGGTAGGAATAAATTTTGTGCGCCCATGTAAAGGAATTACAGTTTTTAGTTGTAATGGTGATGTTGTTGCACTTAATGCTTTAGAATCTAGATGATATGCCTTGAATGCTGGGATTTTTGCTTAGGATTGAACCAAGCATACGATCACGCTGGTGGTGGGTGGATGCAAAGAAGCCGTTTGCAGTGAAATTAGAGCTACCAAGTTTTTGTTCTTTTTGGCCAGAATCCACCCAAATGTTAACGAGGTGGAAGATTTGACATGGAAAATGTCTAGTTCAACTGTAACCCGGAATTAATTATTTGGTGAAGTTAAATGAGTTTATTGCTTTGATATTGTGTTATATCATTTCGTTATGAGTACAACCTTTTTTCTGAAAAGAAGGTAAAGCACAGGTATATAAGAAGAAGAAAATAGAGGGAACGTGGTATAGTAATGCTTAAAGTAAGATGGACGCGGAAGCTGAATAAGGACCATATCGGGATTGTTATGATTGGTCCACTAATGACATTCTTCAGCTAGGATTTAACATCTCTACTTTATTGCGTGTATTTTGTATTTCAAGCCATACATTCACATTTTAGTGTCCAGTTTGAGACTTCTTGTGGACTTCATTTGTCATTGGGTCTATTGCTATCACCTTTTATATTGGCTTATTGACGCATTTTTCTATGGTTTCACTTGCTGTAGTTACCTGGCAGAGCGAAAAATACTTGACGGTGTATCATTTGAAGTTCCTGCTGGAAAGAGCATTGCTGTTGTTGGGACAAGTGGTAGTGGTAAGCATTTGTTGAATCCTTTTGGCCAAGCTAACCTTGCTTATGTGTAAAATTATTGTCGCAGCTGTTTTATGTTGTGTTGTTAATTGTTCAATAATCTTTCAAGTGAGTGACTCTGACTCTATTCGCTGAAATTGGAGATATCTTATGTGTTTTAGAAAATTACCAAGACACCTATGATAGAATCTGTTTGATTCAGGAATTCCTAGAATATAATGAAATGGTTTAAATGGGCACTTTTTCCCCATGTAGTTAAAAAAACTGAATTGGAAGGCATCACTCTGTGGTATAGTTTGGTCGGCTGTAATAGATTCTGACAGTGTGTCAGAGTAATCTTTACATGAATGTCCCAGTAATTTTGCCAAAAGTCAGAGTTGTGGAGAAATTTACCCTTAATTCTTTTTGTGTCCATTGTCCCACTTCATTCGATCTGATGGATAAGCTGCTAATGCTGCATGGGTTGGCAAACATTTTGCAGGCAAATCAACCATTCTTAGACTGCTCTTCAGATTTTTTGATGCTCATTCTGGATGCGTAAGAGTTGTTAAATTTTTAAATTGCACTTTATAGAATTTTCATGTGGTGTTTAGCTTTTCATTTTTGCATGTATCAGTCTCACCTTACTACCATTAAGCCATTTTCTATAATAAGAGAAGGAAAGTTAAGTCTATATAGTAGCGGGATGGATGCAGGCTTCCAAATGAAGATTAACTTCATCAATGATGTTGTGCAATCAATCGAATTTATTCAATAGTAGTATTGAGCATTCAATGATGGCACATGGAAGTTGATGTGGACAAAGTAAGTTCCTTAGGAATTTTCATAAATATGCACACGAAATTGTTATATTCTGGCTTATAGTTACATCATCAATCCTTCGATTTGATTGTTTATTGATGTAAACTTGTATGCAAAGGCGTTTGCAAAACTTATGAATCAATGAGAGTGTGTAGGTATGCCTGTCTTAGTTATTTATCAATGTGATGGATCACTAGCTGCTTTGCACAGAAGGGTAGTATAGACTACATATCGGTGCATACCCAATAATAAATTCTACTGCATGTTTTTTACTTGTCGAGAATGGATTAGTAGTTGCTCAAGTCCGTGGTGATATTTGTTTACCTGTTGACAGATAAGGATTGATGGTCAAGACATCCGGGATGTGACGCTAGAAAGTCTACGAAAGTCTCTTGGTGTAGTGCCACAAGATACGGTAAGTTAAAAGACCAAGAAATTGAATTCTTTTAGCTTCTTCACATTTTTTTGTGTTTTGTTCCAGAGCTTGCAAGGTGTTGCTTTTATGAAGTGTGCAATTGACCATTTTTCAGGTACTTTTCAATGATACGATATATCACAACATCCATTATGGACACCTTTCAGCAACAGAAGAGGAGGTATATGATTAGCTTTGCATTTCTGATCTGTTTTGCACACATAAGAATTTACCAAACATTTTACTTATTTCCGAATTCTCATCTTGACTGCTGATTCTCTAATCAGGTTTATGATGCTGCACGACGTGCAGCTATTCATGACACGATTATGCGATTCCCCGAGAAATATTCAACTGTGGTAGGAGAACGAGGTCTTAAGGTTAGAAGGTCATTCCTTTTGTTGGACCAATTAATTTTTTCTGGGCATACTTTAGACCGTTACTCTGCATTGCCTTTCTGAGTAGGCTTGGAATTGGAGTTATTGGAATTATGGGTCTACTTGGGCAATCAAGTACTAGTTAGCAAAATATAAACTGTCATTAGTCATTTGGTATCTCATTCTTTGAAGTTCATTCTAGAACATACGGTGCAAGAAGATTTTAAATTAGAAAATGGAAGTCTTGAAACTCTTAAGGTTTGGTGTCAAACTGCCTTTCTAATCAGGCAGTAAGTATGGGAATAGTATCATGCATCTAATATAGAAGCTAAAATACAGTTTTGACCCCAAGTTAATCACAAATTCAACTTTTGTTGCTTATGATTTACTATATATATTGCCCCGTAAAATTTTAAAATGCATACTTTCCGGTACTAGTGAAAGGCCATGCTTATCAAGAGTGTATAGTTCCTATCTTCCCTCTCAGCCTACCTTCCTATTTAAATGAATTCTCAAAATTCTTTTTACCATCTGTAGTTTTATCTATCCATAAGTACAATTTCAAATTTCAAATACCAGTACATTGCATTCCATAGTCTTCGCTCTTGACCGTTCTGTTATTTCCCAAAAATTTCCACAGGCCAGTTACTTGAAGTAACCCAAATTCTCAGTTTCCTTAATTTTTCAAAATTTTATTATTGGCAGCTTGTTTCATACTTAATAAGAAGCAGCCAGAACAAAATTTATTTTATGACCAACTTTGAGTAGTAACCACTATAAAGTTTGTGCACAAGGAGAATAACAACCTTATAATCAGCAATTTGCCACTGTGTAATACTAAGATATCTCCAAAATAATTTCCTTGATTGCATATTATCATTATAAATATAACCCTGATTCGGCTTATGTTCGAATATAAATAATATAATCAATGAAAAGAATGAAAAGGCACTGGTTAACTTTCTTCTCTTGCAATTCTACCCTTGCATTGCCTCTTGTGTTTTGTTTAGGCGAATATTCAGCAGGATCCATTTTTCTCAATTGTTATAATGAGTGAAGAACTTTTGCAGAATCATTCAATGACAAAGCTTAGTATTATCGATTCAAGTTATGTGATATTGCAACTAATATTTTTAGTGTGTTGCATTTTCAAGTGCCTTAATTAATATCTTAAAACTAGATTCACAGTGTACATGAAACATTTTTATTGACACTCTTTTGTGGGTTAGTCAAGCCTTATTCATGGAACACAGTTTGTGACCAGAAGCGCAGCAACACAATCAAATGGTTGAATAGTCAAAAAGAGAAAGTTCAGAGAAGCTATTAGGAAGTTGGCGCTTGATATTTAACAACTGTCGGGTATATTTCTTAACAGTTTCACTGAATGAAAAATTATCCTCCATGGTTTGAGAAAAGCTGTCTTTGTAAAATTAATTCTTTCAAGGACTACCTGGAAAAAATAGTGATTAAACTGTGTTCTTTGGAAATTCAAAGATTTTGAGTAATCTGTGGAGGGCATTATTTTAGCTAACCTTTTGATATCTTAGATAGCAATTTGAGATATGTGATTCTCGATTACAACTTAAAAGTGAAAACTGTAAGTGATGAAATGTTAAAGGAACCATAGATAGCAATGTATATTAAGCCTAATAAAAGAGAAATTTTACATCAACATCAATTAGGTTATGCATTCATTTCCTCACTTCAATTGTTTGTAATTCCTTATTTTTATGTGATGTCTTTCAACCATTTCATTATCTATGCATATTTAGTAGAGTTCACATATAAGGTTTTGGAACCATTCTACTGTCCTCTCACGTTTGTCAAGTATGTATCAGTAGTGTTTTTAAAGATCTGCATGTGCAGTGGAGTACTCAGATGCAACTTTAAGTTGTCTTGTTCTCCGATAAGATAAATTCTAGGTGGGTAGACAATGCTTTCAGGTAAACTAAATTTATCTGCAATGGCAACAAAATACCTCAGAATTCAAGGTTTTATCGCTTGTTTCCCTTTTGGGGTGATTTTGAATATATAAATTATTGATGTTCTGTTGCTCTTCAGTGGATTTAAACCTATACTTTAACTTGTTTGTGCAGCTGAGTGGTGGTGAAAAGCAGCGGGTCGCACTTGCTCGTGCGTTCCTGAAGGCTCCGACAATTTTGTGAGAAATCTTCTCTAAGTGTTGTTAATTCAAGTTTTCTGTATGGATGATCCTTTTTCTCCCCTGTTTTAACATTGAGAAGGGGGAGCTGATTGTTATGGTTCCATTTTTTAGTAAGGCAGTCAGGCTTCAGACTATATATGTTTGATCCAACCAATTAACAGATGTGTTTCAATTCCTTTTTCGTGATTGTCACCTAAACTCTATTATTCCTTGATCCGGCAAATTGTCGCATGGTATCTACAGTTGCTTTTAAGTAATTACATAATGGCATCCCTGTAGTGGTTGTATTGAGTACGTTACAAAATTGGTCCCCATCTTCATTTCCTCCAGATATTTTACTCAAACCACTCACAAACTATTTTAATAATATCTTCCCTACCAAACTTCCATTGAAGCTTCACCTGCTATAAAGCTGCAATTAATACTTAATGGCAGCTCCTTATTTGTGGCCAGCCATGTTCGCTTATTCAATAAGTACAATAAAAACTAACAGCTTATGAGTAAATAATCGAGCCAGCCTTAAATTCACTCCACCTCTTACCCAAAAACTTACTATGCCGGTAAAACCTTCCAGTGCTTTTTCTTGTGATGGAAATTCTTGTCTTCCTTGTTGGAGATAATTGATAATTCTTCATCCTGCTTTGTTTATCAGGCTGTGCGACGAGGCAACTAGTGCACTTGACAGCACGACAGAAGCAGAAATATTAAATGCATTAAAGTCACTTGCTAACAATAGAACTGCAATATTCATTGCTCACCGGCTTACGACAGCAATGCAATGTGACGAGGTAGCTATTTTCTGTTGTGTGCATAGAAAGTTCCATCTGATAACTCTTACCCTCTTCTGCTAATTACTTTCATGTCCATGCTAGCTTATAAGTAAAGCTTTACTCTCAATGTTTGGTTCCAGATTGTAGTTCTAGAAGATGGGAAGGTTGTCGAACAGGGAAGACATGAAGATCTTTTGTCGAAAGCTGGAAGATATGCTCAACTATGGGGGCAGCAAAACAACACGGTAGATGCAATTGATGCAGCTATCAAATTGGAGTAAGGTAATTTTCAGGGGCCACCCATTCGTTTATCTTTTGCTGGAAGTCCCAGGGGGTTGGCAATGGCATCCATTAAAGCGAGTTTTCATCAGCAGTGCCTATTACATTAAATTGGAGTCATATAAATGTTGAGCTGCTGGGTCTTGGTTCGGCCATGGGCATCTGGCTTGGCTGTAATGGCATTACTGCAGTGATACGGGTTTTGTTCAGTGGCCTGCTTTGTGAAAATATGGGGAAACTACAATCATGACAAGTCTCTCTCAAGTTTTCAGCATAAGTTTGGCAAAGTATGGGCACCTGATATTCGTCTTTCCATTATACTATAGTTTCGGTCAACTTGCACAGTCGATGCAAGTAGAAACTCTTTCGTTGGGATTTATGTCAGACGCACGATTTTGTCTGTTTGTACTATCTCGTTCATCAAAGATTTTTTCCTGTGTGGACGAGATTGTATTCTCGAAGTTGATGCTTCCTTTACTTGCTGAAGCTTTTTTTAGTTGGACATGGGATCAATTGTGACATGCAACACTTCTGCTTTTTCTGGAAGGCATTGTTGATTCAGGGAAGCTGAGATTTACCTATACAATAAGGAAGTCTGGAAGAAAAGCCCTTCATAGTTACATCAGGAGTCGAAATCTAGTGAATTTTCATAATTTATATGAGCAAACATGATTCGTTCATGTAGCCATGCATAATTATATAATTATATATTGTGTCACTCTATAGTTAATGTGCATTGAACTACAAGTGTATTTAAAAAGAAAAACGAACGAACAATCCTTTAACACCGTGTTTTTGCTATAACTTGATATGAAAACTAATTTATTCATTATACTATATATATTCTAAATTTTATAACATGCTAAACAACCTTGCAATTCGGGTATGAGCATATTTTGAAAGTTAGCTTGAAAGAGTGAAACTTATCAATATTTGATTGTCGACATACATAAAAATATTAAAAACTTGGGCTGGTTTTGAATATGAGTTCGGGTTTGGCTTTAGTTTGAGAGTTCATGTGGAAGTTATATCTTTTGGAAATATTATGATTCTTTATGCCTAAAAAGAAATAGTGGAAAAAATTACATTAATAAAGTATAAAATAACACAGATTCTAATTCATTTTTTCAATAAAATATCAATGGTTGTAAAACGAAAGATTGGGAGAATTCTGGAATATTTTACAATTTCTTTAAATTCAAGTTTGGAAGATGAGATACTTGTTGATTAGTTGTCAATCATCTATCCTAAATTATGGCCATTATGTTAAGAAGTTTTCCATGTGGAAAGGGGCTCAGAGCAGTGTGAAGTCCATGGCAGAAAGCCCATGAGATCGGCAACGAGTCCTGTGGACTGCCCCAACTTCCTCCGGCGGAAGGAGGGGAGAGAATGCGAAAAAGAAAGAGTGATAAACCCATTATTGTCTGGTCATAGGCTGGTCCAAAGAGCGAGAGTCGGCCTACTTAAGTCCCGTATTCCTATATAGCTCAATGGTAGAGTGTTCGGCTGTTAACTGACTAATTGTCAGTTCAAATCCTAGGTGAAGAGAATCGTTAGTTATCGCTTTTCCGACTTAACGACCCATCTCCTTCTCTTTAGTTCTAAATTAGTAAAACCGTGGGACATCCAAAGTGGAAAGTTGAAGCTGGCTTTTTTTTATTCTTTGGTATAGGTGAACTTGATTTGTTCGATTTTTAGGGAGAAGAAGAATCCATTGGTATTCAGTGGGAAAATTGGAGTAGTATCTTCATTGGCCGGAAAGAATTTATCTTTACTAGCGTCATTTGGAGGAGAAATAAGAAAAGGGTTACTGTTTAGGAAGGATAGATGAGTTTAGTCCGATGGTTAAAGCTCTGCCAACTTCTTGTAGAATAAATTCTCTTCATTTTAGGTTTTGTGCTGTCTTTTTTAAGTGGAATGGAAGAAATTTTCTATGCCGCTAGTGGCAATGAAAAACTTGGTAATTAACAAGGGAGATAGGAAAGGAAGATCTCCACTCACTTCATTCATTTAATGCCTTTTGTCATTTAACTAATTTGTCCCCTACTATAAAAAAAATGTCACAGATAAAAAGAATCGTCAATTTCTTAAATTCTTATGACTCTCAAAAACATTTCAATAAGTTATGAATAAAATCACACTTTGACAATAAAATGTGAGGGTCATATAAGTGCTTTCCAATGAAACCCAAGCTGTCCAAATTGGACCGCTGAATCTTAAATTATCACATCTTTTGATTACAGTGATTCAATCGTGAGCTGTCGAAAATATTTTTGACTTTATCCAATCCCACAACAAACGAAGGGGGAAAGCTTGCTTGCTGTAGCCCTGTTGTGGGCTTGAGAAGGGTAGGCTCACAGTTTCACTCGGCAGAAAAGCAATTAGTAATGCGTTAGGGCCCGACAACCTATGGGCTTTAAAGGGGAAGGGGAACCAAAGAAAATAAAGAGGATGGCTCCTTCATGCATGCTTCTGAACTCGCCACTTAGCCAGAAGCAATGGAGGAGGCTAGCATAATGGTATAATTGAGTGTCAAACGCCAGCATACAAAAGTTGATGAAGACAAAGTAAGTGATGTTACTGGATTGTCAGACATATCCACGAAAAATTGTCGTACGGCGGCTTATAGCCATGTATCACCGATCTTTGGAATAGATGGATCATTCATTTAATTTTGTATGCAAACGATGAGGTATATGGCATTTTTATGAATTAATGAGAGTATATAAGTAGGCTTGATTTTTGTTACTTCACTTGTTGCTTTGCCATACACGTCAGGATATGTCCAGTCCTTAAATTGGACTGCATGCTTGAAGCTGTCATACTTGTTGAGAATGGATTAGTAATTGCCGATGTTCACAAGGATTGATGTTCAAGACATCCGGGATGTATGTCGCCTACATTTACCTTCTTTTTTTCAGTTATCGGTCAATTTATAAATTGTATGTATCAACGTTCATTGGTTCACCACATTATAATTGTACATTTTAGAATTATCTAAAGAAATGGTACATGTGTATTATATACATGTATGTAAATGGCACTTCTTTAGTTATGCTAATGACATTCACCGTTAAAGGCAAGTCAATGCTAAATTTTGAAGTTTCTTTCTATCCTACACTCGGTACAACTTAGGTAGTTGCATAATCATAAACCATTTCATTTGAACCTGCATCATCATGAAGTGGGAAGCAGAAGACGAGCATTGAGAAGTAGCTTCTTTTAGTTGTTGACAGGCTAATAATCATCATCATTCGTGGTATTCAAGAGCAAAGATCCAGGCGTGCGGAACGGGCCCAAAGCAAAGTGTTGGCGCGTGATGTGCATGACAATATTTTCCTCGGCCACCCAAAATGAAGGAAAAGAGACAAAATAAAATGGGCTTTTTGGGTGTCCCATGTCAGACAGCCCGGGTCATTAGAAAGATCCGAAACTCCTGCGTACTTCTAACACTGGCACTGCTGCCTGGGTTTTTGGTAAGTCTTGCTTTGTCGGTGGCGTTGAAGCTTTTGGAGAGAGAGTTGATGACAGGGAGTTGACGACTGGTGGAGGGAGCGAGTGAACCGAATCCCGGACGGACCGGAAAATGAGCTGACCCGACTGTCTTTTCGTCTTCCCCACCCCCCCCCCCCCCAACCCGATAACCTCCTCCGATCGATGAAAATCGATCGAGAAGATGGCTTATCGGAGGAGGCAGCAGCAGCAGCAGCAGCAGCAGCAGCAATCGGAGAAGCCGTTCGCCGAGTTTGATTCCTACGCAGCTTCTGCCTCCTCCTCCTCCTCCTCGTCATCGTCGTCGTCTTCGCTGGCCGCCAAAGCCATCAGAGCATCCTCCGCCCACGCCCAATCTTCCCTCTCCTCTGCTTATTACACTTACCCTCCCCCTTCCTCCAAGGTCCCCCCTTTGATGTTTCCCTTCCCAATTTCTTCTCCTCTGTTGGTTCGTTCGCCTTGATTCCTTGCCTCGCCGGTGCAGGATGATGATATCGATGAGGCTCCGCCGCCGCTTATCGACCCCCCCGCCGCGGCCGCCGCCAAAGCTCCCGAGGAGCCGAAACAGGGATTCTGGGGAGCTCTTGCTAGGAAAGCCAAATCCATTCTCGACGATTCTGCGGATCCCCCTTCTTCCCCGCATGGGCCAATAGCGGACCAGGTTATTATTCCCATTCCACGGAGATTACCCACTGCGTTCCCAAATTCATTGGTATGCTAGCAGCAGCTTCTTCCTCTTTTACCGCTTTGGTGTTTGGTGTCTGCAGCTCCCCACTCCATCTCCTCCTCCGCCCAAGAGCCGGCCGAAACAAGAAAGCCCTCCTGCGTTCCAGAAAGGAATCGGTGCCATTGCTTCCTCTCTTAATTATATTGGCAATGCGATGGAGGTAATCTTCTCTCTCCACTCTGCGCGTTTCTTAGGACGCCCACACGAAAATTCAGGGTTCCAAAGTGGATACTGCCCCTCTTGGAAACACCACAGCGTCGCCTGTACTGCCGAGATCTAGTAACCTAATGTCCTAGTCTCAAGATGCACAGCCACGTCTTTCTTCATCCGACAATGGATGGACGAGTTTCCAGCATTTGACTCTCTCTTCTTATTATTATTCAACTCCCGTGCTTTAATCTTAGCAGAAGTTTCAGCTTATGCGTGACGGGATAGTTTGAGTATTTTAATGCTAAACCATGCATTCATTTACCAGTTTAAGCATTTAGAGCATCGCAATGTGCCATATCAATCAACGTAAAATGCTGAACTATGCAAAAAGACAATTAAATCTCACCTGGATAGAGAATTTTTCAAAACAAAATCTAGATTCCAGCTCTTAGTATGCTCAGTTACACATTGCATGAGCAACTGAGTTTTGCTCTCTCAAAATCCATGAAAATGAGTTGGTAACGACTGAATCCACCAGTCAATGTAATGTTGGTGTTGCTGTATTGGATGCCATTGAACAGATTTCTGCAAAGTTTTTTGTGCAAAATTAAGTAGTATGTAGTTGCTAATTCTTCTGAGAAATCGGCTGGAAGAGAAGGCTTTGAATGTTCAAAGTTGAATTTGGTTTAGGCTTCCAAATCAAGTAACTACTAGTACTTGTTTCTAGGGATTCTGTTCCTATATCTCTGGAGGAGAAAGCTGATAGCTGTGGTTCAGTAAAAAAATCTTTCTGTGAAGATGTTTTACAATAGCAAAAGTCATACCCGTATCTTGTTCGCAAGATTGAGAGATGATAAGAGTCATTCTCATTGCCTCAAGCACATTTTTGGCTGTTGAAATTTAGTTTAAACCTCCAACCCAAAGAGTTACTCTTTTCTCCAGCTCTTTTACTCGCTTTATGATCGGGGTTCGAAAGGTGCAATATATCGAGTGGCACATAATGTACTAATAAGTTTTTGCTTAATGGCATGAATAAGTAGTTATTTCGGCCCCAGTACATGTTTACATTATGATGTTTTCACTTTTATTTCTACTGAGGCTGCGCTTTTTCTTTTCAGGAAGGTATTAATATCGTGGAAAATCGTGCAGCCAACATCATTCAAGAAACACGCAAGCATGTAAAGAAAAGACCTAGCAGATTCGAGGAACAGAACAAGGGATTGAACCAGCATAATCCATTGCAACAACCCCAAACCCAATCACAGATGCAATCAGAGCAGGAAATTCAATTGAAGGCTTCTCGCGACGTAAGGTGGCAACTGTATATCACTGGTTATGATGGATTGTCTTTGTGTCCTAAGCTTTGTGTAGCCTTTGACATTTTAGTCACTGCACGAAATTCTTTTGAAGGGATATGGATCATCTATATGTTTCAGGATGGAAGATGCTTCATGCATTTGAAGTCTTCTCATCCTAATTTGCATACACAGTACGAAATGAACAAGCAAACAATTGCAAAGAATTTGTTATGCAAAGGAGTACGTGAATGTGAAAATCAAGATTGTAGGTTTACTTAACCTTGTCCACTTGAGCCAGAAGATGTACATAGTCTATCTTAAAGCATCCCAGGCTCTTATTGTGCTATCGGGAGAACTAGCAGCAAACTTGGGTATAAGTGAGGAAGAAGTAGACAGAAAAGCCTGAACAATCTCTAGCACATATTTGGACTATATGCTGATTTGATGCATATCAAGTGTAATAGCATAAAAGGATTCGTGGGGCCACCCACTTGTGGGAAAAAGCTTAGTTTGTTGTTTTTATTGCTGCTGTTGCATTGGATATATCATAGTCTGTCATTAATTTGTGAGATAAAACATTGTCTTTCATGGACAAATGACAGGTTGCAATGGCCATGGCTGCCAAAGCAAAGCTTCTTCTTCGGGAGCTGAAAACCGTCAAAGCAGATTTTGCTTTTGCAAAGGAGCGATGTGCTCAGCTAGAAGAAGAAAATAAAATGCTTCGGGAAACTCGTGGAAGAGGTGAAAGCCCAGAAGATGATGATTTGGTACGATTATGGGGATAATCTCTATTTGAATGTCATTATGTCGATTTTTTTTTAGTCAACAGCGATGTTTTCCCTACCTTAGTGGGCTCATACTCAATGCCTTTTTGCCTCCAGTTTCTAACACTTGGTGGTGGAAACATATGTTTCTCCAGATGCTTTTCTATTTTTTTACCAATTTACGCAGGCATAGTTTGATATATGTTCTCTTGTCATACTGAGATGGGAACATAACTATTAATAAGAGATCGTTGGGCCAATTACCAATTGTCATCGCGTGTGTTTTTATTCTGGAAGGAAATTTTGAGATGGCCCATTCGTATCTCATCAAAAGGTGATTGAGATGCTGAGCATGAATTTCATCTGACCGCCATTCCATTACCAACCCCAGCCACATTGACAATGTTGATGATTGTTTAGTCTGTGTATCTCTCTTAACCAAGAGGGTGTGGAGAAACTGTAAAGGATCCATTTATCTAACAGTAATCAGGGGAAGAAGGCTTTCTTTATTTGTTGTTTTCTAATGTCTGGTCTAATTTCACATGTTTGTAATTTTTTATTCACTGTTTGACCTGGATGATGTTTATTGCAATCCCCCTCATCTGGATTAAAGGTCCATTATATGTCCATTTCAGGTGCGACTTCAACTTGAGACACTTTTGGCAGAGAAAGCTCGGTTGGCACATGAGAACTCAGTATATGCACGTGAGAATCGTTTCTTGAGGGAAATTGTAGAGTACCACCAGCTCACCATGCAGGATGTGATATACTTGGATGAGAATGCAGAAGAAGTCAATGAAGTTTACCCTTTGAAAGTGCCTCTGGTCTCTAATTTACCTGCCGGTGCTGCTTCTGTGCCTCTCAACTCACTGTCTTCGGCCTCCCCTAAGGGTGCTCATAGCACGAACCAGGAAGGGACATGGACTTCTCACCCCTCACTATTACCAGAACCTGTGGAGCCTGTTGGACGGGCTGGTGATGAAAGGTGGAAGTAGATCATAAAACTACTTTTGAAAGAGCAAATTGTATGGAACGGTGGATAATTTTAACAAAGATGTCATGACTCTTCTCTTCCCTTATCTTGTTGTGCTTCTTTGCCTTTGCTCTTAGACAATCTACAGGGGCTGTATGTTTACTGGCAGATGATTTTGTCTTGAAGGAATAGAATGTTTAGTTACTCTCAGAAAAACTGGATTTTATCTGAACATCATCATGTGTTCAATTACTTTGGCGTGTCTTTGCATATTTTTTCTAGATTTATGATGGGCAGCATGCTCTGTACGGAGCCCCGGTTATGTGGTACTAGCAAGATATTTCTATTTTGTTTTACTTTTTTATAAGCGTGTCATTTAGGACAGATTTAGTGCTATCTCCTTACAATAGATATTCGTACGTCCTCAAAAAATGAACTGGTCTTTTAAGAAGATGAATCTGATATAAGACTTCGTGTCATAATAGGTATTCTTACATTATCTGCACTCACGGCGAGCAAAGATACAGCGATGGTGGGCGTACGAGGGGAACGGTGAATGAGCGACGGGGACAGCCAGTCAGCTGGGAGTCGAGTGTTGAACCACGATGGACCTCCCAGCTCCATTTTGACAGCTCCATTGCAACGTCGTTTTTTTGATCGAATGGGTGGATTGGATTGAGCAATAATATTTACACTACTCAACCTCGTCAGATTGAGCGTTGTCGTTTGGCATGTTCACATGGACTAGATTTTTAAAAACATATGCCAACCCATTTTAAAATTTTAATTATAAAAATCATATAATTATTTTGGCTCGAATTTCTCATCGAAACCATCAAAACCATTTAAATAACCATTTTTTATCCGATTTAACACTTAAATGAGCTGACAAAATTTTTTAACACTAATGTGAGTACTATATTGAACTTTTAACACTTCTACTAATCCTAATAGGTATTTTTACATTATCTTCAAACTAAAATCAAAATTTACATGAACATGTGCAATTATCTTTTTAACATTTATTACCAAGACATGGATAATCGCATTAGAGATTTATTACCGGAATATGAAACCCGAGCCTGAAAATTAGAGATTTGCTAGCTAGCATTAAAGGGGTATTCAAGTGACCTTTGAAAACTTAAAAACTTTGATAGAACTCACGCACCAAGTTACCACGTAATTAAATCTAGCGCTGAGTTTTGCGCACATTGTGTTTGAACCATTGAACATTAGTCATACTTAATATCGCAATATATCCAGTTTAATTCAGGAAAACCTATTTCGGTGATTTTAATTCGTGTGGACGAAAGGAAAGTTAAAACTTTCAGCTGATTGACACCGTCTTCAGACTAGGCGGAGTTCAGTGAAAGCGTCCGTCCGACGAGCAAATATCATCCAAGAATTGCATTGAAAGAGAGAAATCGATGTCAAGCCAAGTCAAGAGACGCGTGCGCGTGCTTCTTTTGTGAGGGGTTCATTCCGACGGAATATCGTCTTTGAAGTGTACCCTACGGCAGCCAAGTAGAGGATACTAAATCCAGTAAGCACCGAAAGCCTCCATTTCAGTATTTTGGTTTTCTTTATTGTCTTGCACAAAGGTACAGGAGCCGGTCTCCTCGAACAACTCAAACCATGGAATAGTGTGGCACATGTAGCGGTTGCCATTCTTCGCTGATAGCGAAGTTTGTAAAAGTAAAACAGAACCTCACCAAGTTCAGGTTGGAATTATACCAAAATACCAAGCAGAGAAAGTGGCAGAACAAATGGTTGGCGCAGGGAAGATTGACAGGAGTCTGCTTTGATTTCTGTCTCCATGTTCCACAAGGCCGCATTCAAATCACAAGCAGTCATGACGTGTACTTGAGGTATTCCAGCAGATCCAATATGAAAAAAGAAGCACTCCAAACAAATAACCCAGGAAGACGTCGCAAATCAAAAATCACCAAAGAGAACGCAGGTCATCAGCCCAATTGCTCTCTCCTTGAGTCCATTGTGTCCCCTACCTTCCTAAGATAAATGTACAATCTGCAGACGCAATAGATTCACATGTATCATCCAGTAAGTATGCTATGCTATGCTAGTAAATTTCTTGTGCTTTACGCAGGCATGTCTAAGCTTATGATAGTTGTTTCTATAATGCTCCAACGAGAAGCACAGCTGTCTTATAGCCTCCCGCTTCTGCTCTGCACTTTCCAAGATCATACCATCTCGCCTCTGGATCTCTTCCTCCATCTCCTTGGCTCTTCTTCTCCATTCTTCCACCACCTTCTGCAACCCTTCAGAAGCACCAATCAGCTCAACGTGCTCCATATTTAACTTCTCCAACTGCCTATTCTTTTGATCCATCTTATCCTCGTTTGACCTAACCTCTTCTTTGAGCCTAAGGACTTCAGCATCTAGCTCGTTTCTCTCAGATAGAAGCATGTCGTAGCTTCTCTTTAAATTTTCCAAGCAATCAGCTCCTGCAGCCATCTCTGCTTTCATATGCTCGATGACTTTTTAAGCCGTTCTTCTGTTCCTTCGCTCTCAGCTTTCACCTTCCTGATTTCATCTTCAAGATAGCGTCCCCGCGACTCCTCTTCTCTGAGCTGCTGCTCCATGTGGCTCCGTTCTTCTAGCAGTCTAGATATTTCAGCCTTGATCTGATACTTTTCTGGAAAAATCTTCTCCTCAGCATCAGATACCGCAGTTCTCAGTTCCCTAATTTCATGATCCCGGTCTGATAAACTTGCTTTCATTCTTAACATTCTTTCCTGAAATTTCGAGACCTCTCTTTTCTCAGCATGATACTTAGTTTTCCAAGTAGAAGCGTCTTTTTGAGCCAATTCAAGCTGATCCTGTGAAGAGCAATTTTTCTCTGAGGATCTACTGTCCTCAAGCTCTTTTCTCAAACTAACTATTTCGGTCATTCCATCCTGAAGCTTTTCTTTTAGGATTCTTATCTCTTCCACCAAAACCTGATTCTTACTACCTGGAAGCTGTGACTCCAGAGTCTCATGTATGTCCAGCTCAACCTCCTGCATTTCAGTATCTCCCTTCATCAGTTTAAGTGCATCCAATTCCAACATGTCATTAGCACATTCCTTAGAACCATATTTCTGGAGCTGAATCTTTAACTTAGCGATCTCCTCCTCCGAAAGGTGAACCTTCTCGTTCGCAGTTTTGAGCTCCTTCTCATACTTCAAGGTTATGGATGCAATATCATCGGAAGCATCATATTTTACTTCTCTCCGTAAACCATCTCCATTTTCTTCCCGCTGCATCTGGACCCTCTCTCTCATGTCCCGGAGTTCATTCTCCAGTTCCATCACTTTCAACTGTAGCCCTTGATCAATGCCACTGCCTGAATAAACTGAGTAATTGTTAACTGAGGAAGAATCACATTCAGGCTCAGAATCTGTCAGTGAAGATAATTCATCTCCTTCTCTATGAAAACCATCAGAGTTGTTTCCACCAGAACCTAGGAAGAAGTCAAAGCCAGCAGCTTGAAGCCCAGATCTGCGGCGACCTAGCTTTAAATCAGGAGAGGGCAATGAAGAAGGCAGTTCAAAACCAATGTCTGAGAAGCCAGAGCCCTGAGATTGGAGATCTGAAGGAATGTTTCTGCGCAATTCTCCAGTCAGGTGATCATAACGCTCTGCTAGAGACCTATACATGCGGTAGAACTCCTCCACATGGGAGATCAAATCAGGCCTTCTTTTATAGTACATTTCAGCCTTTTTCGCAAAAGAATCTGCATCTTCTTCGATAAGTTTCAGCATCCTTTTCACGCCCTGGTCCATCTCTGATGTCAAGGACCGTTTCATCAATATTTTTATTCTACAACTTAGATGGGAAAACAATTGAAACATGGATTCGACATTTAAGAATTAGGGAAAAGAAAATTACTTCATTATCTCTAGAAAGACAACATAACAGGAACACAACACAGATGGGAAATCAGCCACACTAGAACTAATTAGGCAAGAAAAAAAATACTAAACAGTCATCAATATCATGGGCTATGCACTCAACGTACTCCAGAAGTTGCAGGAAATTTGGGTCGTTGCAAAAGTGGACGTCAAATCTCAATATGCATTGCAAATCCAGAAGCAGATGCCGACATCCGTATAAAACCCAGGGAGACAACAGTATGCTTTTAAGGCTTGTGAAGCGAATGCAGTGAAGAGAAAGCTGAGGGCACATCAAGTATGAACGAGAGGTTAAAAAAGTTTAAGGTTCAAAATGCTACGCGCTAGAAAAGAGAGAGCCCACGGCCCTGTCAAATTTTCAGAAAGCACCTCGAACTTGTCCTGCAATCTAACAAAGTGTCAAGGGCATGGTAGCATAATTGGATAGACCGTCAACATTACGACCGGGGTTCCATTGTCATAGCACATAAGACGTACATATGTAGTGAAGCACGGTAGATATACTGTAAGTGGGAAGGAAGCGCATTACCCTCGAGATTGTCGGCAAGCCATTTGGAGTTTTTGGCACCAATATGACTATCCCACCACCAAGAGTGCGACTTCCTGAATTCCGTTCTCTTCATCGTACTCGGTCGGAGAGAGCCTGAAAGATGAATGAAGTTCCTTTAAAATGAGAAGGCGCTAAAAAGATGCAAACTTTGAAAACAAGAAGTGCATTCCTCAGTTGCTGACGTTAATAGGCCGAGAGAGAAGTTGCGGGGTCGTGATGAGCACGAATGAGGTTTGGACCCGACCGAGCGTGGGCCACTTTTGCATAACGTGAAGCCCACGAAGATAGAGAATATCTGAACAGTCGCGGCGGGGCGGAAGGAAACTCCTGGAAGGCAGATGCATTTTTTGACCACCGAACAGACAAACGCCAGCTGCACCAACGTGTTTATGAGCCACCCACTATCTCTCTTCTCTACCTATACCGCCGGCTTTTTCTTTTTTCCCCCATTTTTAAATTTCTTAAAGAAATGAATGAGGTAGTATTCTTATTCATTGACAGGAAGAACATGAAACATGAAATTCGTAGGCGTGTTGCGTGGAACAACATGACAGCAGTGACAAGAACTGCACCGCGATGCGGATGTGGATCATTGGGGATTGGAAGCAAATCCAATCTTGAATGGTTTACATGGAATGAAACCGTCCATCGCGCAAAAGAGAAAGAGAGAGAGAGAGAGAGAGAGAGGAATTAAATCAAATGCATCAAAATACAAATCAACAGATGGGGAGATCTACCAACCTGCCCTGACTGCTTCTGCCGCAATTCCCAGCCACAACAGATGAATGGGTTGAATTTGAAGAGAGAGAGATAGGGGGGGATGGATCTGAATATGAGAAGGGGTCTGGGTCTGGGTCTGGCTCTACCCCTCTAAGATAGCTGCACAATCACTGGAAGAAAATTGAGTCCTGAGGGGGTGGGAATTATGACCTTTCCCTTCCCCTTCCCCTTCCCCTCTTCCCTTCCAGTCTCTCCCTCTCCCTCTCCCTCTCCCTCCCAAAGGAAAAGAAAGCAGGTTATCGTTTGAACGCGGAACCGACTTCTGGACTTTCACCGGCTTGCCTTTGCCGACTTCCACAATTTTCGGGTTCAACTTCAAAAGCAAAGAAAAGGACTCACGCCCTCTCTCTCTCTCTCTCTCTCTCTCTCTCCCCGGGTCAAACCCATCAACTATTAATCAACCAATTAACTGGGAAAAAAAAATAAAAGGAAAAGAAAGAGAGAAACGCGGAAGCCGCCCCATGATCGCGACAAGAAAAATACGAGCGACGTGCTCCCGGACTCCGACAAATACGATTTTTCCATATCGTGCGAATGCGTGCATCTCCCTCCCCGCCACGTGACATGACACTCTGCGCGTCACATGGCACCCAGGCTAATGCATGGATGACGGGCGGACGGATGATAATAATGAATCGCATTATCATCGCCATCTGGACACGCTTGCTCCTCACCACCCCCAACACCACCCCCCCCCGATTCTAACCTCGCGCGCTCCGATCGTACCTTTGTGAGGAGAACCGGCGGAACAAGCGACAAATAGTTGCGATGGAGACGGGCGGAACAACCAGCACGAGTCATGGTGGGGTGCATCTACACCCCCACTGCAAAAGCCTCGGCAAAGACAAGCAAAAGGGACGCCAGAACTGCCCCCAAAATCGGCCATGGAAGGAGCTGCTTCTTTTCTTGCTCCAATGTTCTTCCTTAAAATATTAAAGATTGGTAAACGCGTCCGTCCGACCTGTTTTTTCAACCATAGACAAGGTCCTTATACATTCGAAACCCGTCTCATCCAACATGCTCTCTCTCTCTCTCTCTCTCTCTCTCTCTCTCTGTTCCTCTCGTCTCGCTCTCCTTTTATGTCGCTATCCTAGTAACGACCTTGGTTTCCTTCTTTCCTTTTCAACATTTGTTAGGCTCATCTCTTAAAGAATCGTCGTAGTAATAGGAAAAAATGACTAATCAGAACCGGACAGACTCGGGACCCCGCTAAACACCGAGTGGGCCGATGACGTTAAGTCCATATCTGGTCCTCTTCTCTGTATACAGATCCCTCCTCACCTCTTCATATTCTACTCTACGAAGTTTGTGCCTCAATTCAATTCCCGCTACATCTTTTGAATCTCACGTCTTCCCCATCTTTATCATCTACGTGAGGGGTTAGAGCAATAAGTGAAATTGCAAAGATTCCGAGATCAAGCACACCATCCCTTTCTCATAGAAGTAGACATCCAAGAGGAAATCATATTCGAGATTTATAAAGGTAAAAAGAACAAATTCCGAAAGTACAAATATCTTTAGGAACATAATCATGCACAGAGTCACTGCCGTCTTCAAGTTCTCCAACTACCCTTGATCATTTGTAAAATTCAAAATCAGTGTCAGGCTTCTTCACGTTCGCACGGTATCCTTTCTCAAAATCCTTAGGCAGTATAACATAGCGGTTCTTCCTAACAGCATGCATCCCAGCTTCTTGACAAATAGCTGCAATCTGTAAAAATCAAGAGTTGAACATACATCCATATCAATAACATAAATGACGGGAAGTAAAAATGCTATTGGTTTGACAACAACAATCATACTAACCACCTCAGCAAAAGGAAGACCATCCCTAACCATAAAAAAAGTAACGGCCCACCACCTATGTCAAGTCTCCAAGTGCTGATACCATTCATCCCCCCCCCCCCCTCTCCACTCCAAAAAAAAAAATATATATATATTCACAGTAATCACCTCAGCAAAAGGAAAACAATCCCTCAACCATGACAAGAGTACCTATCACTATGGCTGTCTAGAGATGAGTACGGCCCACCACCCATGTCAAGTCCCAAATCCTGATACAATCCCCCCCACCAAAAAAAAAAAAAAATAGCCTGGTCAGACCATGCCTATACTTCCAACACACCGTTAACTGGACCCAGTGAAAGCCAAAACTTTGTATGTGAGAACATCTGTCATGCCATTAAGCAGAAACCATCAGGTTTTCTAACTACAAAGCAACATATTTTAATATTATGCTGTTGAACATTCCCTAAAATCACAGCAAACATGCAAGCAACACAGCATACAATTAACAAGGCCAAGAAGTTCTGCAGTGGAGTTGAAACTGCAGAAGGAGCACAGCAATCAGACACAAAAGCTCTACCCACTATGCAGGCCCCTACTCTTTGAAATTCAAGAATAAGTATAACTTGGTGGAAGGATAGACTTTGGAGAAGAAATAAAAGACATATCAGAGACAGATAACAAAGTTATGAGCTAGCCCCACTCCTCAACACCCTTCACCCTGTTCTGCTGGTTCTAAAGAGCTCGTAGGATGCTGGCAAACTAATGAATTAACATTTTACTTTCATGGCCAGAAGACAAAGCAGATTTGACATATCAAAGGATACTTACTTCATACAGAACCAAATGGTTAGTTAAAAAAATAGCAATCGAGTCAAGAGCTTGTAAAATGCATAAACTAACCTCAGCAGCACTAATTTTATCTGGCCGAGAAACATAGTCTTCAAGGTCTACCTCATCACTTAGGTTCATCTTAGCAGTGCAAACCTGGAGGGAGAGAGAGAGAAGGATAGAAAGAGTGTGAGAGAGAGTGTGTGTGTGAGTGAGAGTGAGAACATCTGACCATCTTGCAAGACACCGAACGTCTATCAAGGTCAGAGAAAAATGAGAAACCAAATCAACACGCAGTCTTGATGGTAAGTTCTTCCTATGCCATGTATTAAATACTGCTTCACCAAAGGGTACCAGTTGTAGGCATCCATACGATAACAATAACTCCTTTTTTTTAAAGCAACACACAATAACACCATTAATGAAAGGAGTTATAATGAAAGGTGAATGAGTATAACCTGGAACACAAGCCTCTTCTGTCGTCTATCGGGTAAAGGGAATTCAATTTTACGGTCAAGCCTTCCTGGTCGAAGAAGTGCAGGGTCCAAAGTGTCCGCACGATTAGTTGCCATTATTACCTTAACGTTAACAGTCTGGTCAAACCCATCCATCTACAGAATCCAACAATCAAGAGTTAGAAGGGTTGACTTGAGAAGACAAAACAAAGATTTTACTGATTCCCATGTTCTGGGTCTGTTAGGCGTGCTAACCTGGTTCAAAAGTTCCATCAAAATACGTTGGACTTCTCTGTCAGCTCCAGTCTGAGCATCAAATCTTGCTGTAGCAATAGCATCAACCTCATCGATAAAGATAATAGCAGGAGCATTCTCCTTTGCAAGACGAAAGACATCACGGACCATTCGCGGACCCTGAAAAATAGAAAAGGCAACCAATGAACATTGCAATCAACCTGCACACTGCTCAGGCTTTTCTTGTTCTTTCCATTCTTTCCTTAGGTTGAAAGTACAAAAATGTACAAGCTTCCTATGACACAGAATAAGAGAACACAGAGATAACATTTAGTCAGAAGTAGAACTTGAATCAAGAAGAGCCCAACAGTCATACCTCACCCAAATACTTTTGAACAAATTCTGAACCAACAACTCTAATGAAGGCAGCAGTTGTATGATTAGCAACAGCCTTGGCTAGCATAGTTTTGCCTGTCCCTGGTGGACCATAGAGCAGAACACCTCGCGGTGGATCAATACCAATTTGTTTGTATAGTTCATGATGAGTAAGAGGCAACTCCACTGCTTCACGAATCTCTTGCTTCTGAATGTCACATCCTCCAATATCCTGCAAAAGAATCTCTTGTGAGGGGAGAAAAAGCACTTGGTGGTGTATGTATCAATCTACTAGAGAATTGGCAAAATGCATCTATAGCACTGCTATACTCGCAGCTGAACCAAAAGTCATATAGCTACTTTAATAATAAGGTGATTTGCAACAATTTGGCAAGTGATGTACTGGTTTGTCATACCTAAAATTTAGTAACATCATATCTCACACTTAAAATACACCCACTTAGTGAGATACGACTTAATAAGAGTAGTTACACACTAAAATGACTTAATCAAGGGCAAATATATTCGTATCACGATAAATTTGGGAAAATAAGACCCCATAAATTGCCAAGTAAAAGAGCAGCCACTGCTTGCGTCTCTAGCAGCAAGGCAAATTAACTAGAGTGTACGATTCAACTTGATTTGGTCAAAAATCCAAAATTCAAGGGTTCATATAGTAGCTTTTTAGATTCCAATTGTTGAAATTTGTTAGAAATACTGATTCTACTAATTGCATGCAGGAAGTTGGTCTTCAGTGCAAAGAGATAATAGCCCAAAAGAAAGGAAGCCTATGGGTACAACCTTTAGACAAAACATGTCCACTCAAACTCAGAAAACAATCACTAATTGTTGGAGCCAATCAAAGAGTGGACCAACGAGGACCCAGGAACACTCAAACTTCTCAATATTAGTATATGACCTTGATATGAAGAAAAGTTTGCTATAAGATTCATGTTTGACATTTCTATTAGATATCAAAGTTTAATAGACTGCATCGAGCAATTTTGTAAAAAAATACTTCAAATCAAGAGCTACAACAGAAAAATGACGGTGGGACCTAGTTGCAAATAGCAAGAAGTGAGTAAATTCTCAGTTTTGACATTGCATAATTCAAAACGTATCTAATGGCATTATCGGATCCATAGGTTCTTCGATGAGATTGATTAACGCTAATGGTGTGTTTCCTAGCCTACGTGAGTCAGATGGGACATTTCACATCTTATTCATCACAAGCCAATGCAGTTCAATCCAGACTGATAAACCTGGATAACTTTGGACAAAATATGGAGACAGGATAGTGGCTTGAGGGTTGGGATAATTTTCATCCAAATGGATAGAATACGAAAATTAAGAAAAATGAAATCAGAAAGATAAAAGCATATACAGAGCATAGGAGGGGGGAAGAGCAATGCCATCATCACCAGACCGCAACATTGGTGGCCAGATCTCTCTCTCTCTCTCTCTCTCTCTCTCTCTCTCATCTTTGCAAATTTTCACAACCAGGTTCATATAGGGTAAGAAAGGAAACATCCCACTGCATAGGAGGGGGAAAAGTGATGCAATCATCACCAGACCGCAACATTGGTGGCCAGATCTCTATCTCACTCTCATCTTTTGCAAAGTTTCACAACCAGGTTCATATAGGGTAAGGGAGGAAACATCCCACTGCCTTGTATAGTCCCTTAACCCTCACTACTTAACGACTAATGCAATATACGCAATGCACATGAGAGTCATGGGAACTACCAATATCCAAAAGCGCCTAGAGTTCACCATGCGTCATGATATCCTCGCAATTGGTGAACAACACAAAACACCGAACCCTCTCATTCCCGATTTCAACGAGAGCGAATAATAACGAGTCTCTCGCCCCCCTGCGAGAATCTATCAAAGATCAGGTGCACGGGAACTGTCCTAGAGGCCATGGAAGTGGAAAACCCTAACTTAAGTGAACTGAAGTAGGCATCAAATTCCAGCAATCTAGCGCACAGGAAAATTGGAAAAGGCCACAATAGAATATAGAATCGGAAGGGGAGAATACGTTGTAGGTGACGTCGGGCTTCTCGGACTGGCTGAGGAGGGAGATGCTGGAGTCGGCCTCCGGCGGGAGAACGTCGACGAGGGCGTTGGAGTGGCGGTGGAGGGCGACGGAGGCGGAGGGCTTGAGGAGCTCGCGGTTGATGGTGCTGAGGATGCGGACGTAGTAGTTGGAGCCGGTGGTGGAGCCGACGATGCCGTTGTTCTGGTCGACCATCTCCATGAACTGGCCGATGACGAGGGGGACGGACTGGATGCGCTTGACCTCCTCCTGGGCGCGCAGGAGCTCGCGCTTCAGGTTCTTCTGCTCGTCCTTGACGTACTCCTCCTGGATGTCGATGAACTCCAGCTGCCTCTCCAGCGACTTGAGGCGGCTGTACAGATCCTCCTCCTCCGCCGCGGCCACGGGCGACTCCATCGACATCCTCGATATCGACGGCGGCGGATCGGATGGAACCAGAGCTGCTGCCGAACCTGCCATGCCTTCTTCCTATATCAAATCTGCTTCCGATGGATGGATTGATCCTTCTCCTCCTTCCCTTTCCCCTCTTCCAAGTTTTCCCCTCTTCTGTTCTGACACAAGGAATGCATCGAGAGTTAAAGTTCGGGAAAAAAAGAAGAAGGAAAAGCCGGGCCTTTGGCAATTGAGCCCTCCGGCCCACCAAAAAAGAAATAGGCCCAATCCGATGATGCCGACAAAATCCAGACTAGACTAGATTTATGGCACGTTTGACAACTTTAAGAGTGTGTTTGTTTCATGAAAAATATAATATTTTTGGAAAATGTTTTCCAAGAAACCATTTTCTTAAGTTTCTAGGAAAATTTTTAGTTTTCCTTTATTTGGTAATACATGACTAAAAGTATTTTTTGGTATTTTGATTGCATTTATAAAATAATTGAATGATATTTGACCTAATAATTGACAATAGTGTGCCTTTTATTTCCAAATTAATTTGTTGAGTCCATATTACTTAATAAACAGATTTTTCTCGATCAATTTAATAAATCAAGAATTCGAACCTGCAAAATGAAAAGGAAACCCGAATTCATACACATATTTTTTTTTTCGAAAATGGACATGATTTCCGATTACAAAAACAAGTCAAAACAATCTCATTAATCGCTTCTATACATTTGGCTCTCTTCAAATGAATGCGGCTCTTGTGTGGCTCTTTGCAAGTTATCCTGAATTGCCCATGAACATCACGAAGGACGCTTCCAATTTTGCCAAGCAACTCAAGCTGATGAGTTTTGCCTTTGTTAAAGCTGCCAAGCAAGTTCATGGTTCTCAGGAGCAATGTCTCATGCAATACATGAGCTAAACATTTCATAATTTAGTACTAAGGTCTCTATCTTCCCATGACACATTAGGATAAATTGTGCCACAAAAAACTACTTGGATAGCTACTACAAGTTACCAAAGGTCCAATGTTTAGACAATATCAAGAACAAACATTCAAAGTTTGATGCTTAGCTACTTGAATAGCTACTACAAGTAACCAAAGAACAAGTCTAATGTTTAGACAATATCAAGAACAAACATTGAAAGTTAGATGCTTGTCAATATCCACTTTCTCTTCTATTTAAGAAATCTTTGAGTCATAATTTCTTCAGCTTAACACTCTTGACAATGAATACTTTTGCAACTCTCTCCTTGTCCACTAGATAATCAAAGGCATGTGCAAGGGTAGCTTCATCAAAACCTTCAACCTCCATCACTTCTTTGTAGAGATCGGCAACATCCAATTGATTTTGACTCATCTTTTTTATTGCATTAGCAACCTCTCCAATTTGCTTTGAGAGCATTGCAGACCTATCATCCTCGTTAGTGGCACGACTTCGCTTTCTATTAAATCTTGAAGGATCTTATATTCTTTTCGTAGTATTGTCATTACCATCATCTAGTTTAGTTGAGAAGTCCAAATCGCCAAAAGAAGGTAAGTCGATGTCTCCAAATTGTTTTGCAAAGCATCCTATGGTCATGTCTTTTCCAGCCACCAAAGTGAGTTCATCGTACATCTCGATTTTCTTGTTCAAGTATGTCTCATGGGTAGGATATGCCTAGGAAAAATCACAAAAACACAAGTATATAAGTAGGTAGATTTACCATTTATGATTACAGTAATCCTTACAATTTGCTCGTCATCTATCTCTCTTAATTTATTTATTTTTATATGTAAAGGGCATATGGCGCATAAGCAAACAAAATTATTGCAGCCTCCAATTCCTACATATCTCAACATGCTGCTTGTATAATAAATCTCTTGAAACAATGAATTTCTAGTTCCCGAATATAACAAACGTAGCATACCAAGGTACATAAATTTAACCCACAATTTTTGGATATCAAATGCTAAGAGTATTAAGTTATATAGAAATCTGAAAAGCACATTACCATTATTTCTTCATCATAAACTTCCTCCGAACAACTGCGATCATCTTCAAGTTATGATCCCACTAAAATCCACTCTTAACTCGCCATTTTTGGATGGTAGCCCAATTGTTTTTAATAGTTCTAAGATGATTGTCCACATGATCAAACTCACATTCAGTCCCAAATTTCTCATTTATAGCTTGAGCAACTCGAACAAAGGAATATGGTTTAAATGTGGCTGAAGGTTTGTTCCCTTTGGAAGCCTCATCAGCTAGCATCTCTAAAAACATACGCTCCATAGATCCTGACTATCTGAAATGCTTAGACTTCCCTTCTCCATTCTTGCCCATTACTACGTTATCAAACATATTCCACACAAGAAATTGTGATAAACAAAGAATAACACAATAACAGACATCACTTGACTATTGAGATAAGGAAACATCACGGTGATATAGAGTAGTAAATCAAGTTCACATTTACAAGAACTCCAATCACAAAGCATTAATGTCACATCAAAAAATATCAGACAACTTCTAAGAAGATACGAATACTAAACATTCATTCTATGCCTATTATAGCCATCCAACATTAAACGTGCGATACTATCTCTTTTTGCTGCCCACTCTCAGTTTTCCTCCCTCTCATCTCTGTGTTTGTTGATGTCTTCTTTCTTGACTTTGAGATTCGACCTCTACATTTAGTTCTTACATAAAGGGATCATAAGGGTCAACTCCCATAATGAAGTTATGTAAAATACAACATGCTAAGACCACATCAACTTGAGTATCAAAAGACCAAAAGAATTTGTCATCCAATACACAAAAACACCTTTTTAGGACCCCAAATGCCCTTTCTACTGCATACAGTAAAGATGAATAGCAATGATTAAACAACTCATTCTCAGGTGAGTGGTCACAAAACTCCCTCCTGTGATATCGAACTCCACGATATGGAGAAATTATTCCCAGTTGGATGCCATATCCGACATCAGCAAAATAGTATTTACCTACCAATTTTATGTAAAGTTTCAACATGTTTCAAGAAAATAGCATATAAATTTTATAGAAAATATGGAATAGTCTATACCTTTAGGAATTTTCGTTCCTCGAGGCCTTGAAAGTGCATTTGTAAGAATACGAAAGTCATGGGTCGTGCCTTCCCAACTGGCCAATAGATAAACGAATTTTAAATCATAAGTAATAACTGCAAGAACATTTTGTGTTGTTTTCTCTTTTCGACCACGAAATTTTCCTTGATTTTCTAGGGGAACCAATGCACGGACATGGGTACCATCAAGAGCTCCAATACAATCATAATGTACTCAATAAGTAAGTAAATGTAACAACACACTATCAAAATGAAATTCATGACACTTGTCATATTACATACCTTAAAGTACGAATAAAATCTTCAACTCTTGGATATTGTTGGGGGTGTAGTGTCATTCGGTGATCTTATAACATGTCTATGTAATTTTAGAATGCTTATAAGACAATTCTAAAGTATCGATGAATGGTCTCAGTGAATCTATTGAACCTTGACCCTATTACTCTCAACCTCACATTATGCCTTAAAATATGGCAAAAGACCAACAATTGCTCTTTAATTGACACATTTACTGTTTTGTGTAAAAAATTATTTGACCTAAGGACTCTACACAATTCAAAGAAAACTTGTGGTCTCATATGTATTTGATTGACACAATTAGTATCTCCCGAATGTAAAATGTGATTAATGAATAACTCTATCTCAAAATCTCTTTCCCTCGTGGCTCTAGGTATCTAACTACTAAAAGCTTCATCCTCCATTACTAACATACCAACTGCCATTATTAACAAAGCTGCACCCATTATTGCTCCATTAACATCATTATTTTCCATCTACAAGCAATAATAAGAATTTTCGAGCTTTGTTATGACAGATGTTTTATCTTAAGGGTAAACCCAATAGGAAACATTAAATAAATAAATTGTTAAAAAGATTAAGAAGGCTAATGCAACAACATCAGCAATAACAGAATCAACTCTCGAAGGAACGTGTAAACCAACCACTGACTTGCTTAGCAATAGAGGCACATTGATGGAATTTACAAAATATATTGCTCCACTTTCTGAGATATGTCAAGACATATCCATTGCAAGAAGATGAGATTAAAACATCAATATTATGTCACACAACTACTTAAATTTTAGTGCTATCAACAATGGACAAGTGACTACTCTAAGTGACCACATTCACATTATCTCAAGCAAAGAAACAATTTAATCAATGATAAGCAATCTCAACAAAGGCGTCAAGTTGTAGGAAAAAATAATTGTGGGTTACATAAATCTCGGGAACTAAAAGAATAATTCTTTATACTACAAGTTTTAAACATGTGTGTATGATGCACAGGATACTACTAGTTTTGATTTTACAAAAAATATGCTAAGATATTTATAATCTATTAAATAGATTGAAAAATCAGCAAGTGAAAAATCCTTTAAAGATAAACCTCAAGGGTATGCCTCTAAAGGAACTTCATTAATAAAATCAGGCATGCCAAATGCAGATATTCTAAAAACAAGAGCATCCTGGCTGTTGCAATCCTCACTTACTAGTATTTAGAACACAGAGGAATAAGATGTTAATGACATGCACTAAAACTAACAAGAGCTTCCATTAGTCAGGTTGAACAAAATTTAACAACTTGATTCACTAATTTGACAAGTTTTATGATTTAATTATATATTTTACAAATTTTAAGATTCAATTATACTTTCATCATAAGTTTAAAGATTTTTCAGTACACTTATTCCCGTCCCTTTGTGTTGGTGGGGACTTGAGAGGTGGAGAGAGAGCCCACGCCGTCAATGAAATCAGCTTTAAAGTCCATGGAGCAAAGTAGTGCTCGGTTGTTCACCCTCTTTGACAAATCATCCCGGTCGTCGTGAAATGGGTTCGCAGATTTCTAGATTGGGAGGGTGATTTCCACATTCGATATTCCACTTTGACGGGACCAACTTGGCGGGCGACACTATTAAAATATCGTTTTCTTTCAATAAAGCAGAATTATCGCGCTTCCAGCATTTATCACGGGGACCTTGTCCTGGTCACCCTTCTGTAGGTATATATAAGTGTGCCTCGGTAGCATCTGGCAACAGCATCACAAACCCCCCATATATCCCACCAAAACCCATCGGCCACCTCCCAAACAGTGCTGTCATCTCCAAGTCTCCAGTACTCCGGAGTTACGTTCACATTAGGACTTGGGAGAATCATCAGCCATGGAATATCTGCAGTTGTTGAACGCAAAGGTGCTGATATCCATAGCCGTGGCGGGCGTAATAGGAGTGTTTCTGAGGCTGTACAACGCGCTGGTGGTGAAGCCAGAAAAGTTGAGGTCCTTGCTGAGGAAACAAGGCATCAATGGACCACCCCCCGCCTTCTTGCTCGGCAACATCATGGAGATCAAGAAGGCGAGATCCTCCTCCTCCTCCTCCGCTCCCAAGACTCTGCCTGGGCAGCCCCCTGCCCGCCATGATTGTGCAGTCCTCTTTCCCTTCTTTGACAAGTGGAGAAAACAATACGGTAGGTCACCTACCCACCGCCCTAACTGGGATCTTCATCTCTTTTCTACGATTAATCTTACAATATTCACGTGTTCCGATTTTCCATGTTCCAAACTACAGAAACTAAACGCAAGATTTTCGTACAATTATTCGAGAGTTTATGAAACTCAGAGGTTGGTGCTACTTCGATTTCGTAGTCAGATATAGACAGATAACGTGCATCACCGTGACACACGTTTTCTGTACTTCAAGGTTGATGTTGTTTGAAGCCTGTCATGTCGTTTGGCGCACCGCACGGCATACGGTGGTAGATGTTGAAGATTCCTTCACTGCCCGTTTCCATTTTTTCAAACTTGCGAACCCTACCAATGGCTGCTCTTTCTTTTATGGGGTTATTGTTAGGTCTTTGTTAATGACGGATGTATGACGCATGCGCTGGGTGGCTCCTCTGGCGCTGGATCTGGATTGGACCCAACAAAAACGCCTTCAGCGCCCCAGCGTCGCTTCTCACATCCACACTAAATTTGATTTGGCATGTTGTCACTTGGTAAAATAAATGAATAATAAACCACTCCTGAATCAGATCATTTCTCCTTCCCCCTCTCTTAAATGACTTGGATTGGTCGTTTGTGGTTCAGACATGGACAATCAGATCAGGCTGATCTCATGCGCTGATGTCTCACGATTGTTACAGGAGATATATTTGCGTTCTCGCTGGGGAACACACAGATAATCTATGTGAACCAACCAGACGTGGTGAGGGAGATTACCACCTGCACATCTTTGGACTTGGGGAAGCCCTCATACCAGTTCAGGGAGAGGGGTCCCTTGATGGGTCAAGGCATCTTAACTTCCAACGGCCCCCACTGGGCCCATCAGCGCAAGATCCTCGCTCCCGAGCTCTATATGGAGAAGGTCAAGGTATGTTATCTTAATCGATGTCTTTCAATATCATCACCACAACCAATTTTTTCTTAAATTAACATTTCTGAGTTTGCCCGCTCGCAGGGAATGATAAACCTCATTAACGAGTCCACAGAGACACTGTTGAAGTCCTGGAAGAACAAAGTGGACGCAGCCGGTGGAGTAGCCAGCATTAACATCGACCAGCACATGAGAAGTTTCTCCGGAGATGTCATCTCCAGGGCCTGCTTTGGCAGCAATTTTGCCAAAGGAGAGGAGATCTTCCACAAGTTGAGGGCTCTCCAAGAGGCCATGTCCAAGAAAGTTCTTTCCACTGGGATTCCTGGCATGAGGTGCGAAGTTAAATCTCTCTTTCTCCCCAAAAACCTCCAATTAAGCCTCCCCTTCCATACCGCCCCCTTGAAAAGAAAGGGGAAACGAAAAAATCCAGAGTCGCTTAGCTGCTTTAATCAATTCCGTTCACGCAATGACGCAGATACCTCCCCACCAAGACTAACAGAGAAGCCTGGGCACTGGAGAAGGAGGTCCGCAGTTTGATACTGCAGGTGGTGAAGGAGAGGATGGAAGCTGCATATGAGAAGGACCTTCTGCAGATGCTTCTCGAGGGTGCCAAAAACAGCGACTTGAGCCAGGAGGCCATGGACCGCTTCATTGTCGACAACTGCAAAAACATTTACTTGGCTGGGTACGAGACCACTGCCGTCTCTGCGACATGGTGTCTCATGCTGTTGGCTTCCAGTCAAGAGTGGCAA
The DNA here is from genome assembly GCA_016097545.1 of Eucalyptus victrix. NCBI lineage: Eukaryota > Viridiplantae > Streptophyta > Magnoliopsida > Myrtales > Myrtaceae > Eucalyptus > Eucalyptus victrix. The sequence continues at coordinate 39,780,709 of CM027836.1, read as the reverse complement.
AATCGTGTGCGTGCCGAGGTTCTTGAGGTTTGTGGGGACCGTCTTCCTGATGCCGATGTGATCCGTAAGATGAAACTGGTGCGCCTTCCCCATACCTTTAAGACAGAGTGCACATAATATAACGTTTTGATTTCATGATCATCGGCATGTGTCAACCTTTCTTTCCTGGGTGCAGCTCACAATGGTGATAAACGAGTCGCTGCGGCTATACTCCCCCGTGCCAGTGGTGTCGAGGGAGGCCTTGACGGATATGAAATTCGGGGACCTGCAAGTGCCGGAGGGAGTGAACGTGTGGACGATGGTGTTAACACTGCACACGGACCCTGAGATATGGGGGCCAGACTCCTACTCTTTCAACCCGGGGAGATTCGCCAATGGGATCACCGGAGCCTGTAAGCTGCCGCACTTGTACATGCCCTTCGGAGTAGGACCTCGCGTGTGCCTCGGGCAGAACCTGGCCATGGTGGAGCTCAAGATTCTCATTGCCCAGCTTCTCTCCAACTTCTCCTTCACCCTTTCTCCCAACTACATCCACTCCCCTGCTCTTAGGTTGGTTATTGAACCTGAACACGGCGTCGAACTCTCCGTCACCAAGCTATCTCGAGATTGATCCCTCCTAGAGATGGTTTTTTCTCACCCTTAAGCCCCACTATACGGTTTCTTGTTGTACCGAAAGCAACTTTCCCCTTCCCTTTAGTCACTTTTGTATCAGTTTATGGCAAAGTTTGTTCTTTCTCCATTGTACATGTCACAATTAATGTGGAAGGTGAATAAACGAAACAATTCAAGCAAGAAATAAATTGCAAAAATAACACAAACATTGTGAATTTACGTTATTTGACAATGCGCCTACTCCACATGAAAAGATCTATAAGGTTGTTTCACTATAATTGGTAGAATGAAGATTACAATCGCTTGGAATGCCCACATCCAAGTGATTCCAATTTTTAGCAACACCCTAAACCACAACAATCAATCACAATAAAGGAGTTTTCTCATACTTTGAACTCTCTTGGATTGCGGAAGCTCTCGTGTTGTCGCAAGTTTCTATTCTTAAACAAACGTTGAAATTAAGGGTTTTTTCTTAACAAGTCTGAATTGTGGCTGCCTTGGGCCGAGTGCTTGCCAAAATAGACCCAAGCTGTTGACGATCGTGCTGGAAAACATAATAGTTATTAGGCGCTGTACGAAGGCCTGGCCTGCTTGGACCTGGCCGTTAGCCTAATCACTCCTTGGCTCGGTGCTCGCCCGGTGGCCAAGCTCGTCCGCGTGCCAGGGGGCCTTTCCTTCCATATCCAATCGCCCGCCTCCATTGTCATGCCCTCACAAACACCCCAGTGTCCAAAAATCATGAGCCCGTGTCTAATTCCAAATAAATCGGAATGAACTTCTGGCCATAATCAACAAATCTCCATCATGACAAGAGTCTAACTTCATATGAAGATAGAGAACAATGCTCTTAGAACTTATAATGGTTTGACTTAAGGTGTGACATCCCGGTTTTGACCTATGAGAAATGGTTGTGAATCTAGTGTGCTAATGAAAAGGATAGATCATGGATCATTCTAAGATTTGACCATGTAATGATCATGGATCGATCAAAGGAACATTCATGGACCAATTCCATGACCACGATCATGGACTTGAGCGGTTTGGTCCATGGACAACTACCTGACCGTCAGGGTTGATCAAGAGATGTTCACAACCACCACAGATCAGTCAATGATCATGGATCGGTCCAAATGGTCATGCGCCGATCGCAAGTGATTTTGCTCGGCCATGCACCGGTCATGAATGACCATGATTCGACTTGATACAACTATGTGTTGGGCATAAATCTAATGAATCTCGAGCGATCACATGACTATAGGGACTTAGCTTGGATGAAGCCTATAGCTAATCCGGAATTAAGCGATCGATCGGCATCAATCTAAAGGCCGGTTGTTGAGCTTGCATCTTAGGTTGCCAATTTAGCCAACAAAGGCAACTTGACCTACAACAACTACACTGGGAGAGGCTTAGCCACGAACCTCAGATGTGATCGTTAGGGGATGTACACAAAAAGCCCTTATCCGGTCCCGGTTGCATTTTCAATGGCCTATTTCTTCATGATTGCCAAGTTGCCCAGAAAATGACAAAATTGAATTCTCTAGAACACCCTAACTTCTTCATTAAGGAGGGTAACTCATCATTCCACCTAGATTATTCTAGATATAGTCATGATTACCAAGGATTCACCTCAGGGATTAAGCAAAGTATCTAAGCCAAATGTCCCAATAAAAATACGACACAATAGAGCTAATTATGACTATGGTATAACCTTGATGCCACCTCATCTTTTAGAGTGCCACCTATCCATAATGATTTATCCCCTTAATAATGAGCTAAGTACTCATGTGGCCCAATGAAATAGAGACAAGTAAGGCCTTAAATGATGATACTAAAAGTCATTGGATCTCCACATCATGAAATTAGGTGCGCCACCTTTCCAAATAGGCGTGCCACCTTACAACATAGGCTTGCCACCTCAAAGTCATAGCCATGCCACCTTAAGAAATGTGATTAGGTTGCTTGGACGAGTAATGATGAGCTTGGTGCCTACCAATAAGAGGAGCTCTTATTCATTTCCACCACTTTAGCCTACTTTGCCATTAACACCTACCATCCTCCTCCTCGTCCTTTCTCTTGGCTTGCACCACCAACCTTTCAAGCCATTCAAGTTAGTTCTTGAGACTCGCCATGGTAAGTAAGATTCCTCTTTTTCCTCTAAAAAAGTAGATCTCATTGTTGAGACTAGTTAAGTGCTCATCCGTCAAGCCGTGGATAGTGTGCAATGTCTTTTGTTTGATCTTGCTAGCTATTGGACATAGCCATGTGCTTGAGTCATTTAATGTTCGGAATGAAATCGAGGTTCATACGGATTGAGTTCATCGCAAAACAAAGTCGCCCAAGCCATAAAGCCTTGGTTTAGCATAAATAGGATATTGGGTCCAAGTCTCGCTTGGTGCACGGATCGCCCAAGTCCGCAATGTCCTAAATTGATATTAAAGTGTGTCGATTTTATATCTTGATTGGTACAGGGATTACCCAAATCCACGAGGTCTTAGTTATGCACCAAGGCATGCTGATTTCCATAGTTCAAATGGACGTGGGGACTTTGCGCACGTTGAATCAAACCACAAGCCAAGGGTCATTCACGATACATGTGTATTCACATAAGGTCGGAGCTGAGATTCATGATGCTTGGGATCATCACTAAAGCAAGGTGTAGCCAAGCCTCGAGATCTTGGATCGACATTGAGGCGTGCCATTTCCGAGTCTTGTCCGGTGTAGAGATCGGTGCTAAGTAATTGATTTAAGTTCCCAACATATTTGCTAGCGAAGTATAAGAGATTCATGACACACGAACAATTGAGCATGCCTTCGGGCCATGCATGTGTCAGCTAAGAGAAAAGATGAGAACCGGCTTGTATGATGCATTTAAGCATGCACTTAAAGAGGAAAAAATGCCCGTCGCCACACAGTGTTGGCAGTAATGTCTTGTTTATTGAACGGGATATCCTAGTAGAGCCAGGATACCTGGGTTTAGCTCGTATGCCTCGGGTAAGCTAGTCCCGAAATGCCTCAATTGGGTTGGGCTACCCTGGTTTGGCTAAGATGCCTAGCATGTAGTTGGATGCCTTAGTTGAGTCGGGAGGGCCTAGTTGAGCTTGGACGGCGGTAAATGAATTTGCCTAGATGTCGGTGATGTATAATTGTGATTTATTCACATGCTAGTTGCTAGTTGTGAAGCCAATGGTTGCTGGATATGGATGGCATGTGTGGATGAAACACGACTTATAATTTGCTATTAATCTGCCATCAACACTGTTTGCGAGTGTGGTACAAACTTGTTCTTGATGAGGAGAGGCTTTCTTGGTATAAAACTAGGAATATCACTTATTGAGTTCCCAAGATTCACTCCTTATGTTTTTCACGTCTGTAAGTATGGCTCACCCACCTCCTCAATGTTTTGGTCAGCCTGTAAATATGGAAGTATTGATTGCTGACATAGTGGACTTAGAGGAGGAGACCACCTATGGCTTTTGTAAATGCACTACCGCCGTATAGGTCGATGAAGGACTGGATGACTTGGTCCCTCATTGTTATGTAATCCGCCATTTGTTTGGCACCAAGAATTTTATGTCCCATCAACATCCGCCATTTGTTTCGCATCAAGAACTCAATGAGTCATTGAGCTCATCCACTTGCTTGCTTCAATTCTAACATAAACTCGTAAATTTAACCTTGTAAATGTGCTACATCTTTTGACCTCATATATAACATATATCCGTCATGTTCGTGTGTCAATCTTTGTACATCGAAAATTTATAGATCCATGCTTCGTGAATCTATGCTGTATTTGTATATTGGGTTCCTAAATTTTATTTTTACTTTTGATTGACGAAAATGATTTCCAATTTTTTCTCATTTATTGCGCACGACATTTTCTCAGCATATATAGCGACTTTTGAATCCTCCGCATGGCACGATTATTCATTTCCCAAAACTAACAAAATTATTCTCCAAATAGTATTGACATATTTGTCAGTCCATCCAATTCTTTGCTTTTTTTCTTCTTCTTTTTTAATCAATATGCTCACATAAAAGTGTCAATTGTAATATATAACAACTGTCAGATTATCCCATCTTCTCTTTTTCTTAAAGAACATTTTGAAAGTTTGCAATAACCATTTTTTCTTCATTAATCTACTCTCTTGCTTTTTTTCTACAGGAATGTCACATAAGACGGTGAAATCGTAAATGACTAAGAAGTATAAATAAAATGAATATCACAACTATACAGACTTCATGGAATTATTCAATATATTAATATATAATGGGGCATAATATTATGTGGGCACAAGAATTGTTTGTCCCATCAACATCCGCCATCCTCACGCGCCACACGGGCGGGTACCGCGCGCCACAGCTAGTTTTTTCAATTTATTTGGAATTCAGCGTCAGACGAGAGAAGATGGCGGAATTTCACGCGAGAGGCGGGATGCATTCGGGAGGCGTCCGGTCACTCGAACGTCGGCACAGCTCGATTCGCCTCGTCACGTCCTGCAGAATAAGCTGAATGATTTCGAGTTTTTCTCCATCGGAGCTTCGCAAGCACCTACTTCAAGTTGCAGGATTCTGGATTCTGGTCTCCGGACAGAGACGAGCTCTTTCTCTCTCTCTCTCTCTCTCTCTCTCTCTCTCAGCGTACATTGCAGGATCATCCGTGTTGTTCGTCCGCATTCTGTCAGGATTTCCGGCGCCGAACGTATTTCGTGCACTGTGAATGCCGGAGGAACTTGTAGCATAATCAGGTAACACATGTCGATCGCATCTCTCTTCATGGACACGATTTACGCTGATTTCCGTACGCATAGTTTAGCTTCTTCGTTGCGATTCCTACGTATGTGCAGAAAGTTGCTTTAGGATTGCTCGTTCTTCGTTCGTGCGCCGAAGATGTTGCAGTGGATGGGAGGATCGAGACGGAAAATAACGACTGTAAGTGTCTGTATGTGCTTTGACCTTTGAGAATTTGCAGGATTTGCTAGCTCTGTTAAATTGCTAAAAGGGAGAAGAGATGAGGCTGAAATTTCATCTTACGTACAAAGCAACCAAGTCTTTTACAAAAGACAAAACACATAACGTAAAATACACAATAACTACCCATGTTCTCCATAAAGCACTTGCCCCACTTACACCTAAAAACTAGGATAACCAACACACATGACTCCACTAACTCTAATAACTGAAAAACCAAATCAGCAACATGTGAAAAATAAAATAACTATTTTATCAACAATCCCTCCCTTAAACTAATGTTTGCTAACATTCAGTTTAAAGCTTTGACTTCTTTCACCGTGCAAACACCTAGTAACTTTCTGAGCTTCACAAATGACTCCATCTTGAGGGCCTTGGTGAATATATCAGCAACTTGATCTTCACTCCTGCAGTAGATTAGATCAATTATTCCATCATTGCTAAGATCTCTCAAGAAATAAAACTTCACATCAATGTGCTTGCTTCTTCCATGTAACACTGGATTCTTGGAGAGTTTTATTACTGAGTTATTGTCACAAAAAATTTTAGTAGGTCCTGGTTGCTTGAATTGTAACTCCTCAAGAATTCTCCTTAGCCAAATAGCTTGACAAGCAGTAGCTGTTGCAGCAACAAATTCAGCTTCTGTATTTGACAATGTGACAATTGATTGCTTCTTGGATGACCACGAAATAGAACCTATTCTAAACATAAAAGCATAACCCGAAGTGCTCCTCCTATCATCTTAATCTCCTGCATAGTCACTATCAGTAAATCCCAACAAATCAGACTTTTCACCCTTCTTGTAAAGTAGCCCAAAGTCTCTAGTTCCTTGCAAGTAACGAAGGATTCTCTTGGTAGCAAACAAATGCATTTGTGTAGGATTTTCCATATATCTACTGATTAAACTCACAGAATATATTATGTCTGGTCTTGTTGCAGTTAAATACATCAAACTGCCCACAATTTGTTTATAAAGTGTGCTGTCAACTTTCTTCCCTTCATGATCTTTGTATAACTTTAAGCCAAACTCAACTGGAGTGTTTACAAGATTACAATCCTTCATCTGAAACCTGTCCAAAATTTCTCCCACATATTTCTTTTGAGAAATAAAAATCCCATCATTCGATTGTACCACTTCTATGCCAAGGAAGTAATGCATCATACCAAGATCAGACATTTCAAACTCATCCATCATAGATTTCTTAAATTCTTCAAACATACCATCACAACTTCCAGTAAATATAAGATTGTCAACATACAAGCAGACAATAAGCATTTTCCCTTTATATCCAATCTTAACAAAAAGCGTATGCTCATAAGGACATTTTGAAAAACCAACTTTAAGAAAATAAGTTTCAATACGACTATACCAAGCCCGAGGGGCTTGTTTTAGCCCATAAAGAGCTTTCTTCAATCTATAAACTTTATGCTTATTTCCAATCTTGACATAACCAGGGGGTTGCTCGACAAATACCTATTCCTCCAAGTATCCATGCAAGAATGCCGATTTGACATCTAGCTGGAAAATAGGCCAAGAATTCCGTGCCGCCAATGCAACCACCAATCGATCGTGTCATGTCTCGCAACCGGAGAAAAAACTTCGTATAGTCGATTCCATATTACCGCTTGTATCCCTTGGCTACCAAACGTGCTTTATATTTGTCAACCTCACCATTTTCTTTCAATTTTGTTTTAAAGACCCACTTTACACCAATGGTTTTTTGTCCATCCGAAAGATCGGATAGCTCCCAAGTATCATTTCTTTCGATGGCATTAATTTCATCATCCATCGCGCCATTTTTCTTCTTTGACAGCACTCTCAAAAGTTGTAGGGTCATAGTCGAAAACAAAGCAAAGTGAGTAATTGAATCTCCAATTCCAGTTACCTCATAATCTTCCATCCAAGCAGGCTTTCTTCTAACGCGGCGAAGAGATTGGGCTTCTTCTTCATTGACTTCAAAGCCTGTTGGTGAAATTTCAGCAGTTGTAGAAGTCGTATTTGATGAATTTTGGGGCATACAAGGTGCTAAAATTTGCTCATGTTCAGCATCATTGTCATAAAGAACTTGGGTAGGCTGCTGCCTATTCCAATCCCAAGTGTTTTTTTCATCAAAAACAACATCCCTGCTAGTCACAACATCCCTGTTAGTGGATTGAATAATTTATATGCTTTGGATGGTTCACTTACACCAAGAAAGACACATTTTTCAGCCTTGTCATCAAGTTTCTTCCTTTTCACATCCGGGACATGGGCATATGCGATGCATCCAAAAATTCTGAAGTGATCTACAGCCGGTCTTCTCCCACTCCAAGCCTCCTCGGTGTCATATTTCGAACAGCAAAAATTGGACTTCTGTTCAAAACATGAATACTCTAATTTCGCTTCCGGCCGAATGTCTTTGGAACTCTTCCTCTTGCCAATAAACTTCTCACCATGTTGAGAATTGTTCTATTTTTCCTCTCGAGATACACCATTCTCTTTGTGGTGTATATGCAGCAGTAAGCTCTTTTTGAATGCCATACTCTGCACAAAAAACTTCAAATTCTTTTGAGCAATATTCAGCGCCACGATCTGTTCGAAGAGTCTTAATGGTCTTTCCTGCTTCATTTTCAACACGAGTTTTGAAGCTTTTAAATGTGGAGAAAGCTTCTGATTTTTCCTGTAAAAAATAAACCCAAGTTTTCTAGAAAAATCATCAATGAAGGTAATTAAGTATCTTTTACCTCCATTAGAAGATGGATTTATGGGACCGCAAATGTCCAAATGCACCAGCTGCAAAACATCCTTTGCTCTCCATGACTTTTCTTTTGAAAATTGAGAACGATGTTGTTTGCTATTAACACATTCTTCACAGACTTGAGAAGGAACAGTAATTTGAGGAAGACCCGTCACCATGTTTTTCTGTTGGAGGGTCTTCAATCCACCAAAACTCAAGTGACCATAGCGAAAGTGCCAAAGCCATGAGGGATCTTTCTTTTCAGCCATCAAGCAAGACTGAATATTGTCAATCTTTAATGGAACCAATATATTTGAATTCATAGGAACAACTGCAATAGCACCTCTAACGAAATCATAAATTTCACAAACACCCCTCTGAATGGTGATTACATAACCCTTTTCTTGTAATTGGCCAGCACTCAATAGGTTACTTTTCAAGTCAGGAACATACAACACATTAGAGATCGTTTCCACAAAACCATTCTTGGTTCTTATCTTAACATCACCTTTTCCCATCACTTTCACAGTAGAATGATCCCAAAAACTCACGGTGGAATGAAAATCTTCATTTAGATGAGAAAAAGAAAACTTACTTCCACTCATGTGGTTCGCAGCCTGTATCCACATACCAAATATCCGACTCGCTCCTTTTTATCTTGAACAACCATCAACAACGTTTCGCTTTATTTTCTTCAACAAAATTTGAACTCTCTGTCTTTTCTTTATTATTAGGCAGCCTAGTATAACATTCAGATGCATAATGACCAAATTTATGACATCTAAAACACTCTACCTTGAATTTGTTAGGATCTCGTCCTTTGCCTTTGCCTTGAAATTGGTCATTATTGGCTTTGAAATTTCTGCCAACATCTCTATTTCCTCGATCTCCCCTTCCTCTACCTCTACCTCTACCCCTTCCTCTAAAATTGTTGGAATGAGTATTGGTAGAAGCCTTCAACGCTTGCTCCTCTACTGTTGAACTTCTGTTCATCTTCTGTTCATGGACCAATAAGGAGCTTTGCAATTCATCAAGAGAGAGCGTATCTATGTCTTTCGACTCTTCAATTGAGCAGACAACATAATTAAACTTTGGTGTCAAGGAAAGCAAAATCTTCTCAACAATTGTGACATCGTCCATCTTCTCGCCATGGAATCGCATCTTGTTGCTGATCTCCATTGTTCTTGCGCAATAACTAGTGACAGATTCTCAATCCTTCATCGCTAGTGTCTCAAAATCTCTTCTCAAGGCTTGAAGCGTGCACGCTTCACCCTAACGAGCCTTGATATTTCTTCTTCATAGAATCCCAAATATCCTTGGAGGTTTCTTTGCAAAGAATAGTCTTCAAGATGGAACGATCGATAGCCTAAAAAAATAATTTTTGGCCTTCGTGTCCTTCAACTTTCTAGCTTCCAATTCCGCTTTCTGGGATTTGTCAAAGCCATGCCCGCTGGTGGCTCTTGAATTCCAGATTCGACAACCGACCAATACTCCTTTGATCGTAAAAAATTCTCCATCAACATACTCCAATGGTCATAGTGACCATCAAAGCGTGGAATTGCTGGTTGAACAAAATTATCGGTGGCCATTGGAAATATTGCTACTGCAATTTTCTCACGAAAGCTTTTTTTTTTTTTTTTAACTCTCACGTTTTTCTCAGGCTCTGATGCCACTGTTAAATTGCTAAAAGAGAGAAGAGATGAGGCTGAAACTTCATCTTACGTACAAAGCAACCAAGTCTTTTACAAAAGACAAAACACATAACGTAAAACACACAATAACTACCTATGTTCTCCATAAAGCACTCGCCCTACTAACACCTAAAAACTAGGATAGCCAACACACATGACTCCACTAACTCTAATAACTGAAAAACCAAATCAGCAACATGTGAAAAATAAAATAACTATTTTATCAACAAGCTCGATGCGATTCTGCCATGATCTTCCTTAGGTCGCAAATTGAAATTATCGTTCATTGCCTTCCACTACTTCCTGTGACCAGAGAGGATCGATAGGGCTACCGTTACTCAGTTTAAATGATTATTTTTCTTATTGGAATCACTCTTCTCGAACACGACTTCTTGTTCCCCACCTCGTTGTGAGTGCCGCATCCCGTTGTTGTTTCCTTCGGACAATCGGACTGCCGGCATGTCAGTTGTCTGGTTGTGCTATGCCGCCAATTTACTCACCAATGAAAATTGCATGGTAAAAAGTAGTAAGGTCTAGTTTGAGGTGGCTCCGAAATTTTAGCTCATTGGTTCAGGAGCGAGAATCTTCTGTGATGCTCTGAACTTAGCGTTTGTGTGCGAAAAGTGTGAAAAGACAAGGTACATTGTCTCTACGGAGGAATTACTTTTCAATTTGTCAAGAGCCAAACATGACAACGCCATTATTCTGCTTCTGATACACAACCATTTCTTTATGCCTTGGTGCATCTTAATTGTGCTGCTCCACTTCCTGAGATATGTCAAGACATATCCATTGCAAGAAAATGAGATTAAAACATCAATCTTATGTCACACAGCTACTTAAATTTTAGTGCCATCAACAATGGACAAGTGACTACTCCAAGTGACCACATTCACATTATCTCAAGCAAAGAAACAATTTAATCAAGGATAAGCAATCTCAACAGGCGTCAACTGCAGGAAAAAATAATAGTAGGTTACATAAATCTCAAGAACTAGAAGAAGAATTCTTCATACTACAAGTTTTAAACATGTGTGCAAGATGCACATGATACTCCTAGTTTTGATTTTACAAGAAATATGCTAAAATATTTATAATCTATTAAATAGATTGAAAAATCAGCAAGTGAAAAATCCTTGAAAGATAAACCTCAAGGGTATGCCTCTAAGGGAACTTCATTAATAAAATCAGGCATGCCAAATGCAGATATTCCAGAAACAAGAGCATCTTGGCTATTGCAATCCTCACTTACTAGTATTTAGAACATAGGGGAATAAGATGTTAATGACATGCATTAAAACTAACAAGAGCTTCCATTAGTTAGGTTGAACAGAATTTAACGACTTGATTCACTAATTTGACAAGTTTTATGATTTAATTATACTTTTTACAAATTTTAAAATTCAATTATATTTTCATCATAAGTTTAAAGATTTTTCAGTACACTTACTCCCGTCCCATTGTGTTGGTGGGGACTTGAGAGGTGGAGAGAGAGCTCACTCCGTCAATGAAATCAGCTTTCATGGAGCAAAGTAGTGCTCGGTTGTTCACCCTCCTTGACAAATCATGCCGGTCGTCGTGAAATGGGTTCGCAGATTTCTAGATTGGGAGGGTGATTTCCACATTCGATATTTCACTTTGACGGGACCAACTTGGCGGGCGACACTATTAAAATATCGTTTTCTTTCAATAAAGCAGAATTATCGCGCTTCCAGCATTTTTCCCGGGGACCTTGTCCTGGTCACCCTTCTGTAGGTATATATAAGTGTGCCTCGGTACGTCTGGCAACAGCATCACAAACCCCCCATATATCCCACCAAAACCCATCGGCCACCTCCCAAACAGTGCTGTCATCTCCAAGTCTCCAGTACTCCGGAGTTACGTTCACATTAGGACTTGGGAGAATCGTCAGCAATGGAATATCTGCAGTTGTTGAACGCAAAGGCGCTGATATCCATAGCCGTGGTGGGCGTAATAGGAGTGTTTCTGAGGCTGTACAACGCCCTGGTGGTGAAGCCAGAAAAGTTGAGGTCCTTGCTGAGGAAACAAGGCATCAATGGACCACCCCCCGCCTTCTTGCTCGGCAACATCATGGAGATCAAGAAGGCGAGATCCTCCTCCTCCTCCTCCTCCTCCGTTCCCAAGACTCCGCCTGGCCAGCCCCCTGCCCGCCATGATTGTGCAGCTGTCCTCTTTCCCTTCTTTGACAAGTGGAGAAAACAATACGGTAGGTCACCTCCCCGCCGCCCTAACTGGGATCTTCATCTCTATTCTACGATTAATCTAAAAATATTCACGTGTTTGGATTTTCCATGTTCCAAACTACATAAACTAAAGCAAGATTTTCGTACAATTATTAGAGAGTTTATGAAACTCAGAGGTTGGTGCTACTTAGATTTCGCAGTCAGATATAGACAGATAACGTGCATCACCGTGATATACGTTTTCTGTACTTCAAGGTTGATGTTGTTTGAAGCCTGTCATGTCGTTTGGCGCACCGCACGGCATGCGGTGGTAGATGTTGAAGATTCCTTCATTGCCCGTTTCCATTTTTTCAAACTTGCAACCCCTACCAATGGCTGCTCTTTCTTTTATGGGGTTATTGTTAGGTCTTTGTTAATGACCGATGCATGATGCATGCGCTGGGTGGCTCTTCTGGCGCTGGATCTGGATTGGACCCAACAAAAACGCCTCCAGCGCCCCAGCGTCGCTTCTCACATTCACACTAAATTTGATTTGGCACGTTCTCACTCAGTAAAATAAATGAATAATTCACCACTCCTGAATCAGATCATTTCTCCTTCCCCCACTCTTAAATGACTTGGATTGGTCGTTTGTGGTCCAGACATGGACAATCAGATCAGGCCGATCTCATGCGCTGATGTCTCGTGATTGTTACAGGAGATATATTTGCGTTCTCGCTGGGGAACACACAGATAATCTATGTGAACCAACCAGACGTGGTGAGGGAGATCACCACCTGCACATCTTTGGACTTGGGGAAGCCCTCATACCAGCTCAAGGAGATGGGTCCCTTGATGGGTCAAGGCATCTTAACTTCCAACGGCTCCCACTGGGCCCATCAGCGCAAGATCCTCGCTCCCGAGCTCTATATGGAGAATGTCAAGGTATGTTATTTTAATTGATGTCTTTCAATATCATCACCAAAACCAATTTTTTCTTAAATTAACATTTCTGAGTTTGCCCGCTCGCAGGGAATGATAAACCTCATTAACGAGTCCACAGAGACACTGTTGAAGTCCTGGAAGAACAAAGTGGACGCAGCCGGTGGAGTAGCCAGCATTAACATCGACCAGCACATGAGAAGTTTCTCCGGAGATGTCATCTCCAGGGCCTGCTTTGGCAGCAATTTTGCCAAAGGAGAGGAGATCTTCCACAAGTTGAGGGCTCTCCAAGAGGCCATGTCCAAGAAAGGTCTTTCCATTGGGATTCCTGGCATGAGGTGCGAAGTTAAATATCTCTTTCTCCCGAAAAAACTCCAATTAAGCCTTCCCTTCCATACCTCCCCCTTGAAAAGAAAGGGGAAACAAAAAAATCCAGAGTCGCTTAGCTGCTTTAATCAATTCCGTTCATGCAATGACGCAGATACCTCCCCACCAAGACTAACAGAGAAGCCTGGGCACTGGAGAAGGAGGTCCGCAGTTTGATACTGCAGGTGGTGAAGGAGAGGATGGAAGCTGCATATGAGAAGGACCTTCTGCAGATGCTTCTCGGGGGTGCCAAAAACAGCGACTTGAGCCAGGAGGCCATGGACCGCTTCATTGTCGACAACTGCAAAAACATTTACTTGGCTGGGTACGAGACCACTGCCGTCTCTGCGACATGGTGTCTCATGCTGTTGGCTTCCAGTCAAGAGTGGCAAAATCGTGTGCGTGCCGAGGTTCTTGAGGTTTGTGGGGACTGTCTTCCTGATGCCGATGTGATCCGTAAGATGAAACTGGTGCGCCTTCCCCATACCTTTAAGACAGAGTGCACATAATATAACGTTTTGATTTCATGATCATCGGCATGTGTTAACCTTTCTGTCCTGGGTGCAGCTCACAATGGTGATAAACGAGTCGCTGCGGCTATACTCCCCCGTGCCAGTGGTGTCGAGGGAGGCCTTGATGGATATGAGATTCGGGGACCTGCAAGTGCCGGAGGGAGTGAACGTGTGGACGATGGTGTTAACACTGCACACGGACCCTGAGATATGGGGGCCAGACTCCTACTCTTTCAACCCGGGGAGATTCGCCAATGGGATCACGGGAGCCTGTAAGCTGCCGCACTTGTACGTGCCCTTCGGAGTAGGACCTCGCGTGTGCCTCGGGCAGAACCTGGCCATGGTGGAGCTCAAGATTCTCATTGCCCAGCTTCTCTCCAACTTCTCCTTCACCCTTTCTCCCAACTACATCCACTCCCCTGCTCTTAGGTTGGTTATTGAACCTGAACACGGCGTCGAACTCTCCGTCACCAAGCTATCTCGAGATTGATCCCTCCCAGAGATGGTTTTTTCTCACCCGTAAGCCCATTATACGGTTTCTTGTTGTATCCGAAAGCAACTTTCCCCTTCCCTTCAGTAACTTCTTTATCAGTTTATGGCAAAGTTTGTTCTTTCTCCATTGTACATGTCACAATTAATGTGGAAGGTGAATAAACGGAACAATTCAAGCAAGAAATAAATTGCAAAAACAACACATAAACATTGTGAATTTACGTTATTTGACAATGCCTACTCCACTTGAAGAGATCTATAAGGTTGTTTCACTCTAATTGGTAGAATGAAGATTACAATAGCTTGGAATGCCCACATCCAAGTGATTCCAATTTTTAGCAACACCCTAAATCACAACAATCAGTCACGATAAAGGAATTTTCTCATACTTCGAACTCTCTTGGATTGCGGAAGCTCTCCTGGTGTCGCAAGTTTCTAATCTTAAACAAACTTTGAAATTAAGGGTTTTTTCTTAACAAGTCTGAATTGCGGCTGCCTTGGGCCGAGTGCTTGCCAAAATAGACCCAAGCTGTTGACGATCGTGCTGGAAAACATAATAGTTATTAGGCGCTGTCCGAAGGCCTGGCCTGCTTGGACCTGGCCGTTAGCCTAATCACTCCTTGGCTCGGTGCTCGGCCGGTGGCCAAGTTCGTCCGCCTGCCGGGGGGGCCTTTCCTTCCATATCCAATCGCCCGCCTCCATTGTCATGCCCTCACAAACACCCCAGTGTCCAAAAATCATGAGCCCGTGTCTAATTCCAAATAAATCGGAATGAACTTCTGGCCATAATCAACAAATCTCCATCATGACAAGAGTCTAACTTCATATGAAGATAGAGAACAATGCTCTTAGAACTTATAATGGTTTGACTTAAGGTGTGACATCCCGGTTTTGACTTATGATAAATGGTTGTGAATCTAGTGTGCTAGTGAAAAGGATAGATCATGGATCATTCCAAGATTTGACCATGTAACGATCATGGATCGATCAAAGGAACATTCATGGACCAATTCCATGACCACAATCATGGACCCGAGCGGTTTGGTCCATGGACGACTACCCAACCATCAGGGTTGATCAAGAGATGTTCACAACCACCACAGATCAATCAGTGATCATGGATCGGTCCGGTCATGCGCCGATCGCAAGTGATTCTACTCGGCCATGCACTAGTCGTGAATGACCATGATTCGGCTTGATACAGCTGTGTGTTGGGCATAAATCTTACGAATCTCGAACAATCACATGACTATATGGAATTAGCTTGGATGAAGCCTAAAGCTAATCCAGAGTTAAGTCTTATCAATCAGCATCGATCTAAAGGCCGGTTGTTGAGCCTGCGTCTTAGGTTGCCAATTTAGCCAACAAAGGCAACTTGACCTACGACAACTACACTAGGAGAGGCTTAGCCACGAACCTCAAATGTGATCGTTAGGGGATGTACACAAAAAGCCCTTATCCGGTCCCGGTTGCATTTTCAATGGCCTATTTCTTCATGATTGCCAAGTTGCCCAGAAAATGACAAAATTAAATTCTCTAAAACACCCTAACTTCTTCATTAAGGAGGGTAACTCATCATTCCACCTAGATTATTCTAGATATAGTCATGATTACCAAGGATTCACCTCAGGGATTAAGCAAAGTATTTAAGCCAAATGTCCCAATAAAAATACGACACAATAGAGCTAATTATGATTATCATATAGCCTTGATGCCACCTCATCTTTTAGAGTGCCACCTATCCATAATGATTTATCCCCTTAATAATGAGCTAAGTACTCATGTGGCCCAATGAAATAGAGACAAGTAAGGCCTTAAATGATGATACTAAAAGTCATTGGATCTCCACATCATGAAATTAGGTGCGCCACCTTTCCAAATAGGCGTGCCACCTTACAACATAGGCTTGCCACCTCAAAGTCATAGCCATGCCACCTTAAGAAATGTGATTAGGTTGCTTGGACGAGTAATGATGAGCTTGGTGCCTACCAATAAGAGGAGCTCTTATTCATTTCCACCACTTTAGCCTACTTTGCCATTAACACCTACCATCCTCCTCCTCGTCCTTTCTCTTGGCTTGCACCACCAACCTTTCAAGCCATTCAAGTTAGTTCTTGAGACTCGCCATGGTAAGTAAGATTCCTCTTTTTCCTCTAAAAAGTAGATCTCATTGTTGAGACTAGTTAAGTGCTCATCCGTCAAGCCGTGGATAGTGTGCAATGTCTTTTGTTTGATCTTGCTAGCTATTGGACATAGCCATGTGCTTGAGTCATTTAATGTTCGGAATGAAATCGAGGTTCATACGGATTGAGTTCATCGCAAAACAAAGTCGCCCAAGCCATAAAGCCTTGGTTCAGCATAAATAGGATATTGGGTCCAAGTCTCGCTTGGTGCGGGGATCGCCCAAGTCCGCAATGTCCTAAATTGATATTGAAGCTTGTCGATTTTATATCTTGATTGGTACAGGGATTACCCAAATCCACGAGGTCTTAGTTATGCACCAAGGCATGCTGATTTCCATAGTTCAAATGGACGTGGGGACTTTGCGCACGTTGAATCAAACCACAAGCCAAGGGTCATTCACGATACATGTGTATTCACATAAGGTCGGAGCTGAGATTCATGATGCTTGGGATCATCACTAAAGCAAGGTGTAGCCAAGCCTCGAGATCTTGGATCGACATTGAGGCGTGCCATTTCCGAGTCTTGTCCGGTGTAGAGATCGGTGCTAAGTAATTGATTTAAGTTCCCAACATATTTGCTAGCGAAGTATAAGAGATTCATGACACACGAACAATTGAGCATGCCTTCGGGCCATGCATGTGTCAGCTAAGAGAAAAGATGAGAACCGGCTTGTATGATGCATTTAAGCATGCACTTAAAGAGGAAAAAATGCCCGTCGCCACACGGTGTTGGCGTAATGTCTTGTTTATTGAACGGGATATCCTAGTAGAGCCGGGATACCGGGTTTAGCTCGTATGCCTCAGGTAAGCTAGTCCCAAAATGCCTCAATTGGGTTGGGCTACCCTGGTTTGGCTAAGATGCCTAGCATGTAGTTGGATGCCTTAGTTGAGTCGGGAGGGCCTAGTTGAGCTTGGACGGCGGTAAATGAATTTGCATAGATGTCGGTGATGTATAATTGTGATTTATTCACATGCTAGTTGCTAGTTGTGAAGCCAATGGTTGCTGGATATGGATGGCATGTGTGGATGAAACACGACTTATAATTTGCTATTAATCTGCCATCGACCATTGTTTGCGAGTGGGGTACAAACTTGTTCTTGATGAGGAGAGGCTTTCTTGGTATAAAACTAGGAATATCACTTATTGAGTTCCCAAGATTCACTCCTTATGTTTTTCACGTCTGTAAGTATGGCTAACCCACCTCCTCAATGTTTTGGTCAGCCTGTAAATATGGAAGTGTTGATTGCTGACATAGTGGACTTAGAGGAGGAGACCACCTATGGCTTTTGTAAATGCACTACCGCCGTATAGGTCGATGAAGGACTGGATGACTTGGTCCCTCATTGTTATGTAATCCGCCATTTGTTTGGCACCAAGAATTTTATGTCCCATCAACATCCGCCATTTGTTTCGCATCAAGAACTCAATGAGTCATTGAGCTCATCCACTTGCTTGCTTCAATTCTAACATAAACTCGTAAATTTAACCTTGTAAATGTGCTACATCTTTTGACCTCATATATAACATATATCCGTCATGTTCGTGTGTCAATCTTTGTACATCGAAAATTTATAGATCCATGCTTCGTGAATCTATGCTGTATTTGTATATTGGGTTCCTAAAT
Source organism: Eucalyptus victrix (assembly GCA_016097545.1). Lineage (NCBI taxonomy): Eukaryota > Viridiplantae > Streptophyta > Magnoliopsida > Myrtales > Myrtaceae > Eucalyptus > Eucalyptus victrix. The sequence goes on along the minus strand of CM027836.1, from coordinate 39,762,418 downwards.
TTTATTTTTACTTTTGATTGACGAAAATGATTTCCAATTTTTTCTCATTTATTGCGCACGACATTTTCTCAGCATATATAGCGACTTTTGAATCCTCCGCATGGCACGATTATTCATTTCCCAAAACTAACAAAATTATTCTCCAAATAGTATTGACATATTTGTCAGTCCATCCAATTCTTTGCTTTTTCTTCTTCTTTTTTTAATCAATATGCTCACATAAAAGTGTCAATTGTAATATATAACAACTGTCAGATTATCCCATCTTCTCTTTTTCTTAAAGAACATTTTGAAAGTTTGCAATAACCATTTTTTCTTCATTAATCTACTCTCTTGCTTTTTTTCTACAGGAATGTCACATAAGACGGTGAAATCGTAAATGACTAAGAAGTATAAATAAAATGAATATCACAACTATACAGACTTCATGGAATTATTCAATATATTAATATATAATGGGGCATAATATTATGTGGGCACAAGAATTGTTTGTCCCATCAACATCCGCCATCCTCACGCGCCACACGGGCGGGTACCGCGCGCCACAGCTAGTTTTTTCAATTTATTTGGAATTCAGCGTCAGACGAGAGAAGATGGCGGAATTTCACGCGAGAGGCGGGATGCATTCGGGAGGCGTCCGGTCACTCGAACGTCGGCACAGCTCGATTCGCCTGGTCCCGTCCTGCAGAATAAGCTGAATGATTTCGAGTTTTTCTCCATCGGAGCTTCGCAAGCACCTACTTCAAGTTGCAGGATTCTGGATTCTGGTCTCCGGACAGAGACGAGCTTTCTCTCTCTCTCTCTCTCTCTCTCTCTCTCTCTCTCTCTCAGCGTACATTGCAGGATCATCCGTGTTGTTCGTCCGCATTCTGTCAGGATTTCCGGCGCCGAACGTATTTCGTGCGCTGTGAATGCCGGAGGAACTTGTAGCATAATCAGGTAACACATGTCGATCGCGTCTCTCTTCATGGACACGATTTACGCTGATTTCCGCACGCATAGTTTAGCTTCTTCGTTGCGATTCCTACGTATGTGCAGAAAGTTGCTTTAGGATTGCTCGTTCTTCGTTCGTGCGCCGAAGATGTTGCAGTGGATGGGAGGATCGAGACGGAAAATAACGACTGTAAGTGTCAGTATGTGCCTTGACCTTTGAGAATTTGCAGGATTGGCTAGCTCGATGCGATTCTGCCATGATCTTCCTTAGGTCGCAAATTGAAATTATCGTTCATTGCCTTCCACTACTTCCTGTGACCAGAGAGGATCGATAGGGCTACCGTTACTCAGTTTAAATGATTATTTTTCTTATTGGAATCACTCTTCTCGAACACGACTTCTTGTTCCCCACCTTGGTGGGAGTGCCGCATCCCGTTGTTGTTTCCTTTGGACAATCGGACTGCCGGCATGTCAGTTGTCTGGTTGTGGTATGCCGCCAATTTACTCACCAATGAAAATTGCATGGTAAAAAGTAGTAAGGTCTAGTTTGAGGTGGCTCCGAAATTTTAGCTCATTGGTTCAGGAGCGAGAATCTTCTGTGATGCTCTGAACTTAGCGTTTGTGTGTCAAAAGTGTGAAAAAACAAGGTACATTGTCTCTACGGAGGAATCACTTTTCAATTTGTCAAGAGCCGAACATGACAACGTCATTATTCTGCTTCTGATACACAACCATTTCTTTGTGCCTTGGTGCATCTTAATTGTGCTGAGATGTGGATTATTACAGTCCAGGAAGTCTACTCAGAAGAGGTAAGAGACAGCAATCTACTTGCTCTCTTTTTCCCTCAGACCGATGCAGCCGAACTTTGCTACCTAAAGCATCCGGTAAGCGTTTATCACACGAGAGCAACTACCTATTCTTTCTAAAATCTTTCTACTCATGGAGGCAAAAGCAATATTTTGAGCAAAAGAAGAGGCAACGGCAGCAACAAAATTTTGGTTCAGACAACGATGCCGAGGGAACAAATGTGGACTGCCAACAACAGAAAGAAAATCGATCATTGGACATTCTCAGTTTGTTGAATCTTTCAACTGCTCCACAAGAGTACAAAAGTAGCTGCCCTAATAGTGAGCATCTCAAATTTGTGTCCACTGAGGGTTGTCAAGACTTGTCAACGTACATTCCAGTTTAGTGATATAGTTAACTCCACTTTTCTGCATGCCTGCACCTCCTAAAGGAGCTCGACCTCATCATCTTTAGCTAAAACTCCACTATCAAATGATTTTTTTTTTACTCTAATGTTGCACAGTAATACTTGATGACATGCCTATTCATTTCCTACCTTGTGGGAGAGGCTGCCATCCTCTTGTTATTATGCTAAGATGCCAGGACAGACCAACTTTCCTGTATGTCAATGCATATTTCAATCGGGTCATTAAGGAGCTATGTAGTCAACCTCACTTTGTTGGAATAGCTTTCATTGTGGTGTCATCATTTCAGTGCTATATTATTCAATTTTATTGAGAACGCTGTGGAAAGCTACTAGCCTATTAAGCTTCTAGGTGTATCCTTGCCTTCATATATAGAGCCCGTAGTGCAAAGGCTCTTAGATATTTGCTTTGCTCAAGATGTTCACGGAGAAATAGAGTTATAACTTTATTGATGGCATTTGTTTTATCGAGTGTTCTTCCTGTCCCACTTCCTTTCAGGTAGGACTCTTTTTGTCTTACTTCTTAGATACGAGAACCAGAAAGCTATACATTTTCTTCACCTCGTCCTTTTACTGCTGTCTACAGGAAGCAGTATTCTACATATTAATGATCCAGAGGGAGAACACCAATTCAGAAATTTTCCACCCTCTGCAATTGCCAATGCAGTACCTCATGTCATGCCTACCAAAGTTCACGAAGCAGGTATGATTGTGAATCAATTTTGTGGAGTTGTTACCTTATTTTTGATAAAGTCAATTGGGTTTCATTCACTGTTGTTGAATTGGTATGAGGTTTTCAATTGAATTTTATTGAACATGGAAACAGGTACTCAATTTGGCCATCAAGCCAAGGCTCTTCTTCCAATGAATGAAGTCGACAATCAGTGAGTTAATAACAGCATAACAGCATCCTCATTGCCTCCCACCCACCCCAAAATGGGAAAAGATGAAGTTATCCAGTCAAGGCAGGCATACAAGGATCAGAGAAAAAAAAATGGGTTCACATCTCTCGTGTTTGTGGGAATGATCTGGAAGATCTATAGTCCATGCGCATTATCTTCAATGAGGGAGAAATATCTCGGCTGGCTGAGAAACTTGACTGCAACATACATGATGTTAATCCGTGCCACGAATAACCCCTGATACTTGTTTTTAATAATTCATATTGATAATCATGCCGCATGCACAATGCATGATCATTAAGTATTTTGTTGCTTGTCATGCTCAAGTTTTCCTCTCAACATTTATGCAGTGTCTCAAATGATCAAAAGAAGGAGCTTGGTCATAACACAGGAATAATGTATGAGCCACGTAAGTGGCTGTATTGAGAGCTATGATTAATATTCTGGCTTTTACCGTGTCTTGTTACTCATGCTTTCCAATAAACCTTAGTTTACAGCTTGGTTGCTGCAATGGCATGATCAAAGTGACAAGTTGTTTCCATATCTCTTCAGGTATATCTGTCCTTGATTTGCTTCATGATGATCCTTCTGACAGAAATTTGGAAATTAGTCCAGCAAATGAAGATCACGTTGCCTTTTCAGTAAACGGTATCATCTAGTTCATGTCATTGGCTTGCCATGGACATTTTGTAGTTATTATAACTGGAATCATGCATCATTTCATTTTGAAAGAAAATAAGTCTATACATTAGGCAGGAGTTGAGACACCACTTTAGTCTGAGTGTTATTATCACTTCTCTGCATTTATTCTGCCATTGCATGGTAATTACATTTGATAAGTTTTCTTTCTTTACTTGCCGTGAAAATTGCATGATTCATTCAGAAGGGCATAACAGCAGATCCTGAAAACACAATTCGTTTCTCTTTTCTGCGGTGAAAAATGAGTGGCTGTTCTATACCATGATGGATTTGCTGAACTCAATAACTTGTGTCAGGCTTAGGTAGAGTGGGAACAGAGACACCAGCTCATTCACCACCGCAAGTTGACAGGTAACATGGATAAAGTTGAAATTGCAATTACCCATGCTTTAGGAATTAGGATGCTGATTTAGATATATACAGTAATACGTAACTAGTTATACATTCTGTGGTTAACTACCATATGCATTTATTCTTTTCCATTTCCACCTAGCAACTACTCATTTATGTGACTTACAGGAAACTGCGCTGTTAACTACCTGTAGGTCTCTGATTAAAATGATAATTAGAACCATTTGACAATTTTGGCCATTTGGTTTTGGCTTTGTTGGTTATACAGGGATGATGTAATGAAAATTGACTAGCAAAAGGAGGATCCAGTTGATAAAGAGAAACCTTAAATGAACAGGAAGACTTGGTGCTAAGATAAAGTCAGAGTTTCTAGTAGAAGAAAACATATTCTGGAACACCATGCTGTTTTTCTTCAGAGAATTGGTATACATGAAAAAGGGTGTACCTTCTCAGTAGGGAAGCTATAGGTTGCCTGAAAGATTTTCTTGTGGATTTGCCTACTATTTTTGTAGTTCCTCACTATTGCAGTGTCAAAGCTACTCAGCAAGATTAACACTTGCAGTTGACAAATAATAAGTACAGATCTCTGATCATTTTTCCCAGCTAATGGAAGGGTAACACATCATCTTAACCTGTTGGACTTCTGAATGGAAGAAGATTTTGAACAACTATGCAAGAAAGCAATGTGCGAACCTAACTTATGGCGTGTCTTTCGGTCTAAACAATTGGTTTAACATTTTGAAATTATAGCTTTGTTTTAGAATTCTTTGCAACAAATCATAGTTGATCAAATGAATTTTAGATCCCAAACACCAAAAGCTACAACAATATTAGAAAGGTACAGCTACCCTGAGTGGTCTTGGCAAAAAGCTTTAATTTGAACTGATTTACATAATTCACAGGATTCCCACACTATCGTGCCTGTTAGAGCATGTCCATGTTAAATCACCAATTCTATCCGCCAATGCTTTACATTAGCAACTTCATTAGGATGCAACTATGCTTAACCATTGGTACCAAAAAATTAGCATGCTTAACCACTGGTACCAAAAAATTAGTATGCTTCCATTGGTGATCAGGCATATCGTTTTACTGATATATGGAATAATCATAGGCAGCCTCTTATCTGGTCCTGGGGAAAATTTTTCTCACTGGCATCATTTGATGCGAGAGTACCTCCTGTTCACTTTTCAGCACCATATTCATCTCTTTGGAATTAAGGAATGAGTAAGAGGAAATCACATTCCTTTGGAAGCATTGTGTGGTTTAATGATAATTGAGTGTGAAGAGCTTTAGTATTGAGCAATGAACTGCTGGTCGTTTTATGTTTGATGTCACTAGTGTAGTGTCACTTGGGACAGCATCAATGTGTATCACTATTGCAAGTTAACATGACTATATGCAAATTCAACTGTTTCTTGAACTGCAGAACGTTTTCCTATGGGTGTGCATCACCCTTAAAACATTCAGGCTGGTCAGACATGTCAGAGAACCAAGATCATGCATTGGATGACCTTGATTTTGAAGCAGTGAGATGCTTGGTGCATTGCCCTCTTCTCATGTTGTTTGATGCCTTTTGCTATTCTTAGCAGTATCATGTGTAGTTAGAGATTAATCTTAATCTTCTTAGCACCATGGAAAATCAAATCTTGAATGCTGATAGATTAGATATAATCCTTCAGTGACTTCTTCCTCGGAGATGTTGGCTGTGACATGTGCATGCTCCTCTTCCGCCATCACTATCTCATTTTGCGATCTTTCCCACAGTTTATCGGGTGACTGGGGAGATTAATCAAGTACTGTGGCCATGATATTTAACTCTCGTGTAATAGCAAACACCTGGGTTAAGATATGTTTCTTTGGATAGAAAAGTAGGAGCCCCTCATTCACACCTATGGTAAGAAAAGGTATGTTTATGGAGTATCTTAGTACCTGATAGACTTGTAAAATGAACACGTGGACTACCAAATTGGATTAGTCTAAACTTCTTGGGTACAGAAGTAATTCTTGCTATGGGAGTGCCCTGCAACATAGTATAACAAAACGCAGATTAGTAGCCATTAACAGTTCTTAACCTTGATCATCTCTTCAGTAAAGAAAGACATTGCTCAAGGAACTAGATTATTACATTCTTAATGTATAAAGGCTGACGATATCTTGCAATTTCATTGACATCCAGTTCTCTGAGTATAAAAGAATTCAGTAAGGTCCCTTGTCTTTTTTTTTTTTTTTTTTTGATGCAGAAGTCCATGATGAAATCTTTTAATGTGCCCAATTGTTGGCATTCTTTGAGGAACTCAATGGGTATAGGGGATTGGTATGGCAATCTGGAGGCAAACACCTGTGCCTGGGATAAGTCGAATCATCACTGGGGGGATAGTAGCATAATGACATCATCTGGTCACAAAGATGTATGGGAAGGTGATTTTTTTAAGTTACCCTTATTTAGCCAGGAAAAAAGAAGACACCCTCATTTGAGCATATATTTAGTTCATTTGATGAGCATCAAGAACTCTATTTGAGCGAATTTTCTCATTGTGATGGTCAAGTCTGAGACAATCTTGCCATCTTTAGGGGCTCTCTATCTGCATTTGATCCAAGCTTGCCATAATTTAATCAAATCTTTGAACTGCTACGATCTACTGTATATCAATCATACCTGGAAAAAGATTTTGGACAAAATGCATTTGGTATTGCCTCCTCGAGATCATATGGACATCTCTAGCACCATATCATTTTTCCAGATTCCTGTTTCTGTTCCTTTTTACGAATAAAAATCCTGGCATTTCTCTGGTCTATCATTTTATGGCTTCTTTCCCCCATCATTACAAAAACAATTCCAGATGATGAGAAAGAATTGACCATCTGCAACTTCTCACTGATGCATCTGATTTGTGCTCTAGGATAGTGTTCGTCATTATAGGTTAAGCTTTGATATTCAACGTCAAGTAATTCCTATGCTTTTCGTGTTTTGTGCCAAACATAACTCGTTCCTCTCTGCTGTTTTGTTTTATTGCTCCTCCAGCAAGCTCTAGTTCTCGTAATAACAACTATTTTCTTGGGGGAGATTTTGACATCTCTTGGGAGAAACGTCCTTTCGAAGTGGGTGATCTGTGTGACAATTTCGCCACATATGAAAATTATGACTTATCAGAGCAAGATTTTGATCAAGTCCGTTTGCTTAAGAAAAGGTGACTCAGTGAAAGTTAACCAGTCTTCCTGTTTGCGGATGTTGATAAACTGCTTTATGAATCTATAATCATGCAGGGTCATTGCTGAAGCTGGAGTTATCAGAAGCGAAACTTTAGGTTCTCTCTGTCTCAATAGCATCGGAGGGGCTATTTCTTTCATAGCTCTTGAGTTATATTTGAAACAGGGACATGACATCCGAGTTTGCATGTTTCTGATTTCTCTGGAAGCAGAGTTGGAAATTTTTTTCTTGTTCATATGAACGCGTTTTCTTGTTTGTCTAGCCAAAAAAAAGACAAACAAGAAAAATCCCTTTCCAAGGGCGAGGTTTTGTGATGTCATGGACGTCTTAAACTCGTCCCTAGATTATTTTTTATATATGTTGCAGAAATGCAAAGAAAAATTTGATATCTAGAAGAGGTGCATTCATGAATAGCCGTGTTGCTTCTCACTCTTATTTTGGTACTGCTTTCATAGGACCCATGCAAGTGATGGAGCATTTAGTTTTAATTTCTGCAGAATAAGCGTATTTAGCAGGAGGAATACTTTCGAGACCTTGCTTTCCTGTTCAAGGCATCTGCCTTTATTTCTGTCCCTTTAGGCTAGGATGCAGATACTGCTCTGACATGAAACTTCAGAGAGAAGGCCAAGTTAGACAAAGATTGCATCAAGGACCTCTTTTCTTATTGTATCCTGATGGCTATTGTTTTCATGCGATGATCAGTGTCTCCCCCATTATTTGAACAGCGTGGTTCAGAAGAAGCATATCGGCGTAGCATCGTCGTGAAGGATCCAAGAGAGAGTTCAAGCTTTCAAAGGTAAAATTCGGCAGATTTCCTTATCTCAAAATTTGTTCAACTTGTTTTGGAAGTTGACTGATGTTTTTCCTGGCGCTGTGAAGTTCCAGCAGTGAAGAGTCATGCTCCTCCACTACAGGTTATCGTTTCTTGTGATCGCATTTCCTTCTCCAGCAAATTTCAGTTGTGAAACTTCTCTATTGGTAAACGAAGCTAGCTTTGAAGATGCCTGATTTGCTTCTTCAGAGTAATCTTTTCATTTGGATTATCATTTTGGAAATATATTAGCAAGCGGAATTCATTGTTCTCCTCCTACCTTTTGCATGATTTCAATGAGGGCTTGTCTTGATAAGCTTCCGTTTTTCGCTTTTTGCATATTTTTAATTTTGTGAGGGACACGGTTCGACTTTGTCTCAACACCAGGAACTTTCTCAGTATACAATTTTAATACACAAGTTCACATATAATATTTTGTTAATATTTTGAAATTAGGAAAATATTTGAAATTTTGACAGTAAAATAATATAATGTTATGTGCCAATTTTTGCTCAAGTATAAACAAACATATGTCTTGTTATTTCGCGAAAATTAAATAATTTGAAAAATATTTTCTTAATAATTATTCAGTTTTCTATGCCCAGGGAAAAGAAAAGAAAAGAGAAGAAAATGTTTCTCCGACATCTGTGTTGCTGTGATCAATTGATGCAAGCGGTTTCTCCAATTTATGTTACGGGCTCTTACCAACCAAACAACTGCCTAAAAGCTCTAACCTGTCCCCTCCAAGTGTACTCTACACTTTTAACGCGCGTCCCTTTTTCTTTCTTTCTTTCTTTTTATTTTTTGTTAGTCCTCAGCAGTCACCACATTGAATCAAGTCTCACCAAAGCGGTAAACGGTAAACACCGATTCTCTCTCCCCTTCGTCCCGCCTTTGCGCCGCCTGTTGAGGACATACGGGGATGATGTTGCCGTCCGCCGTCTTGACCGCCCGCGTTGGCGGCGGCAGCAGGGAGGTCAGAATCATTGACGCAGCGTTTGTGGTAAAATGCACGAAAACAGTGGCTGCGAAGGCGGTGGGCACCGTGTCGTGGGCGGGTAGAAGAGGGGAGAGAGAAGATAGATAAGCGTTGGGGCTTAATGCGGTAGTTTTCTAGTGTGGGCACAAACATCGTAATGACTCCACGTGGCATTTAGTAAGTGGCAAGACAGACAGACACCTTCTCGTCATTAAAAGAATTGTTTTAGCTATTTAGATGCCACCTACGTAATTGGATAAATTTTTGTTAGGTGTCTATGACCAAAAGAGATGTCATTCTTATCATTTCTTAATTATGTCTTTCCATAATAAGTTACGTAATATTAATAGAATTCCTAAATGTTTTAGGTACGATTGTATTTTTCACTTTATTTTGACTTCTTTTTAATTTACTGTAAAACCGTAGCTCATTTTCTATCTTGTCTTTTTTTTTTTCAATTACAACAAATAGGCATTCACAAATTTACGCCAACTTTGTTTAAATATTCCTTGCACAATGATGTTCAATAATTTTTATAAAATATAGATATATAATATATTCTCAAATATATATTTTTTAAATTGTCTTTGATAGCCATATCGTGTAATAGGCATATTGCCATCTAGTTAAATAGGAAGGTACTATCTAAAATGAAGCAGTTAAATAGAGCGTGGAGTGCAATCTATATGGTCCAATAGGCAGCATAGATGTATATGATGGGATAAAAGATGCCTTCTAGTTAGATGTGATTTCCAATGGAGTAGAATTTGAGACATTCGCGTGTTGATTTTTTCGCATCAACCAGTAACATTTCTTTCAAGTTATTTGGTCAATAATAAAAATACAGAAATTCAAGCATGATAATTAAGTAGTTTAAGAATATTTTATGTACTTACCCTTAGAATTAGAGGAACTTCACAATTATGAAATACGTCACCTAGAATCATCCTATGGTCGTGTTAAATTATTTATACCACAACAACTATTGTTATTGTTATTGTAAATCCAAAAAGTCTTATTTTCTCATTTTTGCATTTTTTTTTTAATAAAAAATTCACCCCACATAGTAAACCGAGATATATATTTTTATATAATTACTCAACAAGACTAATGGAGAGAAAAAAGGGGGAAATCGGGAGACATTGTTGTCACTTAAATTGGGCGAAACATTCATGTATAGGCATGCTTTTTTTTTTTTTTTTTTTTTTTTTTTTTAGGGAAGCAAAGTCATGAGAAGGGAATTGTCAAAATAAGCGAGAAAATCCTGTAGCAGATTTTACTTCCGTATATGCACATCCTGCGAAAGAGAAAAAGGAAAGGAGAATCCTGATTACTTCCTTATACGAATCGAGGATGGTGGGGGCAAGTGGATGAGGATGGGAATATTATTATTATTATTATTATTATTATTATTCAGGGGTGATCCCAAGGGGTTGAAAGGCGTTTGATATTGATGCGAGCTTGGGGCTCTTTTGGGGGAGAACATCGGGAGAGGATTGGGGAGGGGGCGACTGACGTGGCAATGAACAGATGCTTGACGGGTCGTATCGTCGGGGGAGGGGAGGATGGGGGAACCAGGAATAAAGCCCCCCACCCACGAAGAAGGCCACGGGGGCGGGGTTTGGGTCTGTCGACGTACGTACGAGCCCACACAAAAACAGAGCCCCCAGAAAAGGAAAAAGAAAAGAAAAGAAAAAAAAAAAGGAGGAAGGGGAGGAAAATAAAGGAAAGGAAAGGAAAGGAAAGGAAAGGAAAAGAAAAAGAAAAGAAAAGGAAAAGAAAAGAACTCGCGTGTGTGCGAGAGAGAGAGGGGGACGACGACGACTCGTGAAGCGGTGTGTGTGCGTGCTAGTTTAGGTGGGGGTGGGGGTGGGGAGAGTGTCTCGTCTAGAAGAAGGGTCGTGCATGCATTTTGGGCAGCTGTTCCTTTTTTGCATGCACTCTCTCTCCTCTCCTCTCTTCTCCCTCGATCCGACCTCACCACCAACAACAACATCGACGACACGCTTTCTGTGCCCGCCCTCCCGCCGTCGTCCGTTACCTCGATCGAGGGCAGTTAGTTTTGCTTCGGTCGTTCCTCCCGCCGCCTGCAGCTCCCCACTGCTACTCCGAGTCGATCGCCTTCCAGTTCCCCCCCTTCTCTTTTGTTGTGGGAAACGACTTGCACTGTTAGATCATATGCCCCCACTCCTCCGTTTTCTTATTTGTCTCGACTCGATTCCCCTGCTGCTGCTGATCTGCATGCTGATTCCCTCTCCCTCCTCCTCCTCCTCCTCCTCCTCCTCGCTCTGCTCCCCTGATCCCGACCCCAACTCCTCCGCCTCCGCCTCCGCCGCCGCCGTGTCGTTGCTGCCGCGTCCTTCGCCGTGCATGCATGTCTCGTGCTTGTTTCTCGGCCCCTGAATCCGCGATCGATCCGAAGAAGAGGTTTTTCGGGGGTTTTGGGGCTTGATTGCTCGTGATTTTGATCGATTGGTGGGGGGAGTCCGATGGGGTCCTCGATTTGCATGAACGAATCGTGCCGCACTCCCTGTCCCGAGTGGACCAAGGGCTGGCCTCTCCGATCTGGCGGCCTCGCTCGTCTCTGCCTCCAGTGCGGGTACGTTTGCTGTTCCCCCCCCCCCCTGTCTTCTCGGCGCCAGAGTGGGTTCTTTTTTTTTTTTTTTTTATCTCTCCGCTTTTTTTTTTTTTTTTGTAATTCTCATCGCCCGATGCATTTTCCCCCTCGGTGGGCATTCGACTAGCATTATTCTTCACGCTTTCGATTGCCCCGTAGAATCACTGATTTCGTCGCCAGATTCGTGACAGCAGCTGCTCCTCCTCCTTGTACCTCGCTCGAATCTTTTACTGGCGATGAATGGAATGATACCCCCCCTTAGCTCATGTGATTTTTTTTTTGGGGGGGGGGGGGGGGGGGGTTGTGCCAATGGGCAATATATTTGGATAAAGATATGGAATTTGTAACTGTGGATTACTACTCGGAGTTTTTGACTGCTGCTTACGGCTTGTAATCATCAACGACGTTTAGATAAATGGTCCGCTGTTTTTGTAGCATCAAAAAGGATGAAATAAAACTCGTCCATGAATCCACTGGGAGTCAAGATGAGACTACAACGTATCTTTTTCTTTTTTCTGGATTGCCTTTGGGAGTCTCTTTTCATAAAGTATTCGTATCCATCTGTTGTTCTCATGGCCAGTTTGAAAGATCAATAGAGGCCATCGTATTGTCTTTCTCTGGTTTGATTTATACAATTGCTTTTGCATTTCTGTCATTTCTTTGTGAATTAATGTTCTTTTTATCCCTATTGCCTCAGGTCTGCCTATGAGAAGTCCTCGTACTGCGATCGTTTTCACCAGGAGGAATCTGGCTGGAGGGATTGCAGATTTTGCGGCAAGGTATCTCTCTCTCTCTCTGTGTTTTGTGCTTATTTCCCCCTTTCTTTATTTATCTATTTTTTCACTTAATTTTATTCTGCCGTGATAGCGCCTCCACTGTGGATGCATTGCCTCGAGTTCTTTGGTCGAGTTTGTGGACTATGGAGGTGTCATGTGCATTAGTTGTTCAAAGAGCCAAACTCATCCAGTAAGACTTGCACCTACATTCAGTCAGCTGTAATTACTTTTCTTTTTTTTTTTTAATTTGTAGTGGCGCTAGTTTAATGCTGAAGCATTGTGGCATGAACATGGTTCTTGCTATTAGAAAGTGTCACATATAGCATCTGTAAATAGTGCATTTGTACTGCGATGTGAATCCATAATTGAGTTTCTTCAGACTTTTATTTTGAAAAACATAAGCTTTAACGAAAGATTATTCGACTTAATACATTGTCTTGGCACGTTAAAGTTGGAGATGGAAAGATCTTCAGGCGTTCTATTTAAAATCATCTTTGTGGGGATTCTTTGTCTGCTTGTTGACTTTTTTCTCGGACATGTTCTTGGGGCTTGAAGCAACAATCCTAAAGCACTGCTGAATGGGTACTGAGTGGTCCTATGCCTTGTGGCATAGAATCTCGGAGGCCCTTCAATTTGAGGTTTTTCCATATCCTTTCATTCTATATATTTTCTTCTCTATTTCTTGATTGACTGGAATTGAACATAGAAAGTCAACTTGGTGGGAAGCTCGACTTTCCTTTTTTCTCTAGTTAAAAAGCTCAGAACAATCTGATAGAGCATCCCTGTTTTCGTGAAATAGATTTATTAGAGCCATATATCAATAGTTTTCCATCAGACGTGTTCTGTGACTTAATTGTTATTGTCAGTGTATAATGAAAACCCGGGATTTCATGACCTGTAGGCCCTCATTTTGATCTGTCTGTATGCATAGTATAACTATTTCTTCATATCCTTTGATTCAAAATCCATGTCAGTCGATTAAGTGTTAAAGTAAGTGAATTAATTGTTTATTGAACTTGCTGATGATTATAAATGATGATCTGCAGTCCACTTCAACTGAAGATAGAGGAAGAGAAGAGGAGAAGCTGACGCAGTTATTCATGTCCAATGAACCCAAAATTTTGCCTCAAGCTCCTAGAGATGATATTTGTGCTTCTTATGGGGAAGTACAAAAAGAGACAAGACATTTCAGTGGGGAAGCTGCTATGGATTTTTCACATGGGATGACTGACCCCACAGTCGGATCACGTAAATTGGCAAAATTGGAGGACAGCAGATTCTTGCTCAAAATGAAGGATACGCTCAGATCTCTTCCACATCCATCTCTGAATATCAGTTTGGGATCCCCAGGTGTAAGTTCACATATTGCACCACCTTTCTCTGGTGGGGTTGGGGAAGGAAGTCAGACCTTGGGGCCTCCTTCCCTCCTGCAAGGGAGGTCTCGTCCAATCTTGCCAAAACTTCCTAAAAGTGCCATAGCAGGTCCAGAGACAATTAAAATTCCTCCCGTGCGTGTTGCAAGGCCACCCGCTGAGGGGCGGGGAAAGAATCAATTACTCCCTCGATACTGGCCGAAGATCACTGAACAGGAGCTGCAGCAATTGTCTGGAGAGTATCCTTGATTATTGTGTGCTACTTGCTTAGGGTCTTAGAAATCTTCCTGGATGGGGATTTCCTGGTTTAGATGATTATTTGTAAATGTTATTTGAAGAGAGAGCTGAACTTAACCACTTTCAAGTTTGAACTCTACCATCGTACCCCTTTTTGAGAAGGTTCTTAGTGCGAGTGATGCTGGCCGAATTGGTCGTCTGGTCTTGCCAAAAGCTTGTGCTGAGGTAAGTGTTCGACAAACTTCATTGCAGCTTCTCTTTAAGTCAGAGCAACTTTATAAGCTGGAAATTTGTGCAGGCATACTTTCCTGCTATAGCTCAATCAGAAGGTATTCCAGTGCCAATTCGAGATGTAAAGGGGAATGAATGGACTTTTCAGTTTAGATTTTGGCCCAATAATAATAGCAGAATGTATGTTTTGGAGGGTGTTACGCCTTGCATACAATCTATGCAGCTCAGAGCTGGTGATACAGGTACTCTGTTTGCTATTCTCGGCAAGAAGTTCTAGCATGTAATTTCTTAGACCGCGAGTAAAAATAGAACATATTTTGTGTGCATTTGCTACGGCAGCTAGCACACATGGAACAAGATCACTAAGGTTGTCATTATTGAGCATGCAGATTTGAAGGCAGTTTATTAGGTAAAATTGTGTTTGACTTTCATATGGTTGATGCACTATGAAAGACATTTGTGTACTAATCAGAACAAGATGATTCTTTTTTACATAAAAAATTTTAGTAAGAGTTCATCTCATTTTGAAGTTAAATGAAACATCTTACTTTTATCGTACAATCTTAGGAATTGTGGACTTGAGGTTAACCTTTTATCATTCCCCAAAGCTTCCTTTGCTTTTCTGGTTCTCTTTCGCTAGTTGGATTCTTTCTAAGCATCATTCATATATGCAGAGTCTCACCCTCTTTGCTTTATGACAGGCACTCTACTCTGCTTTTAACTGAGAGTGCCTGGTTTGATATTTTTTGATCTTGTCCACCGGCATGTAGTTTTTAGTCCTCTTCCTTTTCATTTTAATTTTTCTTCAGTACGTCGTTTGAGGGAGAGTGCGCATTCAAATGCTTATTCGGCCCTTTTTTTATTGCAGTAATATTTAGTAAGATCGATCCCGGAGGCAAGCTCATTATGGGTTTTCGCAAGGCATCAAACTCTAATAATCCACAGGTCAAACTCCATAGGCCTTCTATTTTCTCTGTTGATATCTCTGGCATTATCTTAAAATAGTGTACTGATGAAACAAGCAGGACAACCAAGTATCTATAGTCCCTAATGGGGATTTATCCAGGGAGGGTTCCTTCCAGCCCTTCATGGGGACTCCACCCATAGTTGAAGATTACACTAATCTTTTCCGGACTGCAAGTGGAATCAAGGATCCTCGCTCAAATCCTTTGTCTGAGCTTCTCAGTAATAATGATGGTGACACCCGTTGCAACAAGATTGAGGATGATGTGGGCAGGACTTGTGAAGATCCAGCCCAACAAGCATCGCCAATTCCCGAAAAGAAAAGGACTCGTAACATAGGGTCTAAAAGCAGGAGAATGCTAATACATAATGAAGATGTTCTGGAGCTTAGACTTACATGGGAAGAGGCTCAAGATTTGCTACGACCCCCACCATGCGTAAAACCAAGCATCGTTACTGTTGAGGGACACGTTTTTGAAGAATATGATGTAACTCACACTGTTTATTTTTCCGTTTGTGTGCAAAATCGTACTTTCTGCCCCCATGCGCTTCTGCTTATTAACATGATCAATGTTCAACTAATGTAGGAACCCCCAGTATTTGGAAAGAGGACTATATTTGTAAGCCAGCTTTCTGGGTGAGTCTATCTTGTGTTGTTTTTGAGTGGGCAAGGCACTGTTCGTTCTCATGACAGATTAGTACAAACTGTTCTTACAAGATGTCAACAAATTGGTGATTATGAATAGTGTTATGAATAGTTGTGAACACTAGTGAAATTTTTTAATCATATCACATTGAAAGGAGTGATCTTGTTTGTGACAGGGGAACCGAACAGTGGGCGCAGTGTGATGACTGCTCCAAATGGCGAAAGTTGCCTATGGATGCTCATCTTCCTCCAAGATGGATATGTTCAGACAATATCTGGGACTCTGAAAGGTGTGAATTGCATTTGTGTTTCCGGTAGTTTTGTCATTAGTAAAATCATAGGAATTAGGATAGAATATTGTTTCCATCTCCCTACTGAGTTTTATTTGTGTTGCAGGAGAAATTGTTCAGCACCAGATGAGTTGAGCCCAGAGGAGCTGGAGAGTCTTCTCAGAGTGAACAAAGGTACCAGTAGAGAACTTTTGCTTTTGCTTAGCTATGTTTTAGTTAACTAGATTGGCAAATTGCTGCACTGAACTCACTTTCTCAGTGGACGAATTGTGTTTTTGGTTTTAGTTCTGCGTAGGATGTTGGATTGTGTGATGGGGACTTACTTTTTGGTTAGAGTTTTGTGGGTTTATTCAATCTGAGAGGATCATATAGTTGCTCTGTCCTTTATATAATCAGTGGTACCTCTTTTGGTTCACTTATTTAATAATATCCTTGCATTGCTGGTTATGTTTTGTTTTCCTAACTGTACTTCCCATCACAGAAAGTGCTGCTAAGTTTTGGTTCTTGATAAATAAGGAAAGCAGTTATGTCACTTCCTTCTCAATGGGATTACGTTTTTCCACTCCTCTCACTCCAACAAAAGATCTGTCTGATCCTTGCATACAACCTCTGGCAATTCTACTTTGCTGTTGAGGGGTTTGCTACTGTGATTTAAGAATAGTCTTTTGGGATCTTTATAATGGGTGGGAAGAAATATGACGCCTCACAATCTAGTGTTCAAGGAGGTTAGGTGCTCCAACTTTTCTTGAAATTGTTATACCAGTAGATAACAAATTGTGCGGACAGCTCCGGGCTCTCTTCTAAATTACTTCTTTGGATATTTACTGTTATACCAGTACATAAAAATCCTTGATCAATTTCTCACTGGCATGCCTGGTGACTGGAGTATCCAAAAGATGAACTTGGGGGTGATTAGAACAACGGTGAATAAGATGACTTGGTTTTCCATTTCTATAGACGCTTGACAGGAGAGCTATGCAATTCTACGTGGACTTACTAAATATCTTCTGATGATTGCTTTTCCTATGATTGTTCACTTTTGTTTTTCTCTCAGTCAAGTTGTGCGTGTTCTAATATTGTCAGAGTTTTTCATGTCAAAATTCTAATAAATGTGAGTACAAAGCGTGAAGAGTAACTTTTCACATATAGTGCAGATGTTAAAAGACAAAGGGTTGATGAGGACCATAGGAACGAGACGGATGGTGAAACTTCTGGCTTGGATGCTTTAGCTAGTGCTGCTGTTCTTGGGGAAAGCATGGACGACCCAGGTGAGCCATCGAGTGGGGTCACCACAAAACACCCTCGTCACCGTCCAGGTTGCACGTGCATCGTGTGCATCCAACCCCCCAGTGGAAAGGGCAAGCACAAACCCACATGTACCTGCAATGTTTGCATGATGGTGAAGCGCCGCTTCAAAACTCTGATGTCACGGAAAAAGAAACGCCAATCAGATCAGGATTCGGAAACTATACAGAAGGACCTGATTCATTATGGTCATGAATTAGGAACTGATGGAACTTTAGCGAATGCTTCATCAGAGATAAATCATGAAGAGAATGTAATCAGTCAGAATAAAAAAACAGAGGTAGCAGATAACAGCAATGGCCATATTGACCTGAACTGCCACCCCGACCATGAGCATGTGCAGCTTGAGGGAGAAATACGCAGCATCATGGGGTTTACTCAGGAAACTAAGAATCTTTCAGGGAATGATTCAGCCCACGATGTGATTCCCACCTTGCAATGCGAGCGTCTAGCCAGCACAAGCTCCGGTTTGTTTGGACAGACCGTTGAAGAGAAGGGGAAACGACTGTCTAATGGAGAGTGCCTTCAGTCCATTTTACATGAAACTAATGATGCAGGCGAAGAAGGGGTAGGCCGAGGCTCTTAAAGTCGCTGCTGAAACATCTTTTGGTTGACGTTGGACTTTTCGAGTTTACATTTGTCTCCTCATTTTTATAAAGTTCAAGAAATTGCATAGTGTTCCTTAAGGGGGGCGGTGAGTCTTGATCTGGAACGAGTTCGCTAGACAATTTTGGGACTTTTGCATGTCATGCCGTGTTTGGTATAGATTTTTAGGCTTGAGAAGGGATAATAAGTTTCTGTGTTTGAGATGCGATATAGAGTTTTGCGATCGGCTTATTTGAGAAGCATTTCTCCTCCTGTTGGTCATCTTGATCTTGCTCTTCATATGTCACAATATCAGAGGGATATGCTTGTATTGTTAAAACTCCAAAGTCTAGGAAACCTCGTAGATGAAAGTAATAGTGGAGCGAGTCTCCTCGGGAGTGCTCTCACTACCCGGTTTATCTCTCAAGTATCCAAACAATCCAGTGGGCTTGTGCGAATGGCTTAATGCAAGCAGATGCCCTCGCCAAGCATAACCAAGGCGCAGATGATTTGGCCAGATTTCACCGCATCTCTTATTGAAGGCTACTCAGTCACCGAGTCTCGGTGTATGTTAGGAGTGATTTTATTTTTCTACTTGACAATTCTTTAGCGTTGTAGACTTGAAATTTAAGTAACGCACGACAGCAAATACCTTGAATCTTGTAAAGAATAAATAGAATTTAGAAGAAGATATATATAAAACCTATTAATTAAAAGTAAGCTCGGGGTTGGGTCTTCCTAGACGGTCTGGAAGCGAGGTTGGTACGCTAAAATAGAAGTAAATCTCGTAATAGACAAAAGCATTTGACCACCCAAATACTAAAGAAAGAGTAGAGAGCTTATAGTTGAAATCCGGCCGGCCGGTAATTTTGTCCCTGCCGCACCGTGGACCTTGAGAAGCCGCGTTTCTAGTTCTACTTAGCTGCCTTGCTGTCCGAGATTCTCCGGATTATCCGACATTCTCCTCTCTTTTTTCCCATTTCCTTTTCGACCGGCCCAATCACTTTGGCATTTTAGTACCGTTTCCCCCAGTCATCTGCCGTCTGCCGTCTGCCGTCCGCCAAAATGAAAACAAACAATTCACCTGCTTTTTGGTCTTTCCACCCCTACTAAGAAAATCCATACATCTCCTCTCTTCCTCTTTGTCTTTCCGTCAATCTATCTAATAGACCACCGAGAATGGGGGAGAAGGCAACTCTAGCAAAGGCGAGACTGGAGCTCGAAGAATTGTATCTGGGCATCCCCGATGAGTCGGTCAACTTGACGTTCCAGGACCTTGTTGATGTGAAGAAGCATGCCCATCTTCATCCTCTTCATGCTCTCTCCTCCTCCTCCTCCTCTCCTTCCACCGCCGCTGCCTTGGACCCCATCTCTGAAAACAAACCTGCAAAATCAGAGGCAGCGGCAGCATCTCCTGTCTTCCGGAAACTGCCCAGTCTTGATTTCAGTAGAGGCTTGCGAGCATCAAACCTTCACCATCCCCTTAATCATTCTGACCAACTCTCCATCCGGGATTCCCCAATAGGCCATCGATCCTTTGTTGGGGAGGACGATAATGATGAGTACCGATATGGACATAGCCATGCAAGCTCCGGCAGAAACACTCACGTGGACATGAGGCGTACGGGTGTGGTGGAGAACAGCAGCACGGGTCATGATGACATGATGAGCATGAGCATGAGCATGAGCATGAGCGTCAGCATGGCCACTCACGGCCAAAGACAGCGACCCGGCATCCCCCACTCCAATATCTGCACCATCTGCTCCACTTACATCTACATCTTCCGACGTCGCTGCCTCGTACGTGTTCATTAGACTTGTAATATTACTTAAAACGATAGCTGCGCTACGGGGATCTCCTTCTTTACCCTTCTCCTCGTCAAAATTCGATAGATACAGCAGAAACAAGTAACCATTGACGACGATAAGGTTATTGGGCGCAGGTGTGTGGAAGAGTATACTGCAGGCAGTGCGCGAGCATAGGCATGGGAGAGATGACCGAAGGCAGAAAATGCGTCGAGTGTCTCGGCCGGAGATTCAGCCAAAGGTACCCCATCATCATCATCATCTGCCCCAATCCTGCCGGGGCTTTCTGGATGGACATACTATAGAAAAATACTAGGATAATCCTTGTGCATCCGTTGACGTGCGTCTGTTTCACCACGCATCCACGTGCATCCAACAGCATCTAGTTCAATAGTAAGTAGTAATGTATATGGTTAACGTGTGCCGTGTCGTGCGTGGATACGTAGGTACATCCAGAGGGCAGGCCAAATTGGGTGCTGCTCTAGGTGTCCGAGCACGGTGAAGCAAGCCGAGCTGAAATGGGCTGAGAAAGGACCGAGGAGGACCGCCGAGAGAGCATATGGCCGGGGCCGCATGGCCTCGCGGTCCAGAAGCCCGGTCACCCCGAGAACCCCGACCAGGGCCCACCCCAGCAGCATCGGCATCAACGCAAGCAATCCTCCTTCCTTCGTCTACTCCCCTTACTCTCCTCACAGTCAACGCCTCCATAATCCTTTCTAAATCTCACGAATGACTTGTCGATTTGATCTTTGTTCCTTTTTGCATGCCTTCTCTTTCATTTACGCTTATTTCGAGTCAATCTTATCGATGGGGAAGAGGATTATCTCTGACCTTAGCTGGGTTATCTTCAGCCTTCTCTCTTTATGATATCTTCACATATTGAATAGTTTATTCCAATCGTCTTATTCTTTTTTATGTACATTTAAGGAAAACTGCTTTGCTTATTCTAAATGGAGTCGAAACGGTTGAATGGTATTATACTAAATACTAGCAACTTCAAATATATACATAAATGTTGAGCTCGAGTTGACTAGATTAACTTTAGATATCGACTGGCTACAGGAACCAAGCTTGCCAATTACTTTTAGACTGAGTGATTCATGCGAGGTCCAAATGAGGCAATTGAATTGTTCTAACCGGTGTGTGATAGATAGTGATTCACATTACCATTTGTGATAATTCTCAAAATTCTTTTTGGCAAATGATTTAAGAGAAATTAACAACCTTGGCAATTTGGGGCTCCGCAACTAAATTAGATGTCTATTCTAAAAGAGTCCCCATACAACTTTCAAAGCAAGCGTAGGGATTCATACATATATCAAATTTCAAATGTGTTTTTCCTAATTGTAAATTGAAAGCGAAAGAAATCATTATTTCGAGCCGGTCTTTTGAGTTTCGGACCGGATTGAGTTAGTCTCTTTAATTTTTCATTTTACCAATGCAAAATCACCATTTGCAAAAGGTGTGTTTCGACAATAATAACTATCAGTAGCCCAATTCAGTAAAATATATTTCAATGTTCCAATGGATCATACCACCGCTTCATACTTGGTCCATTCAATTTTTTTTTTCTATGGATAGTAAAGCAAACTAAAATTTTCCAATAACAAGAGAATGATAAGAAAAAAAAATACAATGATCATAATATTAACAACAAAACTACCAGTTGATTCACAACAAAGGTTTTAAGATTTTATTTTGAAATTTAAACATTATCGTTGAGATGTATTAGTACTTTATTTTCCTTATATCCTTCATTATTTAGCAAGGACCATGGCCACTACAGATATGTACTCCTGTAATCTTCGGCACAATACAACGTGATGCAGGCAAACGAAAAAACTATTAAGCAAGACTAAATAAAGAGATATGCTTTGAAAAATAAAAGAAATGAAATCAATCATCTTGAGATTAGGGTGAAACAATTTACAATTTCATAAGTAGAACCACTTTAGCAATTGTGGCAAGAAACACCAATGTAATAAGAGCGCTTTTAGTAATGATTATGTTCCGAGAAATAATTTTTGATGAGAAATGGTTTTTTTTTTTTGTTTCTATTATCGGGAATAATTTATGAGTATAAAACGCATAGCTTGGTTGGTTGCTTTGTCGTGGTTGCCAACCCTCATTTGGTTGGTTGCTGGCGTCGGCACCAGCCATGGCCAAGGCCGACGACCGGCCATAAGAAAAAGAAGAAGAAAAAGAAGAGAGAAAAAAATTTGATTCTAGAAATTATTATTGGAAATAAGAAGTTTACTTTTTTCTATTTCTTGTTTTTATTTCAAATTTATTCTCGAAAACAAAAGTTTTACTAAGCACGTTTATATTCTTTTTTCGTTCCCAAGAACAAAAGAATATAAATTTTTGTTCCGGAGAACATAAATTGTTTTTAACAAATAGGCCCTAAGTGGTGGTTGTGGTTTCTTAATTAAACCGTATAAAAGCAAGATAAAATATTTTAGAATTGAGAAAGTTAACTAAAATCAAATTAAAAATAGGAAGAAACTACTAAAAAAGGCCATTGCATCATCATCATCATCATCATTGTTATGGTGTTCATTTTATAATTTTTAAGCACATTTTGGGGTACGGTACATGAATGATTTGACTCGAAAAAAATAAAATAAAAAATAACGAGAGTTGTGACATAACCTCTAAAAAAATTACATACTAGGTGCGCACAATTGAAAAAAATAGACGGAGGATCAATGTTATAACAAAACGAAAATTGAGGGGATTTTGCATGATAGTTACAAGTTTGGAACTATCCTAAAAATTCAGGGTATTTTGTGTAATTTCTGTGAATTAAATTTAAAGAAAAATGAGGCAAATAATTTTTTAGCTTACATTTAATATATAATGTGATTCACGAATTTTCAATTTGTTTAGTGTAATATTAAATATAGTCCCCAAGTTAAGAGAAAATTTATAATGGTGTCCTTTCATTAAATTCAACATCAAGAATAACATTAAAAATTGTCATAGAGTCGAGGAACTAAGAATGTTCAAAAGATTTAGGAATGGTATGGAACAGATTAAAAGTTTAGAAATCATATTGTATATTCAATTAAAATGCAAAATACCATATTAAATACATTAAAAAAAGAAACTTAGGGATGACAGGTGAACGTCCGATCGAAGTTGGATGCCGCGCGTGAGGCGGGGGGAATATAAAACCGAGAATGAGGAGCCGCAGCAACCCGAGAAGCGAGCCCTTCCTTCTTCTGAGTTCTGCCTGCCTCTACGCTTCTCTGCTCCTCTCTCTCCTCTCTCCCCACGCAAAGCACAAAAAGGAAGGAGAGAGAAGAAGAAGAAGAAGAAGAAGAAGAGACGTTGACTGAACAGAACAATAATACATGGGGCTCCCTCCTGCATTCTCGTCGGACGACGCCGTCGTGAAGTCGCCCAACGATCGCCGTCTCTACAGGCTCCTCCGTCTCCACAATGGCCTCTCCGCCTTGCTCGTTCACGATCCCGAGATTTTCCCCGACGGCGCTCCCCCCGCTCGCCACGCCGACGGCGATGATGAGGACGACGACGATGAAGAAGAGGACGAGGAGGAGGAGGATGACGACGACGACGACGAAGAAGAAGGAGAAGAGGACGAAGCAGACGACGGCGAGGAGGAAGAGGAGGAAGATGGACCCCAGCACGGCCAAACTAAGAAGGTCGCCTTTCTTCTTCTTCTTCTTCCTCTTCTTCCTTTTCTGTTTTAGCTTGCCTTGGTATTCGAACCAGTCGAACGAAGCTGGTGCGAGGCGAAGGAGAGACCGTGCTTCTTGTAGTCAGCTCATCATCCCTCCCCTTCCCCCTGCTGTTTCGATTCAGGCAGCGGCAGCAATGTGCGTGGGAATTGGCAGCTTCTCCGATCCTCACGAGGCGCAGGGTCTCGCTCATTTCCTAGGTTCGCTACTTTCTACCCTCTTTCCTCTTCTCTCCTTCACTGTCCCACCCTTACCAAATCCTGAGGGATTGGGTTTTCCCTTTTCTGGAATGGTCGGTTATTCAATGATTTCGATTCAATCCACACCTTTCGCATTACGATGCCGCTGCCCTCCTGGTGCCTTCCATTCCTCTTTTATCAGTGTAATTGCAGCCTTTGATTCCGAATTCCTTATACCCGTGCAGAACACATGCTCTTCATGGGGAGTGCAGATTATCCGGATGAAAATGAGGTCGGTTAGTGTTGCCCTCTTAGTTTAACATCTGTTGGAGCGCATAGCAAACTTGACTTCCCCGTTTCCTTTCATAGATTAAGTTTTGGCTTTTGAAGTCGGTCCTGAAATATATTTACTAGTGCTATTTGCATGGTTTTACTCGTATTGTGTGCTTGGGATCTGTACTGTGACAAGAACGGAATCTATAGTGTGGCAAGAAAGCAGGAAAGCATGAACAACTATCGGTTGAAGTTATGTTTTCTGTTTTTGGGTGAGTAGGTTGGCAAGTTATTGAATCATGAAGAATCTCATGTTGTATCTACTATTTTTTATCTATTAGGGTGCGGGGATATTACGTCTTGGGACTCACATGTGTATGTATTTTCTTTCAGATCAGTAATGAAAACTACATAGGATCTTTACTTAGATATTTGGGGTCGAGATGAAACTTGATTTCTTCACTTCATGATGGCAGACATCTTGAATTTACTTACTCGTGCACACGCTTCTGCTTGATTCAAGAACTTTTTAATTTGTATGTCCAAGAGATATATGATGAGTCAGAGAAGGGTTGTTTTGCCTATGTGTTGACTCTCTTCTTTGCTAGTACGATAGTTATTTGTCCAAGCATGGAGGCTCCTCAAATGCATACACAGAAGCAGAGCACACCTGCTACCATTTTGAAGTCAAACGGGAGTTTCTGGAGGGTGCATTGAAAAGGTGAAGATCTAAATGTGCACTTCTATAAAGAGTCTGTTCCTCTGAAAATGATGAAAAAGAAAGGACTGTTGTCTGCCTATATGATTAGTTGCTTCTTATATGTTCCATAATTTGGAATGTAATTATAATTATGACTTTTAAGAAATGATGTTCATGCAGCATCTACTTTTTTTTTCTACGAGGCAACTCGTGATCGATCGTATGAACTACATAAAATATTAAACAATTGTTGTATCCTAGTATGCTTGTTTTGACATCGACCTTGTCTAATGAGATGTCACTTAAATATTGTGTCTTCTCCTGTTGCTTTTTCAGATTCTCTCAGTTCTTTATTTCACCACTAGTGAAAATGGATGCTATGGACTGGGAGGTGCTTGCTGTAGATTCAGGTACTGTTATTTTTGTGGAGTTTATTCTCCAGAAAAGTTACTGCTTAGATTTTGTCACTCTGGGTATATTATATGGACATGCTGCTAATAAATTCTGGCATTTATGATGTGAATCACTGCAAGCAGAGTTTAACCAGGTTATGCAAAATGATGCTTGTCGTCTTCAACAACTCCAGTGTCATACTTCTACACCAGGTCACGCATTGAACAGATTCTTTTGGGGTGCGCTTCAATATCTGATTTGTTTTCTCTTCAGTGATTTAGTTTCCTTGCGTGGAATGTGTTCTCACGTATAAGTTGTCTGATGGAAGGGAATAAGAAAAGTTTGGTTGATGCAATTGAAAACGGGGTCAATTTGCGGGAGTGCATTTTGAAGTTGTTCAGCAATTATTACCATGGGGCTGTGATGAAGCTAGTTGTTATTGGAGGAGGTAAGTGCACTTTCAATGTCACTTTTGGTGCTACCGCCTCTTTTACATTTTTCCCCCTAAGATGCAGTGAATGGTATCCCATCTCTATGTACACTTGAATGGCATCAAATCAGGTCCGAACTAGGAATACGTTTTCATATCACGTATAATTTGAAGTGCATTTGGCCATTGAGTATTGTAGGGGAATTGTGTTGGTTTTATGAAACTTAGGGAGGTTGTTTATCGTCATTTGGCAGTCTGGGAGGGATGTAAAAATGTCAAAGTGATAAGTCATCTGTTACTCAGTGTTGACTTAAAGTTTTGCTTGATGAAGTGGCAGTTGCAAATTTTCAAATCCATGGTTTTAGATCGAGACATGGAGTTACAATGTCATCTTTTCTGCTAGGCCTTGTTCAAGTTTTGCAGCACGTAAATCCATTTTTTTGCCCTCATTGAAGTCACTTTACGGCATTGTTTTGAGAATTGGGAGGATGAGAGAACCAATTAGGGGTTCGGCTAGTGGTTCAACTAGTTGGAACGCTGGTTCATAGATATTGATGTCGTAGTCCTGCAGATTTTGTGCAAGCACACATTTACGTTAAAATGTGGGGTAATAGAAAACTGGGGTTGAGAAGGCCTGAAAGGACATCGGAAGATGCTTTCAAAAAAGATCTGAGCATTTGACTACCTAGTATAGAGAACAGCATAAGATTTATGTAGCCAACCCTATTTAGAGGTAAAAGGTGGTTGTTATTATTGTTTTGAATCTTCATCGAAGTTGACATCACCTTGATAGTCTACTGCACATGGCACTTGGACACTCGTGGTCACATCTCTTAATTCAAATACTCAACAATGTCACACCATGTTACTTTTGTTTCATAATGCGTGATGCTGGGAATATGCTAGCCAAGCCTCATGACCATGCTTAGTCCTAGATCGGCCACATAACTGTAAATGAAGTCCCATAAGCAAGCTCAAAATTAGTGCGATTCCAACATGTAGATATCCCAACCCCCAAAAAAGGTCACCTCAAGACCAGCTCGACTCCTGGATTAGCAGATTTTATGACTGGGATTACCTGGTTTCCCAAAAGCTTTTGATCATGTGGCCGAGACACGTCTATGCCCTTTCAATTAACAGATGTTTCCACAATTTTCCATCTTGGTCTTAATCGATTTAAAACATGATCATGGTCCTAGAGCCATTCGAGAACTGAGAGAGGAGACTGTCCAGCGAGATAGGATTCCATGTTGAACTGGATAGTCAAAACCTTAGCCGATTTGGATGAGTAACCATAGATGAAAGTGCTTTGATCTAGTTTTTGACCATCTGTGGCTAAGTAAAGCAAGCAGGATGTAAAGGCCACTAGTCGGTCTAACTGGTTGATCACTTTTCATTTTCAAGCTTCCTGCTAGTTATCTAAGTTTGAATCTAATTGCCAATACATCCCAAACACTTGTTGCCGCATGACGCCTACTAGACAAGGCAAGATGGACTGGCTTAATTTGTGCCCCTCCCTGAAAAGACTGATGAGATAGATGTGCCAAGGTCTGCACTTCTGGCAATCCTTTCAGTTCATTTGAAGCAATAGGAATGTTGACTGGTGTGGTTCAATCAGTCCAATCAGCCCATCCATCCTGTCCAATTTTTGTGACGATGAGAATTTGTTGATAAAACAAGAAACATTGATGTTGGGGATTTTGATAAGACTTCTCATGGACTTCGTGTAGATTAATGGGGTTTAACTCAAGTGCATTGTGCACAATATCAAGCTAAAGAAGTCGAGTGCCTTTTATGTGGAAGTAGATACATTTTCCCTATCTAAGAAGTAGCTAATAGGATTTTATTGTTGTTTTCTACTGCTGTAAGTTTCAGATTGACTTCTGTAGTGCAACTATTGTGGTTAGATGTAGAATTAGTTGGTATAATTTGGTGAGTTTCATAGAGTAATTTGTTAACTTTTGTTGTGCAAACGTGAATCCTCTCATATGCTGCAGAGCCTCTGGATGTACTTGAGAGTTGGGTCACGGAATTATTTGGCAAAATCAAGAAAGGTCCTCCAGTGCAGTTTGAGTATGGAAAGGAAAGAGCTATCTGGAAGGCTGGTCAAATTTATTGGTTGGAAGCTGTCAAAGATGTGCATGTCCTCGACTTAACATGGACGTTGCCATGTCTGCGTCAACACTATTTAAAGAAATCGGAAGATTATCTAGCACATCTTCTCGGTCATGGTACTTCATTTTATTTGCGTTATGCTATTCTTTATACTCTTGCTATTCTCATTGATTGATTGGTCTCGTAATTCTCTCTTTTCACCCTACTGTTTCTGGTTTTTTCCTGTCTTCCCATAGATCTTGATGGAAAATACTGCATTTTGGTTTTTGCCTTTATCTAGAGCTGCTATGGTTAGTGATTTTTGTGAGTGAATAAATAAGTATACAGATTTGTGCGATTGTTTTGTATGTATGTATGTATCTCTACCTATGTTTATGCAGACAGACACGCCCGAGGACAATTTAGTGGCAGGAAGGTTTGGCTTCACTCACCTTATATGCACAGTGCTTGCATTCTGATGCTTGAGTGATGCTTGAGTTTGATATACTTGTTGAAGAATTTGGAGTACAAGATCCTAGGCTGTGATAACTTGGACAAAAGATCTGGTTCTGTTGTGCATGTGCACATAACCCGCCTGAATGCATATAAATTTATATGAATGTGCATATGGGAGAATATCTACATCAGCTATTCATTCTCATATGTTCCTAGATTATCTGTTATTTGCACAATATACTTTTAGATGATAAAATATGGTAAATTTTCAGAGGGAAGAGGCAGTCTGCATTCATTTTTTAAAGCTAGGGGTTGGGCTACTTCTCTATCTGCTGGCGTAGGGGATGAAGGAATACATCGATCTTCAATAGCATATGTGTTTGGGATGTCTATTCGCCTAACAGACTCAGGCTTGGAAAAGGTAGCATGGATGTAATTTTTTTCCTACTTAGAAGTCTTGTTAGCTGGTATCTCCCACAGTGGCTCATTTATTTAAGGGATAAGTGCATTGGAGTCATAAAACTTGTCATGAATGTGTAATCGAGTCCTAAAACTTTTAAAAAGTGCAATTAAGTCCTAAAACTTCCAAAAAGTGCAAACAAGTCCTAAAACTTGTCAAATTTGTCCAATAAAGTCCTTCCATTGTAGCACTTTTTGAAAGTCTTAGTACTTAATTGCACTTTCGTAACAAGTTTTAGGATATGATTGCACTATTTGAAAGTTTTACGACTCAATTGCACTTTCATGACAAGTTTAGGACTTCTAGTGCACTTATCCCTTTATTTAAACAAATTCCTCTCCATTTAAATGTGCTTTTCATTGTCTAATGTATTTATCTTCTTTGTGTGCTTGTTCTGCAGATCTTTGAGATGATCGGCTATGTTTATCAGTATCTCAAATTATTGCGTCAAGCTTCTCCCTCAGAATGGATATTTAAGGAATTGCAGGATATTGGTAACATGGAATTTAGATTTGCTGAGGAGCAACCTCAGGATGATTATGCTGCTGAACTTGCTGGTATGTCCTGTTATATTTTTGAAGTCAACTCTGTCCTACTACAGCTGTAGGCTATGTTAAGAGTCATTGGCTCATTTCCAAATTTGGAACCCTAAGGACAAATTTCTTCCCTTGAAGCACTTCAATCTAGTATTTAGTGGGCGTGCCAATCATAGTTTAGCTATTGCTGTTGGATGAAGTTCACCCTATTTTAGACTGAACGCCCATTTATTTGCCTCGGATGATTTATCATCTATTTGAATCACTAGGAGGTTTTGAAGGGGGGACATCACAATTCAGCAAAAATAAAGCAAATCCTTTTCTTACTTGTCCTATGGTGATGGCACAAGTTGCTGTTGCTTTTCTCTTCTTCTTCTGGCATATTTTTTTTTCTCAAATTGATGAATATTGAGCTAACTCTAGGATAAGTTTTGCAAAACGGAATAGAGCTTGTTTTGTTTTTTGGAATTCTTTCTACATTCTTGAACCATAATTGCCATGACCCATTTAATGGACCTAAGCTATGTTGATCAATCTTATTGCAGAAAATTTGCTTGTTTATCCAGCTGAGCATGTTATTTATGGAGACTATGCTTACAAGGAATGGGATGAGGAGATGATTAGGTACCTTTTGGGTTTTTTCTCACCTGACAATATGAGGATTGATGTTTTGTCAAAATCCATCGACAAGTCAAAAGGTAGTGTCACATTTGACTTGGGGGCTTGCAGTTATTGCTAGCTTCAGTTCTTGTTGAAAGGAGCCATGTAACTTTTACATTTGGCATTGTGAAATGAGGTCAAATTACTTCTCAATTTCCTCTATTGTTCCCTTTCTTCTATTTCAGATATCCAGATTGAGCCTTGGTTCGAGTCCTGCTATATTATGGAAGATGTTTCTCCAGTTCTGCTGGGCCTTTGGAAGGATCCTCCGGAAATAGATTCCTCATTGCATCCACCTTCAAGGAATGAATTCATTCCACGTGACTTTTCCATCCGTGTGGATGAAGCGCATAATCATGTTTCTTCTGTGTCGTCTCCAAGATGTATACTGGATGAACCGTTGATGAAGTTATGGTACAAGCTAGATGATACTTTCAAACTTCCTCGTGCAAATGCATACTTTCGTGTGAACTTGAAGGGGGGATATGATGATGCAAGGAGCTGCCTTATGACTGAATTGTTTATTCTCCTTCTTAAGGATGAGCTCAATGAGATCATCTATCAGGTAGCTATTACTCTGTTTATTTAAACTTTAAATTATATGGGCCTTATTGGCTTTCAAGTTTGTTGCTGCAGAGAGGTCACAGGAAATGGTTATAAAGTATGGGTTATTGAATCATTGGTGTAGTAACTTTAATACGTATGGTTTAAGTGATTGGGTTTGGGGCCATACATAATGGATATACATATCCAGCTTTTTGGAGACAGACTTTAAGCTTAGTCCTTGTATAGCATGCCATTTTCTACACATATGGTCTTTATGATATGGAGACCATGGCTTGTTTGAATAAAAAATGTTATTATTTTTGGTTAGTTGATGAACTTCAGTGATAGTGACTTTTGAGTATTGAAATTAACCATGTCAAAAGTTGTATGTTCCAGCTTGGATGTTTGACATGACAGGCTTTTTATCTGGCTGCAGGCAAGTATTGCCAAGTTGGAAACGTCAGTGTCATTCTTTAGTGACAAGTTGGAACTAAAGCTCTATGGGTTCAATGAGAAGCTTCCGATTCTTTTGTCCAAGATTTTGGTCATTACCAAATCTTTTTTGCCAACTGACGATCGTTTCAAGGTATAAGGCATTTTCCATGAAGGTCAATACAATTTACTAAGGCCTGCATCATTAGCATTATAAGGAAGACGCCCTCTAAATAGAAAATCCAATGTTATTTTGACTTGGAACAGTCAAAGAACTGAAGGGCTTCAAATTTACAGTTCAATCATTTCTATCGGTTGGACGTTCACATCAGCATAGGGTGGCGTCATTTATATTAATTAGTTTGTAATGCAAAAACTCTTTTCTTGACACATGGTGTTGCCCAGCTTAGACGTATAAGGCACATTCCAATTTTCCCAAATGCATAAGTTTGAGTGTCGCTGTAATGCATGTGGAGCTATATTTCATGTGTAAGAAGCTTATTTTTATGAATTTTGTAAAAAGTTCACCTGGGGCATTCTTAAGCAGTCAAATAAAGAAATAGTGTTATTCTGAGACACTGACTGTTCTCATACTATAGACAATCGGTGCTTTGAAAGTTGAATATTTCCTTAAGCATATTTAACAAATGCCGTGGGGGTATCTATAGGAAAAAACCCAAGTACTAATTGGTAGGAAATTAGTAAAGTTGGAGCATGGTTGAGTGTCATTGGATGTTTCTATGACTCAGAGAGGGCAGGAATTAGATACCCAGTACGTCCACTGGTGTTACATTTTTATAGATGAGATCCGGTTAAATTGGGTTGATTGTTTTGCCAGGTCAACTGGTTGAACTGGTTCAATTAAGGGATTACAATCCAATCACCTGACTTAAATATGTTATATCTTGAAAATAAAAATTCCTATACAATCAAATAGATGATTGATGATTTTTTTTTTCTTGAGATCTAAAGGAGCAATTATGCCTAAGTTTTGAGAGAAAGGGACACAAAAATATACATTTTTGATTGTGCAGTTTTGTTGCTCATTTTAGCTGTCTTCTTTAACAGGTTATAAAAGAAGAGTTGGAGAGAACTCTGAGAAACACCAACATAAAACCCTTAAATCATTCGTCATATTTGAGGCTGCAATTATTGTGCAAGACTTTCTATGATGTTGATGAGAAGCTGCATTGTTTGGGCAATTTGACTATTGATGATCTGAAGGCATTCATCCCTGTACTTCGTTCCCAGGTAAAGTAGATTATGATCAGCTTGGCTTCTTGTACTCTAAACTTAGTTTCAACAAGCGCTTTACCCATAGTGTGCTTTTGAGTTCCTTGTGATGTTGATTCCATGATAAGCATTCATTTGGAGAGACTAATATAGGATAGAGATCCATTCTTTTACATATTCCAATAAACAAGATAATTGTTCCCTCTTTTGCCTCCATGTGTATGGTTTGAAAATAGTCCATTGGGGATTCAGTATACATAGTAATCTAATCGTATTACACCAGTGCACAATTGATGCCTGCAAAGTGCGAGAGAAGTTTATTACTTCCTCAAACTTTTATTAAGTGAGGAGAGTAAAGCACTGATCTTGGACAGATACTGGAGTTATATTTTATGGGCTACTAAGGTGGTGTTTAGGGCATGGTTCCAAAAAAGCAATAGTAGGTGAATTTAATATTATTCTGGTATAAGTTTTCAATAGATATTAAGATCCAGGAAAATTCATGCTTTAGTCTTTCTTAGTCCTCTTTTCGTTTGGGAGTTATAGCTTGTCATCTTAAGTACCACGCCTATTCCAGACAAGCTGTGGGGGAAAAAAGTGTCTTCTGTTGAACATAGTCTAAAAATAGAGGAGTAAAAGCAGTGCTGTTTTCAGGTATCCAATGAAGATAAAGAAGGGAATGTTCTCCAGGAAATGAATGTCATGCTTAATTCCTAGTTAAAAAATCTGTTTACTTTTGGAGCCGAAGAAATTTTTGATTAAATGCTTGGGTTCTCGATGACTAGGCAACCTAGTAACAATTAAATATTTCTGGTTTCATTACAGATCAGTATATGCAGATTGCTGGGGGAGGTTTTATAAACGATCTTTATTGTCAACTTAGTTTTCATCTTGACAGCTTTATATTGAAGGCCTTTGTCATGGAAATTTGCTTGAAGACGAAGCTATTGTTTTATTGGAGGCATTTAGAGTCAACTTACATGTCCAAGCACTTCCAGCTGAGATGAGGCATAGAGAACATATTGTATCTCTTCCTTCTGGTGCAAACCTTGTAAGAGATATCAGGGCGAAGAATAAATCGGAGACAAACTCTGTTGTTGAGGTAAGTAGAATAAGTAACTGTGTGTTTTCTTTCTTCCTTCCACTGTTGTTTCTTTTCTGTGCTAAGCATATTGAAGATAACCAAGGAGTTGCTCCCATCAAAATCTAGAAGTTAGAAATAAGTTGTATGGGATCTGATCTTCTTCTACTTGTATCCATTCAGTGATGTCCATTTTACTCTTATATTCAATTCTATGCAGCTTTACTTCCAAATCGAACCAGAAGGGGGAAAAGAATCAATCAAATTGAAGGCTCTGATGGATCTTTTTGATGAGATAGTGGAAGAACCTCTGTTCAATCAGCTAAGGTTGTCATTGTTGCTGAAAGCTCCTCATACATTCAGATATTATGTGCCACTTGAGCATCTTAGCTCATAGTCGAGCAATTTGTTTCCATGATAGTAGTAAGAGGTGGAAGGTGAACTTGTCTTATTAATCATGTTGGGCCTTTCTGCATAAAGTTGGTTCTGCTTAGTTGTGCCATTCTTTACTAGCTGACAATAGAATGGGGCTGTCATTTTCTCCCATTTACATACATAGGGGTGCAATTTTCAAGCTAGAGCTATGTGTGATGCGCTTCTTTTTCTGGTTGTTGTTGCTACATTTTTGTTCTTTTTTCTCATAAGCTACAAATGATTTGTTAGAAAGTTCAGTTATAATTCTCTGTGAGTTGAGAGTAATATTTTGGTCTTTAATGGTTTCTCAACAACAACACTATTGTTATCGGGAATAATGAACTCGACTGAGGAGAATCTATAGTTTTTTCCATGGGACTTGGTTGATCCTTTTTTTCTGGATAGACATTCTCCTTTTTCTGGCCAAATCATCTTCTAGTTTCTTAATTATTTTTATTACTCTGCTGTGCAGGACTCAAGAGCAGCTTGGCTATGTTGTCGAAGGTAGTCCCAGGGTGACATACCGCATTTATGGGTTTTGTTTCTGTGTGCAATCTTCCAAATATGACCCTGTCTACTTGCTTGGAAGGATTGACAAGTTTATAGACAGTCTGGAAGAATTACTGGTAAGCATCTGTGTGCCTCTTTAATCTACATAGATACTTTTACTGCTCAAAAGCTCTTCTCATACTTGTTGGTAGTGTGCTTTTTACATTGCTAAGTGAGAACTGCTGTGGTGGCTTATGTCCCTTCCGGTTGGTGGTAGATTTATGATGACGTTATTTAAATCAGTAATTGTTTTAATCTTGGTTTGAGGGAGGTATTTAGAATAGCTGGATAATATCACCAGAAAATGTGGATGTTGGTTATTTATATCTGGTTAATTTATGTACTCTTGTGGAAATGCTGCTTTTGTCTAAGTTGATGACATCAAACAACTGTAACTAACTTAATTCCACTAAGTGTGGTGGGCTGAATGGATTTTTTTTTACCATTGTTCTTGATATGTATCAAGTCTTTGCTTAAGTTATGATGCTTTTGAGCAAGGTGGCTCTTCCAGTGTAGCTTATGGTTTCAATATACTTATTGAGTTCATGCGAATATAGGATATGGCGTACCATGAATACTTAAAAATCACATCATCTACATGAATGGTTATTCAGTCTTGTAATGCACCTGATTCCATGGTTTGTTGAGGCCTTCACTGGTCTCAGGGATTTAATATCATCAGAGTCTGCTTCTCAGAGAAGATTTCCAACTGCTCATCATGTTTGGAGATTTATTTGTTGCAGGGTGGCCTTGATGAATGTACGTTTGATAATTACAAAAATGGGTTAATATCGAAGCTGCTGGAGAAAGATCCATCCTTGACGTATGAAACTAATCGATTCTGGAGTCAGATAATTGATAAAAGGTATTATTTTTAATACAGACTAATTATGACATTAACGTATTTGATAATTTCTTTAAGTTGTTTTGTTTCTATCGTGCTTTGACTTTCTCAAATATTTTAGGTCGTCATTATTAGCTGCTAAACAATGTGAACTTTAATGTTATCTATGAATTTTTAATCCATCCTTGGGTTCTTGGAGAATGAGCCTTCATACGTGTAAGCACGGATGAACTATTTGACTTGCATGTGCAATATCTTAGTTAGCCAAGGTTTAGGTATGATACTTTCGATTAATATGCCTGAAATTTTTTGAGGTATTGCAAAAACTTGCAGCTCCAATCACATTATTCTTCACATTTGCTTTTGCCTTGGAATGATTAGACAGCCATGCAAAACATTCTTCTGCAGTATCGAGAGGTGCTGATGGATTTTTTTCTTTGCTTTTTATCCCTCGAAATACGATACAAACTTAGTGAGGTTTTCTCTTTTGATCAACTCTTTGTTCCCTGTTCTGGTGCAAGTGTAACTACTCTCTTATGTAATGGTGTACCTACAATGAATCGTCTTGATTTTAAGGTGCACAATCTGGAAGCTGACTATAGATCCATGATTGTCCTAGATTACTTCTTGTCCTTAAATTTTTTTATCTTTTTGAATCTCAAGCGACATGAATGTGTTTACTTTCAGGTACATGTTTGACTTCTCAGAGAGAGAAGCAGAAGCTCTCAGAAACACCAAGAAGGATGAAGTCATTAATTGGTATAAAACATACTTGCGCCAACCATCTCCCCGCTGCAGGAGACTTGCTGTGCGGGTATGGGGTTGCAATGCTGACTTGAAAGATGCTCATGCACAAAGAGGTCCTATGCAAGTCATTGATGAACTTGCTGCATTCAAGTTGTCATCAAAATACTACCCAGGTCTTTGTTGAGCAGATGCTACCTGGAGAAAAATAGTACTTGCTTGGACTATAGATGATCTCCAGGAAAGCTAGCTGCTGGGGTCAAGTTCGACTAATTTCTTCTTGAGATGAATTTACAAGGCCGTGGGAACTGATGATACACAATGATGACATGTCTAGGTTCCCAATGATTGTTGTACTCTTTAAGTGCAAGTGCGGGGTTTCAGGACCTGCCTTTGACCATCGATGAAGAGTTAAAATTCTTTTTCATTGAAAGGCGGGAATGTCAAGGAAATAAAAGATCCGACTACCTTCCTAGTAAAGGATTGGCCGAAAAAGGAAGATTATTTAATAAAGGAAGTCATTGTTCTCTTCCCTTTACCTAGTAGAGACTGCATTCTAGCTTATTTATCATATTCTTTGTTGCTGCGGGGATGTTGGTTTTTTTCTGGTCGGAAGTGTGGATGATTTTTAGCCAGCTTCAGCTTGTTGCTTGTTCCGATTGTAAGACATTCTGCGGAAACAGTTCTAAAAAGCTGTTGGTAAGGATACAGTAATGAGGATCGACTATTATTGCTTTTTTTTTTTTTAAATTTATTTTGCCGGTCTATAATTTTGGAGCTTTCGTATTGATGCAGGCGTTGGCCTGACATCTACGGAAAATTTGCTAGTCTCACTTCAATTGCCCATCAAGATATAGCACACGTGTCATATTATTTCCTTTGCTCAACATTTGAAGTGGGGGCTCTTGATTGCTGTCATAATAAGACAAAAGTATTTAGAGTAGATGCTTTACACAAGAACTCAATGTTGATAAATTTTGATGTGCGATGCCCGTGCTTTGGTCACTTCGAGCCTCCCGTTTTATTTCCTAGGAAAGTGATGGTTCAGGGAACATCTTTTCTCGTTCTCCAAATGTGGGGGAGGGAAGCTACTCGAGAATGTCTGCCTAACGGGAAAATGTATTTTGTCGGAGGAAATCCGTATTTGAACTGGAAAATAGACGTGCCTGCCACGTGATAATCGGAAATTATTTTCCTTGTTTTTTTTTTTTTTTGCTTGGCAATATATAAATAAGTATATGGCAAGGGCATGAGAATTGAATATCACGGTCGTGGGTTCTTCAATGATAATTACCACATTTTCAGCTGAGATAAGTTGATTTACAAATGCGTTGATCTGGCAATTGCATTCCACACCTCTATGTATGATTCTATCAGCAGCATCCTTGATCTCCCACGGTCAACCATCGCCTGGACGAGCTCTTGCCAACCACAGTGGCATTAGTTGTCCTTTGTCACCCTCAATCATAGCTGGCACCTAATAACAAAATAAGTGAGCAGTCCTATTATCATGATTGTTTATTTTTGGTCACGGCACGATCGATATCTCTATCTCCATCGATATTCACTCGTGACTATCGTCATCAGCTATGTACATCACGTCATTTTTGTAATATGTCGATGAAAGGGAATTTGCGTGGGTAGAGCCTTTGTTCTCGAAAGGGAAAGGGAGTAACCAAAATGTAAATGTGTGTGCAAAACAAAGAGGGAATCTCGTATGTGTGTTTGACCTCGGAGTCGGACAAATAGCTGGGAATGCAGCAGGGGACAGCACATGCGAAAGGGACGAGAGAGTTTGGGGGTTTGGGTGGGCCTCGTGGGATCGGGATCGTCGATGCTCCGTCAAGAAAGAAAATGAATTCATAAAGGGAAGGGAAGGGAAGGGATGTGCGAGTGCCAGTGCCACCGCCACCGCTAATCGTAATTGGTAAATTCGGTAAGACATCCCCCAATCAATCATATACACCTTAAATAATCAAAGTCATCATCCCCGTCCCAGTCTTGCCCGTTGAATTTTGGTCATTTTCCTCCTCCCTCCTCCTCCTCCTCCTCCTGGTCGCTCCCTGCCGTCCTGCGGGCCTTCATTTTTCATCCGGGGGTTTGCCGATTTCGATGGTCAAAACCTGAGTCCCATGATCTCCCTTGATCTCCCAATCCTTTGCCCACCAGCCTTTCTTCCTCAATCAATGCGATTCTCCCTCCGGTGACCTCTCTCTCTCTCTCTCTCTCTCTCTTCTCGACGTGTGTATGTTTCGTTGTCGTTATTGTGGGCCTTTAAGGGTGCAGATCTAGGGTTCTTGAATGCTGAAATTTGTGTTCCAATCGCCTTCATATTTCCGTTTCATACCCCGACTCGTGGCGTCGGCGGATTTAACTCTCTTTGTCTGAATGTTGTTATGGTCGACAGTTGAGCTGCCCTTCTTTCCCCCACCCCACCCCGAAATTCAGGTTTATTCTCCCCGTCGAGAACGCAGGTATGAGGCAAATTTGCTTTCTTTTTTTTACCCGGCATCAATGCCGGCCTTCCGCGTCTCTCCCTCTCGACTTACGGGAGTCAGTGATTTGATCGTAGATCGATCCAGATCGCGGAGGGGGGCGCTCAGTAGGACGTACTGAAGATGAGTGAGAACAAGGGATTCCAGCTGGGCACCATCGGAGCTTTGGGTCTGTCCGTGGTATCTTCGGTGTCCATCGTCATTTGCAACAAGGCCCTCATCAGCACCCTCGGTTTCACGTTCGGTGAGTATGGATCTCGAATCAGATGTCGCCTCCATAGCTTCCTCCTTTTCCTAGAATTAGGTCTATCGAGAGAATCGTCATGCATATAATAAACTCACAGTAGTATTGGATCCTCCGGTGCAGTTGTCGCGTTCGAGCTACGTTTTGATTCTTTTCGAAAAACAAATTGGTGTACCGGCTGTAAATATTGCCTTTTGATGGTGTACTTGGAGGGTTTTGAAGTTTTGGCTACTGGATTCTTCTATCTTTTGTTTGATTCTACCGAGTAGAATTCACTTGGAGACCACCATGACGTGGGATGTGAGCACTTGGCTTTCTGATTTTTATCTATTGAAACTAATTAGGATATTGTATATCCATGGTTTCTTCATTTACTGCACATAAATTACTAATATTTGTCAATTGCAGCATGCTGTTCGTTTATCTTTGTGTTAAAGGATGCTACTGTCTCATTTTTAAATTTCGGTTCTTGCAACTTCAGACACGGTCTCGATTCTCAGATATGTAACTGCTTGTTTGGCAACATTTGCTCTACTTCCCTGACCATTTTTACGGTTATATTACGGTTTAAATCCATAGCCCCCTTTTGCTTGAATTTACTTCCTATATCGTGGGTGTAAGAAGAATGTAGTTTTTTGAGGTTTTCCAGAGCTTCTCGATTCACTATGCTAATTGTGCCTTATGCAGCCACAACTTTGACAAGCTGGCATCTGCTGGTCACGTTCTGCTCGCTTCATGTGGCATTATGTATGAAATTGTTCGAACACAAGCCTTTTGATGCGAGAGCTGTCATGGGATTTGGAATACTGAATGGGATATCGATTGGATTATTAAATCTCAGTTTGGGTTTCAATTCTGTTGGTTTCTACCAGGTAACACTTCAACCCTTTTGCTACTTGAAATGTTCAGAGCACGGTCCATGTTATCCATCTTTCTAGGGACCAGGCTTTTTCTTTTTTGAACATCGTGCCATTTGCCGAATAATATGCAGATGAAGATCAAGTAATCTTACATTCTTATATATTTTCACAGAGTACACTTCACATCAATTGTTTGTTTTCTGAATAACTAGGGCTTACCGAATGCATGTTCGTGGAAATGATTCCTTACTTGAAGTGGTCTCTCTGAAGATTTACCTCTGTTTAACTGTAGTGATTTTTCCTCTAGCCTAAGCCTTCATTCTACTAAGATGGCGAGATCTTTGTTGGTTTTTGACTCTCAGATGACAAAGCTGGCAATCATCCCCTGCACTGTTCTCTTGGAGACTCTTTTCTTCAGAAAGCTATTTAGGTGGGCCCTCAGCAATGTCCCTCTGCGGCTTGTATCTCTTGTAATATGAATATTCCTTGTGTGAGTGACTAAGTGTGCTGGGTACTTGTAACTTGCTAAAACAACCCCCCCCCTTCTACAAAACAAAAATGAAACCTGCCTGTTGGTTGACTTACCTTTCAGTTTGTGTATATCATATAATTTATAATTTATGTAGTCTGGCTTCTTCTGCTGCAACTTACATGATAGTTTACTCATGCTTGTTAATTGTTGTTGCAGTCGGAGTGTCCAATTTTCGCTCGTAATTCTTCTTATTGGTGTTGGGATTGCAACAGTAACGGATTTACAGCTCAATGTTTTGGGCTCTGTATTGTCACTGCTCGCAGTGCTTACGACTTGTGTTGCACAGATTGTATCCTCAGTGTTCTCATCACAAGTATATTGTCTCTCATTGCATTCATCACTTTGCTCAGTTGACTATATGTACTTCTAGAACCCTTTTATTGGCCTGGTTTTTATCACTATTCTACTTTACTTGAGACCTTAATCATGATTCTTAGATGACTAATACAATCCAGAAGAAGTTCAAGGTTTCTTCAACCCAGCTTCTGTATCAGTCTTGCCCTTATCAGGCAATTACGTTGTTTGTCACGGGTCCTTTTTTAGATGGCATGCTGACGAATAAAAATGTTTTTGCTTTCAAGTATACCCCTCAAGTGCTGGTGAGAGTCGACTGCCTTCCCCTCCTTCTTTGCTGAGGTTTATTCTCATAAATGGTTGTAACTAACTAAATATGCTGTCTTCATTGCAGTTCTTCATTGTTCTCTCCTGCTTGATATCTGTTTCTGTAAATTTTAGCACATTTTTGGTAATCGGAAAAACATCACCTGTAACATATCAAGTCCTTGGACATCTGAAGACTTGTCTGGTTTTGGCTTTTGGCTATGTTCTGCTTCACGACCCTTTTAGCTGGCGCAACATTTTGGGTATCTTGATTGCCGTAGTAGGGATGGTACTTTATTCTTACTATTGCACAGTTGAGACCCAGCAAAAGGCTAATGAGGCATCCGCTCAGCTGACCCAGGTATATTCATTTGTTGGCATTTTATTGTTTTACATGATATCGTTCTCTCATTATTTTCTCAAACAATCCTTTGAATTCTACAGTGCTGGAAAGTTACTCTTTTCTATTCCTGTCATCTAGTCTTTTGTTTTATTAGTTGTCTCTTTGCTTTCGTCTTTTTTGTCGTATTGTTTTATAGACTTCTAATGGGAGCCTATGCTCTTATCTCCATGATGGCAGCCCAAGGAAAGTGAAACTGATCCGCTAATTGGTGTGGAGAACGGAAGTGCAGTCTTAAGTGATAGCGTTGTTACAAAGGGCCCTGTGTGGAACTCAAACAAGGACCTACATGCATGAAGTCATCCACCTTTAATTAGGCATTTTAGGAAGCAGCAGCTTAGGTGAATTGGTAGTGTCTCAAAGGTACTGCTCTACCAAAAAGTCCTGCTGGATTCCTGAGATCAAGACTACGATGCTCTATGTGAAGTTAGATTTTGGAGTCAAGAGAGACGTAGCTTATACAGCAAACTTAATGATTCTTTTTCCTTGTTGATGTTTGGAGAAATGTTGACCTTAAATACCGAAAAGAATACTGGATGTTTCTTTGATGCATTTAGCTTTCTTCATACTAAAGCAAACATAGCGTCTTTTGAGGCCTTTCTTTCCCCCGAGTTATTGTTCTCATTTTCCTTTCCAGTTGGTGAACGTGCATCTAGCGAGTGTTACAAGCAAGACATAAATTGAATAAAACCCGAATAGCTTCATAATTCTGAAACGAGTCATGGGATTTTTATTTTTATTTTTTTTTGGGGCCGGAGTTCTTGCCCCGTTTGATTCGGCTTTGGAAAAATGCCCTTACTAGAATGCAAATATCCTTGAGATAAAGGGGCTTTTGGAAATGTTAGACCGTTTGGTAAATTATAGCTTTGAAATGCAACTTAGCATAAACACGTTTGGCAAAATTCACATTTGTAATTAGCTTTTGTTATTTTTTATTTTTTTAAGTCTGAAGTAAATTCCGATGGCCGGCCACCGTCGGACGGCCAGATTTGGCCATCATTGGATCGCCAGATCTGGCCGCGCGAGGTTGCGGAGGCCGATCCGGGCGTCGTGACCTCGGCTAGCGTCGGCCTCTTGGGCACGCGACCTCGGCCCGACGCGTTGGCGAGGTCGTCGACCTAGGCACCCGAGGTCGCCCGACCTCAGGCCACCTCGCCTGAGGTTGTGTGACCTCAGGCGAGGCTTCCCGGCGGCCAGATCTGGCCGCTCGCGGCTAAGCGCCGCCCACCACAAAGAAGAAGATGAACAGTGAAGAAGAAGGCGAACGGTGGAGGAGATGATGAACAGTGACTTGGTGAACAGTAAAATTGTATTTCCGAAATGCCTAA
Organism: Eucalyptus victrix; assembly: GCA_016097545.1. NCBI lineage: Eukaryota > Viridiplantae > Streptophyta > Magnoliopsida > Myrtales > Myrtaceae > Eucalyptus > Eucalyptus victrix. The sequence continues at coordinate 39,720,306 of CM027836.1, read as the reverse complement.
TGCTCAAAGCTAGTCCTCCTCGGCATTCGGCTTTTGGCATTTAAAATGCACGCATTTCGCAAATGGGCATTCAAAAGCCCAACCAAACACACAAAATTTTTCTCAAGGAGCTTTGGGGCCCAAAGCCCCTTGGGAAAGCCCAACCAAACGGTGCCTTAAGTCATGGTTCAAACAGGGAAAAATCGTGCGCTCATCCGTCAGACAGGGAAAATATGGATAACCTGAAGATTTGGGTTTCTTCTCGTAGACGTTGCCGACAGATTTTTTTTTTTTTTTTATTGACAAGTAGATCAATTTTATATGGCTAGCGGTTAGTGTGCGCATGGGTCATCAATCAAACCATCGTGGGACTTTTCTTTACCATGCTGCCATCGTGATCGTATAAAAACTTTCTTTTTTGATCGTGACATTCATCCTGAGGGTAAGTCAAAGTACATAGTTGGATTCGGCATGCTTCATCCCTCGGTGTGGAATGCCCCACATACCCTATCATACTTTGATATCACGAGCACCTCTGGTTGCCCTTAACTTCCGGCATCTATCACGGGAGGAATCTTATCAGATTAAGGCTCTTTCGGCAAACACTACGTGAGAAAATTAGAGAAGTGCAGTCTTTCATTGAACCTGGTTATTCGTCCACTTGGTTGGATAGTCTCAGGGAAGTAACAAAATCTTCAATGTCTAAACTTTGGAAAATGGAAATTTGGTCAGGCATGGGTAACCGTTGGTCATCCAACTTCGGCACCCTATAATGAATCCCCATAATTCAGGAATAAATGGAAGATGGTACTGAATCTGAACATAAGCAAAAAGAGCTTGATCTTAGCGAATTCTTGGAATCAGTCACTTTATTCCATTGGATTCTTCCTCCAACTAATTTGATACTTGAGACATGCGTTCTAGACCCAAAGGCAAAGAGAAGAACAAGTTCGACCAGGATATACCCAATTCTGAGGTGGACAAGAAGGGAAAGCTAACAAAGATTTATTATCACTATAATTTACATGAGTAAGCTACAGGCTTAGGTTAGACATATGAAACCAGATTTGCTCGAAAGCCTTGACAATGTGAGGGTGATAGTAGGGAGGATTGAGGGATAGATAACAGGCAAGCAGGTCTTCCAAATCCTTGGAAGCACTGATGTCATTTTCCACAATCATCTCCACCATCGATTCCCAGAAGTCTCTCTGTGGATCCACCGATGACTTCACTACCGCAAAGCTGTCCGCCAGATTCTTATTGCTGAATTTTACAGAGGATATGCTCTTTCTTGCCTGGGCCGGAACTACTTGAATCCTCGGAGAATTACCTCGAACCTTAATACCGGGCTTCCTCATTCTGGCAGGACTGGTCTTTTGTGTCTGTTCCTGGGAACTCGAAGTTGATGAAGCTCTTGATCTTGGTCTTGGTCTTGGTCTTGGTCTTGGTCTTGGTCTTGTAAAAGATGCTTTTGTGAGGACCGGAGGAACCGGAAGGATAGGCCGTGGAGTGGTATTAGTAGAAGTGCTTTGATCTTGGTTAATGTCGAATATAATGTCCGTAGTGGAAGAAGTGAGTTTACAATCGAAAGAGGCTAAGGCATCGTCATCACTTTCAGATTCAGATGACGAGTGAGATGGGTGGTGATGATGCTGAAGACGATTGTAGATGTAGTCGGGTTCAGGGGAAGCATCGATATTGTCGTCAACATATGGAGAATGGGTGGGACTGTGAGCGGGCTGTGTCCACACAGGAGTGGGAGAAGAAGGCCTGTAGATGGTTTTCCTGCGGGACTTATGAGTGGAAGACGAAGAAGTGCGAGGCGAATAAGAGGAAGAGGGTGCAGCCACATTCTGGTGGTGCTTCTTCAGGGAAGAATGATTTCTTCTGCCGCGGCTGCTCATATCCTTAAGCTTGTAGAACCAAGCATTTGGCATCATATCGGACAATCTGAACCTGTAGTTACCCATCTCGACAAAGAAGTGCTGGAGGTCTGACTGATGAGATGAGGATTAAGAGAGATAAAGCACTACCATCTGAGGTCTCTAGTTAAGCTGAGTTGTGAAAGGGTAAGTGCAGAGACAAAGCGAGGGTTCTGTTTCAGTTTCGGTCTCATCCTGCTCTACCACAAAAGCTTAAAGGTTTCTTGCAGGGGATGACTTTCTGGCATCACCTCACTCCAGCCTTTAATGCACATCATGAAAAGCAAAAAAGCATAGACAACCAGGAGAATGAAGGAATGTGACAACTCTCCTCCATTCAATTATGACATACAGTGGAATGATTCCTTTTATGGAGCATGGCACACCAAAAATTTAAGCTTCATGATGAAGCACTAAGTTTTAGTAAATAATTTTTGGGGAAAGCAAGAGGAGGGGCCCTCTATCTCACCAAAAATTCATAGGTGATCCGGGTGCATACGAATCCAATGCATCCGAGCTCTTGATGACAGTGGGTCTCGTGTGAGATTCAGATGATTTATGGACCGGATGCATTGGGCTCACATGCACCTGATGTATCTATAAGTATCTCGTCTAATGCCAAAGAGTGGCCCTCCTTACCATAATTTCATGCTTCTACAGGAATGATGATATTCTTTCTACAGTAATAACTCATCAACCTCAAGAGGCCCACTTTGCCTCCTCCTCCTCCATCTGCACTCTCACACAATATTGACGTCTTTTTTTTTTCACTCCTTTTGTATTCCCGACCCGCAGAATTCGAATTATATTGGAGAATTGATTCTATCCCCACTGGCTCACACATCCAACGAGGAAGCAACGAGCTGACACTCTCCTCATTTGGACGTACTGTCGTCACACTTTGTAAAAGATCCATGCCCATCCCCCCCAAAAAAAAGGGAGAAAAAGATAGAAGCATAGCCGCTAGTACTAGGTCTCAGGTACATCACACTCACCTATATCCATGAACAGCTAACGAGTTATGCTTGTGTGGTAGAATCAAAGTTTGAGATTGAGGAGGGAAGAGACGGTAGCAGCACACTTCAGATGCTTGACTCTCGTTTAGCATTTTGTATGAAAGAAAAAAAAAAATGGAAATAAAGTAATCCATTAAGGTCGGCACAGTTGAATGGGGGATTGGAGGATTTTCGACTTAAGAAATAGTATCACCCGTTTCAATCCCATTAAGTCCGTACAAACTGCTTAGGGCGTCCCCGGTTATTTAATGAAATGAGGAAAAACAACGAAGAAGCACATAAAACTGTTCTTGGTTTGGTAAGATTTTTTTTTTTTTTTTGTCGGTTTGGTTTGGTAAGATGAATAGCAAAGAATGTGGTGAGTCTGCTCCTCCGCCCGTTTTGTTCCTTGTTTTGGACAACAGCCCAATAAGTATGGAGCTTCATGGGCCCTGCCCATTCTTTTCCACGTTGTGCAAGCCCTCTTAGGAGTAATCATGGTCCGAGTTGGACCTGTCCAATACCTAATTTAGAAACCAACCTGTATAGTGTTGGTCTCCAATTTTTAATACCAAAGACTGACTTGATTGAGCCTAGAACCGAGAATTGAATTGATCCTAGTTTTAGGGTTAACTTGAGACCAATTGATAATTTTTTTGTTTCATTTTTTTGTATTCCTTGAAAGACAAACCTATTATTTCAAATTACATATCCATCAATAGGAATGGTTGCAAGATGAGGGCGAGCCACGAGACGAGTGGACAAAGGCAAGTCGCGAGGTGAGCAACAAATGGTGAGTGTTGCTCACAAGTGAAAAGGGTTTTTAATTAAGGCTTTGTTTCCTTTTGATTTACTTGGCGACAAGCGAGGCTAGTGAAGAGAGGCAAGTGGGCAAGTGTTAAGCGAGGAGTAGGCAAGCGAGGAGCGGGCATGGAGTGACGAGTAGGGCGAGCAATGAGTAGTGTGAGTGAGTAGCGAGCGCCGAGTGCTGAGTGTGGCTAGTGTCCCGTGGTGAGTAGGCAAGGTTGTTTGCAAGTGAAAGTTGTTTCTTTCAAGTACAAATTAAAGAGGATAAAGAAGAAAGAAGAGGATAAGAAAAAAAAAAAAAAAAGAGAGAACAAGAGTACTGGAGGAAGAGGACGCTATTTAATATCGTTTAACATTGTTTAAGTTAGGACATAAGAACATTATATATAAAAAGAATATATATATATAGAATATATAGTCGGGGTTGGTTAGGGGTGGACTAATCCTAAAATATATATATATACATATATAGTCAGGGTTGGTTAGGGGTGGACTAATCCTAAATTTTAAATACCGAGAACCAATCCACATAGTTCTGGATCAAGAATTTCAGGACTAATGATAGATTCAATCTTTCTAAGAACTAGATTAGGATCGACAAGATTGGGCTAATTTAAAGTTGGTCTAGGGTTGACTCTGGACTAATGCTCACCACTAAGCCCTCCATAGCAATTTCACAATGGCCGTGCTTTTGCTTATGTGGAGTCATACTACCATTTTTCATATATATTATACATCCAGAGAGAGAGAGAGAGAGAGAGAGAGAGATTGAGTAATTAATGGTTTATTTTGAATCTTGTGGATATCATTCTCGTCTCACAATCTCTCCTCTTCATAATAATTATGGATCTCACATCGGTCACCATGAAATTGGATACTTGGTATTGTTGAATGATGAGAGAGAGAGAGAGAGAGAGAGAGAGAGAGAGAGAGATGTTGGTGGAGTGTAGGGTGTAGAAGGAACACAAAGCAAAGGAATCAAAGGTGAGAACAAATGCATAGCGACAAATGCAAACCCCCCCTTAATTCCCATTTTTGCATTCACTTTTTACCTTCCCTCCACATCCGTGCACGTTCACGCGTCGACCCTTCTCCTCATTCCATTACTGGTCCACTTTCAGAAACTTTACTCCTATTCTTATTTCCAGGCTTTTAACCCCCTCAGGTCAGGCCACGAGTTGAGTTGTCCAAAAGCCAAGTGATTTTCACTGTAAAATAATTCCAAAGAAAGTACGAATTTGCGGAAGTCATGAAATTTATATCTTTAAGTTAATTATGAATAAATGGGAGCAAGTGGTGCGACTGCGACACCCCCCGCATACATGCTCTCGAAATGGCCACACTCCAGACAGTCTACTGTTGGGTTAGTTCGGATATTTTGTCAGGGCCTCCTTGCCCTTGGAATCTATCAACATACGAACGCATAGCAGAGTTTGAGACCCAGCTATATGTTGGAATAGTTCTGGTGCATCGATCACGTGGCAATTGTCATGGTTTCGCAGCTTGGAGTTGCTTTCCTCTACCCATGTTGGCCGAGTGCTGTACTCAGTTAATTGATCGGCATGCATTCACAGGTCTACTCTTCTTTTCTTTTACGCTTCGCCTCCATATCACGTTTCAACACCCATAACCGCCAATAGGAGAAATTGTTAAACCTGAGTCTAGTCTACGTAATAAAGCGAAAGACACGCATGGAGGATGGGAAGTGCATATATATGTGCATCAACACCGGAAGGCCCTTTTTGGAAGTGACAACTTAGGAATGGTTTGATTATTATCAAAGAACCCCTCATTGGGATTGGGTCACCTTTTTCCATTTTGAGTCCTCCCCCCCACAACCCCCAATCCCCCCAAAAAAAAAAAAAAAAAACACCAACCGCCCCCGCTGCATAAATTTAGGGGTTGCATGGAGGTGAGTCTCGTGGATTTTTTCTAACTGTGGAAGATTCTTCTATCCTCAATCTAGTGCTGCCAAGAGACAAAAATCTGAAAACATTTGTTAGTAGTATCCAACTTATTAAACTCCCTTCAGTTTTCTTGCTCGGGTTTGTGATGAAGATGGAGTTGGAGTTGGGGTTGAAGCGAATCAGAGGGTGTGCTGGTGCCCTGTTCATGTGCTCCGTCTTCCTCCTCTCAGTTTGGGCACTCTCTCTGTCTCATCCCACACCTACTCCTCCTCCATGTGTTGGGTTGGATGGTAAGTGGTTCTTGTTCCGCGAGGGTTATGAACAGTGACCCATTGGGCTTGTTGAGCTGGGTCCGACATCATCTCTTGTGTACATTCCTGCCTTGCAGGTATGCTCAGTCCTCCACTGCCTGGCAAACCTCATCCTAATTATATTCAGGTACCTACTTCATTCACATTCGGGTTTGCTAGCTATATCTCACTGTGTTCCGGTAAACCCTTGAGGGCATATGCCATTGGCAAAAATTGCAGGAACTGGCGTCTGAGATCATGGTGGTGGGAGGAAGGAGGGAATTGAGAACAAGTGGTCCCGGATCTTCACCACCGCGATGCAACTCAAAATGTGGCAAATGCACACCTTGTAAGCCTGTTCACGTGCCGGTGCCGCCGGGAACACCGGTCAAATCCGAGTACTACCCTGAAGCTTGGAGGTGTAAATGCGGCAATAAGTTGTTCATGCCTTGATCATATCCCTTTCTCCATCTCTCCCATTTTCTTTTAGCCGTAGTTATCTATAGCTGTTACCCTCACTTTATGTATTGCCGTGCTTCAGATTTAAGCATATTTCATCGATCTATTGCTCAGGCGACATTGTCGATGAATATAGTTTTGAGATTTGAGAATATTGTGCCGACATTTCTCAAATGGATTTCTCTCTCGCGTGACTCTTAACATGCGAATAAGCTGGAACACCATCTTCATAATTCGAGGTAAGGTCCATGAGTTCACTATGGCAAGCTGCATTTCATGATCGGCATGATCATTACTGGTGCGGGCATCTGTGTTCTTAGCAACTCAACGTCCACACGGAGCTTACAAGTATCTTTTCCCTTGTGTGCTTTGTTAGGAAAGAAGAGAAATGTGCGGACAATAGCTAATACTAGATAATGTAGCAGAATGTTACTAATGTTAAGCATTACCCCCTTGTTTATTTGAACACCTGTAAGTCTAGGACATCACATCATTTACCAATTTTCTAGAGCAAATTCGATATATGTAATATGGCAAATCCCTTCGTTCGCAAAGCAATCTTTTGCGCCATTAATTGGAGCTTGTGACTGTGCACTCTTTGGTAAAGTCATTATGGCAACGACGCATGAAGTTACTTGTGGAGAAACAGTTTTTTCACCGGCAATGTTTTTTGTGCAAAGTAGGTCTCTATATTTTTTTTTTAATTTTTTTTTGTTGGCTCTCTTTTCTTGTTCTGTACAAATTGTGCTAAAGCGGGGAAACTCCAAGTGGGACTTACATGATCCGTTGATATACGAGAACTTACAAGAACTTGCGAGCAAGTTACCGAATGGCGTAGAGATTATATGCAGGCCAAGAAAAGGACAAAGCCTGAGGAGGGGGGTCATGTGATGGATTGAGATTGGGTCTTTGGAGATGGGCCACTTGTTGGTGTCTGCTTAGCCCCTTCGGATTGCAGCCATTAAAATTACGTGACCCACGTCGACTGTATCGCAGAGGCCACATCCCATCCATTTCTCAGTCAGATTACGACTTACAAATCAATCACTCACCATAATTTTTTCCTCTTCAAGAGCGATTAAAACATTCAACTGAACTCTAAGACACCCGCCGCACAGATCGGTACCTTCCAACTACTCCTCAATAATCTTGCCTAGATCCGAATCGGTTCCCAATAAATATCCCATGCAGATCGTTGGTTACTCTGCCCAAGCGGACGTGCTTCCCTAACTTTGGTTTCCTCATAATAGTACATGTGCCTATTCATAGAGCACAACCCGACGAGTGAAACGGTGGAGGTGCTACCCTTGTCGAAAACCTACGGAGATCTCTTCGAGGACGAACCCAACAAAAAGCCGAAATTAGGGAACCGGATGAAAGAAGGGTGAAGAAGTGGCACCATCCTCATCTGGTTTTCCACGCTATAGTCAAAACTTATATTAAAAAAATAAAATAAAATAAAATGCAGTTCTGAATTAGGAGCCAAGAAGACGTGTGAGATGATAGATCGCAGGAAGTTTCGGGAGCGCAACCTTTACCACACGCGTGGAATTTGGAACAAGGCCACGAAAGATCGGAGATCGTACGTATCACCTGTTACGTGTGCCCCTGCCTGCCGCACCACCTGCCGTTGCTTCCTCACGACTTTTTCGCTTTGCGTCAAGTCCTGTCCTTTTTCCCCAGTCGCCACCTGTCCCCACCTTCTCTCTCTCGCTTTCACACTTGTTCTCCCCCAAAAAAAAAAAAAAAAACTCTGCGCTTCCCTCTCGATTCGTTCGAATTATAAGGGAATCGACTTTACCGAAACTTCCCTCCATGGCCGCTCGTAACTAAAATTCAACTGGGCAAAAATATCGAGTGCCGCATCAACTGGTCCAGATCGATTGCTAGTGTTTGGTGAGCGTGTGGCTCAAAACTAATAGTCAAAGTCCAGTATATCACCCGACCTACAAGTAATTACAACTCCCCTTTGGAGGGGAGTGGAATTCATTTTAGGATTATTATTATTATTATTCTGCATAATCTCATTGAAATCGGCGTCCTACCCTCTTTATCTATGAGCATTAGATATTGTTAATGTAAAATCTTAAAAAGCCGAGTGTGACGTCAGCCGCCGCTTATGAAATTTCGTTTCACCCACCCATAAAACTTTACGGGGCTTCCTTCATCTGGTCCGTCGGCTTTGACTGTCGCGTTGTTTACGTGTGATGGACATGGTTTTTTTTTTTTTTTGTTCTTTTCTTTTCTTTAATGATTCGGGGGGGAGGAGCGTCCATTTTGAATATTAATTTTGGTGCCGCCTGACGAATCCTGTCCAGAAGAACAGCTCGAGAAGACAGGTGGACGGCTGCTGTCGAATTTCACGTGGGTGATTCATTCAGGAGAGAGCATATACCATTTCTATGCCCGCGTCCTCTCCACCTTCCTCAAAAACAAAACTCCCTTCCTTCCGTCCGTCCATCATCGCAAATTTCTGTCTGATCATTAGAAGCAGCACACGCCCCAAATTCGGACGCCGCCTGCGTTGCCTAGTGATCGAATCCATTCTTCTCGAAGGGCTCTGCCCTTCCCATCTGTGAATTCGTCTGAATCGAGCCACGAGGGGGTTCGATCTCTGGCAGGAAAATCTAATGCCAGAGATCGAACGACAACAAGAACAACAACACCATCATCATCATCATCATGAGGACGCCCTCTTCGGCAAGTACGAGGTCGGGAGGCTGCTGGGTTGCGGCGCCTTCGCCAAGGTGTACCACGCGCGCAACCTCCAGACGGGGCAGAGCGTGGCGCTCAAGGTCATCCAAAGAAGAAGCTCTCTTCCTCCAACTCCGTCACCCTAATGTCCAACATCAAGCGCGAGATCTCCATCCTCCGCCGCCTCCGCCACCCGTACATCGTCTACCTCTACGAGGTCCTCGCCACCCGTTCCAAGATCTACGTCGTCATGGAGTTCGCCAAGGGCGGCGAGCTCTTCTCCAAGGTCTCCAAGGGCCGCCTCTCCGAGGACGTCTCCCGCCGCTACTTCCAGCAGCTGATCTCCGCCCTCGGCTACTGCCACGCCCGCGGCGTCTTCCACCGCGATCTCAAGCCCGAGAACCTCCTCCTCGACGACAACGGCGACCTCAAGGTGACCGACTTCGGCCTCAGCGCCGTCACCGACCAGATCCGGTCCGACGGCCTCCTCCACACGCTCTGCGGCACCCCCGCCTACGTGGCTCCGGAGATCCTGGGGAAGAAGGGCTACGACGGCGCCAAGGTGGACGTGTGGTCGTGCGGGGTCATTCTGTTCGTCATGACCGCCGGGTACCTGCCGTTCAACGACCCGAACCTGATGGCCATGTACCGGAAGATCTACAAGGGCGAATTCCGGTGCCCCAAGTGGATGTCGGCCGACCTCAAGCGCTTCCTCCGCCGCCTCCTGGACACCAACCCGGACACCAGGATCACCATCCACGAGATCCTCACGGACCCCTGGTTCCGGAAAGGCTACAAGGAGGTCGACCTGTTCGCGGAGGCCTCCGGCAGCAAACCGGACGGTTTTAAGGAGATGGTAGGGTCAGGGGATAGCAAGAGCGAGCTGAACGCGTTCGACATAATATCCTTCTCGGCGGGGCTAAACTTGTCGGGATTGTTCGACGACAAGTACGACGCGTCGGAAGACGGGGAGACGTTCGTGTCGGAGGAGTCGCCGGAGGAGCTGATGGAGAGGGTCGAGGGATTCGCAAAGGAAGAGAAGCTGAGGGTGAGGAGGAAAAAGGAATGGGGGTTGGAAGTGGAAGGGAGAGAGGGCAATCTGGTGATGGTGGCGGAGGTGAACAGGTTGACGGAGAAGTTGGTGGTGATGGAGGTGAGACGAGGAGGGGGAGATGCTGGGGTCTACAGGGAGATCTGGAAGACCAAGCTCAGGCCTCGCCTCATTCGTAACTGAGATTGACGCCGCATTCCGTCGACCCAAGACTTGATTTTCCGGGCCGGCCAAGGTGAACGGGCTCGAGATTACAGTTTGCAGAAATGAATTAGCCATTGTCAAATTATTTGTATACCTACTTGTTCGCATACACGTTAATGAAAATAAAAGCTTTTTGGGTGGATGTATGTGTGAGTGCTATGTATTCCTGAGTTTCCAGGAGTGTTGTACATTACAGAGATTTTCTAACATAGTAGCCGTATAATTTGCATGATGATGCACTCTGTAAATACAAATTTGTACACAATACACCGGAGATAGAGAGAGAGAGAGAGAGAGAGAGAGAGAGGGCAACGAGGAATTAGCGGCAAATCAAAATGTTCCGACCAAGTCAACTTGTCGTTAACGTCATACTCCCAGAACGAGTGAGTGATCGTTGCAGGTCGCGTTGTTTGCTTCTGTAAGTCCGTGTAGTCGTGTTAAGGAGGAGAGAGGGGAGAGAAGGAGGGAGCTGTTGACCAAACAAACGGAAGGTTTGCTGGAAATCATTTTCGTTTCCCCAGTAGAGAGAGGGAGATCGAGAGAGAGAGAGAGGACGGGCCCCATAATTTGGCTGGACCAGTTGTCGATGACGTGGGATGGACCCACACGGGGTGATTCCTTATTAGATCTGACGGCGCAGAAGCAGCTTGGGACACCGCCACCGGCGAGTCGTGCGCCGTGAAAAAGTAGTGGTTGGAAAGGAATGGAATTATTAAAACATATGAGGAGCAGGAGGAGAGCCTGGGTGAGACCTTTCGCAACCAGCCCAGCCGCCGCACCTGACCTCCGCGTAATTCGTCCCCTCTGTTTTCTCTCCAGAACAGAGTGGGGTTAGCTTGACCGGTTTAACCATCGCTTGCATCTGCAATCATTCCCTTTTATCATAAATCCATAGAGCTCGAAAGCTTCATGATGTGCGCATTCCCTCGAGAACGACTATGTACACATGATGTGTGCTAAATCGAATACGCAACGTAGATGTAACGAGTTCCACCGGCAATATTGGCATGCCTTTGAGGCTTCAAACTGCAGTTTTGGATGCATCCCTTTCGCTTTTGTTTTTGTCTTTTTATGAGTGAGTGGTCCTCCCGTTCCTTTTCCTCTTTGATAGTGATTTAGTGGAAAGATTCAAAGTCTTAGCCACTACTCTGCTTTGTCTGCGAGTTCCCTCCTCCTGTTTGTGGTGTCGGTCACGTTTTTGCAATGCCTCAGGCACTGTGAAACCAGTCCTTCCACGTTCGCTATTTAAACTCCATTTTGTGAAAAAATATGTTCTTGAATTTTTTTTTTTTCTCATTTTTCAAGTTTGATTTATTTAGAAAAATAAATTAACCGAAAATATAGTCAATAGAAAACTTATATTTAAATTCAGAAAAATGATTTCCTTTTTAAAAAATCGGAAAATATCTTCTAATATATGCTTATATATCGATGTTTGAACCCGAAACTTCATACTTAAGCATGAATACTCAACGCCAGTTCCCCATGTTCAAAATAAGGTCTCTGGTGCTTGGAATCCATCAAGGTAAGGCCTGAAGCCTTGGTGCCCACGCCCAATGCCTCAACACCCAAGTCGAGGTCCTTAAAGGCCATGCTCAGATCATCAATGCTCAAGCTCTAGTCTTCAGCACCTAGACCCAAGTCCACAAAGCTCATGCATGGGTCGTGCTTGGACTTAGGTCCTCGATTAATGAAACGTTCGTTCTTATGAAAGTATTTTTTTTAAAAAAATGAATCTTCAATTCTTTAATTGTTTTTTTCTTTTCTTTTTTTTTTCCCTTCTTCCTCAACTGACAACTGGGCACAAGTGAAAGATGAGCTTGTCTAAGGTCGACACCGCTCTCAATTAAGGCTCAAGCTTGCAGATTCTAATGAGGTCGAAACTCGCTAGCCTTAGGTGGACTTGTGCCTTGCCTATGGTTGCTCACCGACTATCGCCATGGGCTAATGATCGGCCAAGGAAAAAGGTAAAGAAAAAAATACAAAAATAATTAAAATTTGAATTTTTTGGGTTTTTTTAGAAAATCAAATCAAATGACTGAAAAGATTTTATAGTTTATTCTCATGTGTTAGCGAAATATTGGAAAGCGTTGTCATTTTCCCCAAAAAAAAAGACTTATTAGAAAATATATTCTAGAAATGTCACATTTTTCGTACAATAAATGAGTCTTAAATTAATGCAAAATCTGACCAATTTAAATATTTACCCCAATGTTGGAAAATTTGCGAGGGAATGCTTTGGGTATATTGCCTATATCTATTTTAATGATACCAAATTGTGTTGGAATTGGACCTCACTAAAAAAATGGCTCAATTGCTTTAAACAATAGCAATTTTAGATTCGATCTCAATTCTAATATGTACTTTACTTTTATATCATAAAAAGCACCGACTTATAGTCATGGCCTTGTTCTATCCCAATAAAAAAGCACCCAATTTTGATTATGTCCCAATTCTAGCCCTTTATTTTGTCTAATAAAAAACACTTGGATTCAATCGGTACCCAAATTAGACCCTATAATATTTCCATCCACCGATGCCGTTAAAGATCCGACATGTCATTTAACATTAACATTTCTTTCTCTCTCTCTCTCTCTTTTGACTTGACACAAACTGGATTTGGGTACTGATCGAAAGTTAGTACATTTTTTTTGAGATAAACATTTTGAGTCATAATAGAGACCCAAAAATAAAAGTTTCGCCTAGAATTGTGATTCAACCTAAAATTATTGCTTCTTTATGAAATGAAAAAAGTTCATATTAGAATTGAGATCCAACTTAAAATTGATGCTTCCAAGGGAATTTAGGCTATAAAATAGAGTACTGTAGCCTGCGCATATTACTCGCACGTGATTAATTTAATAGAATCTCGGGTTTAGGCTGCTCTAGCTCTTGAAATGGTCCATCAGGTTAATGGAACTCTTCATGGGCCTGGGTTCTACCATCTATGCATGGGACGAGCCATGTAGAAGTGGCGAGTCGGTGAGATGAGATCGAGATTGCTCCTGCTTTGGGCATTGCGATGTCTCGATTCGGTAAATGGTCCAAGCCCACAATTCCCATGAATTCCAAAGTAGGGGATTCACGTTATCATGAATGAAAATCGGACCCTTCAACATCCGGAGGGGCGATCCAGGCATTGGGCCAATGCATCCGAGACAAATTAACGATTCACGCACCCCACCCACACTCCCTTTTCTTTTCTTTTCTAAGCATAACTATTTTGCGCGTTACCAGTTTGCTTGCGCCGGTAGAAGAAGAGCTGTCAATCGACCGACTGTGCCATGAACCCGTCGTATTCCTCACTTGTTAATGATATCCGTCCGAATGTTTAAAGTTAAATCGTGTCTGAACACGATATACATATGTCAATAAAAGAAAGCGACATGTCGAAATTTAAACTCTCCAGTCCCACAACCTATCTTCGACTCTTCAAGTGGCAGTTAAAAATTACATTGGACACACGCTGATATCTCTACATCCCAAAGGAAACACGAGAAATGCTGATGCGACGATTGGTTCAGCGAGACGGATATACAGAAGAATCGGTAAATGTGGGTTAACATATGGCATGAAAAGTACCTTTTGCTGGCTTGGGTAATTGATTTAGTGGAGAGAGGAAAGCGTGCATTTTATTAAAGAGACCGACCCGTTCCACTCCTAATAAGCTGAAACCGAAAGCTTAACCACTCTTAAATCCACATCAGCATAATCAGCACTCGACAACCCCCTCTCTATCCCCCACCCGTGTCTCTGTATGTATAAAAGTGGAAGGGACGCATTCTCATGAGTAGGAATGCTTGATGTTTATTTAAGGGTTGGCTGTTGACAGAGTTGAGGAGGAAGCTGTGGTACTCTCGAGAATGGAGGCAAGCATAACGAAAAGCAGGTCCGATCTAAGTCGGAAAACGCAGTGGATGAAGCCTCCTCCTCCTCCTCCTACTCCTCCTCATCACCTCGACGCCAAAACGCTCTCTTCCAGGCGACTCAGCACCAGCAGCATTACCCTTAGCAGGTACCTCAATCCCAGTGATCTCGGCAATGACTTTGGGGACGATGACGACGACGGCGTTCAGCAACTTTACAGCCGTGGAGGAACAACTGCGTCGGTTCCCTTCACCTGGGAATCGCAGCCTGGCACTCCCAAGGTCCGATTCCGCGACGATGTTGTGCCTCCCCTCACGCCTCCGCCTTCTTACTTCTACGTCCCCGCCCGGGATACTATTAATAGAAAGCAGCAGCGACGTAAGACGAAATTCCTCATCACCCTCCTCCCCAAATTGAGGTCATCGGCTTCGTCATCACCCGCGTCCTCCTCTTACTCCTCCTCCTCCTCCTTGTGGTCGTCGGTGCCGCCTTCTCCAGCCGTGGGTGGACGTGCTCGGACCTCCGCTTCCAGACTGTCATTGCCTACCAGAGTGGGAAAATGGGAAGAGAAGGAGCTTGAGGATCATGTTCCAGCTCTGTGCTTCGGCTTTGGTCGTCGGGGCACTAATGCCAGGCCTCGCGGTTGTTACTTGGCCATGATTAGGGTACTGCGCGGCAATTTCCCTTGATTTTCTCTTTTCTTCTTATGTGTAGATGGATTCATGTGTGCCGAATGGACTAATGTCATCAGTTGTTCGTTAAGAGGTTCCTATGTATATTTACTTTCCAAGATTTCATCCATCCTCTATCAGTAGAATTTGCAGTTCTTCCATTTCATGCATGATTACAATCGAGCAAAATCGAGGAAATAGAGTTCCAACCTAACAAGAGTACCAATTAGGCTTGCCTAATAAGGGAAAACTTCGATACTAACTACACGCATCACCAAAAAAGGTAAAATGTTCACAAATTTAAAAACTTCTTATTTTGAATATTGATTAACCCTCGTCCCTAAACATGAGGCTCTAACTAGGGACGAGTGCTAAAATTTGTCTTTCGGCCACATTGGTATCATTCATCAAGTTCCTTCGACATCTTCCATATCAAAAACCATCTTTCGTGCCTGAAAACCATCTAATGATACTTAGTGAGACAAGAAAAAGATCATTTCATTAGAAAGCTTCAAGAATCAAAAGAGACCCAGAAATGGCGTTGGTGTTGGCATAGGAGGCCACTGGACCGTCATAGAAAAGCTTCAACCAGTTTGGTGCATCATAGCATTGGCTTTCCAAAGTAAACGGGTGAATCGCGATTGATGTAAATTATGATGACGGTGACAATAACCAATGGAGCAACGGGAGTAAAGATTATTATAATGGATTCTTTTTCCTCGAAACATACCCTTGACATGGAAACGTGTTGGACGCCTTCAAAGATCAAAAACCCAAACAAAAAAGAAAAAAGAAGGGAAATTCATCTCGACGTCACCTTCTTCTCTAAGAAACAAAAGAGCACATCAATTTCAGCTTCCCCCTCGCTTCCGCATTTCTAAGTCTGTATCCACCTATATGACGATACATGTAAAAAGATAAAGAGGAACACTTGAAAAATCACAGCGTGTGATCATGATGATATCACCTTAACAGCATAAAATAACAGGAGTCACGATGGGCGGAGCAGATGGAACATCAAGAAAACAAAGTCAACTTAGGGGATTAAGTAAGATTCAGTAAATTAATAGGAAGTCGGGGGTTTCTTAGACGAGGTCAACAAGATGGGCGATGCAATCTCTGCTCAGCTAGAAATATATGGGAACTGCATAATTACGTGATCATGTGGGGGTGCTCTGTAGTTATAGGAACTGAGGAAGTGGGAGCGAAGTGGATCTGGGTCGTGTTCGATCAGTCGTCGCCATTAATCAATTTGAGGGAAACGGACTGGGGCAAAAGGAATCTGAGGGCGCTGCACCTTGTCTTCGCTCACGTGAACTCCATCGCAAAACCGGACAAAAAGACCTAAAGAGTACGTGGAGTGGAAGCTTCTCATTTGATGCATCGACCAACTTTTTTTTTAATACCTTGCGGCACGCAATTTCCTTCATTAAAGCGTCTGATTGGGAAAATTTATTAAACTAAGACTAATTAATCGTGTACATGTGACCACATGGAGTGCTAACTTTTTTTGAATCGGTAAAGCCAGTGGACTTTGGAGGCTGACTATGACCCGTCCCTTCTTTTCCTCAATTTTGTCGCCATAAAGCGATGTATCTTTTGCCTTTGTGGCCTTTCGGTTGATCCAACGACAAATACTTACATTTGTCACCTTAGGATCGATCGAACGCAACCAATTTTTACGTTTGCCGGCTTAGATCATACCTTAAGGACAGAATCAAAGTTTTGCGCTGTAACTCAAAATTAAGTGACCTTAAATTTGTATTTTGTTGTTGTTGATTCAATTAAATGTAAGACAAATTTGAACCTATTGGAACAAATATGAAATTTCGTTACCTTATGTTTGACCTAGATTGATAAAATCATAGCAACAAAGGTATGTTTCTATCATCTTAGGTTGAAGACTAAGTGAAAAATTTCAAACTTTTAAGAAAGGAAAATTTTGAACTTACAGGGAAAAAATTAAATCTCATTGCTTTAGAGTTGACCTAAGGTAATAAATTAACTTGTGGCCTTAGGATTGATCAAAGGTGACCAAATCCTTTTTTTTTTCCAGTCGCCTTTGGTATGACCTAAAATGTGACAAAACCATAAATTCGTTGCCTTTGATCAACTCTAAGGCGACAGACCTAGGCGTTTGCAGACTTTGGTTTAACCCAAAGCGATAAGCATCATCTTTTTATCCTTTGGATGAATGAGGTGACCAAAGGAAGTTTCATCGCCATGGATGGCAATTGAAAGGGATAAACTATTCAATTTTCACCTTACGGTACACACCTAAGGCGACGAAGTTGAATTTTTTTCTTGTCTTTGGTCTGACTGGCGATTAAAATTTTCACTAAAACAAGACAAATAGTAGAATCAAAAGGTGTAATTAGCACAAGTAAGAATAAATGGTGTTTGTCATTATCACATAAATATTTCATGCTAACACATAAATTGCAAACGAAAATTGAGTACTTATTTCTACTCTGTTAACTAATATAAATATGTGGTATCACTATTGAAATGTAAATATGCTAAAGTGTGATGGATACATGACAAGTGTAATTATTAGATATACTTTAATTATAGATATAATCGAAATTAAGCTAGAATAACAAATATTTTGTATGATAGGACATACTAGAAAATCTTAACTATGACAGGTTGTTTAGAAACTAATAGCAATCAATTGCGTTAACTTTTTGTTTATTGATTTGAAGTTCTTTTCACTATGCAAGTCGAGTAAGAGTTTGAAACATTTCTTTACACTGCCTAATAGGTTAGGAGTTATCATGTTTCTATTTTTCTATATATGCATCTAACATCAACTTCGTTATGGCAAGTACATTAATCATGCTTGTCATCAAAGAGAAACATGGCAGCATATTTATTTCAATTGTTTTCAACTAATACCACGTATATGGGATATATCGATAAATGGAATATGAATATTTTATAGTATAATTGATGGCAATAGAAAACTCAGCAATACAATTGGATCTGTTGCAGTCTAATTATTATTAATCGTAGAGTTTATATAGTAAAAAGTAAAAAAAATGGGAAATTATCAAGAAAGCTCTAAACTTATTGTACTTATGCCAATTCAGTCTAAACCTTCCAATTTGACCAATTTAATCATAAATCTTTTTATGATTTGCCAATGTAGTCTATTAAGCCAATCTTGGTAAACAACCACTAGTGTGGATAATTTTTTGAACTTCTTTTAAAAATTATGAATTTCTTTTTTCCCTTTTCTTTTTGCCATTGACTTGTTGCCAACCATGGGAGATTGTTGATGCGGGCAAGGCCACCCTAGCTTAGACAAGGGTTGGGTGAGCGCTAGCAAGGGCCCCCTTTTAAAGATTTGGCGAGGAGGCCCCTGGAGCCGAGGCCAACCGTTGCTTGTGGCTGGTGATTGGCTTTTGGCCACTAGCCAAAAGAAAAGGGAAAAACAAAGAAATAAAAAGAAAAATTGCAAAAATTGTCCACATCATTGTTAGGCACGCCATTTAGGATGACCAATATTCACATTAGCAATCTTTGATAAAAATTGATTATATGGACTCTATTGAGAAACTATCAAAATATATTAAGTTTGCCAAATTAAAATGTTTATGATTGAATTGGTGCAAATATTATAGATTTAGGACTTTTTTTTTTTTTGCAATTGCTCCAAAGAAAAATTAAGTGTCAATCTCCAAAAGATTAAAATAATGCTAAATATGCAAAAGTCGCGCCACAAGTCCTTTATCTACTCAACATGTCGGCCCCGTTCATATTCACTCTCCTGCATCTCATCCTAGTCGTCAGCTGTGACCTATGGCAGATGGATTTAACAAAAGTTTAGGGACTATTTCTATGCCCCTCGCCGAACATCTGCTCTATTAGTTTGAATGCATATGAACTCGACCCACCAACGTTCTCGTCTACCTTATTCTAATGATTACTTAAACTTGATGGACTCCCGGGGCAACACGACTAAGCTAACTCAACTCCATTTAAGTTTGAAATCGAACCAGGTTTGGTTAGTCCCCAAAGATCCCAACAGGCTAGACGATTTCACACTTGCGTCTCGGGCCTATACTTTATGTTGCCTGGAAAAGAAGAGAATGCTTTACAAATGGACCGGTGATGCTGGTCATTTTCCTTTAGTTCCTGTTTCCTCCGTCCCAATTTGAATAAGAAAGATTGGCTGCAGAGGTGCAATCTGAGATACGGTAGAGCGTGGATTTGCCTACAATGGCTAATACTATTGACTTTGGCTGCGAAGGCTCAAGTACTTACATTGACTGTTAGATAATTGAGAATCCACCTTCGGGTTGGTACGGCGTACATACACACTGGCCCGTGTAGAATTATTAAGTATGTCTACAAGTTAGGGTTTACACATGGCCGCCATAGCCTTGACATCAATTATGTACATGTGGGAGGTGAAGTCGGAGCGTTTTACAAGCCACCGAATCCGGGTCAAACAAGGAAGAAGTGATGGCTCCATTTGTCTTAATATTTAAGTTAAAAAAAAAATTCGTTATTACATTGACAGCAAGAGAGAGGAGATGCTTTCAAACACACCCTTTGTTTAGGTTTATATCATTTTTCTTTACCTACTTTTGATGCTTGCACTCCATGAAAGTGGACAGTCCACACTACAATTACTTGTAAAGTTCCTACATCGAGGCTTCCTTATAATGTCTGCAAAGGTCTGTTTTCTCATGCATCTGAACTCTCTTGTTGGATAACTGAGAGGAAAGCTTACATAGAGTTTGGTCAGATGACAAAGCTTGCCATGCTATAGATTTAAACTCATGTTTGGTTTCTTATCATGTCAATGATTTGCAAGTGTTGCTAGCTAACTTCATGGCCTTCAAAAGAGACGTTGATTTGATCGTCCTTCCTTCTCTCCCTCTTGGCCAAGAAAATCTTTGTAGCGTGAGCACCTTTAACCTTGAGCCCTTCCTTTTTTCTTTTGTTATAAACTTTTTTAGATGGGAGAGATCCCATTCGAACATGATCACGTTTGATGATGGCCACTATCGCCGGAACACAGATTTAAAATAAAAAGAAAAGGGGAAGAGATCTATGCAGCTATATATATATATATATGTACCTGATTGAAAGCACATAGGAAAATAAAGAGGAGTCGAGGCGATTGCATCCCAAAGTCAATTGGACTCGAAGGTAGACGGGAGCAAGGCACCGCCCGAAGCTCCCTCTTTTGCCCCTTAAAATTAGACCCAAAATGCAAAATCTCGGAGGGAGAGAGACTATCGCATTCGTACGCACGTACGAGCATCTACATAGTCGATTGATAAATGCTGCCTAAATACCATAATTTTCCCAATCGTTTCCTAACCTAATGTTCAACACATGAACACCAATGCCCCTGTAATGTGGTCACGTAATCATGTTCTCTTTTTTCCAAGTTTTCTGTCATAAAAATAGCCATCCGTTGACCTCGCTCACTTTTGCCTTTAAAGCACTCCTTCCCCTCATCCCTTTCTTCTTTTTCCCTTTCCCCTTTTGATCTTCTCTCCATAGCCCTGTCTGCATAAAGAAGCGCCGTTGGGGAATGCATGCCTGAATGTCCAGAGACCGGTAATGTCCAAATGATGTCGATCTAAACTTGTGGGCGGATTCTGTCTATTTCTTCCTTTCGTTACTTTCTTTTACCCCTTTTCACAGGACTGATTTGTGTGATGATGGGGGTGGGAGGTGCTAGGGAAAGATTGGATGAGATAGCAAAGAAGATCAAGAGAGAGAAGGATGCGAGTTATGGTGATGAAATGGGAAGAAGGCACATGATGTTGAGCCTAAGCAGAACCGGAACGCTCAACACGATAACGCCGTGCGCGGCGTGCAAGCTTTTGAGGAGGCGATGTGCCGAAGAGTGCCCTTTCTCCCCTTATTTCTCCCCACACGAGCCTCAGAAATTCGCCGCTGTTCACAGAGTCTTCGGTGCAAGCAACGTCTCCAAGATGCTCATGGTGGGCCACAGCTTCCTCTTTCTCTACTACTGCTAATAGTCCGATGCTGCCTATCTATACCTTCATGTCAATCTTTCCATTCTCGATCACTGAACATAAACGCACATATGATCTGGGATTGTCTATAGGAGGTACCGGAGAACCAAAGAGCTGATACCGCTAACAGTTTGGTGTACGAAGCAAATCTGAGGCTGAGAGACCCAGTGTACGGATGCATGGGTGCAATCTCGGCTTTGCAACAGCAGATCCAGACTCTGCAGGCTCAACTCAACGCTGTAAGAAATGAGATACTGAGATTCAAATACAGAGAAGCCGCCACTACAAATCACGTACAATCCAATGTTGTCGTTCCTCATTCTAGAACTGCTCTTAATCCTACTGCTGCTTTGGCTGTTTCCGTTGTTCCTCCTCCAACCCTTTCTTCGTCTTCTTCCACTGCCGCACCTCCCGACCCCTCTCCTCCTCCTCTGCCGCCACCCCCGTCTTTAGTCGTGCCCTCATCTTCTTCCTCCTCCTCTTCCACTTCTTCTTTATTCACTACCCCAACCAGCACCACCACCTATAGCTCCATCTCTAGCGAAACTAATACTGTCCATTACTTCGAGCCGATCTGATCTTAGAACCCTTTTTTTTTTTCTTTTATCACTCTTAGTATCCATACAGAAGCTATTGTACTAGACTATTTGACTTGCGCCTGCTTTCATTAGACACAAGGTTTTGCACCTGCTCTCATTAGGCACGCTTCATCTTAGAGAAGCTATTGTACTAGACTATTTGACTTTGCGGCTCCTGTATTGTGATCTGATCTAGATTCCCAAGTAACTTCAATCTCTTTTTCTATGATTTGATCATTTCAAGCATTATTTCAGCACGATGGATCATGCAATGATGATCATATTCTTATGCTGACTTTTCTCCCACGTCTTATTAAGTTTACAGATTGTTAAGTTCATGAGCTAGAGAGGTTCTGAGACATATATACCGATTACAATTTGCACATATTCTCGCGTATGTTTCAAGACCTTTGCAAATCATGTGGGTCACGGAAAAGTGAGCTGCAAGTTGTTCGTTAAGCTAGCTCAAGGGGCACTTGAGGAACTGCTCACATTTCAATTCTGTCCCTTCGAGTGAGCATCCAATGACCGTGATTCGCTATTCTTTTGAGGGTGCGACTCAGCTCGATTGCAAGTCTTTGGATCTATAGTCACATGAAAGAAAGAAAAGCTAATGATGCTGACATTCATTGGGAAATTGCATGATGGTCATTTTGCGTGTGGAATGTACTTGCCTCCCTAACTGAAATTGGGGGCGACATGGGTAATGATAGCTTCTTTTG
Organism: Eucalyptus victrix; assembly: GCA_016097545.1. NCBI lineage: Eukaryota > Viridiplantae > Streptophyta > Magnoliopsida > Myrtales > Myrtaceae > Eucalyptus > Eucalyptus victrix. Next base: position 39,698,155 of record CM027836.1, on the reverse strand, counting down.
GGGCTTAATTCTGGATTTCTTTCAAAATACTATGCTGTTCATCTAGTCAAGCAAATCATGGAGTACCGAAGTATATCATCGATTTCATTATATGTTTCACGAAAAATATCCTGATGACCTTTCAAGCTTCGTGAGGGTCATGGTGGCTCATCGGGCACCATCGGAGCCTGCCCAAATGTCAAAAGGGCTAGAATAGTCGGGCTTACAGACGAAAGTTGGAGGACCCAACACTAAACATGAGTAGGCCTGCCTGCGCAAACTTAAGGTTCGGTTTAGGTACTTATGTTATGCAGGTTTTCATGTAAATGGGGGGCTTGACTGTGGTCTTACCAGGGTCGGGCCTGGTGCTTGTTCAGCTGTCTCATTGAAGAACTTTTAGTTTCTTCTAATTCAATTATGACTCGATTTGAGATCTGGCTTTATATAATAGTGAACATCTCGAACATCTTTAAAATGCCATGATCTTTTCAGGCCATTCAAATTGATTGGCAGTTTTCCTTATTGTTGTAAAGTTTGAGATAAATTTTCGTCAATTTCGGCGAGAAATTGGATAAGTGACCCTTAAAGTCAAACAGGCATTTGTACGGTGACATTGTTATTGGTGCTTCTATAAATCAAATTGGTCAATCGTTGAAAAATGGCATTTACTCTGGGTGTACAAGGACAAAAATTGAATTGTCCAATGTTTTATTTCCTCTGAGAAATCTCAAATGCAGACGACTAGCTACAGAAATCAAAGTTACACTTGTTCGACAACAAAATACTTCCCCCAATCCGTTTGGTTGAGGGCATTCGCCTTGCATGTACTCAATCCTGGTTTTGACTAAATATTAGAGAGAATAAATAAACCTCATCTTTTCCACGACCCCGAGTGGTGAGACGAGGTGTAGAGACTCTAATTGACCCTGCTACAGATCTTCCGAATTTCCCCTTTGGAACCCGTGAGGGGTTTGATGTCACCCATCTTGATCATGGCGGAAGCAAAATCAGAGTTGAAGGTCTTGGGGTTGTTGGAGTACGTCTTGACGAGAGAGTCAGTGGATCCCCCGTTGAAGAGCTCCTGGTCCGAGTGAAGAAGGCCCTTGTTGCTGAGCAGGTTCTTGAAGTAGGCGTTGTCGAAGGCGGTGGGGGATTGGAGGTCGAGAGGAGCCAGATTGTTGTCCCCAGACCCAGCGGTGAGGGGGCACTTGCCCTGCCTAGTCTTGCTAAAGGAGCTGTCGATGTTGCTGTCGTTGTATATGCGAGGTCTGAAGCTTGTGCACCTTGCCTGACCTATGGTGTGAGACCCTGCAATGCACGCTCATGCACGACCCATGAGCAACCTAGCAACTGAGCGAGGCCAGGGACTGCAATATTAAACACGTACCAGACAAGGCGACCATGTCCCTGGTGGAGAGGCCTTGAGCTTTGAATCTAGAGATGAGGTTGGAGAGCGTTGAAGTTGGAGGGGGAATGACTCCGCTGTTGGCGCGTGACAAACTCGCGGTCCTTGCGTCTCTTCTTCCCAGTTTCACTTCCCAACTTGGCCCGCCCAGCTTCAAATATCACATCACCATCAATTGATAATAACAGCAATTTAGGGGCTCAGACTAAATGAACAACTAGCCATATCAATTTCAATACATACTAGCACAACCGAGTCGCGAGCAGCAATGGCCACAATGTCTGCACAAGAGACCACACCTGGACAGGCGGACTCCACCTTGGACTTGATCTGGTCGATGACGTTGTATCCTCTTACTGAATTCTGATTTGGGCCGGCCGTCTTCTCCCCTTGGAACGAGGATGTGTCATCCAGGAGTATCGAGCCGTCGCACCCCTATTTTTGGTCGATGCAAAACTAACCATGTCAAACCATGCATGTCTTTGAACAGGACAGACTCATCGACAATCCACTAAAAAGTTAGTGATTCCTCCCAGAGAAGTTCACACGTATTAAACATTGAACGGCTGATAAAGCGTTATGCATTAGCAGTGGACTCTAAGTCACTAAATTTTCAAATCATCTTAAGTAACTCTATATGCGTAGACCAGTTTGCATGAATGCCATCACGTTATTTTTCAATGTCCAAATCGGCCTTTTTTTTTTTTTTTAATTCAAAAAGAAAGAAAGCCAGTGTATTCATAGAAATGGTCATAGACAACCTTTATAGTGGAATTATTATGCATGCTCTTTTGCATCGTTTACAACATAAGACTCGGGTTTTTAATGGTAAAAGTGGCTGTGGCCGGGAAGTATATGTAGGGAACAGGTAGAAATTTGGGAAAAAGGGAGGGAGGAAGGAAAGATTACATTGACGAAGCAATCATGAAAGAAGAGGCGAAGTAGAGAAGCACCCATGCGGCGCTCTTTCGACACCGCGGACTGGACAACAGATTTCGCCGTGCTCAAAACGTTGGGGCAACTTTTGGAGTAGAAGTTTGTAGAGAGTTGTGCGGAGGCACTGCCCCACCCGAGCGTGGTTACAAAAGCCATGGCGACAATTACCCAAATCGGATATCGACTAGCCATTCTGTAGTGAAGGTGTCAAACGGATAAGAAGGTTAACTTCTGCATGGGGGATGGTACGGGCTTTATAGACATCTCATCAACAAGAAGTTTGGTTGGAGGCAGGTTCACCTAATCTCTCGGACCAGCCATGCATGGCTTGAAAATTCCACGTTATAGAAAAATACAATGTGATGAAAAGGAGGGGGTTCTAGATTTTGATTGAATTTGACCGACGATGGAAACGTGAAATGTAGCAAAGACAAGATTCTTGATTTTTCGAAATCCAGGGGCCCAACGGCTTCAAAATGTCAAAAAGGTGTAGGGCCATCCCACGTCCATAAACCCTTTGCGAATTGCATGCATGCACGCCTTTCCTGTGGGCAGTTTCTTCCACCGTACTGTTGGCCGTTTTGGTGGCGATCGCCGCCATGCTCGCTACCATACGTGACCATCTACACTTCTCTTGTTGGGAAGCGTCGCAACCTCTCGGGGGTTCAGTGAAGACATCGACATTTTGTCCTCTTTTGAATAAACTGGACTTTGATACTAAAACCGATTAGTGTTAGTACCATTTTTCCATGAAAAAAATTCACTACGAGCATGTTTTTGTTAACGTAATTTCCCTATTATCTGAAAAACAAACTTTAGGTGGAATCCACAAATGCTCCTATGCTAGAATCGATTACCCAAGGAAACATTGTCATAGCTGTTTCTCATTACTCTGGAGAAAAATCATTTTATCAACCAATGTGTGCCTAGACCGCCCGAAACTTAGACACTAGTTAACACTCATCGCGGGTGAGTCAGGACCATCATCGTTGTCATTGGTACACGACTATTCTTTATAAAAGGACGTCTACCTCCATTATTGACTTGAGGGAAACTTCCTCCAACAAATATTTAATTTAATGGAATATCATCCATATATTTATTTTTAGCTTATCCTCTTTACGAGATCCAACTTGTGACTCACCGATCTGATGACTTTTCTGTACTACCATCTTGGCCGCCAAGAACCATTGATGTTGACCACTGTTGTTCTTTTTTTCCTTATATCTACCCACCATTAGTCAGTACTTTTTCGACACCTAAACCTTGAAGTGCTAAAAGTTGGCACAAAAAGACATTTAAGTATCAAAAGTCATGAAAGTGACATTTAAGTGTCGAAATCGAAGCAAAATTAATCATTTAAGTGCCACCGGCAAGAAAATCTGGCCAAAATGCTAACGTGGCAATTTTCTGACAAATTACACGCAAAACGACTTCATTTTGTATGCTGACAGGGCTAAACAGTGTTAAAACGATATCATTTTAGTATAATTTGAATTTTAATATAATAATTAGTTAAATTAAATTTAAAAAAATTAATTAAATAATTAATTAATTTTTTAAAAAAGAGGAGGGAAGGAGGAGGAGGGTGGCGGTTGAGGGCTGAGTGCCCTTAGCCGCTGGCTGCCTCCCTCCTCCTTCGTTATTCATTTATTTATTTATTTAAATAAATAAAAATGTAAATTATTATTTTTAAAATTTAATTTAATTAATTTTTATATTATATTAAAATTTAAATTATGCCAAAACAATGTCTTTTTTGTGAGTGTTTTGCTGATTCGGCATTCAAACGAGTCACATAAGCGAGAAAATTAATAAAAAAATGCCACGAAGGATTTCCGGTGAAGTTAGCCGGATGTGGCACTCAAGTGTCCAATTTTTCATAAAAAGTGGCACTTAATATCACTTTCGTAAGTTTTTGCACTTAAGCGTCATTTTGTGCCAACTTTTGGCACTTAAAGCATTCTTTTGCCGTACTTTTTCATTAAAAGTGGGGCTTGCGATTGTTTTGGAAAGATAGAAAATCTCATCCAATATCATTTTTATTGGACAAAGAAGGCGACTTAATCAGGTAGTTAAACTTGAGTCGTAGAATAACTCACTAAATTCAGGGGCCAAGTAAGACGCAAGCCTAGTGGACAGTCAAAACACGAGCTTGCTTGTCCTTGGGGGGTGTGGGGAATTGACCGCACATAAGACAGATCACCAAACCAAAGCCGTTAGTTAATCCGATATCCTGTATTACTTTTTCTACCTCACATTGCACAGGGCACCAGCAATCGAAACGTGAAGCATTGGTGGAGGGAAATCATGTTATTACTCAACGACGGAAACGGAAAGGACTTAAGTAGGCGCACGTAAGATTTTTCCTGGTCAATCATGTCATGCTACATAATTACAAAATAGTAGATGTACGAGAAATGGCAAAAGTCGCCGCCATGACCCACGAGGGAGAAATGGGGAGGATGAGAAAAGTAAGGATGAAGGGGGAGCCGCACGAGATGGGGACCAAGAATTGGGAAAAAGCAGAACGGTCCAGTAACGGTAAAGCGATGGTTACGAAGATGACGATCGGGGGTCATTAAATCCGGGGGACCAACGCATCTCTTTCTCTTGTCTTAGCATAGAGAAGGTGGGGGCAAAGGGTGGGCGGGGCCTCTCTTTCATTTCGCGTCCCTCTCGAGAATTGCATGGGACGAGAGGCAAAAGGATATTCCTCATGATAAAACAAACATTAACTCAAAGTCGGTGGACGTCGTTAACGGGACAATAATGTGGAAGTCTGCAGAGAGAAGGGCCGGGGGGACGACGCAAAATGCACGATGTTGAGCTATTACCTAACCTAATAATAAATTTAGAGCCAGAGGCGACATGGAATAAGAAACTTCCTTCTGAAATTTCGTGGAAACGAGCTGGCATTTACTGTTGGAAAAAATATTAGAATACATAAAATAATAATAATTATTGGAAATACATTACAAAAGATCAGAAAATAAAAAGAAATGTCTGAGGCGTGCAAACACTGTCTTTATGGATAATTCCGCCCCTCGGAGTACGTAACTCGGTGCATAAGGCTTCAGCGGCTATCTTCCCAAGATACAACAGACCTTCTTCTATACTCCGCACTTTCTTCTATACTCCGCACTGAATATTAGAAGGAAACATAACAACTTTTGTGTATAACCCAGTAAAAACAAAAGCAAATATGTGAGAACATATTGTATCTACTAAGATCGTGGTCTGAAGTTTAATTTATATTTAAACAAGAGGAGATCACCATAAATCAATTGGTAATTAAAAAGATGACCGTTATAAAATAATGAAGAGTTTATGAAGTAATAAATCAAAAGTTATAAAGCCGTTAGATGACCGTTATACAACAATTAGAGAGTTGTTATATGACCGTTGAAAAAGCCGTTACAAAAATAATGACTTTCATGACGATCATAATTTCTAATAAATATTTCAAAACTACTGAAATATCCAACAATCCCCCACATATTTCAGAAAGTTTTGACAAGAAAATAGAATAATGTTGGGTTATTGGAGAGTAATGCATCGAATTGGTGCTTATTAGGCTATGAACCAACCCTAGAAAAAATGAAATATAATTCACGAAATTATTGATGAAGTTTGAAACTTCTATGAACCAAGAATTTCTTTTTGTGAATTATAATTTTCACCAATCACATTACACTCCCACAAACTTTGTTGTTCAACGCGGTTTTGCGCTAATAGGCCATGCGCGTGCTTGGTTTATTCATAAGTGCTTTAGAGATTTTCGCCAAAAATTCTCATAGGAGCGGCCCCACTCCACACTTATATAGGTGATTCCATCAAGTGTATATTGCAGATTAATACACCACCAATAATGGCTATGGAATTTCATTAAGAGCTTAGCTCAACCTTTTTTTTTTTTTTGCAATTTTGCACTATTTTCACCTTAATATAGAGAATAATTTTTAATAGTGTACTAGATCAACAAATGACTTGTTATTACCCATATGAACCTAATTCATGGGATCGCCAATCACATAGGTTGGGTTACTATCATTGTTGATTTTCTTCAGTTGGCTTGTCCCATTCCCCTCGATGTATAGTCAGAGGATTGGCCAAAATCCATTTCTGACTTCATATAGTTAATGGACATAATTCCATCATTAAGCAATTGCTTTATCACGTCATCCTTCAATCTCGATGTGTCCATTTTTACCATTGAAATTTTTTCATTGCAATGGTTATTGCCGCTTGGCAATCACGATACTTAGACATATAAGGTGTCAATTTATTCTCAAAGGAATATCTGCTAAGAGTTTCTCAACTACTTAGCCTCATTTTCATATATGAGTGAGAAGAATTTTCTTTCTCAAGAACTTGAATAGTTCTCAATTTACCAAAAAATAGTTAATATTTTCTTCTCCTTCCCCCATTGGAGCTCAAGAGGATAAGGCATTTTGTTTACACATATATGTCTTGCAGCACTTGAGTCTACCACCCATAATTTCGATTAGCCATATATTGGCATGGGAATGACCACAACAGTTACTTCATCAAATCATCTGCTTCAACCAAGTCGACTTTTGGTTTAGCAGGATTGCCATTTCCCCCACCAATTTGTTTTATTTCCAAGCTATATCACCTCCACAAAGGTGAACATATATCCATTAATGGATTTTGTCTCATCTGAATTTGAAATCTAGTTACATCATTGTATCCTTCTAATATATTGAGAAATCCACTATATAAGATGCCTTAATTAGATCATAGCGAGGCATCCTAGATAGTGGAGAACATATAGCTTTTAGCCATGCCCCATTTCATATCAACTACAAAATAATCTAGATGAACGAGGCATTGCTAGCAATGAGAATATCAATGAGAAGAGCAAAACAGCCCATGGCTAGAGCCCATAACATATACATACATTCACCATGTCACAACAAGTGATACAACATGTATAAAGATCATATCAAACATATAGATATGCATGTTCATGTTATGTTCATGTTATAAAACAAAATAATGCCCATTATATTAAATATGACAGTGAATCTTTTCAACAACCATCCAAAGCTAATGTACACAAACATGATAGTAAATAAAATTCAGAATATTCATGTGATATGCACATGCTAGATGCCAAAAGAAATAACAAAAATTTCCGTCAACTTGGCATTACGTGATTTAAGATTGCCCCTGAAAACATAACAATAATCCCGTAAAATTCATTTGCCACAAGACATGCAATGCACATTATATCTGAACAATTCAAACATGCATGGCCCAATTAGCCCCACATTCATAGGATCGTTCAATCAATCAAACAATTCAAGGATGAACACAAAGCATCGTTAACCAAACCGAAGTATTGCCCTTCGAGGATAAAATCAAGATTTATTTACCTGATAAATTGGCTAGAAATACAATGTCACAAGCATTCTCAAAGACTACCTCCAAATTAAATACCACGTAAATCTAGCATCAAATGGATTGATCATACTAAAAGTGAAATTCCAAACACTAACTAATGAATTCACCGGTGAAAAATATAAAGTCATTGAGTGCCCCAAACTCCATTCTTAGATGCATGCTTACCAAATAATAATTACAAACTTGAGAGAGAAAACACTAACAAACATCCTCCTTCCTCTCGAAAAGACATAGATGATGAAGTTTCAAAGAACAATTTTACCTAGCACTTGATAATCTTACCAAAATGATCAAAAGCTCTTTTTCGTTAATGCTCAGAAATGTAGTGTGGCAAACGATCCACGAATATGCAAAACTTGTCCTTCACCATCTCCAAATCCTTGTTCAATTCCAAGGTCGGTGGAAGAACCAGCAATTCCAACTTTGAAAGCTTTAAGGCAATTATCCTTAAGATTGTTGGAAAAAAAATATTAGAATACATAAAATAATAATAATTATTGGAAATATATTACAAAAGATCAGAAAATAAAAAGAAATGTCCGGGGCATGCAAACACGTCCTTAAGGATAATTCCGCCCCTCGGAGTACGTAACTCAGTGCGTAAGGCTTCAGTGGCTATCCTCCCAAGATACAACAAACCTTCTTCTATACTCCGCACTGAATATTAGAAGGAAACAGAATAACTTTTGTGTATAACCCAGTAAAAACAAAAGGAAATATGTGAGAACATATTGTATCTACTAAGATTGTGGTCTGAAGTTTAATTTATATTTAAACAAGGAAAAGAGAGAGCTGTTAGGAGATCACCATAAATCAATTGGTAATTAAAAAGATGACCGTTATAAAATAATGAAGAGTTTATGAAGTAATAAATCAAAAGTTATAAAGCCGTTAGATGACCGTTATACAACAATTAGAGAGTTGTTATATGACCGTTGAAAAAGCCGTTACAAAAATGATGACTTTCATGACGATCATAATTTCTAATAAATATTTCAAAACTACTGAAATATCCAACATTTACCATTCTCTCTCTCCCCAAGTCGGTCGGCAAAAAGACCCCGGGGGGTGGCGGCGGGTTGTAGACTTAAAAACTAGGTCTTTACTTAATATGGGTCGGGGCCCCACTTCTAAATTCCACGAGAATAGTCCTATTATGAATGAAACGAGACAGGTCAGGCACCCCGTCGTTTTCTCTGTTTTTGGGCCTTCACCGTCGGTGGATGTGGATTGGGCTCCGCTGCCCACCCCCACCCCTCTCCCCCTAGAGCGAGCGAGAGTCGGACAGAGACGATGTACTCACCGCAGCTGCCACTTGCTCGGACGTGCGTCCTTTCTCCCTCCGAATTGGAGCAATCATCCCTGGCCAATCGCAATCCCGTGGGCGGCAGCAGCGGCGGAGCCTTGGAAGCTTCTCTGCTCAGCCTAATCCACGATCACCACTAGTGCTCAGTCCTCCTCTGAGACAGCGCCGAGAAGGCCAAGAAAATCATGATCAAGAGCGCGGTGGCGGAGGCAGTGAATGGAGGGGCGTAGGAGGCCTTCCTCAATCAAAAGCGCATCGAGCTCGAGATTGGGCTTTGGCTGCCACCTTCGTGAAGCAGACTAATCACTAGCTCACCTCCACTCATGCTCTTAACTCCGCCATTAAGGTCTATCTTTTAGGGATGAGTGGTTCTAGGTTTCTTATAAGTTTCACTTAGAATTTGGAACTTACTTTCAGGTATAAGTTTCTCATTTTTTAGAAACTGGAACCTACCTGTCGGAATATGGAATCTGAAATCTACCCTGTCACAAGTTACAAGGTTGGTTTCGGGATCAAACAAGTTCTTTTTTTAGTTAAACAAAATGAAAATGATCGTAATAATAATAAATAAGCTTGTCAATCATCAAAAAGACCACAAAATGAACAAAAGTATCAAGAAAAGAAGGAATTCAACTAAATAAAAGTAGAAATGAACGGTTCCAAGTTCCGCTTGAAACTTGGAACCTATCCGTTAGAATAAATTTGTCATTTTTTGGAACCTGAAATCTACCTTGCATACCCTAAAACTTAGAACCCATACTGTCATAGATTCCAATATAGGTTCCAAGGTTTACCTAGGTTCCACTCATATTATTATTTGAACAATTATAATTCACTAATCATAACTTATATTTAAATACACAAAAAACATGAATATTAATAAAGTAAAAATCTTAGCCATAAAATGGAAACTCGGATTAGTGCTTCTAGATATCATGAAATATTGGAATATTGCACGTAGACATGAATAAAAAAATATTAAAACTTGTTTCATGTTTTAGGTTGCAGGTTCTAGGTTGGAGACCTAGATTCTATCCAGTGAAATAGGTTTTTTATTTTTTGAAACCTAGAACCCACACTACATATATTGGAACTTGAAATTCTACCGGTCAGGATTTTAGGTTCCAGATTCTTCTCTGGAACCATACTAACCTCTACTGGCTTTGACTCCCGCCTTGCCAAGTTCGGATTGCTTTTTTTACCAAACCCATCTCCCCGCACGCTTGTCAAAGTTATGTGGGGAATACCTAGGATCAATAATACTTCTCGGAATGGTCTGTTATTTCGATAAATCTATGGATATAAACCAAAATCTCAACAACTCAGTGTCACGCCTCGAGCAATGGAAATACAAATCGAGCAATGGACCCCTCGCACATTGGGCGAAAAGAAAGTCCCGTCGATACACAAGGAAAATTGAAATGAAAAGAAAAGAAAAAAGAAAATAGTCAGCAAGAAATCTCTTCCCCTTCTGCATCAATTTTAATTACTCTGTCTCCCATCTCTCGAATAGCGGCCGCGGCCGAATCGCTGATGCCAAGCAAATGCTGCAATCTCGATAATTTCTCTGGGGCAAGCTCGCTCTTCTTGTATATAGAAAATAAGTCTGCCAGTTCTTCTGGCACTTCCCAAGACAGTGGCTCCGCCCCCACCGCTTTGTCGCATGCCAGCAAATCGAGAGAGAGGAAACCTGCACACAAACAATTGAAACAGGCTTAAAAAGGAGGCACACCATTCCAGCAAAACATATCAACCCTCAAAATTCACAGCTCACGACTGGTAGAAGAACATAGGATGACAAACTCTCTTGAGTCCGTACCACTCCCTGTCGATTCCTTTGCCTCAACAAGGCCACGGCCTGAATAAGTGAATATGACAACCTACTACGAGCTAGCTTTGTCGGCATCGATATTCAGGTCGGCTGGTATTTTCTCATAAACTTCCACCTCGTCAAATTCACCGGTATCATCCACGGTTTTTTTGAAGAGGTTCTCCTTCAGGCTCTCGGATATCATGCTATCTAAATCCACGCTCGCTTCCTTCAGTTCTCGGATCTGCTTTATATTGAACCTCCCCTGACTGACAGCAGTTTCTATTGCAGCTGCCATCTTTGTAGTCGTAATGCTCTTAATTACTTTCTGAGCATATTCCGGAGGCAAGCCAACGTGCTTCTGCATCTCATTCAGCTGCTCGATCCTAGCCTTCGTCAGCTGACCATCAGCTAATATCACCTCTGCCTGTTGCCTGAATGCCTGCTCGGCGAGACCCCGGTGGACCTCCACAATCTCCTTAGGAGTCAAGCCAAGGATACCGCCAAGCTGGTTTAGCAATACAAATTCAGAGTCACCCTTTTTGGTTGTGATTTGGGGCTCCAAAGGGGATATTCGTTACTTCTCCAGTCAGGCAAAACAATAGATATGTCTTATAGAGGTTGGTCCTGTCCCTCTCTAGAAGATCATTCTTCAAATTTATCTCTGTTTGGCCTTGCTTTCCTAACTTGGCTGTAAGTTCTTTACTGGGTCTTATCTTTCTAAGTGTCTGGAGAGACTCCCACTCCTCCTCTTTGATTTCTATTTCTACCTCCTTAGCAGCTTCTTCAGACGCAGTATCAGGTGATTCCCCTTTTATGCCTGCCACCAGCTCAGTAACAACCAAGGTATTAAAGGCGATCATCTTCTTAAGCTCCCTAGCAGATTCAGTTTGATTCTGAGCTGCTTGTGCCCGTTTAATGTAATTGATGAAAATCTTTCTGACCTGCATGGAGATAAGGCGATCGAAGGTTATGATTAGCTGGAATAAAAAGTATAACCATGAATCTTTCGATTGTCCTAAGACAAATTACGAACTGAAAGAAAGATCCTCAAAACTTAAAACTACGTATGTGCACATGCTTACACGAACAAATGTCAACTGACGCTACATGCAAGACACGCATATCCTTCTTGTTAGTAGACTTCACAGCAAAATATCACCAAGAGGGTGCTAATTGGTATACATCGATATATGTAGGCAACTTCACAGCAAAATACCACCAAGAGGGTGCTAATTGGTATAAATCGATATATGTAGTCAAGTTCGTGCTTTACACCTGACGATATGTAGTCTATCTATCAGCTGCCTCCATGCCCATATGAGCACAGGACCAACATGCGTATTTATGCAATTCAATCCATGGGGGATATCATAATCCGAGTCAAATTCATGCTCACTAAATAAGTGATGAATCTTCAGGATCCAAGGCAAATTCATTTCAAATAATCATAACACATCGTCTAACTTCCAAACCAGCATTCCAGGCAACAGTGAAAGGGACAGCAAGACACAACAAAACGCAAGGACAAAAAGGAGATAGACAAGGATGCCATTAGGAGAAGAGATCAATCAGTTGTGTTTGACCAAAACCGGTAACTTTCTTCTTCGATTCCAGTCCCTTTTAGTGAAATGACTTTACTTACTATACAGGGGTAGAGGAATGCAGAAAATGGACTTAAGAAAATACGTTATACCAAATTTCTAAAATGAAACTCCTTTTATGTTATACTCCTTAAGAATAATGATGTTCTGTCTATCGTTGCCACTACTCCAGGAGAATCAGCATGAACCTTGACAAAAAGTAAGGTTGACCGATGGTAGCCTGAACACAAGTATGTCATCCAGGTCATGTGAGTGAGCGAGAGACAAAAGTGTCAAGTTCGCCAAATAATCGCACACCCGGGGATGGTGGGGTGTAGCCCCACCCAATCACTCCATTAACTACAAAAAGGAAATCCCACATTTATAAATTAGCCCAATTCCTCCCACTTTTCCTATGTGGGACAAAGAAAAAACACTCATTTTGTTTTAACAAACAAAACTCCAACAAGGGAGGGAGGTCTGCCGAAAGCAAAGGAATCGTAAAAGAAGATACTCACAGCTGTGCTGGCAATAGACATGGCAGCCTCTCCCTTGTCAAGCGCAAGCCATGAGCTGCTTTTCTCAAAGATTTCTTCACTTCTGCATCATATCCGTCTACTCCTGAGGCAATCGCATCCTTCACAACCTGGATTTAACAGTTCAGGTAAGTCAGTGCAGTCAAACCAATTTCTTTGCAGACAAATGTATCGCACAAAACATGCGTCAGATGTGAAGTTGGAACATAGTGAAGTCAGTTGTGATGTTTACCTTCTCGAATAAACTGCCACATATATTAGAGTGAGCTGCTTCAACAGTTTGCTGAGGGATACAGAGCATAACTCGGTACTTGTAGTAAAGCTTTAACATTCTCTTCCCTCAGTTCTCCATCAGCAACACACTGCTGAAGTTTCTGCATGTAAATTTCTACATGTGAAAAATAAAAAGGGATGTCATCGGGTATTATATGATGGCTTTATGCAATACATAAACATGAAATTCTTACATTTCTTTCTATCTACGATTTTCAAAATTCACTGTGTTCTACTCAGGAAGAAAGTTCCTTTTGCTACCAATTTTCACATTGCTAGATAGATGATAAATTTGAGAACTTTAAGAACCATTGAACCACAGCAGAAATAAGCGAACAAGAAAAGAAGAGAGCGCACATGAATGACTATCGATTAGTGCTCTAGAACAGGAAATTAATGAAAATGCCTTCATGAATCTCACTAGCCTTCTGTGGATCAAATCGCAACTCTTCACATAGGTTTTGGAGGAATACTGCTTTGCTATCCGCAGCTTCCAATTCTCCACCAATAAATGACTGTTGAAGTCATTTACGATATACCTTTGCAGTTACGTCAAGCACGATAGCTTCCAATTCTCCCCTTATTTCTCCCCACACGAGCCTCAGAAATTCGCCGCTGTTCACAGAGTCTTCGGTGCAAGTGACGTCTCCAAGATGCTCATGTTGGGCCACAGCTTCCTCTTTCTATGCTACTGCTAATAGTCCAGTGCTACCTATCGATACGTTTATGTCAATCTTTCTTTTTTGATCACTGAACATACATGCACATATGATCTGGGATTGTCTATAGGAGGTGCCGGAGAGCCAAAGAGCTGATACCGCCAACAGTTTGGTGTACGAAGCTAATCTTAGGCTGAGAGACCCAGTGCACGGATGCATGGATGCAATCTCGGCTATGCAACAGCAAATCCAGACTCTGCAGGCTGAACTCAACGCTGTAAGAAGTGGGATACTGAGATTCAAATACAGAGAAGCCGCCACTAACAATCATATACAATCCAATGTTGGTGTTCCTCATTCTAGAACTGCTCTTAATCCTACTGCTGCTTTGGCTGATTCTGTTGTTCCTCCTCCGACCCTTTCTTCTTCTTCCACTGACGCACCTCCCGACCCCTCTCCTCCTCCTCCGCCACCCCCGTCTTTAGTCGTGCCCTCAACTTCTTCCTCCTCCTCTTCCACTTCTTCTTTATTCACTACCCCGACCAGCACCACCACCTATAGCTCCATCTCTAGCGAAAATAATAACGTTGGTTAGATTAATCTATTTTTCTTTAAGTAAAGTAATGGCTCAAATATGTATGTTTTAATTTCGCTGTGCAAATTGATTTTGATGTTTTATAGTCATATATAGATCTAATTGTTCTTGATTAATTAGTTGTTTATGCGAATAATTTTCTGCAGCTTCGTGATGGTCGCAGTGGCTCATCAGCCACCATTGGAGCCTACCAAAATGTCGAAAAGGCTAGAATGGTTGGGCTTACATACGAAAGTTGGATTACCCAACATTAAACATGAGCAAACCTGCCTGGCCGAACTTAAGGTTTGGTTTAGGTACTTATGTCTTGTAGGTTTTCGTGTAAATGGAGGGCTTGACTATGGGCTTAGCAGGGTTGGGCCTGGTGCTTGTACCGGCTATTTGATGATGCGCAGTGGTAACGTAGAGTAAATGTTATGACTCGATTTGAGGTCTGGCTTTACTTAATACTGAACATCTCGAACTTCTTTAAAATGTTATGGACTTTTTAGGCCATTCAAATTGATTGGCAGTTTTTTTTTTTTCTTATTGGCGTAAAGTTTGAGATAACTTTTGTTCAATTTTGGCGAGACCGTGGATAAGTAACCCTTAAAGGCAAACAGTCATTTGTACGGCGAATTATTGTTGGTGCATGTATAAATCAAACTGGTCAATCGTAAAAAAATGGCATTTCCTCCGGGTGTATAAGGACAAAAGTTGAATTGTTCGGTGTTTTATTTCCTCTGAGAAATCTCAAAAGCAGACGACTAGCTACAGAAATCAAAGTTACCCTTGTTCGACTCCACCCCACACCCCCCCCCCCCAACATCTGTTTGGTCGGGGGCATTCGCCTTTCGCCTTGCGTATACTCAATCCTGGTTTTTTACTAAATGTTAGAAAGAATAAATAAACCTCATCTTTTCCACAACCCCAAGTGGTGAGACGAGGTGTAGAGACTCTAATTGACCTTGCTACAGATCTTCCGAATTTCGCCTTTGGAACCCGTGAGGGGTTTGATGTCACCCATCTTGATCATGGCGGAAGCAAAATCAGAGTTGAAGGTCTTGGGGTTGTTGGAGTACGTCTTGACGAGAGAGTCGGTGGATCCGCCATTGAAGAGCTCCTGGTCCGAGTGAAGAAGGCCCTTGTTGCTGAGCAGGTTCTTGAAGTAGGCGTTGTTGAAGGCGGTGGGCGATTGGAGGTCGAGAGGAGCCAGGTTTTGGTCCCCAGACCCAACGGTGCTGGGGCACTTGCCCTGCCTAGTCTTGCTAAAGGAGCTGTCGATGTTGCTGTCGTTGTATACGCGACGTCTGAAGCTTATGCACCTTGCCTGACCTATGGTGTGAGACCCTGCAATGCACGCCCATGCATGACCCATGAGAAACCTAGTAAATGAGCGAGGCCAGAGACTGCAATATTAAACACGTACCAGACAAGGCAACCATGTCCCTGGTGGAGAGGCCTTGAGATTGGAAAAGAGAGGTGAGGTTGGAGAGCGTTGAAGTTGGAGGGGGAAGGGCTCCGCTGTTGGCGAGTGAGAAGCTCGCGGTCCTCGCGTCTCTTCTTCCCAGTTTCACTTCCCAACTCGGCCCGCCCAGCTTCAAATATCCCATCACCATCAATTGATAATAAGAGTAACTTAGGAGCTCAGACTAAACGAGCAACTAGCTATATCAATTGCAACACATACTAGGACAACCGAGTCGCGAGCAGCAATGGCCACGATGTCTGCACAAGAGACCACACCTGGACAGGCGGACTCCACCTTGGACTTGATCTGGTCGATGACGTTGTATCCTCTCACAGACTTATTATTTGGGCCGGCCGTCTTCTCCCCTTGGAACGAGGATGTGTCCTCCAGGAGTATCGAGCCATCACACCCCTATTTTTGGTCGGTACAAAATTAACCATGTCAAGCCACGCATGTCTTTTTATGACCCAAAAAGAAAAAAAGGAAGCCACTCATGTCTTTGAATGGGACCGTCTCATCGACGATCCACTAACAAGTAAGTGATTTCTCTTGGAGAAGTTCACAAATAATAAATATTGAAGGGTCGATGATGCTTTCCTATTAATTTTCAAATTAACTAAAAAAAAAAAAACTCTTCATGCAAAGACAAGTCCACATCAATGTTGTCATGATATTTTTCGATGGTAGATAGTATTGAAATTAAAATTGACTTTTTTTTTTTTGTCTATATATTCAAAAAGAAAGGAAGCCAGTGTATTCATGGAAATGGTCATAGACAGCCTATATAATGGAGTTATTATGCATACTCTTTCGCCCCGTTTACGACATAAGGCTCTGGCTTTTAGGGTAAAGAAAAGGTCGTGGCAGGGGAGTGTATGTAAGGAACAGGCAGAAATTTGGGAAAAAGGGAGGGAGGAAGGAAAGATTACATTGACGAAGCAATCATGAAAGAAGAGGCGAAGGAGAGAAGCACCCATGCGGCGCTCTTTCGACACCGCGGACCGGACAACAGATTTCACCGTGCTCAAACCATCGGGACAACTTTTGGAGTAGAAGTTTGTAGAGAGTTGTGCGGAGGCACTTCCCCACCCGAGTGCGGTTACAAAAGCTATGGCGACAATGACCCAAATCGGATGACGACTAGGCATTCTGTTGTGAAGATGATCAAACGGGTAAGAATGTGAACTTCCGCATGGGGGATGGAACGGGCTTTATAGACATCTCATCAACGAGAAGTTTGGCCGGAGGCATGTTCTCTCAGACCAGCCAATGCATGGCTTGAAAATTCCACGTCATAGAACAATATAATGTGATGAAAAGGAGGGGTTTCTAGATTTTGATTGAATTTGACTGATGATGAAAACGTGAAATGAAGCAAAGATAAGATGCTTGATTTTTCAGATTCCAGGGACCAAGGGTTTCAAAATGTCAAAAAGGTGTAGGGCCATCTCACGTCCATCGACCCTTTTCTCTTTGGGAATTGCGTGCATGCATGCCTATATAACACCGATATGAACACGCGACATGTGACATGACACGACACGACACGTCGATATGTCATTTATCAAAAAATAGAGAATCCCGACATATTCTAACACGTTATATATTAAATATATATTTTTAGATATAAATGCAAAAGTAAATAAATAATAAAAAAAGCATAGAATTAATTTATACTAAAAATATTAATCCAACATTTGTTAATATTATTTATTGTTTTAATTTGAGAAAGATTGAACAAGAAATTCAAAAATTGCAAACATGAAAGAGTAAACTTAAATGAACATTCCCTATCTTCTTATACTTTTCGGAGATTAGTAAGATTTTTTATAGTCCTAGGTAGAGTTCGGAGTTCATGATATAGACTAGTTTGGAGCTCCTCTGCAAAACAAAGTTCGAGAAAAATAAAAATCTAGGACAAGAACTCTCGAAGTATGACCAAAAGAAAAGTAAAACACTAAATTCGCCACGGAAAATGTGAGAGATAACTTACAAGTCAATAACATAGACCAAAAGAGAAAACTCGCAAGCGATGCTTGCAAGAAGCGGAAAGAAGCAAAAATAAATATAACTTTAAGTATGTGGGGGCAACGGAACGACGCCGACGAGAAGAGGGGCGTTTCATCGTCACTCATGAGAAAATCGTAACTTATAAGCGAGAAACTTGAGAGTAAGAATTTTCTTCTTTCCCCTTTATTTTTGTTATTTTTATTATTTTTTCATATATTTATATTTTGACTCCTCAAATATTAAAAAAAATTAAAATTGACTTCATCCATGTTGGAATCACGTGTTGGAATTTTAGACTCGCGTGTTAGAGTGTGCGGGAAGAGTTAATCACGTGTCAGATTTTCCGACACTCGTTGACCACGTGTCGAAGCGTGTTGAATACGTGTTAGAGTGTTAGATACAACACGAAAGCTTCCGAAAAGTGTCGGTGCTTCTTAGATGCAGGCCTTTCCAGTGGGCAGTTTCTTCCGCTGTACTGTTCGTTGCCATGCTCGCCGCCATACAAGACCATCTACACTTCTCTTGTTGGGAAGCGTCGCGATCTCTCAGGGGTCAAGTGAAGACATCGACATTTTGTCCTCTTTTGAATAAATTCCTACTAAAGTTTGATACTAAAATTGATTAGTGTTATTACCCTTATTCCATGAAAAAAAAAAATTCACCATGAGCATGTTTTGTTAATGTAATTTCCCTATTATTTGAAAGACAAACTTCAAACTTTAGGTGAAATCCATAAAATTTCTTATGCTAGAATCGATTTGCCAAGGAAACATTGTCATTGTTGTTTCTCATTACTATGGACCCCCCAAAACTTGGACACTAATTAACGCTCACCGCGGGTGGGTCAGGCCCGTCATTGTTGTCATTGGTGTACGACTATTCTTTATCAAATGATGTCTTCCTCCATTCTTGATTGAAGGGAAACTTCCTCCAATAAATGTTTTGTTTAGTGAAATACCATCCACATATTTATTTTTAGCTTATCTTCTTTACTAGATCCAACTTGTGTGACTCACCAATCTGATGACCTTTCTATACTCCCATCTTGGCCGCCAAGAATCATTGATGTTGACCACTTCTAATCTTATCCATAATCACTAGTCATATTGCCCCATCTATTAGCTGTTCTTTTTTTTCCTTGTATCTACCCACCATTAGTCAGCACTTTTTCGTTACAATGGGTGCTTGTGATTGTCTTTGGAAGATAGAAAATCTCATCCAATATCATTTTTATAGGACAAAGAAGGTCACTTAATTAGGTAGTTAAACTCAGAGTCATGAAATAACTCACTCAATTCATGGGCCAAGTAAGACGCAAGCCGAGTGGATAGTCAACACACGAACTTGCTTGTACTTGGAGGTGTGAGGAATAAACCGCACAGAAGACAGATCACCAAGCCAAAGTCGTTAGTTTAATCCGATATCTTGAATTACTTTTTCTACCTCACATTGCATAGTGCACCAGCAATCGAAACGTGAAGCATTGGTGGAGGGAAATCATGTTATTATTCAACAGCGGAAGTGGAAAGGACTTAATTAGGGGCGTGTAACATTTGTCCTGGTCAATCATGTCATGCTCCATGGTACATATGGATGTACAAGAAATGGAAAACATCGCCACCACGACCCATGGAGAAGAAATGGGAGAATGAGAAAAGTAAGGATGAAATGGGAGCCACACGAGATGGAGTCTTAAGTCTCCGTTCGTTTTTTGAAAAATAATTTTTAGGAAAATATTTTACTGAATTTTCGGTGTTCGTTTTATGAAAAATAAATTACATGGAGAAAACATTTTCCATGAAGGGGATTTTTCTTTTTTTTTTTATAAACTATAGAAAATGTTAATATTTTTCCCATTACACCTCTATAAGCCCTCGGTTCCTCCTCCCCTCCTTCTTCGTTCTTTTCCTCTTTTTTAATATATTTTTTTAAAATTTGAATTATTTTTTTTTTCTTTTCTTTGTTTTCCCTTTCTTCTTTCTTGGCCGGTTGTTGTGCACTCGAGGATGGCGAGCTCAAGGCTCGCCTATGGGAAGCAGAGGGAAAACAAAGAAAAGAAAAAGAAAAATGAAAAAAAAATTAATAATCAATTTTAAAAAAAGAATAAAAATTGATTTACAAATAAAATAAATGAAAAAAGAGTGTAGGAAGGAAAAGATTTTCCTTATCAAAGAACGAAAAAAAAAATTTCACTTCATTTTCAAATTTCACCCGAACATCAAAAAACTGATTACATTTTCCAAAAATAGCTTTCTAGAAATTATTTTATAAAAATACCACATTTTTCGCGAAACGAATGGAGGCTAAGAATAGAGGAAAGCAGAACTGTCCAATTAAAAGTAAAGCGATGGTTATGAAGGTGACAATGGGATGTCAACAAATCCGGGGGACCAACGCATCTCTTTCTCTTGTCTTAGCATAGAGAAGGTGGGGGCAAAGGGTGGGTGGGGCCTCTCTTTCATTTCGCGTCCCTCTCGAGAATTGCATGGGACGAGAGGCAAAAGGATATTCCTTATGATAAAACAAACATTAACTCAAAGTCGGTGGACGTCGTTAACGGGACAATAATGTGGAAGTTGGCAGAGAGAAGGGCCGGGGGGACGGCGCGAAATGCACGATGTTGAGCTATTACCTAACCTAATAATAAAATTTAGAGCCAGAGGCGACATGGAATAAGAATACCCTCCTTTCGAAATTTCGTGAAAACGAGTCGGCATTATAGGAGCTGATGCTGATGATGACCCCCGCTCCCCAACCGGGGGTACCCTACCCACCACTCTCTCCCCCAAGTTCGTCGGCAAAAAGACTTGGTCAAGATGGGTTGGGGCCCCACTTCTAAATTACATGAGAATAGTCCTATTATGAATGAAACGAGACAGGTCAGGTACCCCGTCGTCGCTCATCCAATTATTCATTCATGTCTTTCTCAATCACTCGTTTTCTCTGTTTTTGGGCCTTTACCGTCGGTGGATGTGGACTGGGCTCCGCTGCCCACCCCCCAGCCCAGCTCAAAGACAGCGATATGCTGCGACGCCACCCCTCTCCCCCCTAGAGCGAGAGAGAGAGAGAGAGAGAGAGAGAGAGAGAGAATGTACTCACCGCAGCTACCACTTGCTCGGACGCGGGTCTTGTCTCCATCTGGATCGGAGCCATCCCTGGCAGATCGCCATCCCGTTGGTGGCGGCGGCGGCGGCGGCGGCGGCGGGGCCTTGGAAGCTTCTCTGCTCGGCCTAATCCACGATCACCACCACAGCAAGGTCCTCTTCCGAGACCGCGCCGAGAAGGCCAAGAAAGACGCGATCAGGAGCGCAGCTGCGGTGTCGGATCTGCTGGTGCAGACGGTGAACGGAGGGGTACAGGAGGCCTTCCTCAACCAAAAGCGCATCGAGCTCGAGATTCGGGCTTTGGCCGCCACCGTCTCCCGCTTCACGAAGCAGACCGATCACTGGCTCGCCTCCACTCATGCTCTCAACTCCGCCATCAAGGTCTGTCTTTGGACCCCCCCCCCCCTTGCAAGTTCGGATTGCTTTTTTACCAAACCCACCCCCACCCCCACCCCCACGCCCACGCACGCGTGTTAACGTATGTTTCGCGGCACAGGAAATTGGGGACTTCGAGAACTGGTTGAAGATAATGGAGTTTGATTGCAAGAGCATCAACGCTGCCATCCGCAATATTCATCAAGCTTGATTCTCAGCCACTCGGAAAATGAAATCCACCCCCCAATTCTCTCTATTCGTCTTCCTCGAGTCCACGCAAGTGTGTTAACGTCTTGTTAGATCGTTTGAAACATTCTTCGAGATGTGCAATTTAAGTACCAAATTATGCATATGATGCCCCCAGCGTTCCTCCACTTTTCTTTTCCTCTCGATAAGATAAGGCTCGAGCTCCCATCGTAAATTCGCGGAATTGATGCGATCAGTAGATATAAAGTTATGCAGGGAACACCTGGGATCAATAATACGTCTCGGAATGGTCTGTTATTTCGATAAATCTAGAGATATAAACCAAAATCTCAACAGCTCAGCATCACGCCTCGAACAATGGAGATGCAGATACAAATTGAGCAACGGACCCCCCGCACATTGGGCCGAAAGAAAGTCCTGTCGATGCTCGAGGAAAATTGAAATGAAAAGAAGAGAAAAACGAAAATACTCAGAAAGCAAACTCTTCCTCCTCTGCACCAATTTCAATTACTCTGTCCCCCATCTCTCGAATAGCCGCGGCGGCCGAATCGCTGACGCCAAGCAGATGCTGCAATCTCGATAGTTTCTCTGGGGCAGGCTCGCCCTTCATGTACATAGCATATAAGTCTGCCAATTCTTCTGGCACTTCCCTAGATAGTGGCTCCGCCGTCACCGCTTTGTCGCATGCCAGCAAATCATTGAAAAAGAGGAAACCTGCACACGGCAATTGAAACAGGCTTAAAAAGGAGGCACGCCATTCTACCAAACATATCAACCCTCCAAATTCACAGCTCACGACTGGTAGAAGAACATAGGATGACAAACTCTCTTGAGTCCGTACGACTCCCTGTCGATTCCTTTGCCTCAACAAGGCCACGGCCTGAATAAGCGAATTTGACAACCTACTATGAGCTAGCTCGCGAACCACCTCTCTAGCTTTGTCGGCATTGATATTCAGGTCGGCTGGTATTTTCTCATAAACTTCCACCTCGTCAAATTCACCGGTATCATCCACGGTTTTTTTGAAGAGGTTCTCCCTCGGGCTCTCGGATATCATGCTATCTAAATCCACGCTCGCTTCCTTCAGTTCTCGGATCTGCTTTATATTGAGCCTCCCCTGACTGACAGCAGTTTCTATTGCAGCTGCCATCTTTGTAGTCGTAATGCTCTTAATTACTTTCTAAGCATATTCCGGAGGCAAGCCAACTTGCTTCTGCACCTCATTCAGCTGCTCGATCCTAGCCTTCGTCAGCTGACCATCAGCTAATATCACCTCTGCTTGTTGCCTGAATGCCTGCTCGGCGAGACCCCGGTGGACCTCCACAATCTCCTTAGGAGTCAAGCCAAGGATACCGCCGGGCTGGTTTAGCAATACAAATTCAGAGTCATCCTTTCCGGTTGTGATTTGGGCTCCAAAGGGGATATTCGTTACTTCTCCAGTCAGGCAAAACAATAGATATGTCTTATAGAGGTCGCTCCTGTCCCTCTCTGGAAGATTATCCTTCAAATTTATCTCTGTTTGGCCTTGCTTTCCTAACTTGGCTTTAAGTTCTTTACTGGCTCTTATATTTCTAAGTGTCTGGAGAGACTCCCACTCCTCTTCGATTTCTATTTCTACCTCCTTAGCAGCTTCTTCAGATGCAGTATCAGGTGATTCCCCTTTTATGTCTGCCACCAGCTCAGTAACAACCAAGGTATTAAAGGCGATCGTCTTCTTAAGCTCCCTAGCAGATTCAGTACGATTCTGAGCTGCTCGTGCTCGTTTATTGTAATTGATGAAAATCTTTCTATCCTGCATGGAGATAAGGCAATCGAAGGTTATGATTAGCTGGAATAAAAAGTATAACCATGAATCTTTCGATTGTCCTAAGACAAATTACGAACTGAAAGAAAGATCCTCAAAACTTAAAACTACGTACGTGCACATGCTTACACGATCAAATGTCAACTGACGCTGCATGCAAGACACGCATATCCTTCCTGTTAGTAGACTTCACAGCAAAATATCACCAAGAGGGTGATAATTGGTATAAATCGATATATGTAGTCAAGTTCGTGCTTTACACCTGACGATATATAGTCTATCTATCGGCTGCCTCCATGCTCATATGAGCGCAGGACCACCGTGCGTATTTATGCAATTCAATCCATGGGGGGATATCATAATCCGAGTCAAATTCATGCTCACTAAATAAGTGATGAATCTTCAGGATCCAAGGCAAATTCATTTCAAATAATCAAAATACATCGTCTAACTTCCAAACTGGCATTCCAGGCAACAGTGAAAGGGACAGCAAGACACAACAAAACGCAAGGACAGAAAAGAGATAGACAAGGATGCCATTAGGAGAACAGATCAATCAGTTGTGTTTGACCAAAACCGGTAACTTTCTTCTTCGATTCCAGTCCCTTTTAGAGAAATGACTTTACTTACTATACGGGGGTAGAGGAATGCGGAAAATGGACTTAAGAAAAGACGTTATTCCAAATTTCTAAAATGAAACTCCTTTTATGTTATATTTCTTAAGAATATTGATGTTCTATCTATCGTTGCCACTACTCCAAGAGAATCAGCATGAACCTTGACAAAATGTAAAGTTGACCCATTGTAGCCTGAACACAAGTATGTCATCCATGTCATATGAGCGAGTGAGAGAGAGAGAGAGAGAGAGAGAGAGAGGGGGGGGGGAGAGGTCTGCCAAAAGGGAAGGAATCGTAAAAGAAGATACACAGCTGTGCTGGCAATAGACATGGCAGCCTCCCTTGTCAAGCGCAAGCCATGAGCTGCTTTTCTCACAGATTTCTTCACTTCTGCATCATATCCATCTACTCCTGAGGCAATCGCATCCTTCACAACCTGGATTTAACAGTTCAGGTAAGTCAGTGCAGTCAAACCAATTTCTTTGCAGACAAATGTATCGCACAAAACATGCGTCAGATGTGAAGTTGGAACATAGTGAAGTCAGTTGTAAACTGCCACATATACTGGAGTGAGCTGCTTCGACAGTTTGCTGAGAGATACAGAGCATAACTCGTACTCGTAGTAAAGCTTTAACATTCTCTTCACTCAGTTCTCCATCAGCAACACACCGCTGAAGTTTCTCCCTGTAAATTTCTACATGTGAAAAATAAAAAGTGATGTCATCGGGTATTATATGATGGCTTTATGCAATACATAAACACGAAATTCTTAAATTTCGTTCTATCAACGATTTTCAAAATTCACTGTGTTCTACTCAGGAAGAAAGTTCCTTTTGCTACCAATTTTCACATTGCTAGATAGATAATAAAGTTGAAAACTTTAAGAACCATTGAACCACAGCAGAAATAAGCGAACAAGAAAAGAAGAGACCGCACATGAATGACTATCGATTAGTGCTCTAGTACAGGAAATTAATGAAAATACCTTCATGAATCTCACTAGCCTTCTGTGCTTCCAATTCACCAACAATAAATGACTGTTGAAATCCAGTTTAATACCTTTGCAGTTATGTCAAGTGCGATAGCTTCCTATTCTCCCCTTATTTCTCCCCACACAAGCCTCAGAAATTCGCCGCTATTCACAGAGTCTTTGGTGCAAGTAATGTCTCCAAGATGCTCATGTTGGGCCACAGCTTCCTCTTTCTATGCTACTGCTAATAGTCCAGTGCTACCTATCGATACGTTTATGTCAATCTTTCTTTTCTTGATCACTGAACATATGTCACGCCCCCCGAATCCCGAGCACGCGCACATCCCACTACGGTCAATCAAATATGCGACATTCCCAAGTAGTGTTGCCGATCCCATTCATTTATTATTGCGCAAGCGGAACGTATTATAAAACCCTGACAATGAAATACGGGATAGAAAAGTAGGAAGCAAAACCACAACATAACACTTTCATGAATCAACAGAATTACAAACAGAGGTCTACGGCCAAAAGTTTACAAAAGACCGACTCTCAAAAAGGAACTATCCTACGACCTACAAGTCGAACACGCTCTCTAATCCTTATGACTTCACCTCTGCAACTCCTTAAGGCCAACCAAAGCTATCTGGCTGCTCCGTCCACCAGGGACCTGAAATTTTAATCCCACAACCGGGATGAGATTTTGTCTCAGCAAGTTCAACCCCCTAAACCCCTATTAGAAAGAAAATACACCTTGGGTGGCCTAGCCACATCGCACAAAAGACTTACCTCGCATTAGTCTTCATCTGCAGGTTAGCACAGTTTATATAATTCAACCACGTACAATTATGATAACCAAACAACTATGGCACAATCACATTATCAGAACAATTCAACCACTCGGATTGTCTCAGCGATCCATCGACTCGGCCAATTACATGTCATTCTAGCAAATCAATCACTGCCTCCAATCACGACCCTATAGGATGGTTTAACAACCAGTGGTAATCACGGCCTCACTTGGCACAACATTTAATTAGGTGGTAGATCTCGACCCGATGGTCACGACTTCTAATAGGTGGTCAATCACGGCCCCACTAGGCACAACCTTTAATAGGTGGTCAATCACGGCCCCACTGGGCACAATCTTTAATAGGTGGTAGATCCCGGCCCGATAGGCACGACCTCTAATAGGTGGTAAATCACGGCCCGGTTGGGCGTGAACTTTATCAGGTGGCGAATCACGGCCACACTGGACACCACCTCTAATAGGTGGTACAATACAATCGTTCTTCCATCAAATTTTGACACTTGGGATTTTATAAAAAGAATCCATATTTATCGCAATCACACTCAATTTGCCACAACCAATCATCAATTTCAAATTTTAAATGCACAGCAGTGATTGGCACGAAATTTCGAGCAATAGGGGTAAAAAATAATTAGTCTTTTTTTTAAAATAATAATATTTTAATAATTTCGGAATATAATATAATATTATAAATTCCAGAATTTCGAAACAAATAAATAATTCAAAAATAAAACCCTATTATGTCCCATCAAGGCTTATTATTAAATAACTCTATTAGCCTTAATTAAACACACTTTAAATTAAACAAACTTCGTAATCCAAATCACAATTAAATAAACTAAACTATTCACCTAAACTTGCTTAACTTAGACTAAGCACACTTAGGGCATCATTAACCGTCTAATCAAGATTTAGTGAGCTAAACTCACTGGATTAGCGAGCCGAACGGACCAAAACTACAAGGACACCGAGGGGAACAACTTTCTGCAAAGCTAGCCAAGCATTCGGGCTTGGGAAGACTGCCAAAATGAGCCAAAACCGGGCTGCCATACCCATTTTCTGCAGCTGCTGTTTGAGGCCAACGGAGGGCGAGACGGCGGCTGGTCGGGCGGAGGAAGATCAGCGGAAAGCAGCAGCTGATCAGGCGGGTTGAGGCGGCGGTGCACGGCGGTCGGAGGGAGCTCCGGCGGCTCTTGCACGAGCTGAGCAACAGCTCGGGACGACGAGCTGGGCGGGAAGACCGCCAAGACGCGCAGCCAGCAGCAGCGCGCGAGGACGACAGCTTGGCGGCGGGACGACGCGGGGCGAGGACGGCGTATGGCGAAGCCTCCGGTGGACGAGCGTGCGAGCGGGCGAAGGGGCTGCTCCGGCTTCTCCTCTGCAAATTTTTCTGGTCTCTGCACAATGAAGATGGAGGAGAGAGACGACAGGAGAGAGGGAGGGAGGAGAGAGAAGGAAGGGGGCAATTTCTTTTCTTTTTCTCTTTCTTTAATCCAACAAAATGGCCCACTATGACATCATTTGATGGTGTCATACTCCACTCACTCAAAACTCCCACAACCTCTTCCACTGGGTGCAAATTTCATTTTCCGTCGGGGCATAAAATCTTGTACATTAATTTCTTCAATTCCATTCAATTCTTTTCCAATCGAGTCCAATTGAAGTCCATAAAATTAATCCAATGTCACAACACTTCAATTCACATCTTCACTTGTCCGTAGAACCAATTTAAGTCTCAAAAGCACGACCAAAGGCGGGCCTACTAATTTCTCGAGCCAAATTAGCCATTCTCTGATTATTTTGCTGAAAAACTCAGTTACGTGAAAAATCTTTCGAAGATTAGTCAATGTTCCTAAAATAATTTGTGACACACCCAGACTTCCAATTTCTGAATTCGATCTCAATTATACGGTTAATTTCATTTTGGCACGATACTAGCGCGGCCCAATCTACCGGGTAGCCTTTAGAAGTTTTCATGTATTTGACTTGTGGTTGATCATCTCAAGCCATAATATATATCTTTGAAACATTGGCGACTTTCGGTTATCGGGGTAATTTCAAGGTTTTAAATATGAACACGGGGTACCCAATCGACTGAAAAGTCGGTCCAATGCCGATCGACAAGAATTGTGCGATCTGGTGGAATCACCCACACCTGATCACATGCCTCCATCGAGTCGACCTATCTTCGATCTCTAATCGATTTTTAATTGTGCTGTAATGACCCTTGCAGATTAGCTCGGTCAAAAAGTTGCTTTCTGGTCAAATTCTCGAGTCTGATACATTAGAAACTCTTAACAGCTTCATCCGATAGACTAGTTTCCACATGAGTAGCCGACTCAAGAAAAAGAACTATATGCGTGCCAACGAAATGCTCGTCTCAATTTATTGAAAATAGAATTGGAAAATCGGGATGTTACAACATACATGCGCATATGATCTGGGATTGTCTACAGGAGGTGTCGGAGAGCCAAAGAGCTGATATCGCCAACAGTTTGGTGTACGAAGCGAATCTTAGGCTGAGAGACCCAGTGCACGGATGCATGGGTGCAATCTCGGCTTTGCAACAGCAGATCCAGACGCTGCAGGCTGAACTCAACGCTGTAAGAAGTGAGATACTGAGATTCAAATACAGAGAAGCCGCCACTAACAATCATATACAATCCAATGTTGGTGTTCCTCATTCTAGAACTGCTCTTAATCCTACTGCTGCTTTGGCTGTTTCTGTTGTTCCTCCTCCGACCCTTTCTTCCTCTTCTTCCACTGCCGCACCTCCCGAACCCTCTCCTCCTCCTCCGCCATACCCATCTTTAGTTGTGCCCTCATCTTCTTCCTCCTCCTCTTCCACTTCTTTATTCACTACCCCGACCAGCACCACCACCTATAGCTCCATCTCTAGCGAAAATAAAATGTTCATTACTTGGAGCAAATCTGATCTTAGAACCTTTTTCGTATCACTCTCAGTATCCACACAGAAGCTATTGTACTAGACTATTTGACTTGCGCCTGTTCTCATTAGACACAAGGTCGAGAAGAACCACTTCATCTTAGATATTCCTTTGCGGCTCCTGTATTGTGATCTGATCTAGATTCCCCAGTAACTTCAATCTCTTTTTCTATGATTTGATCATTTCAAGCATTATTTCGGCGTGATGGATCCTGCAATGATGATCATATTCTTATGCTGACTTTTGTCCCACGTCACATTAAGTTCACAGATTGTAAAGTTCATGAGCATAGTAGGGACGCTCTGAGACGTGTATACCGATTAAAATTTGCACATATTCTCCCGTATGTTGCAAGACCTTTGCAAATCACGTGGGTCTCGGAAAAGTGAGCTGCAAGTTGTTCGTTAAGCTAGGTCAAGGGGCAGTAGAGGAACTGCTCACATTTCAAGTCTGTCCTTTCGAGTGAGCATCCAATGACTGTGATTCACTACTCAGCTCGGTCGCAAGTCTTTGGATCTATAGTCAAATAAAAGAAAGAAAAGCTGATGATGCTGACGTTCAATAGGAAATTGCGCGATGATCATTTCGCGTGTGGATGTGCTTGCCCCCTGAAATTGAAAATGGGGGCTACACGGGTAAAGATCGGTTCTTTTGGGGCTTAATTCTGGATTTCTTTCAAAATACCATGCCGTTCATCTAGTCAAGCAAATCATGGAGCACTAAAGTATATCATCAAGTTCATTATATGTTTCCCGAAAAATATCTTGATGGCCTTTCAAGCTTCATGATGGTCGCGGTGGCTCATCAGCCACCTTTGGAGCCTGCCCAAATGTCTAAAAGGCTAGAATGGTTGGGCTTACAGATGAAAGTTGGATTACCCAACATTAAACATGAGCAGACGTGCCTGCCCAAACCTAAAGTTTGGTTCAGGTACTTATGTCATGTAGGTTTTGGTGTAAATGAAGGGCTTGACTGTGGGCTTAGCAGGGTCGGGCCTGGTGCTTGTACCGGTTGTCGTATTGAGGAATTTTCAGTTTTTTCCACTTCAATGAAAGAAGAGTTTCCCTGATGATGCGCGGTGGTAACGTAGAGTATATGTTATGACTCGATTTGAGGTCTGGCTTTACTTAATACTGAACATCTCGAACTTCTTTAAAATGTCATGGACTTTTTAGGCCATTCAAATTGATTGGCAGTTTTTTTTCTTATTGTTGTAAAGTTTGAGATAACTTTTCTTCAATTTTGGCGAGAACATTGATAAGTAATCCTTAAGTCAAACTGGCATTTGTACGGCGAATTATTGTTGGTGCTCACATAAATCAAACTGGTCAATCGTAGAAAAATGGCATTTACTCCGGGTGTATAAGGACAAAAGTTGAATTGTTCGGTGTTTTATTTCCTCTGAGAAATCTCAAAAGCAGACGACTAGCTACAGAAATCAAAGTTATCCTTGTTCGACAACAAAATACTTCTACCCCCACCCAGACAGATCTGTTTGGTCGGGGGCATTCGCCTTGCATATACTCAACCTGGTTTTTGACTACATATTAGAGAGAATAAATAAACCTCATCTTTTCCACAACCCCGAGTGGTGAGACGAGGTGTAGAGACTCTAATTGACCTTGCTACAGATCTTGCGAATTTCGCCTTGGGAACCCGTGAGGGGTTTGATGTCACCCATCTTGATCATGGCGGAAGCAAAATCAGAGTTGAAGGTCTTGGGGTTGTTGGAGTACGTCTTGACGAGAGAGTCAGTGGATCCACCATTGAAGAGCTCCTGGTCCGAGCGAAGAAGGCCCTTGTTGCTGAGCAGGTTCTTGAAGTAGGCGTTGTCGAAGGCGGTGGGCGATTGGAGGTCGAGAGGAGCCGGTTTGTTGTCCCCAGACCCAAAGGGGCACTTGCCCTGCCTAGTCTTGCGAAAGGCGCTGTCGATGTTGCTGTCGTTGTATATGTGAGGTCTGAAGCTTGTGCACCTTGCCTGCCCTATGGTGTGAGACCCTGCAACGCACGCCCATGCACGACCCATGAGCGACCTAGCAATTGAGCGAGGCCAGAGACTGCAATATTAAACACGTACCAGACAAGGCAACCATGTCCCTGGTGGAGAGGCCTTGAGCTTGGAAAAGAGAGGTGAGGTTGGAGAGCGTTGAAGTTGGAGGGGGAAGGGCTCTGCTGTTGGCGAGTGAGAAGCTCGCGGTCCTCGCGTCTCTTCTTCCCAGCTTCACTTCCCAACTTGGCCCGCCCAGCTTCAAATATCCCATCACCATCAATTGATAATAAGAGTAAATTAGGAGTTCAGACTAAAGGCGCAACTAGCTATATCGATTGCAACACATACTAGGACAACCGAGTCGCGAGCAGCAATGGCCACGATGTCTGCACAAGAGACCACACCTGGACAGGCGGACTCCACCTTGGACTTGATCTGGTCGATGACGTTGTATCCTCTCACAGACTTATTATTTGGGGCGGCCGTCTTCTCCCCTTGGAACGAGGATGTGTCCTCCAGGAGTATCGAGCCATCGCACCCCTATTTTTGGTCGGTACAAAATTAACCATGTCAAGCCATGCATGTCTTTGAACAGGACTGACTCATCGACGATCCACTAAAAAGGAAGCGATTCCTCTTGGAGAAGTTCACAGATATTAAATATAGAAGGGTCGATGATGCTTTCCAATTAACTTTCAAATTAATTTAAAAAAATTCTGCATACAGAGATTAGTCTGCATGAATGTTATCATGTTATTTTTCGATAGTAGATAGTATTGAAATTCAAATCAACTTTTATTTATTTATTTATTCAAAAAAAGAAAGAAAAGCCAGTGTCTAGGCAAATTGTTTCGCATCGTTTACGACATAAGGCTCTGGTTTTTAGGGGGAAAAAAAGGTCGTGGCAGGCAGGGGTGCATATATGGGGAACAGGTAGAAATTTGGGAAAAAGGGAAGGAGGAAGGAAAGATTACGTTGACGAAGCAATCATGAAAGAAGAGGCGAAGGAGAGAAGCACCCATGCGGCGCTCTTTCGACACCGCGGACCGGACAACAGATTTCACCGTGCTCAAACCATTGGGACAACTTTTGGAGTAGAAGTTTGTAGAGAGTTGCGCGGAGGCACTTCCCCACCCGAGTGCGGTTACAAAAACTATCACGACAATTATCCAAATCGGATGAGGACTAGCCATTTTCGTAGCGAAGGTGATCAAACGGATAAGAATGGCAACTTTTGCATGGGAGATGGAACGGGTTTTATAGACATCTCATCAACAAGAAGTTTTGTCGGAGGCAGGTTCACCCAATCTCTCGGACCAGCCGATGCATGGCTTGAAAATTCCACGTCATAGAAAAATATAATGTGATGAAAAGGGGGGTTCTAGATTTTGATTGAATTTGACTGATGATGGAAACGTTAAATGAAGTAAAGCTAAGATTCTTGATTTTTCGAATTCCGGGGCCCAAGGGATTCAAAATGCCAAAAAGGTGGAGGGGCCATCCCACGTCCATCAGCCCTTTGCGAATCGCGTGCATGCACGCCTTTCCAGTGGGCAGTTTCTTCCACTGTAACTATTCGCCACCATGCTCGCTGCCATATGCGACCATCTACACTTCGCTTCGACCTCTCGGGGTTTGAGTGAAGACCTCGACATTTTGTTCTCTTTTGAATAAATCCCTACGGAATTTTGATACTGAAACCAATTAGTGTTATTACCATTATTCCATGAAAAAAAAAAATTCACTACAAGCATGTTTTTTTGCTATTATTTAACGTAAAACTTTTATTCGGTTTATCCATTATTATTATTTGAAAGATAAACTTCAGGTGGAATCCATAAATACTCCTATGCTAGAAATGGTTTATCAAGGAAATATTGTCATTGTTGTTTCTCATTACTATGGAGAAAAACACAAATCATTGTATTTACCAATGTGTGCCTAGATCCCCCAAACTTGGACACTAATTAATACTCATCGTGGGTGAGTTCAGGACCATCATCGTTGTCATTGGTGCATGACTATTCTTTATCAAATGATGTCTTCCTCCATTCTTGGCTGGAGGGAAACTTCGTCCACCAAATATTTTGTTTAATGGAATATTATCCATATATTTATTTTTAGCTTTATCTTCTTTACGAAATCCAACTTGTGATTCACCAATCTGATGACCATTCCGTACTCCCATCTTGGCCGCCAAGAACCATTGATGTTGACCACTGCTGTTCTTTTTTTCCTTGTATCTACCCACCATTAGTCAAGTACGTTTTCGTTAAAAGCGGTGCTTGTGATTGTTTTGGAAAGATAGAAAATCTCATCCAATATCTTTCTTCTAGGACAAAGAAGGTCACTTAATAAGGTAGTTAAAATTGAGTTGTAGAATAATTCACTAAATTATGGGGCCAAGTAAGACGCAAGCCGAGTGGACAGTCAAAACACGAACTTGCTTATCCTTGGGGGTGTGAGGAATTGACCGCACATAAGACAGAACACCAAACCAAAGCCGCTAGTTTAATCCGATTTCTTGTATTATCTTTTCTACCTCACATTGCACAGTGCACCAGCGATCGAAACGTGAAGCATTGGTGGAGGGAAATCATGTTATTATTCGACGGTGGAAACGGAAAGGACTTAAGTAGGCGCGCGTAAGACTTGCCCTGGCCAATCATGTCATGCTCCATATGTACTAATAAGTAGATGTACATATGGATGTACGAGAAATGGAAAACGTCGCCGCCACGACCCACGAGGGAGAAATGGGGAGGATGAGAAAAGTAAGGATGAAAAGGGAGCCACACGAGATGGGGACCAAGAATTGGGAAAAGCAGAACCGTCCAGTTAACAGTGAAGCAATGATTATGAAGATGAGGATCGGGTGTCATTAAGTCCGGGGACCAGTGCATCTCTTTCTCTTGTCTTAGCATAGAGAAGGTGGGGGCGAAGGGTGGCTGTGGCCTCTCTTTCATTTCGCGTCCCTCTCGAGAACGCATGGGACGAGAGGCAAAGGATATTCCTTTTGAGCCAGGCCACCAACGAGGCTTGGCCTCGCCAGACAAACATTAATCAAAGCCTGTGGAGGTCGTTAACGGAACATGACCGGGGGCAAAGGGACAATAATGAGGAAGCCCGAAGAGGGAAGGGCGCCGGGGACGTCGCAAAATGCACGATGTTGAGCTATTTCCTCACCTAACAATGAATTTAGAGCCAGAAGCGACATGGAATAAGAACCCTCCTTTTGAAATTTCATAAAAACGAGTCGGCATTATAGACTTAGGGCCTATTTGGCAAAAATTATTTATGTTCCTCGAAACAACTATTTTTGTTCTTTTGTTTCAAAAAATGAAAAAAAAAAAATAAACGTGTTTGATAAAATTTTTTTTTTAAGAACAATAATAAATTTAGAATAGAATTAAGAAATAGAAAAAACTAACTTCTTATTCCTAGGAATTTCTTTTCTCTTCTCTTTCTTTTCATTCTTCTTCCTTTTGGTTGGTCGCCAACCTCAACCATGGTTGGCGATCGGCTGACGAGGGTTGGCGACACCAAGCCATGGTGAGGCTCATCAACCGAAGTCTCATCGTGGCTAGGCGAGCTCGGCCTCACTAGGCCGGGCGAGGCTGACCTCGCGCCGCTTGGGTGAGGTTGAGCCTCGCTAATGGCCAGGCGAGCTCGCTAGCCCTCGCCCTAGCTTGGTGAGGCTTCGGCGAGCTCGACAGACCTTGCCCAGCTGATCGTCAGCTGCGACCATAGTTGGCGACCGGCCACAAAGGAGGAAGAAGGAGAAAAAAAAAAAAGAAAACAAAAAGAAAACAAAAATAGAAACAAAAAAATCATTTTTTATCAAAAATTATTTTTGGGAACGTAATCATTACTAAACGCGCCCTTAATCCTTAGTCAAGATGGGTTGGGGCCCCACTTCCATGAGAATAGTCATATGAATGAAACGATATAGCTCATCCAATTATGTCTTTATCAATCACTCGGTTTTTTGAGCGAAGACTTTTCTCTGTTTTTGGGCGTTCACCATCGGTAGATGTGGACTGGGCTCCGCTGCCCCCCCCCCCAGCCCAACTCAAAGACAGCGATATGTTGTGACGCCACCCCTCTCCCCCTAGTGAGAGAGAGAGAGAGAGAGAGAGAGAGAGAGACAGAATGTAGTCACCGCAGCTACCACTTGCTCGGACGCGGGTCTTGTTTCCATCTGGATCGGAGCCATCCCTAGCAGATCGCCATCCCGTTGGCGGCGGCGGCGGGGCCTTGGGAGCTTCGCTGCTCGGCCTAATCCACGATCACCACCACAGCAAGGTCCTCCTCCGAGACCGCACCGAGAAGGCCAAGAAAGACGCAATCAGGAGTGCAGCTGCGGTGTCGGATCTGCTGGTGCAGACGGTGAACGGAAGGGTGCAGGAGGCCTTCCTCAACCAAAAGCGCATCGAGCTCGAGATTCGGGCTTTGGCCGCCACCGTCTCCCGCTTCACGAAGCAGACTGATCACTGGCTCGCCTCCACTCATGCTCTCAAATCCGCCATCAAGGTCTGTCTTTGGACCCCCCACCTTGCCAAGTTCGGATTGCTTTTCTACCAAACCCACCCCCACGCACGCGTGTTAACGTATGTTTCGCGGCACAGGAAATTGGGGACTTCGAGAACTGGATGAAGATAATGGACTATGATTGCAAGAGCATCAATGCAGCCATCCGCAACATCCATCAAGCCTGACTCTCAGCCCTTGGAAAACCGATTCCATTCCCATTCTCTCTATTCGTCGACTGCCTCAATTCAACTCGAAGCTACATCTTGTAAATTTGCTTGAATCCTTCTTGATAAGGCTCACGCCCCGTAAATTCGAAAGAGTTGGCGATGCGATGAGTTGATACTAAGTTATGCAGGGAACACTTGGGATCAATAATACGTCTCAGAGTGGTCTGTTATTTGGATAAATCTAGAGATATAAACCAAAATCTCAACAACTCAGCGTCACGCCTCGAGCAATAGAGATACAAATTGAGAGCAGAGATAAATTAAGCAATGGACCCCTCGCACATTGGGCGAAAAGAAAGTCCAGTCAATACATAAGGAAAACTGAAATGAAAAGAAAGGAAAAAAAGAAAATACTCAGAAAGCAAACTCTTCCTCCTCTGCACCAATTTGAATTAATCCGTCTCCCATCTCTCGAATAGCCGCTGCGGCCGAATCGCTGATGCCAAGCAGATGCTGCAATCTCAATAGTTTCTCTGGGGCAGGCTCGCTCTTCATGTATATAGCAAATAAGTCTGCCAGTTCTTCTGGCACTTCCCAAGACAGCTGCTCCGCCGGCACTGCTTTGTCACATGCCAGCAAATCATTGAGAGACGAAACCTGCACAAAACGATCGAAACGGGGCTTAAAAAGGAGGCACATCATCCTAGCCAACATATCAACCCTCAAAATTTACAGCTCACGACTGGTAGAAGAACATAGGACGACAAACTCGGTTGAGTCCATACCACTCCCGGTCGATTCCTTTGCCTCAACAAGGCCACGGCCTGAATGAGTGAATTTGACAATCTACTTTGAGCTAGCTCGCGAACCACCTCCCTAGCTTTGTCGGCATTGATATTGAGGTCAGCTGGTATTTTCTCATAAATTTCCTCCTCATCAAATTCACCAGTACCTGAACAGAATATTTCATCCACGGTTTTTTTGAAGAGGTTCTCTCTCAGGCTCTCGGATATCATGCTATCTAAATCCACGCTCGCTTCCTTCAGTTCTCGGATCTGCTTTATATTCAGCCTTCCCTGACTAACAGCAGTTTCTATTGCAGCTGCCATCTTTGTAGTCGTAATGCTCTTAATTACTTTCTGAGCATATTCTGGAGGCAAGCCAACTTGCTTCTGAACCTCATTCAGCTGCTCAATCCTAGCCTTCGTCAGCTGACCATCAGCTAATATCACCTCTGCTTGTTGCCTGAATGCCTGCTCGGCGAGACCCCGGTGGACCTCCACAATCTCCTTAGGAGTCAAGCCAAGGAGACCGCCAAGCTGGTTTAGCAATACAAATTCAGAGTCATCCTTTTTGGTTGTGATTTGTGCTCCAAAGGGAATATTCGTTACTTCTCCAGTCAGGCAAAACAATAGATATGTCTTATAGAGGTCGGTCCTGTCCCTCTCTGGAAGATCATCCTTCAAATTTATCTCTGTTTGGCCTTGCTTTCCTAACTTGGCTGTAAGTTCTTTACTGGGTCTTATCTTTCTAAGTGTCTGGAGAGACTCCCACTCCTCTTCGATTTCTATTTCTACCTCCTTAGCAGCTTCTTCAGATGCAGTATCAGGCGATTCCCCTTTTATGTCTGCTACCAGCTCAGTAACAACCAAGGTATTAAAGGCGATCATCTTCTTAAGCTCCCTAGCAGATTCAGTACGATTTTGAGCCGCTCGTGCCCGTTTAATGTAATTGATGAAAATCTTTCTGACCTGCATGGAGATAAGGTGATCGAAGGTTATGATTGGCTGGGAAAAAAAGCATAACCATGAATCTTTCAATTGTCCCAAGACAATTTACAAACTGAAAGAAAGATCCTCAAAACTTAAAACTACGTACATGCACATTCTTACATGATCAAATGTCAACTGATGCTACATGCAAGACACGCAGATCCTTCTTGTTAGTAGACTTCACAGCAAAATATCACCAAGAGGGTGCTAATTGGCATACATCGATATGTGTAGTCAACTCCACAGCAAAATACCACCAAGAGGGTGCTAACTGGTATTAATTGACATATGTAGTCAAGTTTGCACTTTACACCTGATGACATATAGTCTATCTAGCAGCTGCCTGCATGCCCATATGAGCACAGGACCACCTTGCATGTCCATGCAAATCAATCCATGGGGGATATCATAATCCGAGTCAAATTCATGCTCACTAATTAAGTGATGTATCTTCAGGATCCAAGGCAAATTCATTTCAAATAATCAAAACACATCGCCTAACTTCCAAACCAGCACTCCAGGCAACAGTGAAAGGGACAGCAAGACAACAAAACATAAGGATGAAAAGGAGATAGACACAGATGCCATTAGGAGAAGAGATCGATCAGTTGTGTATGACCAAAACCGGGAACTTTCTTCCTAGATTCCAGTCCCTTTTCGTGAAATCACTTTACTTTCTATACAGTGGTAGAGTAATGCAGAAAATCGACTTAATTGAAGACGTTATCCCAAATTTAGAAAATGAAACTCCTTTCATGTTATACTTCTTAAGAATATTGATGTTCTAACTATTGTTGCCAGTACTCCAAGAGAATTGGCATGAACCTTGACAAAAATTAAGGTTGACCCATTGTAGCCTGAACACAAGTATGTATATGGAAATCTATTTTGGTATCCAGCCTGTCTCATCCATGTCATATGAGAGAGAGAGAGAGAGAGAGAGAGGTCTGCCAAAAGCAAAGGAATCATAAAAGAAGACACTCACAGCTGTGCTGGCAATAGACATGGCAGCCTCCCTTGTCAAGCGCAAGCCATGAGCTGCTTTTCTCACAGATTTCTTCACTTCTGCATCATATCCATCTACTCCTGAGGCAATCGCATCCTTCACAACCTGGATTTTACAGTTCAGGTAAATAAGTGCAGTCAAACCAATTTCCTTGCAGACAAATGTATCGCACAAAACATGCGTCAGACGTGAAGTTGGAACATCATGAAGTCAGTTCTGATGTTTACCTTCTCAAATAAACTGCCACATATACTGGAGTGAGCTGCTTCAACAGTTTGCTGAGGGATACAGAGCATAACCCGTAATCGTAGTAAAGCTTTAACATCCTCTTCACTCAGTTCTCCATCAGCAACACACTGCTGAAGTTTCTGCCTGTAAATTTCTACATGTGAAAATGAAAAAGGATGTCATTGGGTATCATATGATGGCTTTATGCAACACATAGACACAAAACTCTTAAATTTAAATTCACTGTGTTCTACTCAGGAAGAAAGTTCCTTTGCTAGAAAGTCTTTAAGAACCATTGAACCACAGCATAAATAAGGGAAAAAGAAAAGAACGGAGTCACATGAATGACTATCAATTAGTGTTCTGAATAGGAAATTAATGAAAATACCTTCATGAATCTCACTAGCCTTCTGTGGATCAAATCGCAACTCTTCACATAAGTTTTGGAGGAATACTGCTTTGCTATCCACAGCTTCCAATTCACCACCAGTAAAGGACTGTTGAAGTCGTTTACGATACACCTTTGCAGTTACGTCAAGTGTGATAGCTTCAGCCTCACGTTTACCCAAACCAAAGATATTCCTCATTTGACTCAAAGCATCGAGCTAAAAAATAAGTAAAGAATAAAAGTGAGTATATAAGTAGCCAAATGTGCCAGGCGATGTGCAAGAAGAGGCAGGTAAGGGGCAGACAAATAGGTTATAAAGCACAGTATTTGACAATATCATGCATGACAAACCAATAAATCCATTGAAACAGTAAGAATGTTTCTTTCACCTTGCTTTGTTCAAGACGGCCACTTGACAAAGAATCTGCGACATATGCTCTATAAAGGAGCTTCAAGTCATCCATTTTTCTGTCGTTGTCATATTCACCACCTGAGGTACAGACTAGTAATTCAGTCACTGCCCATGACAACAAACTTAATGGTGCATGAATGCAAAAAATTCAAGGTTCCTCACCAAGTAAGGAAGCTGGAGCAATCCCACAAGCCAAGCCATCAGCGTTTGGGTGGTTCTTAAATGAGACAAGCAAGTTATTAAATGCTAGAATCTTATCTAGCTCTTCAACAGCTTGAGCTACTCCTCTCCTGGTTTATGAAAATTTTGTAAGTTGATGACAAGAATCCTTTTGCAGAAAATAAGCAAGAACTACTCTCTAAACAATTCCCAAACAAATAAACATATGACCACCGATTATCTCGACTAAAAGTGAAGGCATTGCCCTCAAATCATTATTGTTTCTTTCTCTGTCTCAACAAGTCATCGCGGCAACTTTTTCCCAAAATTCCTGAAAGGATGCCCCAGCTGACTGATATATGATACAAACCATTTGAATAAACTCTAGAAACCAATTGAGTAACATCTAGAAGGGACTGGGGACCATACGCTGATCTAGTTCTTGATTTCAGCACATTCAGAGCCGCTGAGACATTCTCCTCAACCAGTTTTCTTGTATGTTCCTTAAACAAATCCTCAGCAAGCTGCAACAATAAGCGAATGAAAGAAATGCCACAAAAAGCAAATCACTGTCCAATTCATTTTTGTAGATGATGTAAAGTTACCTCATCAGACAGTCGATACATTAGTTGTGCTGCCCGAAGACTTTCAAGCTGGTTCTCATTAAGATCTAACAGAGACATCAATATTAGTACATGAGTAAACCATTATAAATTCATAATGGGCAAAGCGCAACAGCAGCCATAAAAATAAAAGGCTGCGAAAATAAAAGGCAGGACAAAACTCCAAATTACTTTGCTTATTCTCAGCATAAAATACCAGAACCATATTGATTGTGCATCTCATGACTACTTTAGATCAGTATAATTACACAGACCTCTGCCAATTGCTTTCAGCTGGGAAGAATACAACCTCTGTGCATTATCCCGAACAGCAACCTCGACCTGCACAGACATCGATGAAAGATTGAATGAGATGAATGTTACAGGTATGTGAGTAATGACTGTCATCAATGTGATACATAAAAGCGCAGTTTTGATAGGGCACAGTAACAGAAGGAGATTGATCTTGCAACTATGTGGCACTAAACTCCAACAAAGGTAACTATCCAGGCCAAACCATAATCATAGCACCAAGAAGACACTGCCTAATAGATGACTTGATACCTGGGCATCAGTAACTTTGAATACACGCTTCCAAGGTAAAAGGAACGTTGATGCTTCTCCAAACACAAGAGTCGAAACATATATCAGCTTTTGAAATGCCTGCACTGAAGAGGAGCGTAAAAGTGATAAAGTACCATACAACACATAGCAAAGGGATGCTAGTCACAGCACAATATGTTTGCAGC
The DNA here is from genome assembly GCA_016097545.1 of Eucalyptus victrix. Lineage (NCBI taxonomy): Eukaryota > Viridiplantae > Streptophyta > Magnoliopsida > Myrtales > Myrtaceae > Eucalyptus > Eucalyptus victrix. The sequence goes on along the minus strand of CM027836.1, from coordinate 39,657,341 downwards.
ATATCTATGGGCATTCATATTTTCATACCCGGCGCTGTTCTACATTAGCTTCACGATCCCCAGTTTCAAGCCTTTGCCTGAAAATACGCCTACCAATCTGGAAGAACACAACTAAAACCATTATCAGTTAGAGACTACTCGTCATACTTTCCATTGCAATTAAATATTCTTAAGCATTCAAAAAGTAGCTAGTGTGAGAGCACCTCCATATGCATGGCAGCTGCTTCTGGATCATCAATGCCCAGAGCACTCTTAAACTTGACAATTTTATCAACTTCAGTTCCTTTAAGTTCTTCATTTCCAGGAGGAAGAACGGATGAAACAAACCTGCAAGGAAGATAAGGTAGGTAATTCAACCAACTCAAAGGAAACTAAAAGAGCTCCTGTTTGCATTTGCTGCCAAGCGGAAAAGATTGTGTGTCTCCTAAAGTATTATAAGAAAAAAGGGGGTGACTTTCAAATCCAGATCTTTATAAGTAATCGAACAATTAAGGTGACCAATACCAAATAAAAGTCCAATTTCAAACTTTAACAGTTAAAGCAAAAGCCACATCGAACTCTCTAAAGTTTCACCAATCCATCTGTTTGCGCATAAGAAATATGTGCGAGAAGCAGAGGAGATGCATGGTTAATTCGTTGTGTAAGCTCACCTGAGGTATAAATCACAGAGCTCTGCGTTGAAAGCAGCATCTTGCTTGCTCACACCGTACCTGAAAGATGGGGCGTCGTAAGTAAATGAGCATAGAAAATGAAAAGGGCGTTGAGGGAAGGCAGTAACATCAGAGAATCCACATTTTCATTGAGCGAGAAAAATGAAAATGCAAGCTCTTCAATTACGACTCGAGTGAGGACTTCCCAAATCCTCATTCAGCAGTAATCGCAGTGGGGAATCTGAGAGAATTCTCCCCGTGACAACGCAACGCAAGAACAACGAAATAAGGCATGAAGCAAGAAACGTAGATTAGAAGGGAACACTGACTTGCTGGCGATGAGTTCAATGTCCTCTTTGTTAACAGCCTGAGGATCGTCGCAGCTGGCGACGTAGTTATGCAAATCGGCAGCGGCGACCTCAGGCGCGCAAGCCTTCACGGCGTAAGCGGCGGCGCCACCAGCGGCCCCGAGCAAAGCAGCCCCACCGAGAGCCGCATTGCGAGAGCCACCGAACCGAGAACCGAGATGATAGCCAGCGGCGACCGCAGCGGCCACCGCAATGGCGGAGGCGGCTAAGCGCACGGGAGGGGACAAATTCTTGACGAGGGGTTGGATGCCGGTGAGCTCCTTGGGGCCACCGAAGACGTCGGAGTCGCGCGGAGGGGAAGCGGCGGGGGGCTGATCGAGGGCGGCGCGGGGACGAGAGAGTCTGAGGCGGCGGCGGCGTCTGGAGGAGGGGGAGGGGGAGGGGGTGAGGAAGGGAGAGGAGAGGAGGGAGGGTGGTGGTGGTGGTGGTGGCGGTGGAGGGAGGAGCGGTGGTGAGGAGCGGCGGGTTCATGGCCGTCGGCCGGGAGGGGTTTGGTAGGGTTTAAGGGAGGGGGCCTGCAGTCGGGGAGATGGATAGATAGATAGAGAGGGAGAGAGCTCCCCAACCCAAACTAATCTTCTCCTCCTCCTCCTCCTCCTTCTTCTGCTACCCGAGGAGACTCGACGCTCGAGCTCGGCTTTTGCTGCGGTCGGAATTGGAGTTGGAATTGGAAATGGACAGATGTGAATGGGCCTTGATGGCATCACTGGACCCCCATTCGAATTCCATCAATCCAACCCCCCTCCCCTCCTCTTTTGCCCTTTCCTACCAGTGCCACCGCTGCTTCCAAACTCTACTTTTTTTTTGGTAAAACTCTACTTTTTGATCTACGAAAATTACCAAATTGTTTTGTGATTGATTTTACTTACTTGATCGACTTCAAAAAAAAAAAATTAATGTCCTAAATTCAGGTAATATTTCATGACTTACTTTTCCATGCGAACGGGCTACTGATCACGTTCAAGTGTTAATAGTCATTATTCTAATATTACGCACTTCACGGACGACAATGTTGCGCCCTCTCTCTAATTTATCCGTTAATGCTTATACTTTGTCCGCAAACACTAAAAATGTTCACTGTTAAGTTAACCAATAAGAAATTTGGAAATTTGAAAGACATTTTCATTGCTTTTCAATTGATTTAATTGCCATAAAAACCTTCCGAGTGAACTCCTCTCAAACCCAAATTATGGGCGAGGCGTGGCCTTCAAAAATCGCCGCACCGCATCCTTGAATTGCATTCGTCCATATAAGATTACGGTTCAATTGTAATGTCAAGATGTACTTCCCATAATCTGTTGAAATGAGAGGTGAAGTTACCGCGTTTAAAAATATCCAAATTACCTTTGACCTTGGAAAACCACTGGTCCGTGCGATTGGAGAAGATTTACTTTTATTAAGCTGCCAATTAGTGCATAAATCTGACCGACCAAACAAAACGGACCATATCAAACACAAAAACTGACTGAGCACATTGATCTCCAAGCCAAAGAGAATCATCTTATTAATCTACATAACCAAAAAAGAAGTTACATATGGCACAACTACTTCATGCTAAACAAAAGTCAAGAATCTTCTTTTACATGAGTCATGTGATCTTCGACACCAAATCAATTGGCACGCATCCAATCAAAAAAATATATATCTTGCTCTTTCTCTGGCCGGGCCAAAAAAATTTCATGCTAGTTCCATCAGTTCCAGCCACAATACATCGAAAGACATCAATGTTAACTGAGTGAATCATCGCATCAAAGGAATTAACCATCTCATCTCGGATCCATTTCCACGCGATAAGTAGTAAACTTTCTTCCAGCTCTCTTCAGAGAATGCCCCACGCCATACCAGCCTTTGCCTGCCAGAAACGGAAATTAAATTGGAGTGTTGAACATTTTTCAAGTGTTTCTTTCGACAGATGGATGTCCAACAGTCACCACAGTTTGTAAAACTCTTATCCACTAAAGGAAATCAAACATCCTGAACGAGTAATTATATTCGCTAGGAGCCCAGGACCAACTTTTTATCTGCCGAAACTTATCTCAGTTTTCACAAGGCAAGTCACTTCTCTTTGCCATATAGCTCAAAGTCTCATTTTCCAGTGTTTCGACTTATCTCATGTCGTTTCACATCTTGCAGCATTACTATGGTAAAACCCAAAACATGATTTACAAAATCGAAATTCAAAAATCGATTCCCTACAGCATATAACCTAAGCATCACCACAACAATAAAGGGCAATAAGCTGTGCAACTCATAACATACCTTAGGTAGTAATGGCAAACAGCTTCAGCTTCATCTAAGCTGTATCGTGGAAACATCGAACGAGCATCAAAAGGAACATCTGGCAGCTCTTTACGCAGCTTTCCCACAGCAGTTGAATGAGAGAAAGCACCAACCATCATGTCATCGTGCATCATGGTCCTAAAGGCATTTACCTGGAAGTACAAAATAGTAACCCTCTCATAAGTGGCCAGATGTAAAAGCAAAGTCTAATAAAAGCATCATTTGACCATATTGCATGAGCAGCAATGTAACATCAAAGCTTTCTATAACTTTGCATGAGCAGTGATGCATACTTGTGGAACAGAAGACCCATATCATCACATCATGGCAATTTCTACTATGCTACAAAGAAAGTACATGGTATCTCCAAGTTGCACAAACATAGGTGAGGCCCTCAGAAATGTGATCGGTTGAACGACACCCTGCAATTGGCATTGAGTACACCAAATGCATGGCCAGTGGAGGAAGGTGATCATGAGCATAAAAATGGCAGACATTCTTGCTGATGCAAGAAAATAATTCAGCACATGCATACACCATTTTTAAACAAGAGGAGATTGTTCCTAAGCCTCAGCAAAACAGATTCTGTTGGCCCCAGACGATGGGATACAAATCCCAGGTTACATTCAATGACTGATGGAAACAATAATAGGGTCTGATGAATGCGCTACAAGCAACAACCATTGTCAAGATCACAACAATAAACTACAAAGGAAGCCTAAACAATCTCAGGATCATGTGGATACTTACAGTGGCCAGCTCTTTAGCATGTATTGGTTGACAGGATCTCACTGTAACTGGCTCTTCATACTCACTGAATGTAAACCAGTTATTATACTGGGAACACATGACAGCAAGAAGTGAACAAAAGCAATGAAAAACAGATAACTGAGAAAGAAGATCTCAACATGAATGGAATCCACAATTTGTTATATCGATCTGTCTTAAAAGGAAAATAAGTCAGATGGCCAAATAGAAAGGAAAACGGAGTGTATTTCTCACTTGATCTATAGCAATGAGCACAGGGATATCTTTCACTAGCGATAATTCTTTTCTCAAACGGACTAACACTCCGACAGCAGCATGCGAATGATCAATTCCTGTCTTGACCAAATCATCCAGGGTTGAACCTTCAGGCATCGTCATGGAATCGACCCCTTTCATCCATCCAACACCAGCACCCTCTCCCAAAGGTATGGGATCATAAATTTGGCAAGGCAGTTGTTTTAAGTGCGATGCATTCCACTTACGGAAATCCTGTGGATAAATAACCAAAATAGCAAACTAATAATAAGAGAAAGCACCAGCATGTTTGGAACAATAAGTCAACCATAATGCAACTCATGCTACCAACGATCACCTTAGATAAGCATCTTAAGTGAAATGGAACAAAATAAAAGAAAATTTTGCCTTGAGAATTTTTTCAGCCTGCAAAGGAGTATCCCAAAAACCAGTCTGCGGGTTCTTGTAGAAGAATCCTCCGTGAGTCCACTCACGGCCTCTGGGGGCATAAAAAACCAGCCATCCTTCATCCCTAGCCCAGTGAACCAGCATGGCGAGCGCAATGCTCTTCCCACAGCTTACGGGACCATCCAGGACAATCTGTTTCCTGACCTTCGGTCCTAAGAATTTGGACTCATATTCATAAGCAGAAGAAGATAAAATGGCTCACTGACGTATCAGAAACTGACCCTCTGGAAATAGTTCGACCTCTACACATCCATAAGCACACGTGCACACACTGTTTTCTTTTGGCAAGATATCCGGAGATCAGGATTAACCAAAGAAAGCACCAACCTTTGCCGTCGGAAAACATGGGGGGATCAACAATGCGCCTGAAGTTGTCGCGAAGGTCGAGGAAACTCTGCCTCACGAGCACGGCGCTCCTCATAGAATCTTCGAACTCCTTCTCCATCCCAGCGGGCAAACCCTCCGGCAACACCTCCTTCAGTTTGTCTATGCTATTGCCATGCACCAACACCGCCCAATAATCATTCGATCCCTCAAAACGACCGCAAGCACACGCACAACCGCATGGACGAGGAAGAAGAGCAACCTACCTGAGCTTGAAGTAGGAGCAGGCGTCTCTGCGAGTGAGCTGGGACAGGGAAGGGGCGGAGGTGAAGAGAGGGCGGCCATCGGGACCCACATCCAGCGACGGATCCTTCTCGTCGAGCGCGAGGCGCTGGGCCCTCGCTCCGTCGCTGGAGGCGGCGTCGTGCTCGTCGGCCGCCGCGGAAGAAGCGTCGTCGGCTTTACCGCCTTTGGATTTGGCCTTCTTGTTGGCTTTGGTCAGTGCCGACTTAGTGTTCTTCGTCGACAAGTAGAGGTGCGATTGAAGCACGGCCGCCGCACGCGTCGGAGAGAGATGGGGTCGAGGCGGGGGCGGCGGCATTTCGACGTCGCGGTCGCGGCTCGGAGAATGGACCGCAGCATTTCTCCGCCGTCGAGCTGCTCGATCGAGGAGGAGGAGCGCAGGGTTCAGGGGGTTCAGGGATGGGAGAAGAAGGAGACCTGACGAGATGGACCGCGCCGCTCTCTCTCGGGTTGGATTTTGGGTTTCTTATAATTGGGCCCGACCAATTAAAGCCCGTAAATCGAAATGCTTTCAAGCCCAACATCAGTCGACTCCGCCATTTTTTCGCTGGCTAGGGCTCTTTCCCTCTGCCTCTTTCTCTCTCTCTCTCTCTCGCTCGCTCGCGCGCTCTTCTCTCTGTGCTTGAACTTGCTCGGGGACGGTCGCTCTCCACAGCCTTCTCTCGATTTCTAGGGGGACGATGCTTTCGGGGGACATTCCGCCGAATCAAACCATATACATAAAGAACCTCAACGAAAAGGTCAAGAAAGAAGGTGATCCTTTCCCAACCATCTTTTTCTTCTCCCTGTATTTGTTTCCTGCAGATCGAACTGACCGTGTCGAAATGCCCGAACGCGGCTACGTACTTCCTCGTGCTTGAAACTGGTTTGAATTCTCGAATCCATCGATTTCTTCCCAGCTTAGCCTGGTCTATTGTAACCGCAAGTTCGGTTAAGCTTGTAATTCCTATTAACCTCACGGTGCGACATCTGATGTCTCCTCATTGCCTTGATGATCATGTTGGGGATAGGGCTCTTTCTCGATACAAAACAACACCTACGATTCGTTGCTTCGGAATGTTTCGACATTCGCGATAGGGTAGACTAGAGGAAACTTCTTTTTCCTTGGGGATGAATATCTAAAATCTATCAAAAGGAGTTAACTTTTTCCATTCACTCATAGTGACCTCTCTGGAATTTAGGCGTACGGTTCCGATGTTCAACAGATCACTTGAAAACATGTGTATGCTCCATTTTGGTAATTGGTATATGTTTGCTTTTGGCAGAATTGAAGAGATCCCTTTACTGCCTCTTCTCTCAGTATGGAAGAATCCTGGATGTTGTAGCCCTGAAGACCTCAAAGCTTAGAGGGCAAGCATGGGTCGCATTCAGTGAAGTGACTGCTGCCAGTAATGCCGTGCGCCAAATGCAGAACTTCCCATTCTACGATAAGCCTATGGTATGTCATTGCACATCCTGTCGCAGCTTTACTTTATTATCTTATTTTCTGCACATATAATGGTTTTGCATCAACATCTCGCACATTCTTGTGTGTTGCTTGGGGTGCTTAGGAACTATTGTAACCTAGCTGTTCGATGATACATCCCCCTTTTTTAGCGGATTTTCAGTGTAGGACAGTTTCAGGTTTCAGCTCTTCCTTGCCGGGTTTTGTTATTTGGAGAATAATATCAGCACTACTCATTAACAACTAAAAGTGACATAGCAAAAACAGGTTGCCAGTTGCTTTTATTTGCAAAAAAAAAAAATGCCACGCCCTTGTCTATTTTCTTATCCAAAAACCTTTCTTTGCTAGACTCAAACTCTAAATTTGGATTACTTTGTACATCAACTACGCCAATCATGCCACAAGGCTGTCCTGAGTAAGTTTCCACTTCATAGCTGGTCCATAACCCAAATAAGGAGTAAGCAGGTAGCTCACACTGGCGTTTCTTTTTGGCTGAAACTCAGTGATGCCGGATATCATACACATTGAACCCATCCTATTTTGACCCTAGTAATTGGCAACTAATTCTGTAGTATTCGATGTTATTTTCTTTCCTGGTTATGGATTATATAGTGAATTGATTTTTATGCTGAGGCTGGGCACCTTTGTATCCCATCAAGCAAACTAGTGAAGTTTTATTTACCATTAGAAATATCAGAAAAGGATAGTGAACACGATTACTTCCACTCAAGAAGCGTGTTTTCTTTGTTTTGGTTCTTCAGTTTCATTAAACAATCCTCAAACTTGAATGATTCCTTTCCCTTAATATGTGTATTTTGTCTCTGCATTTTGCTGTTACTTCATATGATCCAGAAGTAAGACATCCTACCTTAACAGTCACAACTGTAATAAACATCCTGTGGAAAGTTTTCCTTTGCTTGGATGTGTAAATTATGTCACCCATTTTTGGTTTTTTTTCCCCCTATTAATTTGATATAGAAAATCATTGCTGCTGCAGAGAATACAATACGCCAAAGAAAAGTCTGATTGCATTTCTAAAGCAGATGGTACCTATGTCATGAGAGAAAAGAAGAAGAAGCAAGAAGAAAAAGGTGAAAGAATGTATTTTGAACTAAATTTTTGTAGATGTCTTAATAGTGCAAATGTGAAGTTTGAAGGCCTACATTTTGCTCACTTTGTGGTTTTTAGGTGTAATTACTTAGTGGGCTTTCTATGATGTTGCCTGTTGAGATAAAAATGACTTTTAAACCGGTCTCTAAAGCCTTAAGCTTTGAGATCAAATAGTTGCTGATTTTACTTCGATCAGCATAAGAAGCATTTCAGTTTTTCACAACCCCATTAGCCAGTTATTGGTTACCCATTGTGTATAGGTGATAGCTTCTAAGAATTATTTTACCTACGCGTTCAGATTTAATGCTTAAGGGCTTGTCATACTACCAACTTTTGTGTGAGGGATAGCGTTGAGATATAATAATATTTCACATCATTCTCTTAATGGCTTGAGATTTTCGAATAAATGGTTGCAAGCTTGGCTTCACCTTCATTGTCAATGAAATCCACTGATTATTCTGCTTTTTTGCCAATGATATTGGCTGTTGTGGTTCTGCGATAGTATTTTTATGTATGCTTACCCACTTCAGATTTCAACTTGTCTGTTTTTTTCAGCTGCTTGTTGGGCATTTTTTAATTTAGAGGTGTGACCTTAAGCCAAATTGAAAGTTTAAGATGCTTTTTATAATGCTCCCTTTTAATGTTATTGCATTTTTTCATTAGAACTTCATTTGCAAGTTCTGTTTTTGGTATCATTGGCAAATCGAGCATGTTTGTCTTGATTTATGGCCATCAAAACATTGCTCATGACACTAAATGGGATTGCACTGCCTTCTGCAATCATCATTCTTTATTGGCTATATAAAAATGGCAAGATGTGCGTGTGTGCATTCGAGGGGTAGGTGCACTTATGTATGTGGACCTACTAATAAGCACCCAGTTTTGCAGCTTTGCATGTTTCCTGTCTTTTCTCTTCCCTGTTTTGACTGATTTCTAGGTCCTATGTTTGACTTTCAGATAGTACGTATCTCAACTTAGTTTGCAATTGTCCAAGCAATCGATATTTTTCTATTATCAGTCATACATTTGTCTATCGTTGACCCACTTGTGGTTGTGCAGCTGAAAGAAAGCGCCGTACTGAAGAAGCACAACCAGCCAATGGTCCCGCTGCTGAAGCTAATGGGGGGCCAACAGTAAGTTCGCTACTTGACGGTTCTGCTATCTTTTTGTTTAGCTATGTAGCCTTAGTAGTTTCAAGCAGGATCGATTTGTTGGTAATCAGCTAGCAATAAGTCACTAGGGCATGCATTACCTTCTTCCCATTTCTTCTATGCAGGTCTCTTATCGAACTGGAACTGCTGGTCCTCAAGAAACAGCGCCAAATAATATATTGTTTGTTCAGAATTTGCCTGTTGAAACAACAAGCCAGATGCTGCAGTTGCTCTTTGAGCAATATCCAGGATTTAAGGAAGTGAGAATGGTTGAAGCAAAGCCTGGTATTGCTTTCGTAGAGTATGAAGATGACGTGCAGGCTGGTATGGCCATGCAGCACCTTCAGGGCTTCAAAATCACTGCTCAGAACCCCATGGCCATCAGTTTTGCTAAAAAGTAAGGGAGTTAGGCCCACTTCTAGACTGAGTTTGTGTTATCTTCTGAGAACTCGCTTTACAGTTTGGATTTTGGTGCATACTGTGTAAAATTTAGTCAGGGGATTTGCTTCCCATTGAAGAAGGGAAAAATTGTAGAATGAGGAGAGTGAAAGGGATTGTTTCATGTCAGTTTTTTTTTTTTTTTTTTTTTTTTTTTTTTTTTTTTTAAGTCAGTATCAAATGATGTCCTTTGTGTTGTAGAAAGGAGGTCGGTTGAGGAACCTCCGTTGTTAACTTTTCGAAGAACTTATGCAGAAATGTTAAAATGGAGCCATGTTCGTTCCCCTCATTTGGCCGGTTGCGGATAAATGCTTGAATTTCCTCCAATGGGAGATGTCATAGAGCATTTTTCGAGCTGAACCGTACAGGGATCTGTAGAAGGAGCAAAATTTGTTGCTTGCGTGGTGTGGTGCTGGTGTAGATATCTCACCTTCGAAATAAGGATATATATATATAGACATACCGGCTTCCATCCAAACGCAGCGGCGCCTCTTTCTGATAAATCTTTATTAATGTTTTAAATTGCCGGTTGGTTTGGCTTATGCCGTACGCACGTTTGGTAGCTAAAATCAACGGGTTTGGTAACAGAATTGGATGATATTTAGATTGCTGCGTCAGAATAAGATGAGGTGGGAAGTCGGGCGCTCGTCATGTTTTTGGAGGAAGAATGTTGGATTTTCAGGAATGGTGAAACATGGGAAACGGAGGTTTTTCTCGACTTTTCGATGATTCGTCACGTGCTCGATAAATTTGGCAAATAATTGGGCACGTCAATGGGCGTCACCCATTCGACCAATGAGCGTCAATCCCGCGGAACTGACAAAGAAGGAATGCATGCAGGGAGGTTGCCATGCCTTTTTCAAAAGGGCAAGTGCCCATCCTTAATATGCAGTCTCCGTCATTTTCCTGGCCATTCTACATAGTGGTCGTGTGCTTTTTTGCCTGGAGAGAAATCAAGTCTTGATGATTCTTTTCTCGATTTTAGCGGATTGGAAGAGGGAGAGGAGGGATAGTGAGGGGAGCGCCACCGCATCACATGGTAGTCGGAATTTTACAAGATAAACTAGAGAGAGAGAGAGAGAGAGAGAAAGAGAGAGCAACCACAGCGTCAGCCGCCATTCAGTCAAACCCACGAGGTTTTGACCAGCCCAGCTTCGAAGAAGATGCCTCCTCGTATACGGCCAGTGGGTGCCCAGAGCAAAAGGAAAAAAAGCCTTGGGCGATACGTGACCATTTTCTCTTCTTCCTCCCTACCCTTTTCTCTCCCCTCCCTCCATAATCGATACTCCCTCCTCATCACCTCCCTCCCTCTCTCTCTCTCTCTCTCTCTCTCTGTGTTGGATATCAGAACATAACCGGAGCCATCCGAGGCTGCAGCCTGCTTTGGTTTTCCCTCCTGTTTTCTTCTTTCTGTGGAAGCGATGGCCTCACCGTCGGCGGGCACTGGGAGCTTGGACCCTCCAGCGAACTCCTTCTCCTTCTCATCCCTCCTCGCCTCCGAACTGGAGGATGACCCTCGCCGTGGGTCCGGCGTTCCCAAGTTCAAGTCCATCCCCCCGCCCTCCATCCCCATCTCCCCGCTCTCCTCTGCTTTCTTCGCCATCCCGCCTGGTCTCAGCCCCGCCGAGCTCTTGGACTCCCCTGTTCTTCTCAACGCTTCCAACGTATCTTCCCTTCTCCCTTCTTCTCTATTCTCTCTCTTTTTATCTGTCTGAAATCCATTCATTTCCGCGGGTTTGTCTTTCTTGTTCATATTTGCTGCGGCTCGGGCTCATTCTCTGTTTCTTTTTGGATGGCCGATGCAGATTTTGCCCTCCCCTACTACTGGAGCTTTCCCGCTTCAATCCTCCTTCAATTGGAAGAGCAAGTCCTCCGACAGTTACCAGCAGATCCCTAAACGGGGAGACGCAAATGGCTCCGACTTCACTTTGCAGACCAACGCCAAGCAGCATGTATGTCTACACATTCTTTTTATGCTCATCCCTCTTTTCTTCGGCCTACGATTATCGCTCAAGAGTTGTCGTCTGAATTTTGCAGTTGCAGCAGCAGCAGCAGCTGGCCTGGAGCTCCATCAAACAAGATGATTCCCGTCCTCCTGACGAGAGCGCGGTGAAATCCGAACTCAATCCATTCCAGAGCTTCTCCCCTGAGATCGCCACCATCCAGACCAACGCCGATCACCGAGCCGATTGCGACAATTATCAGTCTCAGGCTCAGTCCATGCGAGAGCAGAGGAGATCTGACGATGGCTACAACTGGAGGAAATACGGCCAGAAGCAGGTGAAGGGGAGCGAAAACCCCAGGAGCTATTACAAGTGCACTCATCCTAATTGCCCTACCAAGAAGAAGGTGGAGAGGTCTCTGGATGGCCAGATTACCGAGATTGTCTACAAGGGAAGCCATAACCACCCTAAGCCTCAGGCCACCCGGAGATCCTCGGCGTCCTCCACCTCCTCCGCGCCGTCTCATGCAGTCCAGGTCTATAATCCCGCCGCCCCTGAAATCAATGACCATGCTTTTTCCACGCATGGCTCCTCGCAAGTAGACTCTGCAACCCCAGAAAACTCTTCCCTTTCGGTCGCCGATGACGATTATGATCAGGGCTCTCAGAAAAGTAAATCTACAGGGGATGAGTTCGACGAAGACCAACCGGATCCCAAAAGATGGTAAGTTCCTGGCTGGATGGAGTTCTGTTTGTTTGTTTGTGGGCAAATTGAAATTCGTTTATGTTACAATTGGATGGTTTTAATCTGCTCGATGGTCCCTGATTCATTTCATTCCTTAATTATGCGCCTTTTTAGGAAGCAAGAGGTTGAGAACGAAGGGATTTTAGCTCCCGGGAGCAGAACGGTGAGAGAACCCAGAGTAGTAGTCCAAACCACCAGTGACATTGATATTCTTGATGATGGATATCGATGGAGGAAATATGGGCAGAAGGTGGTCAAAGGAAATCCCAATCCAAGGTAAACGGAACTCCCGTAAATTTCAACTATTGCTTGTTGATTCTTGATGTAGCCTAATACACTTTCCATTTCCAAACCTTTGGTCACCAAAATCCCGTTTATGGTATAGTTAGATGCCATTCATTCCGTAAGTGAACCGTCCGACAATACTTCATATTTCTGCTGAATGCTCTTCGAGCGAAGGCGAAGCCTTTTTGTCTGATCTTGTCATTTCGTTGATGTCCCATGTAGGAGCTACTACAAGTGCACCAGTCCAGGCTGTCCAGTGCGCAAGCACGTGGAGAGAGCATCCCATGATCTAAGGGCAGTGATCACTACTTATGAAGGGAAGCACAACCACGATGTTCCTGCAGCCCGCGGGAGTGGCGGCGCCAACAGGCCTTTGCCCATGCCGGACAACGGCAATGGGAACAATGGTTTGGCAGATTCAATCAGGTCGTCGGCCTTAACCAATCATTCCAACAACAATGGGCCAAGTGCTCCAAGCAGTAACTATAGGGTGTCGTCATTGGAAGGGCAAGCATCGCCGTTCATGCTGGAGATGTTACAGAGTCCGGGGAGCTTCGGATTTTCAGGACTCGGGAGTTCTCTGGGCTCTTTCCTGAATCAGTCTCCAAACACCGATAACTTGTTCTCCAGAGCCAAGGAGGAACCGAGGGACGACATGTTCCTGGAATCATTGCTATGCCGAAATTATTGAAGACCTTATTCTGCTCGAGGTCAGGATCAGGTGCATGTCCTGGCCTTTTGAGAACTGGAAGGAGGAGGGAGATCAGTGGTTCATTTCATTTTTTACATTCTGTTTATTGGCTTTAGAACTCCAGGTATAGGGGATATGTATGTATACTTTGTTCTTTGACCAAAAAAGAAAAGAGAGAACAAGATTTGTACTAAGGTAAGATGTAAGAGGAGAATAGGGATGAATGGATAATTTTTTTGTTTTGTTCCTTTTTTTTTTTTTTTTTTTTTGGGCCGCGGGGGGGGGGGGGGGGGGGGGGAGGGGATGGTTGGAATGTTCTCTTGTTTTTCTCAGCTGAATGAATTGAAAAAGAATATCAGAAATAACTGGCAGCACCATTGTTTTTAATGCCACTGACTTCTCTCCCATTTAAGAACAAAAGGAAAAAGAAAAAACGAAGTGGGATTTGTGTGTTTTTAATTCGAAGAGATCGGCTCGTGGGGGACGGGGCGATCTCAATGGGAAAACGGAGAAAAAAACAAAAGGCCAAGACTTTACTTTCCAATCCATGGAGCCGAACCTGGGGATTTCGTCACGAAAAGCGCGTAGGAATAAATATCTATTCTCTGCTTTTCGGTCCATGGTTTGAAAAAGTCAGAGATGGGAGCTTGTGGTGGGGGATGGGATAACTTGCAGCGTAAGTCGGTCTCGGGTCAACCGTGTGTGGCATGGCGAACTGTCGTGTACGGGAGAGAGTTTCTAGATGGGGAGGGAGGGGAGAGGGGGTGGGTGGGTGGCCCATCCGTCTCCGTAGAGCCAGCATTTAATTTGGGGAGGAGAGTAAAGAAGACGCTCGAGTCAAATTTGGAGAATTCTCGTGCAGGAGAGGGGAGAAGAGCAGGGGGTTCATCATATAATGATAAATATCTCCAGCTCACCCATCATCCCATGCAACCAACCGTTGAGACATCATCCCGACTAGTCTATGCAAAGAATTCCCCAAGTCTTATGGCGGGTCTCTTCCTTTCTTCTGATGGTACGGACGAATCAATCCACCCCGCTTATTAAAGGTTCATGAATGAACATCCCCTTCCCTTCCCTTCTGTTATCGGGGGCCTCAGGTTTCACACTGGTTACTCATTAGTATAGCTGAAGGATTCCTCGTTTTTTCTTTTCCATCGGCGGTCCAAATTTTGAAGTTAATATATAGAATACCAAAGTCTAAGATGAGGAGAGATAATGGATACGCTTGGTGGGGGCAACGTTCGGTATCTAAATTGGAATGGTCCCCCTAAAGGCCAACCACCCACTCCCGGCCTAACATTGCCCGCCCAAACACTCTCCTTCTTTTTTTTTTATCTTTTATTCATTCACCCATTTGCAGTCCCTTCAATTTCCCGTTTTCAGCCGGCACGTTTATCATTAATATCATTTCCTTATGCACGGACTTTGGATCCACCGGTGCTCACTCCCTCCTCCTGTCAAATGAAAGGGCCGACGGGTGGCGGCCGTCACCGGCAGCATCTCTTTGGTTGTACTGTTTAATAGGTCATTTAGAATTTGTATGTCTTGTCCCCATAACGAGATTATTGAGATTGTTTTAGGATGCATTTGGGAATTGGCTTTCCCAAAGCTTTTTGGGCCTTTAAAGCCATTGGTCAAATGTAAAAATGTTTGACAACTTTATTTGGAAAGTTTTGAATAAACGATTTGCTTTTATTAGGGGTAATCGGTTTCTGGTCTAGTTTGATTCTTAAAATTGGGATTTGGGGACTAGATCAAGAACCGATTACTATTTTTTTCTTTTTCACATTTTCATCCAAATATCTTATTATCCAAAGCATGACCAAGAACAAATTTAGAGTTCGAGACAAATCGTATGCGTCCATTTGAATATCTTATTATCTAATTATAGGCACTTATTTCCTTAGAAATAATAAACTAAATCCACTAATTCTTTAAAGAAATTAAAAATATATATATTTAATCGATCTAATCTAATTCTCATTTAGAATTGACAATCAAACTGCTAGGACACCTATTTCATTTTTTGGAATCAAGAATTGCACTAACACTCTCGGGAACCGAATTAAACCGATTCGGTTTAGGTAGTTCCTAGTTCAGATGGTTCGTTTTGTACGCCCCTAGCATTCACAAACCCTTAGCCCAAAGGAATCTATTGGACCTTTGGGCTTTAGCTTTTTCAATGCTAATACAATTTTTTTTTTCAATTTTGCCCTTTCTGAATTTTCGACATTCCAAAAATGCCTCACTATTGACTACCTCCTAGGCCCACAACATCGTGGGGAATGTTGGATCTGACCACCGAAGAGCCTCAGTTGACTTCACACAACCTCAGGTGAAGTGGCTTGGGTTTAGAGGACGGTCATCTAAGGTCGTACAACCCAATGCGGGGGGACGTTGGTACCAAATTTGGCCAGATTAGCTTTGCTGGTAGCTTGAGTCCTTTGCCTGAGGTCTATTTATTTTTTGAAAAGATTAGTAAAAGATCTTTTCCAAGTGTAGTTGGTTCCAAATAGAATTTAAACCAAAGTCGCTTTCCATTGTACTTTTAAATTACAATTTATCAAATACTATTTGCATTTTCAAAACCCATTTAATCCAAAAAATTTAAGGATTTTTTGCATTTTCCCAATAGCTTTTTTCCAAAAATCCAAATGAACACAATCCTAACTCCCATTTATTTTGTAGAAAAATGAATAATTTAGAAAATATTTTATTTAAAATGATCATTTATATTGCTTAAAAAATGAATTAAAGAAATCTTTTTATCGCTCGAAGATGTTTATACATGATTTGTTGTTGATTATAATTTCTTTTTCATCAACTAATGATTTCAAATGATACAAGTTATTATATTTTGGAAAAGAAAAATTCTAAATCATTCATTTTTTGTGAAGCGGTTGAATTGTTAAATCTCTCGAGTTTTCTATATCCAAGCAAACGAAATGTTAGAAAACACAGCAAGGTTAGAGGGCAAGAACATCATGTTTAAAGAGCAGTAGACCCACTTAAGCGACACGATCATGCTTTTGGCAAAGAATGTGAAACTTTGATTAGGACCACTTATCACGTTGACCCGTAACGCGTTTGACGTAAGTGTTGGGAAGCACTTTCCTCCTTGTCCTAACGGAAGGACAAAACTGATCGAACGAGCGACTTTAGATGGAAGTTATATGTACGAGCACAATTCGTGAGTAAGACCGTTGTAATCGGTTGAACGAAAAGAACATATTCTGGCAAAATCCCCGGGCTGGGGGAGGAAACTGTTTATCCGACCTATGTAGGGCGGGACATTACGTGGCTTATAATTAGTCGCCTTCAATATGACTCTCTCTCTCTCTCTCTCTCTCTCTCTCTTCCCTCCTTCCGTTCAAATAAACGTTCTCCTTCTCCAATCATTTCTCAAACATTCCCAACATTTTCCTCCCACCATTGTCGCCAGGCCCATGATACGAAGGGAGTTTGGCAGGAGGTTGGCCGTTCAATTCCTGGGAGAACTGGCTGACCAGCAAGAAGGCGGTGATGATCCGGACGACGAAGGCGTGTCTACTACGTGCCAATTTGTTGGTCAGATCAACTCCAGGGGAATTTGGTTTGGAGATGATCCTTTTGCATTCTCCGTTCCTCTCCTCATGATGCAGCTCTCCCTCATCTCCATCTTCGCCCGTTCCCTCTACGGTCTCCTCAAGCCCTTTGGCCAACCCTCCATTGTTTCTTATATTCTCGTAAGCTTCCGGGTTTTCCCATTTGTTATCATGTCATGCCGGATTTTTATCTTCTTTTAGCTCCTGAGTTTTGATTGGATGTTCGAGTCTCTTTTTTCCCTTCGGCTTTTTGCCCAAGGACAAAAGAGAGGCAGCGAAGATCTGCTTCATTGTTTTGTCGCTTTAACTTTCCCTCTGTCAGGAGTTACCTCGATCGTAATGTCCTGCTTTGCTTTCTCATTCTTTTTCAAGAGCGTCAGGAGGAATACTTGCATTTACGCTACAATGAACGTTCCCTCTAAAATTTATCATGATTGATGATTTACTTCCTCTAGGTGGGCGTCATTCTAGGTCCTTCAGTTCTCGGGCGCATCTCGACGTTTGCGTCTAGTGTATTTCCAGCTAAAGGAAAAGGTGTCTTTGACACGTTCGCGCTGTTCGGTTTCATGCTCTTCATCTTCCTGATCGGTGTTAAGACTGATCCTTCCATCGTGCTGAAATCAGGTAAAAGGACATTAGCCATTGGATTGCTAGGCTTCTTTCTTCCATACGCATTGAGTGGCTTCACAGCATTCATGCTCCACCAGTTCCTGAGTTTGGATTACAACGTAGCCAAGGTGCTTCCTTCACTGGTAGCTATGCAGTCCATGACGGCCTTTCCAGTTATTGCTTGCTTTCTTGCCGAGCTCAAGATAATCAACTCAGAAATTGGACGCCTAGCATCCGCATCTTCATTAATCTGCGATGTTTGTCATTGGTCTATTATGACAGTCAAGTATGTGGTGTACTTAGCTACCACAAAATCATTGAGAACCTCTTTTGGATCCTTCTTCTCAATGGTGCTGCTCACGATTTTCATCGTGTTTGGAATTCGTCCAGCTGCTCTGTGGGCAATCCAACGCAGTCCAGAAGGCAAACCTGTGAATGAGAGATATATTACCGCAGCTGTTGTAGCCCTTCTATCTTGTGGGTTCATTGCAGAAGCAATTGGCTTTAGTGCCTTTCTGGCATCCTTTCTTCTGGGTCTGGTTATACCAGATGGACCACCCTTGGGAGCTACATTGGTGGAGAGGCTCGACTGTTTTGTTTCAATGCTGCTAATGCCCACGTTTTTCACCACAAGTGGACTAAAAATGGATGTCTTTGCCATAAAATCTCTAAAGAATGTCGGCATCATTCAGTTAACTGCTCTTGTCGGTTTTGTTGGCAAGCTTGTAGGGACAACATTGCCCCCACTGTTCTTGAGGATACCAATTAGAGACGCCCTGTCTCTCGGTCTTATAATGAATTCAAAAGGCATTGTAGAACTTGCTATGTTGAATCATTGGAGGATGACCAACGTAAGTTCTTTTTTCCCTCCATATAAGCAGGGACATTTCGATGTAATTGCTTCATCTTGCACTTTGGCAATCATGCGTTTTTATTGTTATAATGAACTATAGTTTGCGCCTGGGACATAATCTTCACATTTTCCCAGCAGAAGAAGTCGTGCAACTGTATTCATGTTGATTAGATGTTAATAAGACTTCGATATAGGCCTTTGCCTTGTTTTCTCAACTTACAGTTGGCGTGCAGGTCATGAATGAAGAATGCTTCGCCATTTCAATGATCTCTGTGGTGGTTGTAACAGGAGTTATCACACCCATTGTTAAGCTTCTATATGATCCTTCAAGGAGATTTGTCGCCTACAAGAGGAGGACTATACTCCATAACAGGCATAATGAAGAGTTGCACATTCTAGCCTGTATCCACAGTGAAGAGAACATTCAAGCGACACTGAGCCTCCTCGATGCCTCAAACCCCACGAAAGAGAGCCCAATCAATTTATGTGTCCTCCACCTTGTCAAGCTTGTTGGCCGTGCTTCATCTCTTCTGACTGCTCACCCGCCACGTGAGAAGGCCTGCAATAGCGCTTCTGAGTCTGAGCGCATCTTCGGCATATTCAGGAATTTCGAGCAAAAAAATCAAGGCAGTCTAATGCTGCATTGCTACAAGGGAGTTTCGCCCTATTCAACAATGCACAACGATGTGTGTTCCCTAGCTTTAGAGAAGAGGATCACCCTGATAATCATCCCTTTCCATAAGCAGTGGAAGCCTTGGGGAACAGTAGAGATGAGTCATGCTTTTCAGCAACTGAACAAAAATGTACTGGAGAAGGCGCCTTGCTCAGTTGGCATTTTGATAGAGCATAGCAGTAGGAAGAAGTACTATGCGGAGTCTTCTTATTACAGAGTTGCCGTGCTCTTCTTCGGCGGTGCGGACGATAGAGAGGCACTAGCATATGCCAGACGAATGTCGCAACACCCAAGCGTACTACTTACTCTAATAAGATTTTCCAGCTCAGTGGATATAGTAGAGGGCACGGCGAGGAGCAAATTGCTTGATGGTGATATCTTGAAGGATTTCAGGAGCAACGCCCGAAGATATGAACGGGTTTCCTACCAAGAGGAGGAGGTCGTGGACGCATCAGATGTGATTCGAGTGTTAAGATGTATGGAAAACGGTTACGACCTTGTTCTGGTCGGGAGACGCCATGGAGAGTCGACGCTGATGCAAGAAGTAAGGAAGTGCAGCGAGAGAGCAGATTTGGGAATGATTGGGGACGTTCTTGCGACTGCAGATTTTAGATGCGGATCTTTGATATTGGTAGTGCAACAGCAAACTAAAGTATGGGGACTGCGCGACCCTGAAGAGTCTACCCGGTTGAGAAGAATAAAATTGTAGAGTTGGGGAGAGATAATAGGCGACGGAGATGAGATCGCAGATGTACAGTAAATGCATTTTTCAGATAATTTCAATAGGTCTTTCTTTTTGTTTTTTAACCTGCCAAACACAATACATAGATGAGTCTCCGTCTTCCCGTTTCACTCCATCCCCACAATCTTTCGACAAGAACGGCCTCATGCTATAATGCTCGCAAAAGAGTTCATTGCCAGAGCAAAAAGATTATGATGCAGCTGCGGATACCGGCGGCGATCGTGTAAAAGAAACTGCTAGTTGTTAATGCTTGATTGATGCTGGGGTTACAGAAACTGAAATGTGACCCAGGTAACATACGTACAGAAGCTCAGGTCTTGCTGAAAAGCCCACTGAATTCAATGTGTATGTGCATTGTTATGAGGGTGGACATTTCTCTCTCTCTCTCTCTCTCTCTCTCTCTTGTGCTGAAAGTATCAGAGGAATCACCGGTTCACGTTCCCTCATTATTCATCCATGCACGACCGATTACCAAATTTTGAATGGACGTGGCCGCTCCTTTCAAGACTGCTGATGCTGATGGCATTAGCCAATGGCAACCGTTGGAGCTCCGTCCATGTCTCTCGCCCCTCAAATGCCTAAACTCTCTCTCTCTCTCTCTCTCTCTCTCTCTCTCTCTCTCTCTCTCTCTCTCTCTCTGCTCATGGCACTCTGCAATTTGCAAAGACCCAGTCATTTGGGCTTCGCCAATTTTAATAAATTAAGTTCGCTTTCTCAAAAATAGCGTGGGGACAGACACATGGAGAATTTTGCGGAACAACAAAGGATGGCAATGCCATACTCAAGTGTGACTGTGGGGCCCCACGCCGGTGTCTGGCACGAAACGCCCGTTGCCGAGATTACATATAATCGTATTGGAAAATTTTGTACTTTCCTCTTATAAATTGGCCTGTAATGGCTGATCACATTGTCGTCTTTCTTTTTCTCCTTCTGTGTGTTACGCATTCAGGCATAGTGATGGGTCCCTCGTTTCTTGGTAAAAACAGGTATTCTTCAGTCACTGCTGAAACCTGGAGACAGCTTAATCCTTAGAACCTATAGCTGAGTTTGGCTTCATGTTACACGTGTTCCTGCTGTGAATTCATGTAGATCCAATTATGTGGAGGAGCATCCAGAGAAAGACCCTCATGATATCTCTCTCCAGTTCTTATCTTCCTTTACTGTTACGTGGCCTCGCATTGGCAATCATAAATAAGACTGGGAACTGACGTTTGCTTACTCATTCCATGAACTCGACAGCTTTACTTTGTCGTCATTTTATCTCTCGTTTACGATTTCAGAGTTGAGTCGCTCACGTCCTCCACTGCCTTCGTTTGTGGTTCACTTTCCTTGTTGTCACGCTTTGTTTCACGCAACACCAGTGCACTTTTGCAAAGCTCCATAATGAAACCTGTTGGAATATAATATATGAAAATGATAGGATCTTATAATTTACATCGTGAAAAGGAGAAATAAATGAGAAATAATAAGGACATCAGAAGAAATTTACGTGGTTCAATCCGAGTATCGATATCTACATCTACGGAGAGAAAAGTAAGAAATAATCCATTATAATAAGAAAATCGAGTTTATAATTATTTAAATTTCAAATATTTCTCACATTTAGATTTAATCTTAAACTCAAAGTATTTATAAATAAATAACTTACTTGAATATAAACTCATGGCATAAAATTACCGCACATTCAAGTCGTACGCCAAAAAGACAAAATCTCCAGCTTCCTTTTCTTTCTTTCGTGCAAGTACTCTTCGGTGTGGACGTGCGGCTTCTTTTCTACATAGGCTTCGGCGGCTTCTTTTTGTGTGGGGGAGAAAGACCTGCAAATATTATTTATGCCTTTATAAGTATGCCCAAGTCAAACTTTGACCTCAGCCCACTTATTTCTTTTTCACGCGTGGACTTCATCTTCACGCCAAAGGTGCAGAGGACTTCGGCAGCTCCATTCCAAAGGGGAAAATTCCTTTTTTTTTTTAAATTATTTTATCTTTTGTGCAGCTTTAAGGAGTCCAACAAATTTTCTTTTACTTGAGAAATCTTTATCAATAAATTTGATTTAAACAAATTGTTATTCAAACTTGAAATATTAATTTAACAATTCTCCACATTGGCTCAATATTTGAAGCTAAGTTATAGTGCTTATCATTTATGCTGCTCTCCCAATGTCTCGATGGATGCTAACTTTCCGCAGAAGCTGCTTGAGCTTCCTTAAAGAAACAAATTTAATCATTATGTCTACCGGGTTATCTACAATCTTTTTGATAATAACATTACTCTTACCTAAGATATCTCGGATGAAATTGTACCTAATGTTGATATGCTCCGTTCACTCGTAATAAATTGAATTATACAACAGATATATCACATATTGGTTATTATAGTGTATATCTACAATTTTCTATTCTAACCCAAAGTCCGAGAGCAAACTTTGTAACCATATTACCTCATTCGCTACAAAAGTTAGTATCATGTACTCTAGTCTCAGTTGAAGATAAGGTAATGTGATCCTATAAAGATGCTTTCTCACTAACTATACCACCTGCTAACGTAAACACGTACCCTGCTAAAAATCTGTGATCATTCAACTCATCGATGTGATTCGAATTCACAAAACCAGTGGTCTTACTGCCATTACCGTCTGGTGCACTATACCCACGTTTATTGTCCCTTCAAATATCTGAGAATCCACTTTACCAAGACGTTTCATATAATGACTAACCACGCTCACAGCTTGTGAAATATCAGGCCTAGTGCACACCATAACATATAATATTACCCACAGCATTAGAATAAAGAACACGGGACATATGCTCCTCCTTCTCCTCAATCTGTAGTGATAGTTTATTTGAAAGTTGAAAATACCTTGTCTAAATGTATACTTACAGATTTTGCTGACTGCATATTAAAACGTGTCACTATCTTCTCAATATATTTTTTCTGAGATAGATGTAAAACTCTTACAACTTTGTCAAGCAAAATCTCCATACCCAAAATTTTCTTTATAACACCTAAATATTTCATCTCAAATTCAGCATTTAACTGCCTCTTCAGTACATTAATATCAGACATATTCTTAGCTGCTATTAGCATGTCATCAACATAAAATAGAATATAAATCAAAGAACCATTCTCCAATCTCCTATAATAAACACAGCTATCCATCTAACTTTTAGTGTAGTCTTGACTAGCTATGAAAGTATCAAAATATTTATACTATTATTTAAGAGACTATTTTAGCCCATACAAAGATTTTTTCAATAAGCAAACCTGATCTTCTTTACCCAAAATAGTAAATTTCTCTAGTTCCCTAATGTAAATCTACTCCATCTAACTCTCCATGAAAAAATGCAATTTTCACATTTAGTTGCTTTAACTCGAAATCTTGCGAAGCAACTAAGACAAGTAAAACATGAATATAAGTATATTTTACCACATGAGAAAACACCTTATTGTAGTTAATGCCCTCACATGTATATCCATTCGCCACAAGTCTCACTTTATACATCGTTGCCTCAACACCGGGAATGCCCTCTTTCCATTTGAATGAATAGTTATAGTAAACTTAACTTGGTGCTACTTTCCAAAGATGCAATGTTCACATAAGTCTAGCTTTCCTGTCTTTTGACATTTCAACAACTCCCTTTCACTCAGCATTGTCATACCCGCCTCACTCATATGCCATAAACGCATATGCCATAATTAAGTCAAGTTAGAGTTTGACTCACCTAATAAAACTGTAGCAATTCTAGTCACGATCTCTTCTAGTAAATAATAGAGAGTATTCACTTTCTTCTCTTTCATCACATAGCACCTCAATAGATCTTTAGTACTCCACCTTTAGTGGTGTACCTATATCCGATGTCATCGAGTGTCCCCAAAAAAATAAAGTTCTTCTTGAGTTCCAGTACATGCCTCACATTTGTCAACATGTACACCATCCCATCGTGCATCGAATCTAAATTGTCCATATCCCCACAATCTTACAAACTGCATTATTCCCCTAAAAGAACTTTACTACCATCTGTAGTCTAGTAACTAGTAACTCAATTCTTATGAGACATCATATGATAAGAACACCTCGAATTTAATACCCATTCGTCTCCTGACGAAGTAGTAGTCACACATAAAACAACTTATGTATCACTATTGCTTCCCTCGGCAACGTTTGTCATATTGATTATGGCATTCTACCTATCAACTTTATTCCTTCGCTTTGGACAATCTCTCCTTATATACCCCTCCTCATGACACTCAAAGCATTTCACGCATCCATTGAACCTTTTTATGGCATGATTTCGATATGCTTTTACCTCTACTACTAATAAGACCGTCATCTTGTAACTTTTTTTGCCACTCCTTAGAGAATAAGGTGGACTTTATCTCTTTTGAGGTAATTGTAGTACGCCCCTAAAACAGTAAATCAGCAAAGCACTCTCATAACTCTAGTAAAGAAGCTAACAACATCATGCCTTGCTCTTCATCATCAAGTATCTTACCGACATTCTTCGGATCCATCATGAGTTTATTAAATTCATCCAAGTGGGTTCTAATAGACGTACTTTCACTATATCTAAATTGAAACATCTTCTTAAACACGTACAAGTGATTGTTCAAATATTTGTTTCACATAGAGTGCTTGAAGTTTTACCTATAATGATACGACATCCTTCTCCTCAGCAACCTCTACTAATAACTCATCCGACAAACCCTCTCTGGGGCTTTCGTTATAATCGGCAACTCATCTTCACCATCTAATTCCTTGGCCAAACCTTGGTTGTCAGTAATGCCCTCATCTTGATGCTCCATAACACAAAGTTGTTACTCTCATTAAATTTCTCAATTTCAGATTTCCTCTCAAATATAATTGTAATAACAAAATTTTCAGATAATAATCAGACAAGCAAAAACTCCAAATTACAATCAAGAAATTCGATTTCAAGCTTTGATACCAATTGTTGGAATATAATATGCGGAAACGACAAGATTTTACAATTCACGTTAACGCGAAATCGTTAGAGAAATAAACGATAAGTAATAAGGACATCGAAAATTTACATGGTTCGATCCAAGTATCGGTATCTACGTTTATAAATAAACAATTCACTTTGATATAAACTCACGATATAAAATTACCGCACATTCAAATCGTATACCAAAAAGAAAAGATCTCCGGCTTCCTTTTCTTTCTTTCATGCAGGTACTATTCAGTGTGGACGCGCGCTTCTTTCCTATGTAGGCTTCGGCGGTTTCTTTTTGGGTGGGAGACAAAATCCCACAAATATTGTCTCTGCTTTTATATATGTGCCCAAGTCAAAGTTTGACTTGGGCCCACCTA
Source organism: Eucalyptus victrix (assembly GCA_016097545.1). NCBI lineage: Eukaryota > Viridiplantae > Streptophyta > Magnoliopsida > Myrtales > Myrtaceae > Eucalyptus > Eucalyptus victrix. The sequence goes on along the minus strand of CM027836.1, from coordinate 39,632,344 downwards.
TTTCTTTTTCACGCGTGGACTTCATCTTCACGCCAAAGGTGCAGAGGACTTAAGCAGTTTCACTCAAAAGGGGAAAATTCCTTCTTCTTCTTCTTTTTTTAATTATTTTTTCCTTTGCACTTTAAGGAGTCTAGCGAATTTCCTTCTATTTAGAAAATTTTTTGATTTAACAAATTATTATCCGAATCCAAACTCGAGATATTAATTTAATAAAATTAGTATTTACTTTCACCACCACAATTTTTTTAGTGTGCTGTTCTTCCTAGTACGACTATTGGCTATATGGACCGTAAATAAGCAATCTTACAAGAGAAAGTCGATGTCGGAACCTCCCTTCGTACATCCTCCGTACAGTTCTGCCTCTGGTTTTAGTGGCGAATATGCATGCATCCTACGGAGCCTTCTTATTAGGCTCGATCTTATCAGATGGTCCACCCTTAGGTCCAATTTTGGTGCAAAATCTCAAGAGTTTTGCTTCTGGATTGTTCCTTTTTGGTATGCGCATTTGGTGGATTTTTGGACCAGTCTCCATTCCTTAAGAGACGTGTCAACCTCGAAGTAGGGGCTACGTGTAATCACTGGTTATGTAGGGAAATTCACCAGCACCATCTCGTCTTGTTTGCACTATGAAACTACAATTAGAGGATGCAGTCTCGCTTGGATTAATCATGTCTGCAAGGGCATCATTGAGTTGGCAATAAATGGCTTATGTAAGGATGTGAAAGTATGTCAATTTAATGTGGAAGGCTTTTAAGTAAGCGTGCGTTTGAGTAGTGTTAGGGAAATCTCTTATGATGTTTTGAAGATGACAAAATAAATCAAAGGCTACTAACATGTTTGATGGTTGAGTAATAGACCATGCAGATAATAGAACATGTAAAGAATATTGTCAAAGTGCGAAGACGGCCGGAAAGACCGAACGTAACATATGTCCAGTATATTCGAAGATTTCCAGACTTCGTGTCAAAGTCGAAGACGTCGACTCAAGATTCAAAGTCCGAAGACCGCGAGACTCAAGACTCAAAGTCGAAGACCGCAGACTCAAGACTCAAAGTCTGTTCTACATCGAAGTCTGCTCACTCGACTAATTCCGATCGAACGTAAATGATGAATCGGAAGACAGACTATCTTTGAAGCTAAACCAGATTGTAAAGTCTACAGACTCAGATTGTAAAGTCTACAGACTCAGATTGTAAAGTCTACAGACTCATATTGTAAAGTCTACAGACTTAGACTTAACATCCATATTCGATGAATCGTAACTCAAGCCCAATCATACAACGGCTAGTGATCTGGTTTGGATTCCACATCAAGACTGATTTGATTGAAGACAAGAACTTTCTACACGAAGAAGCTTTACTTATGGAAACCAAGATTTCGTTTATATGGGCAATCGGAATCAATTTGGGATTCTACCTTTGTCACTCAACGGCTACCAAATCTTCTAGATACAGAGCTGTCCAATGGATATATTGGAAGATGATTCTCCGGGATGCTGTCCAACGGCTAGTTTGGAAGTGGAGGAGTATTTAAGGAGATGAAGGACCGATGAGAAAGTAAGAGACGGAGCGTAGAATTTATAATTCCAAAGTCTGAGCGATCTTCGATCATACACTTGTCTTTGGAGAGCTTAAACGTTTGTAATCGTGAGAGAAATACCAAGAGAGTGACTTAGTGAGTTGGTGTGATCTACTACTAAGTGTTTGCACTCGAAGTTATAATCTCTTGTTGATTGCATAGTGGAATCCAGTCAAGAAGGCTGTTAGCGTGGGAAAGTGGACGTAGGCTTGGATTAAGCCGAACCACTATAATTTCTGTGTTCTTATTCTATTTCCTAACTCTTTTGTTTTATTTGAAGTTTATTTTATTCCGCATACTAGCTATATCAATTAGTATCAGAGCCAAGTGCTCGGTTTATAAAAGTATTTTTACTTTTGAGCTAAAGATTCTTTATGGCTAGTATGTTGGCACCAGGACTTATGGAAGGGCAAAGCAACACAAGGCCACCATATTTTGATGGAAAGGAATACGACGTATGGAAGAACAAAATGAAAGCATTCCTAAGATCCAGAGATCTCTTATAATGGGATGTTGTGGAAATAGGAATCAACCCCATCGCTGCGTCTACATCAAATAAGAATGGCAAAGACAAAGAAACCAAACCCCCCGCTCTTATGTCTCGGACGGAGTTGTCCAAAAGAGAAGCGCTTGATGCAAAAGCCATTTATTCTTTATATTGCGCTTTATCTCTTGCTGAATATAACAGAATCTCTTCATGTGAAACAGCAAAAGAAGTTTGGGATAAACTTCATGTTACATATGAAGAGACCGATCGTGTAAGAGAGACAAAAGTAAACTTCCTGCTCGGCAAATATGAATCCTTCAAGATGAAGCAAGGAGAATCAATTGGAGATATGTTTAGCCATTTTACAGAAATTGTAAATGGTTTAGCATATCAAGGTCAGCAAATTTCTACCCCGATGAAGGTCAACAAACTCTTGCGAGGTCTCTCAAAAGATTGGAATCATGTCAAGACCTCAATCCGGGAGACTCAGAGGATTATGCCACTCTCCGTTGATGAATTGATTGGCACTCTTCAATCCTATGAAGTGGAACAACTCAATGATGAAGATCCCAAAGGTAAGAAGTCCATCGCTTTAATATCTAATGCTGTTTTTGATGAAACAGATTCAGAAAATGACATGGACGACGAAGAACTTGCCTTTATGGTCAAGAAATTCAAAAAGCTGAGTAGAAAAGGAAGGAACTTCGATGGAAGAAGTCAATACAAGCATAATGGCCATAAAAGAATCATGAAAGAAGATGATGATCAAGAAAATATATGCTTGATGGCACATTCAAAATCTGAGTCTGATTCAGACACAGACTCAGAATCAAAGTCTGATTTAGACACAGACTCAGAATCAGAGTCTGACTCAGACACAGACTCAAAATCAGAGTCTGACTTGGACATAGACTCAGAATCCGATGAGGAAATCGAGGTAAGCAATTCAAAAATTCCTCTCAAAGTTTCAAAGTATATAAATGAGCTTTGTTCAAATCTCAAATCTTCTCTTAAAAGGATTTTCGAAATTAAAAAGGAGAATTCTCGACTTAGGCAACAAGATCTTTCTCAAGTCTCGGAGACCTATTAAGAAAAATTGGATAAAAGCAACATATTCTGCTAACTCTCATAGACCCAAGAAAAAATGGGTACCAAAGAAAAGATCAGATATTTTTGCAGGATATAAAGAAGAAAGAAGAAAGAGAATTTGGTAAGGAATTTTTTTATTCTCAATTTCTCATTACGCTTGATATTCGATATATCCTTGATTGATTTAGATTTTATAATAATTATATTTTGCTTTATTGAAGAAAGAAACGTATGATTTATTTTTGTGATTTGTGAGTTGAGATTCGATTTAGTACGTGTGATTATTTGAGATAATTCAGATTATTTTGTCTAATTTTATACTCTCAGATCTAATCATATTTTGCAAAGTGAAAATATGTTTTACGTGATGATGCAAGATATTCTTAGATATTCAAAGATTTCATTCTCCCTGATTTTATTGTGCTAAGTGAGAATTTGTTTTTCAAAATATCATTATGCATAATATTCTTTCTTTGAATAATTTGTTACGATGAATTAAGAAAGAATATTTGATTATGGAGATTTTCTATTTTACTCTAACGTCAAGGAAGGATCCAAATTGATGGATACCAAAAAGGGAAATGAGTTGATTGCAGGAAATTCAATAAGGCGAGAATGATTACAAATCTACGCAGATTTTGGTGCAATCAGAAAATATCTCCTGCGACAATTGCAACAATTGTTTCTATTCGCAAATATTGTCATGATCACAGGGGGAGAAAGCAAATCCAAAAGAAAAGGAAAAGAATCGTGATCATCTCAAAAAGGCAACAAATTGAGGGGGAGCTTTGATCAATTTTGGAAAAATCTTTTTGATTGATCGTGATCTTGTTATGAAAAGAAGGAAGGTAAATGTGCCAGAATTGTTAAGATCTACAAAATCCGGTTAGTGCATCTATTATTACATTTTGTCATTAACAAATCTCTTACTGATATTATCATTTTATTATGACAAAAATGGTACGTGAATTATATGATGCATCTGTGATTTTTATTGGATATTTGCTGATATAATCGAAGTGAGCTATATTGCATATCTTTAATATTCGACTTACTTTATAAAAGCTGATTTTTGGAAATTGTGATTCATGCAAAATATTTGTTATCATTCTCTACGTGAATCCATTATTATCGCTTTTTGATTATGACAAAAAGGGGAGAATATATGAATATGCATATGTGCTGATTGGTTGATATTATTTATTGCATAATATTGAGCTGCGATTATTTTCTACATATTATTATGCTCAATCTATTTGTTATCTTCTGATATCCTTTGATTTAAAAGTATGTTTACAAATCTGCATATTCAGATATTGTTTTGTCATCATCAAAAAGGGGGAGATTGTTAGGGAAATCCCTTATGATGTTTTGAAGATGACAAAATAAATCAAAGGCTACTAACATGTTTGATGGTTGAGTAATAGACCATGCAGATAATAGAACATGTAAAGAATATTGTCAAAGTGCGAAGACGGCCGGAAGACTGAACGTAACATATGTCAGAGTATATTCGAAGATTTCCAGACTTACGTGTCAAAGTCGAAGACATCGGACTCAAGACTCAAAGTCGAAGACTGCCCGGACTTAAGACTCAAAGTCGAAGACTGCCGGACTCAAGACTCAAAGTATGTTCTACATCGAAAGTCTGCTCACTCGACTAATTCCAGATCGAACGTAAATGATGAATCGGAAGACGAGACTATGCTGAAGCTGAACCAGTTGTAAAGTCTACGGACTCAGTTGTAAAGTCTACGAGACTCATATTGTAAAGTCTACAGACTCAGACTTAACATCCATATTCGATGAATCGTAACTCAAGCCCAATCATACAACGGCTAGTGATCTGGTTTGGATTCCACATCAAGACTGATTTGATTGAAGACAAGAACTTTCTACACGGAGAAGCTTTACTTATGGAAACCAAGATTTCGTTTATATGGGCGATCGGAATCAATTTGGGATTCTACCTTTGTCACTCAACGGCTACCAAATCTTCTAGATACGAGCTGTCCAATGGGTATATTGGAAGACGATTCTCGGGATGCTGTCCAACGGCTAGTTTGGAAGTGGAGGAGTATTTAAGGAGATGAAGGACCGATGAGAAAGTAAGAGACGGAGCGTAGAATTTATAATTCCAAAGTCGAGCGATCTTCGATCATACACTTGTCTTTGGAGAGCTTAAACGTTTGTAATCGTGAGAGAAATACCAAGAGAGTGACTTAGTGAGTTGGTGTGATCTACTACTAAGTGTTTGCACTCGAAGTTATAATCTCTTGTTGATTGCATAGTGGAATCTGAAATAGCTAGTACGAGTACCTAGAGGGGGGGTGAATAGGTATACAAAAAATTTTCTCGAAACTTGCACGATATTTAAACAATTAGATGATTTGCAACAGTTAAAAATTTAATCGCAAGACTGAGTAAGGAAAGAGAGAATTGAACGCTCGGTTTATAGTGGTTCGGCTTGATTCAAGCCTACGTCCACTCTTCAGCACTGACAGCCGATTGGCTGGATTCCACTATGATCAAAGAGATGTTACAATGTTGATCTTCCTTGGTTTCTAGGTGTAGATGATCTACCACACTCACTCAAGGCATCACCAAGTATAAACACTCTCTGTATACAATTTCGCTCAGTCTCGACTAACAATCAAGGATCTTCAGACTCTGGAATTTTTCTATCGATCACACACTTAAAACAGCTAGACGTCTTCCTTTTATACTCCTTCATGCCATCATAGCCGTTGGCACTTACCAAAGGAATTCATCCAATCTACCCGTTGGACGGAATCAATCAAGAAGATCATCCGAGCTATTTAAGGAATCTGATGATAGCCCATCAATCCTGTTCGCCCATACAATCAGGATCTCGGTTTCCAAGAATAGAGTATTCCAAGATTATTTCGTCGACCATCGGATCTTCAATCGATCTTAGATAAGAATTAAAGAATCCGAAATGATTATCCAACCAAAGAATCTATTCCAGAGGATAGGATCGAATCCTTAACCATAAACCTCGGCTTAGGATTTCCTTCGACACTGGAGTAGAAAGACTGTCAGTGAGAATAGACTTAAGTCTTGAGTCCTGAGTCTTAAGTCTTTAAGTCTTGAGTCTTGAGTCTTGAGTCTTGAGTCTTGAGTCTTGGGAGAACAAAGTCTTCAGACTTTAAGCTGACGGTCTCCGAACATCCAGACTTTAGACTGAAAGAAACGTTTTGTCAGCTTCAAAATATTCTGGAAAGATTTCTCCAACAGAATCCAGTCAAGAAGGCTGTTAGCGTGGGAGAGTGGACGTAGGCTTGGATTAAGCCGAACCACTATAATTTCTGTGTTCTTATTCTATTTCCTAACTCTTTTGTTTTATTTGAAGTTTATTTTATTCCGCATACTAGCTATATCAATTAGTATCAGAGCCAAGTGCTCGGTTTATAAAAGTATTTTTACTTTTGAGCTAAAGATTCTTTATGGCTAGTATGTTGGCACCGAGGACTTATGGAAGGGCAAAGCAACACAAGGCCACCATATTTTGATGGAAAGGAATACGACGTATGGAAGAACAAAATGAAAGCATTCCTAAGATCCAGAGATCTCTTACAATGGGATGTTGTGGAAATAGGAATCAACCCCATCGCTGCGTCTACATCAAATAAGAATGGCAAAGACAAAGAAACCAAACCCCCCGCTCTTATGTCTCGGACGGAGTTGTCCAAAAGAGAAGCGCTTGATGCAAAAGCCATTTATTCTTTATATTGCGCTTTATCTCTTGCTGAATATAACAGAATCTCTTCATGTGAAACAGAAAAAGAAGTTTGGGATAAACTTCATGTTACATATGAAGAGACCGATCGTGTAAGAGAGACAAAAGTAAACTTCCTGCTCGGCAAATATGAATCCTTCAAGATGAAGCAAGGAGAATCAATTGGAGATATGTTTAGCCATTTTACAGAAATTGTAAATGGTTTAGCATATCAAGGTCAGCAAATTTCTACCCCGATGAAGGTCAACAAACTCTTGCGAGGTCTCTCAAAAGATTGGAATCATGTCAAGACCTCAATCCGGGAGACTCGAGAGGATTATGCCACTCTCCGTTGATGAATTGATTGGCACTCTTCAATCCTATGAAGTGGAACAACTCAATGATGAAGATCCCAAAGGTAAGAAGTCCATCGCTTTAATATCTAATGCTGTTTTTGATGAAACAAATTCAGAAAATGACATGGACGACGAAGAACTTGCCTTTATGGTCAAGAAATTCAAAAAGCTGAGTAGAAAAGGAAGGAACTTCGATGGAAGAAGTCAATACAAGCATAATGGCCATAAAAGAATCATGAAAGAAGATGATGATCAAGAAAATATATGCTTGATGGCACATTCAAAATCTGAGTCTGATTCAGACACAGACTCAGAATCAAAGTCTGATTTAGACACAGACTCAAAATCGAGTCTGACTCAGACACAGACTCAAAATCAGAGTCTGACTTGGACATAGACTCAGAATCCGATGAGGAAATCGAGGTAAGCAATTCAAAAATTCCTCTCAAAGTTTCAAAGTATATAAATGAGCTTTGTTCAAATCTCAAATCTTCTCTTAAAAAGATTTTCGAAATTAAAAAGGAGAATTCTCGACTTAGGCAACAAGATCTTTCTCAAGTCTGGAGACCTATTAAGAAAAATTGGATAAAAGCAACATATTCTGCTAACTCTCATAGACCCAAGAAAAAATGGGTACCAAAGAAAAGATCAGATATTTTTGCAGGATATAAAGAAGAAAGAAGAAAGAGGATTTGGTAAGGAATTTTTTATTCTCAATTTCTCATTACGCTTGATATTCGATATATCCTTGATTGATTTAGATTTTATAATAATTATATTTTGCTTTATTGAAGAAAGAAACGTATGATTTATTTTTGTGATTTGTGAGTTGAGATTCGATTTAGTACGTGTGATTATTTGAGATAATTCAGATTATTTTGTCTAATTTTATACTCTCAGATCTAATCATATTTTGCAAAGTGAAAATATGTTTTACGTGATGATGCAAGATATTCTTAGATATTCAAAGATTTCATTCTCCCTGATTTTATTGTGCTAAGTGAGAATTTGTTTTTCAAAATATCATTATGCATAATATTCTTTCTTTGAATAATTTGTTACGATGAATTAAGAAAGAATATTTGATTATGGAGATTTTCTATTTTACTCTAACGTCAAGGAAGGATCCAAATTGATGGATACCAAAAAGGGAAATGAGTTGATTGCAGGAAATTCAATAAGGCGAGAATGATTACAAATCTACGCAGATTTTGGTGCAATCAGAAAATATCTCCTGCGACAATTGCAACAATTGTTTCTATTCGCAAATATTGTCATGATCACAGGGGGAGAAATCAAATCCAAAAGAAAAGGAAAAGAATCGTGATGATCTCAAAAAGGCAACAAATTGAGGGGGAGCTTTGATCAATTTTGGAAAAATCTTTTTGATTGATCGTGATCTTGTTATGAAAAGAAGGAAGGTAAATGTGTCAGAATTGTTAAGATCTACAAAATCCGGTTAGTGCATCTATTATTACATTTTGTCATTAACAAATCTCTTACTGATATTATCATTTTATTATGACAAAAATGGTACGTGAATTATATGATGCATCTGTGATTTTTATTGGATATTTGCTGATATAATCGAAGTGAGCTATATTGCATATCTTTAATATTCGACTTACTTTATAAAAGCTGATTTTTGGAAATTGTGATTCATGCAAAATATTTGTTATCATTCTCTACGTGAATCCATTATTATCGCTTTTTGATTATGACAAAAAGGGGGAGAATATATGAATATGCATATGTGCTGATTGGTTGATATTATTTATTGCATAATATTGAGCTGCGATTATTTTCTACATATTATTATGCTCAATCTATTTGTTATCTTCTGATATCCTTTGATTTAAAAGTATGTTTACAAATCTGCATATTCAGATATTGTTTTGTCATCATCAAAAAGGGGGAGATTGTTAGGGAAATCCCTTATGATGTTTTGAAGATGACAAAATAAATCAAAGGCTACTAACATGTTTGATGGTTGAGTAATAGACCATGCAGATAATAGAACATGTAAAGAATATTGTCAAAGTGCGAAGACGGCCAGAAGACTGAACGTAACATATGTCCAGAGTATATTCTGAAGATTTCCAGACTTCTGTGTCAAAGTCTGAAGACTGTCAGACTCAAGACTCAAAGTCTGAAGACTGCCAGACTCAAGACTCAAAGTATGTTCTACATCAGAAGTCTGCTCACTCTGACTAATTCCAGACTGAACGTAAATGATGAATCAGAAGACAGACTATGCTGAAGCTGAACCAGATTGTAAAGTCTACAGACTCAGATTGTAAAGTCTACAGACTCATATTGTAAAGTCTACAGACTCAGACTTAACATCCATATTCGATGAATCGTAACTCAAGCCCAATCATACAACGGCTAGTGATCTGGTTTGGATTCCACATCAAGACTGATTTGATTGAAGACAAGAACTTTCTACACGGAGAAGCTTTACTTATGGAAACCAAGATTTCGTTTATATGGGCGATCGGAATCAATTTGGGATTCTACCTTTGTCACTCAACGGCTACCAAATCTTCTAGATACAGAGCTGTCCAATGGGTATATTGGAAGACGATTCTCCGGGATGCTGTCCAACGGCTAGTTTGGAAGTGGAGGAGTATTTAAGGAGATGAAGGACCGATGAGAAAGTAAGAGACGGAGCGTAGAATTTATAATTCCAAAGTCTGAGCGATCTTCGATCATACACTTGTCTTTGGAGAGCTTAAACGTTTGTAATCGTGAGAGAAATACCAAGAGAGTGACTTAGTGAGTTGGTGTGATCTACTACTAAGTGTTTGCACTCGAAGTTGTAATCTCTTGTTGATTGCATAGTGGAATCCAGCCAAGAAGGCTGTTAGCGTGGGAGAGTGGATGTAGGCTTGGATTAAGCCGAACCACTATAATTTCTGTGTTCTTGTTCTCTTCCCTAACTCTTTTGTTTTATTTGAAGTTTATTTTATTCCGCATACTAGCTATATCAAGTAGTCACCAACGACTTGCCTTATTTGTTTTGTAGGTGATAGACATGAAGGTTTATTCTCTTTTGATAGTAAATATGGTAACTGGAGTGGCTGCAAGGGTCGTAGGACATCTTTATAACCCTTCTAAATGATAACATGGCCAGTAACCAAAGGGGAATGATCTCAACTTGGAAAAATCTTGATTTCCAAGTATTGATATGCATCTATAGTGAAAAGCATGTTCACCCCCATTAAGAAGACATTCCCTAAGAGATTTTGAAGATTGACAAAACTTATTCATAGTGAAGACCTTGTTTTTGATAATAAGTATTTTCAGGTAAAAAGTCTGATATGATGTGATTAGATTATGGCAATCGGATTTAGAGTCATGGCCTAATTATATTCTTCCTTATATATTCTGTTAGACGACTAGGAATGAGACAATACTCTCGTGTAATGGCTAGTAGCGATTGGCTGGATTTCCTACCATATTTATAAGTTGCTATAAAAAGAAAGTCTTCAAACTATCCATCAAAGATTAAAACTTCCTAGAACAATCTTCTCGAGACGTTTTATTCTTTTAAAGTAAAGGCACTCAACTTATGAAAACTCGAATTGCTGTATGGGTGGCAAGATCTATGGGAAGCCTCATTCTTGGTGATCTTGAAGCAATCAAATATTGTTGATGTATCAAGACTGCACGTGCTGTTTTTTCTCTTTTTTGTTTTGTTTAGTCAGTTTGTTAGTGTCCTGTTTTTTAGGAGTTGGTTAGTCAATCTTATCTCCTAGGAGCGGTTAGCTGCACGTATCTTAGATATTCTGATTTGTTGCTGATTTTGTGGATCAAGCAAGCCGTTAGTTGGCAACGTGGGTTTGTGGTTACATTCTAGTATGTATTTTGAACATATTTTTTTTTTTCAGTTTCTGAACACGACGCTCTGCTTCTGCTACAAACTTGTTCTCTGCTTTTGCTGTAAAGTCTTTTTCTATTTTTGCTGTCTACGTGTTCTCTATTTTTTCAAGAAAAGAAAAACAACACTGGTATCAGAGCTCTCTTGATCTTAAGGGGCTGTGAGTGACTTGTGAGATTGATTGAGAGGTGTGTCGCATCCATAGAAGTTAAAAGCAAGATGGAGGCAGGATCAAGTGGTTTTTCAGCAATTGCTCCACCGACGTTTGATGGAGAAAATTATCAAGCCTGGGCAGTGAGAATGCGAGCCTATCTAGAGGGTTGTGATTTTTGGGAAGCTGTGGAACAAGATTATGAAGTCGCTCCCCTTCCCGACAATCCAACCATCAATCAAATCAAGTTTCACAAGGAGAGGACGACAAGGAAAGCAAAGGCAAAGTCTTGTTTATATGCTGCTGTCTCGCCTGCCATTTTCAGCAGAATTATGGCTTGTGAATCAGCTAAAGCTATTTGGGACTTCCTCAAAGTTGAGTATCAAGGAGATGAGAGGATCAGAAGCATGAAGGGGTTAAACTTGATCACAGAATTCGAGAGACTGCAGATGAAGGAGTCTTAGACAATTAAGGAGTATTCTGGTAAGTTGATAAGCATTGCAAATCAGGCAAGAGTTCTAGGCACTGACCTCTCTGATAATAGGCTAGTGCAGAAGATTCTTGTCTCCTTACCCGAAAGGTTTGAGGCAACCATTGCCTCTTTGGAGAATACCAAGGATTTGTCTCAGATCAAGTTGGCAGAATTGCTAAGTGCTTTGCAAGCACAAGAGCAGAGGAGGTTAATGAGGGTGGAAGGAAGTACAGAAGGAGCTTTGCTGGCCAAAGAAAAGCAGAATGTAGGAGGAAAAGTTAACAAGTGGAAAGGGAAGAAAGGAAATGGCAATAGTGGTTTAGAAGCTGCTGCAGGAGAGAATAGTGCGAGCAACTCCAAGAACAATTGGGGAAGATATTCCTCATGTCAGCATTGTGGAAAAAAGAATCATCCACACTTTAGGTGTTGGAAGAGGCCAGATGTTAGGTGCAGAAAGTGTCATAAGCTTGGACACATTGAAAAGTTCTGCAAAGAGAAGAGAGATTAGCAGCAGGGTGAGGCACATGCTGTAATTCAGCAAGAGGTAGATCAACTGTTTGTTGCCTCTTGTTTCTCCTCTAGTACTCCATGTGATAGTTGGCTTGTTGATAGTGGTTGCACAAACCATATGACAAGTGATGAAACGCCGTTTATAAACCTTGACAAGTCGTTGAAGTCAAGAGTGAGGATTGGGAATGGGGAGTACTAAGAAGTGAAAGGTAAAGGGACTGTAGCAATGGAGAGTTGTGCTGGAACAAAGCTGATTTTCTGATGTGATGTATGTGTCTAAAATTGATCAGAATTTGTTGAGTGTGGGGCAGTTGGTAGAAAAGGGATTTAAGGTGATATTTGAAGAGGAGAAGTGTTTGATCTTTGACTCCAATGGTCAGGAGTTGTTCAAGATAAAAATGCAACAGAAAAGTTTTTCTTTGAATCCTCTTAAGAAGGAGCAGATGGCATTCAAGTGTCAGGCTAATGATTTAGAATTATGGCACAAGAGGTTGGGGCACTTTCATCATAAAGGCGTGCTGTTCATGCAGAGGAATGAAATGGCAACCGGGTTACCAAACCTGGAGGAGCATATCACAAGGTGCAAAGTTTGTTTGCTAGGCAAGCAAACAAGACTTCCCTTCAAGAAATCCACTTGCAGAGCGACAGAGAAGTTGCAGCTGATTCATACGGATCTATGTGGTCCACAAGTGATTCCTTCACTAAATGACAGCAGGTATTTCATTATTTTCATTGATGATTATACTAGAATGTGCTGGATTTACTTTATGAAGCGAAGTCGAAGTTGCTGAGGTATTTCAGAAGTTTAAGAAATGGGTTGAGAACCAAAGTGGTTGCAAGATTCAGGTCATTAGATCTGATAATGGAACAGAATACACTTCACAGAGGTTTAAATATTTTTGTGAAGAGGCTGGAATTGAGCATCAGCTTATTGCTCCTTACTCTCCACAGCAAAATGGAGTTAGTGAGAGGAAGAATAGAACTATTATGGAGATGACTAGGTGTTTGCTATATGAGAAGAGTCTACCAAAAGAGTTTTGGGCAGAAGCAGCAAGCACAACAGTTTTTCTACTGAATAGATTACCTACGAGGGTATTGGAGATGAAGACACCCTTTGAAGCCTGGTTTGATGTCAAGCCAATTCTAAAAAATTTGAAGGTGTTTGGCTGTTTGTGTTTTTCTCATATTCCACAGGTCAAGAGAGACAAGTTGGGAGAGAAAGCTGAACACGGGATCTTTGTTGGCTACGAGTTTAGTATCAAAAGCTTACGGGATCTATCAACCTCGACGGGGAAAGATGATCATTAGCGGGGATGTTCGGTTCCTAGAAGATGAGAAATGGGATTAGACAAATGAGCCACAAGGCAAGCATAAAGAGGTCTCATTGGAACCTGACGAACTGGTGGATGATGTTCCAGTTAGAGGTACCAGATCTTTGATTGATATATATCAAAGGTGTAGTGTGGCTGTTTTGGAACCTGCAGGTTATGAGGAAGCTAAAAGTGATCAGAGGTGGATGAATGCAATGAAGGAAGAGTTGGCTATGATAGAAAAGAACCAGACATGGGAGCTAGTGGAGAGGCTTGAAGATAGGAAGGTGATTAGAGTAAAATGGGTTTTCAAGACCAAATTTAATCGATGGCTCGGTGAATAAGCATAAGGCCAGGTTGGTGGTGAAGGGATATGCACAGGTTTGGGGAGTTGATTTCTCAGAAACCTTTGCTCTTGTGGCAAGACTTGATACAATTAGAATGATTCTTGCTTTGGTAGCTCAACAAGGATGGAAGGTATATCAGTTAGATGTGAAATCTGCATTTTTGAATGGAGTGTTGCAGGAGGAGATTTATGTTGAGCAGCCAGAAGGCTTTATCACACCAGGCCAGGAGGAGAAAGTTTATTTGCTGAGAAAGGCTCTCTATGGCTTGAGGCAAGCTCCCAGAGCATGGTACAGTAAGATGGATGAGCACTTGTTGGGTATAGGTTTCAAGAAAAGCCTCAGTGAATCCACTTTATATGTCAAGAAGTTAGTATCTAACTTAGTGGTGGTGTCTCTTTATGTGGATGATATGCTGGTGACAGGTAGTAATAGTGCTCAGATTACTGCATTTAAGCAAGAAATGATGAAGATGTTTGAAATGACTGATCTTGGTGAAATGTCATATTTTCTAGGAATGGAAGTCAGGCAGACTCAGAATGAAGTTTTTATCTGTCAAAAGAAGTATTTGAAGGAGATCCTAAGGAGATTCAACATGGAGGAGTGCAAGAGTGTGAGTACTCCAATGGGTCATAAGGAAAAGCTTCAAAAGGAGGATAGATCGGCACTGAGATGAAAGAGTTTATAGAAGTTTGATTGGCTGTCTTATGTATCTCACTGCAACTAGGCCAGACATCATGTTTCCTGTAAGTGTTTTATCTAGATTTCTCAATTGTGCAAGTGAGTTGCATATGGTAGCTGCAAAGAGGGTATTGAGGTACTTGAGAGGTACTCTTTCATATGGGAATAAATTTTGTAGAGTTCGGGAGTTTAAGTTGCGGGGTATTCGATAGTAGGGCGGGATCAATGGATGATATGAGGAGCACTTCAAGTTATTGCTTTACATTTGGGTCGGCATGTTTTTCTTGGTGTTCAAAGAAGCAGGAAATAGTGGCTCAATCAAGCGTGAAGCTGAGTTCATTGCAGCTACGCAGGCTGTGAATCAAGCATTATGGTTAAAGAAGCTGATGGATGATTTGCATATGTAGCAAGAAGAAAACATAGAAGTGTTTGTGGATAATCAAGCTATTCTGGCCATTTCACAAAATCCGGTATTTCATGGAAAAACAAAGCATTTTAAGGTCAAGTTTTACTTCTTGAGAGAAGTGCAAAAGGCTGAAGAGGTGAAAGCGGTGTCTTGCAATTCAGAAAACCAGATTGCGGATATATTCACGAAGTCATTTCATGTTGGTCGATTTGAACTTCTCAGGGCAAAGCTAGGAGTGTGCAGTACTTGATCCAGGAGGAGAGTGTTGATGTATCAAGACTGCACATGCTGTTTTTTCTCTTTTTTGTTTTGTTTAGTCAGTTTGTTAGTATCCTGTTTTTTAGGAGTTGGTTAGTCAATCTCATCTCCTAGGAGCAGTTAGCTGCACGTATCTTAGATATTCTGATTTGTTGCTGATTTTGTGGATCAAGCAAGCCGTTAGTTGGCAACGTGGGTTTGTGGTTACGTTCTAGTATGTATTTTGAACATATTTTTTTCCAGTTTCTGAACACGACGTTCTACTTTTGTTGTAAACTTGTTCTCTGCTTTTGCTGTAAAGTCTTTTTCTGTTTTTGCTGTCTATGTGTTCTCTGTTTTTTCAAGAAAAGAAAAACAACAAATATTCTTGACAAGATCTAGGCCAATGGATAGATTAGATGTATTATCCTTCTGGAGTTATGTCCAACGGTCAATTTGGATTAAGAGGAGTGTAAGAAGAGGTCTCAAAGCTAAGAGAACTATTGCTTTCAAGAGAATCAAAGCTTGCAATTCCAAAGTCTGAAAAGTATTTTGTGATCAAATTTATTCGTTTATGTGAGCATAATTGTGTAATCTTTTAGAAGTTGAGACTATGTGAGAAGTGATATACACAAAGCTTGAGTTTAGATAGCATAGATCTTATAACTTTGATTGGTTTTTCTTAGTGGATTTCGGTCAATAGGCTATGGCACAGGATAGTAGATGTAGGTTTGCAAAAGCCGAACTGCAATAATCTTTTGTATGCAATTTTCTATCCTTATCTCTTTTTATTTTTATTTTTTTTGTGATAAGATTGCTTATCGATAAGATCTGATCAATTCTTTTTATCACCTATGGTATTTTGTTGTAACTTTTATTAAAAACCTTTTTATTTCTGCACAATCACCTATTCACCCCCTTTAGGTGATAGTTTCAATCATAACACACCCAATTATCAACGTTGTTGAAGCCTCCAACCCCTTGAAAAGCAGCCCTATGTCTTTGTTTGTCCTTCACCTTAGAGTGTTGAAATAATAGTTGTTTCTTCCTGCACATTTTGCTGATTTGTTTATTCAGTTATTCTAGTCTTTAAGAGCTAGTGGAGTCATGTTTAGCTAATTTGTGTGTTAGTTGTCCTAGTTTTTAGGAGTTAGTGGAGTAAGTGTTTTATGCAGAACATGGGTAGTTATGGGTCCTATTTTAGTGGTGTTTTATGCTATTTATTTGTCTTTGTAAAAGATTTTGAGGTTCTGAATGAAAAGAAGAAGTTTCAGCCTCATCTTTCCTCCCCTTTGAGCTATTTTACATAGAGAACTCAGTGCCTGTGCCTTATCCGTGGAGAAGCCATGTCAGCAGAAAGCCAAGGCCTCTCAAATAATCAATGCCTTCAGATCGTATGAAAGGCATGGAGAAGGGCACGTTTCACTGCAATATTTCATGGTCGACGCACCTCACTAGACTATGCACAATGACATATGCTCTCTTGCGCTTGATAAGGGAGCATGATTGTGCTTCTCCCCTTCCACATGCAATGGGCCACAAGAGGAAGAACCTCAAAACTTGCTCAGTCGGGATTTTGAAAGGGAAAAGCCACATCAGCGACAAACAGTCAGCTTTCAATCCTAACTCTCCGTATCGCATTGCCATGCTCTTCTTTGGCAGTAATGATGACATTAGGAACTAGCTTATAGCAGACTCATGGCTCAACATCCAAGCGTAGTCTTAATGTTGACCAGTTCATACCGGGGGGAAATGACAAAGATGGAAGCAAGGTGGAGAATCTCCAGGTCGAGTTTATTGGTCGAGTGGACAAAGAAGGGGCAATCCACAAAGAGGAGAAAGTGGAAGACGGATTGCAAACAACAGAGATAATTCATCCTTGCTGGAGTGCACCATGAATTAGATGTTCCTATGCTATCAGGTTTGACAGAATGGAGCAATGAGGGTCTTGTACTTGGAATTGTTGGAGACATGCTAGCTACTTCAGATTCCGATTCTCAGTGACAGTTGTGCGGGAAAAACCTCTGCAATAAAATGATGTTTCTTCATTTCACTCTGCTTTTTGTCTGTATAGTAATGTGAGGTTTGTACATGACGGTTTGAGGAGTTTGCTTTTAAGATGAAGTTGTATAGATTTTAACATGATAAACACATTGTAGACAATATAAAAGAAAAGGAAAGTCCTTATAACATTAATATATTCTGTCTTTTTTTTTGTAAGGTTAGAATAAATCTCCCTATGCCTAAGAACACGATCATCTTGGAGACATTATATCTAGTTCAGATGAAGAACACAAAAGGTTAAAGAGCCTTACTAATAGAATCCGCTTTTTGCAAATTGTGAAATCAATGAGAAAACGAATATAGGCAACTCAAATTACCATGGAGATTGCGCCACATGACTTGATCACGTGGGAGCTTTACCTATTAAGCTCATCTCCTTGTTTGCTTTAACTTCATTCTATCGAGCCACAAAAACCCTGTGGCTGATGGGTTTCGAATTCTTAATAGTTAATAGATTAGGATCCGAAAGACGATACCTGTTTGAAAGACAACGATAACGATGGAAAATAATTTTACACGTGGTGTCTTTGAGTGAGCTTGATATGGAATCAGGATTGATAAGTCATGTGGTTAATGGGAGTCTGAACAGCAATTTTCCTGAAAGAGCAGGAACATCACTTTAGTTAATAGCTAATATGTAAGTACTCGTCTATGAGATACAAGATGTGGGACAGAGAAATTATAAACCAAATGATTTCGGTCAAAAAACGTCGAGAAGCACGAGGTGTTGGGAATTATTGTGCGCAAAAGCATAAGCTATGCTCGTTAGGAACAATCGCTAACTGCAAGCGTGGTTTGTAGTAGTCTCCCATCACGTCTGCAGTTCGAAATCTTCATGTTAACAAAGAAAACAAAAGGGTCAATTGCAGGTGAAACGTCACTAGTGGGGAAGACAAGGACATGCCAATCCGATAATTATGCCAGGATTGAAAAACAGCATTCAAACAGAGAAGCTTAGAGTGGTCAATATAGAATGGTTAGCTGCTAGAGCTATTCGCCCGAAAACTACTTACGGACACATGAATTCCCCTTCATCTTACGTCACTGCAACCATGTCCCAACACCGGAGAGGAACTGGGAGGGAAAGTAGAAGATATGCTCCCTGACATGATGACAAAATTAGGACAAGACAAATGGAAACGCAGGCGTTGGGGGAGTTCGAGGATGACTTGTTGGGGTAGCGGGCACAGGTAGAGGGAGGGAGATGGCGGAGGACGGCCCGCAGACAGCCAAGCTGGTGAGGTCGACAGGTTCGTCGATTCGGTCCGGTCATTGTGGGCCGACCGGATGGGCCGGAATGCGCACGCACCGTAGCTTAATTAAAGCCGCCACCGCGTGTGCTTTGGTGCCATTAGCTTTGTTTGTGGTCGAAGCGATGAGCAGGTTAATTAAAGCCTCTCGTCCCTAGTCAACAAGGTATTCGCATAACTGTTGAAAGATTTTCATTTTTAAGCGATCCAGTTACTTGAGCGGTTAAAGTTAGGATGTGATCTGAATTTTTATTGGTATATATGAGATTGATGCTACATTATACATACAGCTTAATCTCCATACGTGATAATCGCATTCAAATTAACTTGAATTTAAAATTTGGGTTCAGATAATACATACATTACTATACTCAATCTCCTTATCTCGATGAAACCCTCGATCATTCTGTTAAAAATTAACTCCCCTCCGCGTGAAGATCAATCGAATCCGTTTGATTCCTTATTTTGTTTGATCTAATTGTTATAGGTTTGGTTCGTTGATAAAGAAGGGAGTTGGGCACAAGGCTCAATGCCAAAAGTTGCATGGGGATCTGCTACGTCCAGATGCGCTTACTACTTGGATAAATGTGTCCATTTTTTACATGTCCACAACACATCGGGCGGATAAAAGCCTGTAAATGAATCACGATTCGATTAGATCATCAGATTCTGCAAAGTGAAATCCTCGTCGTTTTTTAACATTGGACTAAAGTAAAATAGCCAAAGAACAGCGAATATAGGTGTACGTGACATGTGGTCCTGGCAAATAAGAAAATGGGCAGCGGAGATTGCGAGAGGGATGTGGAATTGTTTGTCTAATCTAATCTCATTATATATAGAAGAGAGAGAGAGAGAGAGAGAGAGAGAGAGAGAGAGAGAGAGAGAGAGAGAGCTTGAAGAAAGGAATCCATGTGAAGTCTGCGTTACCCGAAATATATGTATCAAAAGGGATGTGCCAGGCTGTATTTGCTTATTTATTTACTTATGTTTGCTTGCACTTGTCTCCATCCTTGTAAGAATTTCATTTCAATACAAGAAAGTAATGGGGACACCAGCGCGTGGTTTGTTCATTTCTTTAAGTCTTGTTTCCTTTGGTTTTTCTTTTGTTTGAAGCTGGATATAGTTTTACACGATCGAAACTACCCAATGGAAGTAGATTAATGAATTCATCTTGATCGCCACCTACATTATGCGTGATGCCTTGTTTTTATTATAGATCTATAAAATAATGTCAGTTAACCCACATAGTCGTGACAGGTCCAACCGCCGCTTATAATACGGTTCGTGATGATAATAGTAGCCCCTACAAAGTAGTTAAATGTATCGGGTGGAAGGGGTTTCTTATATTACATCTTTAATTAGCTGGCGCAGAGGCATGGATTGATCGATTAACAAAGGTATTTATGATGGAGGAACATGCATGGTAGAGCTTATACGCTATTATTGCACCTAATGCTGTCTGCGTCAATGATTAGCAGGATCTGACCTTGAAAACTAGTTGCATCTTAGCCCGGAGAAACCCAGCAAACCACGAGTTGCTTCTGTAATCTTATGCGGTATCTTCCTCAGTTTATAGGAAAAGGAAAGAGGCTCACAAAAGCAAAATAACTTAACGGGATGGAGACGGTATTTTGATCATTCATGAGGTCCCGGGCAAGAGGGAAAATCCACGTTTATGCACAGTCCGTGTGGATAGTTTTTCGGGTTCATATTTCCGCGACATGCTTTCGTTTAGTGTACGCTATCTCAAGCTAAAAGAATCTACCAATACATAAGGAAGGGTTGACCGGCGGCATCGCGTTCACCGCTCGATAGACTAGATTTTCCCCATTCGAGAAGTTATTAAAGTATATTGCACTCAGTACCTGTGGAACACAAAAAATGCTGTAACACATGCTCGTTCTTGAGAGATATCCCCATCCAGTAACATTTCGCGTTGACAAATACAGAGAAACCAAAAGGGTCACTCAGAGAGATGATCCTTTGTATTTCGGAAACAAATAAAACAGAGTGCCCAAATCCATTCTTCTTTTTTTCCTCCATCGGCCATGAAGAAGACAAGACAGTAAAAAAACCTGTACTTACAACTTTGGGATGTATATACAAGTTGTTGCAACGGTACAAAAAAGTTGAATCTCTGTCATTGGACTTGTGTCGTTGTGTGATGCTTCAACTCGTCGTGGAGCCAACGTCTCCCGATCTGCCATTACTACACGCAGACGGAACCAACAAGACAGAAAAATCTTTGTATCCGCAAAAACCAATAAAAACTCCTCTCACCGGAAAATAACAGGTCTAATACGTTACGAGTCCTCGTAGATGCTCTCGAGGTGGGGCCTCCAAGTACTGTCGGTGCGGCTGTGCCGGCGATCTCTACGGGAGGAGGATTTCTTCTTAGAGATGGCAAGGTGGCGATCGCAGTCGGGGACGTCTCCGCCCTGAGGGTGCGATTTCTTGCTCTGAGCTTTGGCCTTGGAGGGCACCCGCTTCTTATCTTGGGGAAGAGAGGAAGCGGGGATGAGGAAGTAGATGGAGCCCCGCTTGAGCTCGGACTCTGGAGAGAGTATGAGGATGCGGCGAACCACGCCTTGCGCGCACGGCTTGCTCAGGACGTGGTTCGGGTGTGCCTTGAGGACTTCCCCGGCCGTGATGGGGCGCGTTATTTCCTCGACGTAGCCGTTCAGGTGGACGATCCGGATCAAGTCGAGAGCCCCGCAGGGAAGAACGCAGGCCAAGCAACACCGCAAGCTGTTCCCCATAATTCCCTTTCTCTCAACGAACGTGCTGATCGGAGATGGGTTATTGGGGGTGGGGTCTTCGTCTTCCTCCGAGTCTTCTCCAACAATGTGTTGCTGCTGGGGGGGCCGGAACGTGGTCGGGGGTCGACCATTGTTTTATAGGCCAACGTCCCTACGAACTGACCAAATTATGCTATTAATTTTTATTTTTTTAAGAATGTATGAAATGACAAGACTGACCTGGGGGATTTATGATTAGCTGATAATATCTTCGGTACCGGTTGCTGCATCATTTTGACCATCCCTTCGATGTTTGTTAATTGGGAATAAACAAAGATTAATATGTTTAATCCTTGCATGTATGATTAGCTTAAGCCGCAATGCGCCGATATCATTGCAGTAAAGTTATGGCAATCGAATCCCCTTCCCTTAATCTAATGTATTGTATTGTATTGTATTGTACTAAACAAAAAGGCAAAAGACGAAACTCAACCGGAAGAAATGGGGAACCAAACTATGATTTTCTTGGAAGATTAAGGGTCAAGCTTGGAGCGCCGGCTGCTAAACTGAATGGCATCTTTCTATGGCACGCTTCAATTAGGCTAAATGAATCAAGAGACTCTCATGGCGAATTGCGTTCCGTGTTCTCGGTGTTCACTTCTGATTTTTTATTTTTTTCCTAGGAGAGTTTGGATTTGAATTGACATTTGTACCACCATGCATCAAATTCTCCCACCACATCCAACTTTTCATTCATTTTTTGCCTCGGTTTCGGCCCAAATGGCTCATTCGTTATATAGAAGTCGGTCAGCTTTTTGTATTTCAATTTGAGGCGATAAAGAATTGAATTTGAGGAGATTAAGGAAAGTGATATTGTCGGAGTCAAACTGCCCAGAGATAGAGCGATCACAACTAATGGAACTACAAAGCCCCTCGGCTGAATTCACCTAATTGCGTAGTCGAGTCGATGGAGTTAGATCGATGTAGTGCGGCGGTCAACTCAACTCTACTCACATACTTGGTGATTGAAATCCGATTCCATGCTCAATTGATTACTAAAGTTCTGTTGATCTACCTTTAATGATCCACTAGGTTATTGACATACTCAAATTTGAATTGAGTCGACTAAATTTGTTCATCATCAATAATGCTAGACTTGCTAGTGTGAGTATATTATGTAAATTTAAAGATATTTTGTTCAAATATCGAATCTACAAAATATTTAGATTATGTAATCCTTTCTATTATGTAGGATGCTATTTCTCAACGTTTAAAAGAAATCTTTGCGTGATTTCTCCATTGAAATTGATACGAGCTCATTTATTTTGCATCTGTTAAACTTAATTCCAATTAGAACTATATCCTTATTTCACCGCTTGTCCTGCCCATTAATCTGTATAGATCATCAGGTAGAGTAGAGAGGAAATGGAAATGCGGAGATATCAGCTTGCAATTGGAATGGAGTTCATCTTAAATCCGATGGTCGTACCGTGAGCGTTTGACGTCAACTGCGGGGTGGAAGCGAACCAAAAGTTCAAACATACAAGCTAAGCTAGTGTGCATACTGTACAACGCCCACGTACGTACATGGAGGAACAGGACAAATTGTCGCCTTTAGTAGGGCCCCACAGAAGACCATGTGGAATCGAATAATGAGCCAGGCGGAGTCCCGGTGATGAAGGGAAGGAGGGAAGGAGGGAGGGCCTTGAAAACCCTGGTATTTTCGTACAAAAACACCCCAAATTATTTTAAGATCGCCAACCATAGAAGGATTAGGTACGGAACGGAGACGGGAGTATCAAAGCTAAGAAAGGTTAACACAGGGGATAATAGATTTAAGGAGGGAGTTGCGGTTGGAGTCAGATTACAGATGGAGACGAGTAAGGAGGAACACATGGTAAGGTGGGGTGCTGCATAACGGGTGGGGTTCCTGCCTTTTTCAATGATCCATAACGAGACAAAAAATCCAGATGACTGTACAGCTAATGGACTGAGGCCATCATGATTACTCGTTTTATTATTAGTAGTTTGGCTGCAACTGATCTGCATAGACCCAATTAGCCTCCGCTGCGTTCATTTATTCCGATAAGTGATTTGTATTCTTGGTCATGTCCCCATTATTTTTATCACCTCTTCTTGAATCTTGTACTCTTACCAATCGCACGAGCTCTCTCTCTCTCTCTCTCTGATCTGTTAATGAAAGAAAACCCTATTTGCAGGTGATTCACTTCTCTAAAAGCATCTTTGTGATTATCTGACACGAGTCATACCCCTTCTGCCTACATATGTATCTGTTTAATAAAATCACCTCATTAACAGAAAAAGACAGATCTTTTCCTTTTCCGAGGAGCAAACACCGCTGTTTGCAGAAACTCCTCTCTCTCTCTCTCTCTCTCTCTCTCTCTCTCTCTCTCTCTGGGGGTAGGATTTGTTTAAGTTCTAGTATGAAAGTGGGGGATTTCCAGTTGGGGAAGAAAACAAAGAAGGCTAGTTATTTTATCGCCAACTTCGGACCTTCGCCTGTGCCTCATACGGACGTGGTCGAACCTCAGCGTTCATCAGTTCGAATCTCTGAAATGCACTTGCCATGTGGTTGCACCCGTGTAACGCAAGGGGCTTCTTTCTTCGCGTCTTTCTTGCTAATTTCTATGTATCCCTAGATTAGAACGTATTCACTCGTTCGTTATATCTATACTTAGACATCATTTTCTGAAATGAACAAACCACTATAGTTTCCCAAAACGTGATCATTATATGTGCAATATAAGTATGTAGATCTTCTTGACAAGGTACGATAAATCTATGCTTGAAGTATGCTTACTTCAATTGGAAGGCTTGTTTGTGATGTTTGATGCTTATCATGAAGTCCTAATCTATTTCGACTCTGAAAAGTTTGTTCACTGTTTTCGGTATGCTAGCAATTGAGACTGGGAAGAAAATCCTACTTAGATCACCATCAAATTGCATTTTTTTTTCTCTATTTGCTTATGAATTAACGAAAAGTAAAAAGCACCTACAATAGGTTTCACACAACATGTTGATCTGCCATTCTAATTATCCCCCACGTCTCATCAACTCACGGGCGCTTATTTCTAGAGAGAGAACTCGCGTAGGGGCCGACATTGTAGAGATCATGAACACCAACGAATCATAGAACCAGAAATGGACAAAGATATAGCTAACTAGGAAGCTTCATGGATGGAGGGTTTTGGGTGGGGCTGCCAACCCATTTCAGCTGAGAGATTTTTAAACGAGGTTGTCCAAGTAACTAACCCCATGATTATCGAATAACGACATGATTAGAGAAAGGAAAGAGGAACGCACGAGGGATGGCATATGATAGATTCTTTGGTGTGAGTTTGAATCTAGAAAATATCGTAACGCGTACCGAAGAAGAAGAGGCAGTTTTAATAGAGACAGAAAGAGAGAGATGCCATAATAATTGAACAACGTGGACCGAGTCTGTCCTGCGCTGAAGCCAAGGTGGAATCCCTGATTAAACTAATCCCATTCATTTCGGGGTAATTCGATTTAAAAAGTATGATTGAAGCCCTCCTCCATACCGTACCACTTTCTTTTCCTCCTCTTGAAATTGCTTAATACAAATCTATATTGCCACATAAAGATAAGAATCCATGCACCTTAATGTATATGTTCATCGTATTCACCGGCATCAATACTAACAAAAAGAGGGGTCATAATCCCAAGGCGGAGAAAGAGAGAAGGAGAGATCGCGATCTTAATGCTTGACCATCAGCCGTCGATGATTTGTCATTTTAGCTGGCATCGCGATGTTGCCGCCCACACCCACATCGAGTATTTTATCCACATCCCCCCCATGTTGAATAAGGTTTTGGAATTTGGGTAATGAAGATGAAGACCGTGCTATTGTGTTCAATGTATCCCAGCTTTTCATTGGTCATTCACATCCCCAGCACCATATCATATAATAATAGCGCCATCCTTTTTATATCTAGGGTCATTTGTTAAACATACTAAAGAATTTCCCCGCTTAACCTATTTAACAAGTGTCCTCGAGACGTCTTCATTAATGAAATTCTTATGTTTATTGGTTAATCTCAATGTATCCATCTTGGGAAGTTAAGAGATCATCATCCCAAAGTCTTTTAAAACCTCGCTAACTGTACACATGTGGATGCCCGATGCGTGGGGTTGTCACGTAGATCCATGCTCCCGAGTAAACGAATCAAGTTTTGAACTTTGAGCACTTTGTCATGTTATTCTTTCCTTATTTAAAAGTATGCTTCGAAGGCCGTGTTGTCTAGAAACGAAGGAGCGGAAGAGAAGTTTAAACGACACTCACGGTTGTCTTCCTTCTACTTTTAATGGTATCTAAGCCCAACAAGAGTAATGTGCAAGCTTGACAACACGAACTATGTACGAATGGAAATAACGATCATGTCATGCACGATCTTATTATGTGTAGTTATAGGGACCATGTATGGTTAACTACACCCGATGTACTTGGAAAAAGAGGAAAAGAATACTACAAGTGCAAAAAGTTGTATGCGTCGCTTATTTTAATGCCACAAGTTTTTGCCGAATAATTTGCCAAATTAAAAAAATAAAAATTATTTAAGTGCCTATGGCAGCAAAAAATTCTAACAAAAAATAATACGTGGTATAGAAAAATATATTACCTACATCCGGTGCATGCTGACTCATATATACCATGAGATGAGGCGAGACTCGTATAGGATCCGCATGATCTAACGGTTGAGGGGAGTTGTATTAACATGATTCGAGCAAACAAGATGTCCATAATAGAATTTGAAAATGAGGGGAAGAGTTCAGGGGGCAACGCATGTGCTCGCGGTGGGGAAGCATCGGGTCGGGTTTATCGGAAAAGGAAGAGAGTGGCCTTACGTACAGTACGGTCTCCGAGGGCTTAAGCTACGTATTGGTGGATGTATGATTGATGGGGGTGGTGGCCATGTTCCTCTCCTCTCTCTCTCTCTTCTCTCTCTCTCTCTCTCTCTCTCTCTCTCTCCCCTTAAAAATGGAATAATTTTGGTGGGGGGGGGGGGAGACATCAGGCCGGTCACCGACCGCGTCTTTGCTCCGTTATCTTCAGGGTACGAAAAGGACACAAACATGTTATCATTGTACCTATCATGAGGTCGCGCCCATGTATTGGTTACCGATCAAGTAAGGACAACACGCCCTATAGTGAAATCGGGGAACTATTCTATCAAAAAATAATTAAAATCACCAAGGATGCGAATTCTCCGAAGAGTAGTCCTATTTTCTTTTGAGCTATTCCCTACACGTGATTCGAGCTCATTTACGCAATCCTTCAATCGGATGCAACGTCAAATCTCCTTCATCAATCGACTCCTCCATGAAGGTCATTATGGGTATGGGACATTGATGCCAAAAAGATTGAGCCACTTATTGGGACAATAACAAAAAAAATGCTGAACTCATTACACTTGCACTAATTCATTTCTAAATCTTTCAATAATGCCAGCTTAGTAATAAATTTTTTAACTCTTGTCAATTAAGCCAATTTGACACTTGTTTTACACGGTATGGCTAACACTAATGTGCACATTTTTTTAATAATTTTTTTTTCTTTTCTTTTGTTTATTTTTTTTTAGATTGAGGGCCACAAATGTTGCTAGCCAACCCTCACCAATGCCGGGGCAAGGGCCGTGACACCTAATAACCTTGTTGTGGGTGGTGAGGGCTTGGGCAAGGGTTGCAACGCCCTCATCATATTTGGGCCAAGTGAGGGTGTGCAACCTGGGCAAAGCTATGACACCCGGATCAAACAAGAGCGTTGCAGCCCTTTCCTATGGCTAGTGAGAGTTGGCCAGTGATTCTTGCCAGCCCTTAGTCCACCAAAAAAAAAAAAGTAAAGAAAAGAAAAAAAGATATTATTTAAACATGTTGACATTAGTATTGATTATGTCATGTAGGACAATTGACGTCTATATTAATTATTTCTAATTAAAATTGATTGTATAGATTCAATTTACAAAACGTGAAAATGTTTAAAATTGAATTGGTACAATTAAAAAAATTAGGATTGAATGCACAAGTATAATATGTTTATGACTTTTTAATTAATTTTTCCCACCTATTCATATTTTGACTATTCACAGGTCAAAAATTTTACTCTATTACGATGCTACAAATCTTGGGATTGATAGTCTCTGTTAGGCATGTTCTGTCGTGACCCTAGCATCGGGATCCAATTGCCTTTCTAGGCTTGTGTATTTTCTTTGTGCAAATGGAAAGAAAAGGAGAAAAATCAAAAAGCCTCATATGTTTGCCGAATCTGAAACACTACCAAGGAGCGGTTCATATCTTAATGGGACTGCTGAACGAAGGATACTTTTGTGGAGATATTGCAGATCTCCAAGCCATGACCAATGAATTTTCAATCTGAGAAGAGGGAAAAATCTGGAGGTTGGTGAGATATGAGGTTGCTGGTTGCAGATTTAGTCAATGTAGCGTCTTGCTCACAACCTCTTATCCTCCAGCTTGGCATGTCTCCTCATGAGGAGGTAAGATCTTCATTTTTCCTTCTTTTCAAATGAGGGATGTAAGACGTCAAGAACGATATATGCCCATATTAAACATGATCATCATCAAACAAAGAGACATGCCTGATAGACGAACTCGAGCCCACAACATAGGATCATGGTCTCCATACCTCTCTAAACAGCCGGAGCCGGTAAATGCAACACGCCTTTACATGAAATGAGGTGGAAATGGCCGTTCGGAACCAAATCTATTTTGTCTGAGGTTGCAGAAATCCACGCTGATGCCATTTGGAGAGTCTCATGCGTTTCCTTTTGTGCTTTAGGGAAACTGTTATCCCATTTTAACTGAGAATGACAGAGAATGAAGAGTATTTGGGTGAAAATGTTTCTTGTATTTCTGTATATTCATTTTATAAGTACATTGCTCTATTTATACTGCTAGAGAAAGTAAGACAGGAAAGATATTTACATGACATGATTACATTCCTACTTTACCAAGCTAATCATGGATTACCTGAATTAATAATTGATTTAATTGATTCAATTAAATCATAGCCAAAATCGGTATCTACTACCATATTTCCTACACTTCCCCTCAAGTTGGTGGTTGGTATATGTTGAGAACACTTAACTTGTTTAGCAAGTATGTATGTTGTCTTTGGCATAACAACTTGATAAATATATCTATAGGCTGTTCCACAGTCCCACTTCCTCTTGTTGTAATGATCCCTTCTCGAATTTCGTGTAAAGTGAAATGACAATCAACCTCTATATTTTTATTTTTTTTTAATTTTTTTATGGAAGATCGATTTTATCATTATCACATAATAAATTGACCACGTCTACTTGCTAATTGCGCAATCAATTTATCTAAATCGCACAACAATTGACTGGGTCCATCGATTTGTACTCCAACATCTAAGAGTAGTCCCTATATCCAAACTATTTTGCAAACAGCCTTTGCCATGGCCTGATATTATAATTTAGCTGATGATAGTGATATGATTGGCTGCTTCTTTGTTTTCCATGAAATAAGTGATCTCCCCAATTTGATACAAAAACCAGTGACGGATCTCCTTGTGCATAGTCTATATCAATAAGCTATAATTTTCATATTACATTCATGAGATAAAAAAATACCAAGTTTTGGGCATCCCTTAAGAAGTACTTCACAAATTTCAGTGCTGCATTTATATGGATTGCTTTAGCTTGTGTATGAATTGATTGAACATATGCACCACATAACATATATTAGGTCTTGTCATTATGAGATAAATCAATTTTCCAATAAGACGTTGATATCTCGATGGCTCTTTCAACAATGGATTTGTAATAAATGAAAACGAGCTCACATCGTACTCGTGTGTTGTCAATTTCACATTCTGTTCAATCGGTATGATAGCTGGTTTACATCTTGACAGTCCTGCATTTGAAACTATCTCCAAAATGAACTTATGCTGACTAAGACAAATTCCTTGTTCGATCAAGCTATCTCAATGCCGAGCAAATATTTGGGAAGCCTTAAGCCCTTGATGTGAAAAGTAGAATGTAGATAATTCTTGAACTTTGTGATAGCCGATTCATTGTTCCTCATGAAAAGAATATTATCAACATATATTAACAAATAGATTGATGAGGTACTTTTAGTCCATGTAAATAAAGCATAATCATGTTTGGAGTGCTAGAATCCTGTGTTGCTCAATGTAGTAGTGAACTTGGCATATCATTGTTTGGAAGCTTGTTTGAGCCCATATAGAAATTTACGAAGATGACATACACAAGACTCTCCCTGCCTATGTTAACCTTATGGGAGTTCCATGTAGTTCTTAATGCATGACAAAAAATGAAGAGTTTTTGGGAGGAAATGTTTTTGTATTTCCATACATTCATTGGACAAGTACACTGCTCTATTTATACTACTAGAGAAAGATGTGAGACAAGAAAGAAATGTACATGGTATGATTATATTCCTACATTACCAAGCTAACCATGGATTAACTTAATCAATAATTGATTTAATTGAATCAATTAAATCATAGCCAGAATCGGTATCTACTATTATATTTTGAACAAAGAATAGTCAATAGGCAAAACCTTAGGTCAAACAATGGCAGACTTTGATACATACATTGGAAATGTTTTGGATCATTCACTTGTTTGTCGCAAGACACTATACTATGGATCTGGAGGGTTGCATTAGCCATCAGATGCGAGCAAAAAGCAAAAAAAAAAAAAAAAAAAAAAAAGAAGAAGAAGCATCATCCAAGTCGTCTAAATTATGGTTCCCTTATTTACCAATGGGAAAATTACCAAAAAAGTTATAAACCTATTGCAATTGTGCCAATTTAGTTATAAACTTATTTTTTTGACCAATTGAGTCTTAAACCTTTTATAATTATTCTCGATCAGTCTATCCAGCCAAAAATGGCCCGGTTGGCGTTGACGTGGCAACGGTGGGTGCCGTGGTAGTTGCCGACAACATTTTTTAATAATATTTTATTTTTTGAAATATTTTTTAATTTTTTTTTTTTTTCTCCCTCTCCCTCTCCCTCCTCCTCCTTCCTTTGGCTCCGATGACTAGTTGGAGGGGAGGGTTGGCCGGTCGCTGGATTAAGGAGACTGGGCTAGCTTGCCTTGTTGTCACTGGGCGAGGATGAACTCGTGTAGCCACTGGCGAGGCAAGCCCTCGCTAGATCCGGCAAAGGGGGCCTCACTATCGCCGGTTTGGCGAGGGCTCGCCTCGCCAATCGGTGAGCTCGCGCCTAGTGACGACGGGGTGAGCCCCTTGTTGAATTTGGCGAGGGCTCGCCTTGTAGGCGCCAGGCGAGGCCAACTCTCGCCAAATTCAGTGAGGAGGGCCTTGCTAGATGTGACGGTGAGCCCCGTTCGCCAGATTTGGCGAGGGCTACCCTTGCTTGGCAATCATGAGGTGAGCCCTCACTAGATTTGGTAGGGGCTCGCCCCGCCATTGCTGGGTGCGAGCTTGCCGACTAGCGAGGCGAGTCCTCACTAGATCAGGCGGGGCTTGCCTTGCTAGACCCGGCAACGGCAAGGGTCCCCTCACCGGATCTAGCGAGGGCTCACCCTGCCAGTGGTTGGGTGAGCTCGCCCTCGCCCAGCGATGGCGAGGCGAGCTAGCATGGCCGCTTCAGTCTGGTGATCGACCAGCCCTCCCCTTTGGCCGATCGCCAAAGCAAAAAGGAAGATGGAGGGAGGAGGAGAGGAGGAGGAAGGAGGGAGAGGGAGAAGGAAAAAAAAAAGATAAAAGATAAAAGAGATTAAAAAAAATAGATTATTAAAAAAATGTCACCGGCGCCGGTTGGCCGCCATGTCAGCTGGCTATTTTTGACCGGATGGACTAATCGGGAATAATTGTAAAAGGTTTAGGATTCAATTGGTAAAAAAAATAAGTTTGGGATTGAATTGATACAATTATAATAGGTTTATGACTTTTTTTGTAATTTTCCCTTTACCAACTCTTTTAACCCCGAGATCTCATTTCGCTCCGATTTCTCCCTAAGACGCAAGAAATCAAATTCGTGGGAGAACGAGGCAAAAACTTCGATTCTCTGTCAAGTTTCAAGCTCTACAGACAGAGCCTTATGTAGATCATGACATAATACTCGGGTATTCCCTACGTCACTAACAAGTTGGTTTCACATAAACATCATTTGGTCGACAAAACAGGAACTTGACGTGATTTTTCAAATCTTAAGAACCCAAGTTGAGTAAATGGAAAACAAAACGGCATTTCCAACGCTTGGGAATCCTATGCACGTGTCCTTTTTTATTTATCAAGGTAAAAGAGGCGTGCAAATAAAAAAGGAGTGCCTTAACCTCTAGGTTAGGTATGCTTTTCCTGTACGATGCCACAAGCCAACATCTACTTATGCATCCTCGAGTCAAGGGCTAACATAGTCGATTAGTCCTCCTTTCAGAGCACATGTAATGGCACCGGCCGAGCTACTTATCTTAGTCGTACTACTCTTGGTGAATACTGGCTCCAGCATCCTCAACACCAAGTCGAAAGCAGCTAAACTATTCCCGGCAATCCTCATATTCGGGGACTCAACAGTAGACACCGGTAATAACAACTACATTGTGACTTTGTTCAAGGGCAACCACCTCCCTTATGGCCGCGACTTCCCTGGTCAAGTTCCCACGGGTAGATTTTCTAATGGAAAACTCGTTCCTGATTTCGTCGCTTCTGCGGCTGGTATCAAGGAGACAGTTCCTCCGTTTCTAGAGCCTGACCTCAAGGACGGACAGCTCCGCACTGGTGTTAGCTTCGCCTCGGGAGGATCAGGGTTTGATGATCTGACAACCGCAATTTCTGGTGTAATCCCGATGTCAAAGCAACTTGAATATTTGGAGAAGTACATTCAGAGGCTTAACAAGATGGTAGGAGAAGAGGAGGCAAAGAAGATTTTAAAAGGAGCGTTAGCCATCATCAGTGCAGGAACTAATGACTTCATATTTAATTCCTATGATATTCCCACGAGGAGAATCCAATTCAATATCAGCGAATACCAAGACTTTTTGCTGGGAAGACTACGAGACTTCATATTGGTGAGATGAGAACCTACCTATCTCGCGGCTATGATGTTTCTGTTCTAGTAGTAATTTCAGTTATGAATGAACTCATCTGACCGCTAAAAGTGTTCTTACACAGCAACTCCACGAACTCGGGTGCCGCAAGATAGCAGTGGCGGGGCTTCCTCCAGTTGGCTGTCTGCCCATTCAAATGACCGCAAAATTCAAGAACCCCGAGGATCGAAAATGTGTAGAAGATGAAAACCTCGATGCTCGAATCTACAATCACAAGCTAGCAAATCTTTTGCCTCAACTACAATCAGTGCTTCCAAAAAGCAAGATTGCCTACGCGGATGTGTACAAGCCAATGATTGACATGATAAATCATCCTCAGAAGTATGGTACGCCAAATAAAACTTTTACAGGTTCTTATTATGACACACATTTCAATGCTCTCGTTTCTCCACTCCTTCCTCAGCTTTCAAAGGATGCGTTTTAGTCAAGGGCAATTATCTGTCCAGTTGATGTCTTACTGAGATTATGGGTGACAGGATTCCTGGAAACAAAGAAAGGATGCTGTGGCGCTGGATTTGTGGAAGCAGGACCTCTGTGCAACGAACTCACACCAACGTGTCGTAATTCATCGCAATACTTATTCTGGGATAGCATTCATCCATGCGAGTCGGCGCACTACCACATCTCTCTGTTCCTAGAGGAGCAAGTTCTTCCTCAATTATTCTTTTGCGACTCTACAAATGAATACTGAAGATCCATTGATCTATATGCCACTGTAAAAAAAGGAAAAGGGAGCAGGTATTACACATGATTAGCAAATATGAAAATAGAAAAGGAACCGTTCAAGATTCAACTTTATGAGGGCATCAGCCAGATCCATGGATATAGTAAATAATACGATGTCGGCTAGATTTGAAATTTCAAGAACGATGAGTAAGGGCCGGCTGTCAGCCAGAGGGATGAATAATTTCTTTATATATACATAATGAACTAGAATTTGAGGATCAGTTACCAAGGCCAAATGAACGTTACATTCTCTTGAATGCTCCCATTTTTCTTCACGCCATTAACTCAAGATCAAAACTGAGAACTTAAATATCCAAGTATCAAAGGACAAATCAAATTTACAACTCCTCTAACAAATGTTAGTAACAGCCCTTTCAACAAAATAAATCTCTTCCTTGATCAGATCAGGGCAAGGAAACATAAAAACTTCATCCATTTTCCTTATTAGTTAAACATATGAATCTTGAGCGATTTTCCTAAAAGTGCAATGACCAAGATACATTTAACAAGTAAAAAAAAAAACTGAAAGATTTGAATTTACAGCTGCGTAATTCAACTGCTCTCTCTTGCATATGCGCTCGTCTCCTCTGCAACCTTCCCCCAAACATTGGCAATTTTCTCAGCATACCCAACCTGTGACATTGCGCAGGAAAAAAAGACATGATCCGACTAGAAAGCACTATTAAAAATAAAACAGATGTCTAGGTTGGTCAAACCACACAAATCAGGCATAATGATTGACCTAGGCTGACATGTTATCTGGCATAGAACCTCCAACAAAAAGAATTATCAGATCGCAAATCTAAGAAAACCACAATCCAAGAACTCTACTCCAGAAATTATCTCAGAAAGCCTAGTCCTTGTTCATACCATCCACAGAAGAAATTTAGTTTCTTTGATTGGGAAGCCTTCAGGGACAAAATTTTTTACCCAGGAGATAATTTTTTTTTTTTTACCCTGGACATAATCTAGGCATATGTAGCCAAGGCAAAAACAAACAAACAAATAAATGAACATCACTTATTTTGACTGTGTGAATAGACGAAGACACTACATTAAAATCCACTTCTTTGCAAAGGAGAACTATGGCTCCAATTGCAATCTCTGTCAGTAGACCTCATGACCTGCTAAAATACTGGTCTTGGTCTCTATCCTGATTTTGTCTGGACACCACTTTGAGAACTTGAGATTAACTGTGCCTACTATTTTAAGCCAGACAACTACCTATTCAGATCCAAAGTCCACATAGTAGAGGTTCAGTTGATACGGGTAATGGCAACCTGCCTTGGCAATTGTGAATTTAAAATATGGGCTGGAGAGGCAAGCACGGAAACAGGTAAAAACTTGATAGGCACCCACTGTCTACTGAGACAGATGCATTGTTGCTGCTGGAGGCAGTCAGCAGAGCCTCCAACGAGGCATACCCTCTTCCTCAACCCCAAATTTAAATTAGGGGGATGGCATCATGACGATTTTTTTAGCCTGAACCATGTTTTCAACCATCTGTTGCTTCAAAACTCAAAACTTCAATCAATCATGCCACTGGTAATTACTGAGTGGACGGAATCTTGCACGAAACTAACTTAGACTTCCCCTAAAAGTTGGTGGTGAAAGGCATTTCCAGATACCTAATCCATCCATACACTGCAACTTCAGTAGCACCACCAAAAAAATACCCATTGAAATATTATGCCTATAATTATGTGGCATTTGACAAGAATGGATCAGCCCGGTACTATTTCTAAAGGATTAATGAGAACTACAGGCTACATGGAGCTAAGATGCAGCTAGAGGGTCGAAAGATGCTGCATGATAGATCTTACACAGTTGACAGCCCTCGACTGTTACATAGAAGTGATTGTTGAATTAGCTAGCCAAAAGCTAAAATAGTGCAGTACTCAAATCTGACCAGAAGATAGACGCTATCTTCAAATTCTATTGTACTGAAATCACACATAGCCAGCACTATTGAGGATCACCTTCTCTTTACTAGCATCCACAAACAGCATCCGGTGGCTGGGAAAAAAAAAAAAAAAAGGGGTGCACACCAGACGATTGCAGGAATTCCTGCAGCAGCTGAGACCATCGCAGTCATTGGGAGAAGAAGAGACAATATACCTGATTAACAACAAACCCCTTCAGCATATTCAAGAAATCTGCATGCCTTTCCTTATCCAGCCGTTCAAGTTCAGTCCTGTTATTTTCCTGCAATAATACTGCCTCAGTTAGAGGTGAAAGTGTTAAAAACTAAAAATATACTAGAGCCTCTGCCTGTCAAGAAAATTTTGAAAAAACGCCACATATCTTAAAATTCAACATCCCTCTATACGAACAAGTTTCTTAGGAGGTACTAAAATGACCCTAACAGTCAACAGAAGCTTGAACCTCAGAAATAAAATGAGAAAATTCGGCAGCTATTGTGCTTATTAAAGCGCCCATCTCTTCAAATCAATCAATGGAGTCTCAATACAATCAGTGGAAGACAAGTGGATAACATGCATGTTACCTTAATCCGCTCGTATTCTCTTATTGCAACATTCTTGGCATCCTCAGTGACTCTTACAGTTTCCCTCAATTCCTCTATCTTGCGTATTCTTGACTTGTCGCCACCAAAAATCTTTGATGATGCAGCTTCCAGTTTTTCAGCTCTCGATTTAAGTGAAGACAATTCTGATAAAAGAGTCTGCACCGTCAATAAAGCGCTGGAGCGATCTGAGAAGGCACTGTGTACTGCTAACATGAGACCCAAGTACTCATGAAGGGTATCCTGCAATCCATATTGAGATCAAGATCACCCAAAATCCAGGATATTAGATGTAATCTCCTTGTAGTGGGGAGTTCAACCAAAGGGATCAACTGGGGGATATGAAATTTTCATGCTATAAATTAAGCTTTACCCCGAACCTTCATAACATCACGGATCAACTATCTTATAGCCAGACTGAACTACTTAAAACAGGAAGAGAACTTACCAAATGCTTCACCGTATGCAAATTTAATTCCCGGTAAAACCTGCTAGCTTTAACTGCAGCAGTTGCCAAATTTTTCATATCAGCTGCCCGTGCTCTCTGAGAATTAAACACGGCCTCCTCATTCTCAAACTTGGTCAGTTTAATGAAGGCCAGTCCCAGTTCTCCCATTGTTTCCCCCATGTCTTGCTGAGCTTTAACTAGTGATTCCGCCTAAGCACGTACACACGACATCAAACAACCAAATATCAGTTTGACATATATCAAATACTTGGCCAGGGGCGAAAGTTCATTCCGGACATGAATGACAGCAAGAAATTACCTGCTGAGAAGCATTGCTTAGTTGCTGCTCCATATCATTCATCCTCTCCTTCTTCTCCATAAACTCTTTATCCTCTTCAACCACAGGAGGCTTGGAACCTCCCCAGTCATTGGCAACAGACTGCTTCAACTCCTTAAACAGTCTCAATAAGTCCCTCCCCCCTTTCGCCGGCTGCACGACCTCATGCGGAGCCAACACACTCTCACTGAGAAGCTGCTTCGGAAGCTTGACCGCACCGTCCAGCATCCTCGAAGCGACATCCGTGCTTGTCGGCAAGGGGAGCTTCCCCTGCACCTGCAGAAACACCTTCAGCTCATCGCTCTTCTTGATGATGGGATGAGCCGCCAATCGCCTCAGATACCTCTCGAGGGCCACCCTCCTCTGCTCCACGAACTCCTGTTTCTGCATAACCTGACTCTCCACCACGCTCTTATCGGGCCTCGGCGGGATAAAGAACCCTCTGTACGACTCGGCCAGCCTATCGGATAGGGTGACCACATCCCGAAACCGCCGGCGGACGCTAAACTCGGAGGCCCCAAACTCAGGTATGTTGGTTCTCGTGGTAACTAAATAAGTGACGTAGGTGTTACCTCCGGGCACGATGGAGTTGGAGACCTCCTGCTCCTTCTGGGGATTGGACACGGTAATCTTGATGTAGTCGGCGCTAGAGGAAGAAGATCGGGAGAAGCTACGGGGGCTATCGGAGCTCCGGCTAGGGCTATCGGCGCCGTTGATCTCGGAGGAGGCGTCCCCATCGAAGGGGCTGAAGATGACATCGGCGTAGGAAGGGGGCTCGATGTAGGAGGAGGAGGAGTTGTCGTGGGAGCTAGGGTTTCGAGGCTCGGAATAGGGGGCGGGGGGCGAGCAAGGGATCGGAGTCGGCGGGAGTGACGAGGACGGGAGGGGAGAGAGGGTGGGGGTGGGAGTCGGCAAGGGAATTGGACATGGCGCTCCGGTAGTCGGAGGTGGAGTAGGATCTGGAGGGGTCGGCCAGGACGAGGGACTCCATCTCTTCCTTGGAGGCGTAGAGGTGGGCCTCCTCGAAACCCTGGTTGTTCTCCGAGCCCATCATCTTCGGAAATTTCCCGATCCGGGGAGGGGCGGCCGGTCGCCGATCTGGCAATGAGGAGGACTACGGGGGGGCCGGTTCGATCTTCGGTTCCTCAGACAAGGTGGAGGAAAGCGAGGGAAGAAGACGAAGAAGAAGACGTGAAGGAGAGAAGAGAGTCATGTCAGGGAAGTGAGGCTTAGGTGGGAGGCGACGATGGAAGGAGGAGCTGCACGTGGCTCTGGCTGTGGCTCTGGCTGTGGCTCTGGCTGGGCTTTCGACATCGCACAAGGGGACCAAAGTAACAAACGGCGAAACCAAAGAACGATGAAGAAAAGGAGGAAGAAGAAGAAGCGAAGAAAAGATGAAGCGAGAATAGAGAAGAGTCGGGAGTCGTGGAGTCGTGAATCGTGGGAAAAGGAGGAAACGGTGGGTAATTCTTCACCGGTCGGTCTCTAGTCTCCGCCAGCATCGCGATAACCCCACGGACCGGTTCGATCTTCGCTTTATCTTTTCGCCCCTTTCCACACTCCATCCGTCCATTCCCCCTTCACGTAAGGATCCATCCTTACGGCTAAATAGTATTCGATAGGGATCGTGACATGGTGCGATTGAATCCGATCTTCCGATCTTCCGATCTCTCTCATCTCAATGACGCAATAAATTTTATGGTCCAAAGACTACAAGTTATATTAACTTGAAAATCACGGCCATATCCATTATTTCGAGCAATTCGAATGAAACACATAGAAATACAATGTTAAGATAATTAAATATTAAATTATATTTTTATTTAGCAATTTAAATTTTTAGAATAATTAATAATGATCTTACAAAATTTTCACATGATATAAGGATAAGAAGATTTGAGTTCAAATCTTTACATGCTCTATTTACCTTTTCAATTAGAAATGTCAATGTTTAGTTTAGTACTAGATGAAAAAATCAGACTAAGCATGAGGAATAGTGTTAACATAACTAAATATTAAATGATATTTTCATTTGATACTTATCTTACAAAATCTCACATGCGATATCTAAAATTCTAATGCATCACAATATAAGTGCTAATGTTCTTAGGTTAAGATTGATGCATATACAATTGCTCTAAATATCCCTCGTTAACTTTGCTAGCACCCTAAGAAGATTGCTTTTTAGTTCCTTCTATCTATGTTTTAAATTCCTGGATTGGACCATACGCACCATCTAGTCTACGCTAATTTATTAAAATTTAATTCAAAATTAGGTGCATCCGAATTTCAAGTTCCAGTGGTGAACCGGGTCAAAAATCCTATCCCGGGACTGGGATAGTAGCTGGGACCTCGGACGATGCTAATGGGCACGGTCATCCAAACGCGCCTAAAGTGTAACTGCAAAGGCACGTCAACGTTTTTGTTTTTTCTCTGGCGGAAAGTACAAGAAAAGACAACCAAACCGGTCATGAAAATGGAAAAAAAGAAAAGGATTTATAAAATCAAAAAAAAAAAAAAAGGGGTAAAAAGCAAAAATATTGGGAAGAAGGCGGAGTTGCCTTACTACTGCGTTTTACTCTGGAGTGGGGAGCGAAACCCTAAAGCTTAAACCCCAGCAGGTCGCTGCTGCTTTAGCTCGCGCATCGCCATGGCCTCCAAGTTCGGCCTTGCCGGCGGGATACCGGAGCGGCGAGTCCGGCCGATATGGGACGCCATCGATTCTCGTCAGTTCAAGACTGCTCTCAAGCTCGTCTCTTCACTCCTCGGGAAGTTCCCCAATTCTCCTTACGTCCTCGTAAGATCCCATCGCTATGTCCCCCATTCGCTCCTCTTCCTTCTTCTCTTTTGAGCCGTCGTCTTTGCTTATCGAGCTGTCCGGGATTCATTTCCCCTTCCGCTCGCCCCGATCGCTCCTTTCGCACCGCCGGAATCGCGCTTTCCGATATTTCGGATATCGATTCTCGTTCTGCCCTCGTCCTGTTTCCAGACTTTGATTCTTTTTTTAGCCGATCTCAATCATCGGTTTAAGGTTTTCGAACTTAGAGAATGCGCAGTCCGTCAGGGCTTTCCGCTCGCAAATATAGTTCGTTACGCGGTGAAGCAGTGTGGGAGCTCCGGAGCTCGGATGACAGTGTCGTGACTACCTTATGGATTCTCTTTTCTTGTTTCTTCTCTGTATCTGCCGGAGTTGCTCTCGGTTTTTAGTGAATAACATGTGGCGTTGTGCAGTCTCTTAAAGCTCTCGTTCTGGAGAGGATGGGAAAGCCGGAAGAAGCCTTGTCTGTTTGCTTGAGTGCGAAAGAGCTGCTACATTCCAATGACTCCGCGTTGATGGATGATCTCACTCTCAGCACACTACAGATTGTCTTCCAGCGACTCGGTCACTGTCAGTATTTCGAACTTCCTACATACATGCTCATGCTGTTAGAACTATATGGTGCCTCCGGCAGTGCCTAACTTCTTTGTTATTCTATCAGCGGAGCTGGCTACTAGCTGTTATGAACATGCTGCTGCGAAATTCCCAACTAATTTAGACCTTATGATGGGGCTTTTCAACTGCTATGTTCGCGAAAGCTCATTTGTGAAGCAACAACAGGTTTTTCTTTTCATTATTCTGAAATTTTGCGTTCTCAGATCACTCTATCTGCTTCTACATGCACTCACTGGCCAATCTTTACTTCTGCTGTCCTGCCTTATTACAGACAGCTATCAAAATGTACAAAATAGCCAGTGAAGAACGATTCTTGCTCTGGGCTGTTTGTAGCATCCAACTGCAGGTTTTGAAATTTTCTCCTCTCCCCCTGTAGATATTTACGTATATTCATGGACATTAGTCTACTTTCCTGCAACATTACTTATCTGGCAGGTGATATTATTTGCATCTATTTCCAACCCAGAGTAGGAAAAAGAAACAGGCTTGAGAAGTGGTACAAAAGCAAACGGTGGGCTCCAAATTTTGAAATTCCTATAGCTTGAACAAACTTTTGAACACAAGGTCTGCTAGGGAATCAATAAAGTTTGCTTGCTTCTGAACATGACTGATCTTGTAATTTAATTGGATGGTTTATTAATATAAGGTGTTTGGAATATGACTTTTAGTCCACTATTGGCCTATCACTTATCATAAATTATTCGGACAATGGGGGTTTTAGATTATTTAAAACTAAGTATTTGCGTTCTTCTCCTTTGCTGTCCTTGGACGGGAATGATTGGGACTGCTTCTTATGCATGTACCAATCTAACTTGGGTTATAGTAGTTTTTTTTTGAGCAAAAGGGTTAGAGTAGGGTTTACTGAGCAAGAATTATGGGCTTGGTAGGGCATCATTCATCTGCATAAGTTGACTTTTGAAGTTGTCACCCATAACCAAAGGTTGCTTTAGCTCATGTAATTTCTTTGGCAACGACGGGAAGAACTTGACAACATATATATGTCCATGCAATAGTTAGGTTTTCATTGCCGAAAACTTACAATAAGTGGCTGTACTACTCTTTTGGGAACTTTGTACATATAAAAGAATTCTATACACTGAAAGAGAGGCAAACTCCTCACCTTGTCAGATTTGACTATGAAAGCCGATACAGAAAAAGAGTTCTAAGATGTACTTGCTTTATAAGGATCTCTGAAGATTTGCTTTCTTGAAACCAGCCTCTTTAGGTGGCTGTGAGTGTGTATTTAGGATAATTCTTATCTTTCTGAATGTATACGAGGACCTCTTCTTACAGGTTCTTTGTGGCAATGGCGGAGAGAAGCTGTTGCTGTTAGCAGAGGGCTTGCTTAAGAAGCATGTTGCTACCCATAGCTTGCATGAACCAGAAGGTATTTCTTATGGGTCTGCCATACCTTGAATATGTATTTGCTTCCCTAATACTAACTTTAATCTCATGGCAGCTCTTATGGTCTACATCTCTTTGTTGGAACAGCAAGATAAGTATAGTCATGCTCTTGAAATCCTATCAGGAAATTTGGGATCACTTCTGATGGTTGAAGTTGATAAGCTACGTATACAGGTACTCTAGACAGCTTTCTAACCTCCTGAACTTACCTCTTGTAGAGCTTTATTTGGTACAAGGCTACAATATTGATGAAATATACTAAATGACTCTTAGAGGAGTGAAAGGAGAAAATCCTTGCATAATTGACTTTAGAGGTAGGAGTGGCTCCAGTATGATGAGAATGATAAGAAATTGAACCCCCACCGCCCCTCCACTATACCGTTTCCAAAAATGTTCTTTTTTTCTTTTTTTTGGTGAAAGTAAGTGATTTCCAAAAATGTTCTTCTATGCAACTATTTTCTGAAATTAGTTCTATTCAACTTTTCTCTATTCTTCATGTAAAGTTTGGATTTTTTTAAGAGGCTTGACTATGATTTTATTGAGAAAGGACAAGTGAACATTTTGGAGGAGATTATTTTTCCAGATAACAATTTACT
The DNA here is from genome assembly GCA_016097545.1 of Eucalyptus victrix. NCBI lineage: Eukaryota > Viridiplantae > Streptophyta > Magnoliopsida > Myrtales > Myrtaceae > Eucalyptus > Eucalyptus victrix. The sequence goes on along the minus strand of CM027836.1, from coordinate 39,590,461 downwards.
GTTACTAGTTCATGTCAAGTTGCACATCGATTCTTGAGAATATTCGAAAGATATAGTTCTTCATGTTCATCTCTCCATAAGAAAGTCTTACTGATTGAAAGAAAATCATTTCCATGAGAAAGAGTCATACTGTTATAGTCCAAACTTTGTTAGTTGAGGCACTTCTTTACTCCTTGGAGGCTTGGATACCAGTGTCAATGGGGCACCTGAAAAGCCGCCTGGACACATTTGTGGAGGAAGTTGGACAAACTTTGCACTGTTCAGCACAGCAGGGCTTTTTCCAGTGGTTCCTAGGTGCTTTGTCATGCTTTGTGCGTTCATGTGTGCATGTGTTGGTGACACACACAAATGAGAAATCTGTTTTTGTGAGATCAGAAGAAAAGATGGTGAGAGAATTCTAGGAAACAGAGGAAGACAGTTTATTCTATTGTAGTGTCACACTGCAGAGAGGAGATGGAAAGGAGCTCTGAGTACGTAATTCATCATGCTTCATAAATATGTCACATGGCATATACATTGCAGAAATCAGGTTCTCTGCGGCCACTTTCTTAGATAGAAACTTAAAACTTGTGAACAAGGTGGAAATCGCTTTAATAAGTCTGATGAAGATCTACTTACACATAAAGCTGATTTATGCTTGGGTTTATTTTTCGTTGTGTTTTTCCCAGAATCCCTCTGTCGATCACTTTCCTTTTTGAGTGCTGGGACATAGAGAGAATAGAGGTGAAAGAGGAAAAATTTAAATCTCTTGAAATCATATCTATGCGTATTGATGCTTTGAAGAAGGTCTTTCACTGCATTTGTAGAACTTGCTAACGTCAATTGAGTTTGCCACCCATGTGTTATTCATTTGCCTTCTTATCATCTTGCTCTGTCTTTAAGTTGACAGGGGAGACTTCTTGCTCGGACAGGTGACTATAAAGCTGCGGCTGATGTGTATGAGAAGATCTTAGAGTCATGGTATGACTGAACCAGTATTAATTTCAAAACAAGTTCAATTGTCACATCCCAGTAAATTCGGCTTCGGATTGGTGTTTGGCATTTGCTGTTTTTGTTAAATAAGACACTGTATCTTTACTTCCAGTAACAAATTTGCGGTTTTCTATCTACCTGTGAGAAGGGAAAGTCTCTGTGGCTGTGTACATGCATTTATTGAGAGTTATTTTATGTGCTTGTAGTGATAAAAATCCTTGCTTATTCTGAGCCTGTAAGATTTTTTTCTTCCATTTTCTCGAAGGTTTTTTCTTTTTTTTTGGCCTTTTTTCTTGCAGTTTGACCTAGCAACAATGTGTTATTCCTTTTCATCCTTAAGTTATGCAAATGACTGAAAGACCTGTTTCTTAACTTTAAGTTGTGGCCTGTCATATCATAGTCGATATAATGCGTAAATGTGAATGGATCTTTACTAATTTAGGTGCAGTTAAATACTTGTTCTTTTACTCCACTACTTCTGTCGTCTGGCTTTTCACCTAGATTTTCTTGTCTAAATTTTGGCAGCCCTTTTTCTTTCCAGTAGCTCTCTATTCTTTTTCCTCAAATCAGGAAGGCTTGCCTCCATGACGATGACGATTGGTGTTAATGGCTTTAACTGAAGCCTGGTCCTCTAGCATTTTTCACTGAAGTTCTTGTTTTATTTATTTGAAAATCATTGTGAAAGTAATTGTGTGTTTAAGGGAAAATCAATCTCATTAGCAAGCTATCCTCCTTACATATACTTATAGCCGTTGATCTTGTCTGTGTATTCTGGCAGCCCTGATGACTGGGAATGTCTGCAACATTATCTAGATTGTTTGCTGGAGGATGACCCAACCCGGGGCAATGAACCAATTGAAAATAGGATTGATGCTATTAAATTTGCAGACTGCAGATCATCTCCCTTGACAGATGAAGTGGTACTTGCTCATTCCTCTTAATAATGAAATCTGGATTACTGTTGTTATTGTTATTGTTATTGTTGTTGGTGTTGTTGAATTGTGAACTTCAACTAGTGTTCATGCATCAAATGATGCAACTTGGATTCGCAGTTTGATTCTCGTATAACAAGAGCATCAACTTTTGTGCATAAGTTGCAAGAGAACCTTGGAAATGATATTGTAAGATGTCCATACCTTGGCAATCTGGAGATTGAAAGAAGAAAGCACTTATATGGCAAAGGAGATGAGCAAAAGTTAATGGAGGATCTGATACAATATTTTTTTAGGTAATTTGCTACCTTGTACATTGTTTTAAAATGGCTTTGTTCGTGTGATGACTTTAGACAGTATGAATGCTGCGAAGTTCAAAATAATCATTAATTCTGTCATCAGTTCAGAAGATTTAAAGAAATGTGTTTTGGTTTACACATTTTTGTTTTTAGATTTATTGCTTATGGTGTGGCCATTTCTTCTCTGCCATTTTATTTGTCTCTGACAGGTTTGGCCACTTAGCATGCTTCACTTCTGATGTCGAGGTGTTTGTTCAAGTCTTATCATCAGATAGAAAGATGGAGCTGTTTAAGAAATTGATCGAAAGCTCTTCAACAATTTCTCAAGTGCCAGCGAAAGCATTGGGGTTGTCAATTACCGTATTTAAGTTTCAACAATTAGTGGGAAACATATACGGGCTCACTGTGGGCGGTGCGTCCAGCATAGTCTTATTTTATATGTTTGTGATTAGTCATGTTACTTTTTTTTCCCAGCATTCCCTTTGTCTGGTCTATATGGCAGATGTTATTAAAATTTTGTACAGTGATACATGGAGCATATTCATTTGTATGTCTGGGGATGGGAATAAAGTTTGAACTTCCCAAATGTCATAGAGCGTACTATTGAGTTCTTCACTTTCTCTGTTGATCAATGAGTGCCTTAACGACGGAATTTTTTTGCAGATGAGTTGTTTCATTCAAACAATTAGTGGCTGGTTCAAAGCTAACTTTACCTGATCTTTCCAGGACTCGAGGATCTTGCAGTAAAGATGGTAGAGATGTTCTGTAAGAATCTTCCTCTTTCAAAGGACTTGGATCCCCAAGAGAGCATGCATGGCGAAGAGCTTTTATCAATGGCGTGTAATGTGTTAATTCAGGTATTTTATGTTGACAAATTAACCCATTTTGGAGGTCTGCACGTTCGGTTGACATGTTCAATCAACTAAGATATGAAAGATTTCATTTCATTGTGGCATATAAAATTCGTTCTGCTTTCTTAAGCTAAAGAATGTGGGAGAACCTTCCTCAGTTGCATAAGACTTTTTTCATACATAGAAGAAGCAGACACTGCGGAAATTAGAATCTTTGTCTTGTGGTGGGTCTTAGCTGTTGAGTTTATCATGCACGTTTGCTTTCTCTTTATCTTTGTCCAAAAATCTGCTTAACAGAGTGGGATACTGGAACAAAAATGATTGGAGTCAAGATTGGAGTTTATTTCATTGATTGGAACTATGTAGGATGACGTCCTCCCTTGAGGAACTACTTGTGACACCTAGTTGCTCTAATAATAAATTTGATACAGGCGGGACTGGGACAAAGATATTTGTGTTTTCAACAATTGAGATGCCAGATATTGGATTCTCTGCTTATTTGCCTTTATAAATCTAATTAGTGAATTTGATAAGTTATTAAAACTGCAAGCATTGCATAAAGTTGAACAACCACAATTGTTTAGTTTTAGCCAGCAGCTAACTCTAAATGGTTCTTTGGTTTTGTATGCTAGGTAGCTGTGTGTTTTAAGTTATCATCGTGGCTACATGACAGTTCAATGATCAGGATTGTTAGTCTCTAGTCTCCTGCAATGAATGGAATGGGTGGTACTATGTTTGGTAGGCATTCTCTATTTATTGGTTAAGGTGATCAATGAGATATCTGAATCTTTTCAAGAAAAACTTAAGTTGTAATTTCTGTCACGATGCACAGTGTTGCTTGAACAGGTGTGGATATCCATTTCTTAACTGTATATTCGAAGTTACTTGACAAATACCATTGTATGTAATCCAAATGGATTTGATGGTCATGTACCAGTGACTCATGATTTTATTCACATAATACAGTGGTAACATCTACAATTTTTCCTTTTGACATAGTTATTCTGGCGTACACAATATTTTGGCTTCATCCTGGAGGCAATTATGGTTTTAGAGTTTGGATTAACCATCCGAAGGTAAAATATATGTGCTTTTTACTTTCTTGCCATGCTGTGTCTTCAAAGTGGTTCCAAACTATTCAACTTCTTTTTTTTTCTCCCATGTAAATGTTCTTTAAATTTGCATTTGCCTTTACATAAAGATGGTTTCGTACCCTTAGTTGTGCATGAGAAGTATAGGTGAGGTATACCTGAATTCATATGGGAGATTTTAGTTGTATATACATGTCGAGGATTCCTATTGGCTGTAAGCATTGTAATCACAGTTAGTGATTGATCTTTTTTTTTTTGTGAGAAGAGAGTGAAGTGGCAGGATGTATTGGCAATGGCCACTACGTGTTGGCTTTTCATGGAGCCTCTGGCTAAATTGTTTTGCATTTGTTGCTGATATATTTGTGGTTATTTAGTTTTCAAATGAGAATATAAAGAATACATGCTTAATTGCCTTTTCAAAGTGTAAGATAGAGATTGGTTGATTTAGTGGGAGCAGTGTTAAAATGGCCCTTGAATCAAGGAAACGTGAGGAAAAATATTTGTGGAAATAGGCTTTTATATGTGTGGAGAAAATTAGCAAAAAATGTTAGTGGAAACTTTGATAGTAGCCTTATGAGTCTAATCACATTAAATTTTCCATTTTGTGCTAACAATCCAACTTCATGTTATCCCAATAAAAACCAATCTTATGATGGCAAATTATCCCTTGTTAATTCAGATATTTTGTGTTGACAAAGTATCCCAATTGTGAATTCTCATTTGTCATTCATCTCTCATCAAAAAGTAGTACTTGTTTGAGCTGTGGATCAGTGATGTCCTTAGTAAACTTTGGATTGGTCACCTGCCTGCGGTGTTAGTGTGGGATTCCTTATTCCTAGTGAAGAGGTTCGAGTCAAGCTGGTGCTCGACTTGCTTGTATAATCCTTTTGACTAGACATTTTTGGGGTGGGAGGCTGTTCGTACCTAATGCATATAAAATATGAAGGTCTTCCTTGGATCCACAGATATAGTATACTTGTGATTGCAGTAGTATGCTGTAGGGGGTGGAGCATTTTTCTGCTGCGGTTTGTTTACGCTCATCCGACTGTTATGTCTACAAGTTTCAGATGTCTCGATGTGATAATTTCTGATTGAAAAATGTTTTCTGGATCTGTCTCCATGTGATTTCAAATTCATCATGACCTGCCTCTGAAGTATAGTTTCAAATTTAAATGTTCTAAGTTTCTCAATTTTACATCTCCTGTTGAGGCACATAGGCTCAAAAGCATGTTACTTGCTCTTGCTTTTGATTTGTTATTGAAGCCATGTGCTTGTCCATGATGTTCTTGTTACATATAAGAAAGCAAATGTTATTCTATGGCACAGATTTATTATTAATAAGTCATTTAGTTTTTGCATAGGCCAAACCATGGTTTGAAATTTTCACCAATTGTCGTCATGGGAAATGTATGATAATTGAAGTCTGGATGCTCTTACCTGGAAATAACTTGAATTTGTTATGCTTGCAGGCATGTCTCGCAGTACAAGATCTTATTAGTGCACTTGTATCCTCACTTGGGTGCCATTTCATTGGCATATGACTGGTAGGTCTTGACAAGTTAACGACTCATTTCTTAATCAAAGCAGCTTCTGTTTATCTTGCATTTGAATAACGAGTGCAATACTCCTTCCTTTGTCAATTCTGAAAAGTCATCTTGCTTTATGGTTAGGTACAAGTCTTTGGAAGTTAAGAACATCTTGCTGGAAACTGTTTCTCACAACATTCTTCCCCAGATGTTGGGTTCCCTTCTTTGGATGGATCTTAATACTCTATTGAGGGACTATCTCAAGTTTATGGATGATCATTTCAAAGAATCGGCAGATTTAACATTTCTTGCGTATCGCCACAGAAATTACTCAAAAGTATGTTTTAACTTTTGCAATATCTTACTCAATAAGGAGTTCCAATTTCACTGCAACAATGAATTACTTTGAATGAGTAGTTTGTATAGATTAGAATGTGTTTCTTCTTGCTTGAGTGTATGTGTATTTCTTCGTGAGATTGTATGGAGCTCTCTCTCTCTCTCTCTCTCTCTCTCTCTCCCCCCACCCCCTCCCTCCCTCCCTCCTGGGTGGGGCCACACATTAGGACACATTAATTGGCAATCGTTTAAAGTTTGCTTCTTCACCTCTGGGTCTTGCGGGCGCTCTTTGCATGACTGCTGGTTTTTTGTTGGCAAATAATCAAAATGAGGAGAAACTTGTTTCTGCTTATTTTGTTTGAGTTTAGCCTAGCCCGGATAAGTAGAAATATCTTCAATGAATTTGCTGATGTTGGTCCTGAATAGAAATGTTAAGTTTTCACCCAAAAGCGGGAGTGCTGAGGAGGAGCTTGGTGGTTCCACTGGCAGGCAACATATTTATAAAATGGTTTGGCAGATGTTCATGGGCCTACTGGTTCTCATACTAAGTCAAGAAATGATTAGATGAAATCTAATTTATCCCTTATTTCTTCTTACATGTCTTCATCAAATAGGCTCTTTAGTGTTCCTAGATGAGACTGGTCCTGGTTGCATGTGGTGGTTAAGGTCAATTGAATGAAGCTTCCACTCACTCTTGGTACTTTTTAAAATTTTTTTCCCGTGCAATCTCTTATGTACTAACCAGTGTCAGTTCCAGAAGGCTCCTCAAGTGAGCATACAGCTTTGCAGATGATTTTTGTCCACTAGGTTCTGTTAGTTAACAAACTTTAAGCGGAAGAGAATAGAATTTGAATTAATAAAAATTAAGAAGTTTGCAATGTAAAGATCCCTGACAACATATGATCTGTCACTGCTTAAAGCATGCTATTGTAAACTGATCCTTTCTGCTCTAACTGTTGCTTGTGTCTGATTTTTTTATCAGAATGATGTTTTAGGAGTCATTACTATGTTGATGTGAGTTCTGCTGCGAGTGATATTCATTTATAGTCATCCTTATATTAATTCCATATTTCGATGCTTTGCCTGCTTCAAAGATTGATTAAACGGATAAATATTCTTTTTTCTGTTCACTTCTATGTGTGATCTGTCGGTCTGATCTTTGTTCTTTGACTTTGAATTTTGATCTGGTGATTGTGATGTTTACTGAAGCAGTTAAGCTAGGGTGGAAGTCACATGAATGATTGCTGTTGCATATGCAATTTAAACGATGTAAAAATGATTTCTTTGCCAATTATTTTCAAGGTCATATATGTTATGTACTATGTCGTAGTTTCCGATGACATGCACATGTGTAAACATTTGAATACCTTGTTATGCCTCTTCAATTCTGAGACTAGGCATTGTTGCCTGTTGATGGAGAATTCCTTGATTTACATTAGATGGACATTGTATTTCAGGCGATTGAATTTGTGCAGTTCAAGGAAAGGTTGCAAAACTCCAATCAGTACTTACTTGCCAGGATTGAATCAGCAATTTTGGAGTTAAAGCAAAATGCTGGTAACATTGATGAAGAGGAGGTACAGCCCTAGTGCAATTTGCTGGGTTGTTGTTGTTTGTGAATGCTTTGAAGTCATTCATCATGACTTTCTTATTCCATATATTTTGAGAACCTGAAAGGTGGAATGCATTTTGTCCAGCTCTCAAGTGAGATTGGATCTAATACTTTGACCTCTAATGAAATTTGACTATTTTTACTCTCTTATTCAGTGTATTCTTGAGAATTTAAAATATGGGGTGCATTTTGTTGAGCTCTCAAATGAGGTTGGATTGAAGTCTTTGACCTTTAATGAAGATTTAGAGTCTCGGCCTTGGTGGACGCCAACACCTGAGGAAAATTATCTTTTAGGTCAGTCGATATTCATAATGTTCTCATCAAATTTGCTATTTATTCTGCAGAAGATACTTTCATGTGCTTCTTGACTGTGCACATGTTTCCTTTTTAATTTACAAAGATATCCTCCTTCCTTTTGAGTAAGTTGAGAAGTTGTCAACTTTTTGTCAGGTCCAGTTGAGGAGATTTCCCATTTTCCCAAAGACAACTTGGTATGAATATATTCTAAACCTGTTCTTACGCAATTTCCTTTTATGAATAATCACTACTCTTAATCAAAGGTGGATGGCATATCTCTTTTTGTGGCTAAATAGTTAATCTCTTCAGTGAGTGAATCCTTGTTGAGTGTTTTTTTCACGTACTTGCTGTTCCTCAATATTTTTTTGGTGGAGGAGGCATCATGCTTGTTTATGAAAGTTTCTGTCCAGCATCTCTTCAATCTGCCGACCGTTAAATAAGTTTCAACTGTATTATCTCAAGTAAATGTATCTGAGAACTTTCCTTTAGATATCAAAGTTACAGCTTTATTAATTGCTCCATCTCTATATTTATGATCTTGCTTGCAAAGTGTTGTTTGATATTCTGGATTTTTATGTGATCTTGCTTGCAAAGTGTTGTTTGATATTCTGGATTTGAAGCTCTATGTATGATCAATAAAAACTTGCTAGCAGACAGAAAATGCACGTTCATGTTTTATATATAGCCATGCTAAATATGGTCTTCAGAGATGGATCTTTATTGCTGAAATGTGCCCAAACTCAGTCTTTCCTCAAGCTTTGGTTGATCACTTTGGGAAAGTTTGTAGTTAATGGAAGAGGTCACAGATTATCACTAGATGCAGATTTTTTCCAAATCACTACCATGTTTCTTTCAGTTGAGAAAGTCAGTTTTTTTTGGAATTTTGATGAGGATAGTGGGGATGTGTAGTGACAAACTTGATTTACAACATAGAAAGTGATTGGCAGTTGTTATAAATTCAATGCAAAATGAAACATTAAGTGGGGCATTTACAATTGAAAGCTGGCTATAATACCATGTCAGAATATCCTATTGAGAAGCTTAAGCCATTAGGTGGAGGGTGGCTAAATGTATACAAAGCCAAGAGAAACCCCATAGGAAAAAGGATGGTCTGTAGGCAGGGCTGTGGAAGGAAAGTCAAAATGCTAGAGCTGATATAACATGAGACTACAGCTTTTTGCTGATGTGAAGTTAGCACTAAATTTTAAGGATTTTGACTTGTTTGGTTCATTAATAAGTAGCAGTAATGAAATTAAAAAAAAAAAAAATTGATATGAGAGGACAGGAAAACTTTACAAGCATTAGCCTCAGGAAAAGTGGCATAATTTAGTCTCAAACATTAACAACCATGGATTTCCATTGCATTATCTAGCTTTATCACTCCAATTAAAGCATATACTTCAGATAGACTTGATCGTGATGTTCTAGTCAAGCAATCTATGGTTATTCGAGAACTATCAGAACAGATCATGGGCATGGTGGCTTTTTTGGCCTAGCCACTCAATGGTCATATGGGCAGGGTTGGAGGGGTGTGCATGGAAAAGCCTGCATGGCCCTATTTGGCACAGGCAGTCTTAAAAGTTTGTATGAACCAATTTATGCAGGTTATTATGATGGACATATGGTGTGACCCAAGAAAGTATGGTGTGACCCAAGAAAGTGAGATCCCTTTGGTTGGAATTTTTGTTTTAGGGCACTGACTAAACCAACTACTGTAAGGTCATTTTTAGAACATTGAAAACAGTAAGTGTAATAAATTCACTTACCAATAGAAAATTGAATATGAAAACAACATTTTTTGCATCCCCAAAGTAATTATATTTCAAGAGTCCTCAGGGTTGATCACCTGTGGAAGTCTTGTAGTAAACGGTCTTAGTAATTCACAGATTTTAGAATTTTAGGGGACAAATAATAAATATGATTTATGATTGTTCATATATTCATCGTTACATAGATGCTTTTTTTGGTGCTAACAGATCTGGATGCAGATCTTTTCCAAATCAGCACCATATTTCTTTTAGTTGATAAAGTTGTCTTCTTTGGAAGAGGACTGATAGATTTATAATGAGGAGCTTTCACTACACCATGAGAAAATCAATAATGAGCAAAAGGCTTCTATGTGTGGAAGGAGTTAGGATGTTAGATCTCATGTAACATGAAACTGCTCCTTTTGCAGATTTGAGGCTTTTTTAAACAAGAATCTTTTAGGATTCTGGCTTGTTTGGTTTCTTGATGAGTGGCAAACACCAAATAGAAATTCAATTGTATCTTCATTCGTGTGTGCTGGAAAATTCTGTGGGCATCAACTCTAGGAAAGTCTAAGCATTCAATCTTCCATAAGGATCTCCATTAGTTTGATGTGATCAGTGAAATCCTTTATCCAAACAAAAGGTATGTGGTCAATGAAAAACATGTGAGTTTAGAGAAATGTACTGCAATGGAGCATTTGGTGGTTTTCTGATATGCCTGAAATTTTGCACAATATCATGACTTAGAAGCCTAATAGACCAAATTGGTGCACAATGAAGTCAAACCCCTTAGGCTGGGATTATATGGGCTAACTTAAACCAGTGACAGTAAGTTCATATTTTCATGATATTGAGAAAAAAGAGTAAACACGCAGATTCAGATGTCAAAATTAATTCTTCCCCAGAGTAAAACCATTCACAAGAGATGCCTTGTGCACACTTTTGTAAGAAAATCTGAAAAATTTATAATTACATTCAAGAAAAGCGTGATTTCCATAAAATTTTAGTTGTATTGGTGGCATTTTCCCTTCTTTTGGAATAATAAAATGCCAAATATATAGGGTATCACTATCCCAAGTTCTGGCCATTCTTGGCAAAGAACTAATATCATCTACTTTTCTGTCTTATCAAGCTATAGGCTTGCATTGGGCGTCGTTATCCTAGTTTCCTCTAAAAATCTTCTGGTATGCCAACTTTTTTATCTGGAGTAGGAAAGTAGATTTTTTGCATATAGTTCTTGCCCAACTCTCTTTTTTTTCTTTAGATCAACTGTGTTGTCGGGGAAAAAGTGGTTGGCATTATGAAGCATTGTTGCTTCCACATACTAAAATTTCACAGTCCTGTTAAAATGTACTTCCAGTCTTCCCCCCAGGTCGCTGTAATTTCGTTGACAGAAGTGCATAACTCTAGAATCTAAAAAAGTTCCTCCATTGATGACATTTAGGTTAACTCATATAATTTCTGGTTGCTCTCTTCGTTGTATCCTTAGATGTGTTCTTTACATTGGTCCTTTTCTTCTAGATATAATTCTTATTGGCTGAACTGTCTTCTATGAAGATCTTTTTGCATGATCCATGCATTCATTTTCTGCCTTTTAATCTGACTAAAATTTGGTTTTCTTCCACTAAACTAGAGGAAGAAACGGGAAGCCAACACACGGACATTGATTGAGAAGAAAGCCCTTCTTCCGCGATTGATCTATCTCTCTATCCAGAGTGCTTCAGTATCCTTCAAGGATGGTGTTGAAGTGAATGGGTCTGGATCAAATCCTAATGTCTCATCAGAGATGAAGCTCCTGCTTGAACACTATGCAAAGATTTTGGGTTATCATTTATCTGATGCATTGGGAGTGCTTGGGGAAGTGTGTAGAGGTTTAAAATCAACTGAGGTATGATTACATTCTTTCTTTAGAATTTCACTTATGCTGCTTGTGAGAAGTGGTACCTTATGCTGGCATAAAAATAATTCTTTGTGAAAACTGACAGCCACTCCTCATGCTTAAGAAAACACGCACTCTTAGATGTTTCAAGTACACCTAAATATGTAATCCTTGTCTTAAACTTGGAAGGGCATGGACAAAGTGTTTTGTTTCCTTTATTGAAAGAAAATGAAAAGTCGCAAATCTCACCTAACCCTTATTGGCTTCATCATCATCTTCTTATTCTATCCCTAAACTTGGGCAGGTGTTTGGTGTGGACATGATCGACTGGGTGAATTTTGCTGTTTTCTCTAATGCTTGGAAGTTGAATTCTAATGAATTTGACTCGCAAGAGAAAGAGGCTCATAAGTTTGGTAGTTGGCATGGTGTTGACACTCTACTCAAGAAGTGTATATTAGAGCAGCTTAAGTTCCTGAGTACCCCAATATCTCTTCACATTACTGATTTTCAAATGTTAGTTCGGCTGATTACAGAGCCATTGTCTTGGCATGTTCTTCTAATTCAGTCGTGTGTCCGAACTTCTGTTCCATCTGGAAAGAAGAAAAAGAAGAGCGGATCTGTGGATCTATCAGTCTTGACCCTATCCAGTGTAGTTCAAGATTCAATCCAATCTCTATGTGGTACATTTGAAGAGGTTATGAAGTGGTTGAGAAATCAGATTAGGAGGTTGGAGTATAAGGAAGAGAATCTGGAAGGCATTTTGCTGTCCATGGTTAATGAAGTACAAAAGGGAAGGCCCGGGGGAGTTTTCCAGATTTTAGAGACTATGTGCTCTTCAGGCAGTAAAGAACTTGGTGATAGAATCTCTGGAGCATTGAAATCTTGGGATTCTAATCATCTGGTTAGGAAAATAGTAAGTGGTCAGGATACAGTTCTTTCTGAAACTCTTTCTGTTTGTGAATCAAAATGTAGAACGTTGAAAGCACTAAAGCAGCAGATTTTACAAATCTGAACAGTCTCTGTAGTGCCATTTGTGAGACTTGAAATGTGTTCAGCGGGATTCCATTCACTTCCACATGGATGAGAGATTTTCTATCTTAGCAGAGACTTGGTTGTCAAGGGCTGCAAGGGACATTATGTCTGATTATGCCTTGGGGTCTCCCATGATGTCAAGATATCACTGCAGTCAGTGATGACATAGCCTTCTGAGCAGTCTCGGGGTGGTTTGAGAGTTTGCTGGATTATGTAATTCTAGATGAACTTGAAATTGCTCTGATGCCTTCTTCTTTTCAAAAGATTTTCACAGGCGGATCATCTTTCAATTCTTTCAATATTATTCGGGCGACGTTTCATCCTTTTTCATTGTCAAGTTGTGTAAATATTCTTTTTGGAATAAATGCACATCATTTCATCAATATAATCGAACCGTGCGGTCTCTCTCCCCCCCCCCCCCCTTTTTTTTAAAATGTGTACTTTAGACGGATGTCATCAAGATAAGATGTAATTGTACCTCTTTGGATGCCCAATTCTTATACTTTTGTAAATGCTAAGTCATCGGCAATAGGAAGCTCTTGGGAAACGACTATATGCGATATGTGCCCCCTCAGGAATTCTATGAACAGCCAGTGCAGCAGAACCAAAGATGTTGGCTGGTTATGTAGGGCATGTTTGATAACGATTTTGTTTGGGAACAATTTGGGAACAATTTGTAAGCATTTTAAGTTATTTGGTAACTATTCAAAATTTGATTAGAAATAGAATTGCGTTTGGTCATGTTCATAATTTCTATTCCTAATAATTTTTTTAATATTTAAATAATTTATTACTTTTTCCTTTTTTCTTCTTTTCCTTTCTCTCTCCTATTCTCCTTCTTCAAGTGGCTGGTCACTAGTTCGGCAACCGGTGATCTCACAGGAGTGTTGTCGGCCCTTATCGATTGAGCCTCGTCGTCAGTTGGGTGAGGCTCGCTCAACCTTGCCGAGGTTGAGCCAAGCTTGCCTAGCGAGGCTTAACCTCACCAAGTCTCACCGGAGTTGGGCAAGGCTAGCTTGGTTATCGGCGAGGCTTGCCCTCGGTAGAGATGAGGCCCACTTGGCCATCGACTGTGGCTAGGCTTGCCTTCGACAAGCTCGCTGGACCTCATCTTGGCCTGGCTCACTCGCCGAATCGGTTGCCAACAACTAGCGGCAGTAGGTGGTGGACGGCGGTAGACGGCAAGCACGACAGTGGATGAAGAAGAAGAAAAGAGAAGAATAAGAGAAAATATTGGCTTGATTCTAGAATTGTTATCAAGAACAAGAATTAACTTTTTTTTTTTTTAATTCTCGGTTCTGTTTCAAATCTACTTCGAAGAACAAAAAAAAATAGAAATTTATTCCTAAGAACAAAAATTTTACCAAATACGATTATGTTTTAAAACTACTCTCAAGAACAAAAGAATAAAATTTGGCATTGTTTGGCCGATTACCAAACATGCTCTTAAACAAGTCTGAGAATTTCTTTCGAGTCTCCTTGATCTCGTTTTGTTGTCCATTGGGTCTTTCAGATGCTCCGTTGGTGCTTGTTCTTTGGAGCTCAATTATTTATTAATAAAACTGAAGTAAGTGGTGACGTTACCTACTTAAAATAAGGGAAGAACTAGAAGCTAATGAAGTTGCTATCAAACCTAATTCAACTCTGCTGACGTATTTCTTCTCACCATATTATAAAACAGAAGCGCCTATGTTTTAGTTAGTTAAGTAGTTACGGGGAAACATGGGAATAGACCTACAAGACCTGCCTGCTTCTGTTGACCCTAATAAAAATAAAAATAAAATTAGGGAAGTGTGGTCGGCATGAATCATCGGCTTGATTGATGTTGGAAACCAGGACGTGCACCAAAAGCAGAAAAGAGACATTGTTGGCATCAGGATCACACCACATTGTACCATTTGATGTAACTTCCAGGAATTTAGGACACAAATAATAATCATTTTATTTTAAAAATCAATTTCTGTCATAAAAATAAATTCTTCTAATTCTATTCCCCCATGATGAGTTTCTAAAAAAAATATACATTTGATAACAATACAAAATTTTTGTTTACGGAAGAAAAATTCATTTAATAATAACACAAAATTTCTCTCTCTTTCTCTCTCGGGCGATGGTGTTGGATGGTGGGCAGTGACAGGTGGTCAATTGGCTAATAGTGAGAGCGACCAATGAGAAAATTTTTTATTTCTCATTTTTAAAAGAGAAATATAAAATTTTTACTTTTCATTTCAGTTCCAAACCTATTTCAAAAAAAAAAAATTGTTTTAGAAATTTTAAAAAAATGAAATTGCGTTACTAAATGGATTTTAGTTTTAAACTTATTTCAGGAATAAAAAAAATAATTCTATCCAAAAATAAAATGGTTGTCATATATACCCTTAAGGTGATAGGCTAATTCATTTCTCGTACAAGAACCATAATGATTCTTTTGTATTAATTGGCCTTTCTATTGCAAGTACGGAGTGTTCATTCTCAAGCTAAAACGACCAAAGAGAGCAATTGTACTTTTGGGGCTGTGTAAGTTGGCTGCTCGAGCTTTTCGTTCATTTCAAGTGGAAGTATCATTCCACCAGACAGATATTTGCATTCTAATTCATGAGAAACAACACTAGGATTATACTCTTGACTGATTTTAGTGATGTGATAAACTCTTCTCGTGTGTATTTATTGAAGCTATGATTTTATACACCTTCATTAAAGCATAAATTACATTTTTCTCTTTGCTTTGTTGACCAAACCCGATCAAGCGCTGAACCTGCTCCTGCTGTCTTACAGTAAGATTACTCCAGCTCACAGCGCCAAAGAGAAGAGCCATTAAATTACGAAAGAACTCTCGAAGAAACTCTCAGATGGGTTCCACGTGCTGTTAAATCGTTGAGCTAACCATTGATGTCGAGTGTCAGACTAGTTCCTTACCTTTTAATAATTGAATAAGAACTCTGAGAGAAACCAACTTTTTTCTTTACCATTGACAGAAACTACACGGTGTATGGTGTTAAGTCTAGCATTTTAATTGACTAATCTCGGTTCTTGGGATTCAACCCTAAGTGGGGACATGTTATTGTTTATCTCCCAACCACAGGTAACGGTACGGCGGTTTTACTGACTTAAGGGGAGAGCATGATCAAATCTTGCACCTGCCCCAGCCACAAAGTCTAATCCGAGAAAACGAAATTCGTTAACCCCAAGTATAGACTCTCTTTTATTTTAAGGATCAATTCATCGGGCTAGTTGGTGTAACAAATCCTCTTTGCGGTTGGACTAAATGTCCTTCGATCTATGCTTTCTCTGCTGACTCGGAAACCTAATTTTGCTAACGTTTTTGTTTATGTTTGTACTGACTCGTTAAAATGTAGTAAATTAAAACGTCAGTGGGCTTTCCTTTCCCTCCCCAAAATGATGTATAAATAAGGAGGTCCTCTTGATCAGTTCAATGCACACCCACCTCCAGTTCAAGTCTTGTCCGATAGAGCCATGGACTCTCGCAAGCTTGCTAATTTCTCCATGCGTTCTTGCCTCTTGTTTGCGACGCTCCTTGTGTCCTCGGTGTCTTTCTCAGTGGCTGAAGTTCACTTCCATGAGTTTGTGGTATTTCTATCTGATCTCCACATGTTATTTTTGCGCCCCTTTCCTTGCATTTTTTGGCTTGTTCAAGATGACGGGCTTTGTGCATTCCTTTGTTCGTCAATTTGTTTTGATTAATTGCATTGGTACAGATCCAAGCTAGGCCAGTGAAGAGACTATGCAGAACCCACAGCACCATCACAGTCAATGGCCAATTCCCAGGCCCAACCCTGGCGGTGAGAGATGGAGATTCTCTGGTCATCACAGCCATAAATCGGGCCAGATACAACGTCACTCTGCATTGGTAATCTATAGCAAAAAAAGCTACATCGAAACTCTTTCATGTGACACATTTTTATGCATACATTGGATTTTTGGACGGACGGAACTCATACCACTCAAGTAACTTTTCTCATGACTTGTTGACCATTAGGCACGGAGTTCGTCAATTACGAAATCCATGGGCAGATGGACCCGAATATGTGACGCAATGCCCCATCCAACCTGGAGGAACATACACATATCGATTCACCATCCAAAACCAAGAAGGAACATTGTGGTGGCATGCTCACAGCAAATGGCTTAGGGCCACCGTTCATGGAGCTCTCATAATCTTTCCCAAATTGGGTTCGCATTATCCTTTCCCAATGCCCAAGCGAGAATTCCCTGTACTTCTTGGTAAATTTTGATAACTCCATGGCAATTTCTATCGAGATAAAGTCAATTCCATCTCTGTCTAAGTTTGAGCAATAAAATGATTGATTTTATTTGCACCCTTGAACAGGTGAATGGTTTGACCGAAATCCAATGGACGTGCTCAAACAATCAATGTTCACAGGCGCTGCTCCAAATGTATCCGACGCGTATACAATCAACGGTCAACCTGGAGATCTATACAGATGCTCCAGCAAAGGTGGTCCATTCGAACTACTTCACCGCTCTATTTAAAACTCATTAAATGGTGAAATAAGAAATGTGACCGTGCATCGAAATTGCAGGAACCACTGTATTTCCAGTGATACCAGGTGAGACGATTCTCTTGAGGATCATCAATGCTGCACTCAATCAAGAACTCTACTTCTCCGTTGCAAACCATCAAATGACGGTCGTGGGCGTTGACGCCCACTACACCAGGCCTTTCGCAACCAATGTCATTATGATAGGACCGGGGCAAACCACCAACGTGCTCATTACTGCTAACCAGGCCCCGGGCCGTTATTACATGGCAGCACGAGCCTACCAGACTGCTCAAAATGCTGCCTTTGATAACACCACCACCACAGCAATTCTCCAATACATATCGACATCTGGTAGTGGAGGGCAGGGACAATCCTCCAGGCCAATTCTCCCAATACTTCCTGCCTATAACGATACAACCACCGCAACTGCATTTACAGCGAGCTTGAGGAGTCCTGGGAAAATCAACGTCCCAACTCAAATTGACGAAAACCTACTTTTCACTGTAGGATTAGGACTCTTCAATTGCTCCAAACCTAACAGCCCTCGATGTCAAGGTCCCAATGGGACTCGGTTCGCTGCCAGCGTGAACAACATTTCTTTTGTTTTTCCTACAACAAATTCCTTGATGCAAGCCTACTATCAAGGAGTTCCCGGAGTCTTCACAACGGATTTTCCACCCGTTCCTCCAATTCCATTTAATTACACCGGCAACGTGAGTCGGGGCCTATGGCAACCCGTAAAAGCAACTAAGCTATACAAGCTGAAATATGGTTCCAGGGTACAACTTGTATTTCAAGATACAAGCATCGTTACGACAGAAGATCACCCGATGCATCTTCATGGATATTCCTTCGCAGTGGTTGGGACGGGATTTGGGAACTTCGATCCAATAAATGATCCGCCCAAGTTCAATCTCATCGATCCCCCATTGAGGAATACGATTGGAAGCACACCAGGTGGTTGGGCAGCGATCAGATTCGTGGCCGACAATCCAGGTAAAATGAATGAAGCAACCAGTATATATATATATATATATAAGTGCAAAAAAGACAACCCAACCTCATATTTGACCATTTCTCTTTCCTGTGTCGTTCATTACAGGAGTGTGGCTGCTGCATTGTCACCTTGACTCTCATCTGGTCATAGGTCTGGCCATGTCTTTCCTGGTGGAGAACGGCGTTGGGGAGTTGCAATCCGTGATACCACCCCCGCCAGACCTACCTCGCTGTTAAACCAATTGCCGGTCACACTTGGAAAGTTGCAGGATTTGTGGATGTCCCGAATCCAGTCATTATGTTCTATGATTGATTGTTCTCCCAGATTTGTCGTCATTATTTTTCCCGTGATTCGATGTTAATTGGATAAGTTAGAAACTTGTGAGGTTGCATCGAGCAACCACTTTGGCATAGTTCCCAATTGTAGCGGGCTCCATTTGGAAATTATATTCCAAGATTATCATTTTCCTACAGTATACGATTGAGTGCTGACTTACTGGTAGGCATCGGATACATGCACTGGTAGACAAAGCACTGAAAACATTTGGCCTGTGCCACCTGTCGAGTGGCAATTACTACCGGTAGCAAGCTTTCACCGCCGGCTATATGAAGCAAATGATGTTGTCCAGGGACAATTTACCCCCTGGAAATCTACACAACAAAAATCATCCTCAACATTCACAGTCCTTGTCGCACCAGACAACCCAACGCTCATGCCAATCAGATCCAACTTAAAAATATACATTGGTTACAGAAACGCCTACAAAGGAGACAAATCTGCATTTGAACCTGCCGAGCAACTATTTGAAATAAGAGAGGTCCTCTGCTCAGTGCCAAAACTTGTGCTGAAAGTTTCCCAGCTAATCAGGCCACAAATTTTAGACAACGGGTATCGTTATGTACATTCTGGCATCGGCGAGAACAGAAACGCATCCCACACCTCACACATGTATAAGTGGCGGTGAACCCACAAACGGTGCAAAAATGGCGACGAGAGGTAGAACTTGGAGGCCCAACTGCTGCCCTTAAGTATGAGGGAATATGAGGAGGCAAGGACTCAAGGTTTGCCTGTTTTCAGAAGGATGTCGTCATGAGGAAGGGAAAAAAAAAACACTCAAACTTATAAAGATAATAGACAAAAGGAAAAGCAATTGCCTCAATCTTATACCTCATGCAGTAGCTCGAGGAATGTTCTAGGAGCTTTCCTGGCATTTTCAAGAGCTTTCGCTTGACGTGTTTTGCGTCTTGTGCTCTTCGATTGCTTTTTGTGCATATAACCTGAGGCCCAAGGTCCAAAAAGGCAAATAGTTTCTAACATGCACCTGCATGTATTAATGCACATAAAACCACCATGCACGATCAATTCCAAAAGATTGCTTTCCTCACACGGTCTAGCTTAAAGACCTGATGAAGAAAAGGGTGTTTGATATATCTCCTTAATGCTTCCCAGTGAAACTATGTATATCAGAGTGACAATTCCATCTACCAGTAAAGAAGGAAGGAAAAGGCATTGATCCTTGTTATCAGTAAAGTAAACAAGAGCAGAATCATTTCTCCACTCACAGGGTGGATACGGCAAGGACATTGAGAGCGGTCAAGTTGAAAGAAACGGATTGATGTCTGAATATCATTATTCAGGTGGCTTCTTGCAGAGTGGAGGCAGTTGATTTTGGGTGGAAATATGGAAGTTCTACACAATTTCTCCCATTTTTGAAGACTAATTCTCCCTAGCCCAGCCAAGCACACATGTACATCGCACAACTCATGATCACTGAAAGGAGCACATACAAGGAAAGGAGCTAAATAATGCAAGCCACCCAAAGTCTGGTGATAATCGATGAGTAGGAGTAGGGCAATCTTGACAATGCAGGCGGTACTCATCATTGGATTGGTTTGATTTGGGGCGAGGACATTAAAAGAACGAGGGAGGGAAGAATCGGTCCAAATGGCTGGTAATAAATGTATGAAGTGGAACGCTCACACAAACAAGGACATCAAAACATCAAAAATTTTAGCCGAACTACTCGGAAGCAACTTTATCGAAGAGAGAGATATCCGGTCACTAGGTACCCTAAGTAATCATGGACTTAAACTATGGTATCAGATTCGAGAGAAATACTTGTAAGCTAGAGTGCTACGAGTTAGATGACCCGCAGCCCAGCATCCAGAAGAGATAGCCATGTTACTTTCGCCGGCAACACTTGGCTAATAAGAGGTTTCACTAAGGATAAGGAACTCTACGGCCGGATGGATGATGGGATGATGCTAAAGAAACTTCATGAGCGAGCGGAGAGTAATTCGGAACGAGACAAGAATAAACAGAGCAGAGAGAACCCAGGAAAGAGAATTGGCCGACAGAGAGGTGGCTATGCTGTACAGGCCAGGAACGAAAAGTACCGTCGTCGTCGTCGTCGTCCAGGGAAGCCTCGTCGTCGTCATTAAGATCTGCCACTTCCGTCCCGGCATTGTCATTCTCCAAAGCTTCAAGCCGAGCAAGCATGGCCTGAAGCGAAAAGGGATTCCAACAAATTAACGAATTGGTTCTGGGTTCGTGAGCTCAAAATCAAAGGTATGACATGGAGAGACGGAGAGAGAGAGAGAGACCTGAGTTCGATTGTCGCTGCTGGCGAGGGCAGCTACCATCTTAGGAGCGACCTTGCGAGTCCGGCTGGACATGCGACGGAGTGGGTTCGAGGACTCGTCTTCCATGGTCGACGGCACAGCGACTGATCGACGGCGACGGTTGCCTAATTCTCTCCTTCGCCTCTCCTTCCCGATTCAATTTCGCCTTCCCTTCTCTGCGATGCAAAACAGAGGAGGAGAGACAGAGGGAAAGGGAGAGGGAGAGGGCCTTAAAGTTGATGAACCATCTGAGCCCAAAATGCAGGAGAAAAGGCCATTTGAAAACGCAAATTTGTCCCATCCCAAAGCCCAAACAAGAACGAAAACCCAATCGTGGCCCAGCGGGGTCGGCCAATGCTATCCTAGTCCTTCCATTCATTAACTCACCTCATACTTTCAAGTTCAACGCCCATCGACTCCTGCCGTGAGTTCAATTTTTTTTTTTTTTGACTAATTTTGCAATTGATAATATGAAAGTTCTTTTAATTCTCGCTTTACTTTGGCTTGTCAGAAAATATTGTATTGAGCGCATGAAACTTGATAATACAAGTTCTATGAATCCGTTTGAGAATTAGACTGGAAATAATTATTCACTCGAATCATACTCACCCTTACTTCTCATTGATGCACTTGCTTATGGATACAATCGATTACAATTCATTAATAGGCTATGCCATGGTGCTCTTCCAGACATTATATATGTCTCTTCTATAAGAAAAGCAAAATGTAAGGAAACATCGAACATGGAACTGTAGTTTCAGCACTTAAAAAGACCATCCACCATGCATGTATCGATCGAGCAACGTCTCTTCCGCAGAAGAAGGCAATCCGTGCTTCTTCCGCTTTGGATGTTCTTTTTCCTCCTAAAATAACTATCCTAAACCCCAAAAAAAAAAAGAACTAAGACTACTGACGAATCTGTTGCTCCTCCTAAGGTTCTGTGCTTACATCACACCAACCCCAAACGCCGAAGCCAATGCTTTTGCTCCCTCAGAACTTGCTGTTGGACCACCAGCACCGAAGCCGCGGCATCGCAGTACAGGGACGACACGTAGTCTCCCATCACTCCCAGCTCACTGTTCTCGCTCCAATCCTCCAGCCCTCGCAGCAGCACCGGGTTTATGCCATGCTTCCTCCCCACGATCCAGAGATCGAACGTGTTGTCGTTCATCGCGTGCACCGTGGCCACCGTCTCTTCGCCGTTCCTCACCTCCACCTCCCTGTAGTTTACCCTCCTGTTCATCTCATTCTTCATCCAAAACCAGGTCACCGCCCCGTCGTCCAGTTTCTTCTCCATCTCATCGTCCCCTTCCCCGTCGGAGGCAAGGAATCGGACCACGGTGAGACGCACGTTCTGGTTCCCCACCATCCGATCTGCGTAATAAAGCGCTTCTCGACCATCCGCGCCTCCTAAAAATAGGAGGACTAATTGTTGGAACTGTGCTTGAAAGTTGGTAGGGTTGCCCGTGAGCATCGGGTTGCTCCTAAAATGGCCCTTGTCCAAGAGTATGCCCACGGAGCACGGCGCGTTGGCCAACACCGCACTCACGAGCACAATTCTTTGATGGTTCCGTGGGAGATTTTTGTGGTATGGGAGGAGGATCAACGTAGCCTTGTTAATGAGGGCAAGCTCGCATATATCTCGAAACATGGTTCGCTTCGGGGACATGGCCGTGTAGGCTTTGTAGCTGATGCACTCGCTCTTTCTTTCCTGGTACACTTTCATGGCTTGGTGGATGGTCTCGTAGATGGCGTACTTAGAATACTGCGCCAGCTTTTCGTGGTCGAGGAGCCTAGGGTACCCACGACCAACTATCTCCACAAGCTGCAGACCATAGATTGAGATCGGAGAGCTAAAAGTGGGATTGGAGGCTTCTATGAAGTTGATGAACTTGGCTGTATCTTCTTCGTCGTGGATCTTAAGCACCACACCGAGTTCTGTGGACGGAGGAGTGTGTTGGATGGTTCGCCTGCGGTTCACCATGTAAGGCTTTGTGGGATCGTACAAGATGCCGATCAATGGCGTCGATACTGCGCTGACCAACACTGAAAGCATGACCATCATCGTGTACACCTGCGGTTGTATGACCTGCATTTCATTCGGGAATCCGACGACGGGCAAAAGTTAAGAATGGTGTGTGTGTATACCCGCAAATAAATTTAGATTACGTTCGTCGTGCGCGATGTGTTACCTTTTTTTCCAACCAATGAACGAACAACAAGAGATCAACCTGACCCCTGAGGGTCAAGATGAGGCCGAGGGCAAGACCATCCGCGACGGGCATGTCGATGAAGAGGCCGGACAAAAGACAAGTCACCACTTTGGTAAAGTGCCCAATTGCAACGATTGCACAGATTGGTTTCAGGTCCGACCACGCCTTCCCCATCGCGGCCAAATCTGTGAACTGGCCGATGAACATGAAGGAAAATGGCATGAGAAGCTCCATGATTATAGCGTCACTCCGCTCCACCAAAGTTGTCCCGAGCGGGGGGCCTTCGGGAATCATCAACCCTAGCCACAAAGGCCCGTTAGCGATGGCCACGCCTAAGAAGTCGGTCACGAACCCCGTGACCAACACCCCCACGAGGATCGCTACGATGTAAGTTTGGTCAACGGGCTTGCCGTCTGGGGTATTTCGAATGATCCGAGAAGCCGCAGCCCGAGTGCCAACGTACATGATGGCCACCGTTACGAGCACCGCAGCCAAGCACCACAGGCCGTCGTTGGAACCGCTTTTTGCCTGGGCTGTTGCTTCCAATATAACGATGGCGACGATTCCCATCATATCGAGGACTACTGCGGACGATAAGGCCAAGCGCCCTACCTCAGAATTCAGAATATTCAGCTCCTTGAGGATGGGATACAGAACAGGGAATGCCGTTACAGCCGTGGACGAACCAAGTACTCCGATGGATAACCAATCTCCATAAGCATCGCTCATGGACCGTCGCATGAACAGACCGATTCCTATCACTACGAACGAGGGGACGAAAAAGCCTGTCAATGCTATGTACACATGTTTCTTCGCCGACCTCCACACCATTGCCATGTCCGTTCTCACGCCCGCCATGAAGAGGAAATACATGAAACCCATCACACCAACGTTTCGTACCACGAAATTGGCACTATCTGGAAACGCATATTTTGCGAACTTGCGATTGTGGCCCAGAACGGAGGGTCCAACGAGCACTCCACCCTTCAGAATAAGGAGGAGACAATTTAAAAAAAAAAAAAAAAATGGGGGGAAGAGGAAAATCAAAGTGAGCGTTGCTTTGGGTTCATTTAATAATCGTTGTTTTTTTCCTTGAATTGCCAATGTCACCGCAAGTCCTTAAATCGCAGAAACATGGAATAAGTCGGAAGAAACTGGAGGGTGAAATACTCACGAGGATCTCCGAGACAATTCTAGGCTGACGAAGAGGCTTGAGGAGGAATCGGATAACCCGAGTGACCACGATGACGAACGAGACTTCCAACAGTAAATGCGAGAGTAAGTTATTCTCGGCGGTGTCGTCAAAGGCGACGTCGAAGAAATCATCGCTGGAAGGCTTGATGCACTTGGTCCGGAAGCCCGAGTTGGCAGGGGTGGGCGGGACCTGGACATCACGGCTTACATGGGCGATGTTCATGGCAGGGGGAGGCATGAGTACCTTCAGAATCGGCATGCGGCCTAATTATCTGGCCTGAGACCATGATAAAGACGATGATCAGCCGAGGAGCCAGCACCCAACATCCGAGACCCGGAGAGTCATCGTGGCCCAAAATTTGTTCAAGGGTTGCAGATCCATGCCAGAGGAGTCGTCACTCTGTTCCACCGGAGCTCCAAATTATTGGAGGACATGTGACTTGCAACTTTCCATCTTTCCCCTTTTCGGTTACAGCAAGTTTTGAATTTCGCTTCAATCAAGACGGGGAGCTACTAGGTCAAAGCACAGAACTAAAATCCCCTCAGTATAACCGTCTTAACTAACTTGTGGATGTGGCAACTCAGATTGAGCTACGGTTAAGCCCGGGAAGCCTCGTGGCGAGACCTTTTGCTATAAAAAGAAGAAGAGAGAGAGAATGCCTTCACTACTATTTCGCTGTTGACTACTTGGCACGTGTTCATCGTCACGTGGTGCTGTTTTATCGCGTGAAAAAATAAAAAAAAATAAATCATATATATATATATATATATATATATATATATATATATATATATGTCTACATATATATATTCAACAATAAGGTCGTACTGTAGCTTATCAAATTGTCGTACTGTAGCTTCTGTTAAAAAAAAATCAAATTGTCATATTCACTCATGGAGTTTTTGCCTAGAGTTCAAAAGTATGATGATCATATTTGTCATTTGTCGATATGACAGACACCGGCAACTTCACATTTCCCAATTTTATTTTCTCATCTCCTTAGTTAGCTAATCAAGAAATGGACATGCGTCCGGACACTAAACTGTTCCGTTATTATTTAGATTCTTTCAATGTTACAATTTGTCCAGCAGTTTAAGGCGCGTTTGGTAACCATTCTCGTTCTTAAACAATTTCTGATTAGAAATGATTTTTATTTTATTTTATTATTGAGAACAATTTCTAAACAAAAGAACGTGTTTGGTAACTATACGAAATTTCCGATTCTATAATTAGAAAAAAAAAAAAACAATGCGTTTAGTAACTACATAAAATTTAAATTCCAATTCTTTTTCAATTACCTTCTTAGATGAGTGTAAATTTGATAATGAATTCTCATGGACCACTTACCAATATAATTATCTTCTTATGAGTGAAAAAATCATATTATATTATATATTATTATATTTTCAATTTCAAAAGAATTCGAATTTAGAATTCTATTCCATTCTAAAATTTTATCAAATCATAGAAATTCTATTGATTAATTATATTTATACTAAGCAATAAAAATATTAACTAATCAATTTTTTCTTAAATAGTAGATAATAAACTATAGTATAAACTTTCTTACCATTACAAAAAAAAAAACTATAGTATAAACCATAAATATAAATACTAAATAATAAGTTAAAATACAAAATTAAATATGTATTCTATATTTAGCAAAATTTCAATTCCTACTTCAAATCATTTTTATTTTTTCCTTTTTTTAAAAAGTTTTTTTTCCTTTCTTTCTCCCCCCTTCTTCTTCTTCAAGGTGGTCGGTCGCCAGCCTTGGGATGACTGGCGACCGACCAAGCGAGCCCCAGCGACCTCACCAGAGCATCGTCCGCCCTCGGCGAGGTTGTGCCTCGTTGACCGAGCCTCACTGATAGCTGGGCGAGGCTCGACCTCTCCTAGATTGGGCAAGGTCGAGCTCACCCAGATCTAGTGAGGCCAAGCCTCGCTGGCGGCTAGGCAAGCCTTCGGCGACTGGCGGCGGTGGGCGGCGGACGGTGACATTCAACAAGGGGCGATGGCAGTGGCAGATGGCAGTAGCACTTGAAGAACAAGAGAGAGGGAAGAAGAACAAGAAAAAAGAGGAGGAAAAAGAAAAAGAAAATAGGTAAACTTGATTCTAGAATTGTTACCAAATGCGATTCTATTTCAAAACTACCCTCATAAACAAAAGAATAGAAATAAACATTATTTAGCCGGTTACCAAACAGACCCTCACATGTTGTGAATGATAATGATGCACTAGAGGCTAGATGCCTATCCTAACCCAAATCAAATAAAAAAACTAGGTTTTCTATTTTTCGTTCATGTACTTTATTGCCTTTTTCTAATGAAGTCTCTCAATCATCAATTTGTCCAATTAAGTCCTTGAACTTTCACAAATTTTTTAATCAAGTCCCTTCAACATCAAGTCTAGCTAAATCTAATTGAAGCTGTCGTTGGACGACATTCTAGTGTGAGGGGTAATGATATTTTTCCAATCCTGAATGCTCTACGAGCATCCATATCAACTAAATTTTATCTCCATCATACTTGTATATGGTTTGCACTAGTTAAATTTTATCATGGTGCTAGCATAATGGTTGCCGTTCTCTAGAATTTTTTACAATGGAAAGTGATGAGCATTTGAAAATAGTGTCTTTCTAGTTTATTTAAAAAAAAACAAATAAATTATGAAAAAATTGAGCAATGAAATAATATAAAAGTAATTTGAGTGCAACTTTTAAGTGCACGATGGATGTTGCTCAATCATATAATAACAGCTAGCATACTTAAAAATTTGAGTAATTTAAGATTTTGAACTCCGTTAATTATACAAATGTATAAAAAAATTTTGGTTTACAAATGAACATACAAGTGAGCCCTACGTTGAAGCAAGAAAGATTCATCGGTCAATCTCTTGATTTTGATTGCTAGAAAGCGATGTATTCGAAATCAATTTTAATCGTTCACCGTGAAAATATTATCTTTAGAAATAATACTCAATCTTTCTTTTTCTTTTCCAATTCCTTTTTAGATAGATGCAGTTCGTATTATGGGTATGGTGATTGATGAAGACAAATAGATAATGCCAATGAGACCAAAAATATTTTAGTGAAGAAGGAATCATGACACCAAAAGAAATGGTGAAAAGCTGGTTGTTAATTTAAAACAACGGCGAGTATTCCTTTACCCGATTCCCAGTAATCCAAAATCAAGAGCCCATTCCAATACAATTTAACTTGAGCACGAAGAATGAGGTGCCGTGTAAAAGTACAATAATATTTTCATTAGTCTCGAAAACAACATTTCTAATTATTATTTTTCATATTTTTATAAGAATAATGGATATTTCTAATAACATTAATAATCCCTTTTTGGCGATTCTATTCTCATGGTTGTTTGTTAATTTATTTTATTAGTTATTTTTGTCACATTAGTTTTGTCAAGCTTTCTTCCTTTTCATAAGTAACTGCACCCATGCAAATCCCAACTGAGATTTTCTGTTCCTGATTTTCCAAAGGAGTTGAGTAAAAAAGTTAGTGGGGGTGGAGATGGCATAGCTTTTCAAATTTTATCACAATGGTCCACATGGACGTTCACATCATACTTTGGTGTCGTCTCTCCACATGGACGTTCACATCATACTTTGGTGTCGTCTGACAATCACGTTAGTTGAGGGGTATGGTCGAATTTGGTGTCGGAGAGACTTAATTAGAAATTATGTAGAAGTCGAAGGACTGATTAAAAAATAGTATGGAGACAAAAATTAAAATGGGAGTGGGGAAGGCCATTGAAGAAGGGTGCAGCTACATAAGCGCCGCCGCATTGGCAGGGTATGAAATGAATTTTGGGAATTGAAGGCACAAACCAAGGTGGTCATTATGGAGTCAAGGGCCCAATGGGCCCACGGTTTTATGTTGCTTCTCAGTCTGCATAAGCTATGGAATTGGACCACCCTAATGGAGGTGGAGGTGGAGATTCATGCACGACATCCTCATTCCTTCAATCCTCTTCTTCACATACCTGAGGCTTACACTCCGAAAAGGGCTGCACCAGCTGTTCTATCCTAAAAAAAAAAAAATATCTGAAAAGTGTCCCACCTGGATAATCAAAAAGGTACTTTCAGTAGCAATTTTACGAACCTAATTCACTAGGTTGTCAATCGAATTCCTTTTATTGGTAGCTTCTTGTATTGCTATTGCTATTTGTCGCGTGTTTTCAACTGGCAATATGCTTGAATTCGCTGGCCAAGAGGCTGGTTGTCATCGTGAGCTCATTCAAAGTATAGAATGCTTCTCTTATTATATCACTGAAACCGTCCCGAGACAAGCATGCTTACAGTCGGGTTTTGATAAGACTGTTCGAACCAAAATAAACCTAGTTATTGTATACTTTGGTTGAGCGGTAACTCTTCGCTTTTATTCATTTGGAAAACATGATTGTAAATATCAGTCAGTCAAACGCGCGAAATTATTCAGGCAGATTCGGTTTATGACAGGAGAATGCCAAATACAACTCATAAATCCCACCCCTTACTATTCAGAGTTGGCAACTCGAGAACGTAACGCAAAAAGAAATTGTTATTTGAAGTACGTGATTCCTAGTATTGTCCTCGTCAAACGCATCAAGGAAACTGATAATTGCTGATGGATTCTGTTTATAACAAAGACAATCCACATAAAAACATTCATATATGTACAATAAAAGAGGAGAGAGAAAGGGAGAGGGGGAGGAGGGGGGGATGCATTGGCGTCGGTGCAATGACAAATACGATTCAATGGGTTTACTGACAGAAGCAGGAGATGGATTGATGAGGTAAAGAAGGGCAGGAAGCGTTATTGTGTCGACGAAGCGAACTGAATAACCGAAAGAGGAAGAGGAGGTGGAGACGTTGATGGTGGTGGTGGTTTCTGTTGAAGCACAGAAAAGCTACCACTATCTTGTGAAGATGGAATTCTTAAAATGTGAAACGCTGTTGTGCGTGTGACAGTGAGAGAGAGAGAGAGAGAGAGAGAGAGAGAGAGAGAGAGATGGAGAGAGGTGATGGGATAGACTATTTGCCTGTAATGGGTATGTGCTCTACAGATTAATGTGTTCCTTTGTCTCCAAAATTTAGGACACGACTTGCACCCTAAAGTTATTACCCCAGAACTTTCGATTCGAATATAATACCGTCCAACCCAACCATACACTTGGCTTAATGGCCAACCGGATAATTCCTATTGCACTTAAAAATCATGGAGGAGTGGTCAATAATTAGCTTCGACACCCAGAAGTTATCTTCCGGTTAAGAGGGTCAACCTCATCATCATTATCAGTTTGTCCAAAGGAGGTTCCTTTCCATTTTTAACCCGCTGCATGAAGGACCCGGTATAAACAAATCAAGGAGCTCTTCATCTACTTTAGTCTTACAGTCTCTAAATACGTGATGGAACGGTATGAATTTACAAAGATTTGGCTTTCAATGGGGCCATGATGGTCGTCATCATGATGGGTGTGTACACGGATCAACACATTTAAAAAAAAAAAAATAGCTTTTACAGTGGATGACTTGAACGTAGTCGGCATGAGTCAACATCCGCAATTACTATCTTTCATTGAAAACGCCTGCAACAGTTTTAACTCAAGCACAGTTGAAACCCTAGCCCTGCAACTTCCAATTTCAGCTTCTTCAGCTGAAGGCTAGGGTTTGGAGGTCTAGTCATAGCAGCAGCCCAACCAGCTAAGCCTGAAAAGAATTTAATAAGATGGTAAATCCATGCAGACAAAATCTAACAGCCAAACATGCTCTTCCTAAGATAAAGACATATGAGTCGGAAAGCTGAACAAAACCCTAGAAATAGAAATACGACGGACTCATTATAACTCCAACAATTAGATTGGGAACTCTGAACAATAAAAGACCTAGTTGAGAAACAAAGCGATTCTGTTTTCTTTTTTCTGCGGCAATTGCTATGCTTCCAGCCCAATACTTATGTGTCCAAACCAGATGACAAACTTTAAAATCAGATTTGCGAGCATGCATATGCTGTGACAAGAAGGATTAAATAAAGTTATATAGGACCTTTAATTCACGGATATATAGAAGAGCAAGACACTCGATCGTAGAAAGGAAATAACCTGAGAAGAGATCCAAACACTTGCCCAAACTGAACTCTTATGTCGACAAATAATGTCCTCGCTTGAAAAAAAGCTGGGGAACAGAAAGAGGCCGATCATCTCAGAAGCTAACCTTGTCAGAGAACAAAAAAATAGTAGGTGCATCTGGCTCAAAAACAATAGATATGGAACATGCATAGATTATGAAGTAAGATTTAGCTTGAGATGGAGTAGTAATCCATAGTTTCGGAACCAATTCAAACGTTCTTTGAGCAGTAACTAAAAACAAAGTAGCGAGGAGGTTATTGGGATAAGATAAACCCACATAAAAGTAAAGCACTAGCACTGTGAAGATTTCTTCTTTTCGAGAGAGAGATCCCTGGGTACGAAGGAAGGAGTAGAACTTACTCATCCATCTGGGATGGCATATCGCTAAGCCCTTGAAATGGGTCCAAATTGATTAACGCCATCCGTATGACTAGAGAAGATGCATGTAAAACAAGCTAAGACATGAAGCTGGCAAGAGTCATAAGTAAGTATGAGAGAGAGAGAGAGAGAGAGAGAGAGAGTTAAGAACACAAATGAACACAAATTCACCATTTACGAAATGATTAGCATGATGGCAACTTCCTGTACTCCCAAGTCAACCTGGCCTCTCGATCTTCTCTCGAATGAAGCCGATCGATTCGCAGCCTCCAAGAAGACTGAAGACTCAGTACCAAAAAGATAGAAAAATAGAAACGAAGAAGCAAATCAGTTGCCTGAACCCTAACCCCTGATTAGAGAGGAAGAGCACACATGAGATATCTATACATCAACTGCTGGGATCATAAAATCACGAGAGAAAAAGGGGAAGCCGCACAGTCAAAATACCTAACATCCTTACACAGAAGATGCGGCTTGTTGAGCGATGCCGACCGACGACAAGGGGGCAAATCGAGAGGACATACATATCATAAAGTACGAAGAAGCCATGAAACTCAGGATGGATAGCGCCACCTCCAAAAAAAGGTTTGAAACGGCGCTATCCCTCCTGAGCTTCACCGATTCTCCGGCACTGCCACAACACGGAAGAGGAAGAGAAAGCGACTGTACAGGCGTGCTAGTGGGTGGGTGAAGAAGGAAGGAGAAGGGTACGAGCGAATTTATAGTGGGAGGGGAAGGGACATAATTATTTTGAAACTTGTAACACAATTTTAAAAAACAAAATTTGAGAGTTTTAGTGGACGGACGGTTTTCACTCTCTTTTATTTATTATTTCTTCCCTGGATTACGCTGCACGCTGCCGACTACGACTACGCTCCTCCCTTCCTCTCTCCAGATACTTCTCCGGTATTCCCCCCCGCTCTCTCCTCTCTCTCCTTCTTAACGCCATCGATGGAATTTGAGGATGGACTCTCAAAATCTGATTCAAACTACGATATATATATTTACATTAATTGTTATGTATCTGATTCACGAACTTTAGTCTCGCACCACATGCCCCCTTATAGTCTTCCGTGACATAAACTCTTAAATTCTGTCACCATTGTTTCTTTCAAGGGTTTTTTCTTTTTTTTTTTAATATTCTATATTATATATAGAGAGGTTTTGATTTGCAATGCATAAAATTGCACGTAACACAAGGCGAATGAATGCATCAGGAATAACAAGCTTTATTAATCCAGGGCAAAAGGATATTAAAAATGCTAAAAATTATGTATAACGCTCACTATTATGTACAATGCATTTGATAACATAAATAAATTTGAAACATAAATAAGAAATTAAAAAAAAAAACGTTTTTGTTCTAGGGAAGTTTTCAAGAAACAAGTCTCTTCTCTTTTCTTTTCTTTCTTTTTTCTCCTCCTCCTCTTCTTCCCCTAGCCGATCGTTGGTCTCGGCAATGTCCGGTGATCAGCTAGATGAGGCTGGTGAGATCGCCCCAAGCTCCGTCCCAACTCTTAACGAAAACTTTTGGTACTAAAATAAGCGTCGTACATAATAAGCGTCGTACATAACTTTTGACACTTCTAATATCATTTTCCTTAATTTGAGTGAGCCCTTAGTAACAAACACTTTTTTTTGAGTGGATCCTAAATTTCTAGGCGCATCTAGTATTAGCAATGGCCATATGGACTTACATGATCGCAGTAGTTGACATAGTTCTTCTCTTTCAACGATGCTTGATTTACACAATGGCACAATAAATTCCCATCTTATTCATGTCAAGTCAGTATTTGTATTCCTAACATTGCCTTTACAAGTAAAAATAGAAACCGGATACCCAAATTTAAGAGGTGGTCGAAGATCACACGGCCCTTCCTGAAGTTTCTCCCATTTTCTTATGGCCTAATACCTAGAAAACCTCTAATTTTAACATTTGTCTTAATTTTACTTTTTATCTCATAAAAGCTCTCAAAATTTTGGTGAAGTTCTAATTTTATCATAAACCTTTTTTTCCTCATAAAAAACCATCAACTTTAGGTCATATTTCCCAATTCTACCCTAAATATTTTTTTGTCCTATGAAAAACCCTCAACTTTAGGTCTTATCTCAATTTTGCTCTAAACTTTTTTTAGTCTCATAAGAAATTACAAACTTTTACTTGAGTCACAAATCTGCCCCATTAACCCTTCGTCCAAAATTTCTCATTGACAATTGAGACATGCATAACTCCCAAGCACAAGCTATTTGAGTGTCCCAAGCGCAAGCTCTCTGACAGCGAGAGATGAAACATTCTCCAGCACAAGATCAACGAGTGCAAAATCCCTAAGGGCGATTTTGAGGGAGGGTTAATGGAAAGCAGATATAGGACACAAGTAGAAGTTGGTGATCTTTTATAAGACAAAAAAATTAGTTTGAAATTGAAGCTGGATCTAAAATTGAGATTGTCTTATGAGACAAAAAAATGTTTGGAATAGAATTGGTACTAGACCTAAAGTTAAGAGTTTTTAATAGGACAAAAAGAAGTTTGTGGTAGAATTGGGATAAGACCTAAAGTTGGAGGTAATTTAGGGTATTAGGCCTTTTTCTATTAGAGATTAGTACACTGAAAGCCATAAAACTTGTCGTGAAAATGTAATTAAGTCCTAAAACTTTCAAAAAGTGTAATGAAGTTCTAAAACTTATCATGAGTGCAATCAAAAGTGCAGTGAAGTTCTATCCTCAAAGTACGATCAAAAGTAGAACAAATTTGGCCAATTTAATAAGTTTTGAAGCTAGATTGTACTTTTTGAAAAATTTATGACTTAATTGTACTTTTTAAAAGTTTTAGAATTCAATTGCATTTTCGCGATAAGTGTTAAGACTTTCAATACACTTATCCATTTTTATTACATTGGAAAGTTCTTCATGAACCTTGTTAAGCATATCATTCACCTTCCAAGACATAAACTATATATAACTAGCTAAAATTAGTCCATTCTTAGTCCATACATTAAGAAATACACCGCCGTTTAGTTGTTTGCCTAATAAATGCATTAGATATTTTCTTTTATAAGGTCTTGTTAACAAGTATTTCTCAGATATTTGCTTCAATGAGGAAATGTACAGTTTTGAAAGCATTTATTATATATTTCATGGACATAATCACATTGAAAATTGCAATACTCCCTCATTTGGTTGCGTAACGAGTACCCCAAGATCACTTTTTAATAAAGTGATATTTCCTAAAATCATTGGCGTGCCTAGGCAACGATTTTCAATATGGGCACATAGCTCATGCCCACCCATCGATCATTCCTATTAGATTTGTAAGTGAAATGTTACTTACGGCTTTCACTATAGTTGTTATTTAGTTGGAAAAATAAATCCAAAAACTAATGGAAAATTATAAAGGATCAAATATTTGGGCATTAGTCTTTGGTTTTGTTTGTTTCGCAAAAAATTAATGATTTGGAAAATATTTTCTTAAAAATGATCACTCGTATCTCTTAAAATATTTAGTCAATAAAAAACGTTTTCGTTATTGATAATTTATGTCTATATATCTCTCTGTGGATAATGATTTTTTTTTTGTTCACTCATTTTTGTAAATGATCATTTTTAGGAAAATGTTTTTCAAATAATTTATTTCTCGGAGACAAACGAAGCCTTAGTTTGTTGCAAGAGTAAACACTTCTAATCGTTAAAAAAAAAAAAATCTTCCAAATAATTCATTTTTCAAGAAACAAACAAAACATTAGTTCTATTATGAGAGTAAATTTAATTGCTTAAGCATTTCCATCATATGGGGGTTTTGACTGATACTAAATTTAAAATAACTATTAACTTTATAGCGAATAACTAATGTCAACTTGGACTCTACTTAGCACTATTGGTTAGTTGACTTAATTGAATGTTCACAAAATAGCTAACGCTAGAATTGAGATGGTTGTGTGGGCTTGGGCAAGCCAAGCTAGGCGGTGGAATCAAAACCTATAGATTATCATGGAAATGATAATCTTATTGAGAGTTGGTGTCATTGCTATTGGTGATTGACATTTGCTGCTATTCAAGTGAGGACATTAGATTCTATCGGATATATTAAGACTCATGATGGTTGATGATATATTTGGAAGTTTGTTTGTGATATTTTCTCAATTGAGTATTTTATGTAACAAATGCATCACCCGTGAGCAATCAAATTTTGCAGAAGAGCTAATCGACTGGGAATTTAAGTAGTTTAGTAGAACCGTGTCCTTTAGGTGATTGGGAGATCTTGTCTTCTAACATTTCTCCAAAGGTACTTCGGCATTTTGTCCTGTGGATGTACTCACGGATGCACGAAATGGGTGTTAGACATCAACCTGATTTGACAACAACCGGCCTGCCTAAGAAAGTAGAGAAAGTAGCATCGGGTACTCAAGAAAGAAAAGACAATTTCAAGCGAAACTCTTGGTTGATTGGTTGAGTCTGACGGCTTTTTTAATCCGGCGGTCCTCGTTTTGCAAGCACGGAATCAAATGGAGACTTGTCGAACTCCAATGTCCTACAGCTCAGCAGCTTATCACGTCGATTTATACGAGCATGAGATTAGCTGGCTTCTGCTGGTTCGCGTTTATTTAAGTGAATGAGTTGGAGGGATCTACTTCCTTATCAGCCTTCGGCGATGCATTGTATGAATTTCGCGGAACTCAATGACAAGTCCAGCCATTTGTATAAGCACACAATCACCCGCTCTTCCTAAACGATTGCTTCTAAGAACGATATAAAGGCTTCTAAATTGCAAGGGATTGATCATTCTCCTTACAATGAGTACTTTTCTCGCACTCTAGACTAATTTTATTTCGAAACTGGTGAGTTATACTCACGCCATTCAATACTTTGGATGTTGTCTAACAAAAGAAACAATTCATTAAAATAGTTTTATTGTTGCAAATCAATAATTGTGAAAAATTCTAACATTTTTTTTAACTCTTCCCATTAAGTATTTCCTTGAAGGAAATTGTTAAATATCTTCTCTCAATATTACAATAATTTAGTTAATTACATATAATGTATTTATACTCTATACAACAACACAATTAGGAATTCTATAACTGTTACATATCAAATCCCTAAATATTACATGGATATATAGTTTGAACTCAAAATTCCGCTTTATTTCGTTTGACAGAAGAAGACTCATATGAAAAATAGGATAATATTCTACCAAATAGTTTAACTCAAATACATATCCCATTTTCAAAGATGTGAAAATTCATCCCGTGCATTAGAGGGTGAGACATTGATTGATTACCTACTTCTTTACCGTATATTGTGATTTTGTTTATTTCTAATTATGTATGAAAATTGATAAATATCTATAATCAACTCAACTAAGAGTTGGTCATGCAAAATTTGTTGGTAACTTAATAGCATTAAATTTGGTGATCACACTAATTAAGGTTGGTAATTTATAAAAGGGTGGTAAATTAATTGGGTTGATAAGCAAGACAGAACAAAGGTTGGTAAATAAAAATTTTGGTAAATTTTAAAAAACCAAATAACCATTGGTAAGTAACTCAAATTAGACTTGGTAAATGAAACTGGCCGTAGCCGAATAAGAGACAAAGCGGTAAATCCCATGACTAAAATTATAAGAATTTCTAAATTTGAGGAGTTCGTAAGAGAGACAAATACATGTTGGTATATGATAATGAAAGTTGATAAATTAAAAAAATTGAATGAGAGTACGTAATCAAAAACTAGTTGGTTCATAATCGAAACAAAGTTAGTACTCACTCAAATAGATATCGGTAGACTCACATAAGAGTTTCTACATTAACGTGTTGGTTAAAAAAAAAAGTCGATAAATTGTAAACTGTCAAAACAAATTGGTAACTTCATAAAAATGTAATTAGTTTATAGGGAAATTGGGTGACCTGTGACTTTTTTCTTTCAACAGCTTTCGATACTTACCAATTTTTTTTCCAAAACTCTAACTGTACGGAAAAATATCCATTTTTCTAAGAGAACAATAGAGTGGTCCTCACGATTCTTATTGTTACAATATCCTGAACTCCCTGCAGAAGTTCAAACCATGATAATACTTCTCGTCTATGAGGATGTTTTGTTTTCTAATATTTTCTTTTTCTTTATACGTGGTTCTTGTGATTTAGAAACTAATCAAAGAAAGATCCTTATGGATGTTAGGTACACAAGTCATGTAAAACATTGAGGGGATTGAAGTGAAATTCTGAATTCGATACTCTAAGGTACTCAGAACATCAGAACTCAACCGGGAGAACATTACCTTGCAAAAAGAAGCTTCTAAATCGAGATGCTTGTCCATCCCTCTCGACTCACTCAATACTTCTTGTCAAAAGTCGTATTGGGCTCTATATGACCTCGACCTTCTGGGGTTTTCCCCCTGTCGGCATCGCTTATCCAACGAAAACAAAAGGAAAGTCAACCACCGTGTCGTATAGTTTGTACGCGTTGTGATTGTATTAGGGTGTATAATGAGAAGCTGCTATAGAGGTCATCTGGAGAGCGTTCAGACATGGCCAAGTTGCACCACCAACCCCATGAGATGGATGGTGGGGTGGGTGGTGGATCACATCCATCAAGATACACACCAACATTTGACTATCTGCGTATCAACAACACTGTTATCTTCTTGATTCCACGATCGTTTCATCCCCGACATGAGCAGAAAGTCATGCCCCCATGTATGACATCCAAACCCATTTCTGCACGAGCTGCCTTCAACTCGCACCCTTTTCCTTTTCTTTTCTTGCTTCTAATATACGTTTTAACCGACACACGTAAGCCTTCCCATACTCGTAGAAAATAGACAGATTCCCACAATGATTTTAGCTTCTTCTGCCTTCTTTTTTCACCTCGTTCTTCCTGCTAGTTTTCCACGAGCGGATTTCATCTAATCTCCGGAATGGGTCCGGGAGTCAAACTGGCATAAAAAGTCAAATCTTTGCCCTTCATTACACCAGCATATCACTCGTGGGTTCAACTTTCTAGAATCCGGATCGTGTATGCTATCATCATGACTTAATGATCTCTTTTCAGTCGGCAAGACGAGCCTCTTCACCTCGCATTATTGCTCTCGTGGAAACAGCAATAGGGTTAGCAATTCACGGTCCTCAATAAGTGACTCCTCCGTGCGAACATATCGTTTTCTTAATTATTCTCCGAGCAGTCATCACATTTTCGTGACTTTCCTAATTACATCCCCCCCTTTCTCTGTAGATTCATTCACCTAGAGAAGTCGCTGATCTCAGCTTGTGCCAAAGAACAAAACAATCCATTAAGACAATAAATAATTAACTATATAATATTTTTTATATTCATAGCAGAAAGTGAATGATCTAATCTTATAAACTAGTAATTAATACAATATTGCAAGATTATCATTATAATGGCTAAAGAGGGAGGGAAAGGAGAAGGATATTACAGATCTTTAAATGATGGTTGAAATAAGCACGATACAAGACGGTTATCAATAGGCCATTGATCACATAGATCTGGGGCTATGATAGAGAAATAGCTACCAATGCAAGTAAACGATGCAATGATGTGATAAATTTTGCATTGGAAAACACTACAATTGAAGTGTGGTGGGTTTGTATCGTATCTATTTGATTTGAACTTGATTTAAAATATTTAAAATGACATTGTTGATTGCACTATGGCTTTTATGGCGGTAAGTGATGATAGCTGTACAAGTTGGATATTCTATGCAGGGGTATGACATTCCCAGAATGACGAAAATGCTTAGATTAGATTATTTGAGGGGTTTGACAATGGGAATATGGACTCTCTGGGTCCGAAGAGTACAGTTTTATTTTCCCTTGGCATGGTTTACATTTTCTGGATGTGCTTTTGTATCGAGATCGTCATCAGAAATGGAGGAGATGAACGGAGGGTTAAAAAGGGATGCAGCATCCATCACCAATAATGGAGGAGCAGCTAAAGAAAAGAAGAGCGATAAGGTTTCACCTAGGAATTAGAGCTGTACAGCCTCTGTGGATAGTGAAGTTGACAGCAGAATCATCTCTTATTAGTGCAATTAGTTCTGAGATATGACCGGGCATCGAATGCCTGAAATTTCTCTTATCAGGGGGAGGTATTCTGGTCATAATTGTCGGATATCTTGCTCGTATCATTTCCTTGACCCGTCTTCTCTTCTCCTTACGCATATTCTGATGAATCTATCGTGAACTTGAATCGTTCGTGGTGTCCTCACAGTTTACAGGTCACTGGTCCTACCGCATATTGATGATAATTGTGCTCCTTTTCTGCTACAGATGAATATGCCCGAGAGCCTAGGCCCCTATGTGTCGAGACGGGAATGGCAAATGCCCGCACATAGGTCTCGACTCAGAATCTTCAACTTTTTGTTGTGCACGTTCCATCAAGAATTAGCCCTTCTTATTGCCTCACAACGATTGATAGCTAAGTTCCTACCCAAAAATCTTGAAACAGATGGGTGCAATCAATACTTGTACCAGCGATTCTATATATTATCATCTCGGTCTTTGAGGTGACGTGGCCACTGGAATTCTAATGATGATGCGTCTATACAGACTTTGCTTGTAAGAACTTTTATTTTATACAACCTATTTTGGAGAGATGAAATTCATCGTAAAGTAATGGATCTGCAATTATTAGCCTAACTATTCGTCCAATTTCATTTTGAATCCTCTTCATAAGTTACATGGGAGAATTACTCAATCAATCTTGAACCTATAGTACGTCTACTGAGCTCAGTCTTCAACTTCCTAGTTTGTCTAATGTAATGCTAAACTTTTTAATAATTATTTGATGAAGTTTTTATAGTCGATTTTAGCCTAAAAATACAAATGTGACGTCAGTTATCGCTTGTTGTGTTCATGAAACAACCGAGATTTGACATGTACAATTCTAGCAAAATTGTATCGTTTTTATTTTTATTTTTTGAACTTTCCAGATTTTTTCTTTCTTTTTTCTTTTCTTCCCTTTTACTCTACTAACAACATTCTCCTACTGTTTCAACTCACAACCTTAGGTACTTATTCATTTTCATTGTGGAAATAAAGAATCAAACAATAAAATAGATAGAGTAAGAAAATAGATTGGACCCTAGAATTATATGGTTTGATTAGTGTGACCTACTCCAACTGTAGATCAAGCAATACAATAGATGTTACAATCACACTTAAGTTATTTAAATACTTTCAATGTTTTCCAGCCCAAGTCACATTATAACTCACATATTGTTTAGCCAAATAATTTCTCACGACATAATCTTTCAATCTTACAAAGGACTTATGAAATATCTTAACACAAGATTTTCATGTCTATAATAACTCGAGATGTCATTCACAAGTACTAGCTCATTTTGCATACTCTTCACAAGAAATCACACTTCTTATATATAAAAGAGATTTGGGTCCAAAATAGGAAACCAATTCAACTAGGTAATTACTTAAATAGAAAACAACCTTCAACAAGGAAACTTATTCAAATCAGGAAAGTTTTTCTTTTGAGCTAAAACTTGAGACATTTTCAATAATCTCCACCTTAACTTGATGTTTAAACCAAGGCACAGTCATTGAGCTGGAAAATGAGCTTTGCTCCTAATCTCCCATAGCCCTTTATTGGCTCCACTGTCACAAATATCTTCCAAGTCCAAGTCACGTTTGAATTTTGTTATTACCATAGATATCATCATAACACTAACTCGACCTACACCTTTAACTGCTCCATAAAGATTTTCTGACACAATCTTTGTAATTACAGACAAAGCAAAACCATCATTGCATCCCTATTTGTCAAAGGATTGAATATGCACTTTGTCTAACTTAGCAATAATATCAATCGTTAGCTCTACGGGTTTTACCTCGCTATAAGCACCATTTGCATCGATTACTTTGTTAAAATCCTCTGCCTCAAAAGTCTTTTATTACAACTCCACCTTGAGCTGGACACCATTTAGATAACTCTTAGCTAGTATTACTAGAGACTCGTCAAGCCTAACTTCATTGATAATGAGTGAATTTAATTTCAAGCACCAAAACCGATAGCCCCAATCTTCTTGTGCATAATATAGGAATATGCACTTTCTTGCCCTCCCATCAAGCTTACTATCACTCACTTGAACATAATATGGGCAACTAAATATTATAAAAAAGGAATAATTAGCAGATTTAGCCGACCACACTTTTTTGAGAGTCCGACATCTAATCACAATCGATGAAGATCTATTCACTAGGCAACTCATCATACTAAGCGCATCTGCCAATTTTTTTTTTTTTTTTTTAAATACTAGCATTAGATAGTATTTTATGTGTGACGCCCCAAAACATCACGCATGACATATGTCTTTTACAATTAATACATATAATTATTTTGAGTATGCCGAAGCACAATAGAGCATTCACAATATCCCATACAAGACATCATATGAGTTTAATAATATACATGTCTTCAACTTTATACAAATATCAATATTACTACCTATACAACAATCAAACAAAACACTAAAACTAAAGTTTTAGGAAGGGTCGGGGGTCACCTATTATCAACACACCATTCCTACTCCCCAAATCTTGCATGTACAATTTATTCATCTTTAATTAAACATCAATATTACTACCTATACAACGATCAAACAAAACACTAAAACTAAAGTTCTAGGAAGGATCAGGGTCACCTATTATCAACACACAACTCCTACTCCCCAATCTTGCCTGTACAAAAGTCAAGTCATACGCTATGGATTGACAACCTTGCCCATCGAAGTATTGCCGTTATCATCTAACCCCCTCAATGGTCCAACCAACTTATCGTCGATATTCTATTACTAAGCAATAAAACAATGGAGAATCCACTCTTGAAGCCCCATATTGACCCATATGATGGAACTATATTTAGTATAAATTGGCCTATTTAGTTATAAACACATTTTGGCATTCACAATTAAAGTGCATGAGAGCTCCAAAAAGCACTAGTGGTGGGAGATTTATCCTAAATGACTAAAAAATAAGGAGTGAGCCAAAACCCAGTAAATAAAAACTCTAAGTCTAAGGTAGAATATCAACTTACCACTTCACTTAGTACCAGCAAATAATGTGAAGCAATACAAAATAACCATGCAGGATGAGTGTAGAGTAAATGCATTATCGTTTTTATCTTTATATGCCGATGGAAACCAATCATAACATTGCATAAGATTATTCACTCAAATACATGACGAGAACTAATTACGTCTAACCAAGTTTATAATACTCTTAGTAACATGAGTACGTGCTCCTCCTTTACTTTCACTTACTGAAGCAACTAGCACGGTTTTACCAAATTCTCTTCTACAAATGTCCTCACTTATAACCAAATCTTAAACACCATCAAACATCTAGCTTGTTGACCTAAAGAAATTATTAACGACAATGACAATAGTATTACAAGTATGAGGTAACGAGAATAATAGAATCAAAGCATGTATCTCATCTTGAAAATTAATCTCAATTGACTAACAATCACATTAAATCATTAGACCTTGTTGATCACAAAGAGTTTCTCATATATGTTCAACGGGGCCTTAATCAAAGTTACATTGGTCTTCTTTTTCACAATATTAAACACTAAGTTATTGACCAACATCAACCGAATAACATCTAGCACTTGTCTATTCAACAATCCCCATTTAGCTTGCTTCTTCAACTTTGGTTTCTACCTATACAGGGGTTAGTGCAAATTGCTTTATTACGGGTAATAAAAATTAGCATCTTCTTGAAGCTAAAGTCTATCCTATCATATCCATTGATTCTCCCCTTTCCTTCTTCTCTTGCCACCAATTCATTTCAACTTAGCTAAGCCTTGCTTTGATACCAATTTTTGTGGAAACACGCACTCAAATAGTAAAATAGAAGAGCAAGAAAATAGATCAGACACTAAATTTACGTGCGTTAGTTAGTATACCTCCGTTCATGGGGAATGTGTTAAAAAATTCCACCATAGATCATATGAACAATGGAGATTACAACCACACTTGAATCCTTCAAACATCTTTGGTGTTTCCCATCCCCAATTACATTC
Source organism: Eucalyptus victrix (assembly GCA_016097545.1). Classification (NCBI taxonomy): domain Eukaryota; kingdom Viridiplantae; phylum Streptophyta; class Magnoliopsida; order Myrtales; family Myrtaceae; genus Eucalyptus; species Eucalyptus victrix. Next base: position 39,547,782 of record CM027836.1, on the reverse strand, counting down.
AATAACTTACACTATGATAAGTCCCACAATTACTCACGGAATAAGCTCTCAATCTCACGAATGAATTAAACAAAATCTTAACACAAAATTTTCATGACTTAAAACACTCGGAGTGTAATTCACAAGTGCAAGTTCCTCTTGAATACTCTTCACAAGAAGTCACACTTCTTATATATACATGAGATTTTGATCTAGAATAGGAAACCCATTCAACTAGGTAACCACTTAGGTTAGAAACAAACTCCAACTACGAAACTTATTTAAATTAAGAAAGTTTCTTTTTCAAGCTCAAATTTGAGATATATTTTACACTTTTCACACCCAATCTTGAGTTCATGTTCATGCGCAATCATCAAGCCCCACATGCAACCCGTCATTGCCTACTTGAAAGAGTTGGCATCCAAGGCTTCAAGTTCAGGCTTTTCGAATTCGTTTGAGTCAACCTCCCGGTCATGCCTCGACAACGGAGCTCCGAATTTTAGAAAGGACGCCCATGCCGTCGCCTTGGGACCCTTCGAGATCCCCATCCTCTTCCTCCCTATTCTTCACGTTCTCAAACTCTAATCCCTCCTCCCCATTGCTCACATACGAGTCAATCACAACATTCAAAGAGAAATTTCCGTTGATTTCAAAGTTGTGGAGGCTCCAAGTTCTACGCCGTCATGACCAAGATGTTCACTGGTAAGTGGCTCTGAGGTCTGGATTGATGTCAAGGTGGTGGCCTGGAGATGACCAATATAGGAAACGAAGGAAGAGGAATATGATGTAGGATGGCCGGCGAGAACTAGACATCCACGTCAACATTTTCAAGTCAAGTTAACCAAAATAATTACATTTAATTTTGTACAAAGATTTAGGGATCACATTGACAAAATTGGACTATTTAGGACTGATATAAATAGTTCTGCTAAATTAATCACTCTATGTACATCTATACAAATTAATATTCGTGGTTTCACACTATGGCACTGGCAAAGACCGCATGAAACAGCATCTAATAAAAATCCGGCTCTTCCCCAATCGCGGTGTCGATGAGAACATATGGATTCCCGACAATGAGAGAGGCTTCGACACTTTCTGGAGTTAGTCAAGGACACCTCCAATCATTTTTTGAGGAATAATCGGAGATGTCGCAAAAGCAGCGCTTCCAGGAAAAGCCATTGGCTTGCCATCTTATCCATAGTTATTGGAGAACATCATTTTCCTCTTATGCGTTGCATCACATGATCAGATTGAAGCTATCATCCTGATTCCTCTCTCACCAAGATTGGGGGAGGCGGCGATCAACTTGTGCGGCCATCCCGATTTGTACTCAACAAAAAAAGATCAAAAGCAAATGTACACATTTGGTTATACAAAGAAAGATTGTTTTATCTTCTCTCAAATGGATTCATCTGGGAAAAAAAAAAGAGTAGTAGTTTGAACACGTTAAATCAACTGTATCATTTTGAAATTAAATTATTCAAGAAGCAGCAAAAGGAAGTTCAACACTTCATCCTAGAAATGGCAATACTAGAAGTTTCATGTTTGGATGGAAACAACTAATTACCTAAATTGGATTACAAATATATGAAAGTTCTAATAATAGAATCCTTATTCTTTGAGTAGTCCAGTGAGCGGTCATAACAATTTAATTGCTGTCATGATCACGCAGGCTGTTTCTTCAATATTCCCCAAAGACAAAAGTAACCCTCTTAATTTCAGGTGAGTATTAAAGTTACCTTTTTTAAGTGAAATTATCTTTCGGAGAAGTAAGAAGTTAAAAGTGCTGCCGAGTTAAATTAACCCTTGAAAACCAATCAAACCATCTTTCTTTCGTCTGCTTTACTTTATATGATGTCGAACTCTGCCCTATCATGGAGTCAACTGAGTTCACACCGTAGAGACAAATTTTGAGGTGGTATGAAATCTTTGGTGGTTAGTTTTACAATAGAATAGTCATGATTGTTAATTTTCAAGCAAAAGTTATATTTTAGCGATCTCTAAGCAATAAGATTGAACTCCACGAGGATCACGTTACCTTGGGATCGACGAACTTCTCTTTGAATGAAGCAAAATTCAATTGGAAAGATGCCCAAAAGAAAAAAAAAAAAATGGGCCTCTTGGGTTTGAAATGAATACATTTATTTTCAATTGTATGGAAGTTTTAATATGCTCTTGTATTTAATGTTTGTATGGTCTATGGAGGTTCGCAACGCAAGGTTAGCTTTTCGAGTAAGGAGGACTTCATTGATCGTGTGAGGAAGTATCTTCTGCCCCGAGGGTATGTTGTGTCCTTAGGGATCGTAAAGATGAAGACCAACTTAAGAGGCCAGTTCATGAGTTGAAAGATCAAATATTAATAATAGCTACTAAAGGCATGTTTGGTAACATTTCTATTTAAAAATTGTTCCAGAAAACAGAAATAGAAAAAAGTATTTCTATTCTAGGGAACAATTTTTGAACAAAAAAACGCGTTGGTAAACTTGTTCCGGGAAAAAAAAAAAATGAATAGAAACACGTTTGGTAAATTTGTATAATTTTTTATTTCTTTTATTTTTAAATATTTTTATTTTATTTTTTTCTATTTTCTTTCTTATTTATTTTTCCTTTTTTTCCTTTTTTTTTTTCCTTTTTTTTCTTCTTTTGGCCGATCACCGACCTTAGCCATGGCCAGCGACTAGCCGATGGGGCCGATGGCCTTACCTAGCCACAACGAGGCTCATTGGCCCCCGGCGAGGCCGAACTTGCCCAGCAGCCGGCGAGGCTTGATGTTGCCGGGCCATTGCCAGGCGACACCGACCCGGCAGTGGCCTGGTGAGGCCGAGCCTCGCCGCCCACTGGGTGAGTTCAGCCTTGCCGGATTTGGGCGAGATCAAGCTTGCCTAGCTTAGCCTCACCAGATCTGGGCGAGACCGAGCTCGCCTAGCCAAGGCAAGGCCGAGCTTCGCCAGGGGCTGGCGACGCTCGGTCTCGCCGGGGGCCGGCGAGGCTCTGGCGAGGTCGCCGGCCCTGGTTGAGACTAGCGATCAGCCAAAGAAAAAAGAAAGAAAAAAGAAGAAGAAAAGAGAGAAGAAAATTGAAAGTATTCCTAAATTTTGTTCCAGAAACAAGAAACAACTTTTTTTTTTTGTTTCTTGTTTTTGTTCCAAATGTGTTTCTTGGAAAAAAATAATTTTGGAACAAAAACGCAAACAAACACGTTTCTGTTCCTTTTTTATTCCCATGAACAAAAAAATTGTTTAAAAAAAAAATCAAAACAAACACAGCCTAAGGGTCTACATGGTAAAAAGTGTTTCTGTCCCCATGAACACAAATTTTTGTTTTTTTTGTTCTTGGGAACAAAAAGGAATAGAAACGTGTTTGTTTGCGTTTTTGTTTCAAAATTATTTTTTTGTTCTTAGAAACGCATTTGGAACGGAAACAAGAAGAAACAAAAAAAAAAGTTGTTTTTGTTTCTTGTTTCTAGAACAAAATTTAGGAACACCTTTTCTCTCTCTTCCATTTTCTTCTCTCTTTTTTCTTCTTCTTTTCTTCTTCTTTTTTCTTTGGCCAGTTGCTGGCCTTGGCCATAGCCGGTGACTCCGTCGAGGGCCAACGACCTCGCCGGAGCGTCGCCGGCCCCTGGCAAATGAAGTGAACGTATTTCTTAATAGCAGTGAAGAGAATTAACCCAAATGTTTCCTTCTTGTTGGGCTTGTTATTGTAAAGTAAACGTAAGTGTAAGTTTGGTTTGGCTTTTGGGAAAAGTTTTTGAAAAAATGCAAGTGTCTTTAGATTAAAGGGGTTTAGCAAAATGCAAGTATTTGAAAATTTGTATTTTAAAAGTGTGATTTTTATTCAATTTTCCCATGTAGACTTATCTGGGGCCTAAGGCCTGTAGAAATATAATTGCATCTCTCCAAAAAAATTTTAAAAAATTGCCAACAGTATTTGCATTTGTCCAAAGGGCTATGAAGCCCAAATGCCCTTGGCAAAGCAGTTTCCAAAGCCACTCAATATTGCAAGAGTTATCTAGACTTTTTTTTTTTTTTTTGTCGGTAGAGTTATCTAGACTTGGCCCACACTTTAGTGGTTATGTTTGTTGGGGTAATTACTGCCTCAAGAATTTTTAGAGTCGTAATTACCTGCCCCTCGATATCTCAATTTTGGCACGAGTCCTCATAACGTTTTCAAATTAGTCCTCCTAGTTTTCGACTCTACTCACATTATTACCTGAAGCTAAATTTCGATGTCCCCTACCAACGTTTCTTCCCTTATTTCTCTTCCATCTTTTTTTTTTGGTTATGGTTGATATCTTTCGATTTTGCAATTACTATAAGGGAAAGATAGCCACGAATCTCAAAAGATCAGTAGGCATGGAATTGTGTAGCAAATATGCGGGCAAACTTTAATTCTTATCGTGGAATGAAGATTTTCCCCTCAAGTTCTTGTCAGCAACAGTGTCATGTGACATCGAGTGATCAATTTTCAATTGAAAATGTGGCCAAGTCAACTTTGGAGGATTTTGAGATCGATTTGAAAGCATCAAGGACCTTCATGTCAATATTGAGATATTGAGGGGCAAGATGCAACCACCCTAAAAATCTAGAGGTACTTAATAATTTTCCCAGCGTTTCCGTGTAAGAGTTAATTAGAACCTTATAATTTGTCTATGTTTAGGAAGTTAATATTATTTAATATTTTTCTAGAATCTGCATTCCCAGGCTTTTTTCCAGATTGCATTTATGGTTCTGTTACTCTATTCGCATCAGAGTTTATACCTTATAAAAGTCATAGTGCTCGAAATTCATATATTCAGATGAATCTGGCATATTTCAAAGTAGTATGACATAAACTATGTTACGAGTGAATATTTTCATGGAAAATATGATAACCGCTATCTAACACATCATTGTTTTTTTTATAAATAAAAAATCAAGCTTAAGCTCGAGCAGTCATGGTCCGAACCCCTTTAGTTCAGTCCAAGCCAATTCTCGAATAAATATTTGCTATGCCTTCAAACTTGACATGGAAATTCCAGGCTTGGGTCTCCTCAATCGCTTCGAAAGTGCCCCCAAACCAAACCTAGTCTGTCCGGCTCATCCTCACATGGCCCGAATTTTTTCTTGAGCAGCCTTCTTTCAATTTTTAGTTGATTTCTTTGTTCCCATGTTCTTCTTCCAAAATGACATTAGGAAAATAGGAGGGCTAATTGCACACAAAAAAAAAAAAAAAAAAAAAATTGCACTTAAGTATAAAACTCATCCTCATTTTTTTAAAATCTTGAATTTGCATATCCTCCAACCCGAAAAAAACACATTTACCCAAAAGTTCGTAACACTTATCTCTTCCTCCCCAGTTTGGTCCAAGTCACAGGTCGCCTAACATTCTGTCGCGACCAATTTTTCGGGGATGAACCACCTAAGGTTTGGCTAATGGATTGGTAAGCCTAAACTTAACTCGGACTCTCTCAAGCCCATACCAATTTGCGACTTTAGGTTCAAGTTTTTTAACATGCAATTGATTTTTAACTAGGAGTCGCCACTAATCTATTTTTGGTGGGTCGATTAGAAACCCAAGTAAAGTAATGGGAGATTTACTTTACTTCTACGAACCAGAGATTATGGGTATGGGGACTTGGTTACACTAGATTTCTCTAATGCCCTTTCGGTACCATTCTTTAAATTTCAAAAATGTTTTTGCAGGCAGTTTGAATTGATTTTAAATTCTAACATGTGAGGTGACCATGCAGGTGCGCAAACCACCAATTTAACACTCAAGAAAGCAAATGAATAAATTGCAGGACTTACCTCATAGCAATGAAAGCATCTGCGTTGTTAGATCAGAATTCACATCAACAACCCTAGATATGATTTCTAATTAACACACAATTTCTTTTTTTTTCTTTTTTTTTTTCACTTAATTAATGAGAATCATGCTTTATGCAATGCATGTCACTAATTTAACATGAGATGATATGACATGGCAACATGACTTAGCTATATGACCTAAGCATTATGACATAAATAAGCATGTAGTCTATCCTGAAGCATGAGATGGATTTATTCTAAAAATAATTTTTTTTGTATTTTCCATGAGATTCGAAATTAAAGAAATGCAACACTTAAATATGCAATCTAAATTAATCTAATGACCTAATTCTAATGACGGGCAATTTCTAATTAAATGAACCTAACAAAAATCACTAAATGACGTGCATTGTATGAAACTAATTCTATATGACGTGCACAGGATTTTTATTTTCCTAATAAGCATGCAATCTATTTAGGAGAAATTATCTAAACCTATAATATGCAATCCTAACATGCAATGACGTGCAAAGAATGCCCTAATTCTACATGACATATGCATGATATTTTTATTTTTTTTTATAAAATTCGAAATTTAAAATTGCCACATAACTAAACATGCAACTTAAATTAAAGAAAAAACTAACATCCTCAACGAATGCATTTTTTTGGATTTTTCATTTTTTCAAAATTCGAAATAAATAAATTTCCTATTCTAATCATGCAAGATAACCCTAAAACGAGGAAAATTCTAAAACAAACCTAATCTAATTAGATTTTTTGGATTTTTTCCTTTCTTTTATGGGAGCAATCAAAATAATATATCAAGCACAGCACGGCAACAAATTAGAAGCAAGATATCATCCATGTCCATTTTGGAAATAAATTGACGAATCGTATCTCGTGCATGAGATCGGATTGACCAATTTCAAATAAAATCGCGATTCGTATCTCGAGCGTGAGATCGGATTGGCGATTTTTCCGTGCGATTGCGAGTCATATTTCGAGCGTGAAATCGGACTATCAATCGTATGCACGTTTTGAAAGTAGGAAAATTTCCTAATTCATGAGAGATCAAGAGATCTCTTGGATATGGCAATATCAATCAAACATTCAAAGAAATATTGCGATACGCAACGAGATATATGAAAATCAAATTGATCAAGAGTCTTACCTAATTCAAGGATATTCTTTCCAAATTTGGACCAAGCGCAATTGGACCGGGATCGCAACCGGCTCCTTGACAGTGAATGGCGGCAAGCGTTATATGCATGGCGACGATGCTTCACGGTGGTATGGTTGGTGGTGACGGATGGCTCACGGACTAGGACAGCAAGGCATGGCTGGACTTTCGCGGCTGCTCATGGCATGGCCTATAATGACGTTGCGAGGATGGCGGCCAAAGATAGTCTGGCTATTTTTCTTCACTGAGATTTGCACATCGCCACTCGCCCAAGCTGCTCACGCTCATCTGGCCAAAGAAGATTCTTTTGCATGCATGAAGTAAAATCACAAAGAATCACACGTGTTATTGTCCGATCTAGACAACATGCAAAAAAAGATAAATTCACCGCTTGGAATTATTCAATCAAGATTCTAGTAATTCTTTTGATCGTGAACTTTAGGCTCGCCAAACGGGTCAGCGAATTCGGCACAGCAAGGGGCTGACCAATTACCTACAAAACAAAACAAAAACTCAGTCGTCCTGCTCGATCTGGGGACGGGCTCAATAGTGGTGCAAAAATCAGCAGGTGCTCGACGATTGCGTGGCCGCTTGTCGAGGACAGCAGATTAGTCATGAAAGAGCAACGGCAACGTCACGGCATCAGGCCTGAACTACTACAGAATTGTCGCAGGGGACTCCACCGATGTTGGACAACGACTGACTTTGACTGTGGACTGGATTTTGCTGGACCGTGGCAAGATCGTTTGAAAACCTGCAAGATTTGGTCAAAGAAAATTTGTTCGGACTGCCTTCAATAGATCATGCACGAGAGAGACCACATTTTGTGCTTTTTATCATAAGCTCGTGTTCAGCCTATAAAGGCTCCCTTTTGTGCACGTCCCCTCTTCTCCCTCTAGGTGAAAGTGCTTGACTTTGTGGATAAAAATTGCAGAGATTGAAAAAAATTCCCCCTTTTAATCTATGGCCGTCTCATGGCTTAACAGCGAAGCTCCATGGCTTCGGATGAAGCTCGCCACAAAATCTTGATCTTGTCGAGTAGTGATTGGGCTTTGCTGAGGATTGCTTAACTGGACGAAGACCTCGATGGAATTGCTGGAACTTAAAGAGTATAGGGCTCGTGGTACGTCTGGGCAGCAGCGACGGCAATAGTTGGGGTAGAGGTAGGTGGTGGTCAATCGCGAGCGTAGAAATTGTAAGCACCGAGCTTCACGCTTGAAGACCCCCACTTCTCCCCTTCTCGTGAATGAACGGGCTCCTTCCTTCGGCCGAGAGAAGTCCCTCTCTTTTCTCTCTCACGTATATGTCTCTCCTTTCCGAATTGTGGCCATATGTTCAATGTGTAGCCTCCCCCAATCCTAGAGGCATTTTTTACGTATTTATAGGGCACGGATTAGGGTTTTAAAATTTTCCAAATTCATCTCCACGAAGATTTCTTTTCGAAACGCAATATTTGTTTTTTTTTTCCAAACGGAATATTTGCTTTTTCAATTGAAATCTTACAAAGATAAATCCATAAAATCTATAGAAGATATGGGCTTGGGCCGATTTGCTTTCTTCGTGGGCAGCCCGACTCATCAAGTTAAAGTTCTTAACCATCAATTTGAACCCATTTGTCACCGGCCCAATGTAAATGTAATTTAAAATAAATGCACCTAAAACTATATGCTATGCAATTAATTAACTAACTAATTTTTTTAGGGGTTAAAATTAATCCCCAATTTTTTAATGCGATTAATAATTAAAATGGTCACCAAAATTTAGGTGTCAACACATTCATTTTAAATAGATTGAGATGACAATCATTGTAGGCCTCGAGCCTAAGGTTGGTATGGTCGGGGAAAACAAGGGCTAGGCAAGGAGAAGGCGGTCGGCCGTGCTACGTTGTAGAGAGACAATGGAGGAAAGAGAAAAATGCAATTCAAGGTTGTAGTTTTCTTTTTGAGGATAGTTAGGAAAGGAAAATGACATTTCTTGTATATAAGTGAGGTTGTAACTGTAAGGATACAGGTTGATCAAAGTAGGATTTAAGTTGTATGTTTTAAAAGTGAGGATCACATTTGACATTACAAACCTTGGGATGTATTGTAATTATTACTGAGAACGAACAAAAATTCCTATGAAAATATAAACCGAATGGAAAAAGAGAAAATGAAAAAGAGAGAGAAAGAAAGGAAGGAGAGGGAGGATACTCAAAATTACAGGGTAGCTGCAGGAGAGAACAAAAAAGAAGTAAAAGATCCAATGAAGATGCGAATCATGCATACGCAAAATTACGTGGCCAGAAACTCTCGGCCCGAATCTCTGGTGGCCATAAAACACCAAAAAAAAGAATAATAATAATAATAATAATAATAATAATAATAATAATAAAGGAAAAAAGGAAAAATGAAGGTGCCTTCAGTTTCTCTCTCCTCCCCTGCGTCTCTAATACGATGATAGATGCCTTTCATTATCGGAGACCAAGGAGCAGCTAGCTACCCAAGGAACAATGGCTTCCCTCTGTCTTAATTTGTTGCCCTCGCCACACTCTCGCAGGCTGACAGAAGCTTCCTCTGCTTCCTCTTCTTCTCCTTCTCCTTCAACGACACCAAAAAGTAGCAGCAGCAGCAGCGGCGGAGGCGGCGGCGGCATTGGAAGCTTGAAGCCCATCGTAGTCAATGGGAATCCCCCCACCTTCGTATCTGCTCCCGGTCGTCGTATCGTTGCCGGTTCGTTCTTTTCGCCCTTCACCCTCCAACCCCTTTTACTCTGTATTCTTTATCCGGGTGACATCAACGAGGCCTCGTTGTAAGGTTGAGCCCAATTCAGCTTCCAAGGCTCGCTGCTTTTGTTATTTCTGAATCCCACGAGCTTCCTGTTTCTATGATCGGTAGCTGAATTATGATTGCGGTTTCCTTTAGGCTACAATGTTCATTATTGACTTCTCCTTTTTTCATCAATTCGAACGAGTAATTAGACATGTACTCAATCCCCATGCTACTTATTCAGCTTTGTTTCGCTATTGGCGTGCATTAGTGGGTGAAGTGCACCAACTGTCCAGTCAATTTGTTCTGACTTGAATTGCCGAGCTGCTTTCATACTTGGGAGACAGGAGTTTTGCTTATAAGGTGATTAGCTGGGGTGATACAGATAGGTTTATAGTGACATTGCCTCATTTGATCGATCCTTCCACCTATGTTAAGGGACACACCAGTTATAATGGACCTGCTCTGAGGAAAGCTGATATATTAATCGTCAAGGGATTTATCTTTCAACCATCTAAGCTAAAGTAAGACCTTGCGCTTTAAGTTTAAGTTATATTTCTGTCTGTTTATGTAGTTGGGGATCTACATGGCGATCTTGAGCAGGCAAGACATGCATTTCAGATGGCTGGTGTCTTGAGTTCAGATGGTCAAGACACATGGACTGGTAAAGAGACGGTATGCCTTATTCTTAAAGGTTCTGTCCATATGAATTAAACAGATTTGATCTAATGATTCCTCGTGATCTCAGCTTAATGGTTGATTCATGAGAAGGCTTCCGATATGAGCTTTTAATTATCTGATGAATGAACATTTGGCCCATCTTTAGGTTTTGGTTCAGGTGGGAGACATACTTGATCGAGGAGAAAACGAAATAGCCATCTTGTCCTTGTTGCGTTCTATGGATAAACAGGCACAAGAAGATGGTGGAGCCGTTTTTCAGGTTTGTATTGCTGAAAATGGAAGCATTTTCAGGCACTTCTCAGAAACAATACACTTCACCATGTTTTAGTGTGTATCTGCGCAATAGTGATATCATCACAATACAAATATCCTTGAAATTCTGAAAGCTGTCCAGATAATTGCAGATCACTAATAAATGTATGCCAAGCATCACATATTCTTCTCTTCAATCCTCTATTCTGATATTTGTTAATTATCTTAGATCAACGGGAATCATGAGACTATGAATGTAGAAGGGGACTTCAGGTATGTTGAATCTGGCGCGTTCGAAGAGTGTGCAGGCTTCCTGGACTATCTGGATAGTTATGGATATGAATGGGAAGAAGCTTTTCTTGGTTGGGTTGCTGCGGCTGAAAAGTGGAGGCAAGACCAGAAGACATCTCAAAATTATTGGGACTCATGGAATTTAGTGAAGGTAGTGATATTTTTTTGACTGAAACAATGCTTTGCAACTTTGGAAAGTATTACTGCTTAATGACATCTATGCTAAAGATCTCTGATCAAGATATATTTGAATGAATCATCTGAAACTAACTAAAAAGAAGATATTTACTAGCTTTAATACCAAAACTAGAGCTTGCTCTGTGACCCAAAGGCATCACAAGTTTTGCTGAAGTTATCAACGGTCAATATCTCTCCAGAAGTTCTTGGTATTGTACTTTAGGCCGTTGTTATTGTGATATTTGGATTTATGCATGGTTATATGGATATTTAGGACAGAGGCAGAAGGGGGTTATTGCCAGATCAGTCTTACTGCGACCTGGTGGTCCGTTGGCATGTGAGTTGGCTCGGCATGCTGTTGTTCTCAAGGTCAATGATTGGATCTTTTGTCATGGTGGCCTTCTTCCTCACCATGGTAAAGACTTTCTACTCTTGAATAAAGCCTATGTGGAATTTCTCCATATACTGTCCAGATTGTTGCTGTAATTTAGCCTAGGATGCCTGACGGAAGTGCTGGTGTTTTGCTAGTTGCCTATGGTATTGAAAGGATGAACTTTGAAGTATCTAACTGGATGAGAGGTCTCTCTGAGAAAGATCTTGGTCCTCAACTCCCTTTCATCGCCACACGGGGATATGATAGTGTTGTTTGGAGCCGCTTGTACTCAAGAGATGTATCGGATCCGGAGGATTATCAAATCAGTCAGGCAAGAGCTTATGACAGCTTCAAATTCTTCATCCTACTAATCATCCGGTTTGGGAATTTGTTCTATTATTGTTTACGTTTAAAAAATACACAGAAACACAATGACTATGGTTTCAAAGCAGGAAGTTCTTTTCCAGCAATTGTTTTGGTTTCTGCTTCTCATATAGAATCAAGCAACCTATTGATCGTTCTTTTATCATGATATTCTGTATGGTTTGTGGATGCTTGTCAACTTTTATGCTAATAAAAGGCAACGATGTGACTCCCCAGATACAATCTATTCTTGAAGAGACATTGCAAGCTGTGGATGCCAAGGCAATGGTAGTGGGGCATACTCCTCAAACTGCTGGAGTAAATTGGTAAGAGACTACAGAGCTTGCCTGTGAAGTGTGAAACCTCTGTCTTGAACATATTCAGTTATGCTTTGTTGAATCTTAAGTAATCTCGTACTCTTTCAAATCCTGTTGGGTATTTATCGCAGTAAATACAACTGTAGCATATGGAGGATTGATGTCGGGATGTCGAGCGGGGTTCTTAATTCAAGACCTGAGGTAAAGTGGTCTGTTCTACAGTGTTTAAAAGGGTAACTGGCAGATTAAATTTGGACTTCAATTTTGCCTCATGGTGCTGTTATTTGAGAGATCATGCGTGTTTCAGAACCGATGCTTACCTTAAGATTTAGTTTCAGTTGAGGCAAATGAGAAGCGACACTGATGGGATTTGCCTCCTTTACTCCTGTTGTCCAGGTTCTGGAGATTGTGGATGGGAAAGCAAGAGCGATAAAGGGAAGAAGGGACATGCTTAGCGAGCTTCAAGTTGTTGACTACACATAGACCAGCAGTGTAGCAACAAGGTACGACACCGAGAGCTCTGTTCTTCACTCTGTTATTGGCTTCCCGAGTAGCTTTACAGAATGACATGGCGTATGGCATTTCTGTCATGAGCGTATATGCAGAGTGGAACTTGGTGCGGGCGTTTGATATGTAGGCAATAGCATTGTCTCGAGATTAAAGATCCTCCACATACAGGAGTTCTAACCAGCTCATATTCTGTCTTTATCATCATCGTCATTTCACTTCTCGATTAAATTTTTCAGAAGCAATATTATCGGTTTCTGTTTTTCTCCCAAGCATAACAAAACTTTTTTTGCCCGGAGCTTATTCAGCCTACATTTGACACTGAAACAGGTGATGAACTTGATGGTGGTAGCAAGAATCCAACTCGAATTGTACTGAATTTGTAGTCCTCACCACCTGTTCGGTGCTCTTTCAGTGAGTTCTGCGGCACCACAATTGCAGTACTGAATACCAAAGCCGGTTTCACACATCAGAGAAGACGCAGATCTCTCGGTGGTGGATAATGGATATGTAGGAGGAGAGCAATTTTCGTAAGGGGATCTCGTTTAATGTAAGGAACGATTCTTCAGAACATTTTTCCTACTGAGCGGGAAGAATTTATCCCATCTGTATTAAAATAGGCGGAGGATTGTATGAGCCTCATACACATGGAAATTGTAAATTGGAAACATATACTGCTAACAAATCTCAGTACTTTACAATACTTGAGGAGGCTCTTGCATGCCGAATGGGGAGGCAGCAAATGTTCCAGACAAACAAGAAAAGTGGCATATAAGTAAAAGATGGAAGGTCTCTTTCAATCGAGCCATGAATTAATACGGCTAAAACTCGAATGTCCCCTCCGGTTCATTCAACAACAGCATGTTCTTCGACAGTAGTACGGAAATTAATGCTAATATGCAGAAAAACCTCGCAATGCTACGGTATCAAATCTCATGGTTTCTCTCGGGAAATTCCTCGAACGTCTTTTGGGCATTCGGGCGCGCATCGAATCATTAATCTCTCGGGACAAGAATAATCCTAACCTCCATAGCACATATGGAATTCCCCTCACTTCCGTCTCCCGCCGCATCAATTGGGGGGGTGCGGTGGCTGCCGGAGCCTCCGGAGACGCTCGGTCCACTGATCCTCGGGCACGTTCTGGGCCCAGTCGGGAGCCAGTCCACCAAACGACACCCCGCGCATGGCTTCCATCACTCTCGTGGCGTTGTGGGGCGTCAACGGCGCATTCCTTCGGGTCTCATCTTCCCTGAACGCTGTGCGCATCGCCGCGTCGGAAGCCTCTCTCGCTCTCTCGTCCTCCTCTTCCTCCTCCTCCTCCTCCTCATCATCATCGTCGGCGGCGTCGTCTTCGCTGCTTGTTAGCTCGAAGCCGTCGTCCACGCTGAGAGACGACACTCCGTTCTCGACGCAGTAGCCGTTGGGGAGAAGCTGGGGAAGATCGGCCGAGGAGTCCGATTCGGAATCGGCGGCAGAGATCGGCTGGTAGTACTCCGCGGATTCGTCGGGATTCGAGTCGGTGTCGCTTCCGTGGCCGTTCTCTGCAAATCGAGAGATGATGAATGAGGAAAAGAGGAACGGAAGAGAGGGAGGGAGGGAGGGAAGAAGAGAGACACGACGGACGACGGACGACGGACGACCGACGCTGGACTGTACCATCCATGTGATTGGGAGATGGAGAAGGCACGGCGTTGTTCATCATTGGCTTTGAGTTGGAGATTTGGGCTGGTTGCTCTATTATCTCTTTGCGCCGGGGCGTTCGCGACGCAAATGAATCAAGGATCTCGCCTCCCCCACCACCCCTAAATGCCGAAAAAGCGACGACAGAGGCAAACGACCGATTAAAAAAAAATTAAAAAAATTAAAAAAGTGCAAAAGAGGAATGCACCAGCCGGGAATCGAACCCGGGTCTGTACCGTGGCAGGGTACTATTCTACCACTAGACCACTGGTGCCTCTTGTTGACATCTTGTCCATTACACATAATTTCTTAAATAAAAGTTTATTGATGCACCGAGAACTCTCTGCTGGAGACTCGCCTTATTTCAAGCTTAGATCCTGGGAGTTGTGCATGACCTCTATTTCACCCCACTCGCCATCAAACATCAAGACTTCTCCATTTGTGTTTAATCCCGCATGGAGAGTAAGTCACCACATCAAAGTGTTGAGTCACTGTCCTCTCAAGACCTGCTCATGTGAGTTACCCAAAATGTCTCCCCAAAAAGAGAGCACGAAGCGGTAATATTTCTGGTATGAATCAAATGTAAGGTCTGCTCTCCCAAGTCTCAATACACACGAGGTATGTGCAATGAAGTTAGTCAATAACATTAATCGCAAGGATCAAATGCTCATGAGTCCTGGTGATTATTACGAGAATAACAATAGCACAATCACCTCCTGCTAAACTAGGGGCCGAATCTGCTCTTTTTTCTCAACCTCAATCCACATGTAGCAGAACAATGTCGATGTAACCGGGGCATCTATACTTCTCCTTCTCTCTGTTCGATGGGAAAAAGTAGTATGATGCTACCGGAAAAACAACATTAATTTTCGCTTCTAATTTTTATGTGACCGCATCCGTATCTCTGCGGTCGTTAAGCTCTTGAAAGAAGCCTTTTGAGGCCTCGTATGTAGACCAGCATATTGCGGCAGCAGGAGCATGGAAAAGCATTCGCGGAATCCATCCTCTCACGAGCCCTCTGTATCCCTCCTTCTTCACTATTGACTCGATAACATCTCCAATTGAAGTGGTCTTGTACCGGTCACAACCACAGACGCCCTACACCATATGAATGCCGTCACGATGATTAGAATTTGGCTGTGGACTGCAACTCAAACGCACTTAAAACAACCCATCGACCAGGGGTGTTTACCAATGATAGAATACCAATAGCAATCAGCACTTTACCCACTGAACACAGATGCAGGAAAAGATCAGCACATATCCGTGTTCGTTACTGTTGCAGATTAAAATCTAGGCCTTCTGCTACAATAACCGAATGACTAGACAACTTAAAAACAAGTGAGCGTGCATTTAGAAAGACTGGCCTAAGTACATAATTTGTGATGCTAAAAAACCGTGAGCTAAAGAGCAAAACTAGGTGCTCCCCCTTACTGTTCAGCAAAGGTAGAATTAAGCGACACCCAACTTCTTTCTCGAGTGGGTTGGCGACAAGATACATAGTTTGGCAAAACTAGCTCCTACCAAGCTCACGGTTGAGAGGCTGGAAATGGGAGGTTAATTATTCCGTCTGTCGCATATGGTATTCATATTAAGACCGCACGACCACGGTTGGAGCCAGACACCAAGGACAGTAAAGAACAAACTCAGTGATGACACTGTATGTAGCAGCTGGAGCCCCATAATCTATGCGACAGTCTGAGAATGGCAATAGGACTGTCTTGGTAATTTAAGCAAACAGTTTCGAATCATTAACGAAGTAGTATTTTTCTCCGAAATTAGACAATCCTGGCCTCGTTCAAATCAGAAGGTTAAGAACTGCATTTAACTATCTGGTGTGTATATATATATATATATATGAATCAAATTCTTTTCGTGTATTATGCTGTACCTGACATTGTAATTGAGTCTTGACCACATCGAGGGGAGTGGTGACGACTGCCGCCGCTGCCCCAGCAGCCGCGCCAGCAGTGGCATGAACCACCCACTGCTCATCATCCGCATTCTCCACAAAACTCTTTCAAATTGATTGAACTATATTCTCCTCCTCTATCGACCTAAGCACTTTGATTCGTTTATCAAGTTGGTTTTCAACTTCATTTTTATACTTGACAAACATGCTCATAGTCTCATCTTTGCTAGTTAGTAAATAAACATAGCAAAATCTAGTACAGTCATCCACAAATGTGATGAAGTACTTCTTTCCACCTCTACTTTCCACAAATTTTAAATCACATAGATCACTATGGATTAATTGTAGAGGTTCACTTGTTCTTTCAATGGATTTGAAAGGTTTCTTGGCAAACTTGGCCTCAACACAAGTCTCACACTTGTAATGGGCTTCCAACTCAAATCTTGGAATTAACCCCAAGTTTGCTATTCTCTTCATTGTACCATAGTTTACATGTCCTAATCTACCATGCCATAGATAAGGAGGCACAACAGTGTAAACTGAAGACTTTTCTTTATTAATAGTCTTTGGGTACACATACTTTGAGTTTACATCAATGACAGCCACATTGGCCTTAAACAGTCATTACATAAGTACCCTTTCCCCACATACATCCCTCCTTTTGAAAGTACAAACTTGTCGATTCAAATACAACTTTGAAACCCTTCTTGACAAGTATAGGGCCAGTAAATTAGATTTTTCCGAATATCTGGTACATGCAAGACATTTCAGTGGCGACCTCCTTGCCGTGATGTAAACTTCAGGATCACCTTTCCTCTTCCGGCGATCTTTGTTGATGCAGAGTTAGCCATATAAAGCTTCTCATCTTCTTCAGCCTTCTCATAAGATGAGAACATGTGTTTATCTCGCACGTATGTGATTTGTGGCACCTGTGTCTAGCCACCAGCCATTAGTGTTCGACACCAGAGATGCTTCAGACATTACCACAGCAAACAGTCTCTCAATATTGTCATGCTCTGTCAAATTCAGTTGCTGGGTTGCACCTTCGTTCTTGCCTTTTTTCGGGCGCTTCTTGCAATCCTTAGCACGATGGCTGGAGAGACCTCCATCAAAGCCCTTTTAGCCGCCTCATACGTGGCGAAATGCACCGCGGTGAACGGAGCATTCATGACCACCGTGGTCCTATACGAGGCATAGAAAGCCCTGACGCCTTCCTCCTTGAAGACCCTCCTCACGCATTCGCACACGCCTTTGTAAGGACTGTCCCTCAACTGCAGCCTCTGCTTCACCATGTCCATCGGCGTGAGCACCGCGTCGCTCGCCACCGTCGCGCACACTCCGGAAACGGCGTGGGCGGCCGAGTTGCGGGGGTCACCGCCGGAGAAGAACTTCTTGCAGGCTTCGTAGACGGAGAAGTAGACGGCGTGAGCGGGGCCGGCGCCGAGGCACATGGCCGCTATGCCTCGGTAGAGGCCCATCGGACCGTCCGACTTCAGAATGGATCGGAGCGAGTGCGCCACTCCGACGGGAACGGACTTGACGGGGCGAGAGCCCATGGCTTGCATTTGCGTCTTGACGGTGTCGACAGGGAACATGGCCATATGCTCGACGGAGCCGGCGATGGAACCGGCGATCATGAATTGCCAGAAGCGGAGGCCGTCGTGGGCGGATGCCTCCATTCCGGAGCGATAATCAGGCGACTGTTATGGGCGTGGAGATGAGAGTCGAGTCTGCGAGGTGGGTCATGGCAGAAACCGAGCAGAAAAGTCGCCGACTCGTGAGGACGATGGGATTTCTATTTCTTTTCCGAACAGAGCATGAGATGTCACCTAGTGACAAGATGTGACAAGATGTTCTCCTCAAGGCATACAGGAATGACACCGAATGTTCGTTTGAAACCGCAGAACAATCACAAGATTTAAGGAAGTTTCTTTTCATCTCATAGTCATATGGAAGTTTAAGAAATGGTAAATTTCTTCTCTTTCATTAACCTGGAATTGCCAAAAATAGTGATCTTTCGATCACTTCTTTATGTCAGCCAAAAGGATCCTTAAAACTGTTTTTGACTTTTTGATAAAGATAAGAGGCCACAAGGAAAGAGAGCCGTGTTTGAGTTGTTGATCACATCCTCATTGAGTTTGGTTTCGGTTTGTGTGGTCGCATTCGCACAATAATTGTCAAAAGGAGTTGAAATCACACGTACTGGCATACAGGGGATTCATTCTTGTCGATGCTACTTGTATGCCATTCCAGTCTTTTGACTGAAGAAAAATCAACTGCCAACCCCGAGTAAACTTGGCCACGAATTCGGAATTCCATCCCGTTTACAGGTTCAAGTTGTATAAATATCGTCTTATAAACTGAATACATGCATTTTCCTGGGAGCTTCTTCCTGCGAGTCCCTGCGCCATTTGCCTTTCTCTTCAGCTGATGGAACTTGTACGAGCGAGAATGTTAGACCTTTCTTCATAAGAAACAAACGAAATGCAATCAAAAGATAGAAAAAGCCCTGATAAATGAACCGACTAACTTTGCTCCCGTGGGAAGAAACAAGGACCGAATTCAGTTTTGCTTTTTCATGAAATTTTGCCCCAGACTAGTCTACGCTATTAGTAGCCTACATCACGGTTATAACTGCTGTTCGAAGTAAAGCCTCACGATTGCTTTGCATGCACGCTTGCATGCTTTGTACTTGTAATTGCCAAATTACACTTCAAAATCATTACTTCCAGAGGCAAGCATCAAAACCTTGGACATAAAGTAAATGGGTCGTTGTCATCTGGACTTCGTGGTGTATTCAAGAACATTAAAGCTTCATGTTAGTATGATGGTGCTGAACCCAGTGAAGGAACCTTGGTAGGTGTTTTATCGTACAACATCAAAGTGAAAGCAAAATCCACCACCTTATTACAGAAAGTAATCTAGAATGCAATGTCTTGCTCCATTAACGTACAATGCATATAAAAAGCTATTGTCTGTCAATTCCAATGAGTTAGGGATGGACACTCATTCCATTCGTCTTCACATACATGGGAAAACTACTTGCCAGGATAGAGCTGCTCCTCTCTCTGACAAACAGAATAGCTTCCATTCACCTGATAACATAGCGAGATGCCTTTTTTTATGTTTCCAGCCTATGGCCCTGTGATATTTGTTGGATGAAAGCATTGAGGTTTCTATCAGATGATCCTCCTGTAATTGCTCTCTGACAAATTTCTTTAAATTCTGTTGCTCTTTTCCTGATTTCTTTTCCCTCGCTGCTTTGAAGATCCATAAATCGCTGCACAAGTTCTCGAATCTTTCCCCTTGGCAATAGTTCTTCGTCTGCATCCGCTTGGTTCTTCACCCTCCACCCTGTCTTCCAATCTTCAACTATTTGCTTGCTATTGGAGGGTTGATCTAGAAATATTGGAAAAGTGAGCATTGGAATGCCAGCAAACACGGCCTCAAGTGTTGAATTCCACCCACAATGTGTCCAGAACCCTCCCACAGAAGGATGGCACAACACCCTCAACTGATCACACCAAGGCACAACAAATCCTCTCTCCCCAAATTTCGTGTTTAACCTTGGAGTCTCTCCACGGGCTACCAATAAGTAGCCAACACCACTCTCGTTCATTGCAGCCACTATTTCATCCATTTGGTCCATAGAAACTGACAGGAAACTTCCCAATGAGATGTACAAGACTGATCTCTCAGGTTGGGAGTCCAGCCAACTTAGATAATCAGGGACATTATCGGAATTTGTAGAATTATTGCTGCTAATGTCTAAGAAAGGTATTGTCGGACCAACAGGCAACACGGGGAAAGAGAACTCTGCTTCTAAAGCATCCATGACTTGAGGTTCAAGCTCATACAGAGAAGTAAATAACAGATATTGTGCTTTCGACACGTGCGAAACACATTCCACAGCTCGCTTCAGGACTCGTGGATCAGCTCTAGTTGGGAGATCTGCCACACTCGTGGGAGAAATCCCTGGAATGTATTCGACACGCTGCGCTCCATGCTCTAGCACATCAGTAGGTAGAATCATTTAAGTTACAGTTGAAAAATGAATATTCACTGAATCAGTTGTATATGGCACGCAATGTGTAAGATTCTAAAGCTCAAAGCCTTTATTTAAGCTGGTTAAAAATCAGAAAGAACTCAAAATAGAAGGCTTGCTTGTTGTTGCCAAAGGCTTCGACATTACTATTTGTGTTTTGGTAGTTAATTGTACCAAAGAGAAATATCAGAGATACCAAAATGAAAAATAGAACATACTAAAGAGGATTCACAAAGTTTAGGTGGTCGACTCGTTTAGTCAAATCAAAAAATTAAAGTAAACCAATTGTAGTGAACTTCTTCAAGATATATAGGATTATCAATTCAACACTCGTTTTTCCTGCATATGCACTATGCAGAAGCTTTTAACACTTTCTATTGACACTGAACGGACAAAGACATTGCATGCATAACGATAAAAATCTTTATGGCTTTCTGCTCTGTCTTCTGTTGACCAGAGGACCCCGATTCCATTGTTTTGAGAGATATCAGCGTTAATCGATAATCATCGACTCACCAGACAGATTCACTGGAAAATGACTGTTTTGCAGGATCGAGTCAAAATGATGGAACATGGAAAACACAGAAGCAGACATGGTCCAGAGCGAGGCTACAGGTATGTTCCTGCGATTACCCACAGCCACTCCCCAGAGCAGCTCGACATCGGCCAAGAACGCAGTCACAGGAGGGTGGAGCCGGTCCAGGAGCTGCTCAAACGGAGCTTCCATCTTCGTCATGACGGCTTCATAGAAGCCAGGGAAATCAGCTGCTTTGAGCCGCTCGGAGGGCACAACGTTGGGGATGGTGGCGAAGCACATGTTGCTGGGCTTAGGGTGGGAGCCGATGTAGCCTAGCCACTCTTCCGTGACAACGAAGGTGATGAAAAGAGGAGGGTGCTGTTGTCTGCTTCTGGAGGAAACTAGGATCTTACAGAGGTTCATCATGGGATTGACGTGGCCTCTCCCAGGGAAAGGCATCGCCACTATGTGGCATGGTTGACGTCGAAGCTCATCCGCATCCATGTCCGGAGAAAGAAAGGAAGGAAGAGCTGTGGTGCGGTGAAGGAGCTGTGGAAGAAGAAGGGTTTTCTCACTAAAGCAATCTCTACTTTGAGCAGAGGACATTAGGGATAAGGCGTGCCATTACCAACTTTGATACGGTAAATTATTGACATTTTTAAAATCGAAAGCAGTCACCACGGGGACCAGGGGGCACCTTTGTAGCACTCGAGGCCAAAAGAGTCCATCTCATTGCTTGTGACTCGGTTTTGTCCGCCACTAACTTCTGATTTTCTTTTGGAACTTTCAAGTGCCCAAGAGGAAACAGAGTCTGATTGAACAAAATGAAAATTGTCGTTTGGAAATACAAAGCAAAAACTTAACCCCACCATATCATATCCCTCTATGGGATTCATTCGGCCCTAGATATGTCACTGATGAAGGCATCCAAATTCCGATCCGACGATCCGCCTCTGGCAACCGCCCGTCTACACGCCTCTCTCAGCTCTCTTGCTCTCTTCCTCATTTCTCTCCCCTCGTCGCTTTCCACATCCATCAGCTTTCTCACGAGCCGTGCAATTTCTTGCCGGGTGACCAAATCCTCAGCACCGCCACCACCACCTTCCTTCTTAACCCTAAACCCGATCTTCCAGTCCTCCGCGATCTGCTTGCTGTTGGGGACCTGGTCCCAGAAGATGGGGCACGTCAGCATGGGGACCCCAGCGTAGATGGCTTCCAGCGTGGAATTCCACCCGCTGTGGGTCCAGAACCCGCCCACCGAAGGGTGGCACAGCACCTTCAGCTGCTCGCACCAGGGCACCACCACTCCCATGTCCTCCTCCTCGCCTGCGCTCTCGATCAGCGACGTCTCCCCGCGCGCCACCCACAGGAACCGCACTCCGCTGTCCCGCACCCCGGCCACCATCTCCTCCATCTGAGCCTTGGAGACCGAGAGGAAGCTCCCGAGCGAGACGTACAGGACCGAACCTCTGGGCTGAGAGTCCAGCCATCGGAGATAAGCCACGTCTCCACCTCCGTCGCCGCCGCCGTTGAAGGGGACGGTGGGGCCAACGCAATAGAGGGGCGCAGAGAGTTGAGATGGTAGGGCGTCCAGGACGGGGAATTCGAGCTCGTAGAAGGAGGTGGAGAGGAAGTAGTCGGCCTTGGATGCCCAGGCGATGCACTCCAGGGCTCCGCCCAATACCTGGCGCCCATTTCCGTGGAAGATCGTAGGAAGATCTGCGATTCGGGTCTTGGCGACTCCTGGAATGTAGTCCACTTCCTCTTCTCCTCTCTCTGCCAACCCACAGACAAAACAGAGGAAACAGGCGAATCCAATTACTGGTTTACCATTCAAGAATCAAGAAAAAGTGACCTCTGTTCCTGGTATAGTCTCTGTTTCAATGCACATCACTTTCATCACGAGGTTACTATGACCTTTTTATACTCGTTAAACAATTTTGGGGGTTTCCTCAGAAAACTAAATTAAATTATGTTGTTTCCGCACTGGTCCTTAAAACTCTTCCATGGAATCAGATCTTTCTAACTTGGATATTGACACCAGCACCATAACATTCTTTGGTCACCATCAGCAACTTGTGTCGATTTGGTGAAGGAGAGTGACGCGGAAGAAGACTCAATTGCAACGTCGACTACGCAAAGTTCTTTCGTTTCGACCCAGATAGTTCCAGATGTTACAGTCTGATAATTGAGAAGCAAAAGACTGGCGACATTCTCTCTACATTCATATATCTCCGTCGTTTTCGTCTCTTTATCAAAGGTTCTTCCCGCATAGACGAATCTAGACCGCAATAATTGGGCTAAGGCTGGGGACTTGAGCACCAGACGAGGATGCAGCCGAGTCCTCCGGAGCACAGGGTTGGTGAAACATCTAAAGCTCGCAATTATGGAGGGAAAGTGATCTTCCCGGGCCTATGCTTTGCTTCGTGTATTTACACAACCATAGAATTCAATCCAAGGACAGTGAGCAGATTTCCTTTTCCCGGGCCATGGACGACAGATCAATTGAAACAGCCAGTTGCATGTGCCCCAGCCCATCGTCAATTTAGAAGATACACCCATGTGCACATATCTAATCTCGGTATAATCAACACCATTTACGTGCATTGAAAAGCGATCCTTCTCTAATTACCAATGCCTCGCCTTGAAGGTAAAGAGAAGGTAAAATATATTAGATTCTTGCTGTAGTGTATTGCTTTTAACTTAAATTTTTTCCTTGAACCTTAGTGTTTGAATTTGAACTTTCATTTAGTGGGAAGCATCCCAACTATTGTCGTCCTCAAATATTTCTAAGTCTTTTAGAATCTTCATCAATAAATATACTTTTTTTTATTATTATTTCAGCATAATATTCAAATTGAGCTTCTTGATTGGACCTCAAGCTAAACCAAAAAAACCCTAGTCGTATCCGTCAAGAGGATGCAACTACTCCAGTATAGATGTATCGAATATTAACTTTATTAAGAGAATTACAAAGATGTGACAAATTTATATGATATAGTGAACTATGTTTTTCTTAATGGTAAGATGACAATCGGATCATTCTCGTTCTCATAAAAATCACTTTTTTTTCCAAAGGACTAGGCGGTTTATCAAATCTTTAGGAGCTTTCATTGATCTTTTCTGATGGTTTTCATTGATCTCCGCAAGAGTAGGTAACGTAAACGTACTCGGAAGCCCCACATATTAATCATAATAACCATAATCATACAAAAAGGAAAATTACAAAAAAAAAAAAATCTAAAACATATTATATGGATGTCAATTTTATCATAAGTCATTTAATTTGGTTAATTTAGTCATAAATCTTTTTATGATATGTCAATACAGTCATTCTAATCAATTTTAGCTTGAAATCGCTAAAATGAACATCAGCTATTCTACGTGACACGGACGGTGTTGACATAGATAATTTTTGCAAATTTTTTAATTTTCTGAAATTTTTTATAAATTTTTTTATTTTATTTCTTTCGCCAGCAATTGGATGAGTCCCCGCAAGCCCTCGCCCACCAGCAATGAGGGTTGTGGTCCTCAGCCAAGTTTGGGTGAGGCTTTTGTGATCTCGCTAGCCATAATGAAAAAGAAAATTAGCACTTTTTTAAAGAATTAGAATTCTTTTAAAAATTGTACAAATCAACATATTGCACAAGACGATTGCATCCGCATCAACAATTTCAAGTCAAAAGTAATTGAAAAAGGCCATATCGGTAGATTATCAAAATATTTAAATTTAGATTTGTCAAATTGAATGCTCTAGAACTAACTTGGCACCTCTGTAATATGTTTTGTTATTTTTTTGGTAATTATCTCTCGTGCAAAGCGTTGATAACCAAGGCGCTAAACTCATTGGCATCCAATGCTATGTTTCTCAAAGATATTAATGCGCACCTGACAAGTCGACCGGAAAATGGCCCTTCTGCTTCAGCATCTCGAAATGATGGAACACCGAAAACACCGACACCGACATCGTCCAAAGCGTAGCCACCGGAATATTCCTCCGCTTACCCACCCTGACAGCCCACAGCATGTACGTGTCCGCCACGATAGCCGCCACCGGGAGCTCCACCCTGTCCAGCAGCTGCTCCACCGGAGCTTCCAGCTTCGTGAAGACGGCTTCCAGGAAGGTGGGGAAGTTCTTGGCTCGGTGGAGCTCCGACGGTTAAACATTGGGAACCGTGGCGAAGCGAACGTTAGCGGGCTTCGGCTCGGAGCCGATGAAGCCGAGCCACTCCTCCGTGACGACGAAGGTGATGAGGATGTCGGGCTTCTTGGAGACCAAGAGCTTGCAGAGGTTCATCATGGGGTTGATGTGGCCTCGGCCGGGGTAAGGCAAGGCCACTACATGGCAAACCGAGGTGGGCTTCGACTCCATGTCGATCGGATCCTGGTGGAAGAGAGCGAAGAAGCTGCTTGGAGTTGCACCTCCGCTCCCAGAGATTTTGCTCTCAAGATCTTCCGGTGGTAGGAAGAAAGAGCACGACTCTCTGTGGTTAGGGTACGGCCAGAGCAGCAAATGATGGAACAGCCCACTGCGCGGGGAGAAAATTCCAAAGAGTGTATGCCCCCCATATTTCTATGATTGATGAGATACCGGATCTCTTGGATGAACGTAACCTTGTAGCTTGAGCCAAAGCGACCCCACTGGTTTTAGCTAATTATAAAACAGGGGAAACACAAGTTAAAAGAAAATATTTTGATTTGGGTTATGATTTGATTGTCTAATTAAGACTTTGGTCTTAGTGTAACCGTAGGCGAGTTTTTTTATTAGAAAGGAAATGATTTAATGAACTTTGATTTGGTTTGGCTCTTTTAAAGAGTGCGTTGACTGCAAAGGATTACCATTAATGTTGCAAACTATTTTGGATAATGATGATCCATGTAATAGCTTTGCCTAAAAGTGAAAATCGTTACTACACTCTTCTTCTTCTTTTTTTTTTCTTTTTATTTACTTGAGTTCATGATTTGCGATTCGGCATAAATTCTTCAATTAAATTTGACTTTCTGAATACTAAGTTGGCCCACATGAAAACACACATCACGTTTTAAATCGCATGCATAATGTAAATCTGGCTCATGTGGTGCTAGTAGGCACCACGTCATCAATTTGTGCACGGCATCGGTATTATTGCGTCTCGTGGACCCAATACCCTTTTTCAAGCGGCTGCTTGAGGAGGGGTTGCCGCCACTAGTGGGAGTGACGCCGCTCTTGGATCCAAATTCGAGAGTCGCGACTGTGGGGCCGTGCGAGAGCAAGAGTACGGAGCTGTGAAGCGAAGCAAGGGCAAACCACCATCTGGCGGTCGCCATGGCTTGGCCTGCTCGACCATCCGCCTTTTCCAAATCCTGTCGTCCGAATGGGTTAGGTTGGGCAGGGCTCAGTGAGGGAACATTGATAAAAAGAGTATCCACTATTCTTGACGAAGATGGTCATTCTACTATTTCAGGAATTTAATCGTATCAACGACTTTCGGGAAGGACGAACTTAAAGAGACACTTGTTAGCTGGTGCTATGTTCATGGAGGAAATGCTCTCGGCTGACAAAAAACAAGAAAGATATATGGAAGAAGTTGTATTATGTATATATTCAACTGTTCTCAATATACAATCCTAGAATGATTACGGGTATCGTTGGACAATCCCATCAAGCATATTTTCCAACACTCCCCCTCGAGCTGACAGCTTATATATGTTCAAGATGCCAAGCTTGCTTAGAAGATATGCGTGTTGTCTTTAATATTAGAGGCTTAGTAAAAATATATGCCGATTGCTCTATAGTTCCAATTCCTCTTGTCTTGATTATCCTTTCCTGAATCTTATCACGAGTGAAATAACAATCTACCTACATATGCTTTGTTCTTTCATGCACTATGAGATTAGTTGCAAGTTTGGGTACCGCATCGTTGTCATAATACAGCAAGATTGAACCTTTGACTTGTATCCCAAGGTCCAAGAGTAAACCTTGTATCCATACTATTTCACAAACTGTCTTGGCCATGGCTCGATATTCAGCTTTAGATGATGACAACAATACAATTGATTGCTTTTTTGTTTACCATGAAAGCAACGATTTTCCTAGTTTAATGCAAAATCCAATAATGGAGGTATGTGTCATAGGACAAGTAGCATAATCCGTATCACAATAAGCTGACATCTCCATATTGCACTTCCGAGAAAGAAGCATTCCAAATCCCGGGCATTTTTTTCAAATACTTCACAACCTTAAGAACAACATTCATATGAGACTATTTCGGGCTATATATAAATTGACTTATCATTTGTACAGCATAACATATATCAAGTCTAGTCATGGTGAGATAAATAAGCTTTTCAACAAGTTTTTGATTGCTTGATGGATCCTTGAGCAATGGATCATCTCCTCGAGATAAATCCACATCATAATCAATTGTAGTCAACTTGACATTCTGCTCGATGGGAATAATAGCTAGATTGCATCTTGATAAACCTGCTTCAGATGTGATTTCTAGTACAAATTTCCTCTGACTAAGAGAATTTCTTTGGTCCAATCAAGCAATTTCAATTCCAAGGAAATACTTAGGTGATCCCACATCTTTAATATGAAATGTGGAATGTAAATATTCCTTAAGACTCTTAACAGCATATTCATCACTTCCCATAATGAGTATATCATCAACATATATCATCAAATAGATAGATGACATATCTTTAGTCCATGTGAATAAGGCATAATCATGTTTAGATTGCTTGAATCCTACAATTGTAAGTGCAATGGTGAATTTAGCATACTACTTTCGAGAAGCTTGCTTTAGACCATATAGGGATTTGCGGAGACGACATACCCTAGAGTCCCCATGTCTCCGTAAACCTTGTGGCAAATCCATATAAATCTCTGCATCTAAATCTCCATGAAGAAAATCATTATGAACGTCCATTTGATGTAGCGGCCAATCATGAAAAGCAACAATGGATAAGAAAGACCTAACGGTAACATCCTTTGCAATGGGTGAAAAAGTCTCATGGTAATTGTCATGCTCCGAATCTCGAGCGTGCGCACATTCTTCGATGGTCAATCAAATTGCGATATTCCCAAGACGCGTCGCCGACCCAAATCAATTCATGCACATGCGGAAGCAAAATAAACAATCCCCAAACAACAATCAATATGGGATAGAAAAACATGACAATTAATTTAAACAAACCACACTTTTATAAACATCTAGGCCTATAAAGTTATATACAAAAGTCAAGGCCCCAAAAAAGACTACCTAGCTAACCCTACCCGGACCCTATCTATTTGGGATCCGGGTCTATTATGACACCATTGGGGATGTCAATATCTAATGGGTCAACTGCCTCCTCAAGTTCGGGCTCTTACTCATCCTTAGGCAACTGGTTCACCTCGATATTTGTGATAATATTTGTGTCCACAACAAGGTCGAGTACCACCTCACCCTCACCCTCGATGACGAGTCCATCGAAACCATCCATGGGACCTTCCCATTCCCCGTTAGGCTTGTGACGAAATCACACCTTGAATCGATGAGGTACCAACGGAGGTAGGCCCTCATCAACCAAGATCATAGTCACGACGAGTTCATAAGTCCAGGGATTTCCAGGGACAAGGAAGACAGTACTCTGCTCGCTATACCCTCATGGCTACCCAAAATGAAATAGACAGACTTTCATCTAGGGACCTGTAAAAAAATGAAACCCACGACAGAGTTAGACAATGTCTCAGCGAGTTCATGCCCTAAACCTCGATTAGGAATGAAATACACCTAGAGGTAGTCTAATCTAATCACATACAATAGTAGACTTACCTCGCCTCAGCACCTCCCTACACGTCAGTACGACTTATAAAACATTTATAAATGCAGCATATGTAATCAATAATTGAAACGCCTCACTTTCAAATCAATCAATCATAGAGGTCCCAATTATAAGGCCAAATCGTTATAACACGTCTCATTCATGCTACACAATTTTATCCCATAATCAAACGCAATTATATCTCACTCAGACAAGTGTTCTAATTAATTACGGCCCCATGGGCATGGCCAACTCAACAATCGGCGGTCTTTCGGCATAACCGAGCATTGTCTCACCCAATCGAGCACGGCAACGTCTACCTCTAGACGGCATTCCCGAAAAAGCATCGGCTAGCCTCTATTGCGACCAACATCCATTGACTAGGACATTCCATATAGAAGCATCGCTCGACGTAAAAGCTCAAGATGGGTTTTCATAAGATCATGCACACATCCAATCTCAGCCAAGGACATCGTGCTTTGCACTAAAATTTCTCAATTTAAATAATGTACTTAACATATTTCTTCATATTAAAAACACCCGGTATAATAATCGTGTGTGGGTACATGGTCAAATCGAGCCACAAAAAGTGATATTCTCCAAAAATCCATCAATTTGATTAAATACTTAAAACATTTTTGGCATCAAAAATTGACACTCAGTATTTTCTAATTAAATACCAAAAATCCATAATTTTGAAATAAAAAAATAAAAATCAACAATCATCATCCAATTGAATAATTTAACACTCAATTGCACAAACCAATTACACTACGACAATCAGTACAAAATTCTAATGACCGACTATCCCGGTATAATTTTCAGAAATAATAAATAACTAAATAAATGTAAAATAACTAAATAAATCACTAATTAAGCTATAGACACTAATCTAACCACCTAATTGGACTTAAATATATAATGTACTAAGCTAATTAAATCACACAATCTAATTAACTCCTAACTAATCTAATCTAACCACCTAATTAACCTAATTAACTAATTAAATCACAAATTACACTAACTAATTTTCCTAACCCAATCTTAGTTTAAAATAAGCCTCATTTAAGCATAATTAACCTCCTAAATAAGGTTTAGTAAGTAAACTCACTGGATAAGCAAGCTGATGAGTTCATGGTGACGATGATGCGGAGGCGAGCGAGACTCAAGTCTACAGTGATGCCAAGGGAGTTCCGAAAAGGTCGGGAAAAGGCCCACGGAGCTCACAGCCCAAGCTATGAGTTTCGGTTCTGTTTTGTCCGGACCGAACACCTACGAGTGACTGGAATGGGCTAGACTGGTGCGAGTAGAGGCGGTGAGGAGACTAGACAAATGGCGATGGCTGAGACGGTGGCTTGGGGACGGCGACGGTGACCTGGTCGATGGTTGGCTTCGATGGACAACGGCTCGGGATGCGGGGGACACACAGGGTAGGAGGCACAGTCGAGCGGCTCGAGTTGGCCTTGTGAGTGACCAACAACATGCGGCTATAGCAGCTTTGACGGCTTAAGCAATCGACGACAGCAAGGATGGAGGGCTGGCTGATCTTGATTGGTTTTTCTCCTTCTAATTCAGCAACAATGAATGATAGAGAAGCAAGGAAGAAGGAGATGGGCTACTACAGCTGGAGGGGGAACAAATGGCCACCAAAGTCAAGCCAAAATATCTAAATACTTGACTGCAAGGCCCCCACCAGTCCTCAGCCACAACCCAGCAGCCATTTCCATTCCTCAAGCTTCTCCAACAAGCCAAGATTGAAGTAGAAATGTTGCACCCCCATGGCTTACGAATTTCATGTGCCTCCCTCACAAATCAACTCAATTACACACCAATTACCCTCAAATTGATAGCCAAAATTCCAAGGAGGAAGCCCACACTCAATTCCACAATTTTCCTCACAAATTGATCCAACTTGGAAGCCAAAAATGCACTCAATTTGGTCCATTTGAATTCTTGAATCAATTTCGCCTAATCTTGATTTTTCGTTGAAAATCTCGGGCTTGCCAAAAATTCTTAGAATAATGAGTCAACGTTCCTAAAATAAACCGTGACATGCCTTAACTTTCGATTCCTAAAACTGGGTTCAATTTTATGGTTAATTTCAACCGGACACAACTTTAGCGTGACCTAACCTACCAAGTAGCTTTAAGAAATTTTTAGCGCAATTGACCTATGGTCGATTATTTTCGATCCATAATATGCATCTTCGACTCATAGGCGACTCTCGATTGTCGTAAAAATCTCAAGGTTTCAAATATGAACAAAGGGTACAAAAATGACAGAAAAATCGATTTAGTGTCGTTCGACATGAATTTTGCAATCAGGTGGAATCACCCACACTTTAATTACATGCCAATGTCGAGTTGACCTATCTCTGATTTCTAGTCAATTTTAACGATGCCGTATTGACTCTTATAGATTAGCATGGTCAAGCAGTTGACTTCTAGTCGAATTCTCAAGTTAATCATGTTTAAATTCCTTAACAGCTTCACCTAATAGACTAGTTATCTCGTGAGTGGCCAACTCAAAGAAAAAGGCCATAGATGCGTCAATGAAAAGCCATTTCATTTCATCGAAAACCGAGTTGAAAATCAGGATGTTACAGTAGTCAAAACCTTCTCGCTGGGTGAATCCTTTAGCCACTAATCAGGCCTTGTAACATTCAAAAGATCCACCTGCTTTATATTTGATCTTGTAGATTCATTTGCAACCGATCGGTTTGTGATGAGATGGAAGTTGTACAATGTCCCATGTCTGATTTTCAATTAGGGCATATAAATCTATTTCCATAGCTTGTTGCCAACATGGATCATTAACTGCCTCATCATAATAGGAGGGTTCTCGTTTATCTGATATCTGACTAATGCAACACACATGTTCTGATGATAATCTATAAAAGGAAACATAGGAGGAAACTGGATAATGAGTACCTAGGGAATACAAGGCTGCACAAGCATAATCTTTCATCCAAATGGGTGGACGAGTGATGCTTCTGGAGCGTCTTGGTGGATCATGCTAAGGTGCAATAAATGGCTCATCAATAATGGTGTATGCTATGGGAAGTTCTGGTGTCAAATGATCAAGGATCTCTTCGATCAAGTCATCCATAATTGGCGCAACATTAGAAACCTCAGGTAACACCGGAGATGGTTCAAGATATACTTGAGGTACATTGAAGATGTATTGATGATCTCCAAATAGATCCTCTTCGTGAAGAAACCGATAAGAAGCTACTCTTGCATCTAGATTTCCGGTTGAAGATGCCTTATCTTGAAAAGGAAATTTATCCTCGTGGAAAATAACATCCCTGCTTACAAAAAAATTGCATGTGTTAGGATCATAAACACAATACCATTTCTGAAGACTTGGATATCCCATGAATATGCACTGGTGAGCACGAGGACCCATCTTATCACAAGGTCCTACTGTTGTTACATAACATAAGCAACCAAAAACTTTGAGATGGTGGAGTTCAGGTTTCTTCCCAAAAAGTAACTCAAATGGAGTTTGCCCATTGACAACTCTAGTTGGCATGCGATTGATTAGGTAAGCTGCTGTGACCACACAATTTCCCCAAAAGTCTCAAGAATAGAAGCTTGAAATTTAAGAGCACGAGCAACCTCTAACAAATGACAATGTTTATGCTCAACTACCCCATTCTATTGTAGAGTATAAGTACAAGAACTTTCATGAAGTATTCCATGAGAAGAGAATAATGATCCGCAATCACTATTAAAGAACTCTCTTCCCTTATCCGTTCGAATTTTTTTAACAGATTTTCCAAATTGATTTTTGGATAAGAAAAGAAAGTTTTGCAAGTGAAAAGATGATACTTGACTCTTGGATTGCATAAGGAAAACCCATGTAGCATAAGAGTAATCATCTACGATCGTGAGGAAAAATCGTGAACCATCACAATGTGGTGTATGGTATGGTCCCCAAACATCAACATGGATTAATGAGAAAATATTATCAACATGATTTTTGCTTGCAGGAAAGGAGCACGCAATTGTTTCACTATAAGACAAATGTGACATTAAGGATAAGGGAAGAAAGCACTTTGACCCATCCTTTGATGAAAAATGAAATTTTATCATTGGTAGCATATTACACAATAATTGTTTATTCAAGGAAATACTTGACAAATCGAAGCTAGTCCAAAAAATAACCCTTGTGAAACACTACCCAAGGTCATCAGTTTGTTAGTTGAAAGGACCTGAAAGAAGCAATTATCAGAATTGAAAGTGACACAACAAGATTTGTCCTCATAGACTTTGAAACAGAAACAAGATTGAAATGGAAATTAAGAACATAAAGAACGTTCTAAAGCGTAATAAGGGGACTAAGTTTTACTAATCCTGTTGTGGTGGCTTATGCAACGTTTCCATTTGGAAGACGGACGGTGACAAGGTAAGATAATTGCTCATGAATATAAGAAAAGAAACTTTTATCATAGATAATATGATCACTAACTCCCGAATCAATTATCCACGCATCATTTAGTATAGAGGTCATCAAGCAATAAGAGGTACCTTAAAAACTTCCGATTTTGTCAGAGGTATCCAACTTCTTCAAAATCTTCATGAGCTATTGATATTGATTATTGGTAATTGCTAATGTTGACTAGTAACTTGATAAGCAAGTGCAAATTCCTTTCATTTTCTATCCTTGTCACCAAGCTTTACGTGCAACTTCCAACAAGTGTCAATAGTATGATGCGAACACTTACAATAATCACAATATAATTTACATTTTCCTTTAGAATTTGTGCCATTATTTCTATAAGGGGTAGTAAAATTTTGACCGCTTGATGCTTTAAAAATTGTGGTTGATGTGGCCTCTTGCTATCCATCCAATCTTGCAGCTGAAAAGGAGTGACGTGGGCTGTCAAATGTTGGGGCAAAATCTGCACCATCGATCCTAGGGTTCTTGAAGCTTCTCCCATCTTCTTCATTCCGCCTCTTTCCCCCTTGGTCTTTACTCGCTAAAGCCCTCCGTTGTGGGTGTGCTTGAGCCGCGAGCAATATGCTCTCTTGGCCCCTAACATAGTCCGATGAAGTGATGCATTGGCTTTCTTCCTGCATAGCCAGCGGATAAATCCAACCAAGGGAGGGGACTGAATCCATGGCCAGCACTTGAGATCGAAACGTGAGGTAAGTTTCATTCAAAATAAGGAGAAAATAGGTAGCCTTTTCCCTTTCCCTAATCGCCTTGTACTGCTGTAATGTTGAATCCGATCCTTCAAGTTTTTCTTCGACAGCTTCGAGCTCATTCCAAAGCACTGAAAGTTTGTTGAAGCATGTCGTGATAGACATGTTTCCTCAC
Organism: Eucalyptus victrix; assembly: GCA_016097545.1. Classification (NCBI taxonomy): domain Eukaryota; kingdom Viridiplantae; phylum Streptophyta; class Magnoliopsida; order Myrtales; family Myrtaceae; genus Eucalyptus; species Eucalyptus victrix. Next base: position 39,513,853 of record CM027836.1, on the reverse strand, counting down.
TTCAATTTGGATATCGACTAGGAAATGGAAAAAAGCTTTGCGTAATCTAATTTTCCATACATCTCCCATATATTTTCCCACATAACTCTCGAGTCTTCCATCGGTGGTAATTTGGCCGCCACATTCGATGCAATACAGTTCCCTATCTAGGTTTAGACTAGCTGGTTACACTTTTTCCAAAGCCGGGCTAAACGCTTGTCAGTCGAAATGGGGATGGTTTCGTCGAGGAACCCATCCTTGTCTTTCGTGATGAGGGCCCGATGAAACTCTTGTGACCACGTCAAGTAATTTTCTGAGCCAGTCAATTAAAAGGTGATAACTCTTAGGGCCAGCTTAAAGGAGGGCCATTGGAATTGAGAACGGCGTAAATCTAAGTTTGGGAAAGGTGTCCCAAGACTTAGGTGAGGTACCTAAAAGGACAATGGAGCCTGGTTAGTGGGCCTCCATTTGGCTTTCCTTGAATGGGCTGACCCATAATGGGCTGCGGACATTACCTATACAGGCAGCCATTGAATAGACTAGCTTGGAGTGGGTTGGCTTGAAATGGGCTGTCCTTGATTTGGCAGGGCCTGGAAGGAAATCCATTGGATCAACTGGGTTTGGCCGTATTGTTCCTAATTCACAACATTTCCAATAAGTCAATTTCGTTCTGACAAAGTTTCTTGCAAAGACGACTCCTCTGGAGTTTGTTCCTTAGAGACACATGAATGTTCTTTCGTCATGGTATCGGTAAGAAATGGAGGTAAATGGTATCGCTAAATTAAAGGGTTTAATGATATTCAAAAATTGATTCCTACACCGGAGTGCTAACCTTGTTTTGCAAGGTTTGTTTTTCTGCAACAATGAGGAAGCAAGGAAATCCGAAAGGCAATCAAGGGAACACAGAAGCTATGCCAAGAGAAACGGAAGCCTTGATGCCATGACAAAAAAAACAAGAAAGATAGATATATGGAAGAAGTTGTATTCTGTATATATTCAACTGTTCTCAATGTACACTCCCCAATATATAATGCAAAAGGGCAGATAATGAAGGAAAGAACATTGAAGTATCAAATCTAATTCTAAATTGGTACACAATCAATTACAATCCTAGAATGATTCAAGGTATCGTTGGACAATCCCATCAAGCATATCTTCCAACAGGCTATTCACCAGAACGTCCCGGTTGCTTCACGGAGAGGCGGAGAGAGGCCCCATCATTAAAAATAAACAAATGCCGACGGACGAGTTAAGTAGGTATTAGCATCTTCTTCTTCTTCTTCTTCTTCTTCTTCTTCTTCTGAGGACGGAGACCATCCGCCAAGTTGAATATTACATTTAGCACGTGGGCCTAAAGCTGTAGTGGGCTTTTTTAGCCCCTCGCTCGCATCGCAACGGACCGCAACCGTAACAGAGATGGATGAGCCAACCAATTTTCAATCGCCCCTCCCGTTTTTGCCGTTGGGAGTGCAGAGAGAGACTTCAACCGTCTAGCGTCGCCCCTCGACGAAACGAGGACAATTAGATGGGCAGAGAGTCGGTAGCTGCGGCCATTTTGAACTTCAGGTGGGGGAAAGACTCGAGCTTTGACATTAGCAGCGCCCGGTTTTTTAATCTCCGCCATGCCTCACCACCACCTGCTCAACCCCACCATCCCTTCCCGCCATGGCCATCCACGATAATGGGTCCGAGCCTCTTCTCCTCCCCAGGGGCGGCCGCCACCCCAGCAGAGCCGCTAAGCTCGCCAAGTCGCTCGCCAGGGGGGCTCTCAAGCTCGCCTTGTGGACTTGCTTCCTCGCCTGGATCGCCATGTTCTTCGTCATCCCCACCGAGTTCGGCACCGACTTTTACACCGACTGGGAGGACGCCACCAGCGGCACTCTCTACGGCACCGAAGGTCCCGCTGCCTGACTCCCCTGTTTCCGTGCAGAGAATCCGCTTTCTTTGTACTCGCCCCGTGACCGTTTTGTCTTCATTTGGGTTCAGGAAGCGCTTTGCTGCTGTACACTGGGCCTATACTGCTGATAGCTGTGCTCGCCGTACCTTACCTTCTCCTTTCTGGAGGAGACGACGACGTTGTCGCTGAGTACGTGTTTCTTTCTTTTGCTGCGGATGCCGCCTCCCGTGTGTTTGTTTAATTGCTCGAGTGGTCCGTCAGAGTCCAATTTCATCAACCGTCGGCGCTGTCTTTGTTTGACATGTAGAAAGAAGAAGAGTCCACGCCTCCGTCTAGGGACATTCCCGGTGTTGGTGGACGGCGTGTTTGGGGTTGTGACGGCCGCTGAGTTCATTGGCATAGCCATGTTCGTTGTGTTTGTGGCCTGGGCTGTTTATGGGTACACCGTGGTGAACTTCGAAATGTTGCCCACTTATGGCGACCTAACCCCTCTGGAAAAGAGGTATGCTTGTGTGTTATTGCTGCTTTCCCTATCTCGTATGTGAGGTATTGCAATATTGTGTGCCTATAAGATACCGTACGTGCTCTGTTCGTGTCTACCGTTGACGGCTTACTGCTGTAGTAACTTCAGTTCCTCTCCTTCTTCAGGGTTCAGATGTTGCAAATGTCAGCATATATATTTGGTTTGACTGCCTTGACGTGCTTGGCATTTTTATTTCTCCCAGTTGCCAGGGGATCAATTCTTCTTCGCCTTATTGGCATCCCTTTTGAGCATGCTACCAGATATCATGTATGGTTGGGGAATCTCACCATGTTCCTGCTGACTATGCATGGACTCTGCTACTTTATTGTTTGGTTTATTCGAGGCATCGTATTAGAAAGTGTAAGTTCCTACTTTATCTTAGCTTGCACTAGAATAAAAAGATTATTTCACTCATACATGCGCTGCTGCGGCAGCAGAGATTTGATTACGGTTGCCATTTATGGAGCATTTCAATCTGCATGGCATTAGGCAAATGGCTCACAAGTTGGTATGCCATTGCAATGTGACTATATCACTTACTCAAAGTGGGTGGAACCTGGGGAAAGCTCTTGCCACATGACGTAATCATATCTACGCATATTTCTACAGATAATAGAGTGGAAAAGTGATGGCGGTGCAAACTTCGCGGGCATAATCTGCTATTGTTTTGGATTTACAATGTGGGTGACCACGCTTCCTCCAGTAAGAAAGAGATTTTTTGAGCTCTTCTTCTACACTCATCAACTCTACATACTCTTTGTGATCTTCTTCGCTCTGCACGTTGGGGATACGTATGTCAGCAAAGCAGCAGGGGGAATTTTCCTGTTCATGCTTGACCGGTTTCTAAGATTCTGCCAGTCTCGACGGAATGTTGATGTAATTTCTGCAACATGCTTTCCATGTGGATCAGTGAGCTTGGTCATATCCAAACCCAAAAGTATGATACTTCTCTCGTGATTCTTTCATTGGGTAAAGCACTTCTCTTTACCATAGGTAATTCTCTATATGATATTGCAGATCTACACTACAATGCCCTTGGTTTCATCTTCCTGCAAGTGCGAGAGATATCTTGGCTCCAATGGCATCCCTTTAGCGTTTCATCGAGTCCTCTTGATGGTGGCCATCATCTTTCAGTCCTGATAAAGTCCGCTGGGGAATGGACGGGAAAGCTGAGAAGAAGTGTATCTGACCTACTGGTTTCTCAAACGCAGCTGTCTGGACCCAATGCTAGCTTTGTGACTTCCGTGGAGGGACCTTACGGGCATGAATCTCCATATCACTTGATGTGAGTCCTTTTTGATTACTTTGACATGTACAATAGCGACTCTAGTTATTTGTTACAATTAGTCTAATCAGTGCAATTTAAACAATTTAAACACATTCCGTGGCATTCAATATAGAGCATTCAACTCAATCTCCTTTATATTGTTATCATGGAACAATTTGTCTTTAAATCTTAGTTTGTGATTTGTTTAATAGGCTTGGTTTCAGTCACTTACAAGTAACAAAGCTCTCTTCAGATGTTTTAGGGGAGGACTAATCTGCCTTATTGTTTCCCCAGGTATAAAAAGCTTATTCTGGTAGCAGGAGGCAGTGGGATATCCCCATTCTTGGCAATTTTGAGTGATGTTCTTCATCGCATTAGGGATGATAAACCTTGTCTGCCGAGAGACATTTTGCTCATCTGGGCAGTAAAAAGATCGAGCGAGATTTCTCTTCTTTCGACTGTCGACATGGATTCTATTTGTCCGTCTTTCTCAGATAAAGTTAATGTCAGCATCCGCCTGTATGTCACTCGAGAATCAGAATCCTCATTGGTAGGCTAAGCTGCTGTTTCTTTTCTACTACTTGCATTTTATCTTCTGTGAGTCTGTAGTTTGAGGCTTTGGCTGTTGCTAACCGCAGGAAGAGGGAAAAATTGAGAAGGTTGTATCCTTGAATACAAGATCAAGAGGACGAAGCATGTCAGTTTTGGTTGGTACAGGAAATAAAATTTGGTCTGGAGCTTATGTCATCGTTTCCATTCTTGGTTTCCTGATTATATGGGCTTTGTTAAATGTGTGCTACTTAAACCCATACGACATCTCTAAATGGTGGTATAGAGGGATTTTGTTTTTGGGGTGCATGGTTATTAGTGTCGTAATATTTGGGGGTGGTGTTATCTTCTTCTGGCATCGCTCTGAAAATGTGACTCCAGCTGGGGAGGAAGACAGGGAAGAGAGTGAAAGGATTGGCTATATGCTGGATCAAGATACAGCCCAATACAAGCTTCACGAAAATACTAATGTATTCTATGGTCAAAGACCAGACTTCAAAGGTAAGAGATCTCCTCTTGACAATATTAGTTTCATCTTATAATTTTGATGATAATATGTGCATAAATGCTACTAGAGCTATAAAATCATTTCCTGGATATTGGTAGAGAGCTTAATGTGCACCTTTTGAGTCCATCTTGCCAATTGGTGTGGGTACATACTTAAGAATGTGCAGACATGGAGAACGAAACAAACAATGCTTGACTGAAAAATGGTCAAGTTCTCGTGTTGTGGGTGGCACTTTTCATGTCTTCATGTCTAATAAAGTAAATGACTCAGGTTTTCTTATTTCAGATACCAAAATATATCAGGCCACCACAATGGGCTTCCTGCTTGTCCTAAAAATTTTAGATTGAACATAGTATCGTCTAATAATCTTGTGAGCGTACATGATAATGCTAGTTCAGATTTTGCTACTCAATGCTTACTGTTTTATGATCTCAGTGACACTTTGAAACTTTGTCTGCAGAAATTTTTGGATCGGTTTCGGATTCCTGGGGCTGCGTGGATGTTGGTGTAATTGTGTGCGGTCCGCAAACTCTTCAATCAAGTGTTGCAAAAGAAATCAGGTCACAGGATTTAAGAAGAAAGGGCAATAGACCTGTTTTCCACTTTAACAGCCACAGCTTTGATCTGTAGCCTTCATCATGAGATCATGTTAGTTTAGAACTAGATAGTAACATCATGGGTATGGGAGCTTTATTTACAGGTCCCATAGGTGTCCAATATGAAGCTTATTCTCGACTGGCAGTATCTTAATTCATGCCTGGCTATATACGTCACGCTGCAATTTGCGGAGTTTGTCATTGTCTAGATTTTAATTCCATTTTCGTCTATTTGCTGCCTCACATATAACAAGACTATCAAGTCGTAAACTATTGCTGTCCGAAATGACAGACTTCATGTCAGTTTTTGATAACTACCCAGAGTAGGACTTGAAAGACCACTTCATCGTGCGTCTTCCCTCGATGACCCAGCACAGATTGGTAAGATAATTGTGTAATGTGTTTATCAGTCTCTAATTGCAAAATCGTACCTCCAGTGGATTCATTGACTTAGAGACCAGACTTGGCCCTTTCATTTGCTAGAGGGAGCGTGAAACACATAAACGCGCGCACGCGCACGGATCTCGGACTTTCAACCACTGGATATCCCTTCTTAGCAATTGCGCATAATCAATTCCCACTTAAGGGGCCTTATGTACACATGCATGTACTATGCCCTTTCAGAGAGTACAAGTTCACGTAAGACTTGTCTAGACTTTTCCGATTGGGATTTTAAATATCAGGATCCTTCGAGAGAAGACGTGGAGGGAAAAAATATATAACTCTGAAACAAGTGGAACTTGTCATTTTAATCACCACAAGAGAAGTTAACTCGAAAAGGACTCTCTTTTAAGAGGATCCTGGATTACACTGGCGGCAATATAGTGTGAAACGCTGTTGAAGTTGTCCCCAGCCATGAGAAAAGACGTCTCCCTATCTTGTTGTACAAGATGTGGCTTTTGGTGCATTTGCATGGAAAGAACTTCTGCTTGGGCCGCTGCAAGCTGAAGCTGCAATTCAGACACTTGATTCTGCAAGTAAGATATCGTGCCTACGCACCCATACACTGGGTCTCTCACCCTTGCATTTGCCTCGTACACTAAACTGCTCACCGCATCTCCTCTCTGATTCACCGGAAGTTCCTGCAAAAGTAAAACCCGGATTGCCTCAGGCTCTGAATTTCTCTGGAGGAACTGAAACTGCCCTATGAAAGTGACTGAAATCATCTGGGTTGATCTAATTAACCATATATATCGACGCATATTCTATAGTCCACCATTGTTGTATCGATAGATCTGGAATAAAAAAAATGAGTGCACCACCAGCACTAGGTCATAGCTGTACCTAAAGGCCAAAAGTACTGTTGCACTTACTCGACATGAATCAATCGACCTAGAAAATAGGTAACTACTTCGGATCACGCACACTGGAAGGTGGGTGTGTTTACTGAGGGCTGCACATCCACACACAGCACACAGAGAGAGAGAGAGAGAGAGAGAGAGAGAGAAAGACCTGCAACATTTTGCTGAGATTACTGGCACCAAAGACCTTATGAACAATGGCAAACTTATGAGGATCGTGGGGTGGGAAATATGGAGCGAAGATGCAATCCTTGGAGCAGCGGCGTCTCAACAGCTTGCAGGAAGCACATGGCGAAGATCCCGACGATCCTCCCATAATTCCCTTTCCCCAGTTGTGAGTATTACAGAAGCACTTGCTCGTCTTGATGAAAGACGAAGCCAGACACTCAGCATATGTTGCAGCAGCACAATGTTGCAAGCTTAGAGCTGAAGACAAAAGGGTAAGTGGAAATGGGCATTTATACTAGAGAGCGAAGGTGACAGCGTGGACGTGTTTTCCCTAGCCTGCTGCAGTGCAGAAATTGGATGCACATGCATCTTTTTGAAATCTAAACACCATCATAATTACTCGATTAGAAAAACGAACTAGCTAGATCGCAGACGGAGACTAGGTTTTTCTTTTTTCTTTTTCTTTTTTAAATTAAAGACACAAGCAACGGGATAGATGGAGAGGTTGACCACCGCCTAGGCGCGTGATGGGTTGGCAATCTCGATCCATGCACTTGTGTAGTTCCCACGTTCTTCTTTGACTCTCTCCATATCTATACAATGATCCATTTAATTGACCTGCCTTCCGTGTGTAATCCCTTTTTTCAATTGAATCGCCTTAACTTCCAATTTCCAGAAGGCGGTTGATTAAATAATGTCAAATACATTGAAGGGGCAACTCAATCTTATCCCGGAGAGTAATGATCCATTTTACATTTGGCTTTACTTTCCATTTAAAGTTCACATGTATGGAATTCTTTTGAAATCTCTAACCATGAAACCATGACTTTATGTCCGATGCATCGTGACATCTCTAGCTAGATCCAATGTGAATTCTCGCTAATCGCTGGTGAATTTTCTCATGAAACTCTCTCTCTCTCTCTCTCTCTCTCTCTCTCTCTCATATAGATCCTCAGCTCGAAATTAACCTTAAGCATCTCGATTTGGTTATCTTGCGTGCTAAACTTGTGCAGATGAGCCATTGCTAATCTTACCGTCTATGAGCTACAGGGAAGCATATAGATCCTCAGCTCGAAATTAACCCTAAGCATCTCGATTTGGTTCTCTTGCGTGCTAAACTTGTGCAGATGAGTCATCACTAATCTTACCGTCTATGAGCTACGGGGAAGCCTTGCGCTAGTGCATCCTCCATCTAACAGTAAGATAATGATTGATTATGCAGAATGATGTGGATGAGTGCACGCTCGTCTTATGAAACGAGGCTATGAGTTCGTGTTTGATTACAAGACAGCCTGGTGATTGGACTGCTGAGGTGACCCGGTTAAGCCAAGTTCTGAGGGGCAAAGGTTTTCAGACATGCTTCTTGAAAACTCCAATGTGCATCGACGGAGAGGACAAGTAGTACCTGATCATCTGTCTCCTTATTCTTTCCAAAGTGGGAAGCTTACCACCGGCGAGGAAAAAAAAAAATGTAGGGAGCTAATCATGCACAGCCATTCACTTTAGGGAGCTAACTCCGCGAATATTGGGAAAGAACCACAAGAGTCGATGCCTCCACTTTATTACTTCTTTTTCATCACAATATCCCAAGCATTTCCTGAACTAAACAGTCCATAGGCGGTTCTGGTGCAGGTCACTTTTTATCTTCACGTGAAATAATAGGTTAAATGGCATGAGGGTAGAACCATTGAGAGTACTCAAATCACAGCAGAAACTTCAGCATCTGCGGCAATATTCGAGCCACACGAACAACCCACTACAAGATGTTTATCAGCAAAGATGCCATGCGGATGCCGATTGTCATGCCACAAAGAAGTAGAATTACCATAGCCAATCATGTGTTTCCCAAAAGGTAGGATCCCAGCCACATTTAACGAACCAAAATACTACCTTTACCGAGACACCTTCATTGATCAGCCCTAATGGAGTGAGCATAAAATTCGTGGCACATCGATAAGAGCAGCACGCCAGACATTCTTAAATTGGGCTTATGCGTTCATACGAGCGCCCGCTGTTGTCCTCTGAGGAACACGACGTGCACGTGTCGTGCCCTGACTGCACCTCTTGGTCTTGGACGACGGCCCACGGGAATCATTGCTTTTTGTCGGCGTTTGATTCACGACTCTTCCTTTAACACAATTAAAACAGGTCCGTTGATTTCATGAAAAACAACTTGAAATGTATTTTTCAATTTTTTCGATAATTGATTCACGAAAAAAGAACTAATTAAGAAAAATATTTTCTATCAACAAAAATATCTTCTAAAATATGAAAAAATATTTTTTTTTTCCAAAAAATACTTTCATCACTCATTCTCTCTTACTTCACTTTTTAGGATGGCCATGCGAGTCCCCTCTTCTTTCTTTTTTTTCTTCTTTCTTTTTTAAAAAATTCAAAAATTCAAATATTCTTTTTTCTCTTTTTCCTTTCTTTTATTTTCTCTTATCCCCCTTCTTTAGTCGATCACTAGCCACAAGCAACCTGATGCAAATTGATTATGTGCTCAAAAGAGTCAATTTAGAGGGAAATGACCCAATATTTAAGTGTTCGTACCAAATGTTAAATCAGCAACCATCTTTAGTAGATATTTTGTCATAGTTGCAGTTGGATTTGTTTATGGCATCAAAGGAATATTCTGATGACAATTTCAAATGACTTGGTAAAACAGCTTGACCTATGACCAGGACTATTTTCTCATTTGTTTCTTTTGCACATGTGCGTTTTGATATTAATGTTTAGGAATAAGAAAAATGGAAGTCTTAAAATTTATCAAATTGATGCAATCAAGTCTTTTTATTAATTTCGTCCAACTTACATGACAATGGCATGGCTAAAAACATGAAACATATAGTTAAAATGATATCATTTTAGTCCAAATTTTTTTAATTCGAATTTTAGTGAAATTAAATTTAAAAATAAACTAGTATACATATAAAGAGAGGGGTGATAAACCAAGCAACTAAGGGTTGCAAGCTCTCGTCGCCGTTGCCGCCCACCATCACTAGGAAGAGCCAGCAACAGTGGGGGATGGTCGATGGGGTTCACCGGCTCTTGACCAGTGAATGGCAACCCTCACCAACCATAGGCAAGGGTCATAGCAAGTGAGGTCGCCAGCCATTCCCCAGTCTTATTGGCCCTTCGTAGCAATGGTGGGGGCAGCAACGGTTGAGGGCTACATTCTCACCCCTCTCCTTTTTTCTTTTTAAAAAAATTATAATTTAGCTCTTTTATTTCAATTTTAAAAATATATAAAAATCAGATTTGGATCAAAACGATATCATTGTAGGTACGCCAACAATGTAAGATAGACAAAATAATAATGAAAAGAAAAAAACATGTCAGCAGTTTCCATCAATCAAATTGGACAAAGTTAACAAAACTCAATTGCGCCAATTTGAAATGTTTTAAAATTTAATTGTACTTTTTGTAAGTTTAAGAGTTCAATTGCACTTTCTTAACTGTTTTAAAACTTTTAGTACAATAATATTTACCCATTGTTGAGAGACACATAGTCTGCACATAGACTAATTGAACATTGAGCTAACTTACTACCTTATGCTGCAATCCTTTCCCACTGATTTCGTCAAAAGGACCGCAAGCTAATAATTTGCTAGTAAATGAGAATAAAACAATATTTTCTCTTTCGCAAATTCTGTGAAACCGAGTTGATCCGCACCTCATCGGGGGCATTCGGTGTTGAACTGATTGTCAAGAAAATTGCGCCAAGGGTATTATCATCCTCACCAGACAGCTGTTCATTTGATTATAGGTGTACGGTTAGATTTCAGAAAGGCGAAAACGAAAGGCTTGGGCTGAACTCCTTTCAGCGGGTTTGCTACCTCGCGAAACGCGTTCACCAACCTTTCAAACCCCTAAAAGCCCTCTAGGAAAGCGGAAAAACTCGGAACGCCTTGAACGGTGAGAAACTGGTACGTTGATTTTAAGCTTCGTGAAAACACTAGGAGGACAGCCGTCTCTAACCGCTGTAGAGAACGTGCGAACTTCAACGCAAACCGGGACGCAAGTTCCTCAACTCTGAAAAACGGGTGCAGCTGAGGAGCAAAGTTTGAGAATGGCAGTCTTTTGTAATGAGAGAGAGAGGAGGGGTCTTAAGCAGAATTGCTATGACCTTGACAGCATTCAACAGGGACGGGAGCTTCACCCAAAAAAAAAAAAAAAAAAAAAAAAAAACCGAAAGAAACGGAGACAAAGGGCTTTCGGTCTCCAAAATTGACTGGTGGAAATTCAAATTTGGAGTTCTCATGATCTCCCATCACGAGAGGACAGATATTAGACTCGGATGAAGCAACAAGCGCATGATACCCATGGCTTGACCCAGCTCATTTGTTTCCCATACCCCTGGTCTCGTCATTGCCCCTCGGATTCTAGCAGTTCAGGTGCTCAGACTTCTTTGAAGTAGACAAACTAGAAAGGAAATGCACGTTTGGTGAAGGACCGACATTGTGTCGTGGCCCAGATGGTTCAGCTAGTGTGAAACACTCTGCCTTTGTAATATTTGACTGCATAAGCAATACCCATTTGAAATTCGACTATAATGAACTTCAAGCTGTAACTCAGACTAACGACGGAAGAACCAGAAATGTGGTCTCGTCTACTCTGAACACGATTCCTTGGCCAGGCTCCATATCCACGAGTCCATCCATCTTGTATTTGAGAGTTCATAACATTTGAAAGAAGTTTAAAGTGCCATATATCATTTCAAAAGGACCAACAACACCATACAAAGATGCTTTTTGGACATGATAACACAGCATTGATGTAGCAGTAGTCCCCATTGATAAATATATGTGGTCACAAATCAAGCAACTTGGATCTTATCAGATATATATGATCAATATATGGCAAGTTCTTAAAAATTTGAAACCGCACCATCTCTTCACATGGAGGGTCAAGGTTACAACTTAAACTTCTTTCAAATCATTTTATATTCAGGAAATGGACCATTACATTTACACCCGTATGTGCAAAGCTAGGAGACTACATGGAACCTGAAATTTTAGTGTGTGAGTTTCTCGCATCTGACCTTAAAGCTTGGCATTCCGAAAATTTCCTTGCATTACGCTTCTTAATACCATCTCTAAACAGAACACTTGCAACAGGATGGATTTCTCTGAATGCAGAAGCTTGCTGTTTGCTTCTCTCCATTTCTTTCCTCTTCAAATATTTCACTGCCTTTGCCTGAACTGTACATACCCAGATGAGTCAAACAACAGCATGACTATGCTTAGAATTCCATTCGCTGCAAAGAGCTTATTAAAATGCAGTTGAAGGCACTCACCAATCAAATAAGTGCTAGTGGTCCCAAGTCAAGATTGAAATAAGTCCCAAAATTCTTATGGTAATATCCAAGACAAACTTTCTACATGGAGAGTTTAATCAACAGAAATTCACATCTGACGCTCCATACAATCAAATATTTCCCTAGACACACTGGGATATTCAGGCTTCATATTGATGAACATCACTGCTGACTTAAAGATGGTGAAATCTGCTAAAGAGGGAACATATGACTCCGCAAATATTGACCAGCAAATTGCAAGTGCAGCAGCACCGACAAGCTGTTTCTAAACTTGATGCATGGTTCACTCAACATTGGGCAGTATTTTAATTCAAGTGATATAAGTATGCCCAAGACCTGGCTACCTACAATTTTTTTGTTTTCAACGAAAAGAACAATTTTGCATGTTGAGAATCAGAATTGATCAAAAAGTAAAGGAAGTAAACTTAGATAATGCTGTGGAAAATCTTTAACAACGATGTTGTCTTGTAGGTCAACAAAGGACAATTAAATAATACAACCAGGGTACTTCTTCATCATCACATCTAATTTCAGGTTCATTTACTTAGCTGTTATCATTACTATGAGCCAAGGGATACATTTATCCCTACTGGCAAAGTTGGAATAGGCGAAGGGAACAGGCTCAACAGCTGTCTCTGTTTATCTATATCAGTTTGTCTAATAAATTCCATAAAAAATTAGATTTCCACTCAAAGCTCTGTAGTCTTTGAATACAGCAGAATGACAACCGTCGATTTCTTCCACTCCCTCGACCATTCTCCATAAGCGCTTAGTGCTAAGAATACTTACAGACTTGATCAAATGGAGCAACTTAAATGGGGCATCCAAAAATAATGTAACTTCACCAAAACATTTTCAAGGAAGAAATAAAAATATTATGAGTTTGAACCAACATTGTCAATTGTCACTGTAACATCATGCCCTAAAGTGCATCATGAAAGAAAATTGAGAGAATTCTTTTATGGATTATATCCTTCCATTAGCAGAGTAAAGTATTATATCGAAGAGAGAGTATTCATGGACCATTAGTATGATAGAGGCAGGACAAGCAGTAGAGATAAGATCAGATAAAAATAGATAAGACTAATGCTTTACATACAACATACCACTGCATGAACCAGTGGATGCAATAGCAACTTCCTTGAGACTTACTATACTCTGGATATCTCCATTGAAATTTTCCAAGCCAGAAGTATCACTGCTCCGTAGACATAGAAGGGCATTTTCACATGCCTGGTTGGCAAAGGATGGAAAAACCAAAATCATAGTGAAGACTGCACATTATAATTCAGGGGACGTTATACTAGTTTAAAAAGCATCAAAAGCATATTGGTCCGCATCCACATAAGTTAGACATGCTAATTTTAAGGTGGAAGTCCTCAAAAACACTTGATGGTGAATAAATAAAAGACTTGCATGACAAAAGTGAGGAAACTGTTACTGCCTGCGGATTATTGAGTATATTACATATTAAATAGTCCCACGTTCATGTTGACTGTCCTAGTTTGGATTGTCAATGCATCGCAAAGGGAACAGCAGAGAGCAATTTATCAATGCAGACACTGATACATCCATAACTAACTTCTATGTCCGACAACGCATTCTAAGTATCCAGCTAAACACAGTTTCGTTATTGACGGAGTTGTCTTAAGGAAGTCCAAAGTGGTCGTCTTGATCCACCACACCTTAATACAGCGACTTACTCGAAGAGTCGAATAAAATTTGATGCATGTACCAATGAATCTGGTCAATAAGATGCAACAGCATTGGAATTCTAATATCAGCTTGAAGATGCATAGTTCCAAACCTAGTTATCCAAATTGCTACCAACCATGATTTGGAAATGAGAATAGATATCACCCCCCGTATGGCATTGAAGAAATGCACATTGCTTCATTTTCCACTCAGCATTGCAGTGAAAACTTTGAGAGGTCATCGGAACTATGGCAGCAACAATATGCTACCTTTGTGGCAATGGGATAAAAACCATTGTCAAGCGCATCCTTGGCAAAGTTCTCCCATTCGGTATGACCAACTTGTAGCCATCGATGAACTCCAGATTTGTTTTCCCGAAAAACAAGTGCTTCGTACCTCAGTGCCAAGCAACTCTGATAAGAAAATACAAACCAAACACAAAAGGAATGAAAAAGGCCCCTCAAAGACTACATCCAAGGCTGTAGGAACGTGATCAGCATTCGACTAAGGAAGCCCCTAATTCATCGACAATTCCATCGAGGATCTGGCTTCAACGTCGTAAATGGTCATGATAAAGAAGAAGAAGAAGAAGAAGAAGAAGAGAACGATGACATAAATCAGCTCATCAGTTAATCGTCGTTTAGAAACCTACATAAGTTAAATCATCAGTTCCTCTTTCAGGTTTTTTATCATGCATAACGGAAGAGGTGGCACTGACCTCAAAATCCCCAATGACGGCAAAAGCTCGAACCAGGAACTCGAGAACCGAAAGCACACGGACGACGCTCTCATCCACGATCTCCCGAAGTACACGAAGAGTCTCGAATCTCAGGAACCGTTCTAGGCTCGATCGCACTTGAACCGCCGAGTCCACGTCCTTGGAGACCAGCAAGGTCCGGAGAAGGCCGAGAGCCGCATCGTCGAACCTGCGAGAATGGCGATGGAAGTGCGCGATGTCAACACGAACGATTGCCGGCGGCGCGCGCGCATTGTATCAGCCTCGCGAAACGAGCATCGACGCGAACCTTCTGAGCTCGATGAGGGAGAGAAAGAGAGAGACTTCCGGCGACGAGAGCGCGTCCGCCATTTTCGAGATTGCGGAGGGAGCTGCTTGCTTCTGTCGATGGCGCCACTTTCTTTCGCTGTGTCTCTTCCTCCTTGGGCGTTTCAGGCCCAAAGCAAAGCAACATCGGCCCTATTCCTTTTGTTTTTCATTTTCTTTTTATCTAATTTTTGGTGCGGGAAATGATTTTGTTTAAAGTCATTGCAAAAGAGAGTTGAAAATGTAATTTTTCCTCTATGCCTTGTAGGAATAAGGAAAATTATTCGTCTTCATATGTCAATCACCTTCCGTAATCTAACTCATATTTTTTGTTTCACGAAAAACAACTTGACAAATATTTTCTGATTTTTCCAACATTCGGTTCATAAAAAACGAACTAGTTAAGAAAAACATTTTCCATGAATTAAAAAAAGAAAAATATTTTATAAAATCGCCGCCAGGAGAAATATTTTCTTTTTTCAGAAAAATGAATATATTTTTTTTTTTGGGGTAAGTGCCCTTCTTCTTTCTTTTTATCTATTGAAACTACAAAATTGCCCTTTCGAGGCGAAAATGACTAAAATGCCCTTAAACCTTTTTTTTTAAAAAAAATTAAAAGAGAATTCCATGTGACTGTTCATTTGAGGATTCATCTAGGCCATTAGATATACCATGTCACTAATCAATGTGATTAAAATTTCAATCAATCATAAAATTACTTAATCCTTTGATATTTTTCTTTCTTATTCCTTAAGATTTAATCCCAACCATTGATCAAAACAATGGTTGAGATTCAATATAGGGTGGACTATATCAGGATTTTCCCTTCATTTTCCAAAGAGGGGTTGCCCATTCTCTCTCTCTCTCTCTCTCTCTCTCTCTCTCTCTCCCACATGCTCCATTGCCCTCAACTGATGTGCGCTGGCCACCATCCGGCAATCTACCGCCGCCTATACATCTACAAGACCTTCCTTCGTCACAAGGCTCGCCGATCATTTCCCCTATCGGTGATCGCCGATCAGCGATCAAAATTTCTCCTTAGCCGAAGACGTGCTCGACAATGTTTCCAACTGGCCAACAACTCGATGGGCTCTACATGGCAGTCTAGCGATCCAACTTGGTGGTTCGATCATCTCAACAACGCTCGTGGATGAGTTGCTGAGCTCGTGGTGGGCGACGTTACTACAAAACTTCGACGACTAATTCGATTTCTCTAAACTCTACTTGATCGTTCTTCTCCCGATTGAGCTTGGTTAATCATATACTTACTCTGTACCTCTTGCAATCCTTGTTCAGATTTCGAGATGAGCTATAATCGGCCATTCCTTGAAGTTTAGAAATGGCCGGCTAGCTCAATCGAGCTCAAGTTCAAAGATAAACAAGGTAAACACTCTTAAAAGTGAATCCAATAAGGTGAGATCGCCATAGGCGATCAAGGCTAGAATTTGAACTTTAGGTTAATATCACATGTTTAGATGGATGATATGATTTGATGATATTGTGATGGTTGATGATGAGTTTATAGCATAAGGATGCCTTGTCGTAATCCAGTTTTGACTGACGTGATAGATCACAAGAACGTTCTCCCTTTTCAATATGCAATTTGGTTCATTCCTTCCTTTGTTGTCATGTTAAAAGCTTGCCAAAAACCACTTCTTGTTCGAGCTCTCTGACCTTAGTGATGATTCCACTCTTGTCTCACCAGCTTGTAACAGTGTTGGAGTTTGGAGCAACATCCCATAATAGCTCTTTTGTAAGATGCCTTAGAAGATTGACTTCTTCGGATCGATTTCCTTCCGTCGCTCTCCTAGCGGATGAAGACTCGAAATGCACAGTAACTTTGTTTCTAGTTCGTGGCATCGGATTGTTATTATCAGCAACATTATCTAGTTCTTGTTGACTTTTGGTTCTCAACATGAAAACTTCCTAAGATCAACAAACAAGAGTCCCACCAGGGGTGCCAAAAGAGATGCTTCACCAAAATGTATCGATTTTTGGACAGAAAGCGCAATTCATGAAAAGATAAAATAAAATAAAAAAAGACTGAAACTAGAGATAATTGAGTTTAGCCATGAAAAAGGATGCTAAAATGTAAATGTAAGCTAGAAGTAAAATTGAACAATTGGTGTTCATCGATTAGTAATCCTTTATAAAGAGTATAATGTGGGAATTTATAGCTCATAACTAATGGTTATAAGCGTCTACTAAGACTCCACTACTTGATAATTACATCAACAACTGCATTCACTTCGCTGCTCAACATTTACATGACTCCATTACTCGACCTCCAACAAGTTTCTGTTGATCAAACTATCGCCTACAACACTCTGAACAATTTTACTGTCAACAGAGTATTGGGAAAGATCAGCTGGTTACTTTGTGAAATTTGAAAAGTAGTTGGATTGCAAAGATTCGATCACAATTGAAATTATCGAACAAATAAAAATAGGATGAACTTTAATTGGAGGATGATATGAAAAAGTTTGGTTTGGAATGAAAAGGCATTCGAGCAATGAGGAGATATGACGAGGAGATGTAGCCTCTGGTTAAAGGCCAAAGGGAGAGACTCAAAAGGACCTGAAATTAAAGACACGGACTAGGAATGCATTTCATATTGAAATATTATTTAAAGTTGTGCACGTCAAAGTTAGCTATGCCATGTTGGCCGGCCGGCATCCAAATCATCAAAATTCAGCTAAAATTATCCAAAATGACTTAATTAACACAAATACAAAAGGTTTAAGACTGAAATTATACAAATACAATAGGTTTATGACATTTTTGACTCTTTTCCCCTACATCTGTGGTAGGCCAAATTAGGAGAAAGCAAAATTTACTACTCGTTCAAATTCAGTCTGTAGTACTAAGATTTTATTGAAAGATCCATATTAAATGCGGCATGTGTGGTCTTATGAATTGAAAAAAGGATTAACCCCAATTAAGCGTGTTTAACCAAAAAGAATGTCAAATTTCCAAAGAACCTGGGCATCACAAGAGTCCTAACAAGACCCTTTTTTAATAATCGCGAAGGTAAGGACATCCGATTGGAATCTTTTTGAATCGCTTGAGAGCTTTGAATTCATCCAAATTCTGTATTCATCCAGTTCACACCGATTTTCCAAAGCTTATCATAGTAAAGAAGTCTTAACATACGGCCCCACCGCTAGCAAGACATTGTCGGCTCTAACCGCGGCTCACCCACGCCCGCCCAGCTTTTAGACGCATCTGCTTTGAGGTCGCACGAAACTTACTAAGTAATGTGACAGTTCCACATAGACAATGTAAGATCTGAGACACATACGATGATTGACGCCCAGCAAGAGGGCTATCCGATTATGACGAGTTGATCAAGAAGATGTTCCGTTCCTCTATCAAACACTCTGCTTTTCCCAGGATGGCAATGTATGTTCTACACAAATTTGGTCATGAACAGACCGAAGGCATAAACTTTACCTAAAATTCCGTGCCAATCTTAAGAAAAATCAAAAGACAGAAAAACCGCAAAGAATGGACAGACCAGGTTTGTCCTCATTAATCTGGACTTAGCTATTGCATATTTCACATTGAGATACAGCATGATTTCTGACTTGTAATTTGCAAAGTAAGTCTCTCAAGTCTGAACCATGTTAATCACCTTGCCCAAAGAAAATGGCACCCTCAGAACTTCAGTTCCGTCATACGTTAAAAAAACCTTATTATTCATACGCAACACAGGTAGAGCTTGCAATGGAATGTTCAATTCAGTTACGGAAAGGAGTCGGTCTGTAGTCAATCACGACTATCTTCTCCAAATGAGGCCAGATGCGCTCGTGCATTTCGAGGTGAGCAGGATGACCCATGTACGCTGCTATTCCCTCGGTGCTTTCAAACGTTAGCTCGATGACGTGCGTGAAGCCCTCATTTGAGTACTTGACGCTCACATCCTTTCCCCTAAATGTCACATGAGAAATGACAACCCAACATCAGACATCTGAACAGACTGCTGAGGAACGTTCCATGACAGATACACCAAGACATAAATATGAGGACGTAGGCGCACCCAACTTCTATCGAGGGGGGATAATGGGAAAGAGCGCAAAAGAAAGGGAAAGAACGTAGAGATTAGATAGAGAGAGGAGAATACATGTGCCAAGATTTTAAGGATTCGATGAGGTTGACGAGATTGGAGTGATCCTTGATGAGCTGCTCGATGTGGTCAGGGGCTGTTTCGGCTTTGAACTTGAATAGCAACACACGCCTCACGAATCCCTTCGCTTCCTCCATTGTTTTCTCTTTTGGTCGGGACGCTTCCTCCATGGTTAGTTTCCAACTTCCGACTTCAAAACAATTGTCCCCACTCTCAAGCATTTAGACTCCACGATCCACGCTATCCCTTTACTTATAGTGGTTTCGCGGGGAATTACACAGAACTCCCGCACCTGGATTTTCGGGTAGTCCACGTTTTTCTGAAATCCTGATCAATTATTGTCTAGAAAAAGCTGGACATCAAGGGGGTCTGGACTCTGGAGCAATGGATGGTAGTCATGGATGGTAGGGTACAAGTGAAAGCTGTATTGTACGGCTTAAATAAAAGCAGTAGAGGTTGGAAGGGTAGGCGAAAGGGAGGAAGTCCGCGGGAGAAAGTTTGGTAGATTCATTGAAAGGAAGAAGTCCACGTTGAAGTACATACATACATGCATATGTCACGGGCCAAAAGATGGACGACCCGGGAGGTTTCCCAAAGTCGACTCCAACTCGCCCGTGGACCTCCTTCTCTCCCTTGGATTCCCACCAAGCCTTCTCCCTGAACTGCAAGGGCGGGCGAAACTGTCATTGCGCTAAATTACGGGAGTCTGTCCCTTTCATTTATGTCGGTAGACGGTAGGTAGAACTTATGTCGGTAGTTGAGGCGGTGCGATTTCGCCCGTCAGATCAAAAGTAGATCAATGGTTGTAATCCGAGGCCCTCAACCATAAAAGGGGTGTCCTCCTTCAGTTGTAATCACCCAACCCAACATTTCAATATTATCCAAGCTTCCGCTTCCTTTTCAGAGCTCCTCTCTCTAGCTTTCTCTCTCAACGATCCGGGTAAGCGAGCGGGTAAGCGTTCGATCGAGCAAGGCTTGGCTCGGGTAGTCCAAATTCGCCCGAGTCGCCGCGCGGTCACGATCCCAATCGATCGGCCCGTGACAAGTGGTATCAGAGCAAGAAAGAGATCCGTTCGAGAGATCAAGGAGCGCCAACTGTTTGAAGGAATGTCGAGCCAAGAAGCTGTCATGGTTGGAGAGACCGTGCAAGTCCAAGAGGATCGCGGTCGTGGAAAGAGAAGAGACGCCTCAAGGGACATCGTAGCTGCGTTCGATGAGAAGATTGCGAATGTCCGGAGTGCTGTACAAGAACTCATGGAAGGTCTTGACGACGTGCGAGACCGGATCATGGAGGTCGACAGTTCACTCCGCGAAGACTTCACTTCATGCATCAACGAGGCTACCGCCCCGTTACACGACAAGGACGAAGCCCTTGAAGCATCGATCGATGTGTTGAAGGAGCGCGTCCAAGTCGTCGAGGAAGAAGCTCCGCGTAGGGACGAGATCGAAGCCATGAAGGCCGAGATCCAAGAGCTCAAGACCGAGCTTGCCCTGTGCAAACTGAGCATCACCAATGGTGCTGTGCCGAACCAAGCGGTGCCCAAAATCGAGGTGCCAAAGCCGAAGGAGTTCAACGGCGAACGATCCGCCAAGGAGGTGGACAACTTCGTCTGGAGCATGGAACAATACTTTGGCGCCGTCAACATACACGACGAGTCGATCAAGGTACGAACCGCGTCCATGTTCTTATCCGATACGGCAATGCTTTGGTGGCGCAATAGGTGTGACGAAGTTAGACGAGGTGCCGATCCCGTGTGCACATGGGACGACTTCGTACGAGAGTTCCGGGACTACTTTTTCCCCGAGTTCGCTCAGCATGAGGCCCGTAGCAAGCTCCATCGCCTCGAGCAAAGAGGCACGGTCCGAGAGTACGTGAAGGAGTTCACCGAACTCAAACTCCAAATTCGCAACCTAAGCGAAGAGGAGGCTCTCGGAGCGTTCATGGATGGGTTGAAGCCATGGGCACTGCTCGAGTTGAAGAGGCGGGACATGAGTAGCCTGGCGCGCGCGCTAAGCGTAGCCGAGTCACTCGTCGACCTTACCAAGACCGAGCCAAGGAGTCGGCAAAGAGATTGGAGGAATGATCGACCTTGCGAAGATGAAGGTGGAAGAAACACTCCCCGGGTCGCGCATGAGCAAAGCGGCCGAGTCAAAGCATGGGGAGAAGGGTCTTCCAAGCCAGCCTTCCAAAGGGGTAGACCACCGACGGACTACGCGAGCAGGTTTGATCAACCCCCGCCTTCTCCTTGTTTCATTTGCCAAGGTCCGCACTGGACCCAAAAGTGCCCGAAGAAGGGTCGAATCAACGCCCTCCTTGCCCTCGAGGAAGAAAAGGAGGAGCCAAAAGAAGACAAGCGGCAAATCCGGATTGGAGCTGTGAGGATGATCAACTCGGTCCAAGCCCGATCGCCGACCAAGGAAAAAGAAATCGCTCCAAACACCGACATGTTCTTTGTGGAGGTCGAAGTGGGTGGCCGAACGCTCTACGCTTTGGTCGACACCGGCGCATCCAACGTGTTCATGTCGACCGAGGTTGCAAAGACCTTGGGACTTCACGTGGAGCCATCCGAGAAGTCGTACAAGCCGATCAATTCGGGCGACTTCCATGGCGTAGGATCAACACCCGACGTGGACGTCAAGATTGGCGGATGGAAGGGCCGAATGGCGTTCGAGGTAATCCCTCTTGACGACTATGATCTCATACTTGGCATGCAATTCTTCGAGAGTGTGGGAGCCATGATCGACATGAGGACGAAGTGCATGATGATCCTCGACAAAAAGTGCCCGTCGATGATCCCCATGATCAAAGGGGTGGTCGACACCAAGACCATCGCGTCGATCCGACGCCTCGACAAGAGCTTGAAGGCCGTCATGCGCATCAACAAGCTGACCGAGGTGAAGCCAAAGGAGAAGTTTGATCCTACTCCGACTCATGCCATGCCCATCCAAGCACTCTTCCCCGAGGTTGAGTGTGCACCGCGTGCTCCGTCCAAGCCGAAGACCGAGCCCCGTGCGTCCGACTTCATCATGGAAGGATGCGGCCCTTCGTTCGTGAGCGTTCGAGCGAAGAGAAACAAGAACAAGAAGGCTCGTGCCAAAGCCCGCAAGGCTGCTCGCCGAGCTGAGAGCGACGAGGACGTCGCTCGAATGAGTGGGGGAGAATGTCACGGGCCAAAAGATGGACGACCCGGGAGGTTTCCCAAAGTCGACTCCAACTCGCCCGTGGACCTCCTTCTCTCCCTTGGATTCCCACCAAGCCTTCTCCCTGAACTGCAAGGGCGGGCGAAACTGTCATTGCGCTAAATTACGGGAGTCTGTCCCTTTCATTTATGTCGGTAGACGGTAGGTAGAACTTATGTCGGTAGTTGAGGCGGTGCGATCTCGCCCGTCAGATCAAAAGTAGATCAATGGTTGTAATCCGAGGCCCTCAACCATAAAAGGGGTGTCCTCCTTCAGTTGTAATCACCCAACCCAACATTTCAATATTATCCAAGCTTCCGCTTCCTTTTCAGAGCTCCTCTCTCTAGCTTTCTCTCTCAACGATCCGGGTAAGCGAGCGGGTAAGCGTTCAATCGAGCAAGGCTTGGCTCGGGTAGTCCAAATTCGCCCGAGTCGCCGCGCGGTCACGATCCCAATCGATCGGCCCGTGACACATACATAGAGAATTAGAGAAAAACATCAACTAACATCATAAAAGATTTTTATGAATATGTTAATAGAAATATATCAACTTGCCTATATCCAAGCAAGGGTGTCGTGCCCTTGCTTTGTTTGACTGGCCACGACACCCTCACCCGTGATAACTATATTTTAGAGAGAGTACTTATACTAATTTAAGCTTGATATTTACTAAGTTTAAATGAATTTTTGGTGGACTTATTTGCTACTCATATGATTTTATTGAATTTTGTAGGAAATATGACTTTTGGATTCATAAGAGACCATCCGCACTGTTTGTAGAATATGCCAGGGCCATATGCGTAATTTTACCATGTGTCTGTGCTAGAATTTGCTTATCAGTCCTTACGCCTCATAATCTTTTAGAAGATCTCAATTTCTTTCAAAGATCTCAATATCATCTAGAATATTTCAATATCTTCTGAAATATTTCAATGTCTTCCAAAGTATTTTATCTTGAAGAAAAAGCTACCCGAGACCTAATAGGAGACTGGCTTAGGGCAGATTTTTGGAGGCTATATAAACCTCTCTTGTGCCGCATATTTCATATTCCAGAGAGCTATGGAGCCACCACCAGATTTTAGGTTTTCTTAGTTAGCCTTTATGCTTTTATTTTATTAGTGGAATTGGCACATATCAAGAAGAGAAGGAGGAGGCAAACCCAAACCTATATATGACTCAAATTGGTGAATTTGTTTTAATGTAGCATTATCTCCTCTTTAATTTTTGTTGTTGGTTTAGCTTTAATTATGTTCTTAATTTCTTTTTGGCAAAGCTACAATGGATCTTAATCATGATTGATTGATTTTCAAGACTTGTTCATGTAATATAATTGTTTTGATTGTGGTGTTCTCTATTATAATCTTAATGCTTTTTGAAATTTTGCCAACTTTTAAATGATTTTCAATGTATGCATGATACCAAGTGGAGATTGCATGCATGAGCACTAGCAATATTGAACCATAAATTTAATCTAGGTCAAAGTACACTAGGTTATTTATGTGGTTGCAATAGCAAATCTAGCTTTGGACTACTTAGATTGAATACGGAAATTTCCACAAGAACTTAATACTTTTAGGTAATTTAAATTCACCTAAGGTTGGTGTGGGTTAATATACCTAATTAGAGATTATTAGATCGAAGTTGGCTTGTAATCTAACATTGGGAAATTTCACCAACACAATTAGAAATTAATTTATTGCATGACAAGTTAAGAGAATTGATTATGATTGGTTAAATAAAGTTGGATGCACTAACACTTTGTGATCTTGGTTAAAATCTTGAAATTTGACTTGTAAATCTTTGGTTTGCTTTAGATTAGATTTACTTTGCAATTTTAATTAGCTTTTGAATCAATTAAGTTTTAGCTCTTTTATATTCCAGTCCTTTAATTAATTTAGTTCACTTTTTACTTGCCTTTTTGACTTGGTTAGCTAAATTTTTGGTTTGATCACGTTCGGTAAGTATTGAATAATTAGAGACAATCCCAATGTGAACAATACTCACTGATCACTTTATTACTTGTAGATATTGTGCACTTGCAATTCACTTGACAAGTTTTGGCACTGTTGTCGGGGATTGCTTTGATAATTTTCCAATTTCTATTGATATCGAGTGATTCTTGGTTTAGACTAGTCTTTATTTTGTTTTTAATTTGTTTCTCTTGTTGGCCAAACTGACCTCTCTATAAAAGGTGGGAAGAGCATCGCATGACCCAAAGCCAACAAGAAGACCTTGAAATGTTTGATCTTGAAATTGAAAGAACCTTTTTTAGGAGAAGAAAAGAGCAAGCACAAGCAATCTTCATTACAATGGCCAAAAATTAAGAAGACACACTTCTAAGGAGAACTTTGAAAGATTATGCTACACCAACAATTCAAGAAGCACAATCAAGTATAAGAAGGCCGGTGGTGCAAGCTAATAATTTTGAGATAAACCCATCCTTAATTGAAATGCTTCAAAATGTAGGGCAATTCAATGGATCACCTAATGATGATCCAAATCTACATTTAGAAGCATTCCTTGAAATTTATGACATTGTTAAATTCAATGGCGTTACTGATGATGCCCTTAAGTTAAGATTGTTCCTATTTTCTCTTTGTGATAAAGTTGAGGCTTGGTTGACTTCTCTTCCTGTAGGCCCTATTACCACTTGGCATAACTTGGCTTAAAAAATTTCAAAGTAAGTATTTTCCTTCAAAATGCGTAACAATATTATTAGATTTATGCAAATGAATGGTGAGTCCTTTTATAAAGCACGAGAGAGATTTATAGAACTGCTAAGGAGACGCCGGTACCATAGACTGCTAGTTTGGATATAAAAGCACACATTCTATAATGGAGCACATCCTATCATTCAAGCTAGTCTAAATGTGGCAATTGGAGGCACTTTGCAAAATAAGTCACCAGAAGAAACTTTTGATCTACTTGAGGAGATGGCAAGTAATAGCTACCAATGGCCAACTAAGAGATACCAAGCCTAGAAGCCAAGTGAAGTTCATGAAGTTGACACCAATATGGCTTTGAACGTGAAACTTGATGCATTAAGCTGAATGATTGCTTCTTTGAAAACTCAAGAAGTATCTTGTAAATTTTGTGGTGTAAATCATATTAACACTGATTATCAAGTAGGTAATCCTTATGTTAGTTCTTCTGAACATGTTAACATTGTTTCAAATTTTAACAGGGCTCTCAAAACAATTTGTATTCCAACACTTATAATCTGAGATGAAGGAATCATTATAATCTATCTTGGGGAGGTCAAAATCAACCAGGACCGAGAGCACCACCACCACACATGGAGAAGCCGAATTCTAACTTGGAGGATTGTTACCGAGATAGCCCAAAATGTGGATAGGCAAGTCCAAGCTATAGAAAAACAAGCTCAAACCATGCAAGATTTCATGGGAAACACTCATATAAGACTCCACAATCAAGAAGCATCAATTCGAAACATAGAGAAGCAAGTGGGGCAACTAGCTCAAGGAATTAACGAGAGACAAAATGGTGTCTTGTCAAGCAATACCGAGAGAAACCCCATAGAGAATACAAAAGCTATTATATTAAGGAGTGGAAAAAAAGTTGGAAAGCATCAATTTGAATTGATGTGCGATGCTAGCGATTATGTCATTGGAGCTAGTCACGGTCAAAGAAAGGATGGAATTTTTCGAGCCATATATTATGCTAGCCCAACCCTAAGTAAAGCCCAATTGAATTATGCAATTGAATTATGCCATTACTGAAAAGGAGCTTTTCGCAGTTGTTTTTGCTTTGATAAATTCTATTCTTAATTGATCGGCTCTAAAATAATTGTCTATACTGATCATGTAACTTTAAAGTACTCGTTGGTAAAGAAGGATACGAAACCAAGGTTGATTCGTTGGATCTTGTTCCTCCAAGAGTTTAATTTAGAGAGCAAGGACAAGAAAGGGGTTGAGAACCTTGTGGCCAATCACCTATCTAGGTTACCAAATGCCTCTAATAATGAGGTACCGATCTTGGATGACTTTCCTAATGAGACACCCCTTTCTATGAAAATCAAAATTCCATCGTATGCAGATATTGTGAACTATTTGATAAGTGATATCCTTCCCCCTGACTCCATTTATCAACAAAGGAAGAAGTTTCGCTATGATGTTAAGCACTACTTTTGAAACAATCCTTACTTGTTTAAGGTACGTGCTAACCGAGTTATTAGATGTTGTGTTGCTTACGAAGAAATCCGTATTATTCTTTCTCATTTTCATGATGGAGAGGCGGGCGGTCACTATGGTGCCACCAAGACTACTGCTAAGACCTTACAATGTGGATTTTATTGACCTACTCTTCTCAAGGATGCATATGCTTATGTTTCTCATTATGATAGGTGTCAAAAGACTAGGAACATATCTAGAAGGCATGGAATTCCCTTAAACAATATTATAGTGTGTGAATTGTTTGATGTTTAGGGCATTGACTTCATAGGTCCATTTCTACCTTCTTTTGGTAACACTTACATATTAGTTGCTTGTGAGTATGTGTCTAAATGGGTAAAGGTTGTGGCTTTGCAATCGAATGATGCTAGGGTTGTTTGTAATTTCTTGAAAAAGCACATCTTTACTCGGTATTATACACCTAAGCGCATTATAAGTGACCAAGGCACACACTTCATGAATAAACATTTTGAGTCACTTTTGCATAAATATGAAGTCACTCATAAAGTAGCTACTGTTTATTATCCCCAAACTAGTGGTCAAACTAAGATATATGATAGGGAGATAAAGAGAATTTTGGAAAAGACTATGAACACTAATATGAAGGATTGAGCAAGAAAACTTGATGATGCTTTGTGGGCTTATAAAACTACTTTCAAAACTCCCATTGATATGTCACATTTTCGGCTTTTGTATGGTAAAGCATGTCATCTACCTATTGAGTTGAAACAGAAAGCATATTGGGCTTTGCAGAAACTTAACTTTAATATGCAAGGCAATAGATGAAAAATGATTGCTTCAGTTGGATGAGTCGGAAGAGATACGCAACGATGTATACGAAAGTGCAAGAATTTACAAGGAAAAAACAAAGAGATGGCATGATCGAAACATCTTAATGAAGGAGTTTTATGTATGTGAAATAAATATAACTCACATCTTCTTTTGTTTCCAAGTAAGTTGAAGTCTAAATGGACTGGTCCTTACACCATCACCAAAGTATTCCCTTTTGGAGCAGTCGAGATTACCAATAAGAAGGAGGAGACTTTCAAGGTGAATGGTCATAGGCTCAAGCAATACTATGACGGAGGTTTCAATGCCCAAACATCTTTCATTACCTTAGTTCCACCTACTTAAAAGCATGGGAAGAGTTCGGCTGTGAAACCAAACGCTTCTTGAGAGGCAACCCAAGTTTCTAATATTCGTTTTCTTGTATTTGTTTGGTTTGTGTGTTAGCTTAAAAAAATTAATTAAAGGAAGAATTTTTGTGTCGACAAATTTTCTATTTTACACAGATAGCAGTGCACATGGACAAGAGGCATAATGCATATTCTACAGCCTTACCATGCAACACAAAGGTAGAAGAGGGGTTATGGATGCACTATTGTGCAACTGTGCAACCATCGAGCAGCCTCTAACCACAAGCCTAAGCCAGTCCTCACCCTGCTGGGCCTAATTCAACATAGATAATTGGCATCTTCACATATCCAGGGGAGTATTTCGAACTTTACTTTAATTTGATTGACTCATTATCCGTGCTTTTTTTTTTACGCATTGTAAAAATGCTTCATTTTAAGTTGGGGTAAGAGGATTGAAAATTTTTGAAATTTTTTGTGCTAAAATTTTTTCTAGTCTTGAAAATTTATGGGCTTATTTGAAATTTTTGAAATACTTTTTAGGCAAACTTTATAGGAGATGATGACTTTCGAACCTTAATTTACAAGATTGATGTCCTTTTCATGGTTATGAGTTGTTGCAATTTTTAGGGGTATACAAATCTTGTTTAACTTGAGATTGATATATGAGTTAGTCTTAATCTTGATTGTGCAATCCATATTTTGAGCACTTATCCTTACTTTTTGAGCTATGTGTGCTTAGAAAAGATCAATGGGAAGTATATGATTCTCTAGAACGCACCTTAGTCTTAGAATTTGTTTAATGTTCTCTTAAAATTTATATGCCATACTCAATCAAGAAGGTCATATAGGCATTCTTTGAATCGTTTGAGCCTATTAAGCCTACCTTATCAATCGATCCCCAATAACCTTTTGAGTTTTTAATTGGCCTATTTTTCTTTGACGAACTTATATTGTTGATCCAAGTTAAGTGTATTACCTTACCTTATACCCCCATAGGCATGTTTATCATAAGGGTTACTTTAATAATTATGGATTCTTTATATGTTTGAAGTTCCAAAGCTTGAAATAGTCATGAAATTTTTTTTTTTTTTAAATGGCACTGAAAGAAGGAAAAAAGAAGAAAAATGTTTAAGGGCAAGTTATAAAGCGGAAGTTGTTTACTCCAATACTATTTATACCGATCCTCACCGCTAACTGTTAACATGAGTGAGCCTTTTGAATACTCAATGAGAGAGGCTTAAGGAGGAACTTCATTGTAAAGCGTGAAAAGTGAAGCAATGGAAGTTTTGAAGTGTTAAGTATTTATGAATTACATAGCTACGATAGTGTAAGCAGATGAAGGACATGTCTTGAATCCTATTTAATTCAAATGCTTTGAGAATGGATATGTTTATGGGGTGTGTTCAGCTTATATGATTTATATCCTACCCTTAGCCGAGCCACATTATGAGCCTTCAAAACCTATTGATTTTTTATTGCACATTGGTTTTCATCAATAGATAAAGAACTGAAAAGCAAACCTATGAGACTTGGTTAGTACATTTTGAGTTTGGGGTGTTGCAGATCAACTTGATTTATTTGAGTATACATGATTTGAAAAATCAAGGATCACACACACGAATTACGTGATTAAGGTTAGATATAGCTTATGTATTGGTTTTGGGGTTGATGGGATTTATGTTTTCCTTTAAGTTATGATTCCAGGTAATTTTGAGTGGATGGTGATAATTGGAGATGAGGTTTGTCTACTTCTATTGTTTACTTGAGGACTAGCAAACCTTCAAGTTGGGGGTAATTAAAAACTCTATTTTAGATAGGGTATTTATACTAATTTAAGCTTGATATTTGCCAAGGGTGATCGATTCCCGGTTTGGTCTGGTTCCCACTTTTCTGGACCGTGGACCGAACTGGCTGATCTTGGAACCAATAACCGGACCGGACCAACTAGTCCAGTGTGATTCCAATGAACCATCACTTGTTTTCATTTCATTTAACAAAAAAGAGACCGAGGTGTGAAGCGAGGCGTCGGGGCGAGGTGCTCAAAGGAGAAAGAGAGCCGAGCATCTGAGGGAGCGAGGTGTGAGGTGAGACGTTGTGGCAAGGCACTCGGAGGAGGAAGAGAGCTGAGCGTCCGAGGGAGTGAGGTGTGAGGCGGGACATTGCGACAAGGCACTGGAGGAAGAGAGCCGAGCGTCGGAGCGAGTGGGGCGTGAGGTGAAGCGTGGGGGCGAGGCGTCAAGTGAGCAAGAGGGGAGGGGTTATAGTTTTGAGAGGGAAAGGCAAAGTGAGACTTGCAGCAATTGCTACCAAATTGGATTGCAAAATTTGGAAAAATGGAAGTTGATGTGATAGCTATTGTAGATTAGAGCAGAAACTAAAAAAAAAAAAGAGAGAGGGGTTTAGGTTTCAAGAGGAAAAGGGAAAGTGAGAATTGCAAAATTTGGAAAAGAAAACCTGATGTGATAGTTATTGTAAATTAGTTCAGAAACGTAAAAAAGAAAAGGGATAGCTTTGAGTTACGAGAGGAAAAATGAATATGATGGTAATGGATATTGTAGATTAGTTCATAAACTATATATATAAATGGTCGATTTGGTCCAGTCGGTCCGGTCGGTCCGGTTCCGACCTGAAAACTGGGAACCAGACCAACCGGTCACCGGTTCCAAAAATAGGAACCTGAGACCGGACCGAGACCCTCTAGAACCGCCCAAAATCGACCGGTCTGGTCCAATCCGATCGATTCCCAATTCGGGCGGTTTCCGTTACACACCTCTAATATTTGCTAAGTTTTAATGAATTTTGAGTGAATTTATTTGCTACACATGTAATTTTATTGAATTTTGTAGGAAATATGACTTTTGGATTCATAAGGAAGCATGCACACCATTTGTAGAACACGCCAGGACCATATATGGAATTTTACCATATGTCTATGCTGGATTTGCGGATCAATTCCTATGCCTCAGGATCTTCTAGAAGATCTCAATATCTTCTAGAATATTTTAATTTCTTTCAAAATATTTCAATATTCTCTAGAATATTTTGTCTTAGAGAAAAAGCCAATCAAGACCTAATGAGTGTCTAACCTAGGACAAATTTTTGGAGGCTATATAAACCCCTCTTGTGTCACATAGTTCAGATTCCAAAGGATCCTTGGAGCCGCAACTAGAATTTAGGTTTTGTTAATTAGCTTTTATGCTTCTATTTTATTAGTGGAATTGGCACATGCCAAGAAAAGGAGGAGACAAACCTGAACCTATTTATGACTTAAATTGGTGAATTTGTTTTAATTTAGCATTATCTCCTCTTTATTTTTTGTTGTTAGTTTAGCTTTAATTATGTCCTATATTTCTTTTGTTAAAGTTACAATGGATCTTAACCATGATTGATTGATTTTCAAGACTTGTTTATACAGTATAATTATTTTAATTGTGGCATTCTCTATCATGATCTTAATGCTTTTTGAAGTTTAACCAACTTTAAAATGATTTTCGATGTATGCATGATACCAAGTGGAGATTGCATGCATGAGCACTAATGATAGTAAATCATAAATTAAATCTAGGTCAAGGTACACTAGGTTGTTTACGTGGTTGCAACAGCAAATCTAAGTTGGAACTACTTAGATTGAATCTGGGAATTTCCACAAGAACTTAATGCTTATAGATAGTTTAAATTCACCTAAGGTTAGTGTGAGTTAACGTACCTAATTAGGGATTATAAGACCAAGGTTGGCTTGTAATTTAACTTAAGGAAATTTCACCAACACAATTGGGAATTAATTTGTTGCATCATAAGTTAAGAGAATAGATTATGATTGGTTAAGTAAAGTTGGATACTCTAACACTTTGTAATTGTCGGTGAGCGAATTGAAGTAGCATTGTGTGATGGATGGGCGTCTGATCAAACCAGCTCGTATAGGAGAATCCTAACCAAGAATGATAAGGAATGTGTAGCGGAGGTTAATGTAATGTTCAACCACCTCACCCTACTCCAAACACCCAACAGGGAGGAGCACGACCACTTTTTGCCCAGTAGAAAAACTCTTACAGGCGTCAATTTACGCCACTTCCTAAGGCCTTGTCCAAGATCTTGCCGACCCTTTAGAAGAAAGGATTACTCGCTAAGGAGCCTAAGCGATCTAATCCCGAGCGTTTCCCCAACTATGATCCGTCCAAGACATGTGCTTATCATATGGGGGAGGTAGGGCATTCTGTTGACAATTGCTATACGCTGTAACACAAAATCCAAAATCTTTTGGATGCCAAGGTGGTCTCATTCCGTGATGCACAGCCGAACATCCAGAATAACCCACTCCCTGACCACCCAGAAGCTGTGAATGCCATTTTCAGTTTTGATGCTAAGCCCACTATGTTTCAAATGATGCATGACGAAGCAGAAATGATGGACACCTTGGGGCAACCAAGTGGCAAATTCGATTATTATGTAAAGTATTCGGCTCCTCCCAGCTCCTACATCAACCCACGGGATATCATCCCAGATGGATGTGGTGGCTTAGATGATCTCGCACCTCTAAAGATTGAGAGCTCTGATGACGCACTCGAAGGAATGACCGAATTGTTTGAAGAGAATTTAGTGTTTGCCATCGATGAAGCTCAAGAGTAGGAGAATTTTAATTATTTGCACACTCCTCTGCACATGAGTCTTTATCACTTTCCATATTTGCATATTTACATTTTCAATTCTAGGATTTCCCTCATTTCAGTAATGTAATTTGCTTTTCATCCAATAAAATGCATGGAGATTTTTCATGTTTTAAAGGCATGTTGAAGTACACCAAACTAGCCCTGTGATGAAATCCTACCAAAACAAAACAGCAATGAGCTAATTCTTAAGGCTAGGCTTCTTCATGTTCCCTTGAAAAAAATTTCAAAATAAAATAATTTTCCAGCATACATCTAATTTCCCTTGTTTGTTTCCTTTAATTATCTGCTTTATGTTTCAGGTGCAGCCCTGCGCACATTTAAGGAACCTCTATGAGCTCCCTTGCAAAGAGGGGCAAGACATGGACACTTAACAGCTTTGACTTTATGATTTGATGTGCAAGAATAGAGTGTGGCATTTTTATCATTACAGAATGCTTTCACATAATGTGTAATTCACCAATTCCACTTGAAATTTATCAAAATGGATAATTCAGTGAAGGATGTTGAGTTACTTGAACATGCTAAATGATGCTAAATGAGGCGTGAAAGGTAAGCCTTATCCCATACACAATCCCTTGTCTATACATTGTGAGGTGAGTATGGAAACATTTTGTGTTTCAAGGTGAAGAGTTTTCTTGCAAGAAGTACAACAACTAAAATGACGAGGGCGGTTCATTTCTCTACTAGTGAACCTTTGTTTAACCCTTCTTTGAGCCCAAATACTTGAAGAATTTCTTTCATACTACCCCACATCGGGGCAAATGGAGGTAAGTTGACATTGAAGGAGAGGGAAATGGATAAAAATTTTCTTGCTCTCACTTGCATCAATTTTCAAGTTGTGCTATTACATTGAATTCATGTGGTAGTTTAAGTGCCTTAGGATGACGGAGAGCAATTCTTTCTTTATCCCACACACTTTTGACTATCGTATAGCCCACTTGAGCCTATGAATTCATTTCATATCAAACCCAGTTGGTGATCATCCCCCACACTAGGGCAAGATGAAAGACAATCATTCAAGTAGCATGATCTAAAATGCTGATGAAAGAAGACTGTGTGAGTCCAAAGAAAATAAGTGCAAAAAAAATAAGGGGCATGAAAAAGCAATGTACCTGGTAAAAGCAAGGCCAATGCCTAAAGAGAAAAATCAAACACTTGATGTAGTGAGTCATATCTTCGACAAGGCGATGTTAAAAAAACTCAAATGTTGTTGCAATCAATGGAATTGTGATATGAAGAAAATCTTCAGAGGTGGAAAAAGAAAACTGGTGGTAATGTCAAGATGATCACCAACTCTCACCCTTTACACACATTTTAAGCCTAACAATCCTTTCGTTTCTCAGCCCATGAACCCAGCCTATGTTACGTCTCTTACAAAGTCTCTTCAGATTAGGGCACTTGAATTAACATGGGACTTCGCATGTTTTAAGCATTGCTCGAAGAAGTGCTAGCAAGATTATTTTCTTCTCATTTTGCAGGGTTCTTGACTTGTAAACTTGGAGATGATTACAAAATTGTTCTTTCAATTGCCTTGACTCAAAGAGTCCCTTTTGTTAAGCCGTTGACCAACCCTACATTACAGTCCTTATCAAAGACCTCTCAAATTGGTAAGATCATACCGCTTGCAAGAAAATTCGAACTCTTGTCGACAAGATGATGATAAGATAGAGTGATATATTCTCGCATCAATGGTCGGGACAAATAACCCTCCTAAATGAGAGTGAGTGAAAAAGTCTTTCACACCAAAGGTGTCTCATTTAGCATGTTCAAGAGATTCACGGCTTAGTGAAAATTGTCTTGATGATAATTTTTCCCGGTGAAAGTTTGAAAAAACCATTATGCATGGACCTTCATTAAATTTAAAAAAAAAATGAAATGAATTTTTCTTCAAAGACCAAAGGATTTGTCACTAAAATCCATATCAACAATTTCCGGTCTAAATTGATCGGATGGATTAAATTGGTACCAATGCGAAAAGATTCAGGACTAAATTAATACAATTAAAAGATTTAAACTAAATTTGTATCAATCCAATAGGTTTATAACTTTTTTGGTATTTTTCTCCTCAATAAATTAATAAATAACATGACAGAAATTTACTTAATTTCCATTCAAACTAATGGTGGAAATTATCTCCAAATTTTTTCTTTGAAAGAGAATGATTGCAATCTTATTGGATACTCCAATCATACTTACAAAAATTGGATACTTAAAAGTTGATTAATGAAAAATGATTGATTAGTAAAAAATTATATATATTGCATTGGATTTATGTTAATCATTTCCTTTTATGAGTTGAGAATGTCAATTCTTTGTATAATTTGTTAGATTTTTTTATTGATCAATCATTTTCTTCATTGATTAACCATTTCAATTTACATAGTGAATAATCAATTCTTGTAATTTGTCCTCTTTATTATTACGCCCCCTTCCATTTTTATATAACCTATGTTTATTCTTTTTTTCTAAAATTATCATATTTTTTTTAGGGGTTAGAGATTAATCCTCAATTGTTGTGCAATTTGGTCACTAAATGAGACACCAAAATTTAGGTGTCAACGTCAATGTAGATTAGATTTCACAAGAGTATAAATGCATCATCTAAAAGAGTGGAATACATTAAAGTAAACGAGATGATACTTAAATCGTGGTCAAGAGGTAATATGACATTTTAATTATTCAAATGCATCTAATATATTAATTTTTTTAACTAATAGCAAAATGTTTCATAGTACATCTTAACTAAGAATGTATTTAGTAAAGTGTGAAATTAGGAAAAAATAATCAAGACACTTCAAAAAATTCTCAACTTGCCTCATTACTTTCGTCATAATTCAAATCGGCCTTATTTAATATATCGTTCGATATTTTCCCAAGACAACATTTATTTTGGGTTAGGTGAAAAATAGGATGGCGTGGAAAGGAGAAGAAAAGTAGTGGTGGTTTTTTATTTGATGGACCAAACTAAGCCCATCCGGCCATGTTGGGCCAAACCAGGTCCATAAGAGAAGGATCCATGAGAGGAAGAGAGCAATTATTTTTTAAGTGAAATTAACTATAATATATAAATGAAAAAGGAAGAACGTTGAAAGAAGTTTTTTTTTTTTACATAATACGTTATTTATCTCTTTTTTGAGACAATAGTGTACTCCCTCTTGAATAATAGAACTCCAAGACTTCAATTAACTCCTCTAAAACTACAACAAGTACTTAATCTATAGCAAATAAGGTATATTCGTCTTCGTGATATCTTTTGATCGATGTTATATGTTTCTTGGGCTTGTTTCCATGTTGTTTTTCGTTATTTGGTCATTTGAGTATTGGTTCGTTTTTCAAGAATACGTTTCCAACATTGTATTGGAGGGATGTTGTTCATGTTTTTCCGATCATCTCTAATATTTATAATTTGTTTTTGGCCGAAATTTTGAGAAATGTTGCCATCGGACGCTCAGGCGTGGAGATCCCAACACTCACCTACTATTCGCCCCTCCTTTTTTTTCATTTTTCATGAATCAAAATTAATTTTTGATAATCCAAGGTCATAGTTCTTATCGAGACGAGTAAAAACGACAGGTAGCACGTTGCTAGGGGCCGCCAAACATGCCCCGCACACGGTCGGAAGGAGCAGACATTGCACGCACCAAGGCAATTTCCCGAGCACGTGCGCGGCACGCATGTGGTAAACTGCGGGCTCGTGCGTGGCATGCTTCTGCATGACTTTACTCTTTTGCCACTATTTTCTTTGCATTATTACCATTTTGCCCCTGTCTATGTATTTTTCCGATTATGCCCTTATAAGTTGTCCATCATACTTGCAGCCTTGAAAGTTTCATGTCGCACGCGGTTAATGTCGTTTTATGGGAAAACAGAAACAGACAGCCAGCAAGACAAGAATGCTGCTAGATATGTCCTCTCGCGAAATTCTTCAACTCCCAACTCCTGCAATGGTTGTTCTACATGAGTCGGACGTTACAGGTCATTTAATTTTGCAGGTAGGATTGTGTTACCTTTCGAGATAGAGGCTTTGCATACTTCTGCTCTCCCCTAAACCAAAATATAATCCACTTTTCGAGCCTAACTCGTGGATTCCCCCATTCGTCTTGTGAAAAATGATGACAAGCTGCGAACAGGTCCTCGCAGCTTCTTGAAAGAGGCCTATCATCCCGACTCGGTTCCTTGCAGCTTGGAATGACTTTCTCAGTAATGATCGCCCTTTATAGAAAGCCGGGGCAATTTAAAAAGGTTCACCAGAGAAATCAAGATAACCCCTCCACATGTGTTCATCTATGTTTTGTCATTGGACACCGGGCTTCACAAAAAGCTCGACAATGTCATTATTCCAATCGGATGGATACCAAGATCTTTCAACAGCATAGTTGAGATAGGCACGCAATAAGTCTTTCTTACGCCTCAGGATCACGTCCTCAAGCTATTTCCAGTATTTTGGAAAGTACAAAAACTCACCCAAAATCTTGAGGGAACAGCCCGATATGCTTCACTGGCAAAAATTCTTCTCAGTGACAGATGAACTCGGCTTGGAGGAACATGTATGAGTAGGAGACAACAAAGAAAGTGCTTGAGTGGAAGATGACCGTCGTGCTGCTTCGCTTGTCCAAGATTTTGGATGGCTGGAATTTACGAGTTTAGCACAGGAAGCAGCAGAATGGCCAGCCATCCGTCTATTAACAAGAAAGGTTAAACCATTATCAGCAGCAGCATCTTTGTCATCCAAGGTTAATAGCGTTTCTAATTTGAATCATTGAAGCTCCTTGATAAACACTATCGCAATGTCCTGGAAAGAAGCAAAAGTATACGAAATAATATGAAAATGCAAAATTTGCATGCAATAAAGTTCACTTCTAACACTAGGAGAAGTCACTGAATGAATGATGGATATCACCAGAATTCTTTCCTAGGAACGTACCCTGAAGTGAAGGAAGTTGAGCTACCAGGGATTAGGAATGTCACTGCGTGATGGATGGAGGTAACCAGAGCTTCTTTCTAGGAATATCCATTGTGCGAAGGAAATGTGGCATCGCTAACATAGAGGGATATCGCTGCGCGATCGATGGATCACGCCAGAACTCCTCTCCAGGAACATCCACTGCTTCGAAAATGACCAGAACATTACTCAGCTAGTTTTATAGTTTGAATTTCGAATTAAACAAACTCTGCATAGGGGGATCGAACCAAGTAGGCTTAGTGATCTGGCTAGGGCTATTAATTAAACGGGTCGCATGGCTGCAGCTCACAGTAGTTGGTTATTGGGCGTTAAAATAAATGGGTTAGATAATTGGGTATGGGCCTCATCAAGGGCTTTAAAATATTCCCGAGGATTGTTAGGGAGGAACGGCAAAAATTTGCTGACATCTTAAATCTGCACAGGATCAATATCTTCCTCAAAACTCAACCAACTAATATTGAATCAACCTCCACAGCAACCAACCACAATATTTTGGCAATATCAACCACAAAACCAGTTAATATAGTGCTCAATATAAAATAACAAATCAGATAAATAACAACCACAAAATATATGTGGAAATCTCAATGCCAAAAAAAAAAATAATAATAATAATAATACTGTGGGGCCAATCAAAACTTCCACTAACCACGCAAATGTTTTCCCTTGCAGGATCGTCTCTCTTCCCCCTTTGTTTCTATTCTACATACTCCAACTTCTGCTGCTCACTCTTCTTTCTTTTGAATTTTCTTCCTTTTTCTAAAGATGATGAGGCGAACTCAGCCAATAAATTTCCCTCCCCGCCTCATTAGGGAAGCTCCACCATGCCAGCTTTCTTTTTCTCTGAAGTCAAGTCATCGTATTAGATCCATTATTATCGATGTAACTTTCTTAAATAAAAGAGCTTCATTTTTAATTTATCTCGAATCTAGTGATGTTTCACATCGATATGCTTTGACCTTGAATGCAACGAGTTTTTTGCTAAGGTAGATAGTTGCATAGTTAGAGAAACAAAGACAAAACCCACAAATTTTGGACAAATCAAGGGACCGCTCAAAACTCCCACTGGTTACTAAGTACACCAGAGACTTAACACGCGAACGATACAACAATATATTATCATCACAGTGGTGTATTAACGCAAAGGAGCTAAAAGAATCTAACCATCGCCACAGAGATTGAGAGATAAATTGGAGAATGATTTCCATAATTAGAACCATTCACTTTGTAGCTCTTGGTCCCACGAACAACATAATAAACCGATTCCGACAAGATTTCACCATCGAATCTTTGTTGGAGGGATGCTGCTTCTTCTCCCTCGTAGAATCATCATTCCCTCTCCCTCTTTTCTTTCTATTCTTCATATGAGGGGTGTGCAAAATGGACCACCCACATCGAGAACCACCCGGACCGGACCGTCTCCATATTTTTCTTTTTATTTCTTTAAAAATATTAGTGGGGTTAGTTTATTGTTTCCGAGAAAACGAGAGGCTGTCATTGGATAATAAGAAATCCGGATGGAAGCATAGGATTTGTCTTGAGCTTTGAATTTATCCCTAATCGTGCTTTGGACAATAAAATATCCAGATAGAAACATGAAAGAAAAAAAAAAAAGTAATGACCGATCCAGTCCGGTCGCTTTCTGTTCTTTCGAATTGTTTTCATTTTCTTTAAATGATTATGAGCCGGGCCCCATGAGGTGGACCCAGCCCAACAGAGATAATATAAAACGTCTCCTACTTCATCCGCCAGAGTTATTATCTTCATGATGAAACCTCACTTGGTCAACAAAAATCACTAAAGCGAGTGTAATTTTCACTGAGCATAACTGCTAGAGATTATTTATAAAGATCGGCGATGCAAATATGCACCTACATAAAAGGATGACCATGGTTCAGAAGACTATTTTTATTGTAACACTCGATGTTTATTTATTCGCATAGAAGTCATGCCATGGGTGGCAACTCACATAATCAACACAGCTCATGACATTCTTCTGTCTAGAGTAGAGTAAGTCCAAGAAAAGGTCAAGAAAGAAAAAGAAAAAGGAAGCCAACCAAGAGCAACATAAAAGGTGATAATTATGATGATTATTTCGTTATATTTTTAAGCTGCAGACGGAGCAGTTCTCTGTGGAACGCCAGCATCAGCCTCGGCCTCGGATAGAGCAGCAATGAAGGGCCCGAACTTTGTGGAGCTGTCTGAAATGGCGTTCTTGTAGTCCAGAGCTTCATCCTCATAGATGTCCCACCATTTCTTCACCAGCATCTTGATGTCTTCCCTCTGCATGTTCTCTTCCTGCCCAGTGTACCTCCATGGCTTTGACCCCTGTCATTGATCAACAAAGTAAAAATTGGCCTAATTAAACACCACCCGTTAAAAAACCTAAGTTGGATTTTTGTTTTAACATATTTTCTGAGGATATTTTCTGCAGACAATATCAAGAAGATAGTTTCTAATCTCAAGATATTCAATGCAGATCTTGTGAAGATAACAACTGATATAGATATGAAACAAAAGGAACGTTCTGTGTCCATAGATAGAAATGGACTTCATTTGTTTTATACTCTTGTTATTAATGGCTGACATATCTTAAAACACAAAATTCTCGTGAGAAGAATCATATTAGCAAAATCCCAGTTTGGTAATTAATTGCCTACATTCAAGTTGGATTGTATTGCTTTGTGCTAGTTAATATAAGAGAGGATTCACTCACCGCCGCACAATAGTGAACAACCTTCGCTTGTTCAGCGTCAACATTTTCCGGGTGACGCCATAGCATTGCCAAAACAAGGTTATACATTGGAGGGAGTGGCTTGTATATATCCTTGAAGTACATGTTCAGAAAATCCTGCACGAAGAAACATACGCTTACGTCCCATTAGTACAAGATATACGTTGTTAAGTGGTCATTTGGGTCAATTATAGTTAATACGGCCAAGCAAGTCTGGTTTAATTGTTGCACGCCCTATATAAACGCTAATTGTTGCACGCCCAGAACTACATGATGCTCCCAATTTTAAACCGTGACTAACCGAGTCATCTATGGCGTATTTAGAGTAAAAGTTCCACATAATTTTTTTGTTCATGTACATGCTGAGTCGGACTTTCAGAAGCTTCTTTCAAATACAGAATGCCATGGTTGAGTGTGACTTGACAGAGACCGCAACATTCTTATCAGAGTGTTGTAATGAAGGGGCAATCATGCAGGCAACGATGTCTTGTAGCTAGAGACCAAAGGTACATCCAAAAAAACATACGAGCTATATGGACAGCCTCAAATTTGTGGCTATGATGATGTGGTCTAATATTTCGAATTCTCCCGCTTAACGAGTAAACATATCTATAATCAACAATTTCGCAACGGAAATTAGCACGTTTAAAATGAAAGCAATTGACTAGGGTTTTTGTATACCTGCTCAGCAAATGAGGTGGGAGAGGTGTCTTTGACGGTCTTCAACAGGTCAAGGTAAGTCAAGAGACTGGGCTCGAACACGAACATGCCCGCATTGAAGTACAACGGCGGGGGCGGGCCGATCTCCGGGTTCCACGGCACACGCTCAGGGCACTGTTGGCAGTATCCGATCTTGTACTGAGGGGACAAGTACCAGTTCTTCTCGCAGAAGCAGTCCATAACCGCGTAGAAGAAGCCATCCGGCGCATCGAAGAGGTGGTCGATGTTGTCGAAAACTTGTATGTCTCCATCCAAGTATATCATCTTTGTGTACTCCACAAACTGCGAGCCGAACCAACAAAATTTGATCAAGTCATTGTCCCGAGTAAATGCGGATCACATGTCGAATATTCATATGTAAGTTGCGCATGGAAAAGGAAACAAAGGGGGATATCAATCAAAAATTGAATAGATTCCTGTGAAGATATTATTTTTAAAAAAAAAAAAAAAAAAAAAAAAAACCTTTCCGAAAGGGCTTTTAAACAGGATTTTTTTTCACCCAAAAAGGAATTTTAAACAAAACCAACTGCAGAAGTCTATGTCAGATTTCTGTTTTCACGATAAGGAAATACAAAAAATTGGAGAATAGCGTCTTAAGGTATAAAAAGAACATACTGAAAGCATACGTGAATATAGAGAGACGATGGTTTGATGCATGTAATTGTTTTTTTGGTTGTGAGCGGCAGATTTGTATTGAACGCAGTCTTTTCCATTACCTCCCAAATGCGAAGCTTCGAGTAGTTGATGACATAATAGGCCATGGCAAACTGGGTCTGGTTCTCGGGAGGATACACCGGCTCGATCTCACGGATGATGCAACCCTGTGACTCGAGGATCTGGCGGTGCTCCTCTGGCACGTCGGGCAGACACGCCACAATAAGCGGATACGCCGCCTTCGACTTCCTCAACCCCTTGGCCAGGCCGACCACGCCCTTCACGTAGTCGCCGTTCCCGGCCAAGAACGTGATGTAAGCTCTCTTTGGCACGTTCCCGCCAGCGATGACTTCATTCTCACCACTCACTGCTTCGGTCATTGCCCCAGGCGGTGCCATCCTATGAGTTCAGGAAAAAGAGCGCAAACGAAAGAGATGATAATAACTAACAAGAAGTTGCAAAACTTTTGAGGAAGATATGAAAGGAAAGCAAGATATGGAGTTTTGGTTGTTAGGGAGAGAGGTGGGGTGTTTATATAAGCCTGGAGAATGGGGATCGAAATGGGAAGAACGAAAAGATATGGGGGGGGGGGGAAAGATGGGAGCGAATTGATTGGAGCATCTTTGTGATTTCATTGATCATGATTCTTTTTTTCTTTTTTCCTTACACGTGTTCTATAACAGGGAGGAATGTCAGATTTTCTTTTCACAAAAGAAAATTTACGCTTGCCGATTCCTAGCACACGACGCATTGAAAAGTAGGGTAGCTTTAAATAAGAGAGAGTAATAGAATCTTGTGTTGCTTCAAGGAAAAAATGTCTTTTCTTGCAAAAGAGATGGGAAAAATACCAACCATGGATTGAAAGATCACGTAATCTTACGACCCTTTTGGATGATTCAAGGGTCGAGATTCACTCACCATGAATATACTCATGTTTTTTTTTTTATTTCCTTGTTTAATTGGATAGAATAATAGTTAAATTAAAGAAAGACAATGACAGCGTTCGTAGTATACCTAAGTTTTTGGAAATCATGCTTGATCGGTGAAATTGCACAATCCTCATCATATTTCATTCCTTTTCCACACTAGCTGAAACTCGAAATTAGCGTGGAATCTTCATTTTATTTTATATCTACATAATATATAGGTAATTACAAAGTTGAAACCAATGAGAATTGACTTTCTTAAAAGATCAGCTTCATCCAAACGCGTGGAATCTCACGGTTCAATCTTTGTTTTTATCCTTTTTTGGGGGATAATTAAGTAATTCATATTGTTTATATGTCATTAATCATGTACATAGCATGTCTCTGTGATTCGGAAACTAGTTTGGATAATATCTACCTCTCCTATGTGTAATACAAAATAATATCAACATATATGATGATTGGGCTAGTGATAAATAAAGGAGTTCAACTGTGTCCCACGAATTCATAAGAACATTTGAATGGCTCATGCTAAGCTAGCTAGATAAGGTATATTTCGTGTAATGAGATTTCTTAACTATTAACAATATTATTAAGATTGTGGTGATGGGCTTGCCAACCTCAAATTTTTGAATGACAGGTGATGCGAAGTAATTATGATTCAAATCAAACATTCTATAACTGAGGGAAGATTTTTATGGTGATGTCTAGAGTGGCCACAAGCACTTATCGCCATTTCATGTCCTTTTGTCAATAAATGAAAATAATATCAATGTAGACAATGTAGAAGCCAAAGACATAAGCAGGTCTTGGCGATGCTTGGAAACCAATTCTTAATACCTCTTTTTTCATCAGGATGTTTTCGACACTCGTGTTAGTTTGAGGTCCCTTTTAGGATATGCGAACACCAAGAGAAAAGGTAACAGAACAATATGTTCCGCACGAAAGGTTTTCTCAGCATCCGAAGGCATTATTAGGGTTTTCCAAAAGGTGGCATCATTCCTTCCACGAGATGCAGACGTCTCCTGTCATTTACCACAACTCACCATCTTTGCAATTTTGCCAGCTTCTGGCAGGGGTGTCTTTCGCCACATTACATCGACACCACTTGGACAAGGACCCGAAAATGAAAGTCCCAAACGGACTCGATGAGAAGCTTAAATACTGCAGATTGTTACGGATTTAACTAGAAAATTGATGTGCTCGATGATTCAGTACGTGACTTGGCAGGAACAAGTGGTGCCGTACCCCTATCATCGCATGATAGAAATAGTCTGCACTTGCCAGCATGATGTAATCATGACCAAAGCAATTGTCTTTGGCGAGCAAAAATATCTGTTGTAAGTTGCCTTTCGATTTATTGGCCAAGGAGCGGACTCGTATATATGTGGGTAGAAGACACGATATGGATTTGCCATCCACGACATCATTACTTACAAATAATGTCTTTTTTTCGGCTACCGACTGGATTTGGACTTTTATCTTGCCTAATTTACGCTATTAATGGGTTATTGTATGAATTCGGAGTTTCCATTTTAAGTTGGCTTTTGGAAAGAATCTGCACATTTAAGAAATTTATCGCGTGTGTATCCATGAATTGCACCACGTAGAGATAAGCTTTTCTTTTCTTTTCCTTTTCTTTTTGGGGTATTTTGGGGTTGTCATTTCCATTTTATTCTCCATACGAGCAAAAAGAAAAATGTAGACCTACTTTCACTCTCCTCACATGTTGTGACAACAAGTGTACATAGTGGCCAAAAGGTTTTTGTTGGGATGTGCTTTTTTTTTAGTTGCAAATAGAGAGAGAGAGAGAGAGAGAGAGAGAGAGAGAGAGAGAGAGGACAATAGCGACCATCCACTCTTGCTTTCTATGTGGAGAACATTTTCATAGGATTGAGCATATCAAGATTGGGAACTCCTGGACTCCGTTTGAGCTAGGATATGCAGATAAGATACCATATATAAAGACGGAAAATTCCCCAGTTCTTTCTTTTATCTCTTATACCTACTATTGAAAAAATATCCAAAAAATCTAAACTTATATTAGATTGATCAATTGGATCTTAAACTTTTCAATTTAGCCATATTAATCTTAAACCTTTTGATAATTTGCCAATTTAGTCCTACTAGCCAATTTTGGCAAGAAATCATAAACGTAATTGCGGATGGTTTATGCGAAATATGACTGAAAATTTCATCATTCTCTATAATTTTTATTTTTTTTTCTTTTTTAATTGTGGGTTGGCGAGGGTCATGGCCCTCCCTCAGTGTTCAACAAGGGTTTGTGACCCTTGCCTTGATCTAGTAAGGGCCCGCAACAACCATCATCAGCCCAAAATTGACAAAAAAGAAGGAAAAAAAATTATTAAAAATAGGAACTTCAAAAAAAAAAATCAAAAAATTATCTACATGAACACCAATCGTATCATGTAAGATGGTTAGAGTCCACGTTGACAATTTTTAGCCAAAAATAGCTGGAATGGCCATATTGACAAATCGTCAAAAGATTTACGATTATATTTGGCAAAATTGAAAAGTTTAAAATTGAACTGATCATTGTGCGGTAGATTTGAGACTTTTTGGACAATTATTCCCATACGTTTAGATGAGGGGTTAATGACAA
The DNA here is from genome assembly GCA_016097545.1 of Eucalyptus victrix. Classification (NCBI taxonomy): domain Eukaryota; kingdom Viridiplantae; phylum Streptophyta; class Magnoliopsida; order Myrtales; family Myrtaceae; genus Eucalyptus; species Eucalyptus victrix. Next base: position 39,469,089 of record CM027836.1, on the reverse strand, counting down.
TAAAAAATAAAAAAGACCGGTAAAAAAGAAAGGTTTAATATACTTTCCCATGAAGCGAGGCCGAAGCACACGGTCAGATAGATTCAGAATCGTAGGAAGAGGAGGAGAATCAACCTAGCAAAAAGAGGAGGTTATGCAAACGAAGGAGCAAAGGAATATGAGCACCAAGCCTTAGCAAAACTCCCAGAATATTATCTAAAGAAAGAAACGCAATGCATCGACAATTATGGAAGGATCGATAAGCCTATTTATTGTAAGTAAAAATATCCACGCCTAAAGTCCTGTCAAAATCATGATGAAAAATCCCAAACAATTTCTGAATCTTTCTCCCTCACAGAAAATAATATCGATTGAAACATATCTCGTCTTCTTTTATGGACATGGATTTCCTATTCGCAATAAGCAATTTAAGACAATCCAAAGAACGCGAACGGGCCGAAATTTCAGGACAGAGAGGAGAGACCTCAGGTCGCAACAATTGAGGGATCGTAGAAGCTCATCGACAATGGCCGACTTCTCGAGAGCATTGCCAAGAAATGAATGAGAGAGATCCATAAACATCTAGTCGAAGCCCAACGAATGAAAAGTTCATATTAACCACATCAACGGCACAATAAAGGGGATCCACATCGGCAGCATCACTTCATAGGATCTTTCATTCAGTCATCGACTCAATAGCAACTCCATTTATACCCAAACAAGAACATACAAGTGACTGGTACACCATTGTCGAAACTTCAGCCCTCGATCTTTATATCACTGAATTTCACATTTATAAGTCGGAAAATTTCAATACATACAATGACAACTTGCTAATAGTCTCCAAAGCTTTATCTAGAGACTGTCCCATTATAGCGCAGTCTTTCCCCCCTAGAACCGTCCCCGATTGAAGCAATAAACCGCATTTGTTTTTCAGATGCATTCAGATAAATTTGAAAACCTCGGTCACGACATTGTGACGGTAGAATTCTATGAAGATCTAAGTGAACCTCCAAGGAATCATAATTACCTAAAATCGACCCATCATACGTATATTAGCATATAGACTTCGTGTACACGAATACAAAAAGGACTTCAAATCTGATTTGATCCCCGATCCATCAACACCAGCATATGTATTAACAAAGTAACATCACAAATTAGGACACAGTTGAGACTGGAAGTAAATTATATTTATCCCAATGCGATTCTTCCAATGAAGAACGCTCCATTGATTTCTACAGAATACTGTTTCGAAAGTTTCTTCGAGGAACCCAACTGCAAGATCGGGCCATCAATCGGTGGCTTCTAGAGATGCAATCATTGGCACAGATACAAGAGCTGAACCTTCACTGTACATTACTTGATATGCTTTCCTAGATACAAACTAAAGATCAATCTATAAATTAGGAGCCAAAGACAGCTTCCGAAAGCTTTCCGTACATCCAATTAATATACATAGGATCTCTACTGCATCTTAGGAACCCCATATGTACAGTTCCAGGCCCCCATGAATCAACACTCACTCGACCTGGGCTTCAGCAATAACCGCAGTTCTGTGGAGGCTTAGATGTCCTTGAGAGACTTTGCGCATGAGTGACATCTAAAACCCAGGCCTCACACCCACTGAATGTCGGGAACGCCGCTATAAGAGCACTCGAGCGAGTGCTAGGAAGATAACACGACACATGTAGATCAACTCAAGTCAAAACCAGCCTCTGCATTTATTGCATACAGTAATTTTGCTTCCAGCTGCTCTTTGCTGCATAGAAATCCAGTGGAGGATTATTTTGTTTGTACGTGAGAAAGATCAACTATAGGGCACCAAAGGGGTGCAGCCCACATAGCCATAGAGATCAAAAAACTAAAGTCATACACAAAACAGATCTCATAACCAAAAGAGACCTCAACTACATGATAAATCATAAATCATATTGACCAGATATCAACCTAGGCATTTACGTACATATGCAAGTTTCCACTATACAAAAGTTTGGAACTTTTAAGCCAGTGACAAAAAGGGTTGTATAAAGCATGGATGAAATCCCTGAAGATTGAAGAACATTAAAATAAAAATAAACTTGACCTTTTCTCCTTGTATAGTTAATATTGCTTGAGGCTCTAATTTAATAGCAACATGCATATTCGGCCTGTCGGCATCATGCGCTGCAGTACATAGAGCTCTTCATATATAACAGTGTTCTTTCCTTTTCCTTTCCCTCCTTTTCTTTTTGCATTGTCGGAAGGAAAATAAGAGAACAAAAAGGTTCACTTTCAACATAAAAAATTTAAAAGAAGAAAAAGACATTAAGCATTGAGCATATGGATTCACATTGTTGGCAAAATGATACAACAGCAAAACTGCCAAGAGTTGTGCTTACACAGCAACTAATGTAATGCGTATATATATAAAAGATTGTTCCATGAATTCTTTAACATGACAATGAAGCAGGTTGCACCACATGACAACTTCAACTGACTGTACATAAAAGATGGGCTCTACATGTAATACCTAAGCAAGACGCGTAAATATTATACTGCCCAAAACCCATAGACTAATCCATAGATGAGAAGTTTGCACTTTCTCAAATCATGTCAGGAATAAGATAATAGATGAAGTAGTTGTATGACAAAATCTTATTATATGCAAAGGTGCAATGTGTTGGCTCTTCATATCAATACATTCCCATACCAAGTACATTGCAGATGACTGGCACATGACAAAACTTAATCTAACTACCAAGCCTGAGATTAGCAAAACAATGATCATTAATAAAAAGTCTGTAATTTAGTCGTGTCAATTGGATTATTGAGAAATAAAATGTTAGGATAAGATTCTTATTTTTAAATAATAAGATAAACCAGGTAAAAAAAAAAAAAAAACTTCAATCCCGTAATATTGCACCGGTCTTTCAAAAGAGAGCTTATCCCACCAGAATAGAAAGAGGCCAAAAGATAATGAGGTGTGCATATCATGGATAGTATAGGTCCAACTCGAGTAAAATAATGCTTTAACATGTTTAGCATGCTAGGATTACTTGCATCACGCTGGCAACAAGCAAATGTTAGTGATGATGTTTCTAGACACTGACATCAGCAAGGAAACTTATATGTCAGAATGGCATGTGTCTCAGGTGTCTTTATGTAACCAAGCAGTGAGGATGATCTTAGTGGATATAGCAGGAGAAGATCCAAAATTCAGGCCCCAAAAAAACATATATGACAACTGGACAAACCTTCGGTATGGTGGCAGTTTTAGCAGATTCATACAAGTGGCTGACGTAGGCAATCGGTCCAGTGCCTCTTCAGAAGCACTACCAGCAGCCCTGGAAAAACAGACAAACATGATAAGAACATCCATACAGCACATTTATACCCATTAATTATAAGACAAGGATAGAAAGACCTTTTGTTGAAGCAGATTTAGGTCAATGTATTTTACCTTTGTATGCAGAATGATGGCTCCAAGTACCTGAATCCAAGCAATGGCCCTCGAGAGCACCCTGTCACAAATCTGAAGCAAAAGAGACTGACTATTAATTGGTATATTTCGCAAGTCAATTTCAAATTCTTCAAGTTAAATATAGAGAAGGATACTGACATGAAGTTCCTGGAACAGTAAAATATCAAATAAAACAGAGTATTGATCATTGCAGAAAAGGTTATTTCCAAAACTTTTACAAAGAGTTGAAGAGGCAAACATCCATTGGATTTTGAGTGCCCTGTCATTTAATGCACTACCCACTAGCTGATTCACATAATAGGTGTTCACATCAACTCTTTGCAAAATATAAAAAGCATTACCCTATGAATAAATTACTTATACATATCAAAACGAAAGATAGGATCCTATAGTTTTTAAGGCAAACACCAAAAAAAAAAAAAAAAAAAAAAAAAAAAAAAAGAAAGAAAGAGGATCTAAAACCATGAAAAGGTAAGAAGTTCCATAGATGACAAGAAAATTACAAGGCATAACTTAGAATCTAGCTCGACCAATCATCAAACAGCTTAAAATCTTGCCTAATGAAATTCATAAAAGCGAAAAAGGTAGTCAGACTCACTTCAAAAATTTCTTTTGATTTTCAGATGAGAAACCCTTGATAACTCCCCAGAACATCTCGATGACATAGTGCTCCTGTCATATTAAGGACACACATATAAAAAGTAACCTAGTCTAGGTCAGATGGTCTCCCTGCAACAATTAGCTATATAAAAATGCAAATACATCCTGTAATATATCGATCATATATGAAGAAAGACAACCACTGGCCATTAAATCCTGCATAAGCAACATAAGCAGTAGGACTATGCAAAGTCTTTCGTCTCACCAGACCAAATAAAACCATGCAAAACCAAATTTCATAAACTTACATGGTTCATTTTACATCATCAATCCCCGCAGCAATATAATACAGAATGCCAAATGAAACTATTATTGTAATACTTTGCCAAAGAAGTGCAAATTCACAAATGCACCAGTTTGGTCATTTGTACAACCTTTCTCAATCTTCAAAAATATAAGGAAAATGAAAAAAAAAAAAAGGCTTTACCATCCCTTAAAGCGATCAAGCGATACTCACACTCTTCATTTCAGAGAATAAAATGCAACAGCTTGTTCAGTGAGAGCTAATAATATCCAAGATAAGATCCACAAGCAGAAGTACAAAATCATTCTACCAATTAGCAAAATAATCCAGTCGGTGGCAAAGACAGAAACTTACACTGTGATAACCGCCTGCATAGTTGGTGTTACTCCGCAAGTCATCAAAATCCAAGCTGTCTAATGAACCTGATATAAGAAGCTGTAGAAAGAAAGGATGAATGACATAGACATAGACATAGAATTCACGAGTCTGATGTAAGAAGAACCTATGATGACAAACAACTACATCATGGGACAGACAGAGAACCCTCTTTAGCCCAAGATATCCAACTTTTGGTTCCGTTCCAACCTAGATATGGAAATAGACAATAACCAACCAAATTTCTTTGAAAACTTGGAATTATATATTCTGACAAGAGAGATTGAACCAGACTATATCCCATTCGCATTATGACAATCCTACGCCCAAATTTAAGCATTTTGAAAGTTGACTTAATCGGATCATAAATATTAGTCACCTTGCTTGTCTCTCTAGATATATTAACATTTACTTATAGAAAATGCAATGACAACAAAAACATTATAAACTCTTTCATTTGGTATAAGTCAGTCTATAGTCCTCCTAATTACTTGGTACTGACTCTAAAACAGGAAACCAACTAGACATTCTCTTGCCATCCAATACCAGATTAAATACCCACAATGGCCCCCTATTAGTATAGTTGAGTATACTGGAGGTCCTGCAGTATTGGCTGTGTTTTAAGCTAGTATACTCGAAAAACCAATCATAATAATAGACACTGAAATAGGTAATTAGAATTCCAAATCAAAATAAGGAAAGACAATGTATGAATAAATAAATAGGATGAAAGGTGTCCTTGATGGGATTTGAAGAAAGTGGAAATTAACTAACAAATCTAAGCAGCACTAGAAAGGCACTTGCAGAAGAACAATATTATGAGAATAAATATGTTCAGTAAAGATTGAGACATTTTACAACAAAGTTGATAGAATCAAAACAACTACTTTGCGACTTTTAAAATACACGAAGCAGTGGAATGGAGGTTGGTGGTCACATGGCAGGTGGCTTTACTCCAAATCTTCATCTACCCGCTATTATAGTTTCATGTAAAATCGGTATCACCAGCTTCAGCCAAATATTATTTCACCTTATTATTTTAACATTTTCTCATTTGTATTCATGTGTGCCTTTCAATCTACTTATTGCTGTTATTCACACTAATAAACTTGATAGGTTGAGTATATAGGTAGGAGAAATTTGGAAACGTCTGAGTAAATGTCAGGCAACACCTATGCCCCAGTGTCCAACTGGGTCAGTCTAGAGCTGATTGCATTCAATCAGTCTTTCAGCTCCCACCCAACCCATGGCCTTTCCAAAAAAACATCTTAGAATCAAGATAGTTCCCATCAATTTAGCTTAGATACATAAAAACAATCATGACTCTTGGTCCAACAAGACCCTTAAAGTTTTCCCCTCTCCATTTCTACTATGATATATAGCAAGTGATATGTGCCCAGTGAAGAAGAAGAATGAACAAAAAATCTATGGAAGAACATCCAATGGTTCAGGCAATGAATTAAGACAACTATAAAAGTCAAAGCATAAAAAACTAATAGATACCATAAAAGGGTATGATAATGCCACAAGAAAACGAGTGGCCCAGTTAGAAAAAATGGGTAATTAAAAAATCATAGAAGTATGGCCCATAAACTAAAAATAAGTTACATCTATTCACCAATAATTATGCCATAAACTTGGGAACTTCAAAACTAGCGATAACCCAAAATCTGTAACCAGCGTTAACTTAGTCTAAACTTTTTTGCAAAATAATTTAGGCTAAAACGCTATCTACTTCTCTTCAATCTGGATGACCCGTAAAATAAAATATCTACCAAAATTCCAATTGACAGTAAGACTAAAAGTAGGACAGCCAGCAACTAAAAGCAAATTGCTGCAAGACGGAGTAAGCTCTTCTTTATAGTAGATACAATACCAGCTATTACATGCATATTGCGATATGGCACTTTTCTTTCAAAAAAAAAAAAACAATACCTGCAGTTCATGCTCATTAAACATATCTATCCATTCTTTCTGTATGAGCTGCTGAAATCCTCTCAGAAAATGCAAACTTTGTTGCCTTATCTGAAATAATAACAAATGAAATGTCATATTTGCACTCAGCAAAACTAACTACAAAGAGGAATGAGTGGAATTCATGAAACCTGAATATTCAGACGATGATTTGCCACAAGATGTATGAACGTGATGACAGTGTCATTAGTAACACGCTTGTTTTTCCCTCCAGGAAGAAGCTCTTCTTCTGTTTGCTCCCCATACTCATTATTCACAATGACGAAGTACAGCTCCAAATCTGATATGTCACCTTTGTAATGCTGCCAACAATATTCAGTGAAATAATCATCAAAACCTGATTGCTTCCTATGTAGTCAATTATACAGGAAAATATAGAATTTATGGTCAGCCAACTAGGTGATTGAAGTCACAACTGCAGTATGAACTCTAGAAGTTCAGGAAGTATTAAAAAAAAAAAACTGCTCTTCCAGGGCCTGTAAAACAGTTGACTAGTTTTGGTGAGTCATAAGATACTTAAATAGTTTCTGAAAATGATTGATCCTAATTTGGAATACTAAACCTCTTGCATATTTCCATGGAATATGAAAAGTTCCCATGAACTTGTCCAGTAGAAGCTTAGGGGCTTTTTGCTTAAATTTGATTTTGTTCACGGAACACAAATTTTTGTTCTTTTGTTCCGAGGAACAAAAAAATAACAAAAATGCATTTGTTTACACTTTTATTCCCAGGAACAAAAAATCTATTTTTTTTTGTTCCCGGGAACAGATTTGGAACAGAAACAATAAGTAAAAAAAAAACTTGTTTCTTGTTCTTAGGAACAATTCCGAGAAACGCTACTTTTTTTTCTCCTTTTTCTTCTTTTTTCTTGTTCTTTTTTCTTTGGCTAGTCACCAACCTCGGCCATGGTCGGTGACCGACCGTTGAGGGCCGGCAACCTCGCCGAGCGTTGCCGGCCCCCAGCAAGGCCGAGCGTCGCCAGCCCCCGGCCGGGCTAAGCCTCTTTGTGGGCTGGACGAGCTTGAGCTCGCCCAAATCTTGCCAGGCCACCAGCCCTAGTCGGCCGATTGCCGGCCATGGCCGAGGCCAACGACCGGCCAAAAGGAAGAAAAAAATAAAAATAAAAAAGGAAAAATAAAATAAAAGTATTAAAAAATTAAAAGAAACAAAAAAATTATACGAATTTACCAAACGTGTTTTTTTTTTCTTTTTCTATTCCAGGAACGGAAATTTTGTGCAGTTACAAAACGCGTTCTTCTGTTAAAAAATTGTTCCCGGGAACAAAAATAAATAAAAAAAAACTATTTCTGTTCAAAAATTGTTCCCTAGAACAGAAACATTACCAAACACACTCTTAGTGAATTTTGAAATGTCACATCCACTACACATATTTCTAGCCATCGATGATATAACACAAGGTCATGGGCTGTCATATAATTGGTTTACCAAGGAATCACTCAACTTAGTTTTGTTGAACAACAATATCACAGCATATTCTTTTCCATTCAAATATTACTCAAGTCCTTTTCGAATAGACCATTAGTCTCCTCATCTCATCGAAGTTGAAATTTTTTGTAATGAGTAAAATTTCGTTCTTTACATTTTCCAGCAAACCAATTCAGAACAAGGTCACATCACAAGTCCCCGAGGAACTCTTCAAATCTTTGTGACTCCTTGACCCAAAAAAAATGGTAACAGAATTATCTTTGGCAGCTAAAGTGAAAGGAAATTTGCTTAGTTCTACCAAATTGACTAATAAATCCTCAACTTTCACATGCAATCATAATGGACGCAAAACTTTGAATCCCAAAATCAGGGTTCAGCTAACTTATGCAGAGGTGGTTCTGCCAACTCAGCTCTTTGAGCTAGTTAATAGTGCATCTGGCATAATCTCAATTAGCTCCACCAATCACCTTGATTTATATAAGTATGATCTTTTTTGTATGAAAGCATTCAGCATGATTGACCAGGCAGCTACAGACGGTTATGACTAGTTTTAGGATAAGTAATCACATGATTTCACCTTTTGTTTTCAAAGAGATGATTGTAGCTGGTGAGGGAGTCAATTGTTCTTAGCTGGCCAGCATCCCAAGGTGGAAAAGGAGGTTCTTCTCCAACAGATTATCTGGGAATCCCACTAGGAAGGATCTAACCTCTGAGACCCACCTAAATAATATAATCGGAAATATCTACCCAATCAAAAGAAGCACTGTCTTTCAGAAAGAGTACATTGTCCAATGTACAGATTTATCTTCATCACAACTCATATCTCAATTGCTGGGAGGCTTGGGTACACACAGAAGTGAACTCATCAGGTCTGTCTGAAGATGCTCTCAAACATCACCTTGCTAGATTCAGAGTAGGTGATTGGCCCATGGACAAAGGTTGTCTGGGTATCAATCCTCCCAATGTTTTCAAAAGGCACTATTAGGCTAGTAATTTGAAGATTCATAGTGCAAAAAAATGCTGGCAGGAAAGAACGTCTTCTCAATGGATGAAAATAAAAAACGTAGCTCACAAATGAACCATCTCGCACTTTGAAAATAGCTACAATAAAACAGTTCAAGGATGGGAAAGGGAAAACAATTGGACTCTTAACATATTCTAACATCATATTTTATGCCTTGAACAAGGATTCTCTTAGAAGGTTAAGTATCCTGAGATATTATTGATTGCATTGAACAAAGACTCTCTTGGAAGTGAGAGCTTGGAACTTGGATTTTTCTGACCAGACACTTGGCAAACGGGCTTTTAAATGCCAATCAAAGGGAAAGTGAGTTCTATCTCTTCAACTAGCTGTACCCATACCAATTTTTCAGTTAAAAGTGATGTGTTCGGTTTGAACAATAGCTACTAAGTCTACCTGTAGGTGTGTACGTGCCCATCACTCCAGGCCACAGCCACTCCAGGGTGCCAGAAGCTGGGTAGTCTCTACTATGCCTATTGCTGTCATGTACTTAGGTATGTTCGACTGTCTTGTTTTGTCTTTGTTTTTTTCTTTTGTTTTAATGTACTGGAACAGTTTCTCTCCCATAACTACTTGTTATTCTAAAGATACCATAACCTCTCTCTCTCCCCCCTAATTAGCCATAGCAAAAGTTTAACACTGTCAAGCATATCACATGAAGCAAGATCCTTAGCCTGTTGTGAGTAAGCAGGAGAAAAAGAAATTACCTTCAAAAAGATAAGGTGACGGTACAACTCTGGGTCCAACGAAGGCAGGTCATGGAGATAGTTGTACCTAATGCAAATAAATACCAAAAATATAAGAAACAAAAAAAGGAACAGAATTCCTAGTCTTATTTTTTTTTTTAAATAGAATTACTCAATTAGTTATATTTGTAAGGGAAAAGACCACCAAAAATCCCAAACTTTGCCCAAAGTGACAAATTTACCCCAAACTTTTTTTTGTAACATGAAAAATCCCAAACTTTGCCAACTATGACATATTTACCCCAAACTTTTTTTCATGACACAAAAAATTCTAAACTTGTATCCATGTGACACATTTACCCTAAGGCATTTTCATCTTTTACTCTTTTTTTTCTTTTTTTCTTTTTTTCTTCTTCTTCCCTCCCTCCACCGACTCGGGGTGATTGGGTCCAGGATAGGTAGGGCCTAGACCTGAACCCTATACCCGACCCCGTTATAACCGGTTCTCCTTTTTTGGAACCTGTACCTGACCCTATTTGTATTGGACCCTGTAACAAACCCACGCTGTTTTTCTGGTTCAGTTCCAGGGTCAACCTTGTTTCCACCGAAACCTGTTTTGCAATCTCTCAATATCCTATACAACTTTGAATTTTATATTAATACGCGAGAAAGTAACATAATCCTCCTAATTTGTATCGAAACTTTAACAACTTGTAATAAATAAATATATGAACTTTTTGACTAAACAAAAAATTAAGAATCCACAAGGCTAATTATAATAAATAAAATCATAAGGCAAAGAATTAGCAACAAATATGGGTCTAATAGTAGTCTTATTCCCACAACTACTACATGAAACTACTTATTTATACAAGCATAACTCCTCCTACAAAAGAGAAATTAGGCGAGCCAATTCACGTAGTACACAAGAATTATGTGGCGACAAACACCGTCCGCCCGTCAAACGATATGAGAGAAAGTCGATGGGGAGGGAAGCAAGTGAGGAAGAGGAATGACGAAGGAGGAGTGCCATGCGTGTTTGAGAGAGCCAAGAGAAAAATCACCATGTGATTACGAGAGTAAGAATAGAAATAAGGAGAAAAAATAGGGTTTTTGACCTATACTTACAAAATCGGTCTAGGAACCGGTTCCTGGGTGAGTAATCAATCGGACCCGATTCCCAAACTAGTTTCAACGAGAACCGGTTCCCGACCCTGTTTCCCGGATGAACCGGTCCGGTTCTTGAGTATACCCAATCCAGTTGCACACCCCTACCACCGGCCATGGCAAAGGGAAGCCAGAGTCAAGCGAGGACGGCCCTCACCTAACTCTGGCTTCCCTCTGCCATGGCCGGCAGAGGGAAGAGGGCCGGCAGAGGGAAGAGAGAAGAAGAAAAAAGGAAAAAAAAAAAAGGAAAACAGAAAAAATAAGACGAAAATGCCTTTGGTGGAGTAAATGTGTCACGGTTAGCAAAATTTGGGATTTTTCATATCACACAAAAAAGTTTGGGGTAATTTTGTCACTTTAGACAAAGTTTGGGGATTTTTTGTGGTCTTTTCCCTATTTGTAATGCCAACAGATCTATCAAATAAACTACCTCTGTTCGCCAGTGAGTTTCACACAAATTTGCAAAGTTCGGATCCTTTAAGCGGTTTACATAGCGGTTTACATTTTCAAGTGTGAAATGACACACTTAGATTCATATATACACATTACCATGGTGGATGGATGGCTATTGACATTGATATAGAGTGCAGAAATGGTAACACAATCTTACTTTTGCTTTAATTTGCTCAAGAAGAAGGTCGCGAATGGTATGTCCACGAGAATCCCCTCAAACATTGCCTACAAGTAGAAGATTTATTAAAACCTGCTCAATGCTATCAACCAATTTGAACTCATTCAATTAAAAAGAGTGATACAAGTGAAGGGTTTGGTGTACTGCTATAAAAATCTTAGTGCCTATATAATGCAAAAACACTCAAAACATTACATGACATTAAGTCAAAAATAGTTTTGTAAGGAGCACAACAAGAGTGAGAACCTATGGCTCGATAAAAGCTAAAGCCCTATGAGAGGTGATGGTGGATTTGGCGCAAACCTACTTGAACTTTATGGTAGGAAAGCTAGAAAGGTACAGAGGAAAGTGAATATCCACTCTAACAATTGGCATATCTCCTATAAAACCCTGTATAAAACATCGCTTCTTTGTGGTGAAACTATAGAATTGGCTAACAAAAGAGCCATTGGTACATTAATAACTAGTAATTTTAATCCAAAAAATGATGATTGGCTTTCTCGGTCCCTAATGCCTGTTTAATAATGCCTTATTGGATATTTTGCCGTCAAAACGAAGAGAGATGACATTTCATTAAGAGAGCATCAGTTATAGGAAGGATACCTTTGCCAGAAGAGTACCTAAAAAATGGAAGAACTGGAGATGCTGTTCATGTATCAAGCCTGACCCAGGATTGGGATAGAGCAGGTGATCAGCAGTTTCCTGTATATGCGGAAAAGTCAAATACAGAGTTTCATGACAACATCAAACCTAGAGGCAATTACAAAAAGGTCAAAGTCGTCCGTATGATAAGCTATAGATATACCAACTTGTTTATGAGGATAATAACTTTTGCTAGACTACAAGAAAACAACTAGACCTCATACTTCAAAGCAGAATACAAAAAGGCAAAAAGAATCACCAGCTTAATATCAGCAGATCTAAGAGGCCATCAAGATCCATACGGATCAATCTCATTATGACTTTACTAAAGAAGAGAAGTCCCATATCCTAAAAGAGTGCAATTTCAGGGAAATATGATAAAGCATTAAGAAACAGAACCTGCATTCTTCCTCAAATCAAAGGTTTGAATCAACTAGAAAAAGTTTAAGCATCAACAATCTCAATAATGCATAGGATCATGATGGGAAACTGCGCATAAGCAGAAAAGATAAATGAAGGACTGAAGAACCAAACCTTAAACAATCCATATTGCACATCAAAGGCAGCTCGTGTTATATTTTCCATGAAATCCTTAAAAATTCCACCACCATCAATACCAGCCTCCTCAACACCTAATTCATTCACGAAGGATACACGAATCTGCGAGTGAAGTGGGCATGTCAACATTGAACAAACACAAAGCTACTCCTTCCTGCCCCTTATGTTAAGCTGAGGTCAAATGAAAAAGTAATCAGAGAAATCTTACCAGTCCTCGAAGATCCTCTTCAGATAATGCACTCATCTGATTATAAGCATCTTCCAAGATATGGTCTCTCCGTATTCTAAACCGGTTTCTAGTAAAAACAGAATGAGAGCCATGTTTCTGCCTATATGCTCCTAACTGTGACTGCAAGATCAGTTTGAACAAATTAATCGTGGAATATTGAGAAAGCACAAGCAAATTTGCATGACTCTCAATCACAATGATGATGTCAAACTTCCTTGAAATAATCAATCTGCATGACTGCCAAGATTACTCATCAAAAGAAAAATTCTGATGCTCCAATCGCTTACAGCAAATATCTTAACACGACTTGTAAACGGCACCAGGAAAGGAGCTTGCTTCAATATGTCATGCGCTCTGGTATTCTCAATCACAGCCTGATAAAATGGCATTGGCCAAGTAGCTGCATCAGTAATGGCACAACAATCCTAAAAACTAATTTCAAGATTGGTACCTGAGAGATAAAAAATTCGTTCACGCCATCCGCATGAAAGTCACTGGGAGGAGCAAACTGTCTTCTATTGTTCCAATCTTGCAACTTCACAGGACTTCAAAAGTTAGAAGGGAAAACCAAATCACAGCTTTCTCAAAATACTACTTTTGTTCTCTTAAAAATAACAGAGGTCACCGTTTATCCAGAATTGCTTGCTTACTCATGGGGAATATATATTTAATGCCCAATTTTTGCATATAAGAAAGTTTTTATTCTATGTTTGCCACAAGCCAAAGTTCAAGATTGACACTAATTTGGGCTGAAGAACCTATTAATGATTACTTGTCTATTCGATGGGCTTATTTTTGTCTTAGGCAAGCAAGCTGCAATAACATCTAGCTGTTTTGTACTGGAAGATTGTAATAGTTCTAAAAGCCAAGTTTCATTAGTTTTATAAGAGGCATCAGATTTTAATTACACGAAAGTATAGAATCTATAAGTATCACCATGCTTTTCTCCATGATTGTAATTGTAAATTGCAACTTTAATTACATCACAATGGTGTCCTTATGATTCCTAACATTAACTTCAGAATAATCATTATAAGAAACTTTAATACGATTTTTAAAGCACCATCATAAAACAACCTATATAAAATTATTACCTTAACATCCCTATGGTGACTGAATACCAGAAAGTTCGCAGGAATCTGATTTTTATGCTTAAACTTGCATATTCATAGTGATTCTTTAGAAACTTGTTCTTAATCTTTCTCGAATCAAGACTTTTGTGAGGGTGAGGAGTACTGCTTCCTCATTCTTGATAAATGTCTCTAATAAATCGAAGGTAACCTCTTTTTTCTAATGAATGGAACAAAACATAAATACGAGATACAACTCAAACAATACAGAATGTAAATAAGAAACCAATTGATCCGGTTTAGACAAAACTGTGGTGTTACAAGCATGAAAAAGTTAGCATATTCAAGCTGCCCCACCAGTTCATCTCGATACTTCAACAACTGTAAAAGCTCAAAAGAATTCTCGAATTCACTAAATCATCAATCCTCTTGAAAGGAATGAGTTCAAAAAGAGAAAAATCTAGAGAGCAAAAGAGTGAGAAAGAAGAGAAAATCAACCAAAGGTAACAGCTAATTGAATGTAAGTTGATTTTCACAGTTTTCAATCAAGATTCACTTTTATCTCATGTCAAGCATACCTGTCAATTAATTGTGTATTTTAAACCTGAGCCGACTGCAATTGACGTGCATGCCACAATAGAATTCTAGAAGCCAGTTTTGCCAGAACGAGGTCACTTGTTCTAATAGAGTTCTTTGAGTTAGCAAGCCAATGAAAAGCTGTTCAGTCTTCCAAATGTTACATTCAAACTATACATGTTAACCCTATCGAAATGCTTTATCAAGGACCATTAATGACCATGCAACTATGGAAGCTAGTAGAAATTTTAACAGTACTCAATATTAGGGACCGAAACACACCAAAAATTGAACAATTCCGGTATCTTGTATTTTGTTTTGCAAAAGGATGGAGACATCGCTGGAGAGCTCACCCATACAGTACAAACAGGATGGATGAAGTGGAGAAATATATATAGTAATTTGTGAAACCGTCGTGTAACACTTAAGCTTAAGGGAATATTCCATAAGATGGCAATATGACCAGAATGTTGTATGGCATGGAATTCAAATGGTCAACAACAACTTATGCACAAAATGAGTTTAGTAGACAAGTGTAGGCAAGTGAGAAAAGACAAGATCAAAATGAATCTGAAAAAACAATAAACAGTTAACATTTGTCTCCTATCAAGCCTTGCTACCACTAAGACAATAGATGTGGTTTGAAAATACAAACAAAAAACCTTTGGATGGATTTAAGAGAGATGAAGTTCCTTTGGTGGCTTTCTTAACCATAAGCTGTGCATGAAAGAATTATCAGTACTGAGTTTTCAAAAGTAAGGGAATAACTTTAACACATTAACTTTCCTAGCTTGCCAGTATTATTCCTATGTGCCTATGATTTCAGTATCTTGGGTAAAAATGAGAGGGAAAGTCTTCCTTCATAGGATAGTACTAATCAGTTCATTCATCATGTGTACTAAGAAATAGCTAACTGTAACTTAGCCTCTTTCCACGAGGCGACAAAGGAAAGCCAGAACAAGTCAAGAACAAACAACTACCTGAGAAAGAAGCTCAGAAGCTACAAGACTGACTCTGCTTTTAATGAGATCTAGGCGATTCATGCCATCAGCAGGGGCTTTAGAAAATGATTTCGGAAGATTTGGAGTGGTCATAGGCATCAACCACAAGAGTTGCCACAAGGCCTGCATGATGGAGGACCAAATCCATGTATGTAATTTCACAGACATTAATTGTAGCATCTGATCAAAGACATTGATTTTTGAATTTCCATTTAATACACATCTTGATCAGAAAACCACTTGATGGAAATTTTTCTTTAATCACTGGAAGCAAAATAGTAATCAATCACATTTTCCACAAGGTGACAGTATGCTGATTCTCTCACAAAATCTTACCTGCCTCAAAATTACAATCAAGCATCTGATATCCTTCAGGGAGAGGGGCTTCTGCTGCTCATAAAACTCTTCATTGTCAACAATCATAAGCATGTGCCTGGCCAAAACCAAAGAGCACTTCCAATCAATCACGAGATTAGCTCATAAATGTTAATGGAGTGAACTCCAGAGTCAAAGGTTTTATCTTACTTGTATACAGGGCAGAAAACAACCAGTGGTAGAAGCCACCCTGGTGATTCACCTCTCAAATAATCACATTCAGACAAAGTTGACCAGTTCTCATTTTCATGGCAGCGCTTCATAAAGTTCCAAAGAACAGGTACCAGCTCTGTTCTGTAAGCTAACACCGTCATGATTCGTTCAAGGGGCAAGGTGTTGAATGCAACATGCAGAAAAGCACAAGCAGCACTGATGGCTGCTGCCTCTTTCTCATCCACTCCATTATGTGAACCAACTACGCACGACAGTCCCCCAAACAGAACGTTGGTCTTCTCCATATAATGACAAAGGTAAGAGAACCATAGAAATAAAGTAAGTAGACAAACATAAGCTGAATTCACCAAAAACAACAAAGCTTTCAGAGAATCCAAGGAAATCTGGTAATTTTACTTGAAAAGTTACTACAAGCTATCTCACCAATTGGAGAAGAAAGCGTGGATCAATTGCATTGATTATCTGCCGTTCCAAGTCCTTATCTAAGGATGGTTTCATCAATTCATCACCAGCCATCACATCATCCTCACCAAATGTAGACCCTGAACAGCATACATGCACGCAGTCAGTGAATGCAAAAACAAGAGTTCAAAGCCAGTGCTAATCGTAGTAATCATCTAACAACCAGTTACAGAAATGGGCAACCTCCAAAAATCTCTGAAAGGACATGACAGAAAAAAGGCTTCATGAAGGTAATAGTTCACAAGGAAACTTACCCTCATTGATCTCCATATTGGGTTGTTTTATAGGGGGAAGGGCCTCCAATAAGAAGGTTGCAACAGAGGCAAGATCTACAGCCTGATCATAAGATTGTAAAACATATGAGAATTATAAGATTTAGATTTACTTAACAAATAAATAGTTCTATTAGATCAAGCAAAGCCCAGGATCCTCAGCAATGGAAAAAAAAAATTATTGGAAAGAACCACCAAAATGCAAAAGATAAACAAATACTAATATCCCATACTATGTTTTACTAATGAACTCAAGCAATTGTTGCTGGTATCCTTTCTAAAATGAACAGACAACATACAACAGTAACACTTAAAAACTAGTGTTCAAAAATAGCTGAAGGTAAGCAGGTAGATGCAATGTGCTCTACAAACGAGTTTCCACATGTTCAGTTCAGTGATGGTGAATCCTTCTATCATACATGTTAGACCATACTTCTGAAAATCACAATAACAAACTGTTAACACAATAGTTCATAACCCTAGTCACTAGAAATCCACTTCTTAAATCTATGAACATCTATTGGTTTCAATCCAAAATATTATCATTTTGGAATTACATACTGTGGCAGTAATGTCATTCAGCTGTAAAGTTGCTATAAGGAAAAAATGGAAGTGGAGAACTACAAGGCAATCTAGCTGAGGCAAGCACAAACAACACCGACTGATATGATTGTAGAAATATTACGTGGTAATTAACCTTGAAATCCTAATTAAGAATATGCGTTCTGCATGTGTTTAACAAACTAGATACTTCCTTTCAGCCAACTTCCTGTATAGTCATGAACCAATCTATTTTCTGCTATACTCCGCAAGGTCTCGCTCCTTTCACTTCCTCTTCAACAGGATATGACCCTTTTAGTGGCTATGGTGGTTATCGGACCGTACTTAGGAGCCTCAGTTGAATTTAGCTCAAATCATGACAAGAGTTTTAAGAGAGAGCTCCTAGTAAAACAATTTGAATAACAAGAAGACTTCAAAATGAAACTGTAGGTGGTGAAGCACCTTCTACAAGTTTCTTTCATTAATGTTCAACCATCCTTTTTCAGGCAAAAGATTATATAACATAAAACTGGTGAGATTTAATACGACTCATATGAAACTGCAGTTCCTAGGCTTGGCATCCCAATGCCTGCAGTCATTTATCCAAGAATATGATGACATCAAGATTTAAGACAGTTGACAATTAGCAGAGGACAAAACTAAGACATGGATAAAACCTCGTCAGCATATTCTTCTTTAAAAAACATAGTTTAAAGCATGGAAAGAAGAAGGATGGAAGCTCATTGAGAACCTTCTTTAAGGAGTAAGGACAACCTAAAAATTGATTAATCCTTGTTAAAACATTTCATCTCATACACAAGACTGGACCAGTTTTGTTCATGAGGGAATGAAAATTGCCCAAGACAAAAATTTACCATATATTGGGGATATAATCACTGCACTCTCTTCAGTGAATTATTTCTCAGCATTAATGTACTACATTCCTTGTTAAAAACTTGAAAAGGAGGTAACCCCATGCTATGATAATTGAAAGGTTATTTAAATAGATGGGAACTGCAACTGCCGTACCATGTCAAAACTGCAGCCAGGATGAGATAAAGCAATTCCAGCAGTTTCCAATACATTCCCAAGGAGGCAGGCATAGCCTGGAAGATCATGAGATAAATCCTTTGGCAATAAATTAGCATGATTGTTCACACAGAGTGCCATCTGATGTATGTAGTGTTGACTCAAACCTTGTGCTGCAAAAACCTGGAAAATGAGCATGTCCATCATCAGAGCCTTTGTTTAAAAATAATTTTCT
Source organism: Eucalyptus victrix (assembly GCA_016097545.1). Taxonomy (NCBI): domain Eukaryota; kingdom Viridiplantae; phylum Streptophyta; class Magnoliopsida; order Myrtales; family Myrtaceae; genus Eucalyptus; species Eucalyptus victrix. Next base: position 39,450,280 of record CM027836.1, on the reverse strand, counting down.
TAGTATTTTTCTTTATAGTTCAGTTTGAAGAATCCAAAGAATTGACACCCCACACATTCAAAAGAAGAATACTATTAATCTTATTCTTCCTTTTTCACTATGTGTCTTATATCTTTGTATTTTCCTTTTCTCTTTGGGGAGTGAGTGTACATGTTGGGGGAGGGAATGTTTATTAGAGTTTTTACTGAAGGAGGAACAGAAGTTGAGTATATAAACAAGGAGCACATATCCATATATGAGCTCATTAAAGAGAGAATTTAGATCGTCCATAAAAGCAATTATTGCACATGCATTTTAATCTTCAGTAACTGATTAAAAAACGTTCTAAACAATCTAGATACAATGGTTTTGCAGGAGACGGTTGATATAATTAGTAACTAATCAACTGACATACAGAATGTTCGAATACAGATATACCGGGACTACAAAGATTAGTACAGCTGATCCCCTAATAAAGAGATGCAAAATGTAGATTCTTCTAAACAGAGAAAGATTAGAAAGGATCACCTCCTTCAGATGGGGGAAAAGTTGCCATAAGAAAGGAATTGTAAGAAGCTGGCACGAAAAACTCCGCTGAGGATCAATGTTTAAGCAATTACATGGCTCCTGACTCGTATGAGGGATCATTTGGCAAAGAACACACTCCAATGCAGAGACAGATCCACTGAAAACAAAACTTTTCCTAGTTTCCTGCATGTCATTATGGGTCAAGATGTCTCATAAAAAAGAGAGAATACAAAACATATCTTGTTTCAATTATAAGCAAATTACCAGTGGACTGAAACAAAACTAGCAATTAGTACCAGTCAGATACACATTGAATGAAGTTCACGACATACAAATAAATTCAGCTAAAGATCGACATCTACATATCTTACTTGAAACCAATGCATCACAGATGTTCTCTAGTCAAGTCATTTGACAGAGGATAGATGGTATCCACAATAAATTTCAGTTTCATAAAACATGATCAGTATAATCAGGCCTATAGCATGAACTGAAGATCAATATACCCAGATGAATATGACGGAACAAGAGTAATTTCTCCGATTTCCACCCAATGAAACCAATAAAAACTTCCATGGAACAATGAAAGCACACCTCCAGGCAGGAGGTTGGACATATTTACAGTTCATTTAAAGGGGAAAAGGACAGACTTCATGATGAATCCTTCAAACAGCTATACAATATAATTGCATAAATTGTAGTTCAGGCCAAGCCACTAAGAGAAGCCACAATGATATAGGCAAGCGGAAATTGACAGAAATTTTTGAGTAATTTTTCTCACTCAGAAAGAAAGTAATTCTAAGATTATTCACATAACAGAAGAATCATCTGAAAAAAGATAAAAGAGCAAAGTCCGGATGATTTTAGTATTACAATTTCTTTTGGCATATCATGAAGCAACTTATTGCTACAAGGGATTAATTTATAAATGATTTTACCCAAAATAATTATTGTGGCATTGTTTCATCAACGTTTCTCAGACAAAAAGTATATACCAAAAATATCATTTTGATCATTAAAAAAAAAAACACTTTCTGATTAATTAAAAAAAGACTTTTTACCAATATTATTTTTTGATGACATGGAACTCCAAATCCTGGATAACTTGACAAAACAGGTAAGACACAAACCTAAGCTTAGGTGACATCCTACTAATCCAAAATTCATAAATTATTACAGAAAAAGACCAAGCAAGACCCCTGATATGCCAATAAAGACATTATGATCCTTTCTCTGACCATTTATTTCCTCAATTCACTGTGTTAAAAAAAAAGGAACCTAGCAGAAGTCTTGCATGAATTGACTTGGATTACCTACAACTTTGATCTCAACAAACTGCAAAATTCTAAAGAAATTTTACCACCATAAGCTGCTATAAATTAGAGGTTAAAAGAGCATAAACAAATGTTGAAGTATATCAAGACATTCACAAATATGAACTCAAAATTTCAGATATTGAGGATGTCATCCTCAAGCATCAGAGGATCCACCATATGTGTTTATACACATATTTATCAGCTTCTAAAGTTGTCACATCTGTACCTCCAGCAAACTATACAATACTTTCGCCTGAAATATCTTCCTTATTGCAGATTATTTTTTCAATCTTCCTATAATGTTTGTTTATCAAGGACAAACATGCCAAAGAGAAAACCTAGACAAAGAAAAACATGTTCAGTTATTCCAAATTTCAGAAATGTATTTATGTAACGGTCCACTTGTGATCCCCTAAGCATCATCCAACATTAAAGGCTCCAAAGCCAAAATAACTAGTACTGTTTTAGTCTTCTGAGACAAACGAAGATCCCATGTTTGACTGTAGCAAGGCCAAATAAAGAAGCTTGGCCGAAAAAAAGGGATTCAAACTTAACACAACTAACAGAAAAAAAGATGACACGGAAATACAATGTAGAGAAGATATATACCTGCCCTGCTAGAACAATCTCTCTAGACTTAGCAAACACACTTCCCTGCAAGAGGTAACCAACCGTCTTACAAACCCATGGAAATCTAGGATCTATCAGCAGAGCTAGTGCCTCCAGCAAGAGAGTCATAGGTTGGCTAGATTCACTCGATGTCGTGATAAGTTGATCCCTGAATTTATATCTGTGATGACAGAAGGCTAAATAAGAACATCAGATTATAATTGCAATCACTGAAAAGTTCCCTGTTTATGTTTAGCATGGGGAAGAAAACTCTTTAATTGGAAGCAATCTCCCAGAAAATCCATCACCCAATGTCAACTTACCATATTAATGAAATGACTAACAACATTACACCTATTAAAAACATAAGGCAGCAAAAATAAATCAATGGCAACAACAGGAAATGCAAGGGAGCCACCAGAGAATGACAAACAAGTCTTACCATACAGCAGTGCAACAGTAAATACAAATCTTAACGCTTGCATCTTTAGTATTTCAATGCAGCTCTCATAAGACTTCTAGCCTAGGCCAACAATCTAATTCCTAGTCCTTGCATCTTTGGACTGGAAATTTTTCGATTTGCCTCTCACACGTCCAAATCACCATCGATGAGTTCATCTCATCGTGTCATCATTGTGCACCACCTAACTTCTTCCACGTTTTCATTTCTAGTTCACATGTTTATTTGGACAGTTGAGGGTGTGGTGTGGCCAACTACACCGTTCATAATTTCTATAAGGCTCCTAGAGTCCTTTTCGGCCTGCAAACTCTTGCAAACTCTTAATACGGTGTAAAGAGTAACAAAAGACATAATTTAGTTGACATCCAGAGTACTCACAATAAGGACTAAACCTTATGTATTGCCTTTTCGATGGCCAAATAAATACAAGGGACTTTGCAGGGACATAGCAATGGTTATTGCTAGTGCCCGATGATTTGTTCAAACCTCATGAACAGTGAGGTATTCACCTGATTGAAGTTCAATCACAAGAAAGTCTTACAATAATTATTTAACCCATCATCAGAGCAGATTCTGAGCTTTTGTTCACATATCGCCAAAAACATGAGTAATGCAGCAGTTTCATATACAATATAAATAGATTTCTAGAGATTCCATATTTGAATAAACAATCAAGCCATTAATAAGCAAAATTGCGATTCTGCATCAAACCCATTTTCAAATGGGAAACTCCATTTTACACCATATATATCAGGTCCAATTACACTCTACATCCTTTTTCACAAATTATATTTTTCATCCTTCGATTACATTATCTGTTAACTCTTTAGAACTGTTGTTTGGAAACCCATTAAAGCCACTGTGAGCTAATGTTTCACTTGATAATGGAAATGACATTATTATGATTTCAAAAAGGAAAACATTCTAGAAATTGGGCACGACAAGCGAATATGACCACTCTCCTTCCTTTCTCAAGCTTCAATAAAACCACCCCCACATAAAATGTCCTATTGGGCATCACTGACATGCCCTCCACAACTCACTGTTGGCACCACAACAACCCCTACACTGTCCAACCAACATGCGTGATTTAACCATAAATACACACAACAAACACCAACTACAAAGCTTCACTATAGGCAATGTACACCTGAATACACAGCAGGAAAACGAAACACCACCACCCTGAAAATTCAAATAGCCCACTGGAAACAGCTAGACAGACTCCCCTCTCCCCCCCCCCCCCCTCCCACTGAAAAAAAAACAAAAAAACAATGAAGTTAGAGGGCCCTATTTCTGGCAGATTTTCTTCCTTAGGTCCAACTGACCTTCACAACTCATCTTGCTCATGTCAATGGCTTTTTCCTCACCTTCACCTGCTAAATAATTGTCTTTTGTTTATTGTGATGGCCTGACACAAACACACACCACTCCCTCCTAGAATATGCACGATTGCCACTAGCACTTGTTTGTTGTCATTCTCTAGCCTTTTTAAATAGCTCAAGGCTTTGAAGAAATGCTATACTAGTGATCAAGGATCAATACGATGAGGATGAAAAAAGGAGAATTAGGGCGTGAAACGTAATAATGTTAGGTGGAGGATGTGACAATTACATCCAAGAATCTAATAGTGTTATTGTTACCATTGTGTTGAGGATGTAAAGTGAAACTAAACCAAAGATATAGGATGAAAAATATAATTCTCCCTTTGCAAGTAATAAAATAACTCATCAACTCTATTCACTAAAACATCTTTTAATACAACCAACCTATTTTTATATACAGCATCAATGCAAGAGTATGCAAGTCGTTTCACTCTAAAGTCCACCAAAGCCTGCCTGGACAGATAATAATCTTCTCCAGCAAAGAGGCTCACAAGGTCACCTGTTGCAGAACAAAGATTATTTCCCTTGCAGAGAGAAATTAAATAGAACATAATTAAACCATCCCTAACTCCAAGCAATGAACAAGAAAGATAAACATGAAACCTCAAGAAGATGGGCAACAAGAAAACAAGAAGATTCCAAAAGTCCAGAATTATTGGTCTAATTCAGCAATTCAGGGTAAACTAGAACTTTGTCCCAACAATTTGAAACCCTGAGCATATGGGAAAAAAAATTGCAAAAGAAATTCTCCTTTCCCCTTGTTGACTCTTGAAAAGAATGCAATGGAGAAACCCACTGTGTTTCTAAATAAGCCCCCAATGTCAAAGCATTTAGCATGTGTCCAACCCTAGCAAACAATAATTGGGAAGCCAGGCCACAAGAACATCAAACTGCAAGTGAAAATAGTTTCATGCACGGAAACTAAACGGTGTGCTCAAACAAGAAGTCGTCGGTGGCCCCAAAAACAAATAACAGAGTACATACAAGTATTAGGTAATGTCAGCTCCCAAAGTCAAGAAACTTTCTGGAAAAAAGTGGTAGGTAAACATACCACTATCATGAACATATCTCCGAATATATAAGCAGACCTCCACAAGGATTGATAGGTCACTGTCAATGTGTGCATTGAAGAAAAAAAGCAACTGACGAAGGAACACTGAATCTGGACCAAAACAATGCCTGGAATACACAGCAAATTTTAGCACAAATCAATTGCTTAAAAGGAGGACAACAATCTATCAACCACCCCACCCCCCCCCCCCCAAAAAAAAAAAAAAAAGACGAGGGAAAATAAGAGCACAATAAGAGATCATGAAACATTTTCCATGATGCTCACTAGTACATCCTTTTTTCTTTTTCTGACCTGAAAATGTAATTCTTGCAAATAAATGATCTTGCACCTAAGTGGCAGCCATGACACCCACTTTTCCGAAAACATTATATTCAACCACTATATAACTATGGGCAATGGTCTAAAGTTAAAGGTTTAACATCTACCTGTTGACATTTTCACATCGCTTCCCATACATGCTATAGAATTCCATTCTTACATCCGAACGGGCAGCTTCCACATCCTTTCTTCCTCTATAGCCTTTCTGCAGGTACAAGTTGGTCAACACATTCACATAAACCACAATACATAATGCCTCTCAAAGAAATAGTCTCAATCGAGGACTTGAAATTACTTGGGATTGAGAAAAGTGAGAAATATCAGTGAGGACCATCAACAATCTTAGACTAGATGAGATGCCTTGTAGTTCTTCATGCGAGCAAATGGCTTCAACAACACTATAATCAAACCTCTGCTCCAGCAAAAGCTTAATTTCTCTTTTACTTGTTGGCTCCATTTTGTAAAATTAGGACTACGGAAGGCTCTTCCAAGCTTAACCCTACCCCCACCTCAATCAAGAAAAAGAAGAAGACGACTTTCTTTTTCCCTTGAAGTTGAATCAGAAACAAGATTGAATAAAGGCTGATAGCAAGGCACAGGAATAAATCAAATTCCATCTTTCCCATGATCCAGGAACCGTTATTCCAACTTAAATTGAACCACCTGAATTGATGCCCATACATTTACACTGCCTATCTCCACTTGTATACGCGCATTGTTGGCACATGTTATCAATAGTTGTAGAACCTGGAGCATTCGCTTCTTTGACACTTAAAGCCTTCCGACCTTAGCAAGGGGCATGGCAACTATCATGGCGAATCTATTGAACTAATACTACACGGAGAAAAGAAGCTTCCATTTCATCAAAAAGAAAGATGCTACCAAAACAGCAATTCTATATACTAGTCATATTCTGATCATCAGAAAAAGAAGGAAAAAAAGGAGGAGGAGGAGGAGGAGGAAAGAAAGAGCAGGCAGAAGACAAAAGCCCAGGGGAGCGAACCTGAATTTTGATGGCCGCCAGCGTCTGCTTCCGCAGCCACGAGCGACGCTCGCGCTCCAAGCGAGTCTGCTCGAGGAGCTTCTGCCGGTCCCTCTCCTTCGTGCTGCGGCCCCCGAGAGCGACGCGCTTGCGCGACGAGGGATCGCCGCTGAAGAACATGGCTCGATCAGGCAGAGAGGCCTCGAGATTTCCTCCGGAAGAAAGAAACCGATCGCCCGAGACGATCGCGTGGGGACGACAACAGAATCGGGTTTACCCGCCCTAGCGGTCCAAAGCCGGCGGATGCGAAGAGCGAGAGCGAGAGCGAGAGAGAGAGAGAGAGGTTTGGATCGGCGGGGCTCCGATCGCGTGCCCCACTACCGCGTTCGAATGGAGAGGATTCAACGATCGATTGGAAGAAGACGTGCGGCGGAGGTCGGTTCCAATCTTCCCCCCTCGCGCGCTCCCTCGTGGTTCTTTCCTTCGTGGTGTCGGTGAGGACAAGAAGAGAAGCTGGTTTTTGCGTGACTTGAGGAGGAAGAGGAGGAGGAGGAGACGGAGACGACGACTTCGACCTCGGCTTCGCAGGGATTCGATATTCCTCTTTCTGGGTAGAACTTCGTACTATGAAGTTCGGGAGCCGGGCTGATCCGGGTTAGACGTCCTGCTGCGGAGCGGGTCGACCCGATCCCCATCCCTTAAACTTTTTTGGTTTGTCTTCGCGTTTCGTTCGAATCTTTAATCACGTGCCATGCGGGAGAAAATTAGGGTACGCATAATAAAATTTCTAAAATAAAAATTAATTTTTGATCAAATGTTTTTTAAAATTTTTGTTTCAAAAATTAAGAAATTAAAAAATTTTAATTTCTGATTTCTTTTTCTAATCCATTTCGGAATAAAAATCTATTCCAAAAATTAAAAAAATCAAATTACGTTACCAAATAAAAAATTTCTATTCTAAACCTATTCGGAGAATAGAGAAACAAAAAAATAGAAAAGTTGAAATTTTATCATGCGCCTTTTAAGACCAATCTGAACCGACTCGATTTGAAGTTCCTATAGTTACCAATCCAGTTCGGTTCGAAGTTCCCTTGGTAAATTATTTTGGATTTTTTATTATTTATTTTGTTAAAATATGTCTCATGTTTGAACTTATTAACTAAATCCAACTCGAGATAAATTGCAAAAAAGTCTAATCAATTAAAGGAAAATCAGAGATTTGGATATATTTGCAGATGTTTGAAATCGAGAAATTAAAATGCCATAATATCCTTTTTGGCAAATTGGAGTTGGCAAAGAAAAATTAAAAAGAAAAAAAAAGAAAGTCCCAAGTTGGACTTTCCTTTTTTCTTCAAGTTGGACTGTATTTTATAATTTCCTAATCCTTATTGACATTGGCTTATAAAGTTCTTCTATTGGCTATAAATATATATCAAAAAGACACACCCATTGTTGGTGATTGCATAAAACACCGCATTTACATGAGTGTTTAGGAAGGCGCCATTTTTTATGAAGAGCGAAGCGTCCTTGGAGACGTGCATGTCTAGAGAAACAAATAAACACCATTTCTAAACGAGCGGTTGGTGTGGATTATTTTAGTAGGTTGCCATGCCAGTAATTTTAATGTTGAAGCCAAATTAAATTATTGTGATAAGAATTTATTTGGTGTATTTGGAGATTTTGAGACTAAAAACACCGTGAGTGTTTAAGTGATTCAAATATATACTCTTAATGTATCACTTGATCTATAGTAAAATTTGTCATTGTAAGCTAACTGAATGTTTGATGAGGTTTGAGATTTAATTCTAAATGAGAACATTTGTAGAACAAAATTGAATGAACTTACTTCTTTAGTAAGTAAAAACAAGTGAAGAACTTTACCACCGGTCGTGGTGGCTCCGCTGAGTAGGCTCCAGACCTCCAAACGAGAGGTCGGGAGTTCAAAGCTTCTGCAACGCAAGTTGCAGAGAGGTTGATGGATCATTAGGTGATTTAAGCGTGGCGTCGGGGTGGTGGTTCCCTGCTATCGCTACCAAGGGCTTTACAGCGCACTGTCAGTACAAGCTGGTTCCTCCTATCACCAAAAAAAAAAAAAAAAAAAAAAAAAAAAAAAGCAAATGAAGAACTAGTACGCGTGTTTGTGGGAGTAATATAAACATAAATGACGCAATCAATCTAGTAGTGATGGTGCTGTCAATTAGAGCCGGAGTAAGAGGGGATATCTTAGAAGGAATTGCTTTAAGATAAAGAACAAAAAGGTTAAGGGAATTATAGTTAATTTTGTAAATAATATTATAATTGTAACTGATGATAGTTTGAATAATACCGATTATGTATTGGCTGTTACTGATTATTCGTCATTTGATTAATGGATTATTGGATTCTAGTTACTCTTTTCATGCTACACCAAATAGAAATCGATTTATTACTTATCAATGCATGAATAATAGTAAAGTTTAGTCGGCGAACAACGCTGAATATGATGTTGTCGATGTTGACAATGTTAGAATTAGAATACATGATGGTATCATGAGTACGCGTGTTTGTGGGAGTAATATAAACATAAATGACGCAATCAATCTAGTAGTGATGGTGCTGTCAATTAGAGCCGGAGTAAGAGGGGATATCTTAGAAGGAATTGCTTTAAGATAAAGAACAAAAAGGTTAAGGGAATTATAGTTAATTTTGTAAATAATATTATAATTGTAACTGATGATAGTTTGAATAATACTGATTATGTATTTTCTGTTACTGATTATTCGTCATTTGATTAATGGATTATTGGATTCTAGTTACTCTTTTCATGCTACACCAAATAGAAATCGATTTATTACTTATCAATGCATGAATAATAGTAAAGTTTAGTCGGCGAACAACGCTGAATATGATGTTGTCGATGTTGACAATGTTAGAATTAGAATACATGATGGTATCATGAGTGCATTAATTAGAGTGAGGCATGTTCCATAGTTGAAGAAGAATTTAATTTCTTTGAGTGCATTGAATTTGACTAGATATTGATATATTTTAGAATATGAAATTCTAAAAATTGTTCGAGGTTTTTTTGGTAATAATGAAAGGAATCGAGCACGGTGGCATGTATGAACTTTAAAGGGAGGCAGTGACATATTTAGCCGTGGAGACGTTGGATGCATATGTTCAAGAGTTTAAATTGTGGCATATGTATTTGGGGCACATTGGTGAAAGAAGCCTAAAAGTTTTAAGTGAAAGAATTCTAAGAATTCTACTATGTGGTTATGGTCCTAATGAACTGAATGTATACAGATGTTGTGATTTAAATCAACAACGGAAAGTGCAGTTCAATACAGAGTTAATTCACTTAAATATTTGTAAGTTGTCGCGGTTTCCTTCAAGGAAGGGTATCAGATATATGTTAATAGTCGTTATTGACTACTCGATAAAGACATGAGTGTTTGTGCATATGCGTAAATTTGATGTTATTATAAGGATCATATAGTTGAGAGCTTTGATGAAAAATGAGACTGATTATATGATCAAACGGGTGTGGACTTATAGTAGCATGGTATTTTGCTTAGAGCTATTAAATGAATTATGCATGAAAAAATACATAGAGAAAGACCGCACTAATGCTAATGAACCACAACATGTTGCGAAATTAATAAGTAAAATATTACTAGAGACGGCTCAAAAAATACTCTCTAGTGCTAATATAGTTAGGAAATTCCCAATAGATGCTATCTAATGAATAGATCTCATCAACTACGATTGAATGTTGGACTCCCGAAGAAGTATGGTCAGGTAATGTTGCTAATTATTCTAATCTTAAAATATTTTATTGTCCATCTCATGTTTGAGCAAGTTGAGGTAAGCTCGATGGAAGAGTAAAAAAGTGCATATTCCTAGTTATACATAAAGTGAGCAAGATTACTGATTGTGATGCCCATAATTAAATTCATTATTATTAACAAAAAAGTTATATTTGATGAGTCTCTAGTACTTCTAGTTAAGAGTAACTATAGCAGTATTCATACAAATCTAAATGGTATTTAGCTTAAAGTAGAGTTGCAACCAAAACAACTAAGATGGTTGGTACGAGTACTAACAAAATAATCAACATAAATGATGCTTGTAGTAAAGTGGAGCTTATAAAGTTAACAGTTGTTGCAAGTGCTAATATTAACAAGGTACATATTCAATCGCCTTATAGATATGAATGCAATAATGACTTTGCTTTATCTATAGTTAAGGAGGTTGCATCGAAAATATTTGCATAACAATTAAAGGTACATGTAGAGTTAGTGTTCTAATGAGGTCATCTATTATGCCAAAGTTCAAGCGAGACTTTGACTTGAAAAATATCAATGGTAGTAGCCCATTAGGAGCTGTGGGAAGGTAACGACAGAGTTTGAATTTTTGCGAAGCGAATGTGACTTAATTCAAACATTGAGCCAAAGTGGAGATTATTGAAATATGTCTTGAGTTTGAACTCATGAACTAAACTCGACTCGAGATAAATTGCAAGAAAGTCTAGTCAATTAAAGGAAAGTTGGAAATTTGGAAATATTTGTGAATGGCTGAAATCGAGTGATTGGAATGCGCTAATTTCCTTTTTAGCGAGTTGGAGTCGACAAAGAAAAAGTCAAATAAAGAAAAATGGAAAAAGGAAAGTGCAAAGTTGACTGGTTTGATCATATTTAATGATTTCCTAATCCTTGTCGACGTTGGCTTCTGAAGTTTTTTCCAGATTATAAATATATATCAAAAAGGCATGCCCATTGTTGGTGATTGCATGGAGCATTGCCTTTACGTAAGTGCTTGCAAGGGTGCCATTCCTAATGAAGAGCAAAGCGTTCTTGGAGTTTTACATGTCTAGAGAAACAAAGAAGCGCCATTTTCTAAGCAAGCACTTGGTGTGGATTATTTCCATTGGCCTCTCCGTGGAATTATACCAATAATTTTATTGTTGAAGGCAAATTAAATTCTTGTTGTAAGAATTTGTTTATAATTCCTTAATGAAATTGAGAGATTATTTTGTGGGAATTTGTGAGGCTAAACACTACGTGTGTTATTAGATGTAATTGGGACTTGAAAAATACCGTGAGTATTTGAATGACTCGAGTGTATAATTTTCGTGTATCGCTTGATTTATAGTAAAATCCGTCGCTACTTTCCCTGTGAACGTACGTCTCTACGACCGAATCATATAAATCTAATGTCTGATTTATTTTTTTATCCTATCTTTTTTATTGTTCAATCGCTTGCTTTCCGCAACATACTTTGTTCAACATGTTCATCTTTTATAGATCGTTGCTATTGACAAACGGTGATTTTTAATGTTGTGTTCACTTTCATTTTATTTTACAAAAAATAAAATATGAACAAATGAAAAAATAAAATAAAATTTGGCCAATGCTTAGGTAGACCTTGTAATTAGACCCTATAATCAATCGATCGAGTAGGTGCCAAGTTCCAAGAACTAGGAAACCAATTCCACTAGAAATATTTCCAATCCCAAATAGAACTTGGACTGACCCTAATATCGGTTCACCCTACATGAGATATCCATGTCATATAAATACTAAAACCTAAATTTGCATTTAACTTTTTCGCATTTATTTTTTAAATTGATATAATATTATGAATGGGCATCCTTTTGCTTTTCACAAAGTAAAAGACGAGCATGCCCTGAAACTTTTTTGGTGTTTCTTATTTGCCTATCGTGCCTGATAGTCACGTCTACTTATAATAATTGATATCCATTGTGGGTCCATTATAGATTGCTATCTACTACAATATTTACTTCGTGATCTGTATAACATTTAAAACTATGATATTACATGACTCCTTATATTATAGTCATCAAATTTGTAGCCAACTTATAATAGTTGCCCCGAAAAACATGAGTCTAATGTACTTTTGATCAGTCAAGTTAGTTCCTGTGTTACTATCTCCATACATTTATGCCATAAAAATTATCTTCAATGGAAAATTTCTCCAGGGAAATGCTATTTTTCACCACAAAAAAATATTCATCCACAAGTGTTCAAAATACTTTTTTTTCTTTTTCAAATACATATCGTATGCATGTGTCACAATATGTGATTCTTCCCCCATACTCGTGTACCCTTGTGAGTGAAGCTTGGGTTATTGGATGAAGAGTGAGCAATACAAAGGAGATGAATATAATTTATCCGTGGAAATAATATCAGGATGGTTGGTGTTAGGAGTCTTAGAATTGAAAGAATATCTCTATGGAGCTGTAAAAGCGGGTTTGGGCTCCCGTGCAAAAAAAAAGCTCTAAAGCTTATGTTGCTCTCCTATATGACAAGCCGAAACCTTTGTTGTGTTTAAAGTGTTCTACTATCTCGTTCGACATACTAAGTGCCTTAATTCAGTTGGGCGTGATATGATTCACTAGAGGATGCTATCCGCCGTATTATTCTCTAAGACAACTATAAAAGAAAGGTTAGCTTGGTTTTATTCGTTCATCAGACACCACACGGGCTATTCCGTAACCAAAGAACTATCGGACCGTGACAGTGTGGTTGCATTGGTACTCTTCAAAATTTGATATCAATATCCACATCCAAGAAAACATGTATATATTTATGTGCACATGTGCGCGAGTGTGAACAATCAAATAGACCAATGCATAAATTATGAAGCATTTTCATGGTGTAAATTGAAATTTAAAGTTTATAAAAAGGAAAAAAAAATCATGAAGTAAGAGCTTGGCAACAATATCTCCTTGCCTAAAATTATGGATAGTTTCATTTTGTGAATAAGTAGTGAAATAATGGATCCCAAGAGACAAAGGCACCAGTAGTCCCTAAACTTCTTCAATTCGTTTAGTCTACGTGCTTGGTTTTTTATTTTATTTTTTTGTCAATTGCTTCTTTAAGTTAGGTACTCTTTTTTGTTTGAATTGATCCTTCCATTAAAAATGCAAACGAAAATGCTTATGCAAATACTATGTCAGCCCTGCATCAGCGCTGACTCAACTTACAAGCGATAACTGGAAAAAATTTTCCTGTGCCACAGTAATAACATGGATTTAACATATCGAAAAAGTAAAACGAAACCCCCCGTGCTAATAAGAACAAGAAGAGAAGCGGGAGGGGAGGTGCCAAAGTGAAGAAAACGAAAAAGTTCAGAAACTAGGGATGCTTTTTTTTACCTTAGGACAATTTATCACTTAATAAACAAGGCCATAGGCCCATAAGAATCAATAGCTAAAGGTGTACAAAATTTTCACTAATTATTTTTAAAGTATCTATAAATTTTCCATCCAATGAATACTTCACGCCGTTTCTCCCACAATTATTTCTATCATCAAATTAATGGGATTTCAAAGAATCATTTTCACACAATGTTAATTTTTGTATTAAGTAATTTGAATTATGTATTTTTAGTTATTTATTTTATAAACTGATGTAGGTTTTTAAGGAGGATAATTGCATTTTTGTTGACACGAAAAATTAAAATATCAATTCGAATTGAGATGAATAAAGTAGAACAACCAGCGGTCCAGCGCAGCCCGTTGTGCTGTAGGTGGTGCTTGGGTTGAGTTAAGCCCATGAGCCTTAATGGGCCAACCAGGCTCGTCAAATTTTTTTAAAATTCGGCCTCCATGGCTAAACCAGTGGTTGGGCCCATGTTGCCAAGCCCATCCTCGTTTATCACCATTCTTCAATTCTCGCTCGCATATGACTTCTAAACGCTTTTTACTCTAAAACCATTTGTTGATTTCACCTACTTCCCTTCTCCTTCAAGGATTTAATCACGTTCTAGATGTCACAATGAAGAAAAACATTAGCCACGATCATCCCAACTTAATCTAGACTTCATCGTGCGACTGAAGTGGGGCTCATTTAGTGAGTTCTGGTCCAACAAACATATGTGTCGGCTCCACATTTGCGACAAGTTGAATTCATTGACAATGGGACATGATGACCCAACAATTGAGAGCAATCGCGAGGGCAAATGCCAGAGGTTAGTCCCCACCAAGGTACTTCCCGAACAATACCCTTGTCCCCGAGAAAGTAATTGGGCCATTGACTTCACATAGAAGAATGTCCAGTGTCTTGGGACATTTTCGCTCGAGACTGATGCCAATGGCTCAAAGAAGCCATTCACACTACATGTGACAAAGAATAGTATCATCAAGTCCATAGGCCACTAATTTTATGATTCTTCGCACCATAACTCATCATTTATAACCATAACCCTATCAATATCAAGTCATTCACACCATATATCGTGACAAATGTTGACATAATATGATTACTCAACAAATGCATGATATTGGATATGTTGAGTTATACAAAAATGGCATCGCATTTGCGTGGCGTGGTAGATGAGGCAAAAACGATGATGCAAACGGAACTCGTAAAGTGGTGTAGGAGAGCTTACCATCGCGAGTTTGTAATCCAGCGAGGCACTGAGGGGATGGAATGTTCCTGATCGGCTGGACCAGTCGATGGGCTAAGGTATTTTAAATCAATGCTTGCTTTGCGCCGCCCCCTTCCCTAGGTCAAAAGGTAGCCCCAATCACCATATCATAGAGCTAGCAAAGTAGACTCCGCGGAGGTGTTCATTTCTTCTACGACTAGGCAGGTGTGCCGAAGTCAAATGTGAGAAAAAAAATTTAGGGTTTCTTACAAGGACCATCCTCTAAGGTCAAAGGGGATTTTAGGCGTCGCATCAAGAACTTACAAGTTGCAGTTCATTACTCCCCCGAAAGCAAATGAAATGTCCCAAATGTTATTGTATTCAAACATTAGATAGAATCCAAAATGCTTCTTGAGCTGACCCATTACTACTCCTCGCCGACTCGAAAACACATTGGGGGCTTTGACCATATAAGATTGAACACTCCAATTTGCCCAGCACGTTTGACCCCCTTACCATTTTAGTTGAATCCAACAACTCGTTGACCGTTGACATTTTCTGGGGTCAAAGTATTGATGCTCTATGCAAGAACAGAAGTTCTGGTAAGAGTAGCAATGAGCTCTGCTAGAAACTTTGTAATGGACTGAGGATAGGAGTAGATTGACCATGAAATCAAAGCCGTTAGAGTAACAATAGAAAAAAGACCGTTTTAAAGTAACAAGACAGAAGATATTTAAATTATCAATTACTGATAAGCATGTTGCATTTGTTACTATAAATACAAATGATACTCAGCCAAAAAAAAAAAAAAATAGCAATAATGCGGCTATATGGCTTGCAAAGTGGTATGGGTTAGGAGCACTTGCACATGTTAATAACATAAGCAGCTTGTGGGATTTGCCAGGAGTTTCTTGGGTCTCGGTATAATCGAGACTTTTCGCTTATGCCTTTCGATTAGAATGGGAATGCAGAATGCTGATGCACGACGACGACAGGAACTAACAGTAAGGGGAAAGCCCACGATCCGTATTGCCTCATGCATCAGTCCATCAAGTAATCAAACGTCCATCAAAGGGCCAAAGTCCAAAGCTTTAGGCCCATTCGGCAAGCCCACAATCTTCCTTTAAATGGTTTAGGATAACCTACGAGTGTCGCCTCTCTCTCTTCACGGACACGGGCGAAGATATCCCCCTGTGTCCATAGATACCGTGCAAACTCCGTAAACCGGTTAATTTTAAGTTCCTGGAACGCAGGTGACCTCCAATTTCGAGTTGAAATTACCCTAATTCCCCGATCAAATGCGCCAATTTTTGGAGTCGACAATATACAATTTAAAGCTGACTTTTGACCAATTATTTGCTTTTGTCCTTACAGAAATAATACTGCGGTGAGAAGCGTCCATTGTTGACAAGTGAAAATTATAAATTAAGCGCCTGGGCAGGATCCACTTATAGACTCACATAGGTTTTGAAAAACTTATCCAGGAATAGTGGTAGGGGCTCAGTACACGATGCCGAGTTTTAAATAAATCTTGTACTGCCTCAGTTATCCCATACAGAAAACATAGTTCAATGTTGAGAAACTTGTATAGTTTGACTTTTGTTTTTGTTTTTCTTTTTCCAAATCTTATGGCGCACAGGCTTTTAATTTTCTTTTTATATTTTAAGCACTTAAAATGTTTAAAATAATTATTGTTCACATGTAGATTCCATATAACTTTTTGGAAATTTCTACAATTTGAACGATATATGATCTTGATGGAGTTGTGAGCGAAAAGAAATGCATTGTGATCTAATAGAAACTTAAACAGCATATCTCTATATTAAAAAATAAGGATTTAAATCTCAAACCTCAAAGTTCAATCTAAGCCCGTGCATGATATGAATTGCTAAGCTAACATGGTTTTCTTTTCAATCTAATGGACATCGTTATTTGAGATTTTTTAGATGATTATCACTCAATTTCATCAGTCTCTCACATTTTAAGCATGGATTTGAATCCTTTTCCATCATATAACCTTTTAATAAATTCCTAAAATTAATGAATTACGTCTATACATATTTAAAGTTCTCTCCTTTTCCGGAGGTATACGGGTGTTTTATGTTTTTGCTAGTAAAAAGATAATCACTCAAGTGATAAACAGTGCAAAACAAAAAAACAAAAAAAGACAAGTTCCCCAATTCCTAGCGAGATGCTAAGTTATACGCTTGGTTTGTATGACTGGCTCATTTTCTAGACCTAGGCAATTCACTAATCATCAGCTCTTTTGGCTAAGAATGTGATGCACGTCCCTTCTTGTTTTAATGCCCGGCGATGTCGGCCGATCAGTAGTTAAATCAAAGCAGTTTGTCCCTTTGGTCGCGCTTTATTCGACCCGCTTTATGATGGTGCGCGAGCTTTAGCCAACCAGAGCGTTTCCCACACGAGGAATAGGAGCGAGAAAGCTCGTTTCCTTGTACTCGTTTCTTTTCTGTGGAAATGAGAACATGTTTGCCATTCCCAAGTTCCAAGCACTTTGCTTATTCTGAGGCCGACCCGCATTGTCCACATAAAGTATGCTAGTGCTTGTTGTTTTATGTCCTTTCGACGATCGGTTGTGCCGCTTTTTGTCCCAAGATTACTTAATGAGGGCAGGAAGTCTCGCTTGGATCCATCGCTCTGACAATATTCTGTCCTGATCGCAATTTACTTGCGCTTGCATGGCTTTGAAACGCGTCATGTCAATTTAAGATCGTGTGGAGCACCTACCAAGATAACATGCCATATATAGGCCAGGTGAGACCTTTAGTATCTCCATCCCTGATATCTTTTGCCCTCCTTTCAGCTCATCGGCATCTGCACGATTTAGAATGCGTCATGTTAGTTGAATTTTGTGCGAGACTTATTTATTAACACAACGACCCATACATGAGCAACATGGTATCAAAGACTCAGTGTCTAATGCGACACCCCTATATTAGCTTACTCTAGATATCATGGATTTGTCCATTGGCATAAGGTAGATACTTCCTCAAGAGGTCACTCTTGCATCTAAGCACACTAAATATCAAAGTTCTAGTGTTAGACATTCTCGAAAGGCAACTCTAGTGAGTTAATTGCAATTTCACATCTATATTGTAGGATTGTTCTTCCCTCTCACACAATTTTGTTTATTCTTACTCCTTTTACCATTTTACAATTTTGTTCTGCTCATTGTCCATGCCCTATTGCCCTAATGATCACCATCCACCCTCATTGGACCAGATCATACTAAGTGCACCAGCTTGATTCATCTTGGAATCGCACACCTACTGGAAGAGCCCCACTTTCACACCAAATTATGACACCTCTAGATTAGCTCATCAAGGTATGTTTGATTTGGCTCGTCCCATATCTTACCTCATGATCGTCCTTTGGTGTACATGTAGGTACTTTTCAAGATGTCAACCATCTTGGTAGTTCTCTCACTTGAGCACGCTTAGCATTAGAGTTTCAATACTAAATGCTTCTATTACATCAAAAGACATCTCATGTGAGTTAATTTTAATTTCACATATATATTTCTACATGGTCATCAAAATGTCGTGCTTATCAATGGTTACACAATGCTTATCTATCAGTGGACAACCCACTCGTAATGGTTGTGGGGCAATTGTCCCTATAACATCCTCATCTTGTGTTTGATACTACTAAAGATAGCCCTCACCTAAAGCCAGCACATCATTGTGCCCTTTGGCCATGGCCCGTGTTGGCTCATGTTCATTTGAGATTTGCGTGTGCATTTGAGATGGCAAAAGTAGCAACATGTTCACATAAACAAGAAAATATTTGATAGGCTCAGCACTCCTCGTTAGCAAATAGCCACTCCGCCCATTTGGCGCCACTTGTCCAATGGGCCTCACTTATCCAAAGATTTCAAAGTCCTTTCCTTTCTCTCTCTACCCCCTTCATTACCAGTCTACAATTACTGCATATCAATCTCCACTCCACTCTTTCAATGGAGCATCAGATATGAGTGAGCAGTATTAGATTCCTCATTTTTTAAAATCTAGAATCCACTCAACATATCATAGAATCTAGAACCTACCATATCAATTAACCTATCCATCAGAATAGGTTTCTCATTTTCTGAAACTTGGAACCTACTATACTTATCTTGGAACCTATAACCTACCCTATCGATTCTAAGGTTCCTCTCTCTTTTTTTTTTTTTTTTTTTTTTTTTTTTTTTTTTGGTTTTATTTTTACTTAAGCCTAATTTGATATTTTTGTTTTTCTAATTTTTGACATGAAAAAAGGACTGAA
The DNA here is from genome assembly GCA_016097545.1 of Eucalyptus victrix. NCBI lineage: Eukaryota > Viridiplantae > Streptophyta > Magnoliopsida > Myrtales > Myrtaceae > Eucalyptus > Eucalyptus victrix. The sequence goes on along the minus strand of CM027836.1, from coordinate 39,430,974 downwards.
GTTACATTGTTTTCTAGACTTTTTAAGTGTGCCATAACCAAACAAGGACTCAATGGCTATATCCAATTGTTGATAGACTTTGCTTTGGCTTCAATAAAAATTGATTTAGGTTTAAATAGTAAAAGGATACTTGGAAATAAGGGTAAACGGTTTCTAGGTTCATGTTCCATCTGGAATCTAGAATCTACTAATTGAAATAGGTTTCTCATTCTTTAGAACCTGGAACTAGATCAGTTCTCATTAATTTGACTTTACAGTTCCAGATTATATGCTGAGACCATGATCACCCCCAATACCAAGCCTAGGCCTTTCTAATATTTTCTCCACATGAACCTAGTTAGAGTTGCGGGACCCTCATCTATGCTTAGCAGGGCTGACCAGCGTCCCGTTTTCCCTTTTAGCCCTATCTCTTTCCTGCTCTTTCCATCTCTCTCTCTTCAGAGGTTCTGGTTTCATTTTGGGTTTTTTTTTTTCCTCTCTTTGTTTTCTCAATTCCACATTCAATGATTTTTTCTCTAGTCAGCAGCAATTCAACACTGTCAATAATCCATCGTGTCATCATTCTCGTCCCTGTATGTCATTTGACAAATGGAGTTATATGACAATAAAAAAGCCGTATAATTCAAGGACCTAATTGTAAAAAAGAACTGTTAGGGATTAAATTAAACCAAATGAAAAAAGTTCAAAAACTATTACCGTCTTTATCTCCGGAAAAAAGCACTTGATCAATGAATACAAGTAAAGTTTATTCAGCATACATATCTGTAATTAGAAAACGACATTGAAAAAGACTAGGCCCTTCGCTCCATAGAAGGAGAAGAGGGTCCATTGAATCTGGACCTGGTTATGCCAAAAAGGTCATGCGTACATCCAACTCCAACCCTAAATTCCCATTGTAGTCTCTCATACATCACGGTCTTATCAGCAACCACAATTCCATGTCCATCAGCATGCTAAGGCCATGCGCGATCTTAGTCACTTCCATTGTCATTGTCACGTCAACAAAGAGCTAATCACCATAACGCCGTTGAGTCGAGATCGAGATAAGACCAAAGCTCATCCGCGGCGGTACCAGATCAGGTGGCCCTAAAAGATTTCTCTGTCAGCTTCACATTCCTTCTTCGACCCCCTCACAAATTAGTTATCTCACCATTAGAGTTTACGTATTGTGATGAATGTAAGTTAAGGCCAAAATTGACTTGGGGTCTCCTTAAGTTAATGATTGAATCGCGAGCTTTATTGCCAAGAAGAGTCTCGGGGGTCAACGTTGCTACACGAAAACGTGAGAATTGGAGGGTCATCAAGGTAGATCGGATCTGATGTGGGGTGATTGATTCTCTCCTTAAACGAAACATTCACTTGAAGAAAATAAAAAGATCACGACATCACTTGGCATGGCCTTGTCTATGCCACGTAACTTGGCCGTGTTGTTCAAAGTTGACATTACCATTTGCTTTTTAGTGTAATGAAAATAGACAGGAACCTATCCAGTTAAAAAGAGACTAGTTTCAATGACCCTCTAAATGACTAAAAAAAGGGGATAGAAAAGGAAAAAACAAAAAGAGACTCGTCTTGCCTACTCCGAAAGGTCGCCAACCCTATTTGATCTCCCCTCACTTGACGAAACTGCAAAAGGACACGTGCCGAGAACCCGGCAGGACCACCCCATCAGGTGGCGTTGCCACGGCAGCCGCCGGATCGGATCTTCTCTTCCTATCGTCGCTTTTGCGTGGAATTGACAAGAGCAAAGCGGTGAAAAACGTTTGACAACCCCCTTTTCTTGGACACCGACGCGTAGAGCCATCGTGCGTGCTCGACATGTAGATCGAAAGCTAGTAGCTTTCGCGATAGCTGGTGTTGATGTGCACGGTCCGGTGCTGAACTGTATCCCCATGCGAAGGAATGGCGTTTTCATATCGGACACGTGACGGTTGGTCGTGGCGGTTCGTGTGCACAGTTTGAAATCAACATTGTTAAGAAGGCTTCGTGTTAACGACAAAAAAAAAAGAAGAAGAAAAAAGTAGGCTTCGCGTCAGGGCTGAAACTGTAGGGGACACGAGCTCATAGTTTAATACCTAAAATGCACTACTTTTTCCTTAGGCGTGCGCGCAGTGAGATGAGCTCCCTTTCTTGGTCTTCCCTTTCGTGTCTTCCGTTGTCCGTGGCTTTTTTGGCTTCAAAAACCTCGTCTCGACGTGCACTGTCTCACGGTCTTCCGGACGAAATTGTTAATTGGAGACAAAGAATTCAACGTCCATCGCGTTCGCAATGTCCAAATTCGAGTCCTTCATCCACTTTCCACATGGTGCGAAAGATGGTTGCAAAGGCACAAAAACAAGCCATTCTTGAGGTCTAAACACAACGACGCGCCCATCTTTTGACTAGACAGACTGATTAATGCCTAATTTCTGCTGCCCCTTCTAGATCATGTTGTTTGTTTGGAATATTTTGGAAGCCCCCAAGAGGTTAATTAATATTATAACGATGCATTTGGGGGTTTTGACTGATCTACTGTAAAATCAAAACAACGCTAGAAACAAATCCAATGATTCATTGGATAATTTGTCAAAATATCATTCTCGTTCGCTATTCAGACAAGTCAATCATGTTATAAATGCATGGAAACAAATTTTCTTATTGCCATGCTTTTCAAAAAAAAAAAAAAGTCTATTTTCGCAGAACTTCTTCGTATACTCACGTGGGTGTATATATACATGTAGAGATGTCCCGTACAGCTTTCTTCCCCGTGCGTATCTGTAAGGTTTTACTCGTGAAAAATATGCCTCGCTTGATGCTATAAGCTAAAGGGAATAAAAATATAGCAGACCGTCTAGATTATTTTATTTGCGAATAAGAAAGATGACATGAAAGTCGTCGGAAATACGCTCGTCAAACATCCATTGAATGTTTTATACCTAACTCGTACTTATCCGAAGAAAGGGGGGGGGGGGGGGGGGGGATATACGCATATGCTGAAATTGGTGGGCTGGGAGGTCAAAAATTTTGGTGAGAGATGATGAGTTGAGAAGCAGAGAGTTTGGTGGTAGACGCTTTAGATATGGAGGAGAAGAAGTAGAAGAGGAAGAGGAGGAGGAAGAGGAGAATGCTGGCTAGTATGATGTGTAATGTGGATATATTCTATTGTACAGAGAAGTCAAGCCCTCTGCGCAGGATCAAAGTCAGACCGCCCAAGTGGAAAATCCACTCCATCTATCCCCTAAAAACTCGGCTTTAGCTTTTTGACATTCCATCCGGGGAAACGGTGGGACGATGGTTTGAAACGCGATTAGGGGCCGTACGGAGCATGAGTGAAAACTGATTAAGTCGATGGTTTCGGTTTAGTCAAACATAGGACATCCATGGGAAATGGTGTACTTAATAGAAATTGTACGTAGCTTAAGCGAAATCTAATTAAGTCGATAGTTTCGATTTGATCAAAGATACAACATCCATGTGAAATGATATACATAATAAGATTTGTATGGCAGTATCGGGCAACAGTTTTTTTTGTTGATTGTCGGATCATGCCTACTTCCTTGTCCCATCGATCTAGGCAAAGAAGAACATCGAACTTTACAAGATTTGTGAAGAGTAATTTTCATATAGCCTCATCCCAATAGGTTATTTAAGTGTTGTAAATTGTACGTACATGTTTTAGAACCATAACATTATGAAACCGGATAATGAGATGAGATGTTTGCCAAGCACTTTATAAAAATCGAAAGCACCCATCTTCTCAATTGATAGTAAAAATTATGCCAAACCACCTTTGAAAGGTGTTGGAGTCCTGATCGAAGATCATTCGTATCGATGACAAAGAAGCCCATTTAGGTAATTCATGTATCTATTAAAACAAAAAACAAATATAAATTCATGTATCTACAAGATACCTGGCCAACCTCAAAGGCCGAACAATAAAGTAAAAGGCAAATTCTGAAAAAGTTCCCTCTAAACATGAAATCGTATGCATTTGACGACACCTGAAATTAGGCATGTGCTGACTGTCTAATATGTAGCACATGATTATTCCTATAGAACTAAACTCACCCCATAAAATACTTTTGGCAATTAGGATAAAATTTAAGATATGATAAAATAAATCATATTCTGCATTTGGGACATGTTCAAAATAAGATAAAGTCGGATATAACAAGAATATAAACCGGATATCCCATGAGAGAGATGGAATAAAAGTATATATGATTTCTAACATCCAGATTAGAAAAGTTATTTTTCTCAAATAATAAACTTTTTAAAATAACAAATTAATAAAATTAAAATCATTCGACCAAAAAATTATCTAAATTAAATTAAATTTCGGTATAAAAATAATATTTGATTTATAATATAAGAAATTCAAAATAAAAAGATAAAAAATAGCTATTTTCATTTAATCTTATTTTTATTTATATGTTAGAATTTAATCCTATTTTATAATATAAATTCAATATATTTATTATATATTTTAGGTATTTTAGTATTTTGGGTATATTAGTATAGTTTACTAATTAATAAAATTTTATTAGAGAGTGATGGAAGGGGAAGAAATAAATTACAAAGAAATTAATTTAAAAAGAGAGAAAAATAAAATAAAAATAAAGTAAGCAAAAATATCGTGAGAGATTTTTACCTTATTTGTTTATAAAATTTTTGGTCCATTTATATTAATATTCCGTTTATACCAAACCATGTATATAATATAATGTAAATATATATGATTACAATCGCCAAACATATGATAAAATATTGTAAAATTCATGGATTCCATATTATATTCTATCTAGTTTTATCCCGATTAGAAATCTGAACAATGAAACTTAGTCGTAAAGTTATTGCAAAGAAATGTCAATAGTAATACACAAAAGAGCCAATTTGAGACGAGCCTATATGATAAAATACTTCGTTAGATTCAATTTTGTTCAAAATTTTAATCAAACCGAATTACGGCAAAATTAAGTTTAATGATAACTCTTTATCACCTTAATTAGCCGATATGGGATTTATTTTTCAGTCGCATCAGCATCTAATGTATGAACCCTATCTTGTCCTTTATTGTCCATGTCGCTCCTTGGACTTCGAGTCATGAGGCTATTTTCCAAAAGCAGTGCAGTCTCCAAATTTCGAGAAATACCATGTTTGATCCGAGATGTCCATCCCTCAATTCTATTTTAAGAACAAGCGGAGGTGAATTTCAATCCGAGGTGGGATAAGAGATGCTCAAAGGAGAAATGTTTGCGATTATTTTATTGTTTTATTTTATATATTATATTTTAATTTTACTTTCCTTTAGGGGGAAAGCCCATGAAACACCATGGAATCTCTTGACTTTTGCCGAAAACCCGAACCTCGTTTCACACCATCGTGAGCATATTCTCTCAGTTCAATGGATTCTCATTCTGTTTTTCAAATAATTTTTGGAAAATGGATAAACAAGTAGATTTGATGTTCCCGTACCATTAAAGTAAATACTTGGTTCTGATCTGATCCCTTTTATTAAACTTTGATATGTGAGCATCAAACTTTTGAGAAATTGTTTGTATTCGCTTCCTTTATCCAGTTCTCGGAATTTGTCATGTATAGAGCTTTACTGAAGCTCTTACATATTATATATGCGGATAAGCTAACGCAAGATCATCATTGATGACACAAAAGTTTGAGAAATCATTAAAGTGATATGTTATGATTATCTATTTCTTGAAAAGTGAAGTGAAATAAAAATACATGAGGCCAAAAATACTTCATTTATCTAGTTTTCATTATGAAAAGATTGGATCGAGACTCTAGCACAAAGGCACTTGTCATTAACACGCGTACAAGTCCCATTAAAACCATATATTCGAAGTGATGCGAAACATATTTGACAGATGTAAATGAAGGAGTTGAATAAAGACGGTTACTTAACTTCAATTGCTCCTTTATGAAAAAAGATTCATAAATCCAACTACATTGAAAGATTACCGATCTCTTTTCGCTTTTTCAGTTTCTCCGTGCAATGAGTATCTCTCTCTCACACACTTTCACTCTCCATTATGCATCTGTAGACTGATGCTTAACCAAAGAAATGATTAACTAGTGTCTAAAACAGACGTGGTAAGCTGATCACCTCGCAAGCAAAAACAAATAAAGAAGTGGAAAGCAAGTTCATTCTCCAGTCGCCCTCGAATTCCCTCTATATTCTCCTAGAGAATTTCCGCATGATATGCCGACAAAAGGATTTTTATGGGAACTGTGGTGGCGAAGGACTCCCTAATTGGTCTATTCTTTTAATTATTCCATCAAATCAGACACTAAAAAGCAAAAAAAAAAAAAAAATTGGACCTACCAAGCAAAAAAGCTCAAAGGGACAATGCACCTGGGGTGGGAGATGTGGCCCCCTTTTCTGCTTTATCTTTTTGTAGATGCATTCATTTATGGGGGGATTTGATACTCCATATTAGTGCCAATAAGAAGGCTATTGGGTAGCGTAAACCCTACCTAATCATATCGTTCACACTTCAAAAAATAATGAGACTCGCCTCCGCGAAAGTTCGCTTCGTATGGCGGTAGTTGTACCATTGCCTATATTTAGTGTACTTGCAATGTAAACTAAAGTGTTGTAACTTATGTATTTAGCGGTGCATATTGTTAACTTGAAGCATTAGGAGGCACTATTGTAAAAGTTATTGCAAGGTGCCGGTGGGAGTGCTGTGATTTTAAGGTGTTTACTATGCACATTGTAAGAGTTGCAACAACACCATTGATGACAATAAAAAGGAAATTTTGTTAAGAGACCTCAAATTATGTATATCTTGTAAGTGATTGCGTAAATTGATGAATTCTCACAAGGACAATGGAGGCGCTGGTGAGAAGTTTCTCTTCCATGAACGAGATTGGCGTGAAAGCACCATTCTTTTAACTCAAGATGGGCGTAGTTGCTTAGGCCAGTAATGGATTTCTAATTAAGGAATTGAAAATTCAATAAATCAAAAAGCAAAAAATTAAAATGATTGCGATACATAATCTTTTACAAATAAAAGAAAAAATCTCAAGATTGCCACTTTTAGAATAATTGGTAATAGTCTCATAAAATCTCACATAATACTACAACTAAAGGTCTTGAGTTTAAATTTTATCATGCCTCATTTATCTTTCCAATTAATATGTTCACGCACTACCATTTATCTTCCTAATTAAATATGCCCATGCCATAGTACTAGGCAAAAAAAGAGCAGAATAAGCATAATGGGGAATGCTAGAATAATTAAATATTAAATCGTGCATTCATCTAATAGCTGAAGTTTTAAGAACAGTGAACCGTGATCTCGCAAATTCTCACTATTAAACTGTGTTTTCATCTAACAACTTGAGATTTTAAAATAATTGGCAGTAGTCCCACAAAATTTTATCACATAGTATTAGAATTGGAGGTTTCGAGTCCAAATCTTTTTAGACCCAATTTGCCTCCCCATAGTACTAAGCAAAAGGATCATACTAAGCATGAGGGAGAGTGATAAAATAATTAAATATTGAATCGCGTCTTTATCTAACAACTTAATTTTTTAGAATAATTGACAATGGTTTTACAAAATCTTACAATTACTTGTTCAAATCTCACCACTTGTATGATTAGGACCATTTACACATGTCAAAAGTAAATACTTAGCTGAATCATAAGGCTTATAGGGTGTTCCATGTACCTCCATATAATCAGACCTTTATAGTCGGCGTCCTATATAATGGGAAAGAAAAGTCTCTGTTTCCGATGCATGACATGAGAAAACATCATAGGAGTGAACGATAAATTAAGCAATGTAGTGGCGCGTGAAAGTTGTGCCCTACACTCAAAAGACAGACAAGGTATTGGATTCTATGCAGATTGAGGAGCCCTAAAAAGTGCAAGGACAGGCAAATGAAAGGCAATTCCTATTTATTAAGGGACTAGAGACATGTGTTTCATGCCCTATAACATGTTCACTTTTCTCATTAAATTTTCTGTTTTCTAAACAAATATATAATGAATGAGAGCGAATATGCATATATTCATTCGCGTTTCCCACCAGGAAGAAAAAATGGTTTTTTTGGGTCTAATTTCTTAATTACTGATATTCCCATCTACTACTCCCCCCCCCCTCTCTCTCTCTCAAGAAAACACTAAAGCCAATTAAAGAAAAACGAAAAAATAGAACCAATCACGTTTGGTAATCCATGAGCACTTGTCCCCCTTAAAGGTCTCGAGTATGATCTCTACCTCCTATGTACCGCAAAGGTAAACTTTTGACATTGTGAAATAAACTAATTATTTTTCTTTTGGCGTTTCTATTAGGTTCAATTTTTTTAATATCTTTAACATTAAAGTTATTTAAGGGGAGTATCAAAAAATTTATATAGGCACAAAAAGTCTAAAAGGGACTCTCTTTTTGTTTTCCTTTTTCTTTCCCTTCATTGGTTTATTCTTCGCGTAAACCAATGAGGGAATTCAATCAATTCCGAGCATTCTCTTCACTAATTGCAAGAAACGTGATATGGGTGGATCAAATAGTGGATTTCTTTTACTTTATCCGGAAGGTATATTTTAATATTCGACAATAAAGCATAGTGGATAAATTCTACTTTATTCTACATTTGCCGTGAGATGATGTGCTAGATCCCAAGCTGCTGCAATTATAGAGGGGGGAAGTATCCTCGAAAGGTCATCAAATAAATCATTAATATAGTTAACAGGTACTTTAATTAGGACAACAACTCTAGTATATAAAATTGGGCTTTGGAAATGTGGAAAGGTGACTCTTTGCACGCTTGGTTTTCTCGTAAAATGTGTAAGATGTGAATTATTACACTTTTGATCAATTTCAATTTATCTTGGTGCTTTGCAGGTGCATAACTTTGACATAGCAAATACGTATATCCTAGCATGTTGTTCATGCAATTGTGGATTTCAAGATCATAACCAACTTATTTTGAATTCACTCGTTAAACAAGTGCGTGATTTGATATCACAATGAAGAAGGCTCCCTAGGTCGCTCCCTAGGCGTAGGATGAGGTTTTAGTTAAGATCAAAGTGCAAGGAACATGACATTACAAGTATCATAATTTTTATACGGCATTCATTCGAGTGCAATAATTTTTTTTCAACCACTTGAATGTCATAATTTATTCACAACACTCACTCAAGTGTCATAACTTTTTTTTCTATTCACCTGAGTTTCATAATTTTTTTAAACACAAGTAATATGTCTTGTCAAACATCTAGTACTTAGGTTAATGTTTTTAAAATTTACCAATTGAAAGTTATAACACTCTAGTAAACATTTTTTCAGAAGTTATGACTTAAGTGGTTGCAAAAAAAAAAAAAAAATTATGAATTCAAGTAAGCATTGTATAAAAATTATGACACTTACTAATTAGGTTGTGATTTTAGTTATTTGGTGAGGGTATCATTCATGTCTAAATGAAATACTGACATAAGTTCATCTTTTAAAGTTAATTTTTCTACTGATAGAAGCCCACTTTTGAAAGGTGACCTCTAGGCCCCCAATTTAATTACCCTACATGGACCAAGAGAAGGTCGAGTCAAAGAATAGGTAAGTAATCAAACTGCAGACTTATTTGCACTTACTTAATTAAATAATCCTATCGAACGTGTGTTGAGAGTCTAATCCACAACCGCAAGTCTTTCATTAACCACTATGCCCGCCTCATTGATTTTTTTTTTTTTCAAATGAGGTTATGCTATCTTCTAATAATGATCGAAGAAAACTCTTTCCAACTAATTTATAATTGCTGAATAAATTAAAATCACAATCACTAAAATTGGTAGCTTTATTTCCAAAATTAAGAAATTATGATCCTGTCTTTCTCTTTTGCTTTGCTCAACTCAATTATGCTGCCTTCAATTCGTCGGGCTACTGTCAACTCCTCTAACCACAGTAATAATTAGCATTCCTCTCTCTGAACCCCTCCCCCTCCCTTCCCCCCAAAAAAAAAAAAAAAGTTTACTTGAATACCTTTAGTTCATTGATGCCCTTTTTGCATTTTAGGGGATAAGGACATCACACGTGTAATAATTTTTGTACGACGGTCACTCAAGAGACATTACTTTTTTCCGATTATTTAATTGTTATAACTTCCAAAAAAGGTGCACTTGAATGCCGCAATTTTCAATCAATCAATTGAGTGTTAAAAATTTAAAAATATGTTCACCCAAGTATTGAGAATCCGACATGACATATAACTGACATTCAAATAATCGAAAAAAAAAAAATGTGATACTCATGTAAGCAACATACATAAGTTATAGCATTTAAGAAATCGAAAGAAAATTTACAGCACTCCAACGACGCTGTATAAAAAGTTATGACACTTGTGATGTCATTTTTCATTAATTAGCATCCGAACTATTGGAAAGCATGATCCGTTAGAACAAACCTTTATGCATAAACTAACCTTTATCGACATAGATTGATGAACTTCGAATATCCCTAATCCATGTTACGAATTATCATTGGTTGGAATCTCGAAAACCAAAGAAAGGAAGGGGGCGAGCGACACGTGTCCCCCCCAAGCGATGCTTCCGGAGCAGTCCCACAAAAGAATTAGAACAAAGCATTGAGGGAGGAAAAATAAAAGAGAGAAGAAGCAAATCTAGGCGACCTCGAAAGAGATCGAACACCGTGCCGGATGGTGACCACGTGTGCATGACGTTTGATATTTAATGAAATTGTATTTTTGCGACACGTCGGACGCACTAAGTTTTTTTTTTTTTTTTTTTTTTTTTTTTTTTTTTTTTTTTTTTTTTTTTTTTTTTTTTTTTTTGTCTTTAATCAACAAGAAAGGTGGGGACCGTCGCTGGCGTGCGATACCGGTTTTGCATTATAATCTTTATAATATTTAGCCCTCGAGAATCATAAGAACCATTAAGATACTTGAAATAGGTTTTGGACATTTAGATATATATTATAGGTTCCTCTTTTGGATATTGCAAAACATTAGTCCTATTAAAAGAAAATTGCTGATCATATAAGTGGGAATAGATAATCTTAAGAAGTTACAATAGAGAATATTAAGATTTCATTTGCATAGAGTAATCTCATGGACCTCCGACACCATGTGTGTTCTCCATCCTATTGTGCATGTGTAACATTTGTAATACTGTTTAAAACCAATTCGAGAAGTATTTATTTGGCTCAGAATGAATATTCCACTATTCGAGTAACGATCTTCTCATGTATACTCTTTACAAGCCAATTATGGATCACTCATAAGTAATGAATAATTATTAAAAAATTCATAAATATATTATATGAATACCAATTCAATAATAAAATTTTCAATTTGGTTAATCTAATCATAAACCTTTTGATGATCTGTCAATGTAGTCATCCTAATCAAATTAACTTGAAATTGCTAGCGTGGCAATCTAGTCATGAAACAGTTGACACTAACGATAGATGATTTTTATAATTTTTTTAAAAATCTAATGAATTTTTTTTCTTTTTGGCCTTTTCCTTCTTTTTTTTTCCTTTTTCTTTCGTTTCCCTATTTCCTTCCGTTGATTGAGCCTTGGTGATGGCCAGTGGAGGTCACTAGTCATAGGCAAGGGCATGGAGGCCTTCACCTGTGACCAATGAGGGTCACCAGCCATCATTGGACCCCGGCAAGCCCAACGGTCAGAAATTTAATGTAGGAAAAAAAAGAAAAAGAAAAGAACGGAAAATTTGAAAAAATAAGAAGAAGAAGAAGAAGAAGAAAACTCTTCAAAAATTTGTAAAAATCATCCACGATAAGTATGACTTTTTTTGTAATTTTTTGCTCAAGTAATATAAAAACTAACACGAGGGAGTATATATTACCAAAAGTAATACAAATCATATAAAGAAACTAACTAAAACCGAAAATTTGCAAAATTTATAGGATTTTACTAGCATAACAATTTTTAACTACTATGAGAGTAACAATTTATTGCAAGCCACATATTTTGAAAGAGTGGGCCCTATAATAATTTATAATTATTTATTAATTAATTTTTCATGATTCGGAATAGACTATTATTGTCATAATAGATTAAAGGCTATTACCCAATCATTTCTCGAATTTATACATGGAATTGTTAATAGGGGCAAGACAAGTTCATGCAAGCAACGCTCACCATATCGACCCCCTTGGGAGGGGGGGGGGGGAGAGAGGGTTTCCCTATTGGCTAGTTCATTTTGGGTAAGGGAATCATTTATAATGATCGGCATGAGGTCATGAAAATTTTACCCCATCTCTGGTAGGTTTTATCCACCACGGTCACATTAAACTTTCTTTGAAGAAATTTGTCATGAGCATGGATGTATTTTACGTATTTTCTTCTTATCTTCTACACTTGAATGGACTGTGTAATCTGGCTTCAAATAAAATTTTAGAAGAACAGAAATTTAGAGAATTTCCTAGACAGAACCTGAGCAATGTGTGCACTCTTGATGTTTAACCAGAAACAAAAGTGATATTGTGTATTTTTAAAAATCTAAATCGGAAGGCTGAGAAGAAAGGGAAGCACTGAATAGCCGTTCTACGGATTAATTATGGGGCTCTTGCTGGCCCTAAAGCACTGATGGTGAAAAAGGCTTACCTCTGAGGGCTACCCTTGTGGTTTCTGCTCTATACTTTGCGATGAATTCATTACCTGAATTGTACATGTGGACTTGAATTGCGATCCCCATTCGAATGTCTACGAGCATTAGTCGATCAGTTGAGCAGATGAACTATCCTTCAATTGAATCGTCAATCGCCATGCATGGTACAAATTGACATTTTTTCATCGAGGTGATCATGTTAATATGCAAAATGAAAAAGAGGTCGGCTGGTACGTCTTTCCATGGCAGCTCCAGCTAGCCCTAACTCTTCAGGAGGTGTTTTGCAAATAACTCACAATTGTGGCAGCTTCAAAAAACTTTTAGAAAATTGCCTGAACTTGCTTCAAGGCAATGCATCTTAATAATATAAACTATTAAAATACACAATTTATAACATATCATAGCACAATTACAATGCAACTCATTATTCACCCTGTTGACCATAGGCAAGAACTTAATGGAAAGTATTATCGAAAAAAGACGATTCCATTATTATTATTATTTTTAAAAAAATTGAAATGATTTGGTAAAAAAAAGTTACAGGTGATTTGATTTATCGATATCTTATTGCTAATTTATCATCACTTTTATGTAATTACTAAATCCTTTTTACAATTTATAAATGATCAAATTTTCTTATTTTTTACTAATTTTTACTTATTTTTCTTACTGAGGCTTAAAATTTACCAATCTTTGTTTGAGGGGCTTACTATCTTTTTTCTTGTTTGAATTACTGATTAATCTTGGATTGTCAACTGTCATTAAATTTTTTAAAATGTTTATTTTTATTTAATTACCACTTTTTCTATTAAATTACCATATCTGCTTGTCTTACTTTTTTTTTTTTGTTAACAATTATTTTTTATGATTAATTATCTACTAATTTTACAATACTATCTCTTATACTAAGTTAGTTATCAGCAATTTAGTTTTTTTCAAGTTACCAATTATTCTTATGTTTGATAGAATAAACTTATCTTGGTATTTACCAACTTTTATTGTGACTTTTTTATTAACATCTTAAATTTGCCAAACTTGATCGTATTTAGATTATTAATCTCAAACAAGAGTTAGTTTTCTCGAAGGGTTGGTAACTTTGAAACTATCAGAAAATGTTGGCCATTTTCACTAAGTGCGAGTTGTTGACGAGTTAAAAAAATCACCGACTAATTTTTTGATAAGTAATTTTTTTTCTTTTACATTTACCAATTGGAATTTACTAAGGCCCAAAAAAAAAAAAAATCCGTACTTTAGGACAGTGAAAAATAGAATTCTACATTGAAGGGAAGCATTAAAAGTGGAATGTTGCTTCAAATGAGTACTCAAGTGAGGCATTTAGATCCTCCCCACTTATTTTGGCCCATTAATGAAATAATTGAGGTCCATATATAAACACATGATCAAATAATTATTTTTTCACTCAAAGTACCCTTACATTATTAAAACCTTCTAATTCACCCCAACCCTAGAAAATTAACCACTATCTCTTTTGGGGAACATGGCGGCGGTGGCGGTGGCGGTGCCATCATGGAGTGGTTGCACCTTGGAAGATTGGTGTGTGGTGATGGAATATGTGACTCGTCCCCTCCTCCCTCCTATAAATGAGACTTCTTAGCTATCTTAATCATAAGCAAAACTCGACATCCTGACAGCCATTCATTCTAATCTTGTGATTGATCATAGTCAATCAACTTTGATTTGAGGTTGAGGACCTCTGTTTAGAGACCTATGGTAATAATCAACTTTTGGAAATAGTTAAACCATGCTGGTTAATAGTCACACTGATTAAAACTGAGAAACTATAGATTTATTTAAGCTCGAAATTACACATATAAATAGACAACATGTACATATGCACTCAACATGCACTTAGAGAGAGCGAGAGAGATAGAGAGAGAGAGAGAGAGAGAGAGAGAGAGAGAGAGAGAGAGAGAGAGAGAGAGAGAGAGAGAGAGATGGGGGAATTGTGCCAATAACTCTAACTTAAGTAGTAGCTTTGACCGAAGGCTACAGTTGTGAGCGTCTCACAATCATGGGCGGACATGTTGTCCCTATGACAACATGCACATCTTAAATCATACCTCTGTCAAGCAAATATAGTAGCGAGATTTACCATCAAGACAAGACAATAAGGTTATTTAGCTTAATCGTGGTCATTACTAAGTCACAAAAAATATGTCACATCATGTAAAAATACGAAATTAGTAAAACGCATCATTTGAATCCCTAAATGGAGATGATGTGGATCCCTAAATAAGTATACATGCATACAATCTACTTTATGCCGCAAAAACTAGGTAATACACTTCGATTTCCAAGGTTTCCTCCACTCATTTGAAGACCCCGATGGGAATGTGGATGGGGTGCTCACCGGGCAGCTTGTTTGGAAAACAAGAAACAAGTTCCAAGGAAGCAGATAAAAAAAGTCACTCGTGCGCACACAAACTAAAATAAACTAATAAATAAATAGATAAACAAAAAAAGAGAGAGACGTATAAAAGAAAAGGTCAAAATGTCAAAGTTCGTAGTCCCATAATATAATTACTCACAGCCTAAGTGCTCTTTTAATTAAATCACTTAAAGCCCAAGCTCCCCATTGCGGCTTGTTTTTCTCTCTCCCCTTTTTCTTCATTTTCAAACCTACCTACGCTTCTATAAAAGCCCTCCATCTGTATCCTTCCTCTACTAAATTCTCTCTCTCTCTCTCTCTCTCTCTCTCTCCCCCACCCTCTTCTGGCCCTCTCTGTGAAATTACCAAAGCTTTAGCCTTCCTCTCTCTCTCTCTCTCTCTCTCTCTCTCTCTGAATCAACCTGTTCTCCATTGAAGAGACAGAAGAAAAGGATGGATGTTAGGGGGAGATCGCGTTGCAGCTCCAACATTCAAAGTGAAGAAGACGTGATGGGTCTAAAAAGAGGTCCATGGACGGTCGAAGAAGACCTCGCGCTCATGAATTACGTTGCTAGCCACGGCGAAGGCCGCTGGAATTCCCTCGCTCGCTCTGCAGGTCGGTTATATCTTCTTCCTTTCTTTCGACCATCTAACTATAATTCCCCCGATTTCACGAGATTCACGCCAACCTAGCTGTCCAAAACCATAGAACTCATACATGAAATTGCAAATTTTCAATATACTTCGATCTCACCGAGTTTTCATCTCTTCTTTCTCTCTAGTTATTTCGGATATATTTATGTATAGCATCATGATCTATCATCATGAGTTGCACCCAGGAAGCTTAGAGAACGTGAAGCAAATGAAAGAGAAAAAGCTACACGTTTTTTCTGCAAATAAATGGAAAGTTCAGCAAAGAGACTTTGATGTTCATGTGCAACAGAGAGAGAGAGAGAGAGAGAGAGAGAGAGGGAGGGAGGGGGGAGAGAGACCCTGTTGAGTTACATATTTTCCCTGGAAAGTTATATGATATTGATATGCAGCAACTTGATGATATTTTATCTCTTCCCGTTTATAGAAAAGGACGTATCCACTCGAGAACTAATCCTTTAAAGTTTTATTGTGATAGCAATACTCACTAACCCCGAAAGTTGCATGAGAAAATGATGTCTCTCTCCCTCTCTCTCTTCTCATTATGCCGATTTACATCGCGAGCAACTTTACCAAACCACAATTTGAGCTCCTTAGTTTCTGATACAAACCTTGTTTTGAATCGAAACAGGTCTGAGGCGGACGGGAAAGAGCTGCAGATTAAGGTGGCTGAACTATCTCCGGCCAGACGTTCGACGCGGAAACATAACCCTGGAAGAACAATTGTTGATTCTCGATCTCCATTCCCGCTGGGGAAATCGGTACGTTTTTTTCCGTCTCTCTCAAGATCCCGGGGTTTATGGATTCTTCCACGACGTGCGATTATCAACAAAAAGCATACTTGGCTGTTTCTTCTGTGATCTAATTTTCTTCGAAATCATTCGAACAAGAGATGATGTTGCTTCCACTGGGTCTCATAAACTTCTCTTTACGATTGTGTTAAAGATGAAAATTATGATTTACCGAAAGATGAAGAATGAATTATATATCGCGTCAAACTGCAGCTATTTAAGTTTTTCATGATTAGGGGTTATCCTTAGTAGATTAATTTTGTTACCGCATCATCTGATATTCTTTCTTTCTTTTTTTAACTGAGTTCCATTTATTAAAGTTTTAAAATTGAATTATTACAGATGGTCGAAAATCGCACAATACTTGCCGGGTCGAACTGACAATGAGATCAAGAATTATTGGAGAACCCGGGTCCAAAAGCACGCAAAGCAACTTAAATGTGACGTGAATAGCAAGCAATTCAAGGACGCCATGCGATACTTGTGGATGCCTAGATTGGTGGAAAGAATACAAGCTGCTGCAGCTGCCTCAGCTTCCACCACCACAACTTACCCTGGTGGCTCCATTGTTACTACTGCCGCCGCTGCTGCTTACAAAACAAAGAACAGCAGTAGCAGCAACAACACCACCAGCAGCTGCAACGGCAACAACAACAATGGCCCCGACCATAGACCAATCAATGGTAACCTTGAACAGCTAGTCTTACCAGACATTTCAACCAAGAACAACGAATTCACGAGTGCACGACTCATGCAAAGTTATTATACCCCGGAGAATTCTAGCACGGCAGCATCGTCTGATTCACTTGGAACTCAAGTCTCGCCGTTGTCAGACGTGGCCAATCCTTATGGTATCTCAGTTTATGAGACCCCCAATCCGGGTTATGTCCAAGCCAACCAAGCCGCCTACCAGGAGTCTTCACTCTTTAGTCCTCCAGGCGAGTGCTTCAATTACGGATCGGAATTTTTCCAAGCCATGGATCAGAATAATCAGCTTTGGTTGGACAGCGGGGACTTTTCCGACAACTTGTGGAACGCCGAGAATGTTCTGTACTTGCAGCAACAGCTTAACTCCATTTAGTGGAGACTCTATCAGTGATGGTGTCTGTGTAAAAACGAGAGTTACATAAGGAGAGAGATGGAGAAGAGGATCACAGATAGAATAATTCCATGCTAGGCTTTTAGGATTTGCCACGAACAGGATTCTGATTGAGGATCTTGTTTGCTTCTTTGTTTATGTGGGGGAGCATGTCTCGGTTAGGGTTTCTATATATCAATCGAATCATTTGTATGCAGTTCTCTTTATACTTTATGCGTTCCACTAATTGCATTTTCGGGAGAATGTTTTGGAATGATTTCTATAATGTTGAGAGGTGAATAATTGGTTCCACCATCTTTCCCTCAAGCACTTCATTAATAGTTAATGCTTGATATCTTTATTCAAAAGCATATGCAAACTTTATCAAGAAACGCCCATGTCCATGGGGCCTGAATAAAGACTTGAAGTCCCCCCCATCTTCTAGAATTGCTGAAAAGCTAAAATGGCAATGATTTTGGAGACGTGGCATTGCATTATTCATCAGTTTAAGTGGTAAGCTAGCCATTAGGAACTCCTTTAAATAACAATAATTATAAGAGAAAGGCAAAATGGTTGTCACGCTTGTGGACAATGGATGTACTTCATAACCAAAACCCTTGTTTGTCGCTTGCTGATTGTGGTACGGAAAGAGTGACTGGAGCCCATTAATGAGGACAAAGGACACTGTGAGTGATTAGCATTTTAATCGACTTTTGGGACAAGTAAGAATAATTATGTCATCTTGTTTCTGATTTCGCCTATCAACGTTATCTTTATTTGCTTCTTTTAACTCTAAATTGGCATTCCGTTAATCTAACATATATATATATATATAAGAAATAATTTTGAGATTGAAGTGGTTATACGAACAATAAATTCATTACTAATTTGATGATCTCACTTTCGACATATAATATTTTTGTCAACTCGAGGACAAGTATATGAATTAGCTAGACAAATTGTATGATCTCTCAATGAACAATAAGTTACTAAAGTCTATAATTCAATGATAATCCAATCCCACTCTAGTAACCTATCCATTGAATGGACATGTATCTATATATTGGTGACGCCGTTATGTCAGTAAGGGATAATCCTTGACCACCCAAGTTAAAAGAAGTCGGGACGTTAGAGGGGCGTATGTATTTCCCCCAACCATGTCTCTTATGGGCGAATGACCGGTAGGTGACGAGTTACAAACATCACTTGCCTGCAATTTGAACTTAATATAATAATGGATGATCTCCTTACTAGTAACCCCCCCCTCCCCCATTCAAAAGATCCCTCCAACCAACTTCCAACAAGTGAAGTAGCAAAACTTGGCCCATATAATCGTGTCATAGCTTATTTATGTCAGTCGTCTAACGAATTTAATTGTTATGATGAATTTTTGTCATGACAGTTGTAGGTTAGAACCATCGGCAAGAGCTAAGAGAGACTAGAGTTCGGTTTTCCTAGCGTGCAATGAGCTACAAACTTAGAAGACTGTAAAATATTATGGGATTATTATTAACTGTTTAAAAAACTTAAGTTATTAAATGAAGACGTGATTTAACATTTAATTATTCTAACACTTTCCTTTATATTTAGTCTGTTCTTTTTGTCGATACTAAACTTGGAAATATGTAATTAGAGAGGTAAATAGGGCAAGCTCAAGACCTTCTACTATGATACTATATGAGATTTTCTGGGACTAAAGTTAATTGTTCTAAACATTTAATATTTAATTATTCTAACTAAAATGTATATGTTTGAGAGGAATGGAACCCAAATAGAATTGGCCTGACTCATAAATTTAGTTAATTATTAGCAACAATGTTGAATACAATCATCTAAGAGTAGCCTGGAAATAATCCATTAGTGTCATCCAAAAAGTTTAGAGCAAGGCTAGACATACACTAATGCTTTTGCAATTTATTCACTTGCGTAATGTGTCAATCTCCATATTGCGCATTTAAAGAAGTGAAGACATGCAAAGAAATGATGCGTATATTGAAAACACAAAACATGATTCCATCAGGGAAAGTACAAAAAAAAGTGCTACACATATTGCATTAGTAGCGATTTAGCCCTAAACTTTTTGAGTATAATGATTTTGTCATAAACCTTTTGACAATTTACTAATATAGTTCATCTAACTAATTTTGATCAAAAATTGCAAACATGAACGATGGTCATCCTACAAGGCAGGCTAGCTTTGTATTAGGCAATTTTTATTTTTATTTTTTAATAATTATGAATATTTTATTACTTTTTTTTTTTTTCTTTCCTTTTTCTTTTTTTGCCCAACTATGGGCCAATGAGGTCATCAGCCAATCATCACTAGCCACAAGCAAGGGGTCCATGCCATTGCTAGCCACAAACGAGGGCATTAGGCCTTCACCTAGATCGAGGCAAGGCCCGACACCCTCGCTTGTTGGCTAGCAAGGTCCACAATGTCCTTGCCTAGATCTTAGCAAGGGCACGGAGGTCCTCACCCTTTAGCCAATGATGGGGTTCGCCCTCACTAGATAGAGTTGTCAAAGAGAACCGAGAAAGTAAAAAAAAAAAAAAAATTAACATTTGTTCACATCAATATTAATTGTGTCACATAAGATAGTCAATATTTATGTTAGTGATTTATGATCAAAGTTGGCTAAATTAACTATATTGACAAATCATTAAGAAGGGTTTAAGATTTTTTTTTTTTTTTTTAGCAAGAAGAAGGTTTAAGATTGATTTGATATAAATGTTATAGATTTAAAATATTTTTTTGTACTTTTCCCTGGTTTTATTAAAATCTGATGAGCTTTATATTTAGAGTTATCATTCCATTCCTTTTAGTTATTTAAAGTGTCGTAAACATAGGATAGCTATATCACGCAACATAATTTGGACGAGAACGACCGTATTTTATTACGTGTGTACGGACACTAGACTGCATTTATGTTCATAGCATTAATATGGGTTATTCGCGTATTTATAGAAAAAAAGGAATTGGAATATTAAAAGAAAGTTTCATTTAATATTTAAAAAGTTTGGAATAGTCAAATAGCGACATGTCAGAATGTCGAATCACACGGTCACGTGTTCGGACTTTTCGACCGGGCGGGGTGGAGCCTTTTCTTTTCGAGAGAGAGAGAGAGAGAGAGGATGACGGCGTCGGAGGACGCGTGCTCGTCCCGAGAGAGAAAGGCTCCTCCGGAGCGTGGTCCCGGCGCGGGTCAGGTGTTCCAGGGGCCGCCACGTCGGACGAAGTCCCGAAAAAGCGGTCGAGGCTTTTCGGCTCGACGACCAACGTCTCGGGACCTCGTATCGCAGGACGCCACGCCCGGCTTTCGGACTGGGACTGGACTGGGACTGCACGCAACCGAGTTCTCCTTCTGCGTAGACCACCTCCACCTCCCCGAGGGAGCTTCATCGTATGAGATTCGGCATTGGCAATTTGGCACCAGCTGGACTCCACCGTTCTTATTTTTATTTTACATACACAAAAGGCATCGAGTGCGTGTTATCGAAGGAGACCTGCCTTGTCTAACTGTACATGTGCGTGCATTGAGTTCAAAAAATCCTGTGCACCCGATAATTTCTCTTCCTCTTCCGACTCGAAGAAGAAAGCGTGTCCTCGTGATTCGGGGTGCCAGTTTATTCCAACGGGCGATCGTGTTGGGGTGCCCATCTTCCCGCGGTATTTTTTGGAACAAAACCACGATGGCTTTTGTGATTTATAATGACCTAATATCTTTTGAAAAAAAAAAAAAAATCAATATTAGGTCTAGCCCAATTCTATTCCGACCTTTTTTTTTATCAAAAAAAGTTCAAACTTTAGATTAAGCTAAACTTTTTTTATCTCGAGAAAAAAAAAACCCTAATTTTAGGTTTAGTTCCAAGTTTGCCTCGGATTTTGTTTCGTCTAAAAAAATCACAAACTTTCAATTTATTCTCGACCATCCCATTGACATTCCATCAAGTTCTCATCAATCCTTAGAGTTCATAGGATATGACCAGCTTGAAGCCTTAGAAATTGAAATACTCATCGGGCAATACTGACGGCAGAAGGATGGAGATGGCACAAATAGGTCAAACGACAGCACTGAAGAACCAATTCATAAGTATGAGAAGAAGTCCGAAGCGTCTTCATGTGAGCAAGACTAAAGCAACAAGAAAAAGAAGTCTAAAGTAACATGTGAAGATTAGGAAAATTTGACCTAAATACTATTTGGCATTGTTCATGTATTGTTTGACACTAGTCATGTTATTGTAACCCACTGTAGTAGTACTATTTTGCACTTAGTGTACTGTAGCACAAGTGAAAAATATAGAATAAGACTTTGTTGAAATAGTCTATCACTGTAGAGGTCTAATAATTGGCCATTGTCAGTCATATATGGTCTATAAAATTATTTTCGATGTTTGTTTCACGCACATAAAAGACAGTACTTGTACATGCTAAGGGACAGAACGCATCCTCGCTAAAATAATATTATGTGGTTTGTTATGAATCTTTAAAGCCGTTTCCTATTTTCCTTTTTGGGTATGATTCTTTGAAACAAAGGATGTTCTGATCAATCCTAATAGTATGCTCTACACTTGCCATAATGTGGAACTTGTATATCAAAATTTTGCTACCTTAAAATTTTATATCATATGAGTCAAAAAATGAAAAAGAATATAGCCTATTGAGCCCGAGAGGACCGTGACTTGCCACAAATTCTATTTTCATTTTCCCCAGCTCGTATCATAGTGCAATTTTCTGGTATCGGTGTCAATCCCAACTTGATTGACATGTCCATGTTGATAACAAATCCATATTAGCAAAATGACATGGAAATTTTTTTAGAAAATGAAACTATTCTAAAATATATAAAGTATGAACAACTAACAGAGATTTTTGGACAAGGACTAATAGGGGTAGATATGAGACTAAAACAAAAAATTGATAATTTTTCTTTTAGACAAAAAATAAGTTCAGGGTACATTTGGATCTAGACCTAAAGTAGGGGTTTTTTTGACAAAAAAAGTTAGGAGTGGATTTAGACTAGACGCTTTTTAGACAAAAAAAAAGTTCAAGGACTAATAGGTTTTCTTCATCCCCTAGTTTTTCTCTCTGCTCTACGCTTTTTCTCTCTCTTCACACTTCACCACCATCAAACGCCATCTCTTCCATTGCCTCTGACCAACGCCACTAACTTACCTCCGCCCCCCCAAAAACACCAAAAAAAAAAAAAAAAAAAAAAAAAAAAAAAAACCCGCGGCACGCCCTCTCCAACTTTAGCAAGGGTCGTCGTGGCCGTTACTGCCTCCAATTAAGGTCATCGTGAAATGTTAGCTTCAACATGATTCCAAGGATAACTTCTCCAAATCTAAAGGCCACCCTCCATGGCCGTCTGGCAACGAAGAGCTATTGAGCGATGGGAAACCGTCCTACTTCACCAAATACAAATGTTGTATATTTCAAGTTATATTGATATACGATGGCATCCGAAGTACATAGTGGAAAGATGTCAAAATACTTAATGGACTTTGATAAGGGTAAACAAGTTAGAAGAATATGGAGTTTGTGAAGACTTGGAGGAACCACAATAATGTGAACAATTAAGTGAAGTCTTGATCACAAGTGTACTCAGCAAGACAATGCATAGAGTTTGCAAGCCGATTACCGGCGGGCACCTTGGATACACTCACTAGATTCCCTATATCGAAAAAAAATGTTTATCATGGGTTTTCCACTAACTAGATAAGAAGACTGTTGGAAATTAATCCAGAGAAAACACAAACTGTTTGTTGTAATCAAAACATCAATGCGAAGAAGATGATAACAACTTTATAATATTCTTCCTTTTACAAATCTTGGAGAAGAAGAAAATAATATATCATTGAAAAATAACATAAAATTGGAGGTGAGGTACGGATATCTGAATCTCCTTAAGGCGATTAGTTCCTGCCAATGGTGTTCCGCAGATTCACGAACTATGCCTCCCAAAATACAACACCTCGAACCTGTTTGGATTAGCACTATGCAAACAGGACTCAGTCGAACTGTTCAATTGAACCAGCACACTCAGAAAATTCAGAAGAGTACAAAAGTGTATCAGAGCCATTTTGGAATCGAGTCGGAAAAACCAAAAACCAAAACCAACACCCCTCATGAAGCTCTATGTTCCTATCTATATATAGAGATTTTTAGTTCATGTACTAAAGAGATACATGAATTAAATAGATGCGTGTATCCACGAGATTCATGAATAAAGAGATACGTGAATTCAAGAGATTCATGAATTCAATAAATACATGAACTAAACTATACATGAACCTAGGAAATTCATGAATTCAATAGATATGTGAACATAAAACTATAGGAAATTCATAAATCCAAAAAGAGATACGTGAACAGAAAAAAACGTATCTTAATTTATTGGCTTCCGTTGATCAATTAACCATAATTATAACCATAATTACAACAATCCACCACATTAATGGATCAACAAAACATTTTTGACTCGAAGGAATCTGAGCATGCCTGTTGAAATAAACCGCATCAAGATAGGTAGCTTTCGCTTTGAACCTTCTTTAGTGAAAGCTTATCGGACTTACTTAACTAGTCGATGGACTAAGCCTTGAATCGCCAGTTATTTGTGTAAGCCTAGACAATAAACCTCACACGGAGTATTTCCAATTCAAGATTGGTTCTCGGTTGTGTTCGTTCTTTCGGCCCTGAACCTCTCGGGATTCATGCGTGCTTTAGAAAATCTAGCCTTTAAAGATTTTCATAGAGTCGGCCAGCTCCACGCATATAGGTGCATTCCTATTAAAAATATCCTACCATATCTTACTTGGATATTACATTCCAAGTTATGGGAATAATTAAACGCATAGCAATACCCTTAATAACGCTGTAGGAAAGCACTATTGCATCATAGGAATGGGAGGCA
The DNA here is from genome assembly GCA_016097545.1 of Eucalyptus victrix. Taxonomy (NCBI): domain Eukaryota; kingdom Viridiplantae; phylum Streptophyta; class Magnoliopsida; order Myrtales; family Myrtaceae; genus Eucalyptus; species Eucalyptus victrix. The sequence goes on along the minus strand of CM027836.1, from coordinate 39,406,561 downwards.
GTGCTTACACTAGAGTTTCCAAAATTTGCGTTGTCCTATTGAACCTAGTCCATGGTATCTCCAATCGCATAGGTTAGGTTTCCACCTTGGAATCTCTTTATTGGGTTAAGGCTCTTAAACCCATTCCCCTCGATGCGCAGTTTATATGCTCTCTTGACAAACCTTTTGTCAGCGGATCCGCAGTATTTTCCTTTGAATTTACAAAGTCTAAAGAAATGATTCAATTTGAGAGCAACTGCTTACGGTATTGTGTCTACAACGAATGTGTCTAGACTTACCGTTATAAATCACATTATGCACCCCCACACTTTTAGAAAATTGTAGGATGACAACTTTTCATTCCATAACTCGTATGAAGTTTTACCTGTCTTTTTGTGGGATATTTTATTAAGAATATAATTTGCAGTTAAAACTGCCTCCCCCACAAGTTCTGAGGTAAACCTGAACTCAAAAGCATGGCGTTAGCCATCTCTTTTAGTGTCTCGTTCAATCTTTTAGTAAGGCAACCTCCTTACCAGATGTAAACTTCAGGATCATTTTTCCACTTTCGACAATCTTTGCCGATGCAGAGTTAGCCATATAAAGCTTCTTATTTTCTTCAGCCTTCTCATAAGATGAGAATATGTGTTTATCTACACATATGTGATTTGCGGCACATGTATCTAGCTATCAGCCATTAGTGTTCAACACTAGAGATCTTCGGACATCACCACAACAGACAATCTCTCATTAGCAGTAATTACAGGCATTACCATCACAGTAGGCAAAGTTCGTTGAACCATCCCTCCATAAACGGAGCCAAAAGCCATTTGGCCTGTACTGTTCTGAAAAACAATCCCGGGCATACTAGTCGTATGACTTGTACCCGCACCACCAAAATTGGTGTTAGCCCAAGGGCTCGCAGCATTCGCTAATACAAATTCAGACCCTAAGGATTGAACATCTTCCATAGCAACGGTCGAATCGACCATAGGAACATCTCCTGAAACATTTGGGACATTGAAAGGCACTTGATTGTTTTCAGCCATCTCAGTAATCTGACAAAAACAACAAACAGTGAGTGATCTAATCGCCCTAAGATTGTTGGAAATTAATCCAGAGAAAACACAAACTGTTTGTTGTAATCAAAACATCAATGCAAAGAAGATGATAACAACTTTATAATATTCTTCCTTTTACAAATCTTGGAGAAGAAGAAAATAATATATCATTGAAAAATAACATAAAATTGGAGGTGAGGTACGGATATCCGAATCTCCTTAAAGAGATTAGTTCCTGCCAATGGTGCTCCGCAGATTCATGAACTATGCCTCCCAAGATACAACATCTCGAATCTGTTTGGATTAGCACTATGCAAATAGGACTCAGTCGAACTGTTCAATTGAACCAGCACACTCAGAAAATTCAGAAAAGTACAAAAGTGTATCAGAGCTTTTTTGGAATCGAGTCGGAAAAACCAAAAACCAAAAACCAAAACCAACACCCCTCATGAAGCTCTATGTTCCTATCTATATATAGAGATTTTTAGTTCATGTACTAAAGAGATACATGAATTAAATAGACGTGTGTATCCAAGAGATTCATGAATAAAGAGATACGTGAATCCAAGAGATTCATATATCCAAAGATACATGAATTCAAGAGATTCATAAACTCAATAAATACATGAACTAAACGATACATGAATCTAGGAAATTCATGAATTCAATAGGTACGTGAACATAAAACTATAGGAAATTCATGAATCCAAAAAGAGATACGTGAACAGAAAAAAACGTATCTTAATTTATTGGCTTCCGTTGATCCATTAACCATAATTATAACCATAATTACAACAAAGACTTAGAATTCCGAAAAGAAAAGTTGGAGATAAGTCAAATCAAGTATTGCCTAGTTTATTACTCAATTAGAGGAACGGACAATTACCAAGAATAACTGTCTCTATTTGGGGAAACCTCACTGTCAAGAAAAATTTGATTATATATGCCACCAAATTGTTGGTGATCCCGTCTATCATTTTCAATAGCTTTTTGATCATTTTATAGAATTCTCCAATGATTAATTTGAAGATGGAACATTATATAAAAGACTCAATACATGCTGAAAAAAAAAATACAACAAATTGAAAAGGCTATAAACGATAACATTATCACATTCTTTTTAAAAACTACTAGAGCGATTCTATTCATTTTTGTTCCATACTATTGAGTTGTTACTTATCATAATCTGTGATTTGAAAAGTGCACAAGTGTAATAATAGTTCTTGATTACTAATAGTGGGATCTATCAACTTCAGGTGAAAGGAGTACTTACTACTTTTAATTACTCAAAAAATTACTAGTGGCTTCTTGGTAGTTGTCAATTTGTCATTATGGAAGAGTGGACATACGCGTAACATAAGTTGAACCATTATAAGATCCATGTGCAGTACTTTCTATCTCTTTAGTTACTTTGATGTTTTGTAAATCGATCTATCCACCCCATCTCTAGGTTGCATTATTAGCCTCAACACCAAAATCAATAGTGACAAAATGGGGGCACCTACAGGAGAGGAGGAGGAGGGAGGAAGAGAGAGAAGCCCAACTATGGAGTCACATGGGGCTAGAGGCAACAAGGTGGTGGCATTGCCTAGAGCGATGACGACAAGGTTATCGTGACAATGCTAAAGAGAGGAGGAGGAGAGGCTTTAAAAAGAGAGGGGTTTTCTTTGAGATGAGTGGTGGCTTAGTATCGGTGGTTTAAATTAGGGTTTCCGTGAAGAATTAGTAAAAATAAAAGGCATTCTTGGAGGAAAAATGGCTAGGGGTGAGCATCAGTCCAGGGTTAACCCTGGAACCCTGGATCGACCCTAGACCGGCCCAACCTTGCCGGTCCTGATCCGGTTCCCAGGGAGACTGGGTCAGTCCGTGGTCCTAGATTTCCTGGACCAGCACTGTGTGGATTGGTCCTCGATCTCAAGAATTCCGAGTCGGTCTAACCCGAACCAACCCTATATATATAAATAAATATATATATAATATTACTTATAATTTTTTTATATAGAGAAAACCTTAAAATAAACAGCGTCAATAACATTAAACAAATCTTTAATGAGGAGTTCAAATAATTTTACATTGTTCTTTAATAATTTAGATTTTTAATATCTTTTATGGCATCAATAGTCATAATTTATGAAGGAGAAAAATGTTTTTGTGAGGAATCTTCACGGCATTCAAAAATGCATAAATAGATCATTATGGCATCCTCCTATAGAATTTGTTCTCTTTTGTCTTATTTGTCTTTTTAGTCTTCAATTTACCAAAATCGAAATAAACAACTTCTCTGCTCGCCTCGTTCGCTTTGAGTCACTTGTACCGCTCGCCGCTCGATGCTCGCTTGGCTTGTTGCTCTCCGCTCGACATTCAATGCTCATTTTGTTCGACACTCACCCCACTTACCCCACTTGACCCTCACCGCTTGCCTTGCTTAACTGACCTCGCTTATCATCGAACTCATTGGATCGATACGGTTCTCGATTGCCCTTTCAAAAAGTACAAAAAATGAAATAAAAAATTATTGGTTAATCCTGGGTTGACCCTAAAACCGGACCGAACCCATTGAGTCAGTTCGGTCCTCAATTTTTTTTTAAGGAGTACAAAAAATGAAATAAAAAATTATCGATTGGTCCCGGGTTGACTTTGAAACCGGACTAAACCCAATGAGTCGGTCCGGTCCTCGGTCCCAAGCTCAATAGGGTCGGTTCTCGGTCCCAAAAATTGAAGATCAACATTGTGCAAGTTGGTCATAGGATTAGGGGGTGGACCGGCTCAACCCGGACCATGCTCATCCCTAAAAATGGCGATCCAAATTTAAGAATAATTATGTATGTTAGATGCAATTCGAGGTACGTGCACAAAACTAAAGATGCAAGTAAGAGGTTTAGAAAATTGAGGATGAAAATCTAATGGACCTAACACATTCACTGTCGTGCAATGTAGGTGAGGATAGGAGGTTGTCGACTCAGCCTGCTCCACGACCATTCCCTCCACGGTGCCTGTTTCACGCGTGAGTTCTGGGTCAGTTCGTCATGGGTGCGGTCCATACCCAATCCAGATCTCTTTACTATCAATTCACGCATATTGAGTGTTGACATATTGGAGTTCCTTTCAGCTCTCGTTCAAAATCGGATCGCTTGCGTGAAGCTTTGGGTTGAAAGCCAGCCCCGCAGCCACATATAAAATCGTCTGCTGGGGCTAAAAAGAGTAGGTAAGTGTCATTCATACGTCCATCAAGCTTCGGTGTCATCTTATTTCCTCAAATGCACAGAAGAAATTCCCAACCCGCAACACGTTCCGTATGTGCTCATGATGGAGGTCTAGGCCTAATATGGACGTTGGCTTTGGTTACTAGAAAATTCCTCCCTCTCCATTACATTGGAAAACTTGGTCAGTGCCCTTTCGTCGTTTGAAAAGAGATGTCGATTGAAGAAACCATCTTATTCAACGACTTGATAGCACCAACGATGGACTAAACTAATCAATTCGTCACGTGTTATTTCTTTTCGGGTGGTTAAGAATTCCACCCATGAATACCGTGAATGTTACGTTAAATTCTCGCATCACATGTATTTTATCATTTTTGTTTTTAATTTTTTGCTACTTTCTGGACTAAATAAGGATTAGATGTGTGTCCTCCTAGATACAGATACCTAAATGAATTTCTTACTCGGGCATCGAAGCCCTAGCCTTAGAGTCTTAGTCCTTTCTATAGGCAAAGAATTGCATTTGTTTGGCCCGTAACCAGACCTTAAATTCCCAATTTTAATCCTTTGTATGCGTCACAAAGATGCTTCAAATTCGAATAGGGGCTTGTGCAATAGACGTCATCGACGGTGCTAGGTCGAACATTGGGTCTAAAACTCTACGATATACAAAATACTAAATTCCATCCATAAGATGAGATTGGGCATGAGCGGATGCCGAATCCAAGATGGAAATTACTTGCCCAAGCCTACCGAATGTGTGCTTAGTGCCTTGTCGGCTCGAGTAGGCCAACGGAAACTAGGCTGGTGATCGGGTCTAACTTTTTCCCCTTGTCTATACAAATTAAGTGCCACTATTCAATTGCATTCCATGCACCATGGGTTTTCGCATCATGAAATGCATCGCTTGGTCTTTTGGATCCAAGTGGATTAGAAAATTGGGCAATTATGGTGCATATGATAATGTTTATATTCCTGAGAACCGTTTCTTTCCAAAATTTATTTTCAGAAACAATTTCTGAGCATTTTAAGGCGTTTAGTAATTATAAAAAATTTCGTCAATCCTTACCCTTAAGGTGAGGGGTTCAAAACCCAGTAGAGGCGCTTGGTGCCTTAAACGCTTGCATGAGATGGTGGTTCCCTCATGCGGCCCCAAGGTTTGCCCACCGGCTGCCAACTATACGGGTTTCTTTGGGTCATCAAAAAAAAAAAAAAATAGTTTTGGGAACAGAAATACGTTTAGTACAACTCCAAATATTTTTGTGACTTAGAATTTCTTTGAATATATTAATAATTTTATTACTTTTTTCTTTTTTTTGTCTTTTTCTTCTCCTTCCTTTCAACTAATCGTCGGCCTTAGCCATGGCCGGTGGCAACCGACCAGACGAAGGCTAGCAAGATCGCCAGCCTCGAGGGAGCCTTGCCGGCCATTGATGAGGTCCCCTCGAGGCTCACCGTGGCGCTACGAGGCTAGGCACCGGTGAGGCTCAACCTCATCTAGCTACCACGGGGTCGACCTCGCGGTGGTCGAGCGAGGCCGAGCCTCGCTGTGGCCGAGCAAGGCTCAACCACACTACATCACCTGGCCTCACGGTAGCTAGGCGAGGCTTGGGGGGGCTCACCCATCCACGATGAGACTCCCCCGAGCCTCAATGATGGCCAACAAGCTTAAAGTGACCTTGTCTAGCCAGTCGTTGACTATTGCCGAGGCCAACAACTAGCTAGGAATAAGAGAGGAAAAGAAAAGGAAAAAAAAAGCTTGTTTGTTGAATTGTTCCTGAGAACAAGAAGTAACTTTTTTTTTATTTCTTGTTTCTGTTCTAGATTAATTCCCAAGAACAAAAAAACTTACCAAACGCGTTTTTTTTTTTTTTTTTACTCCCAAGAACAAAAAAAATAGAAACACCTATTCCCAGGAGCGTTAATGAACACACTCTTAGAAATCCACTGTATTTGCATGATAGATTAAAAGGAAAAAAAAAAAAGGAAGTATTGGAGAAGTAGTGATAATTATCTCAATGGCGAGGAAGCAATAACAGAAATAGTTGCGAGGCGAGGACTAGAATAATAGGCAGTGTCACAAACAACAATTGGAGAATAGAAGAAGCAACAATATAGAATGTCGAACTAAGGTAGCTGGCCAGGTACCACAAGAATGCATGCCATAAGTCGTCGGGGAAGCAATCGTACCAACTTCTACAGAGCGATAGGATTGTAAGTAGTTAATGCTAATGTTCATACGTAAGAGAAAGTTTGAAATGTTATGCATCGCGAGTAGAATTGCCAAGATGGGGATGTATTAATGAGGTATCCATTTCAAAGAGTTATCACGATGAACCGGTATAATGCTATAATATGGCAATCCAAGTATCGAGAAATCAATGGCTAATGTCTCGTCACTTATCATGGGAGGACATAGGGCCAACAAGATCTTGCCAAGTGTCATGAGGACACGGTTTGGTAACAAGTCGCCACATGGTACAAGTGGACAAGCCGACATCAAGCTCAACTCAAAAAAGGTTAAGTGGGCAGGTTAGATCTTCCCTGGCGAGTCTAACTTCAAAACCGTCGAGTTAAAACTCTAAATAAAGTCCCAATAAGACAAGAATCACCCAACATATGGTCACTGATTAGAGTCCCTCTGGCACGGAGCAACGCTCCGCAAGAGAATCTTTAAGCATGGACATTTGTTACTAATCTTGAGTAACATTATATTAGACATATGGAAAGGCTGTGTTACGAATCTATAATATCTAATATTTACCTAGATGAAAACAATGGATATACGTGACGACATGGCGGATCTTCGTGAATAGTTTGAGGCCCATGCGACTTAAGGTAGTAACTAGTGAGCTTTTAGCTTTTGGGCCGAGCCGGGGCCTGATAGGGGCCGTGAGGCCCACTTTTGCAATCAAGCGCACGTGGGAGTAAAAGATCTTTTCCACATTTTTATTCATTTTATAGGGAAAGAAGAGGACAGAGATTTTCAGCGTTGAACTTTGAATAATAAATTAATAATTCCACAAAGATCGGTTAAAAATAAAAAAATATATATATATATATTTTTGGATTTTTGGTACACTAAGGGCCTATTTGTTAAAATCTATTTCGTTCCTTAGTAACAAAATTTTTATTCTTTTGTTAGAGGAACGAAAAAAAAAATAAAAACATATTTGGTAAAAATTTTGTTCCCGGAAAAAAAATCTCAATTTTTTTATTCTAAAGAATAGATTTGGAACAAAAATAAGAAGTAGAAAAAATAGTTTTTTGTTCCCGAGAATAATTTATAGAATCAATTTTTGTCTCTCTTCTTCTTTTCTTCTTCTCTTTGTTTTCTTCTTCTTCTTCTTCTTCCTTTTGGCCAATTGTTGGCGTTGGCCATGGTCGGTGCTGGCGATCGGCCAAACAAGGACCAACGACCTTGTTGGAGCGTCACTGGCCTTCGAAGATGCTGAGTCACGATGAGACTCGTCGACCTAAGCCTCGCCATGGACGCGCGAGACTCTACCTCACCTAGATCTAGCGAGGTCGAGCTTGCCTAGCCATCGGCAAGGCTCGGCCCGCCCAACCGGTCATCGACCAAAAGAAAATGAAAAATGAAAAAATAATAAAAATAATAAAAAAAATCTAAAAAATCTAAAAATTTTACCAAACATATTTCTATTCCGAGAATATAAATTTTAGTAAGTTACTAAACACGTTATTTTATTTATAAATTATTTTTATTTTTTTTTTTTTTTATGACCCAGGGAACCCGTAAACCGACAAATGCATGGCGGACAAACCCAGGTGACGCTAGTGGAGGACCCACCACCCCGACGTCACGCACTTAAGATCCGTGCGATAGCGGGATTCGAACTCCTCTCCTTCTCGCAAAAGATCATGGGAGCCTTATCCAACTAGGCCACCGCATGCGGTAGTACTTAGAAATTGTTCCCAACAACTGAAACAAAAAATATTTTTCATAGAAAATTATTCATCGAAACAAAATGGTTACTCAACGCGCCCTAAGTTTCTCATGTAGCGTGTGGCATTAGGGTCTTGAAAAATTTCAATATTTTCTACGTAATTGACGTGGTTAAGACGTTACCTCATTTTGGGTTGTAGCTTGATTGGAATATCAGGAAAGGAAAAAAAAATGGAAATTACGTAAGCGGTTACGAAAACTTTTTTTCCAGAGAATATATTCATTTTTAAAAGTAAACCCATGTTGTGTTTTGGGCCCTGTGCGTGTCGAGCGCGTTCAATGGGCTTTTGCCGGAGAAAATTGAGGACCGGAGTACTAGAAGAGCACCCACCTTTGTGCGTACAAAAGTAAGAAAAACGAAAATCAGGTTTTTCTTTTCTTTTTTAAATATGTGATTGAGAGAGATAATGGAGAAAGTGAATAAAGTTCCATCTTTCTTTTTTCTATTTTTGATTATTGTTAGTAATAATCATTATCCTTAATTAAGTTAGAGTCCAATTTGTCATTAAGGGTAACAAAATTGAAATTCTACAATAAATATCTATAAAACAAAAACCAAACCTAAATTGTAATATTGGTTTTGAAGAGCACCTGTTAAACATTTATATTTCCAAATCGTTTATTTTCATGAAATAAATAGAACATTAATAAAGTGTATTCACCAAGTGACGCAGTTTTGTAAACATTCACACCATAGTCCTCCTTTTTCATACAAAAAGGAAATAAAAAATGCTTTGCTTAAGGAAGAAGTATTTCATCTTATGACAAAAAGGTTGATTTGGTAGGATTGACTTGTCATATCACTTGTGTGATATAATTACCATATTACGTGACGCTTAAATTTTAAAGCCTCGTTACATTATGAGTTCGTCATTGCATAATGCAATAATTGCTCTAAATACTTCCCATTGCTTGATAAGTTAATCATATTATCATGGCTAAGACAGGCTGTACTCGAAATACCATCATGTAAAAATTATTCAACAAATGAATACCAAAGGAAGAGCAAAAGTCACGAAATAACACTCTAACTTATGATAATCATGACAGGTTTATTTTTAACTTTTTTTCCATAATATCAAAAATTTCAAAATTATACATGTATGATACATTTATCATATGTTAATGTTTTGTTAATTAAAACTATTATATGGATGCCGGAAAGTAAAAAAATGCTAGCATGACGTTCATGTTGTTTAAGTAAAATAAAAATACTGTTATCTTTCTTGAAAAAAAATTATATGTTACGAGTACATATATGACAGTTGATATAATTTGAGATTTTTTGTTTTGGCTGTTATTCAAATTAGAAACAATAGATTAAAGCTTCTAGCGTGATGACGGGCATGAGAAGGACCTGATGCATCATTTTCTCGACTTCCCACACTAAAAGAATATCGTGATATTTTTCCAAAGGTAGATCGACCTCCTCCTGAGATATTTTTCACCTGCTTGAGGACCAATCGGACATCGCCACGTGTGTCGTGCGTGGCTTATACGGTGGTTCTCCGAGAGAGATGGAGGAATCCCCCGTTGCTACTATATTCAAAAAGGATTGAGAAAATAAGACAAAAAAGAAAAGGAAGGAAGGAAAGAAGAAGCAGAGGTTTCTTGATTTGCGCACATTTTTTTTTAGGACAGAAACAGAGCAATGACCGACCAACATCATCCGCTCAGAACACGAGAAGCGGAATTGACAATTATGACCTCCTCTTTGTTGTCCGGTCCCCCACTTCCAACTTTTCAACCGCGTTCGCCGAGTTAACTCCCCGAATTGCCCCTCGGCTTCGGTCCACTTTGATCGAATACGACTGTTTCCGACTGATAAGATCGGCGACGTGTACATCGAAAAGTCCGACCACAAAAAAAAAAAAACAGACAAACAAAAGGTGTGTACATAAGATTTTTCTTTCTAGACAGATAAAATAAGATATTTGCGTGAGCAGAAACGGATGGAGGAAAATGGAGAAATTTTTATATGTTAATAGGTTGATCGATGAACAAAAATAATTAGCAAAGTGCTGCCCATTATCAAACCTGTAGAGTCATGTTAGATGATGCGCATATTTTCGATTTTTGAATTATTAATAATTAGATACCCTTCGTTTTTGTTTCCTTTTGTTGATTATCGAATGATGTAAATACTCAAATCATTCTGATTTTTATCTTGCAAGATTTCAGCATAACTTTACATGATCCTTTATGTTGAATTTTATCATCTACTATCATGTGCATGAAGCAACAAATACTCTTTTTAAATTTTTTGAAATACATGTAATTTTAAGTAGCGTGATTTTATGAAAACAATTCGCAAGAAAGTAGTTTTTTTAAATTTTACGTTTTGTAGTCAAATGGTTTTATGTTTGATCTTACTATTGCTTGTCTGCAAAAAAGTGATATTTTAAAAAATAAAGTAAAAATTTCACTCTATTGAGATTCATTTGTATCAAATAAATTAATAGAAATACACAATTTAAAAAAAATTACGCGCATAAACGGAATGAGAAAATCGTTTTTCATGTTTGAATTTTTCGTGGAAGGCATGAAATCTGAAAACAGGAACGTGCGAGAGATATTACTAAATTATCGATTTACGCATTTGCCCATGAGGCCCCGTGCGCCGCACGCCTCTCCAGCATTCCCCCGGGCGGGGCCAGAACGGTAATTCGACCAAAAACCCTTTTGAAAAGCACCTTACACGTGGGCGGGGCAAAGAAGGGTCAAAAGGTAATTTCTGGTTCCCCGAACCATTACCGTCAACGAATTTTCCCTTTCCCTTCTTCTATAAATGCCCAGCTCGACCTCTTCTTGCAGAAATCTACAGATCTTCAAAATCCAAAAGCATACATTCGCTCTTGCATTCCATACATGCCCTCTTTCTGCTAGAAACTGTAAGTCACAAATTAGTTCTTTTTCTTCTTTTTCTTTAGTAGTTTTTAAGTTATACTGTTTTTCTTTTGTGCCCAATTGGAGTTGGTTCATACTTGTCACTTGTAGATCTTCAGGTCTCGATTTTTATAGCTGCTGTACATCTCTGTTCGCCTAGATTTCTTTTGAGATTTAGCAGAGCTGTCTGTGTATTGGGTGTGTTCTCAATCACCCACCTGGTTATATAGTTTCTTAAGTCCATACATATAGTGATATAGACAAGATGAGCACCAGCAGCTCCATTGGGATCTCTACCATGAAGCCCTGTTGTAGGATCCTGATCAGGTACAGATCCTCCTCGATTTTTGGGGTCTCACCCCTGAAATCGGGCAGCCCGTCTTTCAACAATTTGTCGAAATCACAGTTCAAGCACGCATTCCGCCGTGGCTGCGGTAAGCCAGGGTTCTCAGGTCATCGGTGTCTGGTGGAACCGGGTCGGAGAGCCTTTTGTATCTCCGATTCGAGTTGGGGTCAGTCTAGGTTGGGTAGCTGTCGGGTAAATGGTAGGAGGGGTCTTTTAGTAATACCCCGCGTAGCGTCTGATTTTAGGAACCATTCGTCGTCGGTTGAAGCTCATGTAAATCAGAAGAGCTTCGAGAGTATATACATCCAAGGTGGGTTGAATGTGAAGCCTCTCGTGATTGAGAGAATTGAGACGGATCATGGTGTCGCGAAGGAAGAGGAACGCGATAGGATAGAGGCTGATAGTTCTACTGTAAATATAGATAGTTTGAAAGGGTTACGAGAGAAGACGGCCGAGAGAGAAGTGTCTGAGATAGAAAAGGAGGCGTGGAAGTTGCTCCGGAGTGCTGTGGTGAACTATTGTGGGAACCCTGTAGGTACGGTCGCGGCTAATGATCTCACGGACAAGCAAGCTCTCAACTATGATCAGGTCTTCATCCGTGATTTTGTCCCCTCTGCACTGGCTTTTTTGCTTAATGGAGAAGGAGAAATTGTCAAAAACTTTCTGCTTCACACATTGCAATTGCAGGTACCATTTTCTCTGCATTATCTTGTACTTCTTTGGCATTTATTGTTGCATTTTTTGTGTGTGAAATTGTAATTGTTTTTATTTCATTCCACAATTAAGAAGTGATGTATAGGACCGATATATGTTGTCCATCTAAGGCGTGAAAGTATATGCAGGCTGGTTTTGGTGGTGCTTAGAATAGCATGCCCAGTCACTCTGTTCGAGAACCCAAAATTATAAATGTAAGAACCGACGCAGTGTATGACATAAATCACGTATCCATGTTAAAAAGCCACCCACCTGAGCCGCTTAATTAACTAGTGTTCTGATTTACGCATAATTTTACCCCTGTTTAGGTAGGATATAGACAAGTATGCAAGATTGCCCGGCAAGAAAGTGAATAATAATCCTGGATTGCCGTAGAGGACTTGTGCTTTCTTGCAGAGTATTTGTCCCCTCTTCTTTCTTGGGGTTTAACTCTCTCTCTGTCTCTCTCTCTGTCTCTCTGATGTCAGAGTTGGGAGAAGACGGTTGACTGCTATAGTCCTGGCCAAGGGTTGATGCCAGCTAGTTTCAAAGTCCGTAGTGTACCTCTTGAAGGAAGTGATGGAGCATTTGAGGAAGTTCTTGATCCAGATTTTGGGGAATCAGCCATTGGCCGTGTTGCTCCAGTTGATTCTGGTATTAGACATTCTGTTTTACCATCTATACCAATAGATTCAATAGAAACATTAGAAGATTTTTTGCTATTGATTTTTAGACGAGTTTGACATGGTTGGTATGATTAATGTGAACCACATGTGACTATATTCCGCTGGCAGGGTTATGGTGGATTATACTGCTGAGAGCTTATGGAAAGATCACTGGTGACTATGCTTTGCAAGAGAGTATAGAAGTCCAGACAGGCATAAGACTGATCCTTAACTTGTGTCTAACTGATGGTTTCGACATGTTTCCTACATTGCTGGTCACCGATGGTTCCTGCATGATTGACAGGAGGATGGGAATCCACGGACACCCTCTTGAAATTCAAGTAAGATGAAATTTCCCAAGTGTTTTTAATACATAAGTGATTATGTGCTCATTTTCTTGCTCTAGATTGGACAGTTTGACAAGCATCAGAACTCTCTTTATGTGTTATGACCAAATATGACCTAATTTTCTAAGGTCTGGTGTCGCAATATTTTTGGCATATAACGCTCAATTTCCATGTTTGTAGCATGAGGTAGATACAATCATACAACTGTTTCGGGGCCAGCATTTAATATTTATTTCCTTATCTATACGACATTGGCTGATTGAATCTGATATGCAGGCATTGTTTTACTCGGCTTTACGTTGTTCCAGAGAAATGCTCATTGTCAATGATGCAACTACTAAGTTGGTGGCTGCCATAAACAACCGACTCAGCGCACTCTCATTCCACATCAGAGAGTATTATTGGGTGGACATGAAGAAGATCAATGAGATATACCGTTATAATACAGAGGAGTATTCCACAGAAGCCATAAATAAGTTCAATATCTACCCGGAACAGATCCCATCTTGGCTGGTCGACTGGATTCCAGAGACAGGTGGTTATCTCATTGGCAATTTACAGCCTGCTCATATGGATTTTAGGTTCTTCACACTCGGAAATCTATGGGCGATCATTTCTTCATTGGGTACCCAGAAGCAGAACGAGGGTATTTTGAACTTAATTGAAGCCAAATGGGACGATCTCGTGGCTCATATGCCTCTGAAGATTTGTTACCCCGCCTTGGAGTCTGAAGAGTGGCGTCTAATTACTGGAAGCGATCCCAAGAACACGTAAGGCTTTTTCAATATTCCTTTTTGCATCTAATACTCTCTTCAATAGCTTCATTTGACTTTTGTCGGCAATAAGTCTGTGTCCTATTATTACTGATACTGATTCTTATCGCTTCGCTTGCAGCCCATGGTCGTACCACAACGGTGGATCTTGGCCAACACTTCTATGGCAGGTAACTTTTCTTTTGCAGTTCGAGGGGAGAAAAGGGCATATCTCCTTCAATCTTAGGGAAGAACATAAGTTTGCTATGTAGTTGATTAAGACGGCTGTGTTATATCTCATTACTGCTTGTTATTTCAGTTCACATTGGCCTGCATCAAGATGGGAAAGCCGGATTTAGCTAAGAAGGGAGTCGATTTAGCTGAGAAAAGGCTTTCCGCAGATGATTGGCCCGAATATTATGACACAAGGAGCGGGAGATTCATCGGCAAGCAATCAAGGCTATTCCAAACATGGACGATTGCTGGTTTTCTAACCTCGAAAATGCTTCTTGAGAAGCCAGAGTTGGCATCCATGTTGTTTTGGGAAGAAGATTATGAGCTCCTGGAGATCTGCGTTTGTTCGCTCGGTAAATCCGGGAGAAAGAAGTGTTCTCGGCGGAACGCTAGATCTCAGTCTGCAGCTTGATGCAGTGTTCTTTTATCGAAGAATAAGGACAACAGAAGGCACCTCTGGCTTGATAACCTAATTACAAAGAAGCAACCTGCATTTTTCGAAGGAAGACAGATGTCGTCTCACGCAAAATGGGTGGGGAAGAACCAGAATGAAGATAACTACTTGGTTTCCTCTGATTGTTCTAACCATCATTGCTGTGGAGCATTTACTTATTGATTCTATGACTGATTGAACTGTTATGAAACAATTGTTTCTAAAGTTCAGTTGGAGATATCACAGGTGGGGCTGTATTTTTACAAGCGCCACCACATTTCTAAACCAGTTTAGAGTGCTGAAACACAATGCTACTTTTAGAATGTCCAATTTATAAGCTGAAATTCAACTGCTGTTTACTTTTGCAAAGTCCATTTTCATTAGAATGTGGTAGAAACATCAGTATTCAAACAAACACCATCTCGCATGATCTAGTCGGCTGTATCGTGGGTCATGTTTGATACCAAATAAATGTTAGCCACAGCTCTTTTGTGTTGACTTCGAACAATCGATCTTTGCCAGGCTTAGGCTAAGGGCAGTATACTCTCGAGTGTACGTAAGCTTTCTCAATACGTCTAGTGCAATAGATACAAACACGAGTATAGATAAAATCAACTGATGGATCGATTGATAGATAAAAGCCCAAACATAATATCATCGCCTAACATACCTTTCCATTGATTTCAACAGTACATTTCCCCTAAATCCAACAATCCCTGCAACCGAATCCAGACACCATCACTAGGAGAGCTTCTCTTTGCTGCTAATAACAGAGGAAGGGGAGCTGAACACGCAAACCCAAAATTCCCTTCACGACAGACCCAATAACAAAAGAGAGAGAAAAGGGCAGAAAAGAGACGACCCATCTCCTCCATCTGCTCACAGATCGATGCCGCCGTCTTCTCTGCAGGCCTTGAAAAGGTCGAGACGCTTGTCCCCGAGCCTGAGGGAGTAGGCGGCTTTCTTGTACTCGGCCCAGGTGAAGGGGTTGTAGAGACGGGGCCTTCGAGAAGTGACGAGCTCCCGCTGGGGAGCGATCCGCGCGTCCAGCGGAGGCGCCCCGAAGAACGCTATCGACGTTCTGGACCTGAAGGGGTTGGTCACCGCCCTATGCCGCACGCTCGAGAACCTCCCGTTCGTCATGGCCTTTCGACAAGCAAAACAAAAAGAGTAAACGCAAGGGGAGGGGAAAAAGAAAATTAGATAATCCATTTGGTCTAATTTCAATAGTTAGGAGTGAAATTCAAGTTCTTGAAATCGAAAAAAAAAAAAAGAAAGGAGGGTTTAAAATGAGCGTACCACAAATCGAAAAAAAAAAAAAAAACTAACGGTCGGAGAAATTTTTCAAAAAGTTGACTCGACTTATAACTACAGCTATCCAGCTATCGATCTCAAATACATTGAGCATGAGGGCTACTTGTGATTATGATGCAGCACGAGCATGACGATTGAAAACGATGCACGCAACAAGATATATTTTTATTCGGGCATGCCGGCTGATAGCTAATCTAATTAAAGAAATTAAAGAATGCAAATTTAGTATTTTAATGAGAAATCAACATCTACAGAGGACTCGACATCCTACTAAGGTGATTTATGTCCCCACAATGATTTATCGAATGTTTTAGATAAGCAAGTCAAGTATCGGTTTCATCAAGTTCTTAGGAAAGCTGAATTCTTACTATAGCTAATTATAAAACCCTAAAGACTTGAATTTGTAATTTCCTCCTATTGATGAAAAATCAATCCCCAATCCCAAAGGTAATAAATACCACATGAAATTAAAATTACTAAATTAAATTACACTATCGAGGAAAAGACACTTAATTTGACAAGATGATACATTATTTCAAATAAATATCTATTAATCAAAACAAAATATTCAACAAGATGAGTCCGGGGGTATCATTTATTGTTACGGTTGATATCATTGATCTATCCAAGAAAAAAATCGAAATTAAAATGTCGATGGTGGATGGAAATTGAAAAATTAAAATATGCTGCCGACCCAATTTGAAAGTTGCACGGAGGGGTCGACTCGAATTATTGTCACAAAATGATTTCTCTGACAATTTTATCAAAAAGGGTAAAGTACAACAATTCGAGAGAGATGCTGTTAGGTCCAGAAAGAGCAAAAGAACCAAGAGGGGGCCATTTGGGGAAAGTGCTCGTTAGAGTTAAAGAACAGAACATCTTCCTAGGAAGTTACTCCTCACCAATGCCAACCATAAATGGCAAGTACCTTCCACAACCTACTTTTTCCAGCTTCTGCCCCCCCATATTTCTATTATTTTTCACAAAAGTCCTCGTAATTAGATAGAAAAAGAAGGAACCTCCCCCCTTCCCCCCGGGGGCTCCATGCACTTCTTTCTTTGGACAGGATGGACCCCCACATAGCAAGGCCCTGAGATTCACTCTGCAGTGAATCTGATTCTCACCTTTACCAGCTCTCATCGATCAATCAAATCGAGTTCCGACCCCAACTCCTTTTTTTCTTTCTTTCCCTCATTTTTCTTTATTGATCAAGAATTATCCAAAAGCATCCTTACAACAATTACTAAGGCTCATTGATCATATTTTGAAGATATAGTTATGAATCATTGGATTTAGATTTCTTCTAAATATACAATGAGAAGATGCATTTTAAGTAGGTAAATCCCAACGACATTAAATATAAGACCATTTTATCGTTTTCCAAGCAAGATGAAAGTCTAAATCTCGATATACAAAGCAAGCATCAAATTTACCTATTTAGATGGTGTGCAAATTTGGGTCTTTTTACCATTTTCAGGGATAATGAAAATTGAGCTACTTATCTACAAATCCTTCAAGCTCTTGAATTAGACTTTTATGAGATGATATTTAGAGAGGGAGGGAGAGAGACCTGCAAAAGATCGCCCACATTGATCCAGAAAGCTGCGGGGTCTGGGGGCACGGGGGTCCACACCCCGTCTTCGAGTGAGATCTGGAGGCCGCCCACATTGTTGGATCGGAGGACGGTCAGGATTTGAGGGTCGGAGTGCTCCCCGAACCCGACCTCGCCGTGAAGGACCGCGCACCGGGGGTAGTGGTTGATCCGGAAGACCGAGTCGCTGTCGACGGCCCTGATGAGCCTGCTGAAAATCGACGTGTCCGGGACCTCCAGGCCCTCGGCCATAAGATCCAATATGTCACAGGCCAGGTCCTTGACTGCTTCTATGTAAATATTCACAGCAGCGCTGTCACCAAAAGAGGAGGAAGTAAAAAGGGGAAAGTACAACAAATTTATCAGGAAGTAGATAAGTTGAATCCTCACTGGGTGTCTGACATTGACCATAGCTCTTCAATAAATTTAAAATAAAGATCATCAGCTTTTGTGCCATTTTTGGAAATTACAGAAAGAATAAAAAAAATTGACTGAAAATCTACCAATTTAGTGCAGAAAAGCGTAGAAATTTGAGCATTAGGCATTTTTCCATTTAAATTCTCCATCTCCCTCCCAAAAACATTAGAGCAACTTCCATTTTCTAATTAAGTGAAAAATATTTAGAACCTTCCAAAATGTACATGTTTCTTTTATAACTAGGGTAAAATATCATTCCAAATGGCACGATTTCTTATTTTCCACTTCTTCTTCTTCTGTTTTTAATAAATTCTCTCCTTTCGTGGGGTCGCTTCATTTGGTTAGAAAAGTGACCAAACGCTTTACACTCCACTTTAGGGAAGGAGAAGAGGGGGTTTTCAGTTTCCTGTCACTTCTTCACTTTTTTATATATTTATTTATTATTTTATCTTATTATTTTATTTAATTTTTGGCCCTGAAATTTCATCTGGGGGGTGGTGATGTGATTGGACTTTGGTCGAAAGGTCATTCGCTCCCATTCCTTTTTCTTGTTGCAGAAGGTGAGGGGAGCGGCCAGTTCTTGCTCGTTGCTTATTGCACCACCTCACTCTTTCCTTGAACCACTAGTTCTTTTCTTTTTTTCTCCCCATATAATTTTTTGCAAAATTTTCCCTTTTCAATTTTTCTCTATTTTCGGCACCTTTCTAATTTGCTGTATCCAGACTGGAGAGGGTGGCCAGCATCCTCTCTCTTTCTTCTAAAATTAAATATGACTATGTTTTGTTCAGCATATTAGAATAACATATATATATATACACACGTTGGATCAGTTCGGTCCGATTTTAGAGAATTATTTTAATTTTTGTAGCTTCCAAAGATTCAATTCAATATTTTTAAGTAATTAAAAGATTAGAGTTACTGGGGGCGTTGGGGGGGTGGGGGGGGGGGGGGCGATCCTCGAAAGTCAACTATGAGCATTGAATTTAAGACAATAGAAAATGTCTTCAACGAAAATAAACGAGTAATTTCAAACGAACTTATTTTGAGAATTCCAACAATGAATTATTCTAATGGTTCTTAAGAATAAAATTAGAACCGACCTAGAAAACTTCCCCTGAAATGTCAACTCCGACAGCTTGTCCAATCCTCTAGGAGAACTGCTAAACCTACCCGGGCTTATCTATGTTATCTAATCAGACTCTAAAGGTTATATACAAACTTTGTGCTCCCATTAGATTGCGAAAATGCTTGCAAATGGTCTTCTCTAAGCAAAAGATGTTATTCAAATATAGAGAATAATGCACATCTAAACCAAAAAAGCTCTGAAATTTAAGTGAGAGATAATTTCACCCATCTGAAATTTTATTTTACTCAGAGTGGGTTTTCTCATCATAGAAAAAATCGTAAGTATGTTATTTTCCACAAAAAAAAAAAAAAAAAAAAATCGACGATTTGAAAAGATGTTTTCTAAATGTGATTATTCTTGTTGCTCAAAAGAATTAGTAAGTGGAAGTTATCTCTCCTTTTCATTTAACTACTACAAAATTATGGACCAATAAAGAACTAATTCTTTCCTATTTGACTTTGAAGCTCGACCACATGAGATCTTGATACCATCACCAGTCATAGACTCCAGGTAAACACTGTGTTACTTTTGACTGCACTGGAGAGATGATGGCCGGTCGGTAATGGCTATCCATGTACCTACTGTTTCCCCACCCCCCCCCCCCCCCCAAAAAAAAAAAAAAAAAAAAAAAAAAAGCTGTGCCGTCAGTCCAGACCAAGAGCTACCAACCACCAGCAAGACGATCAGTCCCCAACCATCTCTACTGTGCATCATCAGGTCGGTGTTCATGACCCTCCATTCGATCAGGCGACTGCACGATCATACATCTCTTCCTACTCTCTCTCTATCTAGTACAGCGATCAGCATGCATGGGAATGAATGAAAGATTGCACCATCCTCGAACAGGAAACCTGGGACATGGACCAACCGCAGACCCACCCACGTAAAACCCTTCTATCTGCTATGGTGACCAATCATCAAAGCATCGAAACCTAACCTAAGAAGCAAATGATTCGAGCTAACTGCGGTTGTCGTTGAGCTTTCGAGCCGTTTCTCTTTGTTTCGATGGCTATTCGCGCGTTTTGCTTTATGGATGTCTGGTTTCAAGAACCAATGATCTCTGCAACAGTTCGGCGTGGCTCGAAAGAAAGAAAACAGCGCACGCATGCAACGTGATGAGTAAAGAACCGATCCTGGGTGGCGCTAATCATTTGCTCTTGCGCATAAAATAATCCGGAGAGCGTACCTGAACCGGGTGGGGTCGTCGGAGATGCTGGCGGACCTGCGGGAGACGAAGGCGGGGTCGGACTCGAGGAGGAGGTACTCGACCTCGCCGACGTCGCCGTTGAACCCGATGCTCTTGCTCCCGTACCCGAACGGGTCGGCGGGCCCGGCGCGCCGCTTCTCGGAGGCGGGCCGCTCGAAGAAGCCGGCGCTCACCTCGTCCATTCTCGACATCATCTCGGCGGGGATGCCGTGGTTGACCGCCTTGAAGAAGCCGTACCTCTCGCAGGCCTCCACGATGAGCCGCGGCGCCGCGGATCTCCCCGACGGCGAGAGGTCAATCGCCGGGAGCTCGACGGCCTGGATCTTCTCCCGTCGTGGGTTCGGACTCGCCACCACCATCGCCGCCGCTTTTCTGTTTTCTGTCTCTTTTCTTTATCCTTTTACATGGACATGAGAGGGAGAGGGAGGGGACGATATATATATCTATACATATATTAAAGGCAGTGGTGAATGTCTTGGCAAGTCGTCACAGAGAGGAGCACGTCAATAAGTTAGGGTTTTATCAGAAGAAAGACTTTTTTATAAAAGCATATTGTACACGTCACATTAGATCTAAAGTAATAAAAACGGCTAACCTCACAAGAAATTCACATGAATGTTATTATGATATCCAACGCATCGAATTCATTTTAAACATGGATGATATGTCGGTCAATAATTTCTCGGGTCAGTAGGAATTTATGGAAAAAGAGGGTTGAGGTGGTTTTGTCAATATGAGTTATCATGAGCAGGAAGTCACCTGTCCAATCCAACAGGAACTTTCACTTTGAATATGCTGTGGCTTGACCTGGATTTTTTTTTTTTGAACTAAGGCTTGACCTGGATTTAATCCACCGTTTTTACTCTCGGTTTCCTTTTAAAGTATTGATTTGTCCCTTGGAGTTAGACTTACCCTTATTAGCATTTGCCCTTTTGACTTTAGTAGATTCCAGTGGTTAATTTACGCATTTGAGATCTTCTTCTTTTTTCTGAATAGGAAAAACAGAATCATTGCAGCTTTGCTTAAACAATATGGGATTCGGGTCATGACGATGGACGTTTCCTCTACCTTAAAAGAGGAAGATTTAACGTTCATAAGATCAAATGGTCAAAAAAGAGGTTAGGAGGTTGCCTCATGTGGAAAAATTTCAATAGCGAAGAAAGGAGATAAAAGTCGAGATTATGACATCATCATATGAAAACACAAGATTATAATTTTTAAGGGTTCTCTATGTGACAAAAAGAAGAATAATCATATCAAAAGTAGCCGTACAATTCCTTCTTTGCTTACTTTCATTCATCAAGATAGATCTATTCAACTACCATGTTTGACCAAGACAAAAAAAATTACCCTTATTTAATTTTTTAAGTCATCTTGTTATTTTCTCTCTTCATGGGTTCAATCTATCATACTTACACATTCTCTTTATCCATTGGAGAATCCAAATTTTCTCTAATAGGACCTAGCCAACCGACGAGTTGCTCCATAAATGTCTCGTTTTCCTCGATTCCATTGCTAAAGTTCATGTGGAATAGAAAGATATTTCTCGAGGAATAAATGAATTGATTTAAGATAAAACATAAACGTCTGTGAAGGTAGGTTGTATCTTTTGGCTTCTGAATAATCGAGATGGAAAGAGGCTGTCGGGCGACCGGTGCCTTAATATGATTGGTGAAGTGAAAAGTTGGGTGCCAATTATTTCACATTGAGATTTGAGCAAATATTATATATAATATAATATTTTTAAATTAGCAGATGTAATAAATAAAAACTACACGTGGATGCAGGTCCTTTCCTAGAGCTTTGAGCAACCAGTGAGATAAGTGGTCCTTAATAGAAAGTCAATAGCGTAGGAGGCTAGCACGTACTTTGATTACTTGCAAGGTACTGAGCAGTCAAACATGTACTTGTCAATTATGGCAAGTCTAAAAGACATCGCAAAAAAATTATAATTTATATAGTGTTTTCGTCAAAATAGTCGTCTATATCATTTTAAAAAATAAATAAATAAAAATTATTCTTTTTGTTATTGTTATTGTTATTGTTAAAATAATTAGACATGTATTGTTGTTGACAATAAAAATATTTTACATTAATTAATTATTTCAAACAATAATTTTAATAAGAATATATTCAAAATCATTTATTTATCATGAAATAAATTGATTCATAATATTTATTAATGATTGTGATAGATATAACTAATCATGATACTTGTAAGAAACATAAAAATAGACTCCTCATTTTGTGAGATCTACTTATTTAATGGGCAAGAAAACTAGGATTTGTTTCGAATAAAGTAAATGTGAAAAAAGAAAAAAACTATAACAAGAAGATTAACCTTGAAGCATAGTTTCTTCAGGAGGAGTGATGATGCTGGATTGGCATGCACTTAGATCTACTAGTGCACTAATGGCAATTTGCATTGTTCATAGAGTACAAAGTTATTAATTGAGATGAAAAACTAATGCAATCATGTAATGTTATCCAATACGTAGGCCAAAAAAGAAAAAAAAGATTACCCCCTTGTGTTTAAAACGAATCACTATGATCAACATGAAGTAAGCATGTTTTGGGGTGCAAAGGCTCCGTTTGGAATCAACTTTGGAAGGGGCTTTGGCCATCAAAAGCCCCTTGGGCCAAAATAAAATGTTTGGAAAAAAACTTTGCAAGTCTTTTAATGGCAAAGCTGGCATTTTGTAAATTGAAAGCCCAAGGCAGTCCTAGGCTGTCTTGGGCTTTCAGCATTTTCGGAAGGCTTGATGCACCGTTCATCGTCTTCTTCGTCAAGTTCTCAGATAGTCGCTGGTGAGATTGCGATGGGTTGGCGACTAGTTGGAGAGAGGCGTGGTCGCGCTGGCGTGGTCGCGGCACCCCGGCAACTGTCACCAACTAGTCGCATGACCTAGATCTGGGTCGCGTCAGTCGCTTAGGTCACGGCGAGGTCAGTCACCGCAACCTCCAGCAACCCACGACCTCGCCGAGACCCAGATATGGGTTGTAGAGGTCGCAACAAGGTCTATCACCGCAACCTCTAGTGACCCATGACCTCATCGCGACCCAAATTTAGGTCGCGGAGGTTGTCGGAGGTCGCGGCGACACAAGCAACCCATGATCTTTTCATGACCCAGATCTGGGTCACGGAGGTTGCTTCGGTCACGGGCGCGACCTTGTGACCCATATCTGGGTTCTGACGACCTCCGCAACACGATGGGTCTCGCGATAGTACGGCAGGGGTTGTGACCCTAGCTAGATGCTGCCCTTCGCCGTGCTGCCTACCCCTCGCCGAACCGCCTATCTTCGCCGGAACTATTAGCTCTTTGCCAGGGGTAGCCAGCAAAGCCCTTGGCCAATGGTAACCAGCAAAGCCTTTGGCCGGCCAACTCTCCTTTCTTTTTTTTTTTTTTTCTTTGGAGTCTTTTGCAAATTTAATTTACCCAGACACTATTTTGCACAAAGATAACTTCACAGTGGACTTTCACAAATAGATTTACCAAACACAATTTACATTTTGAAAAACACATTTCACTCAGTCTTTGCATTTCCCAAAGATTTTTCCCAAAAGTCTTTCTAAACGCATCCAAAATGAGGTTTATCTTAGCAAAAGCATAAATAATTGTGGAAATTGATTGTTAGCAACTCCCTTTAGACTCCGTTTATTTTGTGAAATAGGAATAATTTATAAAGATATTTTCCTAAATATATGGAACCTAAGGCGAGTTACTAAAAATCAATTTAATACAAGTAAACAATTATTGGTGACCTTATTTCGCACTTAGAATAAACTCACTTCAAACAATACAAACTACTATTTGATAAAGATATTTTATGAATCATTCATTTTTTACTAAACAAATGAAATTGTAATATAATAAGAAAAACGCGATAGAGTACCACTCGGCATTTTCGAAAGATTATTGACTAATCGTGCTTCAATAGGATAATTACTTTATTAGAAATAGATGAGTTTTTCAAAATGTATTGTTAATTTGCAAAGTGTTGACCTTCTTTTTAAGTGAATGTATGATGATCAACCAAAGCAAGATAATCTCTTCTTCATTTTTCCAAAATAGTGATTGTTTAACGTCAACAACAATTTCAGACCCCAAAAAAAAAAAAAAAAAAAAAAAAAACAACAATAATAATAATAAAAGAAGCAAGTGCGCTGGGGAACTCTAAAAATGGAAGTATAGCTAGCTATGATTGGCATCCCCATGCGTTTCACTGTTTACTTGCTGAACGTTGTCCTTGCGCTCCCTTTTTTACCTTATCCACAATCGTACTTTTAACTCCTCTTGTCCACTCGCCTTGATCTGAACGATGAACTACTATTTACTGCCAAAAAAATTGTTTTCTACTTAACAAATCTTATTGCCAGTGTTCTTATTATTACATCATAATTATGGCGTTATCCCTAAAATGAAGCCTCAAATAGAAAAATGGAATTGAAAACATGCCCTTTTAAATGGAGGCCACCTTATGTTGATGTCTACACTTACGTTGACATCTATGTATGTTAACAATGCACGATATATTCAACTTGATGTACAATCTCTACTGTTGTAATTACATGTCGACTTAAACAATATAATGGCACTCGATTTTTTTGATTTTGTAGCTATCACCATCAACCCTTTACTACAATAATTGTTATTTCAATCACAAACTTATTGTTTAGATTCTAATTTGATTATGTACCTTTTAGTTGATTCAATATAATCCCGAACCCATGTGTGCAAATCCAATCTTGTCATTCCGCCTAAATTTTGCTCAAAATTGCCAATGCAAAAATTCAATCGTCATTGATGGATTTTTTAGTGACATGGTTGGCTAGCGATTTGACTTGGACAAATTTACTTGAATTGACACCGTTTTGTTAATGATAACCAATGGTTATGTGTGACCACAAAAAGAAACAGTGGTTATGGAAAAAATTAATTGGAAAACACGGGAATTTATTCCATGGTTTGGCATAAGCCCATCAATCACAATCATTAATGGTAGCATTCTTTTGCCCAGATGAACGAAAGTCTGGTCATCGATTGACTGTTCAACTCACGCAAGGCCTAACAATCTGCCTGAATTTCAGATGGGTAGTTAGCTATCGTTTTCCCGATTTCGAAAGGAAAAGGGAAGGCATGAATAATTCCACGAGCATTCGCAAAACAATTTCGCAAAACAGAACGAAATTCAACACGCAATTCCACGAGCATTCGCAAATAAAAAAGAGAACGAACTTAGTGTCGCAGTCCGTAATTTTCCTATATCCGCGAACCCTTATAAATGGAGTTCAGGGTTATCGAGTAAATAGTTGATAATGCAAATTTCTATGATATAATTAAATTACTTAGAAACTCTAAATGTGAGGTTCATCTCCTGTGCACAAACTGATCGAGAGCTAATGTTAATGAGACCATGACGAGCTGAAACCAATTGTTCAATCTAAAGTGATTTGTTGTCTTATTTGATGGATTAGATGTTCAAATTAAGTTGGGCATGATATGATTTAATATGAAAAAGCTATTTGCTGTATCGTTCTCTAGAACAACTATAGAAGGAATGCTAGCCTATTGTTGTTTGCTCACGAGGTGCAGCACGGGTTATTTCATGACTAAGTAACCGTCAGCAGTGATACTATCATGTTTTAAAACTATTTTATAAATCAAAATTCCAAAAATAACCTGTTGCACTCAAAGATTTTTCCTTATAGGGCGATTGAGTTCATTTCAAATAAATAGACATTAAAAGTCGTCTGAAATACCTTATTGATGTCGTGGAACAAATTAGGCGTGAGCCTAAATTTGGATAAGTGATTCAAACTGGAGTTTACTTGGACTTAGTGTGGTGGAAAATCAAACTTGGATCATGCATCTAATCAACGTTTTTATTTATCTCTAAGCCACTAAGTGAATCTCATGAGATCAACTCTGAAGGATATATAGAGTTTAAACATAAGGAATTCGAGCAGGTCGCTAGGTACTTTAATCTCAAATGGTTATATCCACAACTACTTATCCGAAGACACGTCCTTTAATTCGAACAAGTGCTGCGTATGGTATAATGGAATGGAGTGGAGATCTTAACCTATTTACTCGGTTTTAAATAAGAATGGAATATCCGAAGACACTTCCTCTTCTTTTTTTTTTTTTTTTTTTTTTGGGCAAAGAATATCATGAGGTTTCTTTTGTTTGGCTGTAAGGCAACCAAAATTCGTGGAATGGAATTAAATGAAAATTTCAAGAAAATGATGTATTTGAAATACCGGGTTTGACCTAGACTGGCCCGAGATGGCCCGGTCCTATTTGATCTGGGCCCCCTATTTGAAATTCCGGCTTTGAAAAAAGCGAGTTCGACCTGGCCATGCATAGCTCTAGTCATGACACCCTTACAATTTGGCTATAACTATACCAAACTGGCTCAAAATAGTTTTTTTTTTTTTTGTTAATTCTACTCTACTCTTATTCTAATTCTCACTATCAGATTTTTACTTTGCCTTATTATAGGACGTGAGAATCAAAACCCATTTGCTGAAACTAATTCCTCCCCATCCCAACCCCCTGAGGGATTCAAATCCCAGTGGTTATTGGCTCAAAAATAGTTAGTTCGCATAAAAAGATGCGTTTCCAAAGCGTGGGAATATCACAACCCTAATCTTTATGGTCAAGGTATTTTCCAATTTAGAATGTGATACCGTGGCAGAAGAACTTGATCCTCAATCATTATACATGTATTGGAATAAGATATATACGAGGGCAAGAGTGATTTGAGGTTGAGGACATTATTAAAACCCATTTTAATTCGAGAAAATTTAAGTCACAAGTCAATGAAAAGGATTTTCTTTATACTATATTGATTTAATTTATATTTAAAAGTGCAAAATTTAGGGGAGACCCAGTGGAAGTTTAGAGTGAGCTATCAAAGTATCGCCAGCATGAGAGATGCGTTGGATTAGGACAGAGATTGACCAAATAATTCCAAATTATATTAGCTTAGTCACTTGCTCGTCGATAATTGGAAAACAATTCTAAATTACATTGAATGAGAATGAGTGTTGATCCCTAAAATTTAGTTTTGCTTAATTGAGAACTCGTGACGTGTCTTCGAACGTTTTGGATGTTGTTGTCGTGCCAAAAATGGAGCTTTGGATGCGAACAACTTTACTAGAAAAGTCTTGCGATTAACTTCCATCGATCCAGTTAAATCAAGCAAAGATGGATTTGCTGGTACGTTGTTGTATTAGAAATTGACGACGCCTTGGGAATTGAAATGAGCGAGAGTCGCTGTCTTGTGTTCATAGGATCTCAATCAGGTAAAATCGAAGTGATGTTCGCGATCCCACATTAGTAATCTCAAAACTAGACCGGACCTATTGGTTTAACCGTTTATCAACTATCGACCAACATTGGCCATTTAATCCCAATCCATTCAATTTAATTTCCATCGACTCGAGTCAATAACTACGAGTTGAATGCATGATACCGATGATTTTAATTAGCAATCATTGGTAACCTTTCCTCTTACATGGAAACTTGATTTCACATTTTCAATTCTATTTGTTTTGTGAAAAATAAATAATTTAGAAAATATATTTTTAAAAATAATTACTTATATTGCTTGAAATAATTAATCAATAAAAATATTTTCATTGTTAGTAATCCAAAATTTTCTGTGAAAAAGAAAAAAATAATCTGTTCATTCAATTTATTAAACAATATAAATAATAATTTTTAGGAATTTTTTTTTAAATCAATCATTTTTCTGATAAACAAATGCAGCACTTGTATCCATGGTTAATTGATTTGGATTTGAAATTAGCGAACTACGGAGCAGGAAATACTATGCCAAAGAATTCAAATCAATTGAAATTTACACGAATTGATAATTTAGTTAAAACATGATATCCAAGGTGTGCTATAACGATTCTTGTAAATTGAGTAATAAAGCCAATGCAATTTTCGTATTTCCATTTATGAATTATTTGAAGATGGCACTTTTAATTTTTATCTTGCTTTACTCTGGAAAGTCATTTACCTTAGCACGACTACAAGTTCATATATTTATTTACTAATTAAAGTGATGTGAATTCAAATCGTTGTCATGACAAGATGGGCAGGCCTAGCTAGATTGAGATGGATTGGGCCTATTACATTTTCTAAAGCCATAATAAAGATCCAAAAAAATTGAATTGACCCTAACGTCGTTTATATAAAACCGAACGCTATCTTTTGATTAAAACACTTGTGATTGCGAGACCTCGCACATCATGTCATCAATTGATGTCTTATTGAATTGAAAATTGCCTTATTGTCTATGCTACTATGAGTTGGTCGATAATGAATTAGACATGCACGATCGTCATTTCGTGTAGCCGTTAGAAGTGCCTGAAAAGTTCATTCGGCTTTTCAAATTATATGTCTAAGACACATAAATAGAAGCGGTAATTTAGGTTAACGAGCCACTATTCAACCAAGTTAATGGGGGAAGTGGAGTGAGGATTACCAAAGTACTAGTAACTGGTCCATTTGGATTTTACTTTTCAAAGCCCACCTAAAAATGGGCCTTAATGTTTTTTGAATTAACTTATTTCTAATTTATTGCTCATTAGATCTTGATAAAAATATCATAGAGTAAAAGAAAAAAAAAACAAGAAAAGAGGGAAAAGAAAACTTGGGAGAGAGGGGGAAGGGATGGAGGGAGGGGATTCACTGATCCTGGTGATATTGAACACAATACGGAAATCTAACTGGTAATATTTCCAATAACAGCGACTAGTCTCCACCGGACTTTTGAAAGCAAAGATCTCTCTTTTGTCATGCCTTTCATCTCTCTCTCATACTTACGCATTTTTATTTTACTTTAATTCTATTCAATTTTTCCTTTTTTTCCTCTATAAAACCAACTCTTACAATTTTGAAAAATCTTTTGGATACTAAAGGTGTGTTTGGTTCAGTATTTTTATGGGGCTTTCAATCTTTAAAATCTCTTGAGAAAATGCTGGACTATTGGCCACCTATTTTGATGGAGCTTTCACTTCAAATTCAATATTGGAAATGTTGAAAACCCAATGCTAATAGGGATTAAGTTTGGGCTTTCAACATTTATTTAAATGTTGAATCTTGTTTTTTTTCCCAAAACTACCATTATCAATTTTTCAAAATTTCAATTTCATCCTTCATTAGTTTTTTTTTTTCTAATTAAAAAAGGACCAAATCCTTTGCCGATCGGGTGTTGGTGAGGCAAATTTGGTGTTGGCGGTCAAAGTTGTCCAACGTTGGGTGACCTTTGATGAGGGTTGTGCAACCCAGCTGAGGGCCACCGGAGGTCGCACAGCCTTAGACGACCCAGGCGGCATACGACCTAGGTGACTTCTTGCAGCACAGAGAAGATGAACTTACTTTAATTCATCTCTTATTTTGCAATAAAATTATAATGGAGGACTATACAATTAAAATCCGAAACTTCTTACAATGGCCATCAATGCCCGTATCAACAACTCAAAAATATATTTTCTTTATATGACTGTTGAAAATTCGACACGAATGGCAACATGTTCCTAATTAATAGGGCGATGCGGGAAAATTGTCACGTTGGATCCATTTGGTTAGTATTAGCCAGGATTGTTGTTAGTTGGATCGTTACCAATAATTATGGATGGAAATCTAGTCAGGTATTTTTGGGTCATCAATGAGAAAAATTCAGGTATCGATATCCTACGGGATGTAAAATATTAGCATTTTTGTTGGGAATTATCTAAAAATGAAATCAGTTACCACATGTAGGCAAAAAGAAATGAAATCAGGTAATACCAAAAACCACGCAGCTGGGGCACAATGAACCGACAAGCCGATTCCTCCTCCTCCGTCCCTTCCTCTTCCTCCTCGCTCCGCTTCCCGGGCTTCCGCGCACGCCTCCGTTCTCTGACGTGATCGCCGGATCCGGGTTGCCGGCGAGCCCTAGTCGAGGTAAGTGGACGTGGGTTTCTTTCCTCGTCTCTTTCTCGGGCAATCTGGGTTGAGAATTTGAAGGTTCTCGAGGGATGAAATGCCAGGGGGCTGGGTTCTTTCCGGACGAGCTTGTCATTCAGATTCTTTCCCGATTGCCCATTGAGTCTCTGTTCCGGGCCAGAACCTTTTGCAAGCTCTGGCATAGGCTGCTGTCGGAGGACGACTTTGTCCGTCTCTACAATGAACCGCCCGTCAGGAACACCATGGTGGTGGTGGAGGTCTCCGAGTCGGCAGACTCGGTGCCCACCTTCATTTGCGTCGATAGGTCGAGGGGTGTTTCTGAAATTTCCCTGGATTTCTTGAATGATAGGGTCAAGGTCAGGGCCTCGTGCTCGGCTTCAATGGGGGTGTGAAGTTTCCTAGTTTTCTAGTACCTGGATTGGAAAAGAACCAGAGAACAGCCGCACACACGAGCAAGACCAGAGGTAGCGAGCTTGTTGCGCGTTTTCTCCTTCCTCATCATTTCCGACGCTGAGTCATACGCAGGCAGTTCGTTGCCCGGGAACGATCCCATCCTCAGGATCGCGGACGCCATCGGCGGCAGAGGCATGTAGTCATCGCCCGTCGCTCTGTTCCTCCTCAACGACCTGTACATCCTCGTCGAAATGAAAGCTGCACTCTGTGTGGATGTGGAGATGAAACAGTGAAAGGGTAAAGGCAGCGAGAAGACGAAGGAAGTTGGCCGAGTGAGTTTCGGTGAATGGGTTGTTTAAGATTCGGGAGACTTGGTTTCTTCTTGTTCGTTACGAGGTTTTCCTGATCTCTTCTGTCCCGCAAAAACTGGTGAGATCGGACCTACGACTTTGTCTTGGCATCGCACACAAACCGTTGGATCTTCTGCTTGCTCATTGGTACATGCCTCTTTTCTCTACTCTCCTGTGCTAAATCGTTGACATACCCAGGATTTCTCTTATTATAGAATGAATTTCCGTGCCACCAGAAGTTACGAATATCATATGAAGATTCCAAGAAAAGAAGTTGAGCTGTAAATTATTCGCTCAGGATATAGCTTTTCTAATCATTGTAAGGGGAGAAAAAGTTAAGAAAGGTTTGATTAATGATAGTTTGCAGTGCCAGGATGCGCATGAAATGCAATATCCAAGTGCCAGTACCAGATGTTTTATGTTAAGTCCCGGTGTGTTTTGATTATTCAAGCAAAATTCATTGATTGACTTTCCATCCAAAGTAAATAAGGATATTAGTTCAGCTTTAGAAAAATTATGAAAAACTCTGACATGATTGCAAAGTCCATATGTGTAGGTTTCTAAAGGTTTGTATTGTTCAATTCAGGAAACGTCAAATTTACACGCTAAAAAGCAAAAATGTTAAGAGTAAAAATCAGACCAAAGGAAGAATTTTGAAAATCAACCCTAGTGTCATGCACAGGTTTTCAAAACGTGCTGCGATGATACTTGTAAATCGAATAATAAAACTAATGCAATTCTCTTGTTTCCATTTGTGATATACTTGAAGATAGCACTTTCAATTTTTATCTTGCTTTACTCGGGAGAGTGATGGACCTTAACCTGACTACAAGCTCACATATCTATTTACTGAAATAGCTTAAAGCGGTGTAAAATTAAATCATCATAACAAGATGGGTGGGCCTAGCTCGACAAAATTGGATTGGGCCTATTACATCTTTTAAAGCTTGGATATTATACTCAAGATCCAAAAAAAATGAACAGACCTAACGCTGTTTAATTAGAACGTTATCTTCTAATTATAAAACTCATCACATATCACGTTATCAACTAATATCTTATCGAATTGAAAATCACCTATCGTCCGTCCTTCTATTGTTGGTCGATAAAGAATTAGACAGGCATGATCTTCATGTCATGTAGCCATTAGAAGCGCCCGAAAAGATATTCATCTTTTCAAATATATCGGGTACTACATACAAATATAAGTGGCAATATAGGTGAATAACCCGCTTTTTTGACGGGCAAAGTGGAGTGAGGATTACTGAAGTACTAGAAACAAGTCCAATTGGGTTTTACTATTCATAGCCCAACTAAATATGGGCCTTAATGTGTTTTGAATTACCTCATTTTCAGTTTATTACCTGTCGGATCTCAATAAAAACATTATTGAGAAAAAAAGAAAAAAATAAATTTGGAGAGAGAGAGAGAGAGAGAAGGGATGGAGGGAGGGTATTTGCTGGTCCTGGTGATTTCGAACACGATACGAAAGTCTAATTGGCAATATGTCTGGCGACAGTGATTAGTCTTGACTTGACTTTTGAAAGTAAAGATCTCCCTCTTCATGCTTTTCACCTCTCTTTTATTCTTACGCATTTTTCATTTACTTTAATTTTAGTCAATTTTTCCTTTATTTTCCTATATTAAATTGAATCCTATAATTTAAAAAATCTTTTGGACACTGAAACCACCACATGCTTTTCATCTCTCTTTTATTCTTATGCATTTTTAATTTACTTTAATTTTAGAAAAAATTTCCTTTTTTTCCCTCTACCAAATTGATTCTTACAATTTTAAAAATCTTTTGGACACTAGGGACGTACATGATAATCATTTTATTTCTATTATAACTATTTTTCTGTTCCAAACTTGTTTATGGAATAAAAATCCGTATGATAACGCAATTTTATTTTCCTATTTTTTGAACAATTTTTTAATATAGCATAAATGAGAAGTAAAACTTTTATATTTCTCATTTTTCTGAAATAGAAAAGAGAAATAAAAACTTTTCTTATCGTTTGTCCTCACAATTAAGTGATTGTCCATCCACCACTATCGCTTGTCATTCGCCACCACCCCCTCAAGCAGTTGTCACTACCGTCCCCTGTCACTTACTGTCATGCAGGAGGGAGAAATTTTATGTGTTATCAAATAATTTTCTATTCCAAAAATAAGAATTTTGTTTTATTAGCCAATGCATATTTTCACTCATAAACTTATCCAAGAATGAAAAAAAAAAGAAAAATCAGTTTCTATTACATGCATCAACTTTTGGCCAAAATAGTTATTAGTTACACCCTAAAAGTACCACATAAGCATCCAAATCCATTGTAATTAACTCTATGGGTAAGCTCAATAGAGACTTATTTGAGTTCATCTTTTATGTGCAATAAAAATAAATCACTAAAATCCAAAATTTTTTACAATGGGCCATCGATGTCCAATTTTTTTTTCCCATCTCTTCACTACCCCTTAAACATTATACTAATGACTCAAAAGTACCTTCTCTATATGATTGTTGAAAATTCGATGTTATTCGCGAACTATGTCGCTTCAGATTATTAAGGGTGCTAATGGATGAAAATTTAAGGTAAGGTATTATTGAGTCACCGACCCGAAAAATTTAGGTGTCAATTTCCCTCAGGGCAAAAATATTAACATATTTGGTGAGAATTATCTGAAAATTAAATCAGTTACCATATTTTAGGCAAAGGAAATGAAATCGGGTAATTCCAAAAACCACGCAGCTCGGGTATAAATGGAACCGACAACACAAATCCTCCTCCTGCCCCATCCCTTGTTCTTCATCGTCGCTTCGTCGCTTCGCTTCCCTGAGCTTCCGCGCACGCCTCCGTTCTCCGACGTGATCGCCGGATCCGGGTCGCCGGCGAACTCTAGTCGAGGTAAGTGGATGTGGGTTTCTCTCCTATTTCCTTTCTCGGGCAATCCGCGTTGAGAATTTGAAGATTTTCGAGGGATGAATTGCCAAGGGGCCGGGTTCTTTCCGGACGAGGTTGTCATTCAGATTCTTTCCCGATTGCCCATTAAGTCCCTGTTCCGGGCCAGAACCGTGTGCAAGCTCTGGCATAGGTTGTTGTCGGAGGATTACTTTGTCCGTCTCTACAATGAAGAGTCCGTCAGGAACTCCATGGTGGTGGTGGAGGTCTCCGAGTCGCTGGACTCGGTGCCCACCTTCATCTGCGTCGATAGGTCGAGGGGTGTTTCTGAATTTTCTCTGGATTTCTTGAATGATAGAGTCAAGGTCAGGGCCTCGTGCAATGGCTTGCTCTGTTGCTCGAGCATCCCTGATAAGGGCGTTCACTATGTCTGCAATCCGGTGACTAGGGAGTTCAGGCTGATCCCGAGGAGGGAGAGGTCGATGAATAGGTTTCATCCCGACGGTGAGGCTACTCTGGTTGGTTTGGCTTGCGATTTACATGCGCGGACTTTCAGCGTCGTGCTGGCAGGTTACCACCGGACTTTCGGTCACCGGCCTGATGGGACGTTTATTTGTTTTGTCTATGATTCGGGATCGAACAAGTGGAGGAGGATTGTCTCATTTCAAGACGATCATTTCACGCATATGAGCAGGAACCAGGTCGTGTTCGTTAACGGCGCCCTTCACTGGTTGACGGGTAGCTCCTCATACGTTCTTGTGCTCGATTTGCGTTACGACGTCTGGAGGAAAATGTCCTTGCCGGAGCAGGTGAGTTGTGGGGCCGGGACTAGGGCTTATCTGTTAGAGCTGGATGGGGGCTTATCGATAATTCAGATCACAGAGGCCTGGATGATCATTTGGGCGTTGAAGGATTATGAGATGGAGAATTGGCAAGTGGTGGATAAAATTAGTCTGAGATGCATCAGAGGTTTGGTGCCAGGCATTTTCCCGATAAGTCAGACGAGTGAATATTTATTCTTGGCCACTCATAAGCAGGTATTGGTGTATCAACGAAAGAGCAGAGTGTGGAAAGAGATGTACTCTGTGAAGAACGGGTCAATGCTCCCCTTGTGGTTTTCAGCCCATGCTTTTCGCAGCGCGATCTTCTCTTGTAAATGAGTTCACTAGTTCATTTCCTGGAAGTCTGTACATACTGATAACAGGTATTGATATTGGATTGGCTATTCGTTGCGTGTGGAAATTCATTCAGTGATGAGATATATATGTGGTCAGGTTATGGTGCCATGTAAATCGACTAGTCTTTGACATTATCATTCAAGAAGGAAAATCATGTCTTACCTTGGAGTTCAGGGAGGTAAATTACCTTCCAAGATGTAAGCTTATGCTTTTAAGTGGTATCCTGGGACAATTAGAGCAATAATACAAATTTTCTGTGGTGTTTGAATGTTTAATTAATACCATATTCGCCGCTCAGCAATGGAAACCCTGCTATTACATGTATCCAGTATCAATGAATGCTGCTATTCTGTCTTATGCTTTGATCATCGTAGTTCTTACATGGGCATTTGTTTTTTACTGCTTGAAGAATGCCTTTTTGCTTTCAGAAGACATCGAATAGCCCGTGAGTTTCTTCCTGGATTTGGATTTGTAGAGGTGATCTCCATATTTCACTAGTTAATCTGAACATGCATGCATAATATTAGTACATTTACTCTGCTGGTTCATGGGATAGTGAAGAAATGAAGACTGATAATTTTGGAGATCAGGGGGTCCTCACAAATGACGATGGTGCCTTCCCTGCGTGCTTAGATCACTCGGTGTCCCAGCGAGCCTTCCTTTATAGATGCAGAATCATCATTTGAACTATGCTTGTTAAGCTGGTAAATTGAGCTTGTTTCTGCATGGCGTTCCAATGAAACAGAAGCGGCTATTTCTAGCGAGTGCCTGTTCACCTTCTCGTGGAAAGGCTGTTTCTGTCTCCTTTATAGATGCAGAGTCATCATTTGAATTATGCTTGGTAAGCTAGTAGATTGAGCTTGTTTCCGTGTTGAGTCCCAATGACGCAGAAGCGGCTATTTCTGGCTAGTGCCTGTTCGCCATCTTGTGGAAAGGCTGTTGCCGCTTGAATCAGGATGTCTGGTAGAAGTCGAATCGTTTTTGAATATTTGAATTCCGTTCGACTTCGAATTGTTAATGTTACACCGTAATTGCGAGATGTCTGCCCATGTAGCGGTGAATGGACTGCTGAGAATGGTTGTGCAGTAGCTTTTGGTGCTCCTCATCTTCCTTTCTTGTTTCCTTCTTTGTTTATTGGGAAGAGAATTCTTTGTGATTTCGCTTGAATTTGTTGTGATTTTTACTTGGAATCATCATGATGATAGCAACTTGCTTGCACGCATAAATAGTGATTTATCTATAAAGATTGTAACTTGAAAATACCAACTCTTGGTAATTAAACAACAGTATGGTAAAATCATAGTCTAGTAGGTCGACTTTAAGGAGGCAAAACCATAGTCTACAATTTGCTGCCATTGATTCAATTGCAGATACAACGACCTGGATCGTACCGAAACTATGATTTCGCTGCTTTTGTTATAATCTAAGTCGACAAGAACACCGCTCCGTCGCTTGGTTATGGATTGGGCAAGATAAAAAATATACAAAATTTCGCTTTTTGTCCTTCGAATTAGAGATTAATCACTGAAAGATAGAGAATGGGCACCAAAGAAGGGAGCTAAAGAAGGAAGAATGTTTGAATAAAGGATGAGATTCTTTTGAAAAGGGTTATCTTTTCAGGGAAGAATGTGCTTAGAAAGGGCTCACTGTCCTCATTCAGAGTACATTCTTCAAACTATGCTTCTCCCACCATTTTTTATATTACCTCATGTGCAAGTTATTATTTCTCTCCGAAAATAAAATAAAAAATTGAATAAAAAGAGCATCTCTTAGAAAAAAAGGAGATCTCGAAAAACCCTGGAAATGAAAGTCAAACATGACGTCTGGTACCAAACGAAAAGTACCCTTTTGCCATTGAAAGTCGCAATTAAAAAGTAAGCTTTTCGAAGCATCCTTGGTCCACTGCTTTTTATTGGTAATCATCGAATCCGCTAAGCTTGCATTTCTTTTCTTTTTAAATATACTAGTCTTTTCCTATCAATGTTTTAAATAGTAAAAACTTCTTGTTAAGTATTTTTTTTTTGGTTGAATCTTGTTAAGTATGCTTACCAAGTGCTTTAATTTGCCGCCACTGTGATGATCGGCCGGCTGGTTAACATATGCTGTTTCATGATCTATCATCAATTTTAGAAAATTTTGGCTAGTCTAATGAATCGCTGGTCTTGGGCTTTTGCAGGATGAGCTCGTCTTTTTAGCGGTTGGCGCTCCAATAAATTTTTAAAATGAAGATTCCAATTGCAACTAGGCAGGTCCTGTCTCGATCTAAATCCTTTTCAATTTATTAAAAAAAAGAAAAAGAAATCTCGATTCACTAATAAAATGCCCATTGATGATTAAGCTCGACAATAAATTAGACTTGATATTAGGTTTGACAACTTATCGGCTAGGCTTGAGCCAAGTCTTTACCGTCTAAAATTACAACACAGCTTTTTTTTTTTTTTTCCTTTTTTGGTGGATGACAAGTTAGCTCTGGCTTGACCTTAGGTGGTCTGGTCAGGCCAAAAATTTGCTAGGTGACAAAGGTTGGATTAAATAGGACGGCTTGACTTGTCCTAAATCCTAATATTGTGCTTAAATTAGCTATGATTTTAGAGGACAGGTTTATAAAGTAATACCACCTGTGGAAGCCCTACAAAGTTCGGGACGGATTGAGATCTATCTCGTACGTAACTCTTAACCTAAATGCGATGAACATTCTAGTGAACTAATCTTTTTTCATTTTGAAGAAGAAAACATCACATGAACTCTTCTAGGTTCATATAACATTAAAAATTTGGTACATAACATTCATGTTTCGTCTATTTTGTAGAGAATAAATGATATGGAAAATAATTTTTCTAAAAATAATGGTTTGAATTGCTCGATATAATTAGTCAATGAAAAATGCTTTTGGTCTCAATAATAATAATCTATATCTAGATATTTTCATGGATAATGTGGATGCTTTTCATTGACTCATTTTTGTAAGAGTTACAAATGACCATTTTTAAAAAAAGTATTTTTCTAATAATTCATTTTTTAAAATAAAAATGGAATCTTAACTTTAATAATTTGTTGCCGCTAACTTGTTATAATTGACTCATGTGCCACTTGCATGTAGTAGGTCAAATTACTTTAAAAACCACAAAAACTTAAGTATCAATTTTGACTAAACTTTTTTCTATCTTAGAAAAGCACAAACTTAATTTCATATCCCAATTTTGCCTCAAAATCTTTTTGTTTCATGAGAAAAAAAACATTAACTTCAGCTGTACCCCAATTTCAATCCCAATTTTTTTTATGTCTTTAGTTGGTACCCCAATTTCGTCAAGTTTCCCCAAAATAACAGATTGAATCTTCAATAACGTTATTGTGTGAAAACTTAATGGGGGTCAAATTTGGGTATCGATTAAAAATTTGTGCCTTTTATGAGGTAACAAAAGCTTTGGACTGAAATTGAGATCCGACCCAAATTTGGTGCTTTATAGCCGGACATCAAAAGAAAGTTGGGGTCACAATTGGCGCTGTCCTAAAATGGGTGATTGTCAAGTGTGGATGAAAGCCTTAGGCAGTGTAATAACACCTCCTCCTACTTTTGAGGCGCACGCGCCTGCCGGCGAGTGACGTTGGCCACTACATAATAGTCCCCGACGGACATTGTTTTTAGTTTTTACCCCTCTCCTCTCTCTCTCTGTCTCTCTCTCTAAGTGGAGAGCGGATCAGACAGAATCAACAACAACAACAAAAACGCAGACCGGTTTTAACAAAAAACATCAGACCAAGACAAACACGCAGATAGCGGACCTCCCTCCCTCTTTCGCACCTCGTATCGTTTCGCAGCTTCCGACGATGGAGCGGACCCGACGCCGAGGAGGAGGAGGAGGCCGCCGCCGCCGCCGCCGCGCTGCTCCGCGCCCCCTCGGGCCCCGCCCTCCGGTGCCGCCGCTCGTTCTAGGGTTTCCGCCCCCTCCCCCGCTCCGCCCCTTGACTTTCGCCGCCTCCTTTTCCCTCGATTGGGGCGGCTCCGCGCGCCGCCGCGAGCTAGCTCGAGGTACCTCCCGCCGGAGCTGACTGTCGCTTCCTTTTTTCCGGGTTTTGAGGTGTTGTTCGCTTGATGGGGTCGAGTTCTCCGCGACTCTCGCGCCCGATTGGCTTCTTCCGTTTTCTGGCGTGTGTCTGATTGTTCGATTCTGGCTGCGTTCTTGCTCCATTCTCGACTGCTCTGGGTGTCGTTTGGGGCAAAGGGGTTCGGTTGCTGTAATTCGAGATTTGGTGCAGGTGGTACGTGCTGAATGTCGGGTGATGTTTCTGGGCGCGACGGTGGGATTGCTTCGCTTTTAATTTTCGTAGCCAACGGTGTTCTGGTAGCTGAATTGCTGGGCTGAGTGTTCGAACTAGGAGCTTTGTTGTGCTCTCGGGGAGTGAGCTTTTGGTTGTTGGGTCTTGATTTTGCACTTTCTTTACTTAGGAATATGTTCAGTTTGATCCATACTTCTTACCTATGTCTGTGGTCCCCCCGGAGAAGTATTGGTTAAATAGAGGAAGCATTTACCGTTACCTCCTCTGCAACTTTTGTTGTGCTAAGTGACTGTTGAGTTGCCTTTGGGTAATAGTTCTCACTTGGTGAAGTCATTCTGACCCGTAATTCAGCTTGGAATTGGCTCCCGCCTGCTTCAACTGACTTTCGAGGATTCAGACCATGGATTTCTTGAAACTTCTAGCATCTTTAATTTTTTTCTTCCTTTCTTTTTTGTACTTAGAACTAGAAGCTACTGCATTGGAATTAAAAAAAAAAAAACGATGTTACTGTGTTTTTAGGTCTTTATAGTTTGTAAAAATCATCTCTTTGGAAGGTATATATTAGGACTTTTGGTGTATGACCTTGTTGACCGAGCTTATCTTCGAGTCGTGAAGTGTACTCTTTCGTCAAGTTTGACATCTTATTTTTCCTAAATAGTGATAGATAAGCTGACACCTCTTTGGTGGTAGTGCAGTAAAACACATAATATTTTGCATGCTCTATATTCGAGATTGACATCTTATTATTTCTAAATGGTGATAGATAAGACGACGCCTATTTTAATTCTGGCAATGGTAGTGCAGTAAAATGCTTATCAGCATGGCAAGCCAACTTTGATTGATGGGGATGTATTAACTTGGTTCCCTATCGGAGGAAGAATCCCCTAGGATATTGACTCATGGCTAGGAAGGGCAATCAGCAGAAGAATGGGGTTAGTCGTTCCTCACAGAATGGCAAAAGAAAGGGTTCAGAAACACATCAAGAAGGAGGACAATCTACGGACACGAAGATTCCTACTAAAGAGACAACTGTGAATGGCCATCACTCAAGCAATGCTTCAGCTGCGAGCATGAGCCAAGGACCTGGGAAATTAACGAGTATGGAGAAACAAGGGACAGATGCAGCTCAGGGATCTGAGCACCCAGTTCCGTCTGGGGAATCTTCAGGGGACTATATTCAAAATGCATCTCCAATGGGTGTGTCTCACAAGAGAGAACAAGGTGGACTGGATTGTGATAATAATTGTCAAAATAGCCGCAAAGTTGGCCTGGGCCGCGAGCTGAGTGGGCATATAACAAATCTAATGGAAAATGTTCACATATTCGACAATTTAGTTGTTAGAACTGTGAGAAGATCAGCTTTGCTTGTCCTAAAGGCGGCTGGAGAGTGGCTAGAGTCACAAAGACCTTTCGCCATTAATTTAAAAGGTGACATACTAAAGGCTCGTGACTATGTCAGGGTGAAGATTGAGATGGCCTACCCGGTTGTTTTGAAATGGCTTGTATACTTTGGGAACATAATGTTTCTCCTGTCAATGATTTGGTTGGATTGCACTCTTAGGGGAATTGATTCTTTCCTACGTATGGGGACTACATCTTTCTTTTCTATCCTATGGTGTGGAACTTTCTCAGTTATAGCTATGGTCGGCATGCCAAAGTTTCTTGTGGTCTCGGTAAGTCATTCATCACCTCGTCCTTTTAAGGTCAAAAAGTCACTCATCACTTCACAAGCTACTTTTATTGACTTACTATCGAATTGCTCGTTCAAGTTATCCTTCCCTATTCTGATATGACCTGTTTCCCTGGATCCATTCATGGTTGTATGTCAATAATTCATCCTGAACTGAGCTTATGTGCACGCAACTCTTTCTTCTTCCTGTCAAAGTAGAAGGAATATAAAATAAGCATAGAATATTACCTGTCGTTGCTTCCGAACTCCTTGGAGCCACACAGTATTGTTGCTTTGTTTGATCTAGTAATATACAGATCCTCTTTCGTCAGTGTTCCTAGATTTCATTCCTTAGTTGCTTTTTCTGGAATGTTCAGAATAACTCTATTAATCACACTTTGCTTCTGCTGCATTCCTTCTTACTGACTGAAGTTTGCATTCATTCAGGTGCTAGCTGTTCTTGCAGGTATTTTTGTGGGGTTTGCCGCTGCACTTTTGCTGCTTGCAATTTGTGGCACCGTCTTCTTGTGGTTTTATGGAAGTTTTTGGACAACAGCTCTTGTAATCATCCTTGCAGGTAATGGCTTTGTGGCTCTCTCTTTAAGATTGATGCTGGCTATTAATGTGCTCGTGAGTTTGTAAGCTTGCTCGGATCCAATTTTCATGTACATGCAGGTATATCATTCACTTTGAGCCATGAACGCCTTGCACTTTTCATATCAACGATCTATGCTGTGTACTGTGCTTGGGCATATGTTGGATGGATGGGCCTGCTTTTTGGTTTGAATTTGTCTTTCATCTCAAGCGACGCTCTCATATACTTCCTGAGGAATAATGTACATCAGCCTCAGCGGCCCAATGATCCACCGAAACAAGCAACTGGAATGCAAGGTCAACTGTTCAGCGAGCCATTGCATCCTTCATTTTCAGATGCTGCCCCTGGATTGTTGGCTGATCGTGACTCAGGAATACCTTCAACTAATGGGGCTAATTCTGAAATAACTTCAGAAGATGAAGTTATTCGGTTGTTGAGTTGTTCTGATCACTACACAGCACTGGGCTTCAATCGTTACGAGAATGTAGATGTTTCTTTGCTCAAGAGGGAATATAGGAAAAAGGTACTCTCTCTCTCTGACCCCCAACTCACCCACACAAACATAACTATCCAGAACCACCCCACACCCAGGCTCATACATGAAATGAGTGCATGTTCAAGTAAATTGGCATGAGAAACTCTTCTACAAAGCACTAAAACTGCCCTCATTTCGCCCCTGGTACAGTGGGCTACCTCTCAATTGCTTCCAATAATTGTGTAACACTCTGTAAAAAATGACTCTGAAAGATCTCTGTCTCATAAGTCAGCTGGCCAACATGTGAGTTGTATAAAACAAATGTTGCACTTGCCACCATGTACTTTTTTGCAAATACTGGTGCAACTTGTATTTTGGCAGTTCCATGGTTCCAACATTCCCTTCTGCTGCCTCTTTTTGTGTATAGGCTTCATAATTGTCCATCAGTATATCCTATGGTTTATATTCTTTAGAAGAGACTCGACGTTCAATGCCATAGGAAATCTAAGAAATGCTGGATCTGATGAGACTGGCAGAGGAAACTGAAATTTTACTGGAATGTGAAGTTATGTGTGTACTTTCAGAATAATGCGAAGGTAAATAATTCATTATAACAGTAAGTGCATAGAAAAATGCCATCAGTTTGATTGGAGATACAACACCTTCTCAGCAGAAAAGACACGGAGAAATAATTCGCTAAATGATAAAAAGATGTGGACAGAAGAAGATCTTAAGTACTTGGATAAAATGGACGATTTAATTCAAAAGATCTTGAGTACTTTCAAATATGATGTGGCCAATAAGATCAAACAATTTGATACCTGTTAATATTGCTGTCTTCAACAAGTATTGGTGGCAATAGATCATTGGGTTGCTTTGCAACTTGAAGAAGAGCTTAATTGGATTAGGATTCTCCTAATTGAATACAGTCCTGTGTTTTAGGATTTGAGTTGAACTCTATTATGATCCCAAAAATAAGTTCTCTTTTTTGTTTGGAGATAACATTTTTCTTATATCTCTGTGAAGTAGGGATTTATGTGTTCTATTCAAACATCCTAGTTCAATTTGGCGAAGAATTTTCTGAGTTTGTATATGTGCAAGTAATTTGTTTATTCGAGAATCAGTGAAGGATCTTGAACTTTAGCAAGTCTTTGCTTTGAATTATATGATACAATTGTTATTGTGAATTTGATGCTTGAGAAACCCTTAGTGCAATGCCTAGGAAGTTTTGGTGTATGCCTAAAGGACTTTACTCAGTTTGAGTTATCTTTCATTCTGAGTTTTCTTGATGTTCTCAATCAATTTCTCTCACTACTTTGTGACTCATCGTCCAACATCAGTTTTATAGAGGATTCAATACTAAAGAGAGTGCTATGAAGTAAAATGATCTAGGTACCCATCTCTACTTGTGGAAAAGGCTTGCTTGCTTCTTGTTTGTGTTTTTAGGCCAATGCTTATTCCTTTGTGAATTATGATAGGCTTACTGGCCTGATTCAGTAAATCTCAGGCTCAAAGTTGTGTCATTTTTTTTTTTTAACTTTTTACTTAGTTATTTGAAATGATTCTTGAATATCTAAGTGTCTGGCATTTTGATGAAGGAAGAGAAAGGTATATTTGACTAAATTAAGTTTCTTCTGATTGGTTTAGGCAATGCTGGTCCATCCCGATAAAAATCAGGGGAATGAGAAGGCGGCGGAGGCTTTTAAAAAGCTTCAAAATGCATACGAGGTAAAGTTGGGGTTTTTCTTCCGAAACTACAAGTCATGTGAATAACAGATTTTGGATTTAAT
This sequence comes from Eucalyptus victrix, assembly GCA_016097545.1. Classification (NCBI taxonomy): domain Eukaryota; kingdom Viridiplantae; phylum Streptophyta; class Magnoliopsida; order Myrtales; family Myrtaceae; genus Eucalyptus; species Eucalyptus victrix. The sequence goes on along the minus strand of CM027836.1, from coordinate 39,362,753 downwards.
TAAATTGAGATATGTGGTCTATACTAACTTATATAGCTATGCCTCTTATCCCTTCTTCAAGGTTTTACTTGACTCTATAAAGCGAAAAACTTATGACGATGAGCTAAGGAGGGAGGAGCTGCTAAACTACCTTCGTAGGTTTCAAAGTTCTTCTCAAAAGGTATTTTTTTTAACCTCTCTATTTCTCCTGCATCTTATTACAAGAAAATAAGAAAGTTGACCTTCCTCTCTTTTTTGTTGCCCGATGTAAGTGCCTCTCTCATGTAGTAATCTGACAGTTGTTTAAATTCTTGAGCATTTGGAATGCGATATGAAATTAGGTGAGCAGACTAGTAATAGATGCAAAAACGACAGAGTTTCTGTCTCAGACAGCCCGAGACACTACAGTTTTCCTTGGTTCTGCCTTCAGTTCTGGCTTGCATTCTTTTGAAGTGCTGGATCAGGGATTTGAGTTCAGTTTACAATGACAATTTGCAGTAATTGAGGCATTGTGTTCTTTGAATGAATGAGGTCTGTTTAGCCATTGATTTACAACCAAGATCTTGTTATGAACATTAGTGTGCTCCCTTGGGCATGTAATGTTTGAGAGAGTGGGGAGGATAGAGGGTGGATAGGGTGAAGTTTGTGGGTCTTGAGACTGTAAAATATTTTTCTCCTTTGTCATCATACTAAATGCAACTAATTCTCAGAATGGAGGTCATGGTCTTTTCTCCTCTGGATTTGCTCACTCAGAGACTGACGGTGAGGATCCTTTGAGAGATTCAAGGCGAATAGCCTGCAAAAAGTGCAACAGCTTCCATCTCTGGTTGCAAACCAGAAGGTTAAAAGCACAAGCAAGATGGTGCCAGGTATTCCCTTGCCATCTGAATTTGGTCGTGCTTTTAATGTATGATATGTTTCTCATGTCATTGAATATTGGCATGAGCAAGACTTTGTTAAGCTCTCCTTGGAAGTGAGCACCATGATGTATTGTTGGCTTTTTAAAATGCTCTCCTTTGATGTTTATGTTTCCTTTGTCTTGTCTAAGGACTGTAAAGAGTCCCATCCGGCAAAAGATGGAGATGGATGGGTGGAACAATCTTCTCAACCCTTACTTTTTGGACTATTGCAGAAGGTATTTATTAACTCTTATATTGAACCAATTAATTTTTTGTGCACTGATTATATCTTGCTTTATTCAATGTTCTGCTAGTTGTCCTCTTGTTATAAAGTTAGAATGTTTTGTTTCATAAATTATTAAGAACTGAGAAGTCCTGATCATAATGTCTGCATTGATGAAGTGGATTGATCTGACTGATGATGATGATTGCATTGTGCAGATGAATGCTCCTGTTGCGTTTGTTTGTGCTGATAGCAAAATTTATGATGCCTCAGAATGGTATATCTGTCAGGTAAAGTAGTGTGCCCCTCTAATCTTTTCTTTCCTCCTTTTTATGCTTTGCCAAAAATCTTCTCCAGATGGTCAATATAATGTCTTTTTGGTGCATCTACTTATATTTATGTGGATAATTTGGGTAAAAATTTGTTATAGTGCTTCTTCTACCAGTTTTAGCATGTTGGCATGCGTTACCCTCAAAAGAAATCAACCTATAAATAGAATGTCTTTTTGAGTAAGTTATGGTGACCCTTTGGATGCTTCATGAAGATTTGAAATCATCTATTTCTAAGGTGGTGTGAAATGAGTTTGTGTCCCTTTCTTTCTTGCCTTACTATTCTTGGCTCTTACAATTAACTAAATATTGTCCAGTGCCATAATATCTTACCAAAAACTGCCTTGTGAACATTTGTATAGAAAGGATTACTCTGTAGCACGGGAGGAAAATACATTAAGTCTCGCTTGCACAGTGTTTATGATTATATACCCCTGCAAATCTGACTTATGTAATCTCAACCCCAATTTCTGTGATTATTAATCTAAATCCAATTGAATAAGAGGAATAAAAAGAGCTTGATCATTTACTTGAAGGAAAAAGATTCTTCATTTCCTTTATTTATTTATTTATTTGTTATAATTATTTTTATCTTTTTTTGTTTGAGTTGGAGGGTGGGGGCGCTCTTAAGTGATGTGTTCAACCTATTATGAGATCATTATTTTAATTGATAGATAAGTTAAAGTTAGTCAATATTTTACATGAATTGTTTGTTGGTCTTAAACTATTTAGAAGTACGCGTAGCCTAGTGTGGCAGAACATGAGCTGATTCACTTTTCTTGGCCAGTGGCGTGAAGACTATGATTTTTATTTTCAGATGCTATACCTGCAGGGGACTCTCATAGTGTCTATTGTGACATTAGTGGTTATGATGCTAAAACATTGCTGCAGGGAATGAGGTGCCCGCCCAATACACACAAGCCAAGCTTTCATGTGAACACGAGTGTGACTTCAAAGCATAATTCTGGGAAGGGAACTGCTTCTGGACAAAAGGGCGGTCGAGTTCCAGGATCTAATGTTGAGGAGACCATGACAGAAGAAGAATTCGTTGAGTGGTTGCAGAATGCAGTGCAGGCTGGCTTTTTCGACAATTTCAGCAGTGCCCACTCCGAGAACCAATCTCCAGGGGGCGGAAGCAGCTCCAAGAGCGGCTTCAGTGGCAGTGCCAGTGGTAGTGGCGGTAAGAAGAAGAGAAGGGGGAAGAAACAGTGGTAAAGCAGAACCAATTTAATAGATTGAGAGCAATCTTTAGCCTGAAGTTGGAGATGAAGCTTCTTCTTTTTGGGGAGGGTCAAGGGTTAAGCAGAGTTTAATCCGAGATGAGCAATATCCAAAGCATGGGCATAACCGCGAGACTGCAGCAACCTTTCGTTTAGCAGGAGAGGCTGTATAGCATTTTCTTCTTTTAATATCGTTCTTTTTCCTTTCTTGCTTCATCAGTGAAATTAGCTGTGAGTTAGATGAGGGGAGGTTCGGTGATATTGCATCATTGGGCAGTGAAGTGGTCTGGCTGTGGTTTTCACCTGGACATGGCTATTTCTTGAATGAGTAACGAAAAACCAAAGTCCACGATGAATTCATGGGTAATAGTGCATAGCTAATCGTTGGCAGGATTATCCTGATTAGAGTGAAAGGAAAGATTAAGGTTATCTCGCTTGGTAGTTGGTGTTAGTCACTCCTTGGGTGTGAATAAACTGGAAAGTGGTTCAACTGGAAATTGGCATTGTTAGAAGAATTCTCTACTATTCATCTTACTAGAATGGTAGTGCTAATTATACTATGATTCGAACAAAGCGAATCCATTTCTCATGCGATTCAACACAATACAATGTGAACTTTTCAAGGAAAACTGAAAAAACTCATCCGACCCTCTTCTAGCCAGCCGCTCCCAGGGCACTGGACGACACTGCCACCGCAGTTTCAGCTCTACCATCAGCACTGATCTCGACTAACACTGCCATCGCTCAGCCAGTGCAACCAACTTCAGCCCAACCAACACCGCCATGACCACCCGATCTGGGACAGCAACACTGCACTCCAATTGAGTACCACCGGGTTTCGAGCACTGATACCATGAAACTGACTGAGAATTACAATGGCTGGACATATCGCCACCCCCATGCTCGACCGCAACCAACACCTTCGCGTCAGAGAGAGAGAGAGAGAGAGAGAGAGAGAGAGAGAGATTTGCTGAGTTGGGGAGAAAGAGATGGGATGATTAACATCGATGAAGGATAATTGTTGAATTGGTTAACCCTCTCAGTTGAAAAAAAAGAAGAAAAAAAGAGCAACATGTTTAAAGGGTCACATCGGACGGATTTTGCAAAAAATTAGGTACTTCATTTAACTAGTATCAAATGGAACGTAAGGCAACTTTTGATGCGATCACCCTCTTATCTTAGAGAAAATGCTTGCAATCTTTATTTTGTATGAAAGAATAAAGAAAAGGGTTTACATGGAGTATGAGTGAACTCGCACTTTTTGATAAGCATTTTATTTTGACTAGTTCAATATTTCAACATGGAAAACTAGTGAATTTTTCGAAGAATGTTTTACCGGTTCGATATTGAATGGATGAGAGATAATTATGCAAGCGAATTCCTCCACATGTTGCCCGTTCAACTGTCGATCTGTAAAATATTTTTTTTACATCGGCAGTGCGCGTAAATAATAATCAGAAAATTATACCCGATTTTGGGACCTTTTATGCAACTTAATGGGAACCAACGGGAAAAAGCTGCAAGGTTCGTTCTTTGTCCCGCTATACCTGATAAGCCTCTTCTCCCCTCGGCGTGGCTGGCTTCTGCAAAAGCTAAAACCCTGTGATGGAGTCCATCCTCCAGCCTTCTTCCTCCACCATCCCTAAATTCGTGATCCCAGATCGTTTCTCCTTGAAAAGAAGCCACTGCCCAGCTTTCTTGAACGTATCATCGCCATCATCATCTTCTCCTTCTTCATGGTCTCTGTGTAACGTACACAGTTCGCCTGTTGGAGCCGCCCGGAAATCCGTGGCTGTCGGTGCCAAGAAGAGCGACGAGCATGGGAAGAGAGAGTCGGACGACGGCTACTTGATTGGACCCGACGAGACCACTGGGCTTTTCCCTGAGGCGGTGCTGCTCAAGGAGGTCGCCTCTTCATTTCTTTTCGTTTTCTGTTAATTTTTTTTTCTTCTTCTTGAGAGGCTTGCGAGCCGATTTTCGATGTTTCGGAACCTGGGTCTTTTGCGTCGGGGATTCTTGTTGCGAGAAATTGGTATGGAACAGAACGATTCTCAAGAACGTTCGGTGTCTGTGGTCTTTTCCCTGGGGCGGTGCTGCTCAAGGAGGTCGCTCTTCGTTTCTTTTCGTTTTCTTTTTCGAGGCGTGCAAGCCGAATTCTGATGTTTTGGAATCTGGGTCTTTTGCGTCTAGTTGGGAACTTCATCCTCTCCATTTTTCGGGAATTTTTGTTAGGAGAGTGTGGTATGGAACAGAGCGAGTCTGAAGAGCGTTTGGTGTATGTGGGTCTTGTGTATGGTGTTATTGTTACTGCAACCTTTTGTGTTCTTGAAATGATTGCGAGCACATTCCTGTGATAAACTGTAACTTCTATGCACTCTAAATTGGAGAGCATATTCATTCAACTGGATTTGTAGGTGATATATATATATATATATATAGCAAAGAATCCAAGTTTTTTGCCTTCTAACTTATAGCACAAGGAGAAGCCAAAAATCATCTGAATTTTTCCAGCTTCTCGATGGACATAAGGAACAAAATCTGTACATTCTTAAATTGAGTTGAGTAGGAAAATGAAAGGGACAAAAAAAAAAGGGTTTGGTACTGCTCTTCAGTTTCTCCAGTTTTCAATGTCGGTTCAACAATAATTTTTTTTTTTTTTGGTAAGGTCGGTTCAACAATAATTGGTCACAAGTCTTTTCAATTTTGCGTGGCTGTGCTTAGAAATTACCTGTCTTATCTCTAAAATTATGCAATGCGTGATGGTTGCATATGATTGACGATCTTCTCATGTTAATTTTCTTCTTGGATTTCAGAAAAAGGTACAGGAAGATGGTAAACTTCTACCTGAGTTTGCCGATGCAGAAGAGAGTATGTAGCTTACAGGTTTTTTCCCTAGTTATGGATAACAAAACTACTTTACATACTTTTTATTTGACAAGAGTACTTGTTGCTTTGCAGAGGAGCTTTTTGAATATCTGAACCTTCAGATGGAAAGCGACTTAAAAGTTACCGAAAGTAAGCAATTTAGTTTGATTAAAGCCACTTCTACGTATATATATAGAAGCTCATACTTCTGCATTGTTGAGTAAATCATGTAGTTTGAAACCCCCATACTTCTAGAGCTGCCGACAGTTTCTGTTGCTCTATTTGTGCCTTTTTTTTTTTTTTATTTCAATACTATTTAACTGAAGCTCATTGTAGTAATTGGGAAATTCACAATAATTAATGTTTAGCTTGCAGGAGGTTTTACCCACCTGCAGAAATTTATCTGTTGAGATGCAATTCTCGAAGTATTCATTATATATAGATAGAGAGACTGCTGCTCTTTTTAAAAATAGAGAGATGCCTCTCCTCCTGTTAAGTTTAAAGAATCTGGAGGCAAAAAAGATTGAATAACTGCTGTTGACAAAGTTGAAGTTATTTGCATGGATGATGATCATCAAACAAAGGAAAATATATGAGGCTCATGCTTGCTGAGCTCCTTTTTTTATTTTCTTCCTGTCATGAGATCTTTCTCACCGCTATCTTTTACTTTGGGTACAGTGCGCCACTATGAAGTGGTTTATCTAATCCATGAGAAGCATGTGGAAGAGGTTGGGAGTGTAAATCAAAAAGTTGAAGGTGATTTCTGCCTCTTTGTCTTTATCACTTTTAACTTAGTCTCAATCCTACATTTGTTATGTTTTTCAAAAATTAGGCAGGATGTCTCTCAGCCACCTAATTAATAGAATTTGATTATTTAAGACTGGTAATCTGATTCTGATCCTTTGATGTGTTATAGGCAGTTGCAGTATCAATCTTTTTGAACTTGTTTTGGTTTTCTTTAAGTTTCATCTATGTCAATTACATTGGCTTGCTTTCTGCTTTCATTAACTTAAACATCCATGCTCAAGCTACCCTTGAGCTAAAAGTGTAGGTGACTTCCTGGAATTTTTCCTTTTCAGGGAAAAATCCTCAGTTGAGGGTATCATGAAAATTTTCATTGTTATTACTTCTGGTACTAAAACAGCAGTTGGTTTAGCATTAAATCTGAAATGAAACTTAGCCCTTCTTTGTGTTGGACATGGTGTAAAATTGAGTGTTATGATGCATGCTGACCTATGTAAAGTTGCATGAGTGCCTTACGAAAAGTTTGTGAATCGGTGAGACCTTTGTGGCAGATTTTCTACGGGAGAAGAAGGGCAAGGTATGGAGATTTGAGGACTGGGGACTTCGTAGACTTGCATACAAGATTAAAAAGGCCACACAGGCCCACTACATTCTGATGAACTTTGAATTGGAAGGGAAATGGGTCAATGATTTTAAGACCATGTTGGATAAGGACGAGAGAGTCATCCGACATCTTGTGATGAAGAGAGACAAGGCGATTACAGAAGTTCTTCCTCCTCCGCCTGAATTCCACAAACTCCATGGTGGCATTGATGATGGTGAAGATGAAATGGATGATTTTGAATATGAAGAAGATGAGGAGGAGATGGATGAGATGGATGACTATGGAGATGAGGAAGAAGATGGTATTATTATGGTCAAGAGTGATGAAGATGAAGAAGAAACTAAGAGCAGCAAATTACCTTCTGCAGATAGACAAGGGAAAAGTATATCTAGAGCAGAGAGAGTTCGTAGGTAGTCTCAAGTTCTCATTACAGCCTCATTTTACACTAAGGGGAGAAAATTAGGTCTTTCTTTCTTTTTTCCTTTTCCTGAGTAACATGATCTGGAGGTTTATCCTATACCGAAGGCACAATGTTTGGACTGCAAAAAACCATGAGACCCTTAAAGAAATGGCAGGTCTCGTTTCTGTCACACCTTTCGGTATCTTTTGCTGTCTAACGTTACAGGTTCCGAGGTTAAATTTGGGATATATGCATACTTCAATCCTTCCATTTGTGCGGGCAAATATTGAATCTCTCTGTTCTGGGAGTAAAAGTAGTAAGGTTCTTGGCTTGTGAGTTTGATGGATCCCTGTAATTGGGCACTGAGAATTGACAGCAATATCTTAAGGCGGCTGAACTTGCTCGGTTTAATTTTTCCTTACCGTGTCTCACAAGTGAACATCCAAATCTTTTCTTTTCGCCTCAGGATCTACAAGTGCATCATGCCTTTCCAGACCAATGACGCTGGATATGAACATTCGTTGCATCTTTCTTCATAGTTTCGTCATTTAATGTGCATGAAGATCAACAGCGACATAAAAGCAAAAGGAGATTGTCCAAAATATGGCTGTCTCGCGGATGATCTTAGCTTGATTTGCATAATTGCTCTCAGATTCTTGGGTTTAGTTATTCGATGTCGCTTGCTTACCCTGAGATTTGCCACTGTTCCAGATACGTATCTTTCTCCTGTCAAACCATTCACTCCATATGTTCTAGAGCATTTAACATGTCTGGGGAACTACACAATAGTCATCGCACTAGGAGTTCTCTTTTTTGGTCGAAATCACGCTAGAAGTTAATTGTTATTTTATCGCAATATCTGCTTTCAGTGCATGAAAACTTAGGTGCCACTTTCACGCTTCTTTTTCGTTATGTATCATTCAATGGACTGCCCACCATGCCCCTTCAACAGAAAGGGCCTCTAAATACTTACTAGATTGTTGTGGCCTCTAAAGACCACCAGACTTGACGTAGTTCTTGCACAAGATATTGATTTCGGGCTTCGAAAACAACTGCATGGTGATCTCCCGTAAGAACTAAGAATCAAAGGCTTTCACGGTACGAATTTAGTATTCAATATGATTTTTTTGCTCAAAGTACAAGGGCAATGCAGCTTTACTAAACTTCGTTCCATATCCCTAGTTATTGTCCTCTACATCCTCATGGGAATCATGGCCTTCTCGGAGAAAATTTGGGTTTGTTTGTAACTTTAGAATCAAAATCCTTGTTAAGCAATGGACTAGTGCGGGCGTGTCTTCGTCTTTAACCAAAGCCCAATTCTAGAAAGAGACATAGGAGCGACAGTAGTACCACTTCCTTTCTCATCTCTTTAAAAGAAACAAGCCTGCATCTAAAGAACCTAACTAATTTGCATCAGAATGATGCCACAAGCAACGATGATAGAACCAAGCAAATGAAGTCTCCAATGTAGCAGACTGCAAATATTACATACAGACTGTCTGAGAATGCTCCAAAAACTGATGAAAATTTCCCCCAGTTTTTGCAGTGGTCTGAGGACATTCCCTATCCCAATAACTTCACAATCTTCTTATTCGATCTCCTGCCCCACACAGGAAGAAACAGGACATTCAGAAAGCTACTCTATCAAAAAAAGCTATTAAAAAGATGAAGACCTGACAATTCCATCAGGCATAGAGCCATTCCGCATAAGAACACTGCAAAAAACCATACCCTTTGCAAACTGGAAAACCCACGTATCATTTACTAGCTACAATTATCTCCTAGAACACAGCAAGTAGGATAAAGTGCACAAAGTTAAGACATGGTATTGGAAGGAAAAGAAGACAAGGCACATGCACGAGCAGACAAGAAAAATTTCATCATCTGGAAACATTTACCATTTCTTTTTATCAGGCTATCATCATCATCCTTGGCTGCTTCAAATTCAGTCAATTTTGAACCAGCACAACATGCAAAGGAATCATCATCGTTCATGTAGATTATTATCGAGATGTACAGTTACATTTATACATGAGAGAGATCTCTGAACAATTCCATGTAAAAATTCAGACTTTGGAATTCAAATATTGATATTGAAAGAAAGCATATGTGCATAATAAAATCAGACATCTCAGGCAATATTGCCAAAAAAGGATGAATTTACTACACCATCAGGTGAGATCGCTTGCTGCCAGAAAACACAGATTTCCTCATTCCTTCAACTTGAAGGAAGACCCCTGAAATAAGATCATAGCACGATTACGCAGGCACCTCATCTGCCTAATACATAGTCTCACAAAAGACTCAGCTAAGCAGAAATCAAGGTAAATAAATTGTATTCAGACAGCAAAACGTGAGAGATCAAAACAAAATGGAAAAGGGTACAAAGAGACCGCATTAACAAGATAAGATATACTCAACATTCAAGAAATTACATTTAAGGCCACTAGATTACGGCACATTTACTTGATCAGCATAGGAGTTAGTTCATTTTCTAATAGATAGGTAAGTTTCAGACAACAAAGCAGGCAAACCAATCCTGTTCTGTTAACAAAAAAAGGTGGACTAATCCTGCTCAAGACTGAGGAATTCACATTATATATATCTATCCCCATGAGTTCTGTATATATGATAGACAGGGAGGTGATTCTACAAGGAAAGATCATACTACCACTAATCTGAAATTTTAGACCAGCTTTAATACTTTGAACTAAGACATTTACATCAACAACAAAGAAATATTATGTAGTTAGCTTCCTAGCACACATTAAATGATACACAAAAGCATTCCAACTTAAAGAGGGCACTGCAAAGAATTCCTTTTGAAACTGGATACATTCTAATTGTATTCAAAATCCCAACTGACCATTGTCCAGAATAGTATACCAAGGATCCTCTGCCAGGTTACCTACAATACGGTACGTGAGAAGAAAGATGCGATCTAGATTCATGAGCAATGAAGCCACTATCAAGTAGGAATCATTCTGGCCAATGGACGGAAAATCTACAAAGCCAGCCTGATCTAGCTGACCAAGATATGAAAGAATGATTGGGGATATTGAAAACAAAATGTAAAAGCTAGTGCCCTGGCAATGTCTATATACAAGTAGCATGCATTATTAACCAGGAAAGACCCATTTGAAGCCCCAAGCATAATCGCCTGATCTGCAGCCAGGCTGTTCAGATGTAATGCCACACCTAGGGGACTCTAAATATCTAACACAGCCAATACTTCTAGCTCCAGGCAGATGCTAGTCATCACACTTGATAAGTTGATCACATGACAAACTTTAATCAAGGAATGTCAGAACCCTATATTATTTACTCAGAATATTTAAGGGACCGAGTTTGAGCTCAAGTTCATCTCCAGGCGTTTATATGACCCATTTTGACTTCATTAGGTGTTAAATGGGTTTTGCCTTACTACAGAGCTTGATTTCAAAATCTAAAGCTTCATAGTTTGCAGCAAGCCTACGTACAGGCATACTTCTTCACAGGCAGGTGGCACTTGAAGGGGCAAAAATCTCCATTAGTAGCATTAGTTGTGAGAAACAAGGTAATTAGAAAAAGGAGCTACCCCATTATGCTCATAACAATATCTAGCCTCTTTCAATTTCTATCGCTTGATTGATGAAATCAAAGTTTAGAATCTACTGATCAAAACTTAGCTTTGTCATCATCAACAAAACCGAAAAATTGAGAAACCCCTAGTACTTGTGTATGTATTGAAGATAAGAAAACAATTGTTGGTATTTAAGAGTTTGGTTAAGCATTATGGGCGCAGAATGCAACACCGATGATGTTCCTGATGGAAAATGATTCTACTAAGTTATTCAGATCGTGCTGGATCATATGGGACTTCTCAACATTCTAATCGGACATCCTTGTTGCTTATGATTTCAACTGGAAAACCAAAATGCTTATTAGAGACATGTTAAATAACTCAACAGCAAGTACATGGTGCATGCACAAAGTCCTTTAGAGAACTAATACACAATCAATAACACAGATACAACCAGAAGATAAAATCTCTGAAAACCAACAGGAAAGACCTTGAGACAGATGCATCGAGAAAAAAGTTACTTATTCTCCTTCTGTTTTAGAGCAACATATAAGACTAACAATCAAACATGAGGTTTTGCACCCAGCATCAAATTTTCCTAGCACTTTTACGGGTAAGAAAAGTATGGATAGCACAAACAAGTCAGTCTTAATGCAAGAAACAAAGAATTGTTGAGAAAGAAATGGGAAGAGGAACAAAATTCATCATTCCAGCCAACTTTAATCATGACAATCGGTTTGCAAACATGTAATGGACAAAGCATTGGAACAAAGATGGTTTCCTGATGTCTAAAAAGCTAATAACTACATTCAGCATTGTTCAACAAATTAAAACTACAACTAGAATCCGCCATATAATTAAAGATACTAAAAAGGGAGGAGGAAACTTAGGAAAAAAGGCCATGCAAGAGAATATAATGGACAAGCAAATATTCGAGTAGGAAAAGGTATAGCTGATGCACAAAGACTAACAAAGTCAATCTTGAAGAGTGTTATCAAACAAGTGGATATTCCATATTAGCATTGTGGCTTTACTTTTGTTTATTTCTCTTTACCTCACACTTTGCTCTAGTACATTTCTGATGCACCAGATTTCTTAATTTAATCCGTTATCATTTATTCAACAAAAGGTAAAAAGAAAGCAACTTAACACTGTCTGTTACTGATCGTCGTGATACAGTATCTTTACCTTCTATCTGTGACTCGGAGGATTTATATTGCAGTTGTACATGTCAAAGGGAACAAAATGCTCCAAGCACATCATTGTTACATAAGATAGCCATGCAAGAATCTGCAACTCAGTGCAAAAAAAAAAAAATTTCACTTCATATCTGCATTGCACGTGCTATCTCCAAATTCTGTCCCCAGTTCAACCTGACTTTCTTTTGGCTGTTCATCTTCTGTGAGAAATTCAAAGCATTCATCATTGTCATTTCTCATCCATTACCTATGAGATCATCTAGAATGTGGATGGGCCCCACACTACCCATGCCATTAAAAAAATTTCGAACTAAGAGATTCCAGATGACAATATTTGGGGATATCCCTTTATTTATCATATTCTGGAGACAAGTGACAGCTTCTTCCATGCCAAAACAATTGCAAATCCCCCAAATATGATGCATGTATGCTGTTAGGTCAGGTTGCCACTCTCCAGCTTCGGTGCTAGCTTCCCATAATCGAATGGCCTCCTTAAACTTGCCCTGCTTACTATAGGCATGAGTCAACATGCTATATGTATAAGCATCAGGGCTTGTCCCTCTGACCACCATTTCCCCGAGAAGCTGCAAAGCACTCTGAAGCATACCCTGGCGACAGTAACCAGAGAAAAGCATATTGTAAGTCATAATGGTCATCCGAATCCCCCTTTCTTTCATCTCTTTTGCAATCTCAATTGCTGCTGTGAACCTGCCTACCTTGAGAAAACCATTTATCAGCTGATTATATGTAATTGTGTCAGGGGAACACCCATATTTCCTCATTAAATCAAGCAAATTTATGGCCCAATCAATTCTTCCACCATCACATAAACCTCCAATGAAAGCATTGAATGTTACTAAGTTTGGAGGGCAATTATCGTCAGCCATTTTCAATATTAAGGAATACGCTTGGTCAAACAAAAAGTTTTTGCAGAGGACATCAACCATACAGGTATATACGAAAACATTGGGACGGCAACCACTGAACATCATTTTATTCCATATCTCTGATGCACCTGCCAGACTCCCAGATTTTGCGAAACCATCAATAAGAATGCTATAAGTGGTACTGTTCGGAGGAACCCCATTTCTCTCCATCTGATCAGCGACAAGAACAGCTTCCTTCATATTCCCGTTAGAGGATAGACCACGCAACAACGTGTTATACGAAACAATATTGGGTAGAAACCCTTCACTGATCATCTTGTCCCACCAATCAAGAGCTTCACGAATCTTCCTTTTCAACAGGAGACCCTTCATTAATGAGGTAAAGCTGTGAATATTGGGCGACATCCTCTTACAGACATCTGCGAGAAAATTGCCATAGCCAGCTCAACCTGCCCCACATCCGAAAGAGAACTGATGACTGGCGTATAAGTGACGACATTAGGGTCAATATTTTCATCCATCATCTTGGCAAACAACTGGAAAGCTTCCTTAAATCTGCGTTCCCTACAAAACCCGTCAATCAAAGCATTATAAACAGGGAGAGATGGTCCAAACTTCCTAGCCAGCTCCCTCCCTTCCTCTACCTTCCCGACCTTACACAAGGACGAAACTATAGTCGTGTAACTTACAGAATCCGGCAAACACCCCCTGTTCGACATTTCCTTGAGCAACTTCAGCGCACCATCAACTCTACCATTCTTGCACAACGCCTTAATCAGGATATTATAAGTGAACACATTCGGCTCCATGCCGTCCTTCTTCATGTTACCATACACCGGACTTATCATCGAGAACCTATCATCACTAAGCAAAGCATCCAACAGGTGATTATATATCTTCACCGTCGGCTCGCAGCCGAACTCTCGAATCCGATAGAACATCTTGAGCGCCTGCTCCACCAACCCAGCTCGCCGATACGAGTCGATCACCTCCACGAACAACTCCTCCCCGCAGCCAATCCCGTCCAGCTTCATCTGCTGCAGCAGGTACTGCACGGCGTCAATCTCCCCCTCGCGGCCCAGCCTCTTCACCATGACCTCGTACGTGAACCCGGTGTGCCGGAAGAGGCCCCCGTTCGCGACGGACTTGAAAAACCGGAAGGCCGACGAGACGTCGGGGTCGCGGCTCAGCCTCCTCGCGACGTCGGATTCGTGGAGGACGACCGGGGTGCCGTCGCCCCGGGCTGGTTCACCCGAGCGACCGAGGGCCGAGCTCGCGTCGCCGTTGAGGAAGACCGGAATGCGGGGCTTCTTCTGCGCTTTCAGGAGCAAAGAACAACCTCGTTTCAGATACATGGTCGTCGTCCCGAAGAAATGGGTACCGTCGACGACCCGCCGCAAAGCGAGAACCGCATCACCGCGTAAACCCGTCGCGGGGATCGCGCGAATTGGAGGCGGAGTTCATGGAAATGCAGGCTGCGTACTTGGAAGTTCAGATGATGAGTGCCCTGCAATAGGAACGGAAGGCAGGAGGTGGAGGAAGGGCGAATTCGCTAGTTCACACGGTAAAAATGCAATCTTTAGAGAAAGTGAGAGAGAGAGAGAGAGAAAGAGACGGACCAAGAAAATAATCAGTGGCATTCTGTCTGATGGATTTCTGAGCTTCGCAGGTTTGAAACTCATTTCCAACCTATCTATTCTTTTAAACAAAATAAAAGAAAGGGCTAAAAATGCAATTTTCACTCGAGTACTGTTACCAGAGCCGAAACCCGTCAGAGCCGGTTCCGAAATTTTTTACTCAGGAACTTGATCCGGTCCCGTGTGAGTCGGCCTGAGACCATTCGAGTAAAGTCAGTTCAGTTCGACTCTCGTGTGGAACTGGTCCGATTGCTCGTGCCGGTGTAGTATAAAAAACTCGAGACCCTTGAGAAGCGGCTCGGGAAGCTTAATTGTGAGGAGCTCAGTGACTCGTCTAGTAGGGTGTGGCTTGTGCTGAGGCGGAGGAGGTATGACAGTGACGTGTGCGAGGAGGGGACGTGATGTGCCCAGCCGATTCGAAGTTCTATATGCTTGGGCGGGATGGAGTATATCACGACGGAAGGATCGGGAGTAGATAGCAGGAGTTTGGAGGACTGCAATCCGGCTTTCTTCTTCAACATGGTCAAGCACAGACAGCATGCAGATTGCACACCAACGATCTCCAACATACGAGGATGGGACCGTGATTACCGATCCTGATCAGGTTAGTGATGCGCTTCTTTCGAGCTCAGTATACCAGCATTCCGCACACCTCAACGATTTGTGTAGACAAGCAGATTGATTTTCTTTCCACCTCGGTTGATATAGATGAGGCAAAAGTGGTGATGTTTGATTTGGGTTGACATAAGGCTCTGGGACTCAATGGCTATAATGCATAGTTCTTCAAAATGTGCTGACAGACTGGGTGATCAGGTTACAGGGGCGGATATGGATTTTTCCTCCCAAGGGGGAAACTTCTTCAGGAGGTTGACAACACCATCGTCTCTCTCATACCGAGCAAGGACAATCCAATTTAGCTCACCGATTTCCTCCATATGTCCTGTTGCATCATCCCTAGGACTATCACTTCGGAGGTTAGTGCTGTGTTGCTGGGGTTGGTTGGGCAACCAATCTGCTTCTCATTTGCTCATGAGCTGCTACATGGTTGTTGTACTGATCAGAGGGCCTACAAGGTGCTCCTTGAAGGTGGATGTTACGAAAGCTTATAATAAATTGATTGTGTAGGATATCATGCGGGCTGCATCGCACAGCTACGGTTTTCCTAAGAGGATTATTCACCTCATCATGCAGTTGTCTTGCCATCGCAAAGTTTTCTGTATCCTTCAATGGCGAGCTAGTGGGTTTGTTTCCTAGTTCTTAGGGGGATTCGTTAGAGGGATCCTTTATTCCCATATCTATTTGTCCTGGCCACAGAGGTGTCCTTGGGCATGTTGCAGAGGGCGACATAGGATCTGCACTTCAAAGTATACTGGCAATGCCCAAACCTGCGTTATTCGCTTTTGCGTTTCACAGATGATTTGATGGAATGTACCAAGGGGACTCTAGATTAGGTCTGAGGTGTCATTGGCACTTACCACTTTGGGACATTATCGGGCTTGCGCATGAACCATCTCGGGAGTGAGATTTTCCTCAGAGCTGTCAACGAACATGTCGGAGACAGATTTTTGGGCAAGGGATCGCATTGTAGGTGACCGCCAGTGCTTTCTCTAGGTGTTCCGCTGTATTGACGAAGGTCTCTCCTGCGGATAGTACTGTGTTGGTCAACCGCATTGCTTCTCGAACTAAGCACTGGACAAGCAGATGCTTGTCTTATGCGGGCCAACTCTAGCTTGTGAATTCGGTCCTATTTGTCGTGCAAATTCATTGGTCTTCCATCTTTCTCCTTCCGAAGAAGGCGTGAGGCTTGAGATGCTCATGCGTTGCTTTCGTTGGGGGGCGAAGGTGGCTTGGAGAGATGTTGGCCAGCTGAGGTTTTGGGCGGGCTGGGTTTAAAACAGGTCACAAATTGGAATCGAGCACTGCAGCCGAAGCAAGTATGGCATTTGTTCGCATGTCCATCTGCTAACGTCTGGTTCACCCGGTTCAAATTCGTATCCTGCAAGGGCAATCTTTTCGGTATCTGCGGGTTACGGATAAGTGCCTTATGGATTCGGCTGAATCTCCTCTCTTCGCCGACTTGTTTGCATCCTCCTTACTTGGCGAATAGGCAACTGTAGTTGTATAACCTTTCAGATGGATAGCTGGTCTTCATCGAGCCCACTGACTGAGGCTTTGGAGAGTCAGACAGTCGAGAGATGTAATTCTCTAAACCAGATTACGATCAAGTTCTTTTCTAGTCCTTCCTGTCGTGGCTAGTCTGAGCGTGGTCTGTATCAAGCTCATTGCGCCTAGACGGCCCTCTTTGATCGTATCCAGGAACTGATTCCTAACGCCTTCCTCCCCTCTTCGTCTGGCGTAGGTAAGGTGAAGATCAGGTGATTTGGAAGCCTAGTATCAATGGGAGTGTTCTTGCTCCCTCACCCCCCTTCCCGAGGGCTATGAAGTACCGACACTCTTCAAGAATCTTCGTGTCGTGCCAGACACTTTGACACGTGTTCGACACTCTCCAACACTCGGTTAATACGTGTTGGAAAATTCGACACCTAATTAACTTTTTCAACATTCTCCGACACTCGACTTCAAATTCCGACATACGAGCCGACACGTGATTCCGATATTGATGTCAAAATATATATGTGAAAAAATAAATACAATAATAAAAATAATAAATGAAGAAAGAAGAAAAATCTAATATTCTCTTCTCTTTTGATTCCTATTCCTCCAGATGCACAATTCACCCCTTAAGTTCTTTTTCTCCTCTTCCAACATACCTAACATGCAAGTCCAGAATATGGATCACTTATTTATTCTCCAAATTTTATGAATTATTAAAATAGAATTGAATTTGTCAAATTGAAACAGTGAATGATATTAATAAATGACGGATTAATATTTTTAGTGTATATTCATTCTAGGCTTATTTATTTATTTATTTATTTATTTATGAATTTGATTCAAATTAATTTGATTGAAATAATCATAAAAATGATAAAATATATATATAATATACAACGTAACCTAATGTATTGAAATTCTTTGTTTTTAGAAAAATAACGTATTGACGCCTCATGTTATGTCGTGTCGCGTGTGAATACTACTTAGCCCAATGGCACTTTGGGCTAAGTTGGTTTGGTTCAGGGGAATAATTCTAGGGCTTACATTCATTCTGTCTGTGGCTTGTTATTTTGGAGATACTTCCCGCTTGTGATCGCTCATATTGCCTAGGAATTGCCGATTCATCGACCGCAGCCTATGCTCATGTCGTCGCGGTCGCCGAGTCATCTTGTCTTCCCATGTTTCGTTCTCTATTAAGGTACGGAGACTTGCTTTTGCCTGCTACGTTCCTTCCGACATCCGTGCAGCATGACATGGCATTCTTCAAATTCTCGGTGGGTTGGCGAACTATCTGTTGAGTCTACACAAGGAGTTCAGGCGCATGTTGAGTGCTTGTGTTTACTATGTATGGATGGAGCAGAATGCACGAACAACAGGTTCGAGACACTCCTTCAGCAGTTGCCGTTAACTTTGCTAGGCCACGTGCTCATTCATCTTGATGTTTGATTGACTGAAGTTTGCCTTGGCTACTTGTTTAATTCCTGCAAGTTTCGGCTACTGTATAGAGTTTTCCTTTCTAGATATGCTTACTGATAAAGAAAGAACAAGAACCTATAACGGGTAAGTGAGTACACAAATTAGACAAAATAAGTAGAACTAAACAGAAGATCTCTGACAGGTATTTCATGCTTGGATTTGCCTAAAATTCTCCATCTCTGTTCATCAATTCAGCGAGTGAGATCTTACCGATTCCCTGTGGCTTTTCATGTCCAGCTAATCATCCACAAAAAAGAAAAGAAAAGAAAAGAAAAGAAAAGAAAAGAAAAAGTTGTTTTCAAGATACGAGTCCGACAGAAGCACCGTACCCGCTATATCACATACGTACACCACAGCCTTCTCTTCAGCATGTAATCATTTTATTGCTCGAGCCATCATGCTCCATCCAAGTGAAGCTTGCCATGTTAATACCAACATGATAAAAGACCAAAAAATTACATTCGGGCTAAGTCTTTTCCCTCTGAATAGGAAAGAGCATTCTTATGTATCCAGAAGTGTTTCCAATTTGGTCCACTAAACGTTCAGTTGACATTTCCTAATTGCCTTCCCCACAAAATTATAGGGAACGATATGCAAGGTGTCATGGACCGAAAGCTTCTTGCCCGAGGACAAGTCCATGCCGTGCCTGATGAGCTGGAACACCAGGCCAGCTTTTGGCCCATGACACAAGCATGAGGGTAGTGGTGCTGCTTACCCATAAGAACTTTCTTTTCCTGCAATAAAATTGATGATCAATTCTCAGTCCCAAAAGAATGTTTCCAACATACTACAATCATATGATTCCTTAATTATTCAGCTATGCAGTGATAGATGATATGGATGATTTGATCACAGTAAGAAAAATGATTCTTGCACATATATATCCCACTTATCCAAAGGTAGACAGAATGAGATACCTACGACTTCTCTCATCATACTCTTAGTAAACGTTGTGTTGAGTAAGAGTGGCTTTAGTAGCCAGTAGGAGAACTGCTAAGGCAGGTGCAGACTAGTAATTCACACAGATAATTTGAATTGAAGAGAATAATTACAATCTCCAATTGACAAATTTTGGCCAAAGTTTCCCAGTAGAACAAAATGGATGTGCTTCCACTTATAACACTATCATGGTAATAAAATTCACAACTATGTGAAGATCCGTATGTTGTTTCCCTCACTTGTTCCAAACACAGGATTACCGTAGTACAAAATTTGATCATTTTAATGAATACCGAAGGACCAGTTCATAAGTCAAGCTCTTTACCTTTCATTGCCAGCATCGATTCATCAATAATTGCAAGCTGCAATGTGAATATAATCTTCAAGTAGAAAGCTCTCACTACAGGTCAATGCGTTCCGATGTTACCCGTTGCCATCATTTCCAGATTCTTCTCAAGCTCTTCCTTTGAGTCCTCATGCGTTCTCTTCTCTCGCGCCATCCCATCTCCACTAATTCAACAAACTTGTCCTTAATCTCAAGCAAGGGATCCCTATCAATCAACACACCATCCTTATACGCTTCCCTCAACATCGCCGTCTCTATATTTCCCTTCAGGGACATATAGAAGATCCCTGAATGTCTAGTGAAAACACTCGAGAATGCATTCGAAAACCTATAGTCCTCGGTGAACTTCCCCAGTATCGGCACCGGAATCCTCTTAAGCAACGAGAGCGAGAGCAGCTCGTGGAAGACTCCCACCGTCCTCTTCTCCATCTCTAGCGAAGCCTGGTCCAAATGCGACACGTCTGCATACGGCGATATGTAATCGAGCTCCAACCAATCCCTCGTCCACTCCCTCATTTCCTTCTTCAAGAAAAACCCAGGCGGAAGCTTGACATTGAAATTAGGCCTGACCCGAATCCCCGTCGACCTCGCCTCCTCCTCCGCTCTCTTTTCGATCGCCGATTTCGCCCATTCCGCCTCGTAAGAAACCAGCTCCAAAAAGGACTTTCCCTCTCCCGGGGATCCGACGAGCCTGAAGTACTGCGAATACCTAGGGATTATATTCACCATGAAGTCGTTCGGGAACCCGAATTCCCTCTTCACATGGAGCAGCTTATCCGCGCTGATCACCCTGTCTTTCGACATCATCAGCAATTTACACAGCTTCGACACGATCAGCGGCTCGTTCGCGTCCTGTATCCTCTCCTCCTCCTCAAGAAACCCCCTAAGCCTATCGCTAGGCCGCAGGAAGGGGACAAGATCCGATTTTGGCTTGATCCTATCACGGTACGCATCGAAAAGACCCGGGTTCCGATCGAGGAACGTCTTTACCGTGAACTTGAGGCGCATGCGCTCGCGACGCTTCTCGAGGTAGCGGAGCGGGATGACCTGGCCGGGCTCGTTGAGGACCTCCCTGACGACCCGCGCGCAGAGCGTGTAGCGCTTGTCGTTCTCGATGGCCTGGTCGAGCTTCGGGTCCCTGCGCCACTCGACCTTGAGGCTGGAAACGGCTCGGATCTGGAGGCGGAGCGGAGGGTTCGCGGAGGAGACGGCGGAGATGGCGGCGGGTTTCAGCTGCCTCTGCAGGGTGCGAGTGAAGGAGGAGTGAGTTCTGAAGGGCATGCCTGAGATGGAGACGCGCGCGCTCGCGCTTGGAAGGCGACGAGGTGGGCGGAGGAGGAGGCGTCGTCGGGGAGGGAGGGGGGCGCCGCCGCCGCCGCCGTCGATGGCGGAGGAGGAGGAGGAGGAGGAGGAGGAGGGAGGCGTCGTTGCTGGGCTTGCGGCTTGCGACAGGAGGCTGGACTTAACTATCAGTACGTATATATTCAATCAAACCGCTTTGGAAATCTCCTTTTACGAACTTAAATATTTAAATATTTTGTATTATGACAACATAAATCACATCTTATTCACATAAGTTGATACAATCTATTTGATTTGTCATTTGTCTACATGCTGGTAATTGATTGTGCTTAGCAACTTTAATTTCATGGGTTATTCTGAAGTCGTAATAATTCATTTTGCAATAAATGTTGATCTGTTCATGTTACGTGCTTCAAAATCCTCATCAGGAAAATGATTGTCTTCTATGGAATTAGTATAAAGCTATTTGTAGTTAAAGGTGTAGAAGCAACAAAATTAATTTGTTAACGTATGTGCGAACAACTTGAGTTATCGGCTAACTTTTCATCGAGCGAGTAAAGCAAATCATTTGAAAACAATTTATGAAAATATCTTGTTAAACAATTTAATAAGAAAAATATTGTATTTCTCAATGCATTAATTTCCTCGCAACCTGCACAATTAGTACTTCAAAAATTAGATATTCTCTCGTTAAATGCATTCTTGTAAATACATTTACCTACTCTTAAGACTAACTTTCTTCGTGGTATCATTTTCGCTCATTATCTTATTTTAGTTTGAAAAATATACCAGCCATATGCTGTCGTTTTAAAGTCCTACTCTTTCCACGTTTTTTGTTCGTTTTTAATTCCTGCTGCTTGTCTCAGATTTGCATTGGCCAAACCTTACCTCTGGATTCCAAGATGAGTTGCTAATGGCACTATTGGGTTTATCTCTCGAAAACCCTTACCCTACTTTATCTATAATCCAATAATTATATTTTAGTCTGCCAATATATGAATAGAACTAGAACCATCATTCCTAATTTTTCATCCAAAATAAAATTTCTAATGAAGAGAGAGCGAGAGCGAGCTAACTACTACGAAAGCTCCAAGGGAACCGGAGCATAACAGTACAAGGTCATGAACTTCACTTGAACCTGTTATCTCGTGATCCGTGACTGGCTAGGAAAGGTCCCGCCCGTGACGGGCTAATCAAGAAACGCCCAAGGTCATGCCAAGATGTTTGCAAAACAGTTCACTGTGACTGAGGCAACAAAAGGCGAAACTGAAAGCAGCTCCGGCCGGAAACGGGGACGTGAGAGAGAGAGAGAGAGAGAGGGGCTGAGCAAACATAGCTGTGATGGTCTTGTTATTGCTCTTCTACGATCTTCGAAATGTTAAAAATTACAAGTGACAAACTCGGACGCTGAATCTGGGGCGTCATTTTCACACGTCGTGTACGATATAGTAGTATGCTTCCATTCGGAAGATTCACACCCGTATGATCCTCTGCTTACCAGTGTCGACCACCAAGATGGGGCAAGTGCTCCTCACTGGAACTTCTCTTCCACCCGGGGAGAAGACTGATAAATAATCGTTCTATACAAGGAATTTACGATGCACATCTTATACCTGCACAAAGGAGTTTAGCATAACTTCAGACTTCAAATTAACAAGGTGAAAGATACTAGCTGATTGTTAGCTATTTTCAGGGACCATGCGGCATAAACCGAGCATTTATTGATGTACAATATGAAATGAAGCATTTTCACTTTTCAATACCTTTTTTAGCAGAAACCTAACATTTTCACTTTTCATTAGATGATAAAGTAATGCGTATGAAATAAACTCATCTTTTACTGTTACTAATGCCAATCGCCTACAGTATATGGTATGTTTTTAAACACTTTGCAAATTAAATAACCACTAACTCTCATTTGAAGGCAGATAAAAAAATAAGATCAGTTAACTGATGCTTACCCATACACGAGGGAACTTCAGGAAAACAAACGACAGAGAGTATAAAACACTTGAGATAACTGCTGCAGAAATCATATTGTTTAAAAGACGCTTGTTGTCTTTGCCCGGCACAAATGCATTTTTCAGTGTATTTGTAAGGTTGAAGAGGCGGTGTGAAACCTGCAAGCGACAAACACATGAGATGTGTATACTTGAGAGGATCTGTGTAGTGCAAACTTAAATTCTCTACTTACCACAATGTATACGGAGGTAGTGAGCATGAAGTTCAACATTGGATAGTCGGGAATGAGTGACAGCAACAATTTTGGTTGACCATCTGGAATGCCTGACCTGCAAGGTCAATGTTTTAAGAATTAGAGATATGGCTTATGTCAACATACATCCCCCCATGCGTACCAATAGAGCTAAAAGCTCAAATCACGTCAGTGATTAAATGGAGAATGATAACACAACTTCTAAGAGATGCTTTATAATTCCTGATTACCACCAATTCATGAATCAAGAACTTGTAGGCAGCTTCTTTAAAAGAAATGGTCATTGCGAGAGAGGCGACACAAGATCAAATATATCATGTACGATGGTTTACTGTAGGGAGTCATGCTTCACATGCTCCTTGCAAATGGCCATTTAACCAACCCAATTTTGGCTAATCTAAGTCATAGAAACAACCATGTAAAAACATCCGATAAGCTTTATGTACCTTAACCAAATATGGATTTGCGAGATGTATGTCTCCAGGGTTATCTTCCCAAGCCATCTAATAAAAAGAACCAGCCTTGTTAGCATCCCATTGATCATCCACCAGATTTTGACATAGGGGGAAAGAGAGAACTTAAAACTACTCAAGACTTCCATAGTCTACATAGAATATAGAACTTTTGATATGAATACAAATATAATTAACTTACGCAAAAAGAGTCAACGAGCAACTCCGAAGATGCTGAGTAACATTTCGCAGGGATATATAGACACTGACACAAAGAAATGATCCATTAATAACAAACAACCTCATCAAGCTTATGTCACAAAGTAAGGAGAGAACCATACGTTATTGGGATCCATGAGGTATAAGGATGGTACTTATTATAGGTTATCTTGTCCAACTTGTATACATACTCAAACCACAGATATCCCACCTGCAAAATTTAAAAGACCAAAATGTTTTCAGGTCAATCCATTGTCTAATGTAGATTGGTCCAATAAAATTGCCATTGTTTGTCCTCTGTATGAATTACCGTTAACGACGTCGATATGACAGCTCCTTTTATTAGGAGTCTGCGTTTCCATTCTGCTTCTTCCAGCTTCTCCATCCACCTTTCAACCTACAAACAAGAAGACACAATTTTAGCATCTATTAGAATAGGATCATACAAATGCTTCTGTTGACTTTTACCACCTAAAATTACATTAAGCAAATGAAGGAATATGAAAATCTAATACTCGACATACAGTTGGATGATAATAAGCATAGATCATCCCCACTATCCATATGTAGCGGTCAAGGCCAGAACGGAAATGCCACTCGCGCAATAAAGGGAATTTTGGTTTTGAAGGATCTGGATCAGAATAACCTGAAAGACAACAATCATTTCTTAGCGGGATTTAAAAACTCCATCAATGTCTATACGGAAGTCATAGGAAATTACTAACCTAGAAGAAATGTGAAGGGGCTCCAAACCAGTTCAAATACCCCAGGAACTTCCCATACTAGAATAACCACCAAAAAGCAAGCGATGATTTTCAAAGCAATTGCCATCCCAACTTCATTGTATTTGTTTAGGATACCAAGTGCTCCGTAGACCATAAGGGTGAAAAGAGTGTGCATTGGGCAGATGTAATAAAGCACGTAATTATTGTTGAGGACAACGCAGCAAAATAATACTAAGAAATTAAGTCGCCACATCATCTGTTCAACAAGAGGTTATTCAGTAAGGAAGCAAGGCAAGAGATTCTAGGGAAACGATCTTCATATAAGCAGTCCACGTACCTGGGCAAACCTTGCAAGGCTAAAATCTTTGCGCACATAATAATATGAAAAGTTCCCAAATCCAGTCATCCATACATATGCAGCAATGAATACACGGATTGCATTATAGATTTCTGAAGCAGCAAAGTAATGATACATCAAAAATAATACCTGCACAATGGAAGGAAAAAAAAATAAGCAACCCACCAAACAGACGGTTGGGACTTCGGAACTCCAGCTACAAAGTTAACTCTATGCAGCAAAGCTGATTGTGACAGTTAGAATTCTTCCACAAACATCTGTGTGCCTTAGAGTCAATATTCTCTGCCTAAGTAGCCACTGATTGTCAATTCAGCAGTGAAAACTAAAGCTGCAGAGCTTTATCCAGTAGAAGAGATCTGCTGAGAAAAAAAAAAAAAATTCCAGAAATTTGACAATTTGGTCAAAAGAAACACTAACCTGCATCCAACCTTTCCACTCCTCAGTCTGATGTCTATTCAGATAAAGAATAGATTTCCCAGAAATTGGTGACTTCTCATTATGCATCGTGAAAGAAGTCATTGCTGAAACAATGATGAGAAGGAAGTATAAAAATAAGAAAAGGTCCCGATTGTAACTCTGCACAGACAGGCAAGGGTACGAAGAGCATTATTAGAAAAAATTGAAGTCCACTGCATAGATTGAAAAACATTCTTTTAGCAATCTATACACATATAGCGTGCACTTATTACCTCATTAGCAAGAGAAATCTTCTAAAGTTAGTATAAAAAAAAGTTACATTGAAGAAAATCTTGCATAGTTCTTTAACAAGTTCTTGGATTCCATAGAAATTGAAAAAGGTATGCAAAGCACATCTACAAAACAGGTGAACCAATACAAAATTGGATGAATGGCCCTTCCATAATGGTAATTTCTTACTTGGGGATGAAGATGTCTATGCTAATTTGCTGAGAAAATCCAAATTGAATATTAATGAACTCGATGCACTAATCAAATTCGATTAGAAGCTCCTTCTGATTGGGAATTGCTTTGCTACACTATAAACATTAAAAGAACAAAGCCATGGAACCGTCGAGTTTTTTTCCCCCCCAAAAAAAGGTGCATACTAGTCTCTTCCTACTCAAATAATTTATTAACCCATTATATGAAGGTTGTTGCATTAATTCTCTGCATCAGTTCCCCTCCCCTCTGTAATACAATGTCTTTTGAGTTTCGATCCAACATTCTACATCTACCCAACCTAAGACTGGACACACTTCCATGAAAATCCATCTATCAAAGCAAGCATTTATGATGAAGTTTATCGTGCAGTATGAATGTTAAGCAATCTTAAAATATAGAGGAAAGTTGGTAAATTTGACCTTCTTTGATGAGCCAAAAAAATCAGTACGGTCGCATAAGAAAAAGTATGTGAGAAGTATGCCAAATTCCACTCTGCACATAGAAACAGCAGTTTGAAGAGACAGAGAGCAATTAGCCAAAATAAATAAATAAAAGAGAAAAAAGCAGGTATTGCAGAAGAATGAATCATTAGTTTCTTACATAGCTCTAAGAGTCAATCGATTTTCAACCAAGAAAGACTCGTCCATCACCAGAAATCTGTTGCAAACATAGAAAGTTAAGTGTTGACTCACGTGTGGTAAATGGCTGAAATTGGACAGAAAAGAGAAATCACCACTCCCAGTCTTCACTAACCTGAAAATAGGAGATGTGGCAGATGAATTTCTAGATCTGGGTGAAGCTGACTGGAGACCTCCACCCTCCAACAATACTGCTCTGTCGTCTTCTTTGACCACATCATTCCCCATTTCAACCAAATTGACATCAGAGCGTCTACTGTCAGAAGAACAAATTAGCATGAGAGAAACGAAGCATAAACATATAAATTAAAATGAATTAATGTGGTTTGGCTTTTTGTTGACCAATAACACTGTATCATAAAGTGATTTGCGGCAGTAACCAGTTGGTGAGAGGAAAACTGTAATTCCTATTCACTAACTTACATAGAAAGTCATGCCACATGGCTTTGTGCTTCAGGCAAATTTCCACACTTTATGCGCAAAACGTACAAAAATTTGACCAACACAATGGTAACAAAGTGGATGTTAGTATTAGTTGTACACGCCTCTTGTCATCATAAAAGAAAGCATGCTACATTAATAGGAGCCATGCAACATAAAAACTCTAAAGATAATTGTGTCAAGAACTACATGTCACCAGGACAGCAAGCAAATCAAATCAGACAATTTTTCTAGGTGAAACCAAACCAGTTATTTGAAACCTTTCACCAAATCAAGTTGTGACAAAAGTCTTCTACATTATCAGTAAGGGGAATAATCCAACTTACGCTTTGGATGAGACCAAATTTCTCTTGTACTCCAGAAATTCCGAGTAAATCCATGCCATGATTGTTGGAATGATTCCAATTAGAAAGGAAACCTGATAAATAATTAAATGCACTAGTAAGCATAACTTCACAACAGAAACACTTTTAAAATGCCATGCCAGAACCAAAATAAAACTGAAGCTAAATTCAGCGTCGTGCTTTGTATGTCAAAATTATGGTGATACTCTATCGAGCAATTAACAATATAAACATCATTCTCCTGAAAGAATGATATAAATACAGTGCTGATCTTGCAGAATCTGGTAATCTGCATCTTAGTTGGGTCTAAACTGGAAGAAGAAAGATGATCTTTAGAGTTTATGCATATATGTGGCCTCCAAGTAAGAAAAAGTGTGGATGTTAACACAGTGTAATAGAGAACAGATTGAGCGTAGGTCCTCTGTCACAGGACAGCCCAGTAATTTGATAAATGTGCAATTTGGGGGCAATATTTTTCATTTATTATTTGTCATATAGCATAAACATTTTAAAGAAGGGCATCTTGGAAGGTGTCGCCGGAGCTTTTATTGGTGCAGTATTAAAGTATGTCAAAGGCAATGTGCTTTCAGTCATGTTTTTATCTTAGAAGTAATTTACACATGTGAGGACCTTTGGGAAGGTGTCACTAGAAAGCTCTCAATTGTTCTAGTACAAGAGTATGTTAAAGGCAACGTGCTTTTGGATGTGGCTTTACATCTTGGCCATGCCATGGATACTTCAAAGCGCGAAATTGCAAAGTTTTGCTTTCATCATATTGCAGAAGGAAGAATGAGCAATGGACAAAAATAGGCAATTATTCTCAATCTCGCATTGCTACAATTTTGACATTTTCTGCATTCATTCCACTCACAGCCTACTTGAAAAGAAACCGTAAGCCTATCCACCAGCCTCTACCCCACATACTCATTCAGCTTTTATTAACCTCAAGAAAAGTTATGATCACGTATCGGGGCATATCCTTGTAGGATTGAAACCTTTCCACAAAATGAAAGAATAACCAAGGGAAGTAAGCAATGATTATCTGGATCTTGGTTTTCTAACTCATGCCAAATGTTGAATTTTCTCAAGAAAACTTCATATCGTGATGTTAATTCACTGTACATCTTATCATCTCTTTATAAGAAGATCTGTGAGTTTCCAGTGGGCTCAAATCCAGACAAATATATGGAGGAATCGGATGTGGAACTGAGCAAAGTTGTTGAGCCATACTGATCAGTCTTATCTTCTGAGATTAGCTCTGAAGATCATAATCTCACAGAAGCTTCTATTCAGAATTCTGATTTGCATTTGCCGGCTTTGGCTAAACCCTTGTGGAAGCAGGTTTTGCTTTGTTCTTATGCCTACTTCTCTCGTTGAAAAAGGTATTGGAAAATGGAACTAATCTCTAATTGGTCAAATGAAAAGGAAAATCGTTTTCTCTCTGCAAGCAGACTTAAAGGAGTCTGCCGGTAAAGCTAGTGTTTTGGCTCTTGACATTTCAGGAATTGCATTTGCTAGAATGTGTCAGAACTTTTTGTTCTTATCAGGCTTGTCTTGAATGTTTTTCTCTACTTTGTTCGGAGAACATTCAATGATGCATTCCATGGAAAGAGCTTTGATTTGGCTGCAGATATTTTGCAGAACAATTGTGAAGATGTTGAGCTCTGGAGTAAGAATACAGAGTTGAAATAAATGGCCGTATAGCGAGGAAAGCACAGACTCACTAGAATAGCGCTTGCCACGATTTCTGGATTTAACCGTAAAGTTTCGACCTTTTAATGATTTTTTGGTGACATGGTTAGCAAAACCGACCGTAGCAGGGATTGACTCCCCTATATCTTTTACTTACTAAACAAAAAAAAAAAAAACGCACTTTTAACAAAACAAACCGCCGGTGCACCACGCCGACACAATTTGCATAAAGACATTGCTCACATCTCCGGAATCAAACTCAAATCTCGACTTCCCGACAGCATACGCTCAACTATCCAGCAAAATTCACCAACGCAACGCGAGATCTACCACCGTAACGGCTCAAAACCGCGAAAAACAAAAAAGCTAGTTCCCACAGCGACGCACCTGGCCAGGAGTAACAGGACCGTGGATCGCCATTGCTAGGGACTCCCAACTACCGAGCTGGCCGATTGGGACGTGATGGAGCCGGTCAAGCAACGAGCATTCCACGGCGGGGGGCGCGAATTCGCTGGAGGCGGAGCCGGATCCGCCGGCGGCGAGCACGGCTTCCTGCGCGGCCGGGCGGAGCGGCCGGGGGAGAGAGGAATCCCGGCCGGGACCGAGCGGCGGGAGCGAGGAGGAGATCACGGCGAGGAAAGCGTCGCGGGCGGAGCTACGGAGAGGATGAGAGAAAGCAGTAATGGTGGTGGCTTAGTTGGAGCCTGGAGGGTAGCGGTGGCAGTGAAAAGCCGCAAAGAGAGAGAGAGAGAGAGGGAACAGGGTTTCACGCGTCACCTGACGCAGCGTGCCGCGTCTTATCTGCAACCGACTAATTTACTGGGAAATTGCAACTCGCCCCCCCAAGTGGGCTGGTTTTCGCAGATCGGCCCCGAACTTGAGTTTTTGTCTCAAACGGCGCCTCTACAGTTGATTCACGTCGCAGTAAATCAATCCTTGAACTAGTGACACGTCCTCTTCTTACTTTGATCTGGATCTTTAAGGCGCTTTGGTAACATTTCTATTTAAAAATTATTTTAAAAAAATATAGATAAAAAAAATGTTTCTGTTTTGAGAAATAATTTTTTAATAAAAAAATATGTTTGATAAACTTATTAGGAATAAAAAATTGAATAAAAATACGTTTGATAAATTTGTATAATTTTTTTAATTTCTTTTATTTTTTTATTTTATTTTTTTTATATTTTCTTTCTTATTTTTCTTATTTATTTATTTATTCTTATTTTTTTTTTTCTTTATCCTTCTTTTGGTCGGTTGCTCTTCCTCCCCGGCGTCTCCTCACACAACCGTGCCAGCGCGCCCGCGTCGGTAGCCAAGCCGACGGTGACCCAAAGCCACACCGTCGTCTCCCTCCACCGCATTAGCGATCGCGCTCGACGCCTCCTCGCTGCCACCGTACCAGTCGTTCGTCGGAGCAGCCACCGCATCCCCTGCACACCGCGACGCTGGACCTACGCCCAACGGCGTCGCTGACCTCTGCATCCCCAAATTTGTTGCCTGCCGCTCCATGTTCTCCCCTCACGACACCAGACTTGCACCCGAAGCCTCCGCGGATGACCCAGCGATGTCGGAGTCCCAAAGACCGCCCCTCCGCCTCACGCCCGATCAACGCATCTGCAGGTGTCGAGCCTCCGTTCGCCACCGCTGAATCAGATCTCACTACGCCGTGACCCACGACTTCAAGATCTGCTCGATCGTTGACCCCGCGCCGGCCCATGAATCGACCGGCCGTCCTCGTTGCTCTGCTCCTCGACGTCCGCCACTCGAGACCCCACGGTCGAGCCTCGCACCGCAACCGCCACCGCCACCCAGCGACCCGCGACCCAGCTCCGTGACTGGTGACCCAGCCCTGACTCCGCCGCTGCCTTGAGTTGGAGCTTGCCGCCGTTCACTTGCAGCGCTCCCCCCGCCACTGGGCGAGCTCGGCCTCGTCGGATTTGGGCAAGATCGAGCTCGCCCAGCCCAGCGCGAGGTTGGCCTCGCGAGAAACAAGAAACAACTTTGTTCCAAAAAGAAGAAGAAAAGATGAAGGAAAAATAGAGAAGTATTTCTAAATTTTGTTCAAAAACAAGAAATAATTTTTTTTTTTTTCTCGTTTCTATTTCAAACGTGTTTTTGATAACAAAAAAATAGTTTTTGAATAAAAACGCAAATAAACGCTTTTTTGTTCCCAAGAATAAAAAAAAAAAGTTATTTAAAAACAAAAAAAAAGAAACAATAACAAACGCGTTTGCCCTGATTCATTCCCACCTTTTGCTGCTCTTGCTTCTTTTTCATCTCCATCATGTCAGCAATGAAAATACTCAACTTTTAGCTCTCATTCCAAGATAAAATATTAAGTAGTCGGCACATTCCATGTTAATTAAATCTCTATTCAATGGAAAAAGTCACATGTCACTCTATGTCAGCGAGTGATTTCCATCGGCCTTTCCGCACAAAATATATGATTTTCCTCTTTCTTATTTATTATTGCATTGCAGCATTTCCAGCTCGAGAATTAGAGATTATCCATTCGAACCTTATTGATCATGTGCAAACTATTTTTAAGTTTGGACCTCTTATAAAGGCCAAAAGTTATGGGCTTAACCGTTTTAGAATTTGTCTGCCCCTGGAACAAAGATGGAGCAAGCGTTGAGACAGAGAGCGATCAACAAAAACTTGTAAATTCACGAGAGAGGGAGGCCTTTGCTTCGCTGGAGTAGGGGCGGGCTTTGATGTGCTTTGTTGATGACGATGAGGGAATGGCTACCTGGCGAACTCCGAAGCAACGACGCGCACGGAGGAGCAAAATTTGAGAGCCTTTGTTAGAAAAAGAAAGCGTTCGTACTTTCTGGTGAGGGAAGAGGGCCGAGTTTGCGTTTCCTCTTTTTCTTCTCATAAGAAGAAAAGAACGAAGAATTTCCCGTAATAAATGTGTGGAGCAGAGAGAGCTAGTGAGAGAGAAAAAGATTATTTTTTATGCAAAATTTTCTCTTTCCAACAAGCCAGCCCCATACCTCCACGTGGCTCCATGTTGCGCTTCATAATCGGTCCGAGACCATAACAGTCCGGGACCCCTAGTAAATTCTCCCCTTGGAAAGTTAAAAAGGCTCAAATTTATTGTAGCATCGAGGAAGCTATCGCCACCGACCAATTGGGCCTGTGCAATACTTTATTAACTTTTCATGGAAAAGTTTCGTTGTTTGTTCTTACAGCTCTTAAGTCTTAGGTTTAATCCACGTGGGACAAGTCCCTAAATAACTTGTTCAGGGTGGGTTTTTACTTATGAATTACATAATTAAGGTTTTCCTCAATAATGGAGAAAAATGAGTTTCATTATGTGAAGCAAAAATAAAGATAAGTATATTAAAAATTTTGAAATTTATCGTAAAAATGCAGTTAAATTTTAAATTTTTCAAAAAATTATAATTAAATTCGAAAATTCGTCAAATTGATTCAATCGCCGTTAACACTATCAATGTGTCTCATAGAAAATCTTGATGTGACATGTTTTAAATTAAATTCTCTGGCTAAATAGTGTTTTTTTTATTAATTTTCTTTTCCAAATCATTTTTAATTAACATCTCTCTCCTCCGGTAGAGCTCCCCCTTGAACACCATGGCCGCTTCAACCTCTTCAGGCAAGCTCAATGATTTCTCCATAGAGCCGCCGGGATATCTACCGCGACGTCGAGCTCGACGGCCATGGAAGGAGGGTCGTCGCCTCCATTCCGAGTCGCGCTAGATTCATTGTCGCATTGCGCGCGCGCTTCTCTCTCTCTATCGTAACGGTAAAGCGGCCGGATCGATCGGGCCTCGAATTCCTTCCTGATCCTGCAGCAGAAAAGTCAGCTGACAAGACGTCGCACTATGATGGTTCTTGACTCTTTCCCTCCCTCTCCCCACACTTTCTCCACTCTGCACGAAGCCCGAGCCGGTCTCGGTCCTCGTTTCCCTGTTTTGTTTTTTTATCGAGAAAAAGTAGCTTTTTCCCACCCATTTCCCATACTTCTCCTCTGCCTTCTCCATTTTCTCTGCTGCTCACTTTCTTGGAGCTTCTTGCCGAGGCCAAACCCATTGCCGAGGACCTTAGAGAGAGAGAGAGAGAGAGAGTAGAGTAGAGTAGAGGAAGTAGTGAGTAATGTCTCTGAGTCCATCCAGTGGGACACGCAAGAACGGGTATAAGAAAGGCTTGAGCGGAGAGGATGCGAGGATAAAGAGAGAGGAGGAACTGGTGCAAATCAGGAAGGACAAGAGGTCAGAAGGTCTCAAGAAGCGACGTAATGTGTCAATCCACAGGGCAAACCTTCGTTATCTTCAACCCAAGGTCTTCTTTTACATTTCACCTTCCATTTCTCTTTTTTTTGCTCTTGCGTTTTAGTTCGTCCTTCCGTTGACCAGCGTGTTCGGCCAGTCCTTGCAATCTACCTTAGAGCTTAGAGGGTTTGGTTCCATGAAAAGAGTCCTCGCTTTTCACAGTACATTAATAACCTTGAGAACGGTCCACCAATTATGTGTGCTGGTGCCGTCTTCTGCAATAAATGGAAAAGAGTCTTCAAGTTAATTAAAAGAGTCGGGAAAAGAAGAAAAAGTTTGAGAACAAAGTTGGGTTTAACTGATTTCATTATCCTGCTGCCGACCACACACGACATGATAGATTCAGTGGGATTCTCGATCCACAGACATCCTCAAATGCAAGCGACAGCAACCGCCTCACCTATTCCAACCCCATCGTTTGGAACCTATTGAAATTGACGGGGCAACTGCTATACTCCTATATCACCTCAGTCAACCTTCAAAAATCAAAATGTAGTTCTATTTCGATGACTAAGATGGAACGGGGCTTTTGCATTCATAGGCCATCACTGCAGAACTTAGTACTACCGTTGAAAACAAGTCACCCGTGGATATGCTAATGTCGGGTCAATAGTTTCTGACCAGTTTTCATGACAGTTGGAACATCTTCCGTTGATGGTTCAAGCAGTGTTATCGGATGATTCTTCCCGGTATTTAGCAGCAACCACGCTGATCAGGAAGTTATTATCAACTGGTAATTTTGAAGCCCTCTGTCCCTCCTTCTTTAATTGTTTTCCTTTAGCTTGATGGCCATTGGAATGTTTGCATGATAAATGTCGAAATCATATATATGTGAAGGTGAGAGCCCTCCGATCGACGAAGTTGTCAGAGCAGGAGTCGTCCATCGACTCGTGGAGTTCCTTGATGCGGATGCTTTTCCTCTACTGCAAGTATGGTCCTTTTAGTTTCTATCATTGTTCTTTCACTGAGATCTTAGTCTTTGCAGGCAAAAGGAAATCACTTGCCATCATGTCATAATCTTTCTTCATCTTCAGACCGAGGCTGCATGGGCGTTGGTCAATATAGCTTCTGGGACACCAGTTCACACACGACTCATCATCGAACTCGGATCTATCCCTAAATTTGTACAACTTCTTCGCTCTTTGGTTGCTGATGTTCAAGAACAGGTTGGATTTTTTTATTTTTCTTGTGACAATTTTTTGAGTTGATTTCTTAAAACAAATTGCTAAATATGATGGATGAGATGATCTAACCTAGATTCCCATGAATCAAGCAGGCTGTCTGGGCACTGGCAAATATTGCCGGTGACTCTCCAAATTGCAGGGATCATGTATTAAGTGGAGGCGCTTTAGTCCCACTATTGGCTCGATTGGATGGACGACCAGAATTGACCCTGATGAGAAGCATTGCTTGGACTTTATCCAACTTATACAGATGGAAGCCTCTCCCTCCATTTGAACAGGAAAGGAATCGTTGTTAATTTCTGTAGTCATCAAAATGAGCTCTGAAACATCAATGGCAAATCTTGTTTTTCGTAAAACTGAGTTGTGGACCATAAGATTCACTAAGGAGATCTAGAATAGCTGATTAAGGAAGCTTAGCTCCTCAAAACTGCACATTTTGGAATTCACAAATATAAACTAAATGTAATAAGTTTAATGAAACTTTATGAGAATCAATTGTCGTTTAAAGGTAAAACAGGAAGTTGTCAAAATGCAATCCTTTCGTTACCCATAAGTACTCTCTCGCACACACATACATGCACACGCACAAACACAAAGTAGATTCGAGTGGTGTCTCCCCTGGCTGGGAAGTGTAATGATGTTGATCCTGTTATGACTTTCGATTTTTCAAGAAATGATTGGAGAAGTTATACTGTTCTAATAGACTATATGAAGATTGAGGGAAGGAAGAGAAATGTTGCTTCTCGGTTCATGGATCACAAGGTAAATTATCAAAATGGGACTTTTATACCTAATGTATTAGTATGTCTATTATGGGGTTTTAAGTCCCAATTGAGTGGTTTAGCTGATTTAATTGTTGAAATTCAAGTTAGAATCACATGCGATTTAAATCTTAGTCAGCACATTTTTAAGTTGTTAGAATGAGCCAAACCACAAAGGTTGGTGAGGCTCTTCAGGGAATTGCACCATACGATTGAGTCCCTGTGCTTCAATTGTAAACTGAACCAAGTTGTGAAACAATCATGACTGAGATGAAGGATTCTGCTCCAACACACCTTCGAGTTGAATCATCTTAATACTTCTGAGTTGAATGTGAACTTGAGTCATATAATTTAATGATTAAAATTTCCAATCCTGTCTTTCAGAATTCTAAAATAGTTTATTAGTATTTTTGGAGGATTATGATTTCTCTTTGCTGCCTTCAGGTTAAGCCAGCCTTGCCTGCCCTCAGGCGCCTCATTAATTCAGAAGACGAAGCAGTATTGATTGACACGTGCTGGGCTGTGTCTTTTATTTGTGATGGCTCAAATCATAATATCCAGTCTGTGCTGGACGCGGGATTTTGTCCACGACTTGTAGAACTTCTCATGTAAGATGATATATATGGGCCTTCTTGCATGGTGAAAGAATGTTAGGTTTGCTGCATATATTTCTAGTCTGGGCATGCAAATACAGAAGACCAATTTGTGAACGGAGCATAGTAAAACAGTTGAACCATTTGTGCTCTTAGTTTAAGCATACTTCACTGGCTGAAAAGTTAATTGGTTTTACTTAAGCTTCAAAAGTACTGATTGGATCTTGGTATAGACAAAGCGACGCTAGGGTGGATATTTCACTGATTGTGCTGTCAAACTTTGTTTTAAGGATGCCATTTTATTTTTTGGCATCGATTCAGTTTCTTTTCTTATGCGGTTCCTTTTGCAGGCATCCATCACCTAATGTGCAGGTACCAACTCTTAAGACTGTGGGGAACATTGTGTCGGGCAATGAGGATCAGACTCAGGTCTTTCTGTCCCCCTTATAAGACTGAAAATAATAAACATGGTTCAGTCTTTTGAAAGCATTAGGTCTTTTAGATTCCGAGCAGCAAAATGTGCATCTCCCATTGTCTCTGAACTTGAAGTAACTGCATTCATGTAACTGATGTTTTTGACTTGTTTATTTTGTCTTGGGATTCGTAGATACTTTCCAAGATTAAACCGAGCTTCTTTTATCCTTAGCTGAAGGCTTGATTTTCGGTTGCAGTTCGTAATTGACAAGCAAGGACTGCCTCCTCTATATCAAATTCTGACAGAAAATTGGGATAGGAGTGTCAAGGAAGAAGCTTGTTGGGTAATTGCAAATATTACAGCGGGTAACAGAAATCAAATTCAGGTAAAACCTCTATTCGATGATAGCACAGTATATTGTATTGAGCATTGAATATGAAAGAAGTCTCTATTGAGACCTTATCATAGTTGCTTTTGCTTATTTGTGCTGTTGTAAAATGCTGCTCCATCATTATCCTGAATTCCCAGGTGAATCTTTCTATAGTTGATGGTACCTTGTCTCTTCTTTTTGGACAGAGCAGCCTCTCCTTCAACACAGTAATTGTTTTCACTTTTGATTTTCTTGATAAGGAACTTCTGATGTATTTCCAAAGTACACTTCAAGATTGAAAACCAGAATTATGTCCACTCTTTCTCCTTTTGTATTTTTTTTTTTTTTAATTTTTTAGAAGGATCTTTTGCTTATCTGATAGATCTATAACATTACCAGACAAGTCAGGATCTAAATCCCTAATGATCCTGTATGAATTTTGCTATCAGACGTAGCATTTTATTTATGAAATTGACCCTCTTAAGAGATGTTTCCATAGGTCACTGTGCTTATAAAATCTTTTGAAAACGGTTTTATTGTCCTTTTCAGGCTGTAATTAAAGCAAACATTATTCCTCCTGTTGTGAGCCTTCTTCAGCATGCCGAATTCAAAATAAAGAAAGAGGCTGCATGGGCTATTTCGTGTGCTGTCTCTGGCGGGTCCCATGAACAAATTCAGTATGTCTCTATCTATATTTGCTCTGCTCCAACACAAAATGAGGAACATTGTGCTGGTTATCACCCAAAAGATGGAAATCATGCCCATGTTGCTCCCTTTGTGATTCATTTTTAATAGCTCAAGAGAATTAAACGCCCGTAGCTCATGTCCATGTATAAACTAACTGGTTAATTACTTTGAGATTGTATTCTTGTTGTCTTCTGCTTGTCATATGGTTTGACTAGGTTTGTTTCGTCCTCTTACCTACAATGATTTGATGAAGCAGGGAATGCAATTTCATTTCGTGTTCACTGCACTTGCAGAATAACGAAGAAAATGAAAGTCTCACTGGAAAGAATATAATTGGCAGTTCATTTCAATGAAAAATTGTTTATTGATAAAGTGCAGTTGTTTTTGCAGATACTTGGTGAGCCAGGGTTGTATCAAGCCACTCTGCGATTTCCTTACTTGCTCCGACCCTGAGATCATAACAGTGTGCCTAGATGGTGTGGAAAGCATTCTGGAGAGCGGTGAAGGGAACAAAGAACCAGGTTTTCACCGAGTCAATAAATATTTGCGCATGATTGATGAATGTGAGGGGTTCAACAAAATCGTGGACCTCCAGACTCACATGAACAGCGAGGTCAACGAAAAAGCCTCGGAGATGTTGGATAAATATTGGACCAAGAAGGAAAATAAAGAAGAAGAAGAAGAATTACATAGCTTTGATTCTGGAGCTGACATGAAATTAGATATTGGAAGACTCAGTCTCTCCTGATCAGTACTTCTGTTGTGAAAAGCTTTTTGTTTTTTGGCCATGAAGAGATGCACGAGATGCATCTAGTTGCAAGGTGATGCCATGCCGATCTGTTGTGCGCTGTTTATAGCTATTGCTGAGGATAAATGTGGCAGCACAATAGTATCATATGCTACTGCTAGGTTGGCATGTCTCACTTGTGTTTACTCCTTTCCTTGGTAGATTTGGTGCAACATCACGTCTAGGAGGAATACCAGAGGGAACATATAAATTGTGGGCGAGGCAAATACTCCTTGAAGCATGTAGTCTGTATAACACTATCCGTTGTAACAAGCAAACCTTTCAATGCTTTACCAGCTAGTCATGGATGGCCATCCTGATACTAACCTTCCTCCATCAAGAGAAATTAATCCTCCTAGAGCATTGTCAGATGACTAGAGCATTGAGATCTTTGACAACCTGATGACATGACGCATGGCTTCTTGCCTGCTATTTTCTTTGGTTAAGATGCTTATTGGATGTTTTTTGAGGAGGACTAGTTTCTCTTGGCCGATGATTTGTAACTATTTGGATGGCATCCATTATCTAGCATGATATATTCGATGTTACTTACGGACAGTGTTATACATGAATTACACGTGTTTGTAACGGGGAATATACTATTCATAGTTTTTTTGTCAATTGGTTCCTGTGTGTACTCATGTTGCTGTTGAAACACTTTGGTATGTGGGTTTGTAAACGTATAAATATGGGAATTTCAGTTGGAGGGAGATGTTCTCCGCAGTTCTCTCTCTTTCATGTGGAGAGGGTTGCCCTTTCGTATGCATATGCGAGATGTAAGTTAACTTGTCTTGTACCCCCCTCCCATTTGCTCTGAGAATCAATGGCGATGCTCTACTTTCGTAGTCCATCATATAGGCTATGTGCTGAAGGAATCGCTGCCAGTGCAAATCTGTAGTCACTAGACTCGATAACACGTGTTGTACTTAAAAAGGTTCATGTGATTGGGACTCCTTTATTCAAACTATCGAATGATGGAGGAGGAAAACATAAACCATTGTGAAGGTCGAAAGTCGAACCTTTGGTAAGTAAGCGTGGAGTTAGAAATGGTGTTACGTCAGTAAGGAGATTCGCAAATTGGTCAGGGATATATGCGCAAGGAAGTAACCGGGTTCAGTAACAGACAACCATCCTAAAACCCGACTTGAAGTCGACCTTACTTGGTCAATCATTGTTCGCATGTCAAATTCATCCGTAGATCATCACTTAAGAAAATGTAACTTCCACCGGTTTCCGTTTGCAAAAGCTCTTTGTAGGTTCACCTTCGTTTGAAAAGAGGAAGCTCTTCGTATGGCCCAATGCCCTTTGCTCCTTCCCGGAGAGAGCTCATTGTAATGAAAGCATGAGATTAGTAACTTAAGAACACTCATCACTTGTGATCGTCTTGAACGAATCACCTCAAAGGGATGGCACATCTGCTTGGAACACACTCAACTGAAAAAGAGAAGGAGACCCCGACCATCCAAGCTGAGCTTTTGCCAAATCACATGCATCTAATGAACTGGGAAAATGGCCAAAAAGACAAGAAAGAAAGGAAATGGGAAGATGGGTATTGAGATAGAGACATGCCGAAAGATTCAAAGATCGCATAAAAATGAGAATTAAGGGTGCGTTTGGTTGGATTTTTGAGGAAAGTCATTGGGAAAATGCAAAGAACTTTAGGTTGAAGGGACTTTTCAGGATTGCAAATTGTGTTTGGTAAATTACAATTTAAAAGTTCATTGTGAAGTATCTTTGAGC
The DNA here is from genome assembly GCA_016097545.1 of Eucalyptus victrix. Lineage (NCBI taxonomy): Eukaryota > Viridiplantae > Streptophyta > Magnoliopsida > Myrtales > Myrtaceae > Eucalyptus > Eucalyptus victrix. The sequence goes on along the minus strand of CM027836.1, from coordinate 39,323,211 downwards.
AAAATGGTGTTTGGGGAATTATACTTACAGAGGACTTTTATGATAAAAAATTATTAAAAAGTATTGGGAATATCGGATTCCCGAAAATCGGATTTGACATTAAATCGAACCCCTAAAACGAATGCGGAAGCGAAGCCTGGGAAATTCACATGTATCACCGATCCTAAAGTAAACCATGGAATCGAGTATACCTTGTTAACCACAGATTAAACATCGATGCCGAAGATTGAGAAAGAAATTCTGATCCCTTTAGATCCGATGATGTCAATTCGCTTTGAAGGGAAGACGGCGTCGCCTTTTTGCGCTTGGAGGGAAAAAGAGGGAAAGGAACGTACATTGGAATTATGCCAAATGGTACGTTCTCCCTCTCTTTCCTCCCTTATATACGTTCCCTCCAAACAGGAATTGTGCCATTTCATCCATGGGCCCTAATATTATGGGCCGGGCTTTCAGGCCCAACATAGGCGGACGGGCCAACTTAGGCCCATCGCCTAAAACCATCATCTCCCACTCGCACATGGTGGGCTGAATAGAATTCTCTTTACCTTTCTTCAACATTCATACCAGTGAATAATCCGTGCGACCAAAATATTTTGAAAGCTCGTTACTATACATCTATTAGGAATATATAGCAGCTCATAGTGGACATCACATTTTTAGTAGATTTAGTATGCAATTCCCTAGATCGAACGATCACATTTATATCTCTCTTGATCTCTTTTAAATAATGATATATATATATATATATATATATTGTATTTATAATTATGATTATCACAATTATGATTATCCCAAAGAGTCATAATTGGTTAACCAATGAATACAAAACTATAATGTGATTCTCCAAAATCGATCTTCCTCTTTCCTTCAAACTCTCAATTCCAGTTCAGCTTGCTTTTCTAGAAATGTCCCATTAGATCGAATCAAACTCATGACCATTGGTAACATCCTAAGATAACAAACACTAAATAGAAATCTTGAGAATAAGTAAGAGTCATGAGGGCACTAAAAATTGAGGAACTCTTTTCCTCAAGAGTCTCACACGACATAAAAGTTGAGATCAAACTTTTGCCACTCTTATTAGTCGTCTCATGCATACGTAGTATGAAATACGTATTACGGTATTAACTCATTTCCCATGGAGCGTATGTCTACACCTTCAATACCGTACATATGATAGTTCAGACATACCCAATGTCTAACTTGAGTTCACGCATCTACTCATTCACAAAATTCATCAGAACTCACATATGGCATCATAGACAGATAAAGTAAAATATGTGAGTTATTTTACTTTCGAACATAGTAAGTATTATGTCCTCATCTTAACACCCAGTTAAGGCGACATACGTATTTTAAGCTTGAGCTCTCGATTATCATATAGATAATAAGCTTAAAAACAGTCTCATCTCTATTTATCACACAGTAAATAAAGGCGATTACCCGTGTGAGTGGGCTAATCTTATATCTGTCCAACATACTTTCTCAACTTAAAGTAATGCATTGAGTATTAAAATGCATAAAGATCAAACAAAGATTCATAGGCATTACTGATGAAAAAACACAAATTCATCAAATGTGAACACTTAAGGGAATTACAATATTTAGTACATCAGCCTCTACGCAATTCTAGAAATTTTATATGGCCGCAAAACACATCTCTAGTTATTAACTTTGTCATAGGATCTGCTATCTTTCTATGCGTAGTATGTACTTTAAGTTCACATCTTTTCGTGCAACCATATCCTTGACAAAATTATACTTGGTATCTATAGGTTTGGTCTTGCCATGATATTTTGGATCTTTGGTGTATGCTTTTGCTACTTAGTTATCACAGTTAACCAACAATTAATCTGCAGCACTTCCAATAACACCTAAATGATCCAATAATCTCTTAAGCCAAACATCTTCTTATATTACTGCTGATAATGCCACGAACTCAGTTTCCATCGTGGACAAAGCTATATACTTTTGTTTCTTACTGCTCTAACATATGGTGCCATTATTCGGTAAAAAAACAAACCTAGAGGTAGATTTTCTTTCATCTAAATCTTCTCCCAATCAGCATCAGAATAGCCTTAGAGTCGCAGATCCTTTCCTTAATAACTCAGTGTATAATCAGTAGTCCTCTTTAGATACCTCAGTATTCTCTTAACGGCCTTCCAATGTGCTTGACCTGGATTGGGTTGATAACTACTCACCATTCCAACTGCAAAACATATGTCAAGTCTTGTACACATCATAGCGTACATAAAGCTTCTAACAGCACTAGCATAAGGAACATGTTTCATTTGTTCATTCTCTTGTGGAGTCCTTGGACATAGTCTATGGCTCAATCCTTCACCTTTTGCAATAGGAGTGTCTATGGGTTTACAACATTGAAATCTTAACTCCAAGAATGTATGCAACATCACCCATGTCTTTCATCTCAAAGTTGGAAGACAACCAACTCTTGACAATATTAACAAACTCCATATTACTTCCGACAATTAGTATATCATCAACATATAATGATATGATCACAAATTGATCCTTGGATCTTTTGATGTATACACAATGATCCTCGTCAATCATTGTAAAGTCATATGCCATTATGGCATTATGAAAACGTATATACCATTATATTGATGACTGCTTAAGGCTGTATATCGATCTCAAAAGTCAACATATCTTTTCTTCTTGGCCTTTCACTATGAAACCAGCAGATTGTTCCATATATTTTTTCATCTAATTCTCCATTGAGGAAAGCAGTCTTTACATCCATTTGATGTAACTCAAGATCCATACTTGCCATTATTGCCAGAATAATGCGAATCGAGGTAAATCTCACTATAGGAGAAAATGTATCTTCATAATCAATTCCTTCCTGTTGATTATACCCTTTCGCCACAAGGCAAGCCTCATGCCTTTCATCGAGCCATCAGCCTTTCGTTTTATTTTGAGAACTCACTTGTTCCTAATAGCTTTGTGTCCTTTTGGAAGATCAACCAGTTCCCAAATTTGGTTTGACTTCATTGACTCCATCTCCTCTTTCATTGCATGAATCCATTTTTCCTTATTATGGCAATTTAGAGCCTCATTAAAATTTCTTGGCTTATCCTCATCTAGTGGAGCAACCATAAAAGTTTCCCCTTCCGTCAAAACGTCGACGGGGAATACTTTAGCGACTTGTTTGCCATATGGGAGATTGTACACTTAACACATCATTCCCATTATGCTCCCACTAGGATTAGATAATAATGACGTTGTCTCATCATGTGGTTGTAATTGAAAATGAGTTGAATTCAATTCATCACTTCTTATATTACTCCAACTTGGACGAACTCCACTAATATCATTATATTGATCCAAGATTATAAATAGGGAGTAATCTTTCCCTATTTCACCATTCTTAGGAAATTCATCCTCTAAGAATGTGACATCCCATGATTCAAATTTAGTTATACTCCCACTTTGTCACGCCCCGAATCCCGAGACACGTGAACAACCCGCCATGGTCATGTAAATGCGACATTTTCAGGTAATGTCGCCGACCCCAATTTCTTTTATTTAAATTATCATGCGCATACGGAACATGCCAAGAAATCCCCTGACAAAACATACAGGATAGGACAGCAGGAAAAATAAATTAAAAAATAAACACACTTTCATACATCATCATCAATCTAGGGTTTACATACACCAACAGGATCCAGAGACTATATGCACCAAAAATGAGTCAGAGTTTATGTGCAATCAAAAAGGGTCAAGAGCACTCTCTATCGTCTGGTCCATCTCCGTCGGCATGCCATTCATCTTCGGGGTATCGCCATCTACGGTCCTGTAATATTTTTCCCTAAACCGAGATGAGACTTTGTCTAAGCAAGTTCACCCCTCCTAAACCCCTATTAGAAAGCAAATACACCCTAAAATGGTCTAGTCACACAGCACAGAAGACTTACCTCGCCTTCTTACCTTCCTGCAGGTTAGTATAATTCATATCACTCAAGCACCGGTAATGATAAAAATGTAAGTCATCAGAACACACTCAATTTCACTTAATTTCACAATCACAGCAAGCGTTCCATGTCATCATTATCCATTGCCACACAAGGGCACAACCTACACGCAGGTCGGCTATCTACTAGCATTACGACATTTCTAGAAGAGTAAAGGTCCAGTCGGTCTCGCCACTACTGCGACCAAGTCACGTCATTCTATCGACGGCATTTCTAGAAGAATAAAGGTCCAGTTGATCTCGCCACTACTGCAACCAAGCCACGTCATTCTATCGACGGCATTTCTAGAAGAATAAAGGTCCAGTCGGTCTCGCCACTACTGCGACCAAGCCACGTCATTCTATCGACGGCATTTCTAGAAGAATAAAGGTCCAGTCGGTCTCGCCACTACTGCGACCAAGCCTTTCAACCAGCACACGACAATTCAAAATCGACCCCTGTACACTTTACATGTCACTCACATACTCCAATTTCAATATTAACCATTCCAAATTCGATTTCGGTGTCAAACCCGACACGTGGGTATCAAATTCAAATTCTAAACAACATTCAATTTGCAATATTTACTCATCAAATTCAAATTCTAAACACACAACAACGATCGGCACGAAATTCTAAGCAAATAGGATCAAAAATAAATTTTCGAGTTTATTTATTTATTTATTTATTTATTTTTGGATTATAATATAATATTATATTTTCCAGAATTTTCGAAGCAATTAAATAATTCAAAACTAAAATCCTATTATGTCCCATCAAGGTTTAACATTAAATAACCCTTTTAACCTTAATTAAACACACTTTAATATAAACCAATCTCTTAATCAAACTTATAATTAAATATACTAATCTATCCACCTAAACTTACTTAATTTAAACTAAACACACTTAGGGCATCATTAACACTCTAATCAAGGTTTAGTGAGGTAAACTCACTTGATTAACTCGTCGCTTAGACCAAAACGACGAGAGCGACGCCGGGATCAACTTTTCCAAAGGCGAGCCTAGCTTCCGGGGCCGGGAAGATGGCCAAAACAGGCCTTGAGTGGGCTTTGAGACCACAAAAAACCAGCTGCTAGTCGCGGCGGAGGAGGGCCAAAACGGCGGCCGGTTGGCCCAAAACCGGCGGGGAAGGGTGACGGTAGCTCGGGCGGTGCAGGTGGCGACTCCGACGAACCTCCGGCGGCGGCTGGTGACGACGAGCAGCTTGGGACGATGGTTGAGGCGGTTAGTGAGGCGAGGGAGAACGGGGCGAAGCTGCACTGAGGGAGAAGCGGTCACGGGCCGGCCGGCGTGGGACGACGTGGCGGGGCGGGGACGGCGGCTCGTCACCGCACGACGGCGACGCACGGCGGGGAAGCGGTCACGACTGTTGGCAACGAGCGGTTTTTCCCTTCGCTGGTTTTCTCTCTCCCCCTTCTCTCTCTCTCTCCTTCCCAAGGTTGAAGATGATGTTGATTGGTCATCTTTTCAAGAGCCAATCCCCACCGTCCACTTGTCAAGATCTCCACCCTTGGCCTCAACCACCATGACATCATCCCATGTCATCTCCCACTAATTCAAATCCTCCACAACATTTTCCAATGGGTGGATTTTATTTTTTTCAGCCGGGGCATGACACTTTGTACATTAATTTCTTTAATTCCATTTAATTCTCTCCCAATTGAGTCCAATTAAAATCCACAAAATTATCCCATGATCCTAATAAGACGTGTGACATAACCGAGCTTCCAACTTCTAAATTCAATCCCAATTTTTACGGTTGAATTCAATCTGGTGCGATTTCGGCGTGCCTAATCCACTAAGTAGCTTTTGGGGAAATTTTCTTGCATCCAACCCGAGGGTGATTAGTCCCAAGTCTGACGCGGTAAAATTCCTTAATTACTTCGCTCAATAGACTAGTTCCCTCGTGAGTGGCCAACTCTGAGGGACGAACTATATGCACAGATGAATTGCCCGACTCAATTGACTGAAAAATAAAATTGAGAAAAATCGGGATGTCACACACTTTCTTGTTCACCTATGAACACATACCCTTTCGAGTGTTCGGAATATCTCATGAAAATACTCTTATTTCCTTTGGGACCCTATTTTCCAAACTTGTGAGAGGATTCATGAGTATAGGCAGCACAACCCCATAACTTAAGAAAACTTAAATATGGTTTTCTACCTATCCATAACTCATATGGAGGGGAAATAACTGATTTGAAAGCCACCTGGTTAAGTATATAAGCAGTAGTTAACAACACATCATTCCTAAAAGTGATAAGTAAGTTAGCATGCGCCATCATGGACCTAACCATTTCCAATAGGGTTCTGTTTCTTCTCTTCGCAACACCATTTTGTTGAGGAGTATATAGAATAGACAACTGTCTTTCTATTCCTTTTTCATCACATAATATAGTGAACTCATTAGATAAATATTCTCGACCTCGATTGGATCTTAATGCTTTTATTTTCTTGTCTAATTGATTTTTACTAGGTTCATAAACCTTTTGAAACAACTTAATGCTTCAGATTTATGAGAAATCAAATAAACATATCGAATCGAGTATAAACATCTATAAAAATGATGAAATAAACAGCCTCATGCCTTCCTCTCACATTCATTGGACCACAGACGTCAGAATGGATTAAATGCAGAAGAAATTCAGCTCTTTTACCTTTTCCAAATAATTTCCTTGTCATTTTCCCTACTAGACAATGCTCACATCTGGGCAAATCGACCTTTTCAATGTTACCCAACAAGCCCTCTTTGGCTAATCAATTCATACGTTGTTGGCCAATATGACCAAGTCTAGCATGCCACATAATCACATCATTATCATATTAAGTTGAAGACGTGAAACAAGAGAATAACAAATATTGACATCACCACAGTCAACATTTAGTACAATAAAACCATCCAGAAAGTAACCACAATCATAGTAGTTTGTATCCAAATACAAATCTATACCTCTATTATGGAAGTTCACACTAAAACCAAGCTTAACCAACACCAAGAAAGATATTAAATTTCGACGAATCTCTGGGGAATATATGGTACATCATGTAGGAACAAGGTGTGTCCACCACGCATGTACAATTGGCAGGTGCCAATCCCTTTAACTTCAGCTCTAGAGTTATTTCATACATAGATCCACTTAGTTCCAGTTGGTACTCATCGAAATTCCACGAAGGATTCTCTATTCTTCACTACATGGTCTGTCACTCTTGAATCTATAGTCTACAAAGGATTGGATTCAGCCAATAATGCAGAACTTGACACATAAGCAAAGTTCTCAAATGTACAAGAGGTGTTTACCTTTTTCGACTCACAACAATTGCGAGCATAGTGACCCTTCTTGTTACAATTGTAATACCTCACCCTTGACATTTTCTTCACTTGAGGATGTTTTCCTCTCTTGTGTTGGTTAACTCTTGATTTCTTGCAACAAGGACTTGATCCTTTGCAATCCCACATATTGAACGAATCAATACGCTTGCGCTTAGAGCTCACAGCCCTTTTTGAGCTAAAACCAGTATTGCAAATGTCTATTTTTGACTCAAATGCCGTTAGACGGTTCTCTACTAGCTCAAGATGGCGCACGGCATCCTCAAGATCTTCCATAATATGGTCAAGAGCTTCTAGTGCTTCTTGCTTTTCCAACACATATTGAATCTTCATATTCAATATTTCACAATTGTTACCGTTCATATCAGCAATTACGTTCTTAGTTGCTGAAATCATCGATCTGAACACATCAGACATATATGCATGAATAATTAATGCCTATCATTTATGCATCCACTTTTGAGACCCATCATATCAATGAATAATTTCAAGTAAGGTTTTAGAATCAAAATGTCACTACGTTTCCAATTATCCTCCAAAAATCCTAACTTAAAACTATTATTAATATAATTGTCTTATGCAAAATAAATTCTATGAAGTTACAAAAACTTCCATGAACTACCCACAGCAATTAATAATAACAGAAAGCAAATAATATCTAACATCAAATAGAATAACAATGCTTTCACATAATACAACTATCCATTACACTAAGTAATATATACAAAGAAGAAATATCAACATAGAAAGATATATTCACTCAAAAACATCTCAAATTAATCTAAGAAATAAATAAGGAATGTCCTTTCTAATCTATCAGTCAAAATATCGGAGAAAACTGAAGGCACATTTGCCAACAATGGAAAAACTTTTGGAGAGTTTTCATGTCGCCACCAAGGCGCATTCACTCTGCGCCATGCGACGCTCAATCTAAGGATTGAAGTTTTGGTTAACTCAATCATATAGTACTCTCTTACAAAAGTTTTCATTAGCCTCCTATAACCCGGGACCACGTTGAACTCCTATAGCCGATCTAACACTACTTGCCATTCAGGTGGAAGAGTGTTCATCAAAGCCGGCACCTTCTCAAAATCTAGCATAAGATAACCATTCCAGATGATTTCCTATATCATCTGATTGACCCTGACCACATGTGATACTAAATCACCGTCATGCCACTAATAATTAGCTAAATATGACATCAGCCATTTAAGTCTTGCATTTCCCCCATCCGTTCTCGGGATTACAGGTATCCGTGCATAACGCATCATAGTTCCTGCAACAAATGCAGAACTAAAAATGGATCACTTATAATTCATAACGTTCATAAGGGAAAATATATAATTTTCCATGATTCATGCAACAAATGTAAAATTAAAAAAATGGATTATTTATAACCCACATAGCCATGATTGAAAAAGAAACAAATTCCTTTTTTTTTTTGGGTTAATAGTCAAAGTCAACGATCAACGGTCGTCGATCACGGTCGGGTCGACGGGGTGGAGTTGAGTCGGACGAACCGAGTGCGTGTGGGGCGGCGTGGCGGGACGTCACGCACACGTCATCCGACACGTGCCGGATGAACCGACGTCACCGGCATGTGCCGCGGCGTGCGCGGCATGCTGATGTCACGCAGACGTCATCAACTGTCGTCACGATGCGTCATCGCACGCGCGTGCATGGGCTGACGCCACGCAGGTGTCAGCCGGCACGTGCGCGGCATGCGCAGGCTTCCATGCGGGTTGGGTCGGGTCGCCGGCCGCCAACGATCGTCGGCGATGACGTTATCGATGACGTCATCCCGACGGTTACCGTGACGTCAACACGCGCCGGTTCGCCGGTCGTCGGCGCGCACATGTCGGTTCGCTGATCGGCGCGTGTGTTGCACGTGCTGGCCGAGCCAGCGCTTTAGGCGCATGGTGCCCACGCGCAGCGGCTTCTGGCCGTGCGTGTGAGCGCGTGCAGCATCGCCCGACGACGGACGACACATCGTTGGACTCATCTCAACGAGATCTTTCACCCTGTGCCTTCAGAAATTTATTTCGACTTACGGAAACTCGAAAAAATGGATGAACAGTGCTCGGGTGTCGGGATTTCTCGCCCGATCCGTGTTGGCCAATTATTTTCGTGAAAAATCAATCAAAAAACATGAAAGGGGTTGGGAAAACATGAACTTGGCTCTGATACCAATTTTGGGAATATCGGATCCCCGAAAACCGGATTCAACACTAAATCGAACCCCTAAAACGAATGCGGAAGCGAAGCCCGGGAAATTCACATGTATCACCAATCCTAAAGCACACCACGGAATCGAGCGTACCTTGTTAGCCATAGATTAAACACCGATATTGAAGATCGAGGAAGAAATTCTGATCCCTTTAGATCCGATGATGTCAATTCGCCTTGAAGAGAAGACGGTGTCGCCTTTTTGCGCTTGGAGGGAAAAAGAGGGAGAGGAACATATGTTGGAATTATGCCAAAGGGTACGTTCTCCCTCTCTTTCCTCCCTTATATACGTTCCCTCCAAACAGGAATCGTGCCCCTTCATCCATGGGCCCTAATATTGTGGGCCGAGCTTTCAGGCCCAACATGGGCGGACGGGCCAACTTATGCCCATCGCCTAAAACCATCAAAAAGAAAAAAAAAAAAAACCGACAAGGGCAAAGGTCGGGAGACCCTCGGCGAGGGTTGCTGGACGTCGGGTGAACCTCGGCGAGGGTTGCTGGATGTCGGGCGGCCCCTGGCGAGGGAAGCCAGACGTCGAGCAACCCCCGACAAGGGCTGTCGGACGTCGGGTGACCCCGCCACGACCTAGATCTGGGGCGGCAAGGTCCCACGACCTCGACGGAGGCTGCCGGACGTCGGGTGACCACACCGTGACCCAGATCTGGGGCGGCAAGGTCCCGTGACCTCGGCGGGAGGCTGCCGGACATTGGGCGACCCCGCGGCGACCCATATCTAGGGTGGCGAGGTCCCGCGACCTTGCCGCCCTTGGATCTGGGTTGCAGCGAGGTCGCACGACCTTCGACGACCGCCGCGACCCAGATCTGGGGTGGTGAGGTCGCGGGAGGACCTCGTCGCCCCCGTATCTGGGTCGTGGTGGGGTCGCACGACCCACGGCGATCGTTGCGCCCCAGACACGCAACACTCCCCGGCGACATTTGCACCACTCCTCGGTGATGGTCTCCTAGGCCACCGTGACCATGCCGAGCCGTCGACGAAGCTTCGAGCAACAAGTCCTTCAACAGAGAAGAAGATGAATAGTATAATAGGATGGTTTTGGAAGAAAATAAAATGATGAACAATGTCACTTGTATGTCGAGAAAGCTAAAAGCCTAAGACACCATTACACCTGCCTTGGGCTTTCAGCCTTTAGAAGGCCAACTTTGGCCTAATGGGAATTGCAAAGTGGTTCCCAAACACCCCAACTTTGGCCTAAATATCTTTAGAAGCCCAAAGTCCCTTGCAAAGCCAATTCCAAATGCACCCTAAGATCCTGACTAGAGAACTTTTAATTATAGAAACCTACAAAACTTGACTTTGTCCAATGAAATTTTCTCGAATCTCCAAAATACCACGGGGCCACAGGTCTAAATGAGCTGTTGCAACATAGTTTGTTGGAACCCGTGTGGACTATGCATCGACAATACATAGAGTTATGCTCTTAATCCTAATGCACTTTCAGGATATCAAATGGCCCAAAAGAAAAAGCTTACTCCAATTGAAAATCTGGACCTAAGCAGGTCCTAAAAGACTTACGGAGGAAACAGGCGGGAGAACCGCCCTGGGTTGAGAGATCCCACGGTGGTGAAGGTAGACACCATTTTAGGACTTCAGTTCTGGTTACTATCGGGTATATAGATATAATAGCTCTTCGTCTTGGAGTGAGTAAGGGTGGGTTAAAAACTTAAAGCTGGGTTGACATGCCTTGTGGCACTGTCCTCAACCATAGGTTGACTCAGTTCCCTCGGTTGAGGACGGTGCCGCTACTATCTTTTTTCCCTGCCACAAGGAGGATCGGGTTTTGAGAGAGAAAATAGAGAGTCAATATGTCAAAGTCATTGCTTGGACCACGAGGGGCCCTTGGGCCTATCACTTGGCGGGTCTCTCATCATCCTCTCCCCCGTAGTCATCGTCGTCGGAATTGTCCCTATCCGATCACTTCCTCTTCAACAAACAAATAATCGATAGTAAATTGATCGGTTTGAAAATAAATTAATTGCTAGTCATAGCATATTGTTCTCATACTTAAACCTAACTAAAATAAGAAGGATTTGGACAATTTGATCATTTTCGGGTAAGTAAAAAAGGACGGAGCCTCGACCTTCCCATCAGCATCGTCTTGTCTTCATCCTCGTCCTCTTCATCAACGTCTTCCTCCTTGCCATTCTTCTCGGGCTCAAAGTCACTCGCGTCCTCCTCATCCCCAGGACGACCCACAGGCCTGACTAGGTACTCAGTTCCAATTCCTCCTGCAGAATATATATACATCGGTAAGCAAGGCTTAAGTGGAAGGTCTTAGCATAAAGTTGAGTTGCACTGGTCTTATTTTTTATTTTTTGTTTACCTTTTCCCATGATGAATCCTAGATTTAGAGATCTATGAAGCTTGAAAGCACGAAATTCGGACGTCCTCCCTATTGTCACTTTCTGAAAAGCAAACAAGAAACACCCAGTTCAATCTTTGACTGCCTTTTCACTTAAAAGCCATTTTTTCGAGTTGGAGCATTCACGAATCTGTTTCCAAAAGGTCAGATACCTCGAAAAGATCACAAATTTCCAGCAGAGATCCCTAGATACCTTGAAGGACCCAAGAAATTCGCGAAATCGAAGCAGCCAAAGGTTCTGAAAATTAGGAATGTATGAAGACCAGCTACAAGAGTGCTAGGACATAGGGTTTCACGAAGGAACAAAGCTCAGAACAGGTGGTGAAAATTGGAACTGTACAGAGAAAAATCCACGAAAAAGAAATCCATAGAACGGTGGAAATTGAAAACTCAGGATCTCAAATTTGTTAGTTTGCTGCCCAATCACAAAGAAAAAAGAGTAAAAATGAGAATAAAGAATTTGATACGAAATATTTTATCCTAATTCGCCTTTAAATTAAGGCTATCTCAACTGAGGATTTCACTATAAATAACATGTTACATCACTCAATTATAAGTGAATATATATCCAAACAAAATATTTAGTAGCTATTTGTGAGCCAAAACTTAAACTACCAATAAAATATAAAAAGAAAGTAGCTATTCATGAGTTCAAAACTCAAATTATCAATACAATATGAGCTTATCCTCTAGAGTTTGTAGGGGCACTGCCCCTAAATAGTTGATAGGGAGTATGATACACCCCAACATTCTCCCACTTTGTGAATACTCCATATGCTTCTTTAAATTCAATACAGTTGTACACCATTCAAACTATTCTACACTCACTACCTTGGTCAAAAATCTGCACTATTGACCTTTATGTCAATTTTCTTCAACACTACGGTTTTTCGTTCTAACTTTCTCTAAGATAAAATGATATTGAATGTTATTGTGCTTTGTTCTTGCATGAAATTAAGGATTCTTAGCAAAGAATATAGCACTTTGACTATCACACCCAATCCTCACTTCTCCTTGTGGAAAATCAAGCTCTTTACATAATCTATAAATCCATATCATTTCCTTAATAGTATGATTAAGGGCCATGTACTCTGTCTCAGTAGAAGATAAAGCAACCGTGCTCTATCTCTTGCTCATCCAACTCATAGTTTCTCTAAATAAAAAAATAACATATCCGCTAGTTGATCTCTTCTATCAATGCCGCCTCCCCAATCAGCATCCGTAAAATACTTAAGTTCTAATGCTTGATGTTCCTTTGAGTTTTTCATGCCTTCATAGCATAAATCAAAGTCAAATGTACTGCGAAGATAGCGAAGCACCTGCTTTACTGCCATCTAATGTCCTTTCTTTGGATTGGACATATATTTGCTCAATACTCCCACTACTTGAGCAATATTTGGACATGTATATATCATGGCATACATCAACCTCCCATTTGCGCTTGTATATGGAATTGTTGCCATCTCTTTAGCTTCCTCTTTAGTCTTAGGACACTAGAGCGCTGATAATTTGGAACTTGTGGACATGGGGGTCTTCATTGTTTGCAGTTTGCCATGTTGAATTTCTTCAACACACTTTTAACATATTTCTTCTGACTTAACTACAATTTCCCATTCTCATGCTCTCTTTTAAATTTGCATGCCCAAGATGAAGTTTGCTAGGCTTAAATCTTTCATCTCAAACTGTTTTGCCAATAGTCCTCTCATAGTGCTAATCATTCTCATATTATCCCCAACTAGTAGCATATCATCAACGTATAAGGTTAAGATAATAAAGTCATCATCTAAACTTTTTATGTGGACACAGTGATCAGCATCACAACGAACAAAGCCAAGCTTTAAGACATATGAGTTGAACTTTTGATACCACATCTTTGGAGATTGTTTTAGGCCATATAAAGACTTGTTTAGTTTGTAAACGAAGTCTTCTTTTCTTTTAATCACAAACCCATTGTTTCATGAAAATATTCTCCTTCAAGTCACCCTGAAGGAACGTTGTTTTAACATCAAGTTGTTTTATCTTTAGATTGTATGTAGCTGCTAAAGATAAGACAAGTTTTATGGAATTTAATTTTGCAACAAGAAAAAAATTCTCACCATAATCGATTCCCTCTATCTGTAAGTATTCCTTAGCAACCAAATGAGTTTTGTATCGTTCTATCTCTCCATCTATACGTATTTTCTTCTTGAATATTGACTTGCAACTGATTGTCTTTTGATCTGCAGACAGCTTTACCAAACTCTACGTTCTGTTTTTATTAAGTGAGTCCATCTCTTCATGGCTTTCCTCGACTGTTTGGCATCCTCCACACTTTTTGCTTCCTTGATAGTACTTGGATTATAACCTATAACAGTCAAAACACGATTTTCATTATCGGCAAATAAGGTATACCTCTTAGATGGTCTTCTTAGCTGTGTGGACCTTTTTAAGATTGGTTTAGGTAGTGCTTCATCTTCAAATTCAATTTTAGAATATACTATATCATCCATCCCATCAGGCTCATCGACTGTAGAATATGATTTTTCTATTCTAGTTTGTATGACCTTTTTCTCTTCCTCCAAATTGACATATAACTCAACTGTCTATGGTTTTTGGGGATCTTTGGAACAATATGATTTGTTGTAGATTCTCTAAATACCAAATCTTTGCTATAGATAATACTTTTAGTACCCGAATTCCATAGCTTATACCTTTAACACCATCCTTATACCTAATGAATATGCACTTCTTTGACTTGCTCTCAAGCTTGTTTCTCTTTTTTCTTGGGCATGTGACATATGCTTCACAACCAAACACCCTAATATGGGATATGTTTGGCCTCTGCCTCAAACGGTGTTTGATCCTTCAAAACTAATGTGGGAGACTTGTTCTTTAGATAACATGCAGTAGCCACTACTTTGGCCCAAATATGCTAAGCTTGCATCACTTAACATACTCCTTGCTTTATCCATGAAAAACCCGTTAAGTCTCTCTGCTGACCCATTCCGCTGAGGTGAATAGGGTGTTATTTTCTGCCTTACAATGCCATTGGCTACACAAAATTGATCAAACTTCATTGAATAGAATTCTCTTCCGTTATCAGTTCACAAAACTTTAATTTTTCTATCAAACTTATTTTCCATCGAAGTTTTGAACTCGCAAAATTTTTCAAATACGTCATCTTTTCTCTACAAGAAATATATCCACACATATCTAATATAATCATCAGTTAAAGAAACGTAATACTGTGATTTTCCAAACGATGTTACAAGTGTAGGACCAAAGACGTCATTGTGGATTAGATCTAAAATTCCTCCCTTTTATAGATTCAAAAGATACCTGATTTTTTTTTCCATATAGACAATGTTCACAAAATCCGAAACCCTTAGAATAGCTTGGGATTCCATCCACCATCTTCTTTGAGGTGAGGGTCATCAACCCTTTCTCATCGATATGACCCAATCTCCAATGCCAGAACATCGAAGGATCTTTTTCTACCTGCTCCGAGATATAATTCTCACCATTGATCATCGTGCTTCCCAATAACTTCCATAGTTTTCCATATCATTCGCCTTTGGCGATCACCATAGATCCATGAGTTAGCCTACATGAATACTTGTTGCTGGTGAAAGTAATGCTAGCATTTGCCATGGTTCCCATGGAAATAAGATTCCTAGTAAGACCAAGAATATGCATCATATCTTGAAGATTCTCGATTGTCCCATTTTTCATTTTCAGCTTCACATTTTTACGATCAATTAAATCAAGCATCATATCATCTCCCATTCGCATTGTACCTCCTTGATATGGCTCATAACAACAGAACCAATCTCTATGAGGCATCATGTGAAAAGACATTGCAATATCAATTACCATGTACTATGGTCACCCTGTAATGAATTGCAGACAAGATACATGTCTCTCAAGCTGCTGTCATTATCCTTCTTTGTATTAGAGGACAAGGCATTCTCTCGCTTCTCTAGACCCACACTTTTGTTTCTACAACCCTTTTTTAATTGTCCAGACTTTTTGCACTTCCAACACGTTATTTTCGATTGATCTCGGCTTTTAGATCTTCCTCTAACCTTATTCTTGCCACCAAATATGGGTTTGGATCATTCACTATTTCTTTCTCTTACAAAAAGAGCTTCTTGCGTTGCATTATTAGAACCTACTCTCCTCATCTCCTCAAATAATGAAGCATCTACAACGCGCTTAAAGGATAATGCACTAATATTAGCGCCAATGAAAACAATTAGATGTTCCCATGAATTCGGCAATAAACATAGCAAAGTACATGATTTATCTTCCCCACTTAGATAGACATCGATCAATGCAAGTTGTCCACAAATATTGTTAAACTTGTTTAAGTGTATAGAAAAAGAATCACCTTCGCTATCTGAAGGTTGTACATTTGCTTTCACAGAAATAGTTTGTTCACGAGCAACTTGCTTTGATAAAGATTTTCTAGCTTCTTCCAAAGATCTTTCACTATTTTCTTAGAGGTCATGTTTATCAAAACATTATCAGCAAGGCATAGCCAGATCATGTCTCGCGCCCTTCGATCGCTAATCTTCCACTCCTTCAATTTAGTAGATGTGGATTCCTTTGCCTCGTCCTCCTTCAACTTCCCCATGGATTTTTCCTCAGGTTTATCTTATTTGATCACGTGCCATAAATCTCTATCCATGAGTAGAGCCTCCATCTTCAATTTCCATAACTCAAAATCCTTTCCTCCAAATTTCTCTACTTCAATCCGTGATTGACCAGATGACGACATCTTCCCAAGATTTGATTTTTCCAAATCTCTCTTCTTTAAGAACCCTAACCTCAAACTTGGCTCTGATACCAAATGTTAGGATTCATCGCACAATCACAAAGAAAAAAGAGAGTAAGAGTGAGAGAAAGAATTTGAGAGGCAAGATTTTATTTTGGTTTGCCCTAAATTAGGGCTACGTCCAGTTAAGGATTTCATTATAATTAGCACCTCGTGCCTCTCTGATATATCCCTCGATTACAAGAGAAAAGAAAATATCCAACAAAATATATATCTTTAAGTGTTATTCATGAATCTAAGCTCAAACTACTAATAAAATATAGAAAGAAAAAGTAGCTATTCATAAACTCAAAACCCGATTACCAATAAAATATGAGCTCATCTTTTAAAGTCTTAGGGACACTATCCTTCTGTGGTTGATAGAGAGTATAAATCATATTCCAAACAAAATTCACAAAATTACGAAGCAAGCAAGGCAAGAAAGATAAACCCTACATGTGCAATCTCAAACTCAAGATAACAATCCGTGAAAATAATCATTCCCCAATTCCATGTACCGGCACAATCAACCTAGATAGGCGAATCCATAGATGAGATGCTGCTTCGCTCACACAGATCTCCCTCTCAATAAAGTGACAACATACACAACGCAACCTACTCGATCTAGAACAGCAAAGCAGAAAGAGAGAGAGCTCCGACACAAGAAAGGTGAAATTTTTCGGAACTTGAAATGATGCGACTACTGGTAAAGAAAGAATTTTCAAAAACCACATAGGAAGACGCATAAGCAATTCTCAAGCACAACTAGGAATTGAATCGACGAGATAGTTGAGCCTATAAGGGGAGTGTTGAAGATTTCAGGCCGTTACCGCCATGGGCCCATCGGAAGCGAGGAAAACCTCCAGCACGATGTCGCCGTCGTCGTCCTCCCCATCACCATCACCATCACCATCACCATCACCATCACCATCACCAATTGCCCAAGATTTTTATTAGTCCGATTTATAATTATCTCAACTTTTGAAATTTAATTCAACGTATTGTCACCATTAAATTCGATCAATCCGATGTATTCTTCTGGGACGATGCAACTTCAACAAAACACGAGCAATATCAATTGGGTGGTCGAGGTGATCCGCATCAATTCTCACATCCGAAACTCTACCGCAGCAAAGCCCACCCTGGCCACCCTTGAACACCACCAACCATGGCCGCTTCAACCTCTCCGACCTCGACGACCGTGGAAGGGTCCATCGCCGCCAGGTTTGATCGAGCCGGACGCGGTGCCATGATCTGGTCTGTCTCTCGAAGTAACTGTAGTCCCCGCGGCTATGGGGTCGACCGTTATTTATTTGTTGCTGCTCTGCTCTGCTCTCTCTCTGCTCTCTCTCTGGCATCGGGTGGGTGGCAAGGACCGGCCGACCAATATATTTTATGACCCCGCCGCAGAAAAGGCGAAGCTGACAGACTGGGCACTATCATGGGTCTTGAATATTCCCCTCCCTCTCCGACTCTGCGGGCAGACCGAGCCGGTCTTGATCGTCGTTTTGCTGTTTTTTTTAATCGAACAAAAGTAGCTTTTTCTTACCCACGTGCCGTAACTAGCTCTCTCCTCCTCGTTTTTCTCCGTTAAACACTTTCTTGGACGTTCTGCCGAAGGACAAACCCCCCACTACTGAGGACCTGCGAGAGAGAGAGAGAGAGAGAGAGAGAGAGAGAGTAGAGAGTGGAAGCGAGTAATGTCTCTGAGACCATCCAGTGCGACGCGCAAGGACGGGTACAAGAAAGGCTTGAGCGGAGAGGATGCGAGGATAAAGAGAGAGGAGGAGCTGGTGCAAATCAGGAAGGACAAGAAGTCAGAAGGTCTCAAGAAGCGACGTAGTGGGTCGATCCACAGTGCGGACCTTCGTTATCGTCAACCCAAGGTCTTCCTTTTTTTCTTCTTCCTTCACATTTCACCTTCCAGTTCTCTTTTTTTTTTTCTCTTGCGTTTTAAGTCGTCCTTCCGTTGACTAGCGTGCTCGGCCAGTCCTTACAATCTACCCTAGAGGGTTTGGTTCCATGAAGAGAGTCCTCGCTTTTCACGGTACATTAATAACCTTGAGAACGGTCCACCAATTGTATGTGTGCTGGTGCCGTCTTCTGCAATAAATGGTCAAGATAAAAGGAACTGAATTGGGAAAAGAGTCTTCAAGTTAATTAAAAGAGTCGGGAAAAGAAGAAAAAGTTTGAGAACAAAGTTGGGTTTAACTGATTTTATTATCCTGCTGCCGACCACACACGGCACAATAGAAACAGTGGGATTCTCGATCCACAGACATCCTCAAATGCAAGCGACAGGGCAACTGCTAGACTGCTAGCCTATATCACCTCAGTCAACCTTCAAAAATCAAAATGCAGTTCTATTTCGATGACTAACATGGAACGGGGCTTTTGCATTCATCGGCCATCATGTTGCAGAACTTAGTACTATCCATTTGAAACAAGTCATCTGTGGATATGCTAATGTCGGGTCAATAGTTTCTGACCAGTTTTTATGACAGTTGGAAGATCTTCTGCCAATGATTCAATCGGATGATTCTTCCCAGCATTTAAAAGGAACCACACTGATCAGGGAGTTATTATCGACTGGTAATTTCAAAGCCCTCTGTCCCTCCTCCTTTAATTGTTTTCCTTTAGCTTGATTGTTATTGGAATGTTTGCATGATCAATGACGAATCATATATATGCGAAGGTGAGAGCCCTCCGATCGATGCGATTGTCGGAGCAGGAGTTGTCCCTCGACTCGTGGAGTTCCTTGATGAGGGCGCTTTTCCTCTACTACAAGTATGGTCCTTTTAGTTTCTATCAAAGTTCTTTCACTGAGATCTTAGATTTTGCAGCCAAAAGGAAATCATTTGCCATCATGTCATAATCTTTCTTCATCTTCAGTCTGAGGCTGCATGGGCGTTGGCCAATATAGCTTCTGGGAGACCAGATCACATACGACTCATCATCCAATACGAATCTATCCCTAAATTGGTGCGACTTCTTTACTCTTCATTTGCTGATGCTCGAGAACAGGTTGGGTCTTTTGTTTTTTCTCGTGACAATTTTTTGAGTTGATTTCTTAAAACAAATTGGTAAATATGATGGACGAGATGATCTAACCTAGATTCCCATGAATCAAGCAGGCTGTCTGGGCACTGGCAAATATTGCCGGTGACTCGCCAAATTGCAGGGATCATGTATTAAGTGCAGGCGCTCTAGGCCCACTATTGGCTCGATTGGATGGACATCCAGAATTGACCATGATGAGGAGCATTGCTTGGACTTTACTCAACTTATGCGATGCCAAGCCTCCTCTTCCATTTGAACAGGAAAGAAATCGTTGTTAATTTCTGTAGTCATCAAAATGAGCTCTGAAACGTCAATGGCAAATCACGTTTTTCGTAAAACTGAGTTGTGGACCATAAGATTCGCTGATGAGATCTAGAATAGCTGAATAAGGAAGCTTAGCTCCTCAAAACTGCACATTTTGGGATTCACAAAAGTAAATTAAATATAATAAGTTTAATGAAACTTCATGAGAATCAATTGTCGTTTAAAAGTAAAACAGGAAGTTGTCAAAATGTAATCCTTTCGTTACCCATAAGTACTCTCTCGCACACACATACATGCACACGCACAAACACAAAGTAGATTCGAGTGGTGTCTCCCCTGGCTGAGAAGTGTGATGATGTTGATCCTGTTATGACTTTCGATTTTTCAAGAAATGATTGGAGAAGTTATACTGTTCTAATAGACTATATGAAGATTGAGGGAAGGAAAAGAAATGTTGCTTCTCGGTTCATGGATCACAAGGTAAATTATCAAAATGGGACTTTTATACCTAATGTATTAGTATGTCTATTACGGGGTTTTAAGTCCCAATCGACTGGTTTAGCTGATTTAATTGTTAATTTTCAAGTTAGAATCACATGCGATTTAAATCTTAGTCAGTACATCTTTAAGTTGTTAGAATGAGCCAAACCACAAAGGTTGGTGAGGCTCTTCGGGGAATTGCACCATATGATTGAGTCCCTGTGCTTCAATTGTAAACTGAACCAAGTTATGAAAGAATCGTGACTGAGACGAAGGATTCTGCTCCAACACACCTTCGAGTTGAATCATCTTATACTTCTGAATTGAATGTGAACTTGAGTCATATAATTTAATGATTAAAATTTCCCGTCCTGTCTTTCAGAATTCTAAAATAGTTTATTAGTATTTTTGGAGGATTATGATTTGTCTTTGCTGCCTTTAGGTTAAGCTGGCCTTGCCTGCCCTCAGGCGCCTCATTAATTCAGAAGACGAAGCAGTATTGATTGACACGTGTGGGGCTCTGTCTTTTATTTGTGATGGCTCAAATCACAATATCCAGTCTGTGCTTGACGCGGGATTTTGTCCACGGCTTGTAGAACTTCTCGTGTAAGATGATATATATGGGCCTTCTTGCATGGCGAAAGAATGTCGGGTTTGCTGCATATATTTCTAGTCTGGGCATGCAAATACAGAAGACCAATTTGTGAACGGAGCATAGTAAAACAGTCGAACCATTTGTGCTCTTAGTTTAAGCATACTTCGCGGGCTGAAAAGATTTTGTTAATTGGTTTTACTTAAGCTTCATGAATACTGATTGGATCTTGGTATAGACAAAGCGACACTAGGGTGGATATTTCACTGATTGTGCTGTCAAACTTTGTTTTAAGGATGCCATTTTATTTTTTGGCATCGATTCAGTTTCTTTTCTTATGTGGTTCCTTTTGCAGGCATCCATCACCTAATGTCCAGGGACCAACTCTTAAGATTGTGGGGAACATTGTGTCGGGCAACGAGGATCAGACTCAGGTCTTTCCGTCCCCCTTATAAGACTGAAAATAATAAACGTAGTTCAGTCTTTTGAAACATTAGGTCTTTTAGATTCCGAGCAGCAAAATGTGCATCTCCCATTGTCTCTGAACTTGAAGTAACTGCATTCATGTAACTGATATTTTTGACTTGTTTGTTTTGTCTTGGGATTCGTAGATACTTTCCAAGATTAAACCGAGCTTCTTTTATCCTTACCTGAAGACTTGATTTTCGGTTGCAGTTTGTAATTGACGAGGAAGGACTGCCTCCTCTATATCGAATTCTGACAGAAAATTGGGATAGGAGTGTCAAGGAAGAAGCTTGTTGGATAATTGCAAATATTACAGCAGGTAACCGAAATCAAATTCAGGTAAAACCTCTATTCGATGATATCACAGTATATTGTATTGAGCATTGAATATGAAAGAAGTCTCTATTAAGACCTTATCGTAGTTGCTTTTGCTCATTCGTGCTGTTGTAAAATGCTGCCCCGTTATTATCCTCAATCCCCGGGCGAATCTTTCTATAATCGATGGTACCTTGTCTCTTCTCTTTGGACAGAGCAGCCCCTCCTTCAACACAGTAATTGTTTTCACTTTTGATTTTCTTGATAAGGAACTTCTGATGTATTTCCCAAGTACACTTCAAGATTGAAAACCAGAATTATGTTCACTCTTTCTCCTTTTGTATGTTTTTTAATTTTTTAGAAGGATCTTTTGCTTATCTGATAGATCTATAACATGACCAGACAAGTCAGGATCTAAATCCCTAATGATCCTGTATGAATTTTGCTATCAGACGTAGCATTTTATTTATGAAATTGACCCTCTTAAGTGATGTTTCCATAGGTCACTGTGCTTATAAAATCTTTTGAAAACGGTTTTATTGTCCTTTTCAGGCTGTAATTAAAGCAAACATTATTCCTCCTGTTGTGAGACTTCTTCAGCATGCCGAATTCAAAATTAAGAAAGAGGCTGCATGGGCTATTTCGTATGCTGTCTCTGGCGGGTCCCATGAACAAATTCAGTATGTGTCTATCTATATTTGCTCTGCTCCAACACAAAATGAGGAACATTGTGCTGGTTATCACCCAAAAGATGGAAATCATGCCCATGTTGTTCCCTTCGTGATTCATTTTTAATAGCTCAAGAGAATTAAACGCCCGTAGCTCATGTCCATGTATAAACTAACTGGTTAATTACTTTGAGATCGTCATTCTTGTTGTCTTCCGCCTGTCATATGGTTTGTCTAGGTTTGTTTCATCCCCTTACCTACAATGATTTGATGAAGCATGGATGCAATTTCATTTCATGTTCACTGGAAAAAATATAATCGGCAGTTCATTTCAATGAAAAATTGTTTATTGATGAAGTGCAGTTGTTTTTGCAGATACTTGGTGAGCCAGGGTTGCATCAAGCCGCTCTGTGATTTCCTTACTTGCTCCGACCCTGAGATCATAACAGTGTGCCTAGATGGTGTGGAAAGCATTCTGGAGAGCGGTGAAGGGAACAAAGAACCAGGTTTTCACCGAGTCAATAAATATTTGCGCATGATTGATGAATGTGAGGGGTTCAACAAAATCGTGGACCTCCAGACTCACATGAACAGTGAGGTCAACAAAAAAGCCTCGGAGATGTTGGATAAGTATTGGACTGAGAAGGAAAATAAAGAAGAAGAAGAAGAAGAAGAAGAAGAAGAAGAAGGATTACATGGCTTTGATTCTGGAGATGACATGAAATTAGATATCGGAAGACTCAGTCTCTCCTGATCGTTACTTCCGTTGTGAAAAGCTTTTTGTTTTTTGTCTATGAAGAGACGCACGAGATGCATCTAGTTGCAAGGTGATGCCATACCGATCTGTCGTTCGCTGTTTATAGCTATTGCAGAGGATAACTGTGGCAGCACATTAGTGTCATATGCTACTGCTATGCTGGCATGTCTCACTTGCGTTTACTCCTTTTTCCCTTGATAGGTTTGGTGCAACATCACGTCTAGGAGGAATACCAGGGGGAACATATAAATTGTGGGCGAGGCCAATACTCCTTGAAGCATGTAGTCTGTATAACACTATCCGTTGTAACAAGCAAACCTTTCAATGCTTTACCAGCTAGTCATGGATGGCCATCCTGATACTAACCTTCCTTCATCAAGAGAAATTAATCCTTCTAGAGCATTGTCAGATGACTAGAGCATTGAGATCTTTGAGAATCAGATGACATGACGCATGGCTTCTTGCCTGCTATTTTCTTTGGTTAAGATGCTTATCGGATGTTTTTTGAGGAGGACTAGTTTCTGTTGGCCGATGATTTTAACTATTTGGATGGCATCCATTATCTAGCATGACATATTCGATGTTACTTACGAACAGTGTTATGAATTACACGTGTCTGTAACGGGAAAAATACTATTCGTTGTTTTTTTGTCAATCGGTTCCTCTGTGTACTAGTGTTGCTGTGGAAACAATTTGGTACGCGCGTTTGTAAGCGTATCAATATGGGAATTTCAGTTGGGAATTTCAGTTGGAGGGAGATGTTCTCCGCAGTTCTCTCTTTCATGTGGAGAGGGTTGCCCTTTCATATGCATATGCGAGATGTAAATTAACTTGTTTTAAGTTGTACCCCACTCCCATTTGCTCCGAGAATCAATGGCGATGCTCTACTTTCGCAGTCCATCATATAGGCTATATGCTGAAGGAATCGCGGCCAGTGCAAATCTGTAGTCACTAGACTCGATAACACGTTTTGTACTTGAAAGGTTCATGTAATTGGGACTCCTTTATTCAAACTATCGAATGATGGAGGAGGAAAACATAAACCATTGTGAAGGTCGAAAGTCAAACCTTTGGTAAGTAGGTATGGAGTTAGAAATGGTGTTGCATCAGTAAGGAGATTCGCAAATTAGTCAGGGATATACGTGCAAGGAAGTAACCGGGTTCAGTACTGGACAACCATCCTAAAAACTGACCCGAAGTCGACCTTACTTGGTCAATCATTGTTCACATGTCGAATTCATCCGTTGATCATTACTTAAGAAAATATAACTTCCACCGGTTTCCGCTAGCAAAAGCTCTTTGTAGGTTCACCTTCGTTTGAAAAGAGGAAGCTCTTCGCATGGCCCAATGCCCTTGCTCCTTCCCGGGGATAACTCATTGTAGTGAAAGCATGAGATGAGAAACTTAAGAACACCCATCACTTGTGATCGTCTTGAACGAATCACCTCAAAGGGATGGCACATCCGCTTGGAACACACTCAATTGAAAAAGAGAAGGAGACCCCGACCATCCAAGTTGAGCTTTTGCCAAATCACACGCATCTAATGAACTGAGAAAATGGCCAAAAAGACGAGAAAGGAAGGAACTGGGAGGATGGGTATTGAGATAGAGACATGCCGAAAGATTCAGAGACCGCATAAAAATGAGGATTAAAGACCCTAACCAGAGAACTCTTAATTATAGAAACCTACAAAACATGACTGTGTCCAATGAAATGTTCCCGAATCTCCTAACTCCCACGGGGCCACATGTCTAAATCAGCTGTTGCAACACAGTTTGTCGAAACCCGTGCGGACTATGCATCGACAGTACAAAGAGTTATGCTCGTAATCCTAATGCACTTTCAGGATACACAAACGACCCAAAAGAAAAAGCTTACTCCAATTGAAAACCAGCTATCTTTTTTCCCTGCTGCAAACAGGATCGGGTTTTGAGAGAGAAAATAGAGTCAATATGTCAAAGTCATTGCTCAGACCACGAAGGGCCCTTGGGCCTATCGCTTGGCGGGTCTCTCATCATCCTCTCCCCCATCATCATCGTCGTCGTCAGAGTTGTCCTTGTCCGATCGCTTCCTCTTCGGCGGAGCCTCGACCTTCCCACCAGCATCGTCCTCATCTTCATCCTCGTCCTCTTCGTCAGCGTCTTCCTCCTCGCCATTCTCCTCAGGCTCGAAGTCACTTGCATCCTCCTCATCCTCAGGACGAGCCACAGGCCTGACTAGGTACTCAGTTCCCAACTCCTGCAGAATTCATTTAAATAAGCAAGGCTTAAGTGCAAGGTCTTAGATTTAGAATCCTAGATTTAGAGATCTATCAAGCTTGAAAGCACGAAATTTGACCGTCCTCGTGATGGTCACTTCCCTGAGAAGCAAACAAGAAACACCCAGTTCAATCTTTGACTACCTTTTCACTTAAAAAGCCATTTTTTTTTTCCAGTTGAAGCATTCAAGAATCTGTTTCCAAAAGGTCAAATACCTGGAAAAGATCCAAGTAATCCGTATATGATGCGAACTGAATTCATCCGATCAAAAAAATCACAAATTCCCAGCAGAGATCCCCGGATACACTGAAGGACCCAAGAAATTCGCGGAATCAAAGCAGTCAAAGGTTCAAAAAATTAGGAATACATGAAGACCAGCTACCAGAGTGCTAGGGCTTAGGGTTTCACTAAGGAACAAAGCTCAGAACAGATAGTGAAAATTGGAACTCTACAGTGAAAAATCCACAAAAAAAAGAAATCCATAGAACGGTGGAAATTGAAAACCCAGGATCTCAGATTCACAAGATCGCAAAGCAAGCAAAGCAAGAAAGATAAACCCTAGATACGCGATCTCAATACTCAAGATAACAAGCCCCGAAGAGAATCATTCCCCAATTCCATGTACCGGCACGCTCAAATTCCTAACCTCAAGATAAACCCTAGATAGGCGAATCGATAGATGATATGCTGATTCGCTAACACGGATCTCTCTCTCTCTCTCTCTCTCTCTCTCTCTCTCTCTCTCTCTCCCTGCTCGGATGTTCTAGATCGAGTAGGTTGCGTCGTGTATGTTGTCACTGTATTGAGAGAGAGAGAGGGAGAGAGATGACACGAGAAAGATGAAATTTTTCGGAACTCGAAGTGATGCGACTACTGGTAAAGAGAGAATTTTCAAGAATCATATAGGAAGAGATGCATAAGCAATTCTCAAGCACAGCTAGGAATCGAACCGACAAGATAGCCGAGCTTATAGCGGGACTGACAAAGATTTCAGGCCGTTACCTCATCCTCAGCTTCCTCCTCGTCGTCGTCGTCGCCGTCGCCCTCGGCGTCGTCGTCGTCGTCGTCGTCGTCGTCGTCGTCATCGTCGTCGCTGTCGCCGCCCACCGCCACGGGCCCACCGGAAGCGGGGAAAACCTCCTGCATGATGTTGACTCGCCGTCGTCGTCGTCGTCGTCCTCCCCATCGCCATCGCCGTCGCCGTCATCCTCGTCGTCGTCCTCGTCCTCGTCGCCGTCGTCGTCCTCTTCCCCGCCGCCGTCCTCCTCCCCGCCTCCGCCTTCCACGCCGTCATTCTCCTCCTCGTCGCCGCTGGAAATCTCAATCTCCTCCTCCCCCTCCTTCTCGACGTACTCTATCTCTTCCTCCACAAGCTTCATCTCCGGAAAGAGAAAAAAGAAGTCGCCGGGAAACTTTCTCGGGAAAATTTTCGAACAGAATTTTCAGGGAAAAAACAAATATTCGCGAAAAATAAGAAAAAACAGGAAAGAGAGAGAGATAGAGAGAGAGAGGGACAGAGAGAGAGAGAGAACGGAGGACCCTCTGTGCGTTTCTTCTAGCATTGGCCCGGAGGCCAAATCTCAGCCGTCGAAAAGAATCAAGGCGCGGATCGATGACGTGTCAATCGATCGGACGGTCTACGTTCGAGGGCCTGTGATTAGGGTTGATACTGGCTTTGCGGCGCGCTCCCCCGGTCCTTTCCTAGGCAGTCACGTGCTTCTCACGTGCAGAGATATTTTCCAGTTTTGGGCTTTTTCTTTGGGTCGGACGGTTTGGGCTTTGGTTGAACGGCCCATTGGGCAAAAGTGGGGAATTAGCGAGCCGTATACAAACCGTCAAATTATAATCGAGATTAGTTCCCAACTTGCGGAGATTAGTTCCTAACTTGCGCTGGTGGGTGCGATTTATTGTTGAGTACGTAACTAGCTTAATCAATAAAAAATTTTAGTTTTAGAAATTTTTCGATATTTTCCCAAAAAAGGAACGTCGTGTATAAATATTTATTTGGTCTTAGTTCCAAAGACCATAGCAATAAAGAAAAATTATTGCTTTTTTTTTTTTTATGGTAGAAAACAACATTGAGTGCTTGGATTAAACTCACCGCACATGTTTGATTCTCCATGCTATAATGTGTAAGTCAATGATACTCTAGCATGTTAATCGTGTTTTTTCTCTACAATTTTGAGTCCTATCGAGACAACTGGTTACATTGAGTCACAAAACAATTCACATCAAAGCAAAAAAAACATCTGGGGCAGCTTGATTTAAATACTAGACCACTCTTTTTTATTGATCACGTGTGAATTAGAATGATCAATTTGGGTAGCACGATTGACGTGATGTGACTAGCTAATCATAGTGCCCCACCTAACACGCTTGTCATTTTAATGATTCACTAAAACTTAACAATTGCCCACCTTTCAATTAGTTTGCTAAGTCACGCATCGTTATTATGTGGTGCAATCGTCACATAAAAATATTGTTTCTCCAAAAAAAAAGAAAAAGGCAAGCGTGAGCCTTTTTTTTTTGTAGTATTTTACCCCACTAGACCTCTTATCAATCGGCTGTCAAGGGTGCGGCAAATACACGAATGAGTAACATGCATCACGAAATTTCGAGTCAAAAGCCACGATGAGCCCGCACGATGACAGCTCCGTTTGGTAACGTAGAAGCACTTCTTCCGAACGACCCCCAGCTGGATCGTCTCATCTTCCGCTAATCCCGATCCGATTCGTTTGCTTAAGATTCTTCGCTTAAGAAATTATACTAAAGACTTTATTTTGCCTCAAAAGAAAAAAAAAAATTAGCACGTTATTGATTTAGAAAATTCAAAATACCACCAATGAAAAATTCGAAATTTCTAGATAGTTACTATCTCCCGCTACTTTCATTTAGTATTTACTCTACCTTTAATGTTCTGATTTGGTAATTTTCAGTATTTAAATCCAGAAACAATAACGATGTTAGATAATTCGAGTAAATAATACGTGAGATTATAATTAGATATTTTAATAGCAATCTCGGAGCTTAATTGTTACATACGACAAGTCACAGTTATTCTTTAAAAAATAAAAAATAAAAATTGTTTCCAAAGTCCTTATAAAATCCGGGTCTACGGAACGACCCAACGAACTCGCGCTCGAAACAGGGGAGAGAGTTGGGGGAAGGAGAGATGCAACCGGGACGGTCCGCATCGCTGACGGCTTTCCGGTGGCCAGGGATTCAGATCCCGCATCCGCCATCGATCCTGCGGTGGCCGGGGCAGGGGCTGTCGCACCTGACGGCGTGGTGGAGCTTCAGGCGGCTCGACCTGGTGGTGGACGACGTGCTGTGGTCGCTCATCACGGTGCTGGAGTCACTGGCGCTGGTAGCCATGCTCTGTTTCTTCGTCTCTTTCTGCGGCTGCACCATCTGAGGACGACCACGCCGGCCTGCTAGGCTGCGCCGCCCTGTAAATTCTCAATCGTTCAACGATTCTAGTTAATAATTTTAACATATTGTAGTTCGTCGATTGCTGCTTAAATTTACTCTCTTGGACGATCCGGATTATCATTGAGCTTCAGTTGCTTGTTCTCTGTTCTTTCTTGCCCTTCTTCGGTTGGGGGTTAATTGCTGAATCTTAACATTATCGACCCGTTTCCGACGGCATGTTCTTACGCGATACTCGCTTGTTTGCAACATAGAAATCGGGTTCCGTCGTTGGTGGCGGAAGCGGAAAGTTTGGCTGTCTCGCAGATCGTATGTAAACAAGAACACAAATTGCAAAATCCAGAAATGGTCCGTTTCTGCTGATACAATTTTTGTTCTGGTGATGTCCATTTATACTATTGAGGATGAGGGAGGACTTGACCAAGACTTGATCATTATTTCGAGCGCAAAATGTCACGAATTCAAATCCTGTCATTCCTATCTATGAGCGGCAACTGGGGATTCATTGAAATCGATTAAAATCAGGCTTACATAATCTTTTTTTTATATATTAATATATCATATTCTTTATGATGGTCTTATGCATACATTTGAAAGGGAAAAAGGAAAGATTATATCTATCCTTATGTATTAATCTGCATTGCCATGAATCTCAATGATTACTAATTGGAAATTGACCCGATAAGAAATTGTAAAGTGTCTACATACCACATAAAGATTTTATTTTATGCATTCTGTTCATTTGATTAATTTCAAATAAATCATATCTTGATTAAACCAATAGATGATCACTGCTTAAGAGATTGACAAAGCTTATCGTCTTTGAGATCGAATAAGTGCAAAGTAGTGTTTGCACACATGGATAATCTTCAAGTAAAAGATAAAAGAAGGATCATCCGCGTGCGAGCATAATGTGACCTAATGAATCTACTTTCAAAATATAGGTTTTGTTTGTCTAGCAAAAAATAAATAATTTAATAATCATTTTTCCTAAATGATCATTTGTATTGTTTATAAAAATGAATGAATGAAAAACATTTTTATTGTCCATGCAAATGTTTAGACATAAATTGCTATTGATTATGAAAAACATATTTCATGGAGTAATTGTGTTAGGCGATACAAATGATCAATTTTAGGAAGGTGATTTCCAAATCATTTATATTTCACTAAACAAATGAAACTTAAACAACATAAATTTGAGATCCATCGGAGAGGATCAAATGGCTCATGCAACAAGATGTTCACACAAGCATTGATCGAATCATCGCCCTCGAAGATGCTACATTTGGTCCAGGAAGTATCCATTTCTTCACCTAAGGTAATCGTCCTTGATTTGAATAGACCGTCTTCCCTGGGATGTACGATCGATCGGTCAAGATTATGGAAATGAAAAGCATCGTGCGGAAACACCTAAGTTTGGCCCTGGGCAAAAGCTCTATTCATTTTTTGATTTTCTGGTATTCATTTATAACCTCTCAATAGTTTGGATTATTATTTAAAAAAAAAACTCGAAATTGATACATTTATGAAAAGATTACTAAAAATCTTAAACTAATACACTCATGATAATTTACTTTCCATTAGTTTTTATTAAATTTTATCCTTAAATTTTTGAGCCGGATGACATATGACAATAACTCAATTGATATAATAACTTTATATATATATATATATATATATATATATGTGTATGTATGTATATATGTATATTTGAGTTTATAATAAATTTGTCATGAATGTATTAGTTTGAAGTTTTTTTGTGAACGAAAACTTAGCTTGGGATATTTTGTTATAATTGTAAAACTTAATTAGTTTGGGATATATGTATCGGTTTAGGGTTTTTCATGGTATTAATTCATAGTTTTCTAATAAAAAAAAGAAAAAGAAAAAAAATAAAATATCATAAAATTAGTTTTGAGTCTTTCAACATCCTATATCTCGACCAAAAAACAATTTTCAAGGGATAAATGTACTAAAAATCTTAAAATTTGTCAAGAAAGTATAATTGAATCATAAAACTTTCAAATGCAATCAAGTCTTCAAATTTGTTAAATTGGTGCAATCAAGTCATTCCATTAAACTATGTTTACTTTGATTAAGATAAAATACCGATGTGACTTTTTATTATTTTAACTCTTGCATTGGCATTAATGTGATCAAAACAACAAAAATAAGGTTAAAATGGCACCATTTTCATCCAAATTTGAATTTTCCATCAATGTATTATTCAAATTAAATTAAAAAAAAATTAAAAAATAAACTAAATTATTTTAAAAAAAATGAAGTGGTTCCTCCTAAGCAAAAAAAAATAAAATAATAAATTAGATTAAAAAATAAACTAAATTATTATTAGAAAAAGAAAAAAGGCCTTGCAAGCCCTCACCACTATTGCCCCACCATTAGTGGAGAGGGCTAGCA
This sequence comes from Eucalyptus victrix, assembly GCA_016097545.1. Taxonomy (NCBI): domain Eukaryota; kingdom Viridiplantae; phylum Streptophyta; class Magnoliopsida; order Myrtales; family Myrtaceae; genus Eucalyptus; species Eucalyptus victrix. The sequence goes on along the minus strand of CM027836.1, from coordinate 39,291,768 downwards.
ATGGTGGACCAAGGGTCAATTGCGATTGTCGGGCCCAGCTAGTGGTCGGTGGCTTTGGTTGACCACAAGTGAGGGTTGCTCGCTCTATCCAAATTTGGTCAAGGGTTGCTCAGTTGCCATTAGTGGGGTTGTCGTCGCACATTACCACATCGGCGTGGTGACTAATATTGCAAGCTGACGTTGTGAGTATTTATTTATTTTATATTCAATTGTAACTTGATTTATGGACATTGATTTGGAATCAAATTAAAAAACTAAAAATCTTATATGCCTCTCTCTTCCTCTTCCATCCAGAGTCATTGCTCTAGCCGGCCAAATCCAATTTGGCAACTTCAACGCCCAAGCTGCCGCAACCTCCATCCTGGAGCCCATCACCTCGCCTTGGCCGCCGCACCAACTGGCGAGTCCCCTCCCTCTACCTTCGTTGCCAAAACCTCCATGTACCCTCGCTTTCTTTTTCAAAGCTTGCTATTTTTTGTGCCAACCAACGCCGCTGTCGATTCCTCGCCGATGACAAAGCTCGGTGCGGCATTAAAATCTATGTTGGCCATCCGACGCCACTGGTCCAGATTTGACCTGGCAGAATGTCGTCGTGCCCCCGGATCTGAAGCCATACCTTCAAATTTGGTGATGGTAGTGATGGACGAGGTCACGTTCTCATTGGCGCTGATTCTACCTGAGAATAGATGTCATGCTCAGAAAGATGGAGCCGATCATAAATATGACAGAGAGGGCGGCTTCACTTGGACGCCCTAGCAATGGCCGACCTGGACACGGTGTGGGCTTCTCCCCCTGGTGGCGACGGTGGGGGATGCGCAAAGGTTGGGCTCGAAGTAGCTGTAGATGGAGTTGGAAGATAGAGGTTGTTTGTAATTGGATTTGAGGAAATAAATGGTACTGACTGCGGCCATCATGGTGATGTGGAATTATCGAATATTTTCTTGACGACCTGTTTAGTTGGTTAAGTTCATCGATGACGATGGGTCCACAATCTATGCTTCGAATACAGCCCATCCAGCCATTTAGCGTCATCTGGGCCAAGTTCCCCAAGAACTCAAGCTCATTCGCAAAATCCAGGGGAAACACTAATGAAAAAAGCATGTTAATACCCTTTTCTTCAGTAAGCTCATTTGGCCGATTGCACGTTCGTTAAGTACTGAAGATGCGTTTTGGGATCAATAATTGAAAGGTGGTTTGGGTGTCCAAAGCTTATAAATTCAAAAGATTCACGAGATCTAAGGGGGCCATTGCATGACACGACGGAAGAAGACGGACGAGCGACCGTTCTCCACGTGTCCGACATCGGTCAGTTCGACAAAACTATTAACAGCCATAATGATGTGATGGGCAGTTTCACGGGAGGATTAAGCATGCGAGAGGTGGGACAATGATTACTCTCTCTCTGTCTCTGTCTCTCTCTCTCTCTCTCTCTCAAGTTTAATAATGATTTAATGATTTATCAGTTTTAACCTACGAAATTTAGGTGCATTATTGAAGTTCCCTGAGTCGCGTCTTAACCATAATGATAATAAAAAGAGGCTAATTCCACAAAAAAATCTCAATTATTATATTTGCACCACATTTACTTCATATTAATTTTTATGTTACAAAAAATCATAAATTAATAAATTATTATGTTACAAAAAATTCCAAACTAATAAATACCAAACCGACATACTTTTATCACATTTATATTTTAAATGTGGTAATGGTGCATCGATTTGAGAAATTTCATGGTGTAAAAATTAGTCAAGGATATACATGACATGAGTATATCGATTTGGATAAATGCGACGCTAACATATCAGTTTTAGAGAGCTTATAATACGAAAATTAATTTGGGGTCAAATAGTATTACCTTTAAAAAAAAACGGCTGCATTTAAAAAAAAATCAGACAATTAATTAAATATATTTTTATGCGTAAATCGAATCAGATCCCACTTAATCTAAATTAAGTAACACTTCTCCATCTTTGCACATGGATTTTGTGTCCTTTTTCGCTCGTAATGGAGCACTCGAGTCTGCAATTGATGATTATTGATCATTTAAAAACAGGGAAGCCTAGCCCTTACAAAGCGGCCAATGTATTGAGAAAACACAAGCGTAGAGATCTAGAGATCTGGAGATCAAATCTAACTCGGAGCAATGTATAGATCCTCTGGACAGTGCCTTCTCCTCGTCCTCCTCCTTCCCCTCGTGATGCCGCCGCTCGCGGGATGCTTTGGCCCGGAGGGTGCGGGCGATCTGATAGACGGGACGTGCAGGCAGACTCTGTACTACGGCCTCTGCGCGAAGTCACTCCGGTCGGACCCGCGAAGCGCGTCGGCAGACCTCAAGGGCCTCGCCGTTATAATGCTCAACGTGACGACGGCAGAAGCGGCCGACACGCTGAGCTACATAAAGGCGCTCGTGAAACGGAAGGTGGACCCTGCAGAGGCGAAACCGCTGGAGTACTGCGCCGGGCTGTACTCCCCGATGGCGAGGCTGACCCTCCCGCTCGCGGCCAAGGCTCTGATCCAGGGTCGATACAGGTTCGCCGACTACAGGCTCGCCGAGGCGGCGATGCAGCCGCCGACGTGCGAGGGGAGGTTCGGGGGCGCGGTCGGGTCGCCGTTGACGGACAGGAACGTGCTCGCGCACGACCTCTGCGCGGTGTCCATGGACATCGTTAACCAGCTGATGAAGGGCTAAAAAGCAAAAGAAGATTTTTGCAATAATTGCTGTTTTCTGTAGATGAGTTTTTGTGTTCCTTTGATTTTTCAAATGTCTGAAACGAGATGGTCTCAGTTTTGCTGTCCGTACGAGCTTTGGAGATCGTGAATTTGGCCCGTGAAAGTTCACCTTCTTTGTCGCTTCCCCCGGTCGGGGATCGCCTCGCCATCGATGAAAAGGATGGCTTCTTGAAGCTTCGATGGGGGCACCAGCTGCCTTGCACATTTTGCCGATTTAGCCTTCGCTTTCTATGAATTAAAAGAACTCGAACTCATCTTATTACAGCTAATAAAATAAAGGAAATTAATTAGCGAAATAATATTTTAGTCGCCTGACCTATTGTCCTATCTATTTTCACGTGGACAAGTAAGAATTTTAGTTCACATGTATCGAATGAGACATTATTAATAAAGAGAGCGAGCATTGCTTTTCGAGTTAATATGAAAGGGAGATGCCGTGGGATACAGAACACGTGAACTAGGAGAAACAAAAGCCCAAGTCGTCATATGCTCGATGAATTAGGCGGTCTTGGTCTAAGTTAGGGGGTCCGAGAACGAAACAACTTCTCATCGAGCCTCCTCCTCCTCCTCCTCCTCCTCCACCCATGACGGCTTTGATAAGCTCTCAGGAGACTTGTTAATAAGAAGATACTCCACGCGTTTTGGCTTATGAATAAAATCATAGGATTTGCGATCGCACATGGGTTGGTCCAATGCATTCTCCTTGAAAGACGCGGCAGGAGAGCGTGACACGTGGACCACGGGAGCTGGGAAACGAACAAAGGCGGGGAAAGGAATAACGACCCGTGAATCTTAACACTCCATGAGTGGCCATCCTTTCCATCCCACGGGCTAAACTCCAAAACTCGACCACCGTATATTTCAACGCGCTCTCTCCCTCTCCAGCAACGCCCAACCACCACCACCACCACCACAACATGAAAGCTCTCGTCCGCTCTCTCTCCTCCTCCTCCTCCTCCTCCTCCTCCTCGCTCTCCTCGCCGCCTCGCCGGTGGCGGCACGGTCCCTCGGGTTCCCAGCGGCCTGGAAGATCGATGGCCTCATCGAACAGACGTGCAGGCTCACGCCCTTCTACGACCTGTGCCTCTCCTCCCTCAAGTCCGACCCCACCAGCAGCGCCGCCGACATCCGGGGTCTTGCCCGCATAATGGCGGGCTCCGTCCTGGCGAGCGCCAGCCATACGCTGGACCAGATCCAGGAGCTGCTGGGCCAGGCGCCTGACCCAGAGACGGAGAAGCCTCTGGCTTACTGCGCGGAGCTGTACATCCCGGTGGTGAAGTACACCTTGCCGCAGGCGCTCGACGCGCTCAGCAAGGGCCAGCTCGGGTTCGCGGTGTACGGGCTGTCCGATGCGGGCAAGGAGGCAGAGGAGTGCGAAAAGAATCTCTCGGGGCAGGGCGGGGCGTCGCCGGTGACGCAGGGGGATAAGCTGGTGCGGAATCTGGTGGACGTGGCACTGGCGATCATCAAGATTTTGCACAAGGGTTTCTAACTCTCTTCTCAATGATTGATACGGTGAATATAAAAATAAATTACACATATTCCAGACATGGATCTCAAATACCCTTTTCCTCATTTAGTTTATAATCATCTATATCGCACTTGAGCTCGATGATTGTCAATGATAAAAACTAGACCTTTTAACCCTTTTAATATCAATATATCGCTCAATTCGCGCATTTATAAGGTCTATTATATCCAATATATAAATGACATTTTCCTCGACAAATTGAAGCCTGTCAGGTCGTCCGTGACATTTTTCCCACGAAATGACAAGAACTCCAGCCCATTAATAAGGATACACAGAGGCTCGAACACCTCATGGCTTTCTCTGTTTTTATGTTTTTTTTTCAAAGACCACCACAATGAAATGACACATGTTGAGATCCCGTAACACTAAAGTATGTCTTTATGCAATAAGGTAAGATCACTAGCACAATTTAAGTTTTTGATGATTGGTCAATTAAGTCTTCCAACTTTGGGTTTGACCAATTGAGTTTTTGACTTCTTTTTTTAATTTCATTTTTTAAAGCCAATACGTTCTTAAGTTTTTGGAAAGTTTACACAATTAAAGTAGTGCCGTAAGATCTTTCAAACAGAGTTGCTCTTCTTTTCTCTTATATTATGAAGGCAGCGTAATTCTTAGGGAGAGTTACACTCGAAATTCTAGACATTTCGTATGAAGTGCAATCAATTCCTAAATAGAAGCGCACTTTAATCGAGTCTTAGACCTTTTGAAATTTGTGTAATCAAAAACTAACTCCACTGGCAATCACGTCCAATCGGCAATTTTCTATTGCGTGAGCTAGGTGGAAGAGCCACTCTAAAGTGATTTCAAGCAATTCAAAAGCTGCACGAGGGATTCGTTGCTCGCTATTCCGCAAAATCAGTTTGAAATTCCGGCACGACTGCCAGGGAAAAAGGTTTCTTGTTAGCATTGTTTTCCGGTGACGATGAGCCGACCGCTCGTAGTTTGCTAGAGAGTCCTCAACGAAAGATACCGCTCAATGAACTCTGTCGAATAGTGACGGTGAGGATTATAAAATTGACGGGTTAACATGTTCTAGGGAAGGTGAAAGAACAGCAGGCCCGATTTCTGTAAAAAATGGAAGGTTACCAATTTCTGTTGGTATTGTGACTATTAGGATTGGCCCATTTCAATGAATCCCGACGGTAGGTTTGATCTGCGGTTTGTTCTTTCGTGCTGCATAACACGGACAGCACGCAATTGCAGAGAATTACGAGGAGTTTAGGATGCGTTGGGCAGTTTCGTGCTTTAACAATGTCTCGGTTGAAAGTAGGAAATTAGAAGGCCGGACAACTTCCATCGTTGAAGTTCCAAAGGTCGTGTCTTAATCCAGAATGGCAATCTACAACGTGGCCGCAGCTGAAAATCGTACAATAAAGCAATTTCCTTATAAATCTTGAATTGAATTGAATCTCTTTTTCATCAACACCTCCTCATGTCATTGCACGGATATCTCTATTTGATTGTGCATATTTTAATTGAGATATTATTTAGAATAGTTATCGAATAAAACCTATAAATAAGCCGATGTATTCTTTAATTACATGGTATTAGAGCCACCGAGAGAGAAAGAATTAAATCCAACCTTAGCCTTTTTTTTTTCTCGATGCTGTCTTTAGTCATCTCATCTTTAGTAACTTTATGATTTTGTTGACACTTGACAATGCTACTATGGATGTTTTTCATTGTGATACTCTCTTCTAATTGCAAGCAACATTGATGAGCGAAGTCCCCATCAAATATCCAAGAAACTGCGAGTGCCGGAGTCAAGCACACCTTCATTGGGTGGCCAAAGATGAGTGCCTCAAGGTGATGTCATCAAGTATCAGAGTAGCTATGAGCACCGGAGTCGAGCACACTTCATCAAGTAGCCAAAGATGAGCATTGTGGAGTGATGCGGTTTAGTTTGTTGCAATTTATGTTGGGTTTCCATATGATTCTATCAAAGTTGTATGAGAAAGATATGTCAACATTCTAAGCATGTGTTGGTTTAGCACTTGTCAAATCCGGTTTGTTTAGTGTAAGGTCCAGCTTACATGGTGTTTGATCACAAACTTTCCAAGAAATTTGCACAAATCATATGCAAGTCCGTTGCTCTAGCTTGAGGGGAGTGATGAAGAATATTTACGAAGATTGGAGATTTCCTTGTTAGAGAATATCATTAGAGATGTTATTAGATATTAGGGATATTATTTAATATTTCGTGATTATCTAACATAGCTAATTTCTTTTCTTATGCATATTGTTCAAGTTTAAATACCCATGTCTAATAACCTATAAAGTTAAGCCAATTAAGTAAAGATGTAGTCTTTACCGATTCTCTCTTCCTCTCTCTTGAAGCCCTAGAATATTTACAGTCTCTCAAGTTCAATGATGTCTCAGTTCAATGTAGCAAATCAAGAGGCAAAACAACTTTGCATCATTAAGTGCCCAATGTCGGGTTTTAAACAAAACGGCAATCGAAAATGAGGTCACCATTAAAAGAGAGGTCAATACCACATAAAATTCTAAATTAGTACACTTATGATAAATTTACCATAAATTAATTTTTGACTATAGAAAATCTTAAATTGATATATTTGTGACAAATTTACCAATTGTTAGTTTTTGTTAAAAATGATTAATATCATAATATCACAAATTGGTATATTTTTGAAAAATGGAGAGTAAAATTCCAAATTGGTATATTTATCAACTGTCATGTGTCATTTAACTTAATAATCTAATGATAAAATTGATTATTTATGTGCAGTATCACTTAGCAGGAAGTCACAGCCCATATAATGTAGAGACCCCAAGTAATCATATGCTTCTCCGAGCAAAATGTTTACATCCTTTGCACAATACCTTCTCCTCCTCTCCCTTCCTTTCATCATGATCTCACCGATATTGTGGGCAGGCAATCTGATATAGAACATGTTAAATTATGTCTTGAGTTTGAGCGTTTACAAAATGCGATTCACTAGAAAAGAGGAAATATAAAATTAAATAAAAAGGAGTAAGGATTTTCAATTTCACTTATCTGCAGGAGGAGGAGCCGAAGTCTTCTATCCACAGTGGGCCCCCACGCCATGGGCTTTCTTCTTTTAACCGGTGGAATTAAAGGGAAAGAACTCCCAAACGTAAAGGCAATCGTTGGTGGGCCCAGGTCAAACTTTGACCTTGGGCACACCCACGTATAAAATAGAATTTTTACGTAGGTTTTGTTACTTCTTTTGTTGGGTGGTTGTCAGAGGGTTTGTTGATGCGAGAAGAGAAACGTTGTTTTCATGCCGTGACAAACGTGAAGATCTCTTGAAGCACCGTTTTCTAAGTGAGTGCTTGATGTGAGTTTCCTTCTTGTTTTTCATTCGTGCAATTACATCCAAGAAGTTTAGTGTTTGTAGTCAATTAAATCTTAAGATAAGATTTGCATGTAATTTTTCGTGAGATTGAGAGATTATTTATTGAGAAATTTCGGGGCTAAATACTACACGTGTTATTAGGTGTAATTGAGGCTTGAGAAACACTCAGAATGTTTAAATGATTTGAGCGTGTAATTTCATTGTATCACTTGATTTATAGTGATATTCGCTGCTACTATTTCCGTGGACGTAGGTCTTTACGACTGAACCACGTAAATCTGGTGTCCGCATTATTTTCTTCTTGGATCGCTCGTCCTTAATCGCAACAGAACACTTGCACGCAGATTTTGCACTACCAACTTTATGTGAATACCTTCAAAATGGAATGGCAAAGTGCGATGACGGATCTGAAGGGACTAGCCGTTATCATCCTCAACATGATGAAAGTGAAAGTAGCCAACATGCTTCGCCATATAACGGAGCTCCCGAGGCAAACGAGCCCTGGAGAAGCACAAACTTTAGAGTATTGTATATGATCTCTTTGTGGTGTCAAGTGTCAACAAGCGTCATTGAGTTTGAAGGAGATGTTAGAGATAATTAATGATTTCTCTAGGGTAATTTTCTTTGTTAGAGCTATTTTGATAATTCTATTTGGTTTTTTTTGAGATCGTATGTATATTGCACATATGTTGTGCATAAATCACATGTGCAACCGCCTGGATTGCATTATGAAGATCCTCATTAGTGGCGACACAAAGCAACGACACCCAACTGATTCTACATCTTATTATAAACTTCTCGCTTCAAGCTCCCAGCTGATCCACCACCCCTACGGACACTTTTGGCAGCTTGGACACGGTAGTGTTCCCATTGGCCACCGGTGACCTGACCATGAATTTCTTCTCGCACGTCAAGGGCTCGGGTTCGGCCCTATGAAAGTTCCGGTTGACCTGTCCGTACTGGCCCCGCCGAAGAGCGATGGCTATGGTTGGGAGACTCTACCTCATCAAGGGATCATAAAGAGAGGCACAATAGCTTAGCAATGGTGCTTCTCCGAGGGCCAACCAGCCTCAAGAGTGTTGTGATGTTGGTCAGCATCTTCGGCGCTTTCGCCGTCATTGTGTCCAGGATAATGATGGCCAGTCCTTTGGGATTGGCCGTCGGGCTCCACGGGTCCATCCAAATGGTCTCAATATAGAGCTAGTAGCACGACGTGTGGCTATTGGAAGTTTGTTTGTAAAACAAATAAAGTGTACTTTTCCTTGTCCTAAATAGGAAAGTAGGAAGGAGATTAGCTAATTAACAAGTGTGAACCTTTTCTAGTATGTTTAAAGAAAAGGTTGGGTGTAGACTAGACCCACAATACTCGTGTGTGGGTGTGCAAATAATTGGGAGATTTTGGCGTGATTATTAGGCACTTAGCACTGGAGGATTGAAACGAGACAAAACAAATTCGCTTGGCATGCATCATCAAAAAATATTACCCTTTCTTATATAAGTTAATTAGATTAGATAATATGTTGGGAGAACTGATCTTACGTGTCAAGCGATGGATAATATTTCAATACCTTATCACATGTGATTAACGTGTGATATTCATCTGCCATTCATGTGCAATATAATCTATTCACTTGGACGAAGTACTTGAATGGAGCGCCACCAACAAAGTATACACCACATTCTTTATCATGATCAAACTTTTGTGCTTCCCATGCTCTGCAATGACTCCGTTTTTTACCACTACGATCGCGTCAACACCTTTAATCTTGATGAACAATATATTAGATAATGAAATTAAATTAAATTAGATTTTAGATGACCACGATATCATGGTAATGACTGATGCAGAAGGTTGAGTACAGCTCAATCTCGCCAAACGAGATGAGCCCAATTTATCATCTTTCATCATCTTCCTCAAACAGTTTGTCTTCCCCATAGTCGGTGGGTTCTCTTCATTCATCCAAGAACTTCACAACTTATCAAATCTTTGAAGCAAAGCTTTGAACAAACAATTTTATATTAGATTGAAAATCACAGAGTACATGATCAACTAAGCATCACCAAAGGACGCATGCTTGAATACATAGAATAAACACACAATAAAGAAACGGGCGTTACTCTCGACCAAGTCGAGCTGAACATCCGCGGACAGGGCAAACACTAGACAAAACAGGCGCACTACCACTACCACTACCACCAAGAAACGATACAAAGTAAGGACACCTAGCTAATCTTTCGTTTTATTCTAAACTTCTCGCTTCAAGCTTCCAGCTCATCCACTACCCCTACGGATACTTCCAGTAGCTCAGACATCGTAGTGTTCCCATCGGCCACCAACGACCTGACCATGAATTTCTTCTCCCACATCAAGGGCATGGTCTTGGCCCTGTGAAGGTTTAGGTCAACCTATCCATATAGGCCCTGCCAAAGAGAGATCGCCATAGTTTGGAGACTCTACCTCACAAAGGGATCGCAGAGAGAGGCATAATAGCTCAACAATTGCGCTTCTCCAAGGGCTAGCCAGCTTCAAGAGTGTTGTGATGTTGGCCAGCTTCTCCGCCACTTTCGTCATCTTCATCGCGTCCAGGATGATGAAGGCTAGTCCCTTGGGATCGGCTGTTGGACTCCGTGGGTCCATCCAGATAGTCTCAATGCAGAGTTGGTAGCTCGGTGTGCCTTTGGAAGTTTGTTTGTAAAACAAAGAAAGTGTGTTTTTCCTTATCCTACATAGGAAAGTTGGGAGGAGATGGGCTAATTAATAAGTGTGAGCCCTCTCTAGTGTATTTAAAGTAAAGGTTGGGTGTGGGCTAGACTCTACCATACCCGCGTATCGGTGTGTGAATAATTGTGCGATTTTGATGTGATTATCAGGCGCACTTAGCACTTGAGGACTTAAGCGAGACAATGCAAATTTGCTTGGCATGCATCACAAAAATATATTATCCTTTCTTATGTAAGTTAATTAGGTAAGATGAGATGTTAGGAGAATCAATCTTACGTGTCAGGTGATGGATAATATTTCAACATCCTATTACGGCAATCACGTGAATACATTCATGTGTGATACAATCTTCTCACTTGGACGAAATACTTGAATGGTGGAAGTCAACACACCATTCTTTATTATGTCAGATATTCGTGCTTCCCTTGCTCCGCAATGACTCTATTTTTCACCATGGCGATTACGTCGACGCCCTTAATCTTGAGGAACAATATGTTAGATGATGAAAATTAAATTAAATTAGATTTTAGATGAACCACGATATCATGGCAATGACCGATGCAAAAGATCGACTATAACTCCATCTCACCAAATGAGATGAGCCCATTTTATCATTATCTTTCACCATCTTTCTCAAATGATTTGCCTTCTCCACAGTCGTCTAGTTCTCTTCATTCGTCCAAGAACATTAAAACTTATCAAATCTTTAATAGAAGAAACAAAGCTTTGAACAAACGATATTATATTAGATTGAAAATTACAAATTACATGATCAATCAAGCATAACCAGAGGACGCATGCGTGAACACATAAAATAAACACACAATAAAGAAACGGGCATTACTCTCGGCCAAGTCGATCCGAACATTCGCAGACAGGGCAAACTCTCGACAAAACAGGCGCACTACCACTACCACTACCACCAAGCAACGACACAAAGCAAGGTCACCCAGCAAATTTTACGTCCTATTCTAAACTTCTCGCTTCAAGTTCCCGGCTCATCCACCACCCCTACGGATATTTCCAGTAGCTCGGACATAGCAGTGTTCCCATCGGCCACCGGTGACCTGACCATGAATTTCTTCTTGCACATCAGGGGCATAATCTCGGCCCAATGAAGGTTTGGGTCGACCTATTCATACTAGCCCTACCGAAAAGCGATGGCCATAGTTGGGAAACTCTGCCTTACCAAGGGATCGTAGAGAGAACATAATAGCTTAGCAATGGTGCTTCTCCAAGGGCTAGCCAGCCTCAAGAGTCCCGTGATGTTGGCCAGCTTCTCCGTCACCTTAGCCGTTGTCGCGTCCAGGATGATGATAGCTAGTCCCTTGGGATCGGCTGTCGAGCTCCATGGGTCCATCCGGATGGTTTCAATGCAGAGTAGGTAACACAGCGTGTGGCTATTGGAAGTTTGTTTGTAAAATAAATAAAGTGGGATTTTCCTTATCTCACATAGGAAAGTTAAAAGGTGATGGGCTAATTAATAAGTGTGAGCCATATCTAGTGTGTTTAAAAATACGGTTGGGTGTGGGCTAGAGTGGATGTGCAAATAAATGTGTGATTTGGCATGATTATTAGGCACACTTAACACTTAAGGATTGAAACAAGACAATACAAATTTGCTTGGCATACATTACGAAAACACATTACCCTTTCTTATATAAGTTAATTAAGCAATGGATAATATTTCAACATCCTATCACGTGCAATTCACGTGCGATATTCATGTGCCATTCATATGTGATACAATCTGATTACTTGGACGAAGTACTTGAATGGAGCGCCACCAGCGAAGCATACAAACTATTCTTATCATGATCAGACTTTCGTGCTTCATTTTCTCTGCAATGACTCCATTTTTCACCACGGCGATCACATCGGCACCCTTAATCTTGAGGAACAATCTGTTAGATGATGAAAATTAAATTAAATTAGATTTTAGATGAACCACAATATCATGGCAATAACCGATGCAGAAGATCGACTATAGCTCAATCTCACCAAACGAGATGAGCCCATTTTATCATCATCTTTCACCATCTTTCTCAAATAATTTATCTTCCCCACAGTCCATCAGATTCTCTCCATCCGCCCAAGAACATCAAAACTTATCAAATCTTCAACAGAAGAAGTAAAGCTTTGAACAAATGATTTTATATTAGACTGAAAATCACATATTACATGATCAACCAAGCATCACTAGAGGATACATGCGTGAACACATAAAATAAACACACAATAAAGAAACGAGCATTACTCTCGGCCAAGCTGAGTTGAATGTCTACGGACAGGGCAAACACCAGATAAAACAGGGGCACTACCACTACCACCAAGCAACGACACAAAACAAGGACACCTAGTTGATTCTATGTCTTATTCCAAACTTCTGGCTTCAACCTCCTAGCTAATCCACCACCCCTACGGACACTTCCAGTAGCTTGAACATAGTAGTGTTCCCATCGGCCACCAGCCACCTAACCGTGGATTTCTTCTCGCACATCAGAGGCATTGAAAGTTTTGGTTGACCTGTCCATACTGGCCCTGCTAAAAAGTGATGGCTGTGGTTGGGAGACTTTGCCTCCCCAAGGAATCGTAAAGAGAGGCACAATAACTTGGCAACGACGCTTCTCCCGGGGCCAGAAAGCTTTGAGAGTGCCATGATTTTGGCCAGCGTCTCCGCCGCCTTCGTCGTCATCACGTCCAGGCTGATGATGGCAAGTCCCCTAGGATTGGTTGTTGGCTCCATGGGTTCATCTGGATGGTCTCGATGCAGAGCTAGTAGTACGGCGCATGGTTGTTGGAAGTTTATTTGTAAAACAAACAAAGCGTTTTTCCTTATCTTACATAGGAAAGTTGGGAGAAGATTGTCCAATTAATAAGTGTGAGCCATCTCTAGTGTGTTTAAAGAAAGGGTTGGGTTTGGGTTAGAATCCACATTATTCGCGTGCGGGTGCGTGAATAATTATGCGATTTTAGTGCGACTATTAGGCACATTTAGCACGACTAAAGCGAGATAATTCCAATTCGCTTGATATACATCACGAAAATATATTACCCTTTTTTGGTAAGTTAATTAGGTATGATTCTCGATCTTACATGTCAAGTGATGGAAAATATTTCAACGTCCTATCACATGCGATGCTCATGGTGGGGCTTCCCCTTTTAAAGCGGCACCGCACTGCGTGAACGCTCAAGCACTCACTCGACGGTCAAGAAGACGCCTCGCCGCCACGTCTGTAAGTCGGGGAGCTCTCTCATCCTCGCCCTATCATTCGCCACCAACACCTCCGTCTCCGCCTCTGTCGGTCCGAACCTCACCAGAACTTCCTTCTCCTCCATTTGCCTTGCGACCCGCACGACTGGGCCCGTTCCCACCCACGACGCCGACTTCTGCTCCATCCAATGCTCCGACCCTGTCTCCGGCTTCTTCAACCCTCCGCGCAAAGTTCGCCATCCCCTTCGACAAGCACGCCTTCTCCTTGGAGGACGTCAGCTCGGTCGACGAGCTCGACTGTGTGTTGCAGCTCCACAAGAGGTTTGAGCACTGGACCGTCCAAAGCATGTATTTGTGGAACTCGGCCACGAGGAAGCTGAGGGACCTGGGTAACAGGGATGTGGTGCCGCGCCTTGCCAGTGAGAGTGGGTACCGGGTTCACAGGATCGGGCACGACCGCAGGGTCGCATTTATCGGGTCGTGAGGATCACTCGCAGCCGCACGAGCAAGGGGGAGAAGGAGAGTTCCAAGGAGGCTATCTGAGCTGTCTAGACAATGCCCACCAGGTGTTTAGCACTTTGATTGAAATTATTGACTCTTGTGGCGAAGAAACCAGCTTGCCCAATGATCGGGTGTGGTGTTGTTTTGGCAGCTTATGATTAACTGTTTGTCCATTTGACTTTGCTTTTGGTAATCGAGTGGGTCGTGGTCCTCATGTGGTGAGAGTGGAAGGTCGTGAAGAGAGAAAATCTTGCCCTTGATATGCGAAAGGCTTAAGATGCATCTTGTAAAGGACCGTATAACACTTGTTAAACAAGCTTTCTTATGCTAGTGAGCAAAGACAAATTAATCACCTGCGATGCTACTCCCCAAGCGCCCCCTTTGTCTGCTTCATTTTCCTGACCATAGAAATCAGAGACACTCCCTGTGATCACTCAAACACGACAGCGACCGGGGTTCGAACCGAATGCTGAGCAGATATCCATGTGATCGCCCCTTGAGCAAGGGGCAGGGTAGCCGTCGCGTTCCTGCCGACTCTCCTTGTGAAGTCAACCCTAAAACTCGCTGTCTGGTTAACATTTGTGAACTCCAGGTCACTCGGGTACACGCCAATTGAGTCTAGACCCAAGATAGGGTCAATGACCGACCTGTAACGCGACTTCGCGGGTCCAACGTTCCTCACTGTCCTCGTCACACTCACCTTCGTTACCGAACCCGTGAACCTTAGGCTGATCAATGGGTAGTTGAGTTGGTAATCGGGTATGCTCTTTATGCTAGAGCATTTGACTACTTTTTTAACTATGAGCTCGACTTCGTAGTCAGTGTAGTTGAGCCCACAAAGGTAAGGAATGTAATCTTGGGGTGCGATGTCGTAAATGAGATCGGGTCGACAGCCTTCGATGGGTTGATGGGTCCTGCGCCCGTGGTGAAAATGTTAGCTGGATGGAGCGTCTGGTCCACGATGGATTGGCCCCCCATATTCAATGTAACGACTCGGGCCCACTGTGTGATATTGTCCGTTTTGTGTACAAAGTCCTCACGGCTTTAAAATACGTCACATAAGTTAAGGGGCCCCCGCTGCTCAGGCCGTCAAGGGGCCCAAGCTATTATAAACTAGCCCTGGACTCTCCCCTAAGCGATGTGGGACAAGAGGGAGAGGAGCGGACGCACCGCCATCCCTCCTCCCCGCTGCTCAGGCCGTCAAGGGGCCCAAGCCATTATAAACTAGCCCTGGACTCTCCCCTAAGCGATGTGGGACAAGAGGGAGAGGAGCGGACGCACCACCATCCCTCCTCCCCGCTGCTCAGGCCGTCACACTCTCCCCCCCTTAGCAGAAGGGGTCCTCGCTGTGGCTCCACACGCTGTCGAGAGTCGGCTCTGATACCATTTGTAATGACCCGGGCCCAATGTGTGATATTGTCCGCTTTGGACACAAAGTTCTCACGGCTTTAAAACGCATCACACAGGTTAAGGGGCCCAAGTCATTATAAACTGGCCCTGCACTCCCCCCTTAAGTGATGTGGGACAAGAGGGAGAGGACCCCTTCCTTGCGCACGTCTGGGGACCGAGGCGCAGACATACCGCCATCCCTCCTCCCCACGCACCGCCGCTCGGGCCGTCACATTCAAGGTAGCGGCAGTGGTGATGATGGCGGACTTGATGGCCGCTGGTGACCAGTCGGGGTGCGCGCTCTTGAGCAGCGCCGCTACACCACTGAGGTGGGGACAGGACATGGAGGTCCCGGAGATGATGTTGAATGTCCGCCTCCTGTCTATAGAATAGTCCAAAGGAAATGCCCAAGCAGCGAGAATGTTCACGCCCGGGCCGATGATGTCCAGTTTGAGGATGCCTGGGCTTTGGTAATTGGGGCCGCGGGAAGAGAACAATGATACAGTCGGCGCGACCGACATCCCGAGGTGAGTGCCTTTGAATAGGGTCGTGGCCATTGGCGCTGACGCCGTGCTCAGGTAGCCCTTGATCTCTCTCCCTGCGATGTATCTCAGATGGACGGCGGGTAGGACATGCAACTCGGGCGATGTGGTGTATCCCGCCGTGGGATTGTTCACGAGGATCATGGCCGCACCACCCGCATTCTTGACCTCTTGACCTTTCGCGACTCCCCCATCTCCATCGCCCGCGTCGCACACAACCACTTTCCCTCGGAGGTCCGAGCGGCTTTCTAGTGATCCAGGAAGGCAGAGAGCTGCAGATCCATCTCCGTTTATGCCCAGATAAACAAGGGGGAGTAGCACCGGATGGAAGTCGTGCGGTTGGTACAAGGTCTCCCCATCGAACTCTTGCCCGTTCCCAAGCCTCACTGTGGTCTTTATGCTGCGGTCGATGCTGCTTGCTCCCACGGTGAGAATCCACGGTGCCTCGTTTGACAATGTGAAGTTGGATGGCCCCAGATTCCCCGCGGAGCAGCTGACGAAGATGCCCTTTTGGGTGGCGGAGAATGAACTCAATGCAATAGAGTCGTCGGAGAATCGCCGGGATTGTCCTCCCAAAGAGAGAGAAAGCACATCGACCCCGTCCTCGATGGCCGCGTCCATCCCAGCTAATACGTCGCCCTCCAGGCACCCGGAGGGATTGCAAACCTGGTACATTGCCAAATGCGCAAGAGGTGCCATGCCTACGGCCGTGCCTCTGGCATTACCGAGGGCACTGGCATTCCTCACAAAAGCACCGGCAGCTGTGCCGGAAGTGTGTGAGCCGTGGCCCACACCATCATACGGCGTGGCAGTGTTTCCAACGGAAACGAAAGACCTCGCACCGATGAGCTTCTTGTTGCTGGCCGTGCTGTTGAAGTCGCACCTGCCCTTCCATTTGGCCGGGGGCGGAGGCATCCCCTCGTCGCTGAAGGAAGAGTGGCCGGGGAAAATCCCCGTGTCCAATACTCCGATGATCACGCCCTTATCGAAGTTCGAATCCTTCCACAGCCCAGCTCCTCGGTGCAATCCCAAGAAGTCAGGGGTGTGAGTTGTGTGTAGAGAGAGCGCCTTCTCCGGACGCACGTACAAAACACCGTCCTTCTCCTGAATGGCTTCAGCTTCCTTCGGCAGTCAATTTGAACGTAAACCCGGATAGCACATGCTGGTACGAGTGAACCATTCTTTGCTCCTGGTTAGAGCCGGCTGCTGTGGCAGGTAAAAATGACCGGTACAAAGTATGGAGATCCTCCATTGTAGCGAAATGTTTGTCCATCGGCGGTCGTAGACGGACAATATAAGTTGACAACGAACTACTTGCATCAGCTACTGCAATAGCAGCATTAGCATGGGAATTGCTTAGAATCCAAACGAGACCAAGAACGAAAATCGTCGAGGTGGTCGGAGACAATCTGCATTTCTGGTCCTCCATCGCAAACTTGCAGAAGAAACCGAGAAATGCTTTTTGCTTTGTTGATACCAGAACTTGGAGCGCATAGATGTATATAGTAGAAGCGAAATGAAGACATGGCGTTGGTCCAAGCAATTTAATTTTTCTCTTTTGAGGAAAACGATCCATAGTGATTTTTATTTCCTAACGTGCATATGCATTTCCATACAATAATCAAATAAGACCAGCTGTAGTTTCGAGGACCGGGCACCGTCCATGATAATTTACTAAAATGGACTAATGTATCAATGGAAATATAATCATCCAAATTTAACAAGCTATATAAAGACTTACCCTAAATAAATTATTTCCCTATGCATATGCATTTGCATGTACGAATTGAATAAGACCTGTTGTAACCTCGAGGACCGGCCACCGTCCGCGCAAATTTACTAAAATAGACTAATGTATCAATGGAAAATATAAATCTGCAGATTTTAACGGGCTAAAAAAAAATTTGACCAAAACCCTACCTGTAATGCAATGAAATAGAAGTCTTTTTTTTTTTTTTTTTTCATTTTCATGACTCTCAAATTGTGCACAAGAGGAAAGTAAAGTTAGGTTTGGTCGTCTGGATTTCTAAACAAGATAAGATTAGATAAGATAGGATATAAAATCCTATAATTTTGTTATATTATATCCACAGTTTGGTAAATCGCAGTAAAAATATATTGACATTATATCATGTATATTTTTTGGTATAATGACATATTAGTGTAGATGAACCTAAAAGTTCACAAATGGAGATGATGAAAATTTCTTGCAACACTATTCCCTCATTTATTTTTATTTTATTTTCCTCACTTTTTAAATTATTTTCTTTATTATTTATTTTTCCCCCTTCCATCATTTTCTAATAAAATTTTAGTAAATAGTAAACTATACTAATATACGTAAAATATTTAATACGTATAAATATATATTTATATTTATAGATTGAATGTATATTATAAGATAGAATTAAAGTTGAATATATAAATAAAAATAAGATATTATATTAGAATTCAAATATTAATTATATTGAAATATTTTTTTATGTGCATATTGGAATATAATTTCAATTCTGTTAATTTAATAAGTTGTTATTCGAAAAAATAACTTTCTTATTATGGACATTAGAAATCCTATCTATCTTTGTCCTACCTCTTCGATGGGATAATTTTATCCGGCCTATATCTATTTTATATCCAACTTTATCTTGTTTTTAATAAGCACTAAACGCAGGATAAAATAAATCATATCCTATCATGAATTTTATCATGATTACTAAAAGCAACCTAAAAGTATCTTATAATGTAGATACACAACTTTACCTTCAATGCAAGTGCGGTCTTAAAGTTATTTTTTTATGTGATTTTCTATGAAGATGTAATTTAGAACTACTAATTTGGAAGAGATTATATATTTCTATTTTCTATTTTCATGACATGGAAATGAGGCATGAAAACCAAAATGCAATCTAAACGATCTACCGGTGACAACAAAATAGCATTTGATGAAAGTTTTTACCTTTTGTGACATGGCATTTATGACGATGCAAATACAAGACGATGTCCTACTCTATTTTGCAAAAAATTATAAATTCTTAGATATGCCGGTATGTGCAAATGAGAACACAGTATGTGCAAATGAGAACACACTTAAATTTGCAAATATGAACTTTTCTGGATAAGTAAATATTCAAAATGCAATTCCTTAAATGCAGAAAACTTAATTGATACATGTGATTTTATTAAACATTATTAATGCTTAACACTTACAACATGCTATCAATGACTTTTGTGGAATATTAAATCGTAGATCGGTACTTTTTTCTCTTACAAGGATAACTTTTCATACAATCTAGAAAGATCTTTTTTCCTAAACATGCATCTAAATGTCCATGCATTTATGGTAATAAATCAAACATTTAAAAAGTTAAAAATTCATAAAACGTACGTTAAGCAATAAATAATTGAATAGTTAAAGGGAAGAAAATAATAATTCCAGCCGTCTCAATCAACAATTAAACGATCTCCTGTTTTAAGGTAAGTAGAAAGCAAATGCAAATATTTTGAAATATACTAATGTATTAAAGCAAATATTTATGGGCACGCGCATGACGAGCTATAAAAAAACAACCTAAATAAATTCCTTTTATAAAATGAGCTTTGAAACATGAAAACAAAATTAATCTAATCTCCCACGTGGGATCTTATTGTAATTTTATGACTCTCAATTTGCGAGCAAGGGGCAATCTATTCTACTCTAAATCATTGGGAAATTTGTCAAAAAAAAATCTTAAAATTTATTATATGATGATCAGTTCAATCCTAAACTTTTAGTTCATAGAATTATTGATACTCACGAAAATACTATCCTTAATTATACCATGCTATCAATCACTCACTTTGTAGGAACATCACGTATTCACAATTGTTGCAATTTCATGATTTGGCAATAGCAATTACCCAGGCGGGACGTGTGAAAAAAGCAGTCTCCTTACTCGATAGTTCATCACCCCAGGCGCAGTTCCAACCGAGTCAACAATTTCCATGACTTAGATGTACAGATCTTGCAATAGATGCTTTTGAATGCGTTTTCTTTCTTCCCTACAGAATGAATTTGTGCATAATATAAACATACGGTGGATATGAATAAATTACTCATTTTCCGGACATGTATGTCAAATACCCTTTTTCTCATCTAGTATATATCTTCATCTATCTCTCACTTGAGCTCGCCTAACTTCATGATTCTATGAATGATATCCAATGACCTTTTTTTTTTTTTAATATCTACTAGCGAGTCATTGAATTTACATAATCTTTCCATTTAAATTCCTCAAGACTTAATTGTCGACTAAATAGAGTTGACGTGTTAGCCATAATTCGCAAAAATTATGACGTAGGCGAACTTTTTTTTTTTTTGCCATCGTGGACTATGAGCTAATGCGCAAGACCAAATGTAGAGCGATGAAAATTCTCACTGGGAACTTGGCACTCAAGCTTCTCACGTCGTACTCTCGCCGGCCCAATAGAGACATCAAATTTAGTTAAGTTGATTTGAAAATGTTTGACTGAAAAAGTCAGGTAAGTTTAAAAATATTGATCACAAAAATTAAATATCCAATGACAAAAACTAGACACTTCTTTCTTTTGGGCGAATTTGGGTGAGATCTTTTATTTCGATATGTGGCTCAATTCGCGTATTCATTAGGTCAATCATATCAAAATATACAAATGACATTTTCCTCGACAAAGCGAAGCCTGTCGGGTCGTTCGTGGCCCCGGTAAATCATTTCACACGAAGTGACGAACTCTAGAACATTAGTAAGGAAACAGAGTTGTTTTAGGTTTTTTTCCAACTACTGCAACGAAATAACACGTGTCGAATTATCATAACATTAAAGCTTTTCTTGTGGCAATGAGATAAGATCAATAGCACTAAGTTTTCTTAACTGGTGGTCGATTAATGAATCGTTCTTATGTTCAGCTTTTGCTTTTGACATCTTCCCCTTGAAACTCAAATTGCTGGCTAGACTATCGATCTCGAGTTCAAAATGAACATCTCTGAGCAAATGCTTCCAGGTTGGACTCACCATGATCATGTTCGATTCATGTTGCAGAAAATCACCTCGAATGAAACTGGGAACTATCCCATGAATGCTACAACCTTCAAGTGCAAGAGGAAAACCAACCATTATGGTTAGGTCTCAAAGAACCCAAGTTCCACCATGAACTCTTGCCGCTTCGGAGCGTACCAAGCAACAGCCTTGGCAGAACCAAGAACCTGTAGAGCGTATTCAACAGCAAACACTGAATCATCGATGTGTACAGGCCGGTCCCGGTCCTTCAAGTCCACTGAGACCCTTGAATCAACTCTGACACTGAAAGGTCCACCAATCTAGGAAAAGCAAGTAGAAGATGTCAAAAACAATATAAAGTTACCGAGCATGGTTTCAAGAAAAAGCAACAACTCTCTCATTATGCGGTCGAGATTTTTATTAGGTGATTTCTTCAGGGTAGCAATAACAAGCTTCCCACAAACATTTACAAATAGAAGGCGTCAAAACAATGTAAAGTTGCAAAGCGTGTGGCTTCAATAGGCGACAATTCTCTCATTAAGCAGTTGAGACTGTGCTTAGGTTATATACCTCAAGATTGTGATACCAAGGTTCCTCCGAACATTCCGTTTGAACTAACTCATTGGAAAAACTTTACTTATGACCAAGAACAATTATGTACCTCATTTTTCCAGAAACAGGACCAGATCTAAGGAACCCCTCCGCCCAAGTATTCACCCTAATGTAAGAGGAATTACCTCTTGTACAGACTTATGCCCCCTTCAATACACATTTAAGACTTCATACAACACATCTAAAAATAAATTCACTCCTAACTAAATGAACAAATTAAGAATCGGGTTAAAATAAGCCCCTCCTCTATGCTGCTGACAAAGTGTCCAAACACAAAGTGTGTTGGTTTTCCCAAGCAGAAGACGACAGATGACAAGAAAAAGGTATGGGAAAGAAGATGACAGAAGAATTGGAGGAATGAAAAATTCTTCATGGCCAATTTCAGTTATCTTGCATACTAATGGCTAAATAGTTCATATAAGGAATGCATGTACCTGCTGCTGAAGAGAAAGGGTCGCATTAGGACAAATTGCCTGGAGTGTCTCTATGTTTGGCCTTTGAGAATTTAGAAGATCTTGAGCTAATTGCACACCACCAGTTAGAAACTTGGAACCAGAAGGAAAATCTAGGCAGGCGTGGAAACGGGTAAGATCTAGGAAAATCCTCTGGAAGTTGCCGTGCTGAGCACTAAATGCAACAGTAGCAAAAGCATCGCCTTTTAGGGCGGATTTTATTGCAGGAGCATTAAAGCAGATTCCACTATGATCCTGTGATATATCTGCTACATCTGACTTTACCGCATTATCCCCGAAGGAGGCTGTCACAGCAGCACCTGTTCAGAAATGGACAAAACCAAGTCTTAAGAAATAAAATACTACTTCAAATCACCTAAAAAAAGAAGATAACTTGATCATAAACAGATAGAAGATATAGCCCCAAAACACTAATTTGGTCCCAAATCTAACATATGACATGACTATGCTCCACACATAACTTGCCATTATTGGATGAATATATGGAGAATGGACATAAGATAAACAGAACTACCTCAACTTAACATGCTAGAAACATCTGTCCTGAGGCCTGACAGAAGTTGGATTGAAACGGTTTTTAAACCGCATGTGAAGTATGGGGACTCCACTTAGGTAGAAAAAAGACTAAGGAGGGGTCACCTTGCTAATAACCAAAAGAAAAATGCTTGTACACGGTCACCTAGCAAATGATTTGAATAATATGGTGAATGCCAACATTTTTTTCTGAAGAACATAACATCACTAACTCATACAATTCTTTAGAGAAAATAAGTGCACTCCACACCAACTTGATATTGCAGGTAATCAATCTCACTCCTCTTTTGCAGACGGAAAAGATCAAACCGACAGAACATAAAGAAAGGACAGATTATTAGATAAGTCTGATTTAACATGCCAAAGACAGTATCTCACCAACAGTTCCTGATGCAGAAATGTGAGGATTTGAGAGGAACACATCATATGGTTGCACTAGCTTCAACTTTGGGGCTTTACTTTTCCATAAATCAATGTCCTTCTTGAATGAAAAGGCACCTTTAAGGGCCGTTCCAGGAAGAAGTGTGGCAGGTACTCCGTGAGTAGGTATCGTTTCATTACCTTCATACTGCCTCAATGAGCCCGAGTTATGGTGCATTGATAGATGATAACTGGTACCAGAGTCAGAAGCAATAGAAGCAAGATCAAAAGCAATTGAAAGTGGGACGTCCCAGTAAGTACCATCCTTACTAACAAAAAGTCCTGGGGAGAGTGCCTCTACCAGCAAATTGTGATGTGGAAACTGCAAACAAAATGTATCACAAATTCAGATCGCCTTGTTTTCTGCCCATACTGCATTTGATCCATTTGACAATAATTTTGGCACTTCCCATGACCTTAAAATTTGAATGGATCTACTACTCACAAGCCAAGAAATTATGATTTCCATTTATAATTGAGAGTTCTATTTGATAACTGAAATCTCTAAACAGAGGACTACGTTGCTCATTAAACTTGCCTTGTGATGAAAAACTGCCTTCCTGCGAGGAGTCCTCCCGTCACCATACTCATCTAAGCTAACAAGCAGTGTATCTTCGGGTGTTAACAGCATCTCTGAGCAAAAATTCAATGCGTACAAAGATTTATCCCGTAGATGCCTCCCGATGCCTCGCCACCAAGTCGAGTCCTGCCCTTGCAATAGCCCCTTTTCTTTAACAGTAGATACAAACTTCTGAAGATTGAACTGACCTAATAAAGTAGCAAACCTGCATAGCTTTAAGTTCCGAAAGATCAGTCAACACAAACATCTAACCGCCAAAATCATCACCAAGCAACAAGTCACCATTGAGATTGACACAAGAAGCACAGGTGATACTTTGCCAGTAAATTACGAAATTGGTGGCATGCAATTAGATTACATATTGACCTGTTCGGATGCTACAATCTTTTTCCTCATCTAATTTGTGCAAAACAGAATATGACCATACTCTTACTACAGCATCCAAAACATCAGTGGATCAACTTAGGGGCACAAAGAAAGTGATTTATGCATGGTTCAGGCGTGTAGCAGAATATTTGAAGGACCCAAAATAAAATCACCTAAAGGGACAAAATCTACTTGAAATTCGTATCTGGCATAGAAAAGAACCACATGGAAACTAACATCTGTTTCCAAAAGCAACCTATGATCCCATCAGAAATGCAGCTCAACTCATTACATAATCAAATCAGACATGGAGCTACAAAAGTAACCAAGGATTCCCAGTTAGTAATTCCTTAAAAGAAGCTCACTTTCACCACAAACACTACCCAAATATGCCCCCACAAAACGAGGAGACAACAAACGAACCCAGCCTTGCTCCAGTTCATCAGCAATTGAAACAAGACAACACACACAAAGACATTACCAGTTCTCCCCAAAGGGGATGGTGAGAACCCTCTGGAGAGCAAGCCCGGACCCGCCGCGAGCCGGGTCGCCGGCGAAGGAGGGGACGAAGGGGGCGGTCATGAAGCGCTGCATAAAGTCGATCTGCTTGGGCCGGGAGAGGCGGGTCCCCCTGGAGAGGCCCAGGGGGAGCGGGTTCCCGGGCACGGGTCGGGCCAGCCCGTCCAGAGTGACGGGCGTGGAGACGTCGAGGTCCCAGAAGGCGTCGTCCATGGCCCACCGGAGCTTCTTCATCGTCGTCATCGCCGCGGTGGGTGGTGGTGGTGGTGGTCGGTGGGTCTTCGTCTTCTTCCGGCGCTCGAGGAGGGCCGGTGAAGAAGAGTGGCTTCTCCTTCTCCTAGGCAACTTTATTAAAGTCGGTAAATTTTTCTGACACCGTACGTTTGCACCATGTGTCCGTGACCAACGTGTGTCGCGCACATCCGACATTTTCAAATCCCATTTTTGACATCATTAGATGATGCTCTTCATCTTATTCATTAGAACAAAGCATTACATATTTAAATATCAAATTTGTTGAATAATATTACCTCGTGTGATCTTTTAGTCCTATTTGGACATCAAAATTTCGACACGACTAATAAAAACGCGATACTTATGATGGACCAAATTTGATATGACACTGCTATGATAAATGTTAAAAATGTTACGAATTTCTCCTTATCAATGATGTGTGTTAAACATGATTGCTAAGTCTAGAGGTGGCCGACCAATGTGTTGGAAGCTCGTGTGACATCCTCATTCAACTTGACACGGGCGCAAACTTTTGTAGGTGAATTTTCTTAGGACGGACGAAGTTGGACAATAGGATTTTACTTAGGGCGCGTTTGGTAACGATTCATTTACGTTAGGGAACCGATTCCGAGTAAAAAAACACGTTTGGTAACAAATAAAATTTCGATTCTAGAATAGAAAAAGAATAGAAACGTGTTTGGTAACTATATAAAATTTATATTCCAATTCTTTTTTTAATTACTTTTTTAGATTAAAATAAATTTGATATTGAATTTTCATAAACCATTCAGCGATTAATTATATTTTTATACTAAGTAATAAAAATATTAACTAATCAATTTTTATTATATAGTAAATAATAAACCATAGTATAAACTATACTAATATCCCTACAATATGTAATAAATAAAAATACTAAATTATAACATAAAATTAAATATGTATTCTATATACAAAAAATATATATTTCATACTATGAAGAAATAAAAATAAAATATAGAAATAATTTTTTTATTCGGCACTTTTGATTCTCTTTTTTGATTCTCGGACGGAGAATCATATTTTTTATTCGAATTCTTGTCTAAAACTGATTCGGGAGTAAATTTGTTCCCATAATCAGTTTTGAAAAAATTTCAAACGCGATTCTCGTTTCAAACCGATTCGAAGACAAAAAATCGAGAATCGCAAGGCTGTTGTTTGGATGGTTGTCAAACAGGGCCTTAGATTCTATCGAGTGTTCCGCGCCTACGACGGACCTCTTAAACCCTTTCTACCGTTGTAACACCTGTCATTGTCTGTACCCCTTTTTAACCCACATGTTTTCCTAGGGGCTTTGATGTAAATGCGTTGCTGCCGGCTTTGGCTAACATGGTTTTGGAATCAGTGCTTGCTTTAGTACGAGAGGAGGGGCTCCACTCCCTCCCGCCGACACTTAAAAGCAAACGAGAGCATTTCTCGAGCTCCTTCATGTAATTTCAGTTCTTCGCGCTATCCTAAGTTTTCTCCGCAGCTTAGATTAACGATGATTTCGTGCCTACGATGCTTCCGTCTAGCTACGCAGGTACATATGCAGTCGCAACCCGCATCGGGCTTCGAGATACTCGGGAGCAACGCCCGGAGTTGCGTTTGATCCCGGTGACGAGCTCGCCCAGTGGGTACTATGTGGAAGTGCGAGTGGAGAGACTTGCTCGACTTTCGAGAATAGTCCTTTCATGCAAAAGATAGGCAAACCACATGGTCTTGATGGAAGGAATTTTCAATGGGCCAATGGCTTGAGTGTAATTGGAGGTGAATTACAAATGAGAATCAAGATTTTACTCACATATGTCTTCGCAAATCAAGATTCTAGTTATCTTCAATTTTGGCTCATCCGTTCAATTCATATTTGCAACTCTGGACTATTTAGAAAACCCCATTTTATTATGGCTAAATCATGCTTAATTTTGTGATTACGCCCAAACATCACCGGTAGTGAGATTAGGATTTGATTACACCTAATTTAAAAAGGTTTGTGACTTGATTAATAAAATATAAGAATATAAGACTCAACGAACTAATAGTCCAATTGTTTCAAAATCTCGTTCCATTTATTTTTAATTTCAACTATGGAGCACAACCTATGCAAAACGGAAAATCGCATAGAAATCCTAAAGCCCGTGTATGTTAGATCATGAATTTTTCAAATAAGGCCCTATTTCTTTTTGTCAAAAAAGAAAACAATCTAAGTCGTTCTGATCAAACTCTCTCCATCTTACCTGGTGGCACCGTCTTAGGTAGCCACACGGACTTTTGAAAGTCCATAATTTGATTGCACCAATTGAAAATATTGAGATTCATTTTTATACAAGGTTAATGACTTACGGTGCAGTTTCTAGAAGGCCGGCTGGGAGTAGGCATATGGCATGGGAGCTACAAGGATACGTGATACAACAGACAAATGCAGAAGAGAGGTGGTCCTTTGGCCTTTTGCTTATATCAGATTCCTTCTGCACCTAACCGATTTTATATTTCACATAAGACGGCATACAGATTGTGATTTGAAGTTTAATCTAGAACATCGAATCTGAATAAAAATCATCACAAGCAAAGGAAATTCAAGCTGTCCACTCTTGTCTTGACTCCTGAAGGATGATTGCTGTTAGCATGTACCACACGCTGTTTCGACAGATATCAAATTGGGCTAGAGGATGAAACAATCTTAAGAAAGATCGCCGGTGTATGTAACTCACGATATCGTCTGTCTACAAGGCAAGATTTCGAAGGACAACAGATGATGTTGCTGCTGCACAGGGTATACTTTATGACAAATGAGATAGTTTTGCGCGAAAAATGAAGTCAGAATAGTTTTCTTGGCTCTTGGTTTGATCCAGTGGAGGGAGACATGGTTAGCACCTGTTCTTCTTCCTTTGACTGAGGGAAGGATAATCTTGATTTTAAAAGAGGACGTGACCATCTCTGTGGGTTGCTGATGATGGCCATAATCACTTTTTTTATTCCAATTTAAGAAGATAATATTTGTTCCAACATAGGTCCAAATGTATGTAGTTTTCAACAGTACAAGAGTCTCTCTGAATGATGGAGTCGGTAGCATATAACCGGCATCAGCCAATAAAAATCGCCTGGTCTCAGATCATTTCAAGTATAATAATGTTCATGATGGTAGAGCTAGCTTTTATCGTATGACCCAGCGAGACGTAAATGAAAATGATGCGTTCGTTGGCAAGTCGTCGTCGCACCACTTCACAAAGGTTGAACTTCAGCAGAGAACAGAGGAAAGCTGTCTCTTTAGCTCAAACAGTTTGCCCAAAAATTCATCTAGAACTTACTCAAGAATTACATATGTGATTTGGAGATCTTTGTCGTTGAGATACTTTGCTTTCCGAGCATCATCATCTCCATCATCATCTCCATCATAAGCTTGGACCAGCTTCTGGGATCACCAAGAAAGTGAAAGATTAATTAAGAAAACAAAATGCATTGTCACCGTGATAGCTTCACAATGTCTCTATGCTGAAGTTCAACCGTCGGCTACAAAAGTTCACATCACACTTCTGATAGCATCACATGATGCTCTGGTGAGTCTAGTTTTGTTGCATTGCTAAAGTAGTTTCTCTCTCTCAGTTGCTCTAAGTTCCAGAGAAGCAAGAGTTGAGTACCGCGATACTCTCCTGTAGCAGAAATGCACACTATTGACATCCTTGTTGAACTTCTAGAGATCCTTTTCCTCTGAGTTCAATTGTTCTTGAATTTCTGAGTCTCTTCATTCTCTGACATATGCACTCCGAACTTTCAATCAGGCATGACTAACTGTCTCAGTGTCAGTCCTGATCTAAGTGCATGATATACTCTGTTTTCTTGTATCAAACTGCATTTTGTCTAGAAAGCAATTCTCGTGTGGTGACCAATTATACCTCAATCCTTCTAAAGTTTTGACCTCTTCCTTGGTTCTTGATTTGGTACCATCTTGCTTCTGAGAAGAGTTCACTTCAGCAGATTTCAAGGTAAACCCAGTTTTGTATTCTGGTGAGAACCACCCTGTATGTTTTCATACAGATTCTCATGCAAACAGATGATGTTCTTGTCACTGAAAGAGATCAACACCTTCTTGTTCATCAGTTGTGGCCAACATGGCTGAGGAAAGCAGTGTGGATGCCGAAGCAAAGATCACGCAGGCTGTTGTGACAACAAACTATTCACTAGAGGTGATTTCAGAGGGAGGGCCAGCTCAGGAAAATGGCGGTCAGGAAGATGCTGAAAGGAGCTCCAGGAAACAAGATCGCCCCTTTACAGTGCCATACCACAAGCTTTTCTCATTTGCGGATTCCATCGATTACCTATTAATGTTAGTAGGGACAATTGGCTCTGTTGGAAATGGGGTCACTATGCCTCTCATGACACTACTCTTTGGATCACTCATTGATTCTTTTGGAGCAAGTGCAAGCAACAAACTCATAGTGCATGGTGTTTCCGAGGTACTCTATCCTAGCCTTTGTACTTATGTACAAATTCTTTCCCTCGGTGTCTGGACTGTGAAGCTCAATGTCACTTTGAATAGCAATCTTACCTTGGCATCTAGTTTATCTCCGTAAAATTTTGTTGGAAGTTCATTTTGAAGAAACTGTTATTATGCTCTTAACTTTTTTACCAAGAAAAGCTCTCAGTGCTCTCTCGTGCTAACGTTTTGCTATAAGTCAGCGATCTTGATGAGATTAACTCAAGGACTAATTATACAGGTGTGTCTGAAGTTCATTTACTTGGCTCTGGGGTCAGGGGTGGCGTCTTTCTTGCGTAAGTGCATTGGGCTTTTGCATCAGTGAACCTTAACATGCGCTTTTTAAGGATTGTATGATGCTTAAATGAACG
The DNA here is from genome assembly GCA_016097545.1 of Eucalyptus victrix. Lineage (NCBI taxonomy): Eukaryota > Viridiplantae > Streptophyta > Magnoliopsida > Myrtales > Myrtaceae > Eucalyptus > Eucalyptus victrix. The sequence continues at coordinate 39,262,182 of CM027836.1, read as the reverse complement.
GGCCTTTACTTTTTCTTGTCATCATTAGAGGTTGCCTGCTGGATGGTAACTGGAGAGAGACAGGCTGCACGGATACGAAGCTTATATCTCAAAACCATTTTGAGGCAAGACATTGGCTTCTTCGATAAAGAAATTAACACCGGCGAAATAATTGGAAGAATGTCTGGAGACACTGTTCTGATTCAAGATGCCATGGGTGAGAAGGTAATGATGTAGCAAAACAAGTCGAACATTGGCTCGTTCTTGTTCTCCCTTTCCCTTGGCAAATGCATTTTTAAATGCCTTAAACAGTTGGCTTTGGAATTGACAGTGTCCCCTTAATTCTGATGCACTTTGCTTCAGGTTGGAAAGTTTATACAGCTGATCGCGACATTCATAGCAGGTTTTGTCATAGCTTTTGCCAAGGGATGGCTACTCACCCTAGTCATGTTGTCTTCAATCCCGCCCCTTGTCGTCTCTGGTGCAATTATGACCATCATTATATCCAAACTGGCTGTAAGGGGACAAGCAGCTTATTCAGTTGCAGCAACAGTGGTAGAACAGACAATTGGGTCGATAAGAACTGTAAGTCATCACGTGTAGGTTAGGACTTTCCTTCTTTTCGATTAGCTTACTACGACTATAATTGGTTTTGTCCCAATATGGCAATACCACTACAGGTTGCATCATTTACTGGAGAGAAGCTGGCCATAGCTAAATATAACAAATCACTGACTAAGGCTTATAAGTCAGGTGTGCAAGAGGGTTTAGCCACAGGGTTCGGCTTTGGGGTGGTTATGTGCATCATTCTTTGCACATATGCCCTGGCTCTATGGTTTGGGGCGAAAATGGTACTCGAGAAAGGTTACTCGGGAGGAGATGTCTTGAACATCGTTTTTGCAGTGCTGACAGGGTCCATGTATGCAACTGCTTCTTTTCCCTGGAATCTTGAATGTGATGCGGCAAATTGTTCATCCCAGATGGATTGATTTTTTTTATGCTTTGCTTCTCAGGTCTTTAGGTCAGGCATCTCCATACCTCAGTGCATTTGCCGCAGGACAAGCTGCTGCATTCCGAATGTTTGAAGCGATCGAGAGAAAGCCGCTGATAGATTCATATGACACCAACGGACATATTTTGGAAGATATCCAGGGGGACATAGAGTTGAGGGATGTGTACTTTAGTTACCCTGCGAGGCTTGAGGAACAAGTGTTTAATGGGTTTTCTATCTCAATACCGCATGGCACTAATGCAGCATTTGTGGGGGAAAGCGGGAGTGGAAAATCGACGGTCATAAGTTTGATCGAGAGGTTTTATGACCCCCAAGCTGGTGAAGTGCTAATTGATGGGATCAATCTGAAAGAGTTCCAGCTGAAATGGATAAGGCAGAAGATTGGCCTTGTGAGCCAAGAGCCTGTATTGTTCACTTCAAGCATTCGAGACAACATCTCTTATGGAAAGGACGGCACAACTGACGAAGAAATATGGGCTTCTGCCAAACTTGCCAATGCTGCTAAGTTCATCGAGAAACTACCCCAGGTTCACTGCCATTTTCTTTGATTATAATGATTTCCTTCTCCTACTTCTTCTCACAGGATGGAACAAGCCCGTTAAACCTTGACATTTCAAGCTCTTGCTGTTCAGGGGCTAGATTCAATGGTCGGTGAGCATGGAGCTCAACTATCCGGGGGTCAAAAGCAGAGAATTGCAATTGCCAGAGCAATTCTCAAGGACCCGAGAATTTTACTCCTCGATGAAGCCACAAGCGCCCTCGATGCAGAATCCGAGAGGATCGTGCAAGAGGCCCTGGACAGGATCATGGTGAACAGAACAACTATCATTGTAGCTCATCGCTTAAGTACAGTGAGGAATGCTGATGCAATCGCTGTGATTCATCGTGGAAGGATTGTTGAGAAGGGTTAGAATTTCTGATGATTTTAAAGTCTTGTGAATTATATTTTACCAGAGACTTCTGAAAACTTTACTTCTAGAATAACCATTTACATCATTGATGCCTTCACATACTGCAATCGAAGTATCAACCAGCTATTCATGACTGCATTGTAATTATTCCCCAATGGCCAGGTCCGCATTCCGAGCTTCTCAAGGACCCTGATGGAGCATATACACGGCTTATACGGTTACAAGAAGTCAACAACGAACAGTGTGCACCGCCCGATCAAGACAGGCCAGAACTAATAGTGAACTCAGGAAGACATTCGAGTCAGCGCATATCCTTCCTCCGAACCATGAGTCAGGGGTCGTCTGGCATTGGAAACAGTTCCCGCCACTCTTTTTCGTTGTTTGGTGTGCCAAGCGGGATAGGCGCTTTGGAGACAGTCCCACCTGATTCCAGCTCTCCTCCTTCAGAATCACTTCCAGATGTTCCATTGTATCGCCTGGCTCAGCTGAACAAGCCGGAGATTTCTGTCTTACTTCTCGGCACTATAGCCGCTATAGCCGCTGGGGTGATAATGCCAATTTTCGGCATTCTGCTGTCGTACATAATCAAAACCTTCTATGAGCCGCCTCATAAACTCCACAAAGATTCGCAGTTTTGGGCATTGATGTTTGTTGTTCTTGCACTTGTCTCTCTGCTGGTGCACCCATTAAAGTCCTACTTCTTTGCGGTCGCCGGCTGTAAATTGATTCAGCGGGTCCGGTCCATCTGCTTTCAGAAAGTGGTTTACATGGAAATAAGTTGGTTTGACAGAGGGGATCACTCTAGCGGCGTGATAGGCGCAAGACTATCTTCGGATGCTGCTTCTTTCCGTGGTTTAGTTGGAGATGCTCTAAGTTTGCTCGTTCAGGACATTGCCACAGCAGTTGCTGGCTTAGCCATTGCTTTTGCAGCGAACTGGCAACTGGCTCTTATAATCCTTGCGTTGCTGCCCGTGATGGGGGCAAATGGCTATGTCCAAGCGAAGTTCCTGCAAGGATTTAGCGCTGATGCAAAGGTTCGATCAATCACTCGTACTTCATAATGTTTGTGCATAATGTGAGATACACATTTTGTGACAACCGACAAAACATTTTAGTCAGTCCCTCATAGTAAATAACAATATCGAAATTGGTTACAGAAACTGTACGAGGAAGCGAGCAAAGTCGTGACTGACGCGGTGGGAAGCATAAGGACAGTGGCTTCATTCTGTGCAGAAGATAGGGTCATGGAGCTGTACATGCAGAAATGCCGTGGCCCGATTAAAACAGGAATAAAGCGGGGCCTGATAAGTGGGATTGGGTTCGGGACATCGTTCTTCTTGATGTATTCCGTATATGCCGTCAGTTTCTATGCCGGAGCACGACTTATTGACGATGGAAAGACGACACCAGCTGCTGTTTTTCGTGTACTTCGTCCTCATCCTATGATCACTTGATTAACCACATGATTTGATAATTAAGGCCAGATTTATGCTAATGTCGATATTCTTGTACCAGGTTTTCTTTGCTCTTCTTATGTCGGCATGGTCAGTGTCTCAATCCACTGCTCTTGTCCCGGATTCTAGTAAAGCAAAGAAGTTCTGCAGCTTCTGTATTTGCCATCCTCGACCAGACATCAAAAATCGATGCAAGCAGCGATTGCGGAACAACACTTGAAAATGTCAAGGGAGATATCCAGTTCGAACACGTCAGCTTCAGATATCCCGCCAGACCCGACGTGGAAATATTCCGAGATCTTTGCTTAGCGTTCAAATCGGGAAAGGTATGATACGTTTTAGGATTCGAAGTGCTCCTACATAATTTTGTTAACAGCTCTGAAGTGTAGCTTCTAATGAGGAATACACCGAACATGCTAACGTCAGACAGTTGCACTGGTCGGGGAAAGCGGCAGCGGGAAGTCGACAGTGATCTCGCTGTTGCAGAGATTCTACAATCCAGATTCAGGACAGATCACATTGGACGGGACAGACATAAGGCTACTGCAGCTGAAGTGGCTGAGACGGCAAATGGGTCTAGTGAGCCAGGAGCCTGCGCTGTTCAACGACACGATCCGAGCGAACATCGCCTATGGAAAAGAAGGAAACGCAACTGAAGCGGAGATTGTCACCGCAGCTGAAACTGCAAATGCTCACAATTTCATCAGCAGCCTACAAAATGTGAGACTCCTATTGCGATTCCTGTCTTGAGCATCTGGTGATGAAAACTAGCCAATCTTAGGTCCGCCACGTTGTTAAGCCGTTCTGTGATTTGATTCGTAGAACAATTTTCCCAAACGGAACATCAACAAAATTGCTTCTTATAGTGTAGGAGCAGAACTATTAGTCCAAATGAATTATGAAGTATCACTGAAAAAAGTTCATTGCCCAAACTCCATGGAAAAAAACTGCAGGGTTATGATACGACAGTCGGCGAGCGAGGCGTGCAGCTCTCAGGCGGACAGAAGCAACGGGTGGCAATTGCGAGGGCCATGGTGAAGGCTCCGAAGATTCTGCTCCTCGACGAAGCCACAAGCGCCCTCGATGCCGAGTCCGAGCGCGTGGTGCAAGATGCACTGGACAGGGTCGCAGTGGACAGGACCACGGTGGTGGTGGCGCACCGGTTGTCCACGATCAAAGGCGCGGACTTGATAGCGGTGGTGAAGAACGGGGTGATTGCGGAGAAAGGAAAGCATGCGACCTTGATCAAGATTGAGGGTGGTATCTATGCTTCCTTGGTGGCCATGCATTCCGCTACATCATCATCTTGATGAAATTTGTGTAAATTTTGGTCAAAGGGACTGTTTCTTTTGGGCTGCTGTTCCTAAATATGTATGGTTTTGATACGATTGTATACGTACTTAATAAGGTCACCTTTCTTGGTTGAGAAGCCTAAAGTGGACAATAATGGACGATAAAAGAAATTTCCGATTAAGGATTGAGATCTGCTCTTTTGTAGTCGAATGGTTTCAATGGTTCATCGAGAGTTGGCAGTTGGTTTTTTGTTGAAAAATTCGGTTGATTGTATGAGAAACATATCAATTAAGGATATGTTAATAGTTCGTGTTGATGATTTGATCGTAAATTAGTGTTTTCAAATTCAAAATTTATTGTTGGAGTGTCCCGAGGTTGGGAATTAACGCTTGAATCGTGGGAAAATTGCAAATGTGAAAGTCTTATTACACTTGTCCATAAAAAGGGTCGATTTGATTATTATGGAGTTAAAGCTTTGAGAATTGAATTACCATTTTTTTGATGAAATTCATAGAATTTAATTGCATAGAATAAAAAGTTTAGCATTAATTTAAAATATCCTTGGCTTTCATTTTTAGCGTTAATGAAAATGAATTTTTGTTTTAGTTAATGAAAATGAAAATTAATATTTTTTGTTGAAATGCATTTCAGGTTTATTATATATGTTTAAGCACATTCTTGTTTGATAAATTGGTTTCTAATTAGCAAAATGATAAGTTTAGTTTATGAATATTAACTTTTTTTATTTTTTTTTTTAACGAAATAAATTCTGAAATGCATTTCAAGTTGTATTGTATTGTATCCTATGTTAATAAGCATATTCTTGTTTGATAAATTGGTTTCTGATTAAAAAATTAGAAACCAATTTATTTTTTTTTTAATTAGTGATTTGTAGTTTTGAAAAGTGAAAACAATTTTCCTGATTTTTCTTTATGTAAAATAAGAAAATTTATCATCCCCATAGAGAAGTAATTACTAGCCAAAAAGGTATCGTCTTTCCCTCCGGCCAAATTCGAGTGGAAGCTGCAATGAGTTCACTCGCTCGATCGCTCCGGCGAGCTGCTTCGTCGCCGCCGTCCAGCGCCGCCGTACCGGCGCTGCTGCGTCTCTGCTCCTCGTCTTCTTTCGAGCGCCACTCGGTCGCTTCGCCCGCCGTTGCGTGGAAGCCCGCTGCCACCCCCGGGGCCAAGTCCGCCGATAAAGCGTCCAGAGATGGTGGTGGTTCCGGTTCCTCCTCCGCCGCCGCCGTCGATTGGCCGAGGCCGAGCGAGATACCGTTTCAGGCCAAGGTCGCCAACTCCGTGACCCTGATCGGTCGCATCCGCATGCCGGTTCAATCCCGGAACGGTCCCGACGGCAAGCTCTGGGCGGGCACCGTCGTCACCCGCGACGAGTCTCCGGACTCTCCGTCGCTCTGGTTCGTTTGGCCGTTCTTCGTTTTTGGGTTTCTCCCTTCTCAGACACTAGCTAAGAATGTGCGCGTGCAGAAGCGAAAGCAGTTCAATTTATGTGGAGAAAGCGAAAATGTGTGATCATTCTCGTCGTTTCTGGACATGAATTTCAAAAATTGCGGGATTACTTAGCAATTATTCCGGTATTCTAATTTAGAAGTTGATCCATTTTGTATTAAACCACGATTAAATTTATCTTGATAGTATGCGTGGCCAATCATAAATTACGTGCAATGATGTTTTGGGTTTGATTCATGCTGAGCAGACATGCTGTTGTTGGGTTGCCAGCTGCGAGTGTTCCACCAGGACCATTTTGTAAATCCTTTCGTACTGTCTTCTTAACAGGATTCCCATCACATTTGAAGGTGATTTGGCTCATGTTGCGGCTTCACATCTGAGAGAAAATGATCATGTCTGTATTGCTGGACAACTGAGCGCAAATCCACCCCCATTGGATGTTAACCAGGGTCAGACCAAGGTCCAGGTAATTTTCTGAACTGTAATTTTGAAGGCACGACATCTTTGGATTGTGGATTCCTCTTTAATTCTTTGAGTAAGGTGCTCTGATTGTGTTACCCTTTTTGGGGTTTGAGTTGAAACAAATTATGTATCTTTTAGTACATTTAAAAGTTTTTCCATCAGCAGATTTTCTTTTCAATCTGTGTTGAAGTATTTGAATTGCTTTGCTTCTCTATAGGCATAAATGTTTTGAGATATAGTGCTTGATAGAATTGCTTTGCCACCTGTTTAAATCATACAATTCAGGTAACAAACCATATGGTTCTGTTGGATCCATCTTCAAAATGATTTGACATGAACATATGGGGAAGGAGCCAGAATCATATGCTCAAATTTGATTTTTGATTGAGGAATGAATCAAATACAATCGAGAATCAAGATCGAGCAGTTTGGAACTTTGGATACAGTTTTGATTTTTCTAGTTACTGGTTAAATCACAGCTTTATATGATTTGAAAGGTTCGAAGGAGAAGAATACGGCACATCTCTTTCGTGATTTTTTTTGTTTTGTTTTTGTGAAGTAAAGGAAATTATAATGCTTATTAAGGATTTAGTCACCCACGTTTCTGTGGAGGAATCAAGCTTTCATACGTTGGGTATTTAGCTCACAGCACAGCCTAAACCTGATGTACACCTGTTACACTTGCAGATATCTTGTATATAGCTTGATTGTAGCTTGGGGCAATATGCGTATCTCTTGCTTTTGATATCTAATGATGATGATAATTTCATTCTTACTTCTCTGAAAGTTATGAAGAGAAAACGGGTTCACTTCTGTTTCTTTCCTTGTGCCTTCAGTGTGTCCACAATTGTACTTTCAATCAACAATTAACTAATTGAAGCTGATTTTGATATTTTGGCTTTACCAGGTGATGGCACACAGCATTAACTTTGTTGAAGGATCTTGTCAATTGAAAAAGAGCTTTGTATCGCATAGAAATGAAAAGTCTCCTAGTAGTTGTGCTGGTATGGCCCTAGATCTGTGGTCTTCAACTATGCTTGCTTACCCCATGGAACACACTAGTCCATTCTGAGACCCTTAAGCAGTAATTTCTGCTCGAATTCTCAGTGTTCTATGTTTGTTTAATTTATGGAGACCTATCTGCATCAATTAACATCCCATTATCTTAGTTCTTATAGTGAAACTAAGCTTCAGACATCTGTCCTGACAAATTTTGGGGGAATGATGCCTAATTGGTGATTACATGATGAGTCACGTGCATATACGCAGACAATCGACCAATTTAGGCAAAGAACTTGCATTTTTGTGTGGAAAATCTGGTGGAGCTGCATTTCTTCTTTGCCATTTCTTTACCTACTTTATTTGGGTATTGTATATGCCTTTGAGTCCAAGTTCACTTCTGGTCAGGCTGGGGTAGGAAGGACTAGTGTGTGGCTCTTATACCCATGTAGATGACCTTCCAAAAAGCTTTTGTAGGAACTATACCTATAATGTACATCAACTACGTCTCTTAAGACAGACATACAATTCTCCTATTATTTGCAGGGAGAGAGAAAAGAGAGGGGGAGAGGAGGAGGAGGAGGAGGAGGAGGAAGAAGAAGGGGGGGTATGAGGACCCATACACCCTCTCTTATGGGATTTATAATATGTAAGATGTATGAATATGGTGAGGTCCCTAAACTTGAGGAACAATCTTTTAGATGGTGAACCTCATGTGTTGGAGGATCTTCTAGGTAGCACTTGTGAATGGTGAAATTAAGATTCCAAAAGGTGGATATCATTGTGATGGTCAGTAACCTTTTTGTGTGAAAAGGAAAGATTTCTTTTACCTAATGTTTTGATTTGAGATCTAATTGAAGACTTCAAACAAAAAATGAGCAAAATGATCTGAAAAGATCCATGTGCACTACCCTACATAGTGGGAAAAGGCTTAACTGTTGTTAATGTTTTAGCTAACAAGACAATTAGCAGGGTCCACAATGTCAACAAGAGTTGCTCTGCATAATAAGTCAGCCGTGAAATGGATACTAACCTGAATGAAAAATGTCCAGAATCAGAAAAGAAAGGACATGATCTATTAGCAAATCTCATCGTTCCCTCTTATACGAGTTATTACATGGCTACTATGGGTTTCATTCTTTTCATTTTCTATGGTCATTGTCACTGTCATTCAGTTACACAAAAGTATGAGGAAGGCCCATGGAAAGACCTCATCGATAATCCGACAGACTGGTGGGATAACCGTGACAATAAGCACCGTGGATTGGTGATGACCGTTCACTGAGACTTGTTTCTTTCATTTGATTATTCCAACCTATCTAATTCAGATTTCTAACATTTTCCAGGTGAGTCCTAAGTACCCAGATTTTAAACGGAAGGATAGTGCTGTTGCTCTCTGGCTTGGTAAAGCACCCAAGTGGGTTTTGCCAAAGATTGAAGGCCTTCAAATTGACACTCAATCTTGTGGAGCTAAAATTGCAAAGGAGCAAAATGGTTAGTCATGGTTTATTTCAGTGGTATGCATGCTTTTCATTCACATAACATGATGATTCCCAGATGTTATCTATGTGAACTTTCTTCATTGTTGCATACTTGTTTGAAACTAATGGTGCCTTTGATGGACAACATGGAAACTTTTCTTAGTCAGTGATTTCCTCTGAAAATAAGGTTCTGATTTCTGTGAACCAACCAATACTATATGACTATACATCTGCAAGGCCTAAACAGAGTTGAAAGCTCCGTATAATAGCAAAATGTTCTTTTTCCCATGGAACACTTTCTATCATCCTAACCTGGGATATGTCAGTTTCTGTGAGGAGTAGATTAAGTAGACGAGACTTTTGAGAATTGACAGTTATGGAAGTTAAAGTTCAGAGCTTGAACATGTCAGTTCCTCTGAAAAGATATTTTAATTAAGGGAGAAATTGAAAGAGTTGCAATAATCTAAAGAAACTGTAGAATCTTCTGAATTGCTAAGATATACCTTAGGCATGCGCTGTGTGCCCAAACTAGCCATTAGAAAAACAATTTAGTTTCTTTAATTGGGCATGTCTTGTGTGATGATGAACTTTTTTTACAAAATGAAAAAGAAGAGAGTTTTTTTCTTTTCTTTTTTGGATTATTCCATGTAGGGTTGAATTTCTGGGGTGGAATATTGATTTTGAGGGGTGAACTTCCTCTCCCCCTCAAGATACTCCTCTTGGAACCTCGATAAATCTCAACCATTGATAAAAATCTCATTTCCATAAATCAATTGTTTAAATTCATCAAGACACCAAGAGAAGCACCACGCGAGATGGAGGATCCACATCCGATTTTGAAAAGCAAAAATAGTCAATAGTCTTTCTGTTCTCATATTCTCTGTGCAATACACATATCAACAGTTTCAATTTTAAACATACTCTACTACAATCACTTGTCATTATCAGCTTTGAACTACTAGCAGGCTCCAGCCAAACCTTGATAGAAACAATAATATATTACATCTTTTTACCTTGAAGAGAAGCCTTTCCATGAATAGGATCATTTGGAGACCTTCATCAGAAGTAAAGAGTCACATTGCAATGTAATTTCAGCAGAGAATTGAGAAGTAAAACCATCAGGACCTGGATTTGCCCCCTTATTTCCTGAAGGACCTTCTTATCCTCCATAGCTCCAACTGTTTCAATCAACAGCTACTTCTGAAATTTGTTAACTTGAATACTGCAGCCAATTCATTCCTCCTAAAAGTTTTACTTGAGCAATTCACATCAGGATCTAGGAGCTTTGATAAAGCTTGATAGCTTCCTGGGGTACATCGACATACCCATCAAATCTTTGTCCCTTCTCAGTTGAGGGCTCTAATTGCTTCTTCAAGTTCCCTACTAAGACAACCCTGAAGACGGGTTCAACTTTAAGTTGCCCTCATAATTTTCCTCTCTCCACAATTACCTGTACCATATATGAGAGCCAAAGGAAAGATCATTTCTCTGTACTTGAGCAACCGTGCTGTTGACTATCAATAAACAAACAGCTAACCTAAAATTTGAATTCAAAAGAATCAAAATCCTGCCAGACCTATCACAATTAAAGTTGTGATCCAATGACTGAGCGAAATGGTGAGTGAACGATTTTCAAAGCTCTAGACTCTTGAATCTAGTTTGTAGCAGGCAAAAGAACATTAATATAAAGATGAGAAAGAAATTAGAGAACCTACGTATTTGCACAGCTGCTTACTAAATGGAACACTTGAGTGTCATAATTTTGATAATGTACAGCTTCTGTTGGTTTTAGGTGATGATGCCTGGAAGAGCTTGGTGGAAAACCCAGAAAAGTGGTGGGACAACAGGTCAAACAAGGTAATACATTGACTTCTGAGGCATCAAAATGACAAGTAACTATTAGAAGCCAGGATCCCTGCTTGTTTTCTTACCAGCCTCTGTCACGGTCCTTCATTTTCACAGCTTAAGGAAAAGTCCCCCGACTTCAGGCATAAAGAGACCAGGCAAGGCCTTTGGCTGGATGGCTTGCCCTCTTGGGTACTAGCCAAGTTGCCTCCGATTAAAGCTCATGAAGGTGTGACTCCAAACAAGAGTAATAATGTGCTCTCTTGATCAATGCAAGTAGGGAAGAAATTCAGGAGGAAGTCAAGTCTGATGACTCGATTCCTAGTTGGTAAGGCGTACAAATTGTCAAAGGTTGTTGGATCATGAGAAACTTATGTTTGACAGATTTGGCCTGTCATCATTGCTTGGTCCAGAAGCTGCATTACAAGTTATTTGATAAAAATAAGAGTTCTTTTGGCTGAAACTGTGGAAAAGGTTTGAATCATTGTAGATTTGGACGTGTAATGGTAATCGACGCTATTAGCTTCCTATTGAACTGTAGCATTTCCCTTTTCTCCTCTTGTTCTTTTTTTATTTTTCTTTTTGCCTATTGTGTACATTTGGTGAATATATTGATATTAAAGAGACAATTACATTGGTGAATAAGCGTTATTCTGGAGGAATCTATCAATTAATATCAGCAAACTGTATAATAAGTCGGTAATATAACCGAGGACAACTGTGAGTCTCCTTTAGTCCTATTGCATGTGTGCTTCTGTGGAGATGGGACTTTATAATATCTAGTGCAGTTGTTCAGTCACCCATTGAAGATGTGTTTCCAAATGAGAAAGGAGTCTATTTTACCAAAGGAAGTTGTCAAAGCTATGGCTCAAAAGCTCTATGACTTTCTTTTGGGGACGCTAAGGCTGATAAACTTCATGGAGCAAGAATTGCTTGGGAGATTGTACGTCCCTCCATCCCAAGACACATCATCTTCTGCTTGGTCTCTAAAAATAGATTTACCTACAGAAGATCAATAGGCTATCGAAATGGGTACCGACCAAGAACTGCTTTGAAGGATGTCGCGAGAATCATGCGATAATCTCTCCCTTGTATTTTTCCCCCCTTATGCTGAAATTTGGTCCAGATCACTTTCACTGAGTGGAATTTCCTGTAAATACCGCTGGCAGACGGAGTTCAACTGAGCGGAGAGAGCTTCAAGAGAAATGATTTTTAGGCGCGGCTTTCTCTTCCATATTTGGAAAGCTAAGAAATTGAAATCTGCACCAGTCTGGTTCTCGTAACGATGTCGATTCCACTCTTCATTCTATTGTCTCTATCATGTGATTCAAGTTTAGTTTTCATAAGAAGTTTAAAACCACGGTTTAGTTTTCACCTCAAATATATGTTTAACAAAAGAGAACCGACATATTAGACTACATTCATCATATAAACTGGAAAAAAAAAAAACAGTGAATTTTATTATTTCAGTATTGATTCTTGATGTGAGAAAAAGTCAGGATGTTATAAGATTATGGGATGACACCAGTGTCCGTTGAACTTCACCTCATCATTTAGTATCGTCTCCGAACATTTTTTCATTCGATATAGTTTTCAAACTTCCAAAGGTTGGCGCAGTCTAGTGCCTTCGTAAATAAAGCTGATGGTGGTGTGTTTCACTTGTTCAATGGACGGTCCAAATGATCTCATGTTACCTTCTTTTTCTTCTCCTTGCAATGACTTCCAATTTTTTCGTTAAAAGAGTTCTACTGGCTGCCTTGTCAACATTGCCACTGCTACGGTTTGCCACCACCGACGGTCAAGCACCATTGCCACCATCAAACTCGGCTACTATCGCCGTTGCTAATCACAGACGACGACGATAGGAAAGGACAAAAAAGAACTTATCCAAACAGAGGATAGATTGTAATCATGGTAACAAGGCACCGAACTACTATAAATGTATTATAAATTTTAACTTATGAATTTATTGTGTAATTATTATTTATGATTAATATTGCGAAAAATTTCAAAATGAAATATTTGTGATAAATTTATTCTATTACAAAAAATTTCAAATTGGTACATTTATAACAAATGTACAATGAATTTTAACTTTTGAATTTAGTATGTAATTATTATTTAATATTGTTGTTCTAAATTTTGGGTATCGTGACTCAAAAGTTACATATTTGGAGAAGGATTATATTTCAACTTTCTTCTTACCCTTTTCTCGTGGATCATTTTTGTAGTGGATACAACGTTGTGAAAATGCTGTTTTCACAGATTATTGGCATATAAAGGTGCTGAGGCAATAATCCGATGTCGCGTTGCCAAGAAGACGACGGTGCATTGTCCAAAGCTGAAGACTTTCCATGGGACTTGTCCTATGGAGGACGAGGTTGGAGCAATTGCTAATTAGCGTTAACCTTCAGAAACCGCGCGCATGTCGCCAAGTAGCGATCGGAGAAGGAGTTTGAATGAAAGAAGAGCCGTCGATGTGGAATGAACAAGCTCAGACCTTTGCTGGGCAAAGGCTCGACGCCCTCAAGGCCGCCGCCGCCGCCCCCCGCCGCCGCATCTTCGACGCGTTCGCTCAACGCCACCATCAATCGTCTGTCATCACAAGGGGCTCATCGTGACGTCCTTCTCGCTTTCTCTTCCATGCGCATCAACAGAGTACCTCCCGATCCTCACACATTCCCAAGCGTCCTCAAGGCCTGCACTCATCTGGACCTCTACCCACTTGGCCTCTCGTTTCACCAATGCCTAATCGTTCATGGGTTTGCTTCGGATGCTTATATTGCCTCTTCTTTGATCACGTTCTACGCGAAGTTTGGGCAAGTGCGTAGTGCTGGCAAGGTGTTCGACTTAATGCCTGAGAGGAACGTCGTTCCTTGGACTGCCATAATTGGATGTTACTGCAAGGCAGGTGATGTAGATGCGTCGATTGATCTGTTGAATGATATGCGTCACGAAGGAGTGGAGCCCAGCTCGGTGACATTGTTGGAGGTGCTTGCTGGAGATTTGGAGCTTATAAGAGTGCAATCTTTGCATTGTTGTGCACTAGTATATGGTTTTGGGTCGGATGTAGTCTTATCGAATTCTTTCTTAAATGCTTATGGTAAATGCGGAAGCATTGATGATGCAAAGGCTTTGTTAGAACTTATGGATGAAAGGGACATTGTCTCATGGAATACTTTGGTCTCGGCATATGCTCGAATTGGTAATTTTGAGGAAGTAATGCATCTCTTGACTAGAATGAAAGATGAAGGTGTGGAACCAGGCCAGCAGACTTTGGGTTCTTTATTGTCTGCAGTGGCAGCACATGGTGATCTTTATTTGGGAAAGGTGGTGCATGGGCAGATTTTAAGAGCTGGACTCGAAGTGGATGCTCACATTGCATCAATTCTTGTAGTTATGTACTTAAAATGTGGTAACCTGGATGGTGCATTTCGAACATTTGAGCTGGCCCATGATAAGGATTTTGTTCTATGGACTGCATTGATTTCAGGGCTTGTACAGAATAATAATGCTGATAGGGCACTACTTGTCTTCAAATCCATGTTAGAATCCGGTGAAACTCCCTCCACTGACACAATAGCTTGCACCCTTGCAGCTTGTGCACATATGGGTTCCTATAGTTTAGGAACCTCCATTCATGGTTACGTGTTGAGGCAAAGAATTCCTGTAGAGCTTGCTGCACAGAACTCACTAGTTACAATGTATGCAAAATGTAATCATGTAATGCAAAGTCGTGCTGTTTTTGATAATATGGAGAAGAAGAATTTGGTCTCTTGGAATGCAATTATAGTTGGTTATGCTCAGAAAGGCCAGCTATCTGAGTTATTCACCATGTTCCATGCTATGAGGGAGGCCCTTCAGTTACCTGATCCTATTACTATTATATCTCTTCTCCAAGCTTGTGCTTTAGTGGGGGCACTCCATCAGGGAAAATGGGTCCACAGTTTCATCCTAAGAAGTTGCTTTGAGCAATGCATCGAGGTTGAAACTGCTTTAGTGGACATGTACGCTAAATGTGGGGACCTGGATAATGCTCAGAAATGTTTTGATAGAATGTCACAACATGATCTCGTTTCCTGGGGAGCAATCATTGGAGGATATGGATCTCATGGGAAGGGTGAAACTGCACTGAGAATTTATTCGGAGTTTCTTCATA
The DNA here is from genome assembly GCA_016097545.1 of Eucalyptus victrix. NCBI lineage: Eukaryota > Viridiplantae > Streptophyta > Magnoliopsida > Myrtales > Myrtaceae > Eucalyptus > Eucalyptus victrix. Next base: position 39,247,118 of record CM027836.1, on the reverse strand, counting down.
GAGGTTTTCAGCCAAATGATGTGATTTTCCTCTCCATACTCTCTGCTTGTAGTCATACTGGGCTTGTCAACCAAGGACTCAGCTTATTTAAATCAATGACCAAAGATTATGGTATTGTACCTAGACTTGAGCATCACGCTTGCATAGTTGATCTTCTATCTCGAGCTGGCAGGGTGCTTGAGGCATATGCCTTCTACAAGAGAACATTTCCTCGACCTTCATTTCATGCGCTGGGCATACTCATTGATGCTTCTCGAGTTAGTGGCAATGTAGAACTTAGTGAAATTATTGCTGGAGAGATGTCCATGTTGGAACCTATTGATGCTGGATGTTACGTGCAACTGGTGCATAGCTATGCATCATTGAATAGATGGGATAATGTGGGTGAGTCATGGGCCCAAATGAGGTCTCTTGGCTTGAAAAAGCTCCCTGGATGGAGCTTCATTGAGCTGTATGGGAAGGTAACAACATTTTTCAACGATCACGTTTCACATCCTCAATTTGAGGAGATTATGTGGTTGTTAAAAACCATGAGCTGGGAAATGAAAAAGAAGGACTATAGTTTAAAAGTTGCAAGTGATTCTCAGCACATCTCTGAGAGTGCTAGGTAGACTTTATGGGTGGTATTAAAGAATATTTAGAAAATTATCGGAAGATAAGGAGCCTGAAGATGTCTCCCCACATCCCTAATTCAGCTTTCATTCTATTTGGTGTTACTATGCCTAAGAAAGCTTGTATATCACGTGTTACATTTCTTTACCAGATGCATCTCAAGCTTTTCGGAGCTGTGACACCTAGCAACTATTCAACCTGTGTAGCTTCATGTCACCAGACAACACCTAAATGGAGAACCAGTTTTGAGCCATGGAATTTTGTGGGCATAAGATGTTGTGGATTATTAGGGAAAGAACTGTAGGAAAGTGTAATAATTTTCCCGCAGTGCATATTAGAAGAATTTGCCCCCGGTAAACTTCACTGATTGGATCCCTGGGAGTGGAATGTCACCTAAAATTGAAGACGATTTAATCATCCCCCAATCATGAGAATGAAATCAGCCTACTTGGTATGTGTAGTTCACTTGAAGCATCAAGATTGGAATAGATGCTGCAGCAAGTGAACAAATACAGGCCCTTCTGCTGAGCTTGCTAATGCTTCTAAACTGATCAAGAAATTACTCCAGGTTTTGAGTGGTTCTTGTTTTTTTCTTGTTTTTTTTGTCATTGAATGGATCTGTGAACCTTCATTTTTTCATCGTTGTTTTCAGGGGTTTGTAAATATAGTACATGAAACTGTAATTTCAAAGACCCAAGACAGTTACTTCTGGATGAAAGGCATGGATGCCTAGATGCAGAATGGATCTGACTGAACCTTCATTTTTTCATCGTTGTTCTTCAGGGGTTTGTCAAAATGGTTGGTGAGCATGGCATTATCAGGGGCACTGCTCTTACAGGGGGACAAACCACCTTGGTCATTCACAGGTCCTAATGGAGTGTCTCCATTTATGCCATTGCAAGGACCAAACAATATCTCCACAAAGAGCAACACAGGATCAAGACGGGCCAGAACTTATTATGGACTGGGGAAGGCGTTCAAGTTAGCATGTATTGTTCCTCCAATCCAAAAGTGGAGGTCGTCAGGCTTTCGGTTCTCAAAGACCCAAGACAGTTACTTCTGGATGAAAGGCATGGATGCTCTAGATTGAACTGAGACGACTGATAATTGCTATTGCAAAATCATAAAACTGCAGTAATTCTGTCCTGAAAGTCAGTAATTAACCTATGTTTTCGTGCATATCAATCATAGGATTGCAATAGACTAATCAAAACAGTTTGACAAAATTTGGCTTCTGCAACTGCAAAAATTTTCTGAGAACATTTAAATGGTCTGCATAAACTTTCTATAAAACTGTCCCCCTAGTCTAGTATGTTAAGTCCACCAAGAAAAATTCACAGGAAAAGGCAAAGTAGCAAGGTTCACTGGCCCTACATGACAATATTTTTTTCTTAGTTTTATCTAGTAATGTTTCCCCTCAATTTCTTTCATTTTCACGACTTGCTTTCATCTCCATAAAAACTCTAGTTTTGGCTAATGGTATACATTCTCTTCTCTGCAAAAGTCCTGACTATATACTACTCCTTTGAAGTTCATTCTGTCTTTCTCTTGCTTGTAAATTGTGCAACAAAAATGAGGGGAGAGTCATGAAACCAGCTTCCTCCTTGTTTTCTGCTTGATGGGTCCCCTTTTCTAGCATCCCTCTGTTAACTCTCAAATGGTTTTCTGGTTTGCTGCTTGTCCTACTATATCATTGATTACAGTCAAATTCTACTTCTTAACGCCACTGTCAGACTTTCGCTTACGAATTTCGTTACTTCTGATGCAAACGTTCTCTAATATTACGGACCCCAAGAAGAAAACATAAAAGAAGAAGCAGTTGTCATGTCAGTGTGGCCAAAAAGTTTGTGTCAGCGCTATGGTGTTCACCATGCTGATGAGTTGATGCATAATTTTGCCATTCCATATCTGAACCTGCTTTGGAATTAGGTTCTCCTTCCTTTCCCTCCATATATGAATAACCAGTTACTCTACTAAAGTTCTATTGTTCAGGCTTTTTAATTGGTGAATTATAGCGGAAGATTTCATTTTCTGCCTAGACAACGATGGCTAATGAGAAAGATGGAGATGAACACTCACGAACAGAGCTAATAGATGAGCTCAAAAGTCGATCCCCGGCACTGGAGACAGAGAAACAAGATTCAAGTGATTCCAATGATTAAGAGGAACTTTTCCTTAGAGTACCGTTTTTTTCTCGTTCGCTGATCCGGTGGACTATGTTTTAATGCTCACTGGTTCTATTGCTGCGGTTGGGTGTGGCATCAGCATGCCCCTCATGACTATTATTTGGACAACTGGTCAACTCTTTCGGCAACACCGGAAATACCAAAGAAGTGGCAAATGCAGCTTCCAAGGTTATCCCAGCAATTCTCATTGGACAATGATAGTATTTACACAAAAATACTTAGAATTTTGGATTAAGGATTGTGGGTGCTACTATAATTATCGAAACTTTCCAAAAACCTTAAGAACGTATTCACTTGAAAAACTTAAAAAGTTGAAAACTTGATTGCTTATGCCGAAAGGTGGAGGACTTAGGATGAGTTTGGGAGAGTTTTGGGGAATTGCCATTAGGTAAATGCTAAGGATTTTAAGCTGAAGGATTTTTATGAAATATAGATAGCATTTACCCCAAGGTATAGGTATGATTTAAAGAGAAAAATGAAACTCTGGCTTAGCCACACCTGATAGCCATGTGTCATGGTCACAAGGTTCCCACAACCGAGGACCATGCATGATTTAGGAAGACTTCCCATGGTTTCCACTAGAAATTCTAGAAGGTTCCCAAGGACAAGTGAAACGGTAATTGCCCTTAGGATCTAGAACTCTCCTAGCATAAATGTCGGTAGTTGGTAGGTTAGAAGATATGATCGTCCCGCCAAATGTAATCTCGATCAATGGATGTAATCCAAGGGTCTCAAGTATAAAAAGGGTGTCCTCTTCATTGTAATCATCCAACCATTTCATAATCTAAGTTCCATTCTCTCATAATGACTTTCTTTAGAAATTTTCTCTCTAAAATCCGAGTAAGCAAGTGAGCGATCGATCCAAGTAAGACTTGGCTTAGGCGCAAGCTTGGCTTAGGTGCTCTAAGTCGCCACACAATGTCGATCCTAAATGATTGGCCCGTGACAAGTGATATTAGAGCAAGAAGAGAGATCCGTTTCAAGAGATCGAAGAGCACCAACTGTTCAGAGCATGGAGCAATACTTTGGTGTTATTAGCATCCAAGACTAGACAACCAAGGTAAGAACTACTTCAATGTTTCTAACTAATACTACAATACTTTAGTGGCGCAATAGGTGCAACGAGACCAAGCACGACGCTAATCCATGAACACATGGGATGATTCCTAAAGGAGTTTTGAGACTACTTCTTCCCCAAGTTTGTTCAACAAGAAGCCAGCTCCATTGCCTCGAACAAAGAGAGAAGATCGAGAGAGTACGTGAAGGAATTCATCGAGCTCAAGCGTCGGGACATGAAGAGTCTCACTAGGGCACTAAGCGTGGCCGAGTCTCTTGTCATCCTCACCAAAGTCGATCCATCAAAGAACCGAGCAAGGGATTGGTGGTCAAATTGATCTTCCAAGGACGAAGGTGGAGACACTCCAAGCTATGGGAGAAGGAACATCCAAGCCGTCCTTCCAAAAGGATTGACCCCAAGCGGACTCCACAACCACAAGTAAGTTCAACCAACCCCCGCCATCTCCTTGCTTCATTTGCAAAGGTTCACATTGTTCCAAAAGTGCCCGAAGAAGGGCAAGATCAATGCTCTCCTTGCAATAGGAGGAGGAGCCCAAAGAAGAGGAGGCAAATCCAGCTAGGAACTGCGAAGTATCTCAATGTTGTCCAAGCCTTGCTGCCCAAAAAGAAGGAAGCCACCCAAACACGAACATGTTTTTCGTGGAGATCGATGGTCGAGCTCTATATGCCTTGGTTGACACGGGTGCTTCCAACATGTTCATGTCCACCGAGGTAGCCAAGACCTTGGGACTTCGCGTAGAGCCAACTAGGAAATCCTTCAAGATCGTCAACTCCAATGGCCTCAAAGGTGTAAGCTCAACTCCTAACATGGACATCCAAATCAGTAACTCCCCTTGAAGGTGTAGCCTCAAATCCTGACATGGACGTCCAAATTAGTAATTCTCCCTTATTTTGGGCATATAATTCTTCTATAGGGTGAGGTCTATAATCAACATGAGGACCAAGTGCATCATAATCCTCGACCCACAATGTCCAACGATGATCCTAATGATTAAGGGAGTGATAAACACCAAGACCATTGCCACAATCCAATGCCTAGAAAAAGATCTAAAGGCCAAGAAGGGCATGATCGAGTCACAACCGAAGCCGCAACCCTTGGAGAAGCCGCTCCTACTCCAACTAGTGACATGTTGATCCAAACACTCTTCCCCGAGTAGAGTACTTGTCGTGTGCCAAGCCCAAGCCAAAAATGGAGTCGTATTGTCCACCAATCGAGAGTCGCAAGATCAAGCGGAATATGAAAAAGAGAGCTCAAGCTCGTGCCAAGAAGAAGACCACTCCCCAAGCCGAGAGCACTGAGGATGCCGCTCAAATGAGTGGGAGAGAATATCCTAGTCACGAGGTTGCCGTGAGTCCGCAACCAAGGCACCATGCATGATCGAGGAATTAAAAATTTCGGAAGGTTCCCAGAGACGAGTAAGATGGTAATTGCATTGGGAACTAGAACTCTCCTGACATAAATGTTGGTAATAGGTAGGTTAGAAGGTACGATTTCATCCATTGGACATAATCTCAATCAATGATTATAATCCAAGAGCCTCAAATATAAGAAGAGGTGCCCTCCTCTTCATTGTAATCATCTAACCATTTTTTCATTCTCTCAAAGCTTCTTTCTCTAGAAACTCTCTCTCTCTCTAAAATCCAGGTGAGTGAGCGAGTGAGCAATCGATCTGCCTAAGGCTTGGCTTAGGTGCCCCAACAATCCAAGTGATCCAAAAGAGCCTAAGTCGCTACACAATCTCGATCCCAAACAATTGGCCCATGACACATGGCTCAAAATGCCTACCTTAGGCATAGAGCCACCAAAGGTCATATGACCTTGGATGAGCCACCCTAAGGTTTCAAGGCCCTACGACACCATGCCAAAGTTGCAAAAAAATCCTCAAGTGAGGCTCACTAATTTAAAATCTAGCTTGTGGATAGTTTTTTTTTTTTTTGGACAGTTCAACTTTGCTCCTACTCTAATTTTTATTCTCACACTTTTGTATTACATCCTTGTAGGATACAGAAGTCGAAACCCACACTCAAAACAAAATCATCCTCCCAACCCCCTTAAAAATGTAAGGATTTGAACCCTCCATTTCCTCTTCCTATATGAGAAGGGTGGCCATTAGGACAAATCGTACTGGTTACTTGTGGACAATCTAGGTTCACCTACAATGTCACGCAAGACTACACGGTAAAATGGTGAGAGCAAAATTGAAATTTAGAAAGTTTAGCAAAAGGAAAGTTGAAAAACAAAAATCCATTGAAAATTTGCTCAAAGCCAAAGCTAGTAGGATTTGCATTAAGTTAAAAGGCTTTTTACAAAAGCTGTCTTTGGTTCAAACGCCTTTGAAATTTTCTTGTCAAATAGCTTAATTTTCGCAAAAAGAAGCCAAAGCCCATTTCCAAAGACGAACTAAGCCATTCAACATCCTTGGCCACCTTCTTCACACTCACACAAAACCTATTTAAATTTAGACAAACTACAAAATCCTAGTACCATGCGATCGCACCTGTGGCAATTCCAACATATTCCCCACGAATGCAATGAAGCCCTATCGAGATTCCATGTCTTAGTTAATCAAAAGAGAACCACATTCCTCCACCACCATGCACAATGATATTGATGAACTGAATATCTCTATTCTGATACATTATCAAAAGGCATTCTTATCCAGACAACAATATCAAACTCTCCCTCCCTCCTTTCCTCTCTAAATTACAAGAACAGCATTGTAGAATAAATCAGGAGTCATCGCTTGACCTTGTTTGCTTTCAGAATCCCGAGTAGCAATGAATAAGGAACTTGAATGTGAAGCAAAGTTAATACTAGCAAAAGGTCACAACGTCGGAAATCAGCCGCCAGAGTCAAACCTGTACATAATCAAGCATACCAAAGGACATATCAAAATATCCACAGGAGATTAGCTTTCAATTGTCAACAGCTGGCATCAAACTGACAAGACCTCAAATTTTCATTTTGAAGCAAAAATCACCGTCTGCTTGTCACCACTTCAACCAGCAAATCAAACAAAAAATCTGGCTCCTTTAGTAGCACGGAAGCTTGCACTTGCTGATGGTATGACTCCTTCCCAAACTCTTAGGAGGGCAACCTGACGGAAGCTGCATGTGCTTTTCAATGTAATTGACAGCTATAAGACAGAGCCCATGAGGTGGGGCAGACAACGAATATTTGGCTAACTCCCTCCGGTCCCGAGATGCTAGAATCATGGGAACAATACCAGGAGGTATTGCTTCCTTTCCGACTTGTATAAGCAGAGCAACCTTCGCATGCAATTAAAACAGAGTCAGAATTGCAAATCCACCTCCATGAATAAAACTAATTTTAGCTACTCTCTACTTTTATAAATTGTTGGACATCATTGTCCTTCAATGCAATTGAACTGTTTCACAGATTCAGCTACACAATGAATGTACTAGACAAAAATATTTAAATCTAGAATAGGGAGTACTTTCATTTACCATGTTCCGCACTTGTCTATACATAAATCCAGAACCTTCAACCTCTATCTGTAAAAGAGGTCCCTAACAAAATATTCACAGATTAACAACTATCCTGAAAATGAAAAGGTAAAGGAAATCATAATAGAGCAACAAGCTGTTGTAAAGAGATACAAATGCTTTCTCGGATATTTAATACCCAACCAGCTCAGCAGAAATCTGAATGAGATAACTATAGATTACCTTTTCAATGACATCAAAACTGAATATATTTTTGACAGGATTGGGTGCTCGATCATTGCGTGATGCATTTGCAAAAGCAGAAAAATCATGTCTTCCAATAAAATATTTAGTGGCTTCTTTCATTGCTTCTGGGTTTAGCTTGTAAGCACTGTGATAAGCATAGTACCGCTGAAATGGGTCCATGAAAGTATCATTGTATATTTTGTAGTGATAAATCTTGCTTCTCACAGAAAATCTGGCATGAAATTCAGGCACTGCAGGGCTAATCTCTCTTACGCGGATATCAGATGGAAGAAGACCATTAAGAGCAGCATGGAGGTGATCCAAGCTGTCATAATTAAAAGGTGTGACAAACTGTGCTACCTGAAAAGTCAATGACCAGAAAGTTTGTCCTTGACCTTTGATGGGTGGATCATGTTTAAACTTCATTATCACAAGAATGCCTGACCTGACCCCAGGCATGAACTCCTGCATCTGTTCTGCTTGCACCAACCAGAAGGAGATCCTCCCTTTCCACCTTTGTGATTCGAGTCAAAGCTTTTTCCATGATACATTGTATGGTGGGTGGAGATTGCTGATATTGCCAGCCTGATAGTAAAGCAAACAGTACTATAAGCAAAAGAATTACTGGCGGAGAGATCATGTTCATTCATTGATATAGTAAAGTAAGAATGCATATAACTGACTGATATGTTCTCATGGGCTATCATGTCGGCCAAAATTAGAGATCTTATCATAAGGCTGTCCAATCCTACAATCAACTAGCCATAAAAACCCTAGTAGCTTCAGAATTATATGCTTGTTGGGATTGACAAGAAATTGAGAGTCAGGTTATGGGATCTTGAAGGACTGAGCATGATCAAAATTGCTTTGCTTCAAATTAGGCTTTCTCAACAACATTTGACTAAAGTTAGGCCCAATTTCTCATGTATCTACACCCTTATATGCTTGAGACCAATTCTTAGGGCAACATTGACAGATTAGGGCATGTTAATCAAAATAACAGATTCTCCTAGTGACTGGTGAGATCATGAGAGGCTGACCGAGACTGTTGAAACGAGTAACGACAAAGACCGTCAGCCAATTGCCTTCCTCTTTGCCTGCTCAACACAATCAGCAGCATCGTTTTTCATGGTGTTGTAAGTAGCACGACACCGACACGCGACGTGTGACATGACAACACGTCATTTCTCAAAAATAGAGAATTTAAACACGTTGGGATAAGTTATGTATTAAATGAATTTTTTATAGATACATGATAAATTATCATTTTTATGATTATTTAAATCAAATTAATTTGATTCAAATTCATAAATAATTAAATAAAAAATAGCCTAAAATGAATTAACACTAATAACATCAATAAATCTATTCATAAAAAATTGGAAAGATATATTCATAGGACATGTGCCCCCAGGTTTGGGGACATGTTTTTGACTTTAACAAAAGTTATCAATAAAACTAATGACTAACAAGAGACTAGAGTCGACTTATTTTAATAAATCTATGATCTTCTAGAATGACAAAAAATTATCATTATTCAACATTTAGTGCTTTAATTTCTCAATAACATTTTTTAGCCCCACCCATTTATTTCACTCTCTCGTTTCTTCCCCAGCACCACCTGTCACTTCCTTTCTTGAAATTACCCTCCCCCTCCTCCCTCCCAAAAGAATAAAAAAGAAAAATGAAAAATCAATCCATTGCCTTCTTCAACAACCCTCACTTGTAGACAAGCCCCAAAATCCCTCCTCCCTCTCCGCAATTTATGCCAAGTCGAACTCAGAGGTGACAAGCATTGATGCTGTCTCATCGCCACCGCGGTCCCCATGCCGACCCCTCTACTACATCTAAAGCCCCTCCAACCACAAGGCCAAGAAGATGTCCTATTGCTCAAGCCCTGTGGTCTCCCCGAACTACCCGTTCTACCACTGCTCCCCATCCACCACTCCTGCGAGTTCTCCACCTCCTGCTTCTCTGCCTCCCTCAAGAACACCAACCTCCCCACTTTTATGGTGGTGCGTGACAAAAGCTGTAGGAATTCCTCAAACCCCGTGCATGTCAACATGGCATGTTAAAATTCCAAACTCGCGTGTCGGAGCTTGATGAGAGAGTTGACCACATGTCAGATTTTCCAACACCTATTGATCTTGTATCCGAACATGTCCGAGCATGTCAAACACATGTTAGGGTGTCAAACACCAACACGGAGGCTCCTAGAGAGTGTATGTGCTTCCTAGGTGGTGCTTTCTCTTTCCCCACTTATTCACTACTTTTTAAGAAATGACAACATATCTTTGGACTTTGGCAATTTTAAGCTATGTTTTCCATTACTGGAGTTTGGAATTTGTTGTTTTACCATAGCTTTCTGGGAGTTATTGTAGTAGAATATCTATCAAGCTTCTAGATATTTGTTAAATTAATTGTGTTACATTCTTATTTAAGTTTCATGTTGTGTTTATATCTGCTTCTAGATATTTGTTAAACTAATTGTGCTACATTTTTATTTAAGTTTCATTTTATGTTTATATTTTCTTAGATAGAGTTTTTCTCTCAAGTTGGAGAGACAGAATGCAAGAATTCAAATGTTGAGTTCTCTTGAAGGACATCTACTTAATGAGCCAAACAGCCATACCAGAAAATGCTAAAAGTTTATGGTTTAGGTGTTAATATGATGAGCCCGTACAATCTCATAATTTCCTGCGTTAGATTCTCGATAACCCCAAAAGCATAGTACTCAGGGTGCAGAATTTAACGATGTTGGGATGAATGCATTCTAACATCAATATCTAAAACATGAAACTAACTCCACACAGCAATATGAAATATCCCACACGGAGATTTTTTATCACTGAAATGTACAATATATGATGATGACTCCTTCAACCTAATGAAAAGAACATGGAAAAGTTGTCAATGACACTATTTAAAAGCTTAAGTTTTGCAGAAATGAAGAAACTAATGGTATCCTCATTTTAGTTCCTAGAAGCTTCCTATTTTTCCTGCTGATTCTGTCTTGTAAAAGTTAACAATGAGTTCAACAGGGTGTGCTAGCACAAGATCCAATATTCAGGATGGCGAAACAACATATATCAGCTTAAAACACGCAATCACTTTTTCCCCCAACAAACAATACCTGAACAACATCAAGGGACAGCCAAAAAGGAAAAGGGAAAAGCTAAATCAAACACACACAAAGGTGCGTCACCATATTAACCCAAGATTATTACTCACTATGATCAAAGCAAGAAGAAAGCTGAAACCTTGCATCATTGCTTCTCACGCAATGTAAAGTGGTGCACAGGAGGGAACCAACAGCTAGCCAGCGAGAACAACACGAATATAAGCAAGATTTCGACACTCGTTATCACTGAGACATAACATCAAACACTTGGGAGGCAAGAAACGGGTACCTGCGTAGTGGGTGCCGTCGTATGCTATCACCAAACGCCACTTGTAACCCGCCACACTCGGCTTCGCCTGGCAATCAAAATTACCCAAATATCAGCTTCCATTTGCCCAAACGGTACTCTACACACACACACACACACACACACACACACACACATACAGACAGAGACAGAGAGAGAGAGAGAGAGAGAGAGAGAGAGAGGGAGGGAGCAAACCATGTCGACGCAGTCACTTGCGGTTGAAGAGGAATTTCCGTTGAGGTGCAGAGGAGGAGAAGAAGGAAGGCCCACTGCATGGCTCATCATCCTCAAGCTCAACATTCACGACTTCCACACAACAACACCGACGCCCCTGGGGAAGAAGACGAGTTCGCTTCCCTCAGAGCAGACTGATCTTCGACGGATAGGCTCGGAATTTGCAGGTTCTCACGGCCCAGTGGGCTCTCAGCGTCCTCGTTGGCCCGTCTTAGTCTCGGAGAAATTCCATGCTCCGCGACGCCGATCGACATGAGAAAGCCCATTCTTCACGGCCTAATAGTAATGGGCTCTTTCTCTCTCTCTCTCGCCCCTGCATTTTTGTTCTCTCTTTTGTTCCTTTTTCTTCTTTTTCGTGGATTTTCTTTTGCCTTTTACTTGACCGAACTAAATCATAGTTAGTCAAAGTAATTAGTTTCGACATTTTTTAACATTAAAGACTGCTAATGTCACTAGTGAGGTCACCACGACGAAGTTCACGATTAGAAATTTTAATTGCACGGATCAAGCGAAGTTGATAGCTCGACTACATTAAAAATATCAAAAGCCAGATTACTTAATCATATTATGAACCGAGCGATGAGTCTCAGTATTGGCTGCTGAGAACAGTAAGAAAAAGTTCCATGAATGGTTCATTAGAGGAAGATAAATATGTTCTCGAATAAAGAGAAATAACCCAAATTTCATAATTCTTTCGTTAAATTGAATTTTATTTTTATTTTTATTTTTTTGGCCAAAAATCGATACGTTTGTCACAGCAAAAAACATAGTGCATGTGACTACGTGAGACCTCTAATTGGAAGGGGTCCAGTTTTAACATGGTGTGACAATGTCCAAATCTGTAGGACACATCTGGTCATCAACATTGGTGCTATCCAATTAGCACAACCATTGGTACTCCTCCTCATTATCAAGTACAACCTAAAATTTCTTTGTAAGTTTCCCATCTTCTCTAAGTTTCGAATCTACCCATATAAGCATATGTCCCTTACTCATGTCATGCTTCCTAACATCTTTACAACCGAACACACATTTCAACCAATAACATACATCTATGCTTTCTAAATAAATCAAAGCATCACGCGATGGTCACGTACATAACACGACGGATACGCGGACAATTGGGCACGCATCATGCTGCACCGCCACATGACTGCGACATGGGCGCGACATCGCGGCCCTAACTGCGACGACCGCGACCGCACGACTGGACCCCAAGAGCCCAAGAGGGCCACATCCCCTTGGTGGCCCTGTATAGCCAGAGTACCGACAGCCTAGCAAACCTTTGTGTGGGTAATCCGGCTTCCTTCCTGTCCTGAAAAGGAAAAAAAAAAAATCAACTCCAATCGCCACAACAACCAAGAAAAAATCTCGTCCCACCTAGATCCAAACACGCGAAAAAAGATGTGGACGAGATTAGGAGGACGAAGAGGGTAGTGGGAACGAAGCGATATCGATTCCGGGCTACCGACCAGGACCACGACCAGGACCAGGACCACACCATCCATCCCCATGTTTTTCCCCTGAACAGCGATATCGATCCCCACCTACAAGATCAGAAAAAAGGGGGGAAGGGGAGAGAGAGAGAGAGAGAGAGGGAGACAGCAACTCCAAAAGAGAAGGGAGCCCCTGGGTGGAGCTTGTCTGCTTTCCCATGATGAGGGTGATTTTCGTGGGAAAATGACTCGACGCCATGTGAATTTTGGGTTAGGGTTTTCACGTGAAATATGAGAGGTCCCGCGACGGTGAGATGTGTTGCATTATTATGCCTCGGATGTCACATTTTCTCCATAGTCGAAATTCGAGGGGTGATTTTCTTTTCTTTTTGTTTTTGTTTCACGAGCGAGTGATGTTGAAGTGACTCATGATGTCAAAAGAGGGTCATCAAGATACTTGTTGGGTTCTATTGAATGCGATTCAAAAATGGTTGATTTTTTCATTCAGAGTGATTGATTTTTATGGATTTTTGAGACAGGTGACGTCCTATTTTTAGTTCGCTTAATTGGTGTCTTGGAGGCATTTGGCTTTATAGGAAAGAATGTATCGAAAGTACAAAGCATTTGGCCAAAGCACTAATTAAGTCTTGAATATTTAGAAATGTGCAATTAAGTCATGAACGTTTTGAATTAGGTGTAATCAGATCCTTCCGGCAACTATTGATGCAAGTCTCAAGTAACTTAGATTAGCTTGATAAAAGATCTCTAAGGTGCGACTAAAGTGCGCAAGGGTCGATATTATGCAAATTGAAGAGAGAGAGAGAGAGAGAGAGAGAGAGAGAGAGACGGTGACGAGGGATGGAAGCAAAGGCAATGTACAACGGAGAGGTGCAACAAAGCGTTAGAGAAAAAGAGAGGGATTTTTGGATTAGGATTGAAATTTTTTGGTGCACTAATAATATTGTTTCATAAGTGCAAGGAAAAATTTTGGTAAAATTAGGCTAAATGGATTGATGTGATTGCATCAGATCCCATTAGTGATTTGTTCCTACATCAACAGGCACTTAAGAGTAGGCAAGCAAATATCAATTTTATCAAATCAATTAGGAAACAACTCGCAAAAAGCAAAAGGCTAAAGTATGAAAAAAGACTCGCGGTTGGGGACTTAACTCTCTATGCATCATCACGTGAACATAAACATGCGTAATTGATAAACTTCATTGATAGTTGTTCCTAAACCAACCCATCGCCACAATAACCCATCGCCACAATGGACAAATCCCTTAATCGCAAACATGTTTAACATTTTGTAACTGAATCAAAAATTCACAGCACCGATATATCAGATCATTTTAAGAAAAGTCTCAACAATGCGATTTGAGACATCATCGGTAAGCTCAATAGGAACAACATGATATCTTTCTCGATACATGTCCCAAAATCATTGAACTTAGATCTTTACTATATGTGAAAGAAATTAGATGTGATTGATCTCCTTGATTAACCACCTCAATCCCCCTGACTCTATTTTCTTTTTCCAATTCGCTCATTACATATTCTCAACCAAGCAGAAGAACGGAAATTCCAGTCGATTTCCATGATTTTTACTTTTATTTTTATTATTTTCGCAGGAGTAATTTTCTCAATTTTTCTTCTACTTTTAGAAAATTCACCACCGCCCACGTGTACCCGAGCGGACGTAATTGCCCTCGTCGCCTTCTCATTCATGGCGGGAGAATCGAGTGGGGCCCGCAAGATCAGCGATGGGGTTTTTTTTTTTTATTTTTTATTTTTGGGTCGTCTAGCGGGATTTTTGCTCGGGTAACGAGAGGATGCGAATCGTGCTTGGATATTTTATAATTCGCTGGATTTCGTCATTTTTTTTGTTCAATGCTCTATTGGGCACGCTTAGAAGTACTTAAATACCCAAGGAAATTAAAAAAAAAAAAAAGTGACAATATTCAAGAAGAAGCTCGTTCTCGTTTATTCCGATCGAATCGCCGTGCGCCACTTGCCAACGCTTGGAATCCCGCCAGACTGCAAGCTCGAGACCCGACCACACAACCTTTTGCAAAACCCTTTTTCCAAGTTCTCGATGCATCCTCAAATGGAGCCTCGGATTCTTAATTGAAACAACAATCGAAATTTCAAATTGTGTTTGAGGGTTTGTCCGGCCGTTTAAAGTTTGATCAAATTGCAGAATTATTTTGCACGGATCACGGGAGGAGATCGACCACATAATGTGCAGGGAAAAGTCATGCTTTGGTCCGACATCAAGGAAGGAGATAATGGTGAATTGACCGCATGTCTAATTCATCGAAATCGGCATGGATCGATTCTCGTTTCTTGCACGTTATAGTGAACGGATCAGGGAGATGGTGAAGGGTGGTGACAGCATCCGTCATCGTCATCGATCCCTCTCCCATGTCGTTGTCATTTCTATCACATCAGTCGTCACCAATTGCCGTCACCGTCATCAATCCCTCTTTCACGGGTTTTACCTCACTCTGTAAAAACCTTCTAAGAGACTCTTACCATGTTTTCGATGATTTCTTCATGAATAAAGTCACTTTGGAGAATCGATTGATGAGATGATATAATCTCCAGTTGTCATTTCGTAAGATGGTAGTCCCTTGCATAGTTTGAGAGTTTTGTATTATGATATGCTGTTGACATTGAAAACTCCATTTCAAATATAGAGTTGTCATTAGGATTCCTTAGTAGCTATTCTTTTCAAGCTTTCAAGTTGTCATTTAGTGTTCTAATCTAATATGCGTGATCGAACCAATGGGGTCTGTAACCCACCAAGATGGTTGTCTAGTTGCAAATGGATCATCGCTCTTCCACAAGTTTCAAAATTTGATTCCCATTGTGATCTTCCGAATGGTTTGAGTGGATCATATGCGATGCATAACGAAGACGTTTCTCAAGTAGAGAGACTTTTTAGCTATTTGCGACTCGGCAAGGGCTCCAGTCACGGATGATGTGGATAAAATTTATGGCTCAAATTGAACATTCGATTGCAAGTTTGTGACCCTTGTGATAATGCCTACTGCAAGATTTGGTCATTTCCTAGGCCTTTTTATTGATTAAAAAAAATCTACTACATTTATTATGTATTTTGAGGTAAAAATAAGTGGTGTCAATTCCGTTCACATATGATAATACATGAATTGGACTAATGAATCAACGATACATGTCTCGGTGTGCTCCACTTAAAGATCTGAAATCTTCCGAGCATGGTCATCGGGCACACGGGACTATTAAGCCAATGGGGTTAAGCGACCCTCAACCCATCGATAAGCATTGAAGGGCCAATTATCATAGATCCGGACCCCCTAACTCTGTCATTTGCGCGCATCAGGCGATCAACTCAAGGTAGGAGAGGTTTCCAGTAGTTTCATTCTAAGCATCGACAATATCGATTTTACAATCCAACAAAAGGGGTCTTCCGGTTAATTCAAAAAGTACAATGAACCATCTCGCAAAAATTAAAATTCAAAAAAATGGCTTCGCCAGTAAGTTAAAAAGACCCACCGCGCATCAAGGCGTCTATTTTCCTTTTATATTTATCATCAAAATGGCTGGTATCACGTGCAAGATATAAGGTGTGGGATTGCGGCTGGACGAAATTGGCTGGACCAGCTATTTTTTCTTTTGACCTGCCGCGCCGATGCACATGGGGGCTCCATGATTGCAATTACGCTATAACTAGAAGTGATCATCTACTCCAAAGCCTATATTCACTTTCTTGGTGGAGGTATGAGGCTTTTTTTTTTATTAAAAAAAATCAGAAATACAACAATATCCAT
Source organism: Eucalyptus victrix (assembly GCA_016097545.1). Lineage (NCBI taxonomy): Eukaryota > Viridiplantae > Streptophyta > Magnoliopsida > Myrtales > Myrtaceae > Eucalyptus > Eucalyptus victrix. Next base: position 39,230,640 of record CM027836.1, on the reverse strand, counting down.
TGATTGGAAATTAAGATACACCCGGTTCTTGTTACGTAAATTAGGAGACTAGGGAGTAGCGGAAATGAATCGATCGATTTGGACTAAGGATCAGGACCACACCTCCTCCCCCATGTTTTCCCATAAACAACAATGATGTCGATCCTCACCTACAAATCAGAAAGGGGAGAGGAAGACAATAACTCCAAAAGAGAAGGAGAAGGAAGGCCCAATGGAGCTTGCCTACTTCTCATGATGATAGTGATTTGTTAAAATGATTTGATACCATGTGAATTTCGATAGCGTTTTGTGAAAGATGATAGGGTCCCACTACGGCGAGATGAGTTACATATCGTGCCACGGATGCCGCATTTCCCCAAGTGGATCTTTAAGGGCAATTTTCTTATTTTCTGTCTTACAAGTGAGTGATATTGAAGTGATCGATGATTTTGAAAGATTGCCCTCGGGATACTGCTTAGGTTTTTCTGAATACAATCTAAAAATAATTGAATTTTTCATTTGGAGCGAGTACTTTTGAGACATGTCATTCCTATTTTAAGTTGACTTAATTGGTGTCTCGAAGGCATTTGGTTTTACAGAGGATGGTGTACTAAAAGGGAGGATGGTGTACTAAAAGTGCTTAGCGCTTGCCCGAAGTGCCAATTAAGTCATAAATATTTGGATACGTGCAATTAAGTCTTGATCATTTTGAAATCAATGCGATCAAATCCTTCTAGAAACTCTTTAGCACAAGTCTCAAATCCTTCTAGAAACTCTTTAGCACAAGTCTCAAATAATCTAGATCAACTTGCTAAAAGATCTCCAAGGTGCGACATATATGTGCAATGGTCACCGTTGTGCAAATTGAACATAGAAAGAGAGAGAGAGAGAGAGAGAGAGAGAGATGGCAACGAGGGATAGAGGCAACAACAATGTATGGCAGAGAGGTGTAACCAAGTGCGAGATGTCGAGGGTTTCATTCCCTCCATCATCGTGCAAAGATAAGTGAACATATATGGTCGTTGCTCTTATCGTCACGACCTATAATCATATCAAGCTTTTCGTAATTAAATTTAAAATTCATAATATTGCTAAATTCAATTGCTCTTTAAAAATGTCTTGACACAATAATTCGGGACATCATCGATCAATCGGTGGGAATAATGCGACATTATAAAATAAACCACCACTTGCTATTAACGAAAGAGATTGGACGCAACTGCTCTCTTTGATTAGGCAACTCGATCCCACCACGAGTCAAATTTTCCTTTTCCCCTTTTGGAAAGTTCATCACCGCCGACAGCCAATGGCCAACCACCTACGGGTACCCCCGAACGGACGCAACGACTCTTCTCGTCTTTTCATTCATTGCGCAACCGAGTGGAGCCCGCGAGAGCAGCGCTCGTGGGTTTTTGTCGTTTAGCGGAATTTTGCTTAAGAACAACGTAGCTGCATCGGATATCATCTCGTGCGTAGTTCCCGACACGGAAACGAGAGGCTTTCCACGTCATCCGGATGCGAATCGTGCTTAATATTTTATAATTGCTGAATTTCATTTTTTTTCCTTTTATTTAATGCTCAATCGGTCACGCTTAAAAAGTGACCAAAAAAAAAAAATTGGTCTAATCGTTGGGAATATTGTGGAAGAAGCTCGTTTTCGTTTGTTTGCCCCTTTGCTCCGATCGAATCGCCGCCCATGGGAACATTTGGCCGTCCGCCCCGCACTGCGCCGTGCCTTCCAATGCTCCAAATCCCGCTGGACGGGCATCGTGCCACCTTTTCGAAATCATTTTTTTGAGTTCTCAATTAGTCCGAAATAGAGCCTCGGATTCTCAATTGAATGACAACCAAAATTCAAGTCATGTTTTCGCCCTCTTTTATATGTCGTTGCAGGTCGGGTGAGGGTAAATCTAGCTTTTTAAAGTTTGGTTAAATCAGGGAATTATTTGCATCGGTCATGGGAGGAAATCAACCACGAAATGTGGGAGAAAAAGTCGTGCTTTGGTCTAAGGTCAAGGAAGGAGATAATAGTGAATTGACTGCACGTCTAATTACTCAAAATTTGCTCAAATCTATTGTCGTTTCTTGCATGTTTGAGTGAACCAACCAGGGAGATGGAGAAAGGGTGGTGCGTAGCGTAATCTGTTGTCGTCGTTAATCCCTTTTCCATGTCGTTGTCCTTTCTTATCACATTTATCGCCTTCGATCATGATTGCCATTGTCGATTCATCTTTCATGGGTTTTGCCGGACTAATGTAAAACCTTGTAAGAGACTCCGACCATGTTTTTGAGAGTTTCATTATGAACATGGTTGCTTTGGAGAATCAATTGATGAATTGATACGATCCCTCGCTATCTTTTCATGGGATGGTAGTCCCTTGCATAGTTTGAGGGTTTTGTATTATGATACGTCATTGATATAAAGTTCACGATCGAAAGTCTTAGTTGTACAAATCAAGTGAACGGGATAGCCTGACTACATTGGAAAAAATTAAAAGCTTGGGAACTCGATCATACTATGAACCAAGCAACGAGTCTCGTATTTGTTGGCAAGAAAAGTAAGACAAAGTAACTTGTATGGTTCATTAGAGGAAGATAGATACATTCTCGAGTAAAAAGAAATAACCCAAATTCCATAAATTGATGAACATGGTTGCTTTGGAGAATCAATTGATGAATTGATACGATCCTCGCTATCTTTTCATGGGATGGTAGTCCCTTGCATAGTTTGAGGGTTTTGTATTATGATACGTCATTGATATAAAGTTCACGATCGAAAGTCTTAGTTGTACAAATCAAGTGAACGGGATAGCGACTACATTGGAAAAAATTAAAAGCTTGGGAACTCGATCATACTATGAACCAAGCAACGAGTCTCGTATTTGTTGGCAAGAAAAGTAAGACAAAGTAACTTGTATGGTTCATTAGAGGAAGATAGATACATTCTCGAGTAAAAAGAAATAACCCAAATTCCATAAATTGATGAACATGGTTGCTTTGGAGAATCAATTGATGAATTGATACGATCCCTCGCTATCTTTTCATGGGATGGTAGTCCCTTGCATAGTTTGAGGGTTTTGTATTATGATACGCCATTGATATAAAGTTCACGATCGAAAGTCTTAGTTGTACAAATCAAGTGAACGGGATAGCCTGACTACATTGGAAAAAATTAAAAGCTTGGGAACTCGATCATACTATGAACCAAGCAACGAGTCTCTGTATTTGTTGGCAAGAAAAGTAAGACAAAGTAACTTGTATGGTTCATTAGAGGAAGATAGATACATTCTCGAGTAAAAAGAAATAACCCAAATTCCATAAATTGATGAACATGGTTGCTTTGGAGAATCAATTGATGAATTGATACGATCCCTCGCTATCTTTTCATGGGATGGTAGTCCCTTGCATAGTTTGAGGGTTTTGTATTATGATACGCCATTGACATAAAGTTCACGATCGAAAGTCTTAATTGTACAAATCAAGTGAACGGGATAGCTTGACTACATTGGAAAAAATTAAAAGCTTGGGAACTCGATCATACTATGAACCAAGCAACGAGTCTCTGTATTTGTTGGCAAGAAAAGTAAGACAAAGTAACTTGTATGGTTCATTAGAGGAAGATAGATACATTCTCGAGTAAAAAGAAATAACCCAAATTCCATAAATTGTTTGTCAAATTGATTTTTCTATTTTTGGCCAAAAATTGACACATTGTCATGATGAAAACATCGTACATGTAACGATGTGAGACTACCAATTCAATGGGATTTGAGTTTAACCTCGCTATTAAGCAAATTTGATAACAGGAAGGGGTATAACAACGTTCAAATCTCTAGGACACATCTTGTCGTCAATATTGACTATCCAACTAGCTCAATCATTAATACTCCTCCTTATCAAGTACAACCTGTAAATTCTTTTTAAACTTCCAAGCTTCTCTAAATTCCGAAACTACCGATATAATCACCTGTCCCTTGCTAATAGTTGGGCTTCATAAAATCTTTATAATCGAACATGCAATCAAAACCCGCTTTCCAAATAAATCAAAGCGTCATGCAGCAATCATTGGACCAAACACCCTCCCAATTCCAATCATCACAATACACATAACACAATGTATACGCAGACAATCGGGTGCATATGACACCGTGCCGCCACATGATTGCATCATCAAGCCACCAACCGCGACAACTACGACCACAGGACTTTACCCTAAGAGCCAAAAGAGGCACATCCCTTGGTGGCCCTTTAGGGCCAAAGTACCGATAGCCTAGCAAGCTTTGTGCAGGCATTCGTGCTTCCTGCCTGTCCTGAAAAATCAACTCCAATCGCCACAACAAGAAGAAATAATCTCAACCGAGCTGGAACCAACTTGCGAAAAGTTGTGGACGAGGTAGCAATGGGAACGAAGCGATCGATTCGGGCTACCGATCAGGACCGGGATAAGGACCACACCTCCGGCCCCCATGTTTTTCCCGTGAACAGCGACGTCAGGAAAAGACGGGAGAGAGAGAGAGGGAGACAATAACTCCAGAAGAGAAGGCCGGCCCCTGGGTGGAGCTTTTTTCTGTTTTCTCATGATGAGGGTGATTTTTGTGTGAAAAAGACTTGACGCCATGTGAATTTGGGCAGGGTTTTTCGAGTGAAGCATGAGGGGATCCCACGAAGGTGAGATGTGTTGCATTATCGTGCCTCGGATGCCACATTTTCCCTGGAGTACAAATCCAAGGGTGATTTGATTTTCTTTTCCTTTTCTTTTGGTTTTATGAGTGAGTGATGTTGAAATGATTGATGTTGTCGAAAGAGTGTTCTCATGGTACTTGTTGGACCCTACTTAATGCGATCCGAAAATGATTGATTTTTTCTGTGGTAGTGAGTGATTTTTATGGATTTGTGAGATATGTGAGATCCTATTTTTAGTTGGTTTAATTGGTATCTTAGAGACACTTGATTTTATTGGAAAGAATGTACCGAAAGTATAGAGCATCCGGTCAAAGCACCAATTAAGTCTTGAACATTTGAAAATGTGCAATTAAGTCCTAAATGTTTTGAATTCGGTGCAATCAAATCATTTCGGCAACTCTCCGATCTTAATAAAAGATCTCCAAGGTGCAACAAAAGTGCGCAATGATTGATACTGTGCAAATCAAAAAGAGATAGAGAGAGAGAGAGAGAGAGAGAGAGAGAGAGAGATGATGATTAGGGATGTAGGCAAAGGCAATGTAAGGTGGAGAGGTGCAACGGAGCGTGAGAGAAAAAAAGAGGGATTTTTGGATTAGGATTGAAATTTGTTAGGTGCACCAATAATATTGTTTCGTAAGTGCAAGGATAATTTTTTGAAAAATTACGCTAAATGGAGCGATATGATTGAATCGGATCCTCTTATTAATTTCTCCTACATCAACACCTACTTAGAGTAGGTAAGTAAATATCAATTTTGTCAAATCAATTAGGAAACAACTTGCCAAAAGCAAAAGATGAAGGTATGAAAAGAGACCCCATTGAGGGCTCAACTCTCTCATTGTCATCACCAGGAATGTCTTTTCATGGGATGGCAGCTCTTTTCAATAGGGTTGTTGTGGAGAATGGATCGGTGAAGTGATATGATCCATTGCTATCTTTTCATGAGATAGTAGCCCCTTCCATAGTTTGAGGGTTTTGAATTATGATGTGCTATTGACATTGAAAGTGTCGTTTAAAATAAAAAGCTATTATTAGAATTTCTAAGGGGTTGTTCCTCTCGTGTTTTGAAGCCATTGTTTAGTGTTGTGATCTAATATGTGTGATTGATCTGGTAGGGTCTGTAATCCACCGAGATTGTTGTCTAATTGCGAATTGATCATCTGTCTTCCACAAAATTAAAAATTCGATTTACATCACATTGCAAGCTTCCGAATGGTTTGAGTGGATTGTGCTATGTTACATAATGGAGATATTTCTCAAGTAGAAGGACTCTTTGGCTATTTGCGACTTGGCAAGGGTTACAGTCATGAGTGGTGTGAGGGAAATTTATAACTCAAATCGAACATTTAGTTGCAAATTTGTGACCCTTATGATAATGCCTACTACAATGTTTGGTCATCTCCTTGGCCTTTTTTGTAGATATAAAAAAAAAAAAAAAACTACTATATTTATTGTGTATTTTGAGGTGAAAATAAGTGGAGTCATTTCAATTCATATATGATAATGCATCATTTGGACCAAAGAGTCAGCAGCGGTTGATACATACCTCGGCTTCGGTGGGCGATCCAAAATCTTCCAAACATGGCCAACGGGCACACGGGACTATTAAGCTAATGGGGTTGAGTGACCCTCAACCCCTCGATAAACATTGAATGGCCAATTACAACATAGCAAATGGGTCCGTTCGGTCGATTCAAAAAGTACAGAGGACCATCTCGCGAAAATTAAAATTCGGACAATCGCTTCGCCAGTAACCTAAAAAACAACTCGACGCATCGAGGTTCCCTTTTTCCTTTTTTTCTTATCATCAAAATGGCTGGTATCACGTGCAAGATACAAGGTGTGGGATAGCGGATGGATGAAATTGGTTGGATCAGCTGTCCTTTCTTTTGACCCGCCGCACCGATGCACATGGGGGCTCCATGATTGCATTTATGCTACAACTAGAAGTGATCATCTATCCAAAAGCCTGGATTCATATTCTTTGGGGAGGTATGAGGCCTTCCATTTATTTGGAAATACAACAATATCTGTTGATCGGAAACTAAGGTACACCTGCTTTTTATTACGTTTTTTCTTCTTCTTTTTTCCTAAAGGGCGAGAAAGCCTTGTAAATTAGGAGATGAGAGAGCAGTGGAAACGAATCGATGGATTCGGGCTAACGATCAGGACCACAGCCCCTCCCCCATGTTTTCCCATGAACAGCGATGTCGATTCTCACCTACAAATCAGAAAAGGGAAAGAAAGACAATAACTCCAAAAGAGAAGGAGAAGGAAGGCCTGGTGGAGCTTGCTGCTTCTCATGATGAAGGTGATTTGTGAAAATGACTCGATAACATGTGAATTTCGGTAGGGTTTTGTGAAAGATGATGGGTTCCCGTGACGGCGAGATGGGTTACATATTGTGCCACGGATGCTGCATTTCCCCGGGTGGAAATTTAAGGGCAATTTTCTTATTTTTCGTTTTACAAGTGAGTAATATTGAAGTGACCAATGATGTTGAAAGAGCGCTCTTGAGATACTTCTTAGGTCTTCCTAAATACAATCTGAAGATAATTGAATTTTTCATTTAAAGTGAGTACTTTTGAGACATGTCATTTTTGTTTTTAATCCACTTAATTGGTGTCTTGGAGGCATTTGGTTTTACAGAGAAGGGTGTATTGAAAGTGCTAAGCCCTCGCCCGAAGTGTCAATTAAGTCTTGAATATTTGGAGATGTGTAATTAAGTCCTAATCATTTTGAAATCAATGCAATCAAATCCTTCTAAAAACTTTCTAATACAAGTCTCAAATAACCTAGATCAACTTGATAGAAGACCTTCAAGGTGTGATAAATATGCGCCATGGTTCCCATTGGGCAAATTGAACATAGAGAGAGAGAGAGATGGTGACGTAGGATGGAGGCAATAGAATGTATGGCGAAGAGGTGTAATTGAGCACGGGATGTGACTAAATTAGGATCCTATGACTACTCAGGAGAGATCAGCAAATGTCGATTTCATCATATCAATTAGGAAGCGACTCTCAAAAAACAAAAAAGGCCGCAAATGAGGACCTAGGTACGAAAAGAGACTCGAAGTCAACAACTTTGTTCCCTCCATCGTCCTGCGAAGGTAAGTGAACATGCATAGTCGATAAACCTCACCGATAGTTGCTCATATCGCTATTATTAATAATCATATCAAGCTTTCTTAATCGGATTCAAAATCCGTAGTATTGCTAAATCCGATCACTCTCTAAAAAAAGTCTCGACACTATAGTTCGGGACATCGTCGATGAATCGATAGGAACAACACCACGTTATAAAATAACCACTACTTGCGCAATCGAGTGGGGGCTTTTTGTCGTTTAGCGGAATTTTGCTTGGGAGCAACGTAGCAACATCTGATATCATCCGGATGCGGATCGTGCTAGATTTTCTATAATTGCCGAATTTCATTTTTTTTTCTTTTATTAAATGCTGAATCGGTGACGCTTAGAAAGTGAAGGGAAAAAAAAGGTGATCCAATCGTTGGGAATATTCGGCCATTCGCGCCACGCGCCCGTCTGTTGATGCTCGAAATCCCGTCGAACAGGCAAGCTGGATACCTGATCGCACAACCTTTTCGAAGCCTTTTTCTCGAGTTCTCAATTACTCTCTAATGGAACCTCGGATTCTTATTTGCATCACTCACGGGAGGAAATCAACCATGTAACGTACGAGGAAAAGCTGTGATTTAGTCGACGTCAATGAAGAGATAGCGGTGAATTGACCGCACCTTTTAATTTTACTCAAAATTTGTTCGGATTAACTGTCGTTTCTTGCACGCTTGAGTGATTAAACCGGGGAGACGGAGAAGCGGGGGAGCACAGCATCGATCCTCGTCGATCCCTCTTCCATGTCGTTGTCAACCGCCGCCATCCATCCCTTTTTCTTGGGTTTCGTTGGACCATGTCAAACCTTGCGAGAGACTCTTACGATGTTTTCAAGGGTTTCATCATGAACGGTGTGCTTTGGAGAATTTGATTGGTGAAGAGATGATCTCTTTGCATATATTCATGGGATGGTAGTCCCTTACGTAAGTTGAGGGTTTTATATTATAATATGTTGTTGACATTGAAAGCGTTCTGTCAAATGTAAAGTTGATGTTATAATTTCCAAGTAGCTATCATTTCGTGTTTTTAACTTGCTATTTTGTGTTAGAGCATGTCTTTCACGAGATCAAAAATTTGATTTGTATCACGAGCAAATTGCCAAATAGTTTGAATGGATCGTATTGCATTACATAATCGAGAAATGTCTCGAATGGAGAAATTTTTTAGCTATTTATGACTCGATAGGGGCTACAGTCATAAGTGGTATGAAGGTAATCTTGGCTCAAATCAATCATTTAGTAGAAAGTTTGTAACCCTTACAATAATGCCTACAAAGAAATTTGGTCATATTATTGATAAAAATAAATATGCTATTATGTATTCTAAGGTGAAAATAAGTAGTGTTAATTCCGTTCATATATGATAATGCGGGATTTGGACAAATAAGTTTGCATCGATGGATACGTGCCTCGGTAGGCCCCACATAAGGGTTCAAAATCTTCCAAGCATGGTCATTAGGCACACCAGACTATTAAGCCAATGGGGTTGAGTGGGCCTCAACCCGTCCCTAAGCATTGAAGAGCCAAAAATCATGGACCTCTATGCTCTTATCCAATTCTTTGACCAAAGGTTTCCGGCGGTTTAAGCATTGACAATATCGATTTTCCAACCTAGCAAATGGGTCTTTTCAATCGATTTAGAAAGCATAAAAGGACCATCTTGTAAAAATCAAAATTGAGATAACCGCTTCACCACTAACCTAAAAACACATTTTAAGGCGCCTACTTTCCCTTTTTTTCTTATCATCAAAATGGCTGGTATCACACTGCGGTCCATGTAATCTATAGTTGCTAAGGTCGTACCGCAGACCTGTAGCAAGATTAACTAAGCGCTTCCCTTATGATCCACGCCCCATCACCGTCCGATCACGTCCAAGATCCGTCCCGGGATTGTGGATGGATGGAAAATTGGAAATTGGCCGGGCAGCTGTTCTTTCTTTTGACCTGCCATACCGAATGAACATGGGACGCAATGATTGTATTTACACCATCCGAAAGCCTGTATATATTTTTTTGGTGGCAGTATAAGGCATTTTTGGTGCCCGCTTTTTGATGCGTTCTTTCTTTTTTAAAAGGGCTCCCTATAAATAAATTCGAGACTCAGAAAATGCACTACCAACCTAGCTTCGACATAAGATCTTCCATGTTCAAGACATACAGCATAAGTCAATTCACACTCATGTCTCAGTTTTATTCACGTTAACTTAGACCTTTTAATTTGCACATTCCACTTGACCTTTTCTAATCTATATGCTTGGCGACGTTGGCGACGGAGACAGAGGCTCAATGAACTCGACGGAGGGAAACGGATCCATTCCCAAACTAAATCATCCTCAAATCAAATGAATCTTTAAAAGAGAAGAGGGGACAACGAAATTAAATGACAATGGGAGTCGCAATTCTTCTGCCAACCTTCCTAAGAGAAGTGACAGAGCGTCTAGAGCGACTTTTAACCTTTAACGTTCCGTAATTTTTTTTATGAATTTTCCGTGGAGCTCAACTTTTTATTTTAATTCAGAAAAGTCAAAAAAAAAAAAAAAGTTGAGGGCATGTTTACAGCTCAATGGCAACATCGACAGCAAAACTGCAACGCGGTGAGGGCAAATGCATGGTCGGTGAATTTATTTATTTGGTAAATTTAGAAAATACAATCACTTATTCCCTCCATTTTGGCAAGAACGTAGTGGTCGTGCGGCCACCGACCCACCGGACGTGGCCCGACCGCTACCGCCCGTTAAATGTAAAGTAAACTCATTTAAATATTCGCCTTACAAAAATTCGGCAACAAAAAAAAAAAAAATGCCGTCCGTCTTATTTTAGTCCTATAAAGAACCTAGTTTCGATCCATAATTAAATGCACGAGAAACCTTACTCCGCATCTAAGCAAAAGCTAAACGAATTTCCTAATCATTTATCACGTGACGGCACATGAGGTGCTTATTTTCCTCCCACGTTTATTTTGTGAGAAAATTAATGGTTCATAAAATATTTTTCATCCTGCATCAAATACTTAGAGTGGGGCAAACAAACTTCGAATTTGTTAAATCAATTAGGGAGTGATTTGTGAGAAGCAAAAGAGTGCGAATGAGTAAGGCATGGCAAGACTAAACTTGACTTTAAGTCTTTTTGGTTCGCCAACTTCAAACGATGGATAAGGTGATAGGAAGTTGCCAAAGGTATTATGAAATATAATCACTAGTTGTTGAGCCATGAATTGTCAATAAGTGAAATTCAATTCAGTCAACAAAGGGATCAAAGCTAAAGCAAAGATCAATGAATTAAGATCAAGCACGTGTTCTAGTTGTGAGGCCAACAATTTCTGTTGTAAAAATATTAGAATACATAAAAATAATAATGATTGTTAAAAACACATTAAAAAAGATCTATAGATAAAAATAAATATTTGAGATGCGCAAACACTGTCCTTAAGTATAATTCTATCTCTTGAAGTATGAAACTCGTACGATAGGCTCTAACGGCTAATCTTCTTAAATACAACAAACTTTTTTTCTTTATTTCGCATTAACTAATAAAAATAAATATAACAACATTATATGTACAACCCAATATTGAAAAGAAAAATACCTAAAGAAATAGGAAAAAAGAAACAAATATATCATTATTTTAATATATTGATATCACTTTTCAATTATGCGCATAGTAATTATTTATGGGTAACAAAAAGAGAGCCATTTACAAACTGTTATAAATCCCTTGATAATTATTATATGACCATTACAAACAATGGGGGTTTAAAAAGAATTAAATCAAATGTTATAAAGCCTTTCCTTTAGAAAGCTGGCCATTATAAAACGTTACAAAATCATTAATAATTAATGGCAGACAAAAATGGTTGCTAATTGATGATGGCTCTAACTCTAGGATGGTGTGAGGGTAGAAATAAATCAAATCTCGCATTACTTAGGTGTAGTGAGGTGAAGTGCTTTATATGTAATGACACTTGTTCTAACTTGTAATAAAACATTTTATGAAGAACAAAATCATGCAAATTCCGGCCCAAAATGGACAATATGTTTACAAGCAAGAACTGATGTTAACACGAGTCGCTAGGCCTTAATGATGGTGACAATAAATCCACCTAAGATAATAGGCGTTCATGCCAGAGATTCTTGTCTAAAAATTAATAAATCATCAAAATATTTGAAATTAAGTTAATGCAATCAAAAGTTTTATAATTGATTTGACTATCGTACTTTAATTTTAAGATTTTGGGGATAACTTTTTTGATCTCCGTGATGATGCGCGCTTGTGAAATGACTTAACACATGCCAAGTTCGAGGCAAAGGAGGGAATATGAAAATACGAAAGCAAGCTTCTTCCCGAATATTCCCAACAATTGGATTCAAGGGGGGTCCACTTTTTCTTTTTCTTTTTTCACTTCCTCGGATATTAAAATCACTTCTATATATGACCAATTTGAGCATTAAATAAAAGGAAAAAAAAAATGAAAAATTCAGAAAATTATAAAATATTAAGCTTCGCGATTCGCGAATTCGGATGACGTGGAAAGCCTCTCGTTTGCGTGCCGGGGGACCACGGACGAGATGACGCCAGATTGCTGCAGCTCTGTTCCCAAGCAAAGTTCGCTAAACGACAAAAGAAAAAAACACGCCGTTCTCGCGGGCCCCCACTAGATTCTGCAGTGAATGAGGAGGCGACAAGTGTAATCGTGCGTGGTGGTGAAGTGTCTAGGGAAAGTGAAAATAATTACACTCGAAATATAATAATATTATAAGCGTAGAAATTGATTGTATATTCTCGTCCTCTTCCGTTTGGGGCATTAAAAAAAATGAGCTTTGGGGATCGAGCTGCCTAATCAAAGAGATTGGGTAGAATCTTATCCTACCTCTTCGCCGAAAAGGTATCGATACGATAATCAATTAATATGTGTGAAACATTATCATTTGATTCGAAAATATGAAATGTAAATTTAATGATAAATTTAAAGATATGAAAAGTGGAGGCATTTATGGCCAACCATTTAAAATAGTGCTGAAATATAAAGATAAGGGATAGATAAAATAGACTAACTGGTGTTGATTGATTGATTAGTGGTGCCTTGCTCGAATTGCAATCTCTATATCTATAACCATTGAAAATGGATGATAACTGTAAAGAAAGAAAACAATAACCTACTTTACTTCTATAATTCAATATCATGCATTTCTAACATTTCTCAAAAGACCTACTACTTTGGCAATCACGGCCTCCATGGTTTCATCCGTATTTCATATCTTCTTTTCTAATGGTTACAACAACACATATTTCTTGGCTATTATCGTTAGTGGCCTTCAAATTTCATGGCCTCTATAAATTAGTGATTATGCAAATTAAAATTTTTGACCTCGCAATTAGAACATGCACTTCGATCTTAATTCATTGATCTTTGCTTTAACTTTCAATTGAATTGAGTTCCACTTATTGGCACCTCACGGCCCAACACTCAGTGATTTTATTTCATAATTCTAGTTGGCAACTTCCTATCACCTTGTTGATTACCTAAAGCTGGCGAACCAAAAAGACTTTAGTCAACTAGAATATGTACTTCAATCTTAATTCATTGATCTTTGCTTCAACTTTCGATTGAATTGAGTTCAGCTCATTGGCACCTCACGGCCCAACACTCAGTAGTTTTATTTTGTAAATTTAGTTGGCAACTTCTTATCACCTTGTCGATTGCCTAAAGTTGGCAAACCAAAGACTTTAGTCAACTGTAGCCTCAGCATGCCTTACTCATATGCATTCTTTTGCTCGTCATAAATCACTCCCTAATTGTTTAACAAAATCAATATTTGTCTTCCCCACTCTAAGTATTTGACACAGGATGAATTTATTAGTGATTTGTATAATAAGTTATGATTTTTAGAAAAATATTTTTTGAATCAATTTTTTTTTTAACAAAAAAATGCGGAAGGAAAATAAGCGCCCCACGTGATGTTAGGTAATCAATGATTAGGAAATTTGTTTAGTTTTTCTTGTATGCCGGCTAAGGTTTCTCGTGCATTTAATTATATATCGAAGCTAGGTGGCTTTTTAAGATTAAAATAATACGGGTGGCAAATTTATTTGGCCGAATTTTGTTAGGCGAATATTTATATGGGTTAATACCTTAAAAAACCCCAAACTGGTACACCTGTGATAAATTTACCCCAAACTATTTTTTTGACCACCAAAAACTCCAAACTAGTATACCTTTGACAAATTTACCCAAAATTGGTACACTTATGACAAATTTACCCTATGTTAGTTTTTGTTAAATTTTACTATTAAATTATTAAGTTAAATGACACGTAATAGTTCACCGGTACACCGATTTTGGATTTTACGCTCCATTTGTCACAGTTTACAATATTTGTGATTTTTTTGCGATATTAATCCAATTTAGCATAGGGTATATTTGTCATAAATTTATCAGTTTGGGATTTTTTGCGATCAAATAAATTAGTTTGGGGTAAATTTGTCATAAATATACCAGTTTAGGGTTTTTTATAGTTAGTCGGGGTAAATTTGTCACAGGCGTACAAGTTTTGGGTTTTTTATGATCAAAAAAATAGTTTAGGGTAAATTTGTCATAGGTGTACCGGTTTGGGGTTTTTTAGAGTATTAACCCTATTTATATCAGTTGACTTTTACTTCCAAACGGGCGGTTGCGGTCGGGCCACGTCCGCCGGGTCGGCGGCCGCACGACCACTTAGGTCTTGCCACTATGGAGGCAAAACGAGATTATATTATCTAAATTTACCAATAAATAAATAAATAAAACTCACCGACCATCCATTGCCTCATCCCGTTGGAGTTTTGCTGTTGATGTTGTTATTGAGTTGTAAACACGCCCTCCACTTTTTCTTTTTCTTTTTTACTTTTCCCAATTAAATAAAAAGTAGAGCTCCGCAAAAAATTCATTAAAAAAAAAAACACCAAATGGTAAAGGTTAAAAGTCACTCTAGACACTTCGTCACTCTTCTTAGTGGAGAATGCAACTACCGTTGTTCTTCAAATTTGTCGTCCTCTTAACCTTTTTTTTTTTCCTAGATTTATTTGATTCGAGGATAATCTGGTTCAGGAATAGGTCCCTTTCCTTTCGTTGAGTTCGTTGAGTTCGTCGAGACTTTGTCTCTATAGTTAAGCATAATACTAATATGCAAGCGAATGCACAAATTTAAAAGGGCCAAGCTAACGTAAATAAAATTGAGATGTGAGTATAGATTGACAAATGTTGTACATTGAAACCTACAATCGAATACAAAAGATGTCATGCCGGAGCTAGGCTGGCTGGACATTTTAGGAGCCTGAGATTTATTTATAGGACTTTCTCGCCCTATTGAAAAAAGAAAAAATGAAACAAGAATCGGGTGTATTTTAATTTCCAATAAATAGATATCCTTGTACTTCAAATAAAAAAGGCCTTATACCCCACCAGAAAATGTATACAGGCGTTGGGATGGTGTAAATGCAATCTTTGAGTCCCACGTGCATCGGTTTGGCGGGTTAAAAGAAAGAACAGCTGCCCGGCCAATTTCCATCCACCCGCAATCCTGGCACGGATCGTGCACGTGATCGGAGGGGAAGTGCCTAGTTAATCTTGCCCCACAAGCCCACAGTACGATCGTTAGTTCTTTGCGCTATAGAAGACATGGACCGCGGCACGATACCAGCCATTTTGATGATATGAAAAAAAGGTAAAATGAGAGCTTCCATGTGTTTTTCGGGTTAGTGGCGAAGCAAGTCTCTAAATTTTAATTTTTGCAAGGCGATCCTTTGTGCTTTTCCCAAATCGACTAGGAAGACCCATTTACTAGGGAAGTAAAATCGATATTGCCGAACCACCATGGGTTCATCGCCTACGCATGCAAATGACTGGATTAGGGTGTCTGGATTTGTGGTGATTGGCCCTTGCGATGCTTATCGACAGGTTGAGGGTCGCTCAACCCCATTGGCTTTATAGTCCCGTGTGCCCGATGACCATGCTTGGAAGATTTTGGATCCTTATGTGGGGCCCCACCGAGGTATATGTATCGATTGATACTGACTCATTAATCCAAATCCCATATTATCATATATGAACATAATTGATACAACTTATTTTCACCTCGAAATACATAATAAATGTAGCATATTTATTTTTCATAAGTAAAAAGGCCGAGGAGATGATCAAACCCGCCTATAGACATTATCATAAGGGTCACAAACTCACCACCGAATGTTCGATTTAAGCTATAATTTCCCTTGCATCACTCATGACTGTAGCCCCCACCAAGTTGCAAGTAGCCAAAGAGTATCTCTACTCGAGACACATTTATGTTGCACAACACAAATGATTGATTCGCAACTAGACAACCATCTCGGTGGCTACAAACCCTACCAATTTGATTGTGCATACTATATCACAACACTAAACAGTAACTTCGAAACACGAGAGACTAGCCACTTGCAAATTATAATGACAACTCTATATTTGAAATGATGCTTTCAATGTCAATGTCACATTATAATACAAACCTTCAAACTACGCAAGGGACTACCATCCCATTAAAAAGACAGTAAGGGATCATATAACTTCACCTATCGATTTCACGATCCCGTTCATGATTTTGGAGAGATCGACGACGGCGACAATGGATACAGTAAGAAACGACAGCAACATGGAAGAGGGATTGATGACGATAGATGCTTTGCACCACCCTTACTCCATCTCCCTAGTTTTTTGTTCACTCAAACGTGCAAGAAATGACATTCAATCCGAGCAAATTTCAAAGTAATTAGACGTACAGTCAATTCACCGTTATCTCCTTCCTTGACGTTGGACCGAAGCACGACTTTTCCTCGCACGTTATGTGGTCGACCTCCTCCCATGACGGATGTAAATAATTCCGCGATTTGACCAAACTTTAAACGGCTAGATGGACCCTCAAATGCGACTTGAATGTTCGGTTGCTATCCGATTAAGAACCCGAGGGCTCTATTTTGGGATTCATTAAGAACTCGAAAAAGGATTTAGAAAAAGGTCGTGCGATCAGATCTTGAGCTCCCTATTTGGCGGGATTTTAAGCGAATAATTGAGAACGAGCTTTTTCTAGAATATTCCCAAAAATCGGACCACGTTTTTTTTCACTTCCTCGAATATTTAAATACTTCTAAGCGTGCCCGATCGAGCATTGAACGAACGAAAGAAAAGATAAAAATAAAAAAATAAAAAAAATGACGAAATTCGGCAAATCATTTAAAATATGAAAGTGCGTTCCGCATCCTCTCGATCGTGCGTCGGGGACCACGGACGGATGAGATGGGATCAGATGCTCCCATGTTGGTCCCGACCAAAATCCCGCTCAATGACAAAAAGACCCCCCAACGCCGTTCTCGCGGGCCCCGCTCGACACCCGCTCCCGAATGAGAAGACGACAATAGTAGTTACGTCTGTTCCGTTACACGTAGGTGGCGGTGAATTTTCTAAAGGAAGGAAAAAAGAAGAAGAGAAAATTACCCTCGGGAAAATAAAAAATAAAAAAATAATTGTGGAAATCGACTGGAATTCTCGTCTCTTCTGCCTGGCCGAGAAAATTGCAAAAAAAAGAAAAAAAAATGTAGTCACGGGGGATGGAGTCGGTTAATCGACTACTTAATGATTTTGGGATATGTATCAAGAAATATATTGCATTGTTCCCATTGGTGAGATCTAAATCACCATGTCGACACTTTTTTTAGAGTGACTAGATTTATTGATGCCATGGATTTTGGACTCAATTGCAAAAACTTAGTGTGTTTGTTGTAATCAAGGAATATCGTGGTGATGGAATGGCTTATAAATGACTATTGATGTAGTTTATTGATTACGCGTGTTTAGTTTCATGCATTGATAAAGAGAGGATTAAGTCCTCAACCATGACTCTCCTTTTATACCACAGCCTTTTGCTTTTTGCAAATCACTCCTTAATTGATTTGATGAAATCATTATATATTTACCTACTCTAAGTAGCTGTCAATGCAATAGGAATTGATTGTAGGATTCTGATTCAATCATATCACTCCATTTTGCCTCATTTTGCCAACAATTGTTCTTGCACTTATAAAACAATAGTATTCGTGCAATTAACAAATTTCAATCATGATTTGAAAATCCCTCTCTTTTCTCTTGTTGGATTGCACCTCTTTGCCATACATTGTTGTCGCATCCATCCCTCATCACCATATCTCTCTCTCTCTCTCTCTCTCTCTCTCTCTCTCTCTCTATGTTCAATTTGTGAAATGACGACCATTGCGCACATCTATTGCACTTTGTAGATCTTTTATCAAGTCTGGTCTAGTTATATGAGATTTATATCAAAAAATTAGAAAGGTTTGATTGCATCACATCAAAAAAATTTAAGACTTAATTGCACAATTCTAAATATGCAAAACTTAATTGGCATTTCAACCGAATGCTCAATACTTTCGTTACACCCTTTCCTATAAAACCAGATGCCTCAAAGACACCAATTGAATCAACTAAAAACAGAAAATCACATGTCTCAAAAGTTCATAAAAGTTATTCCAGATAAAAATTTCAAATATTCTCAGATCGCATTCAATGAGACTAGACAAATATGTCGAAGACACTCTTTTCAACATCATCCAATCACTTCAACGTCACTCATCAGTAAAACAAAAAAGAAAAAGAAAAGAAAATTGCCCTCGGATTTTGACTCATAGGAGATGTCGCATCCGAGACACAATAATGCAACACATCTTGCCGTCGCAGGACCCATTACCTTTCACTAAAACCCTATCCGAATTCACGTGATGTGGAGTCATTTTCACAAAAAAAATTACCCTCATCGTGAGAAACAGACAAGCCTCCACTGAGGGGCCTTCCTACTTTTTTGGAGTTGCTGTCTCCCTCTCTTTCTCCCTTTTCCTGATCTTGCAGGTGAGGATTGACATCGCTGTTCACGGGAAAAACATGGGGATGGATGGTGTGGTCCTGGCCGTGGTCCCGGTCGGTGGCCCGGAATCGATATCACTTCGTTCCCACTGCTCTCTTCGTCCTCCTAATCTCGTCCACATCTTTTTTCGCGTGTCTGGGTCCAGCTCGGTTGAGATTTTTTTTCTTCTTGTTGTGGCGATTGGAGTTGATTATTTTTTTTTTTCTTTGCAGGACAGGAGGGACGCAGGAGTGCCCGCACAAAGGTTTGCTAGGCTGTCGATACTCTGGCTATATAGGGCCACCAAGGGATGTGCCGCTCCTGGGCTCTTCAAGGCCAGTCGTGCGGTTGTGGTGGTCGCGGTTGGTGGCTCGAAGTCACCCCCATGTCGCAATCATGTGGCGGCATGGCGTGATGCGCGCCCGATTGTCCGCGTATCTTTTGTGTTATGTAGGTGGTGATGATTGGAATTGTGAAGGTGTTTGGTCCCATAATCGTTGTGTGACTCTTCGGTTTATCTAGAAAGCAGGATGTGCGGCGTGGGATTGACTGTGTGCTCAGCTATAAAGATGTCAGGAAGTATGATATGAGAAAGGGACAAATACTTATATAGGAGAAGCTTGGAAGCTTAAAAGAATTTGTGGGTTGTACTAGATGATCGTGTTGATTGGATACCCGATGTTGACGACAAAATATGTCCTAGAGATTCGGACATTGTCCTGCCTTTTCCCTTTATTAGATTTGCTTAGAAGCGAGGTTAAACTCAAACCCCTTTAATTAGTGGTCTCCCATTGTCACGTGTACTATGTTGTCGTTGCAACAATGTATCGGTTTTTTGGCCGAAAAATAAAAAATAAAATTCATTTTGATAAATAATTTATGGAAATTGGGTTTTTCTCTTTACTCGTCGCTTGGTCATTTGGCTATCCAGTTTGCTCGATTTGTAAAATTAATACTTCCCGTGGTAAACATTGTCAACCTCACTGTGCTCGCATCGGCTCACCCGCCACGTCATCGTCATCGCTAACGTAAACTACTTCTCCTTTTTATTTTATTTTATTTTGTTTTTTCTACTTTTTTGGAGGTCACGGTGGGGTGTTTCCTTGCCGTAGATTTCCGTCCCCCCATCTCTCTCTCTTTTACTTTAATCTTAAAAATAAATTATTTCGTTTCACGTGTTCAGCGTGAAGTCCACAATTGCAGGGGCACTTTCGGAAAAAGGTTGGGAAGCGGTGGTTGAAGTTTTGAGCTTTTAGGATTTGATCTCGAAATTTGCAATGAAACCTTGATTTTCATAGTGGTGCTTAATTACATCCGCCTTTCCCTCGAACATTTTCATTCTAACGTTTATATAAAAAAAATTAGAATTTTCCCCTTTTTTCTTGAATTTTCCCGTATTAATGGGTGTGATTTGGTTGGAAGAATCTCTCTCTGGAATAATCAAAGAAATTGGACCGTGAACGCCACCCTTCTTCTAGAGGAAAACCAAGCTCCAAGAATTCGGAGGGGTATTTTTTTTGTTTTTACATAGTTATGTTTGGATCGTCATATGTACTTTACCAAGAAAAAATTATCCAATCAATTATGAACTTTCCAATTTTACTAATTGAGCTATAAATAATTGCAGGAAATTTCAATGTATCATTTCCGGCAAATGCTCGATGGAAATCGATGACGTGGTGGCGTGTTGATGTGAACAAAATTAACCAGAATGATTACATTAGAATTTCGAACAATAGTTCAAGACTTGATTGGTGAAATTGGAAAGTTTAGTACCAAATCGATATCTGTATATTTTGATTATAATCGATTGGATAATTTTTCCCAACTTTTAGGCCTCAAGTAAATTAATTTTTAGATAGGTGGTCCAAACTTGGAATTATAAGATAAGTAGACATACATAGATTTTTCCTATTATTATTTTTTTAATACCAAGTAAGGAGGCAAAACCAATGGTCCTTCCAAATAATAATAGTTCGTGAAATTATTTTGGCAAGTGTGAATTTGAAAAGGTCATCATTTCCTCTCTCTCTCTCTCTCTCTCTCTCTCTCTCTCTCTCTCTCACATATCCCTTTAAATAAAAATGAAAAGGTCATCATTCTAGATAAGCTTTCCCTCGTATTGTTATTAATTGGTCATTAAACGTTTTCCAAACAAGGTCATTATTTACAATCATGGTCCCCCCCCCTCGCTAGGGCCTCAATTTTCAACAGCCCCCAATGCATCATGATTTAACATAAATTAACTACTTAATCGTAACAGAATTAGACCGTACCAAATTCACTATTCAGCGACATAAAGGCCAAAAAAAATCTTATCATTGCACACAGTTTAGCTTTGTCAGCAACCAAAATAAAAATTTTCCCTCATTTCAGCCGAGTCAGACATCGTTTGAAATATTTTCTTTTTTTTTTCTTGAGAGAATTACATCGAAAAGTCTTAAAATTTATCTCAAAGTTCAATTTCAATTGAGTTCAGAAAAACATCAGCTTTAGGTGTCATGAGAAAATAATAAAGATAAAACGAAATTAATGGACTGACTTGATTATATCAATTTGGCAAAATTTAAAATTCGACTGCACTTTTCTTATTTAATAAGGGACATTTCAAGGCACCAATTAGAAAAGAACAATCGCAACATTCTCTATGCCAAAAACATTTTACCCGTGCTTGAAAACGCGGAAGGACAAATTCACCTACCATGAATTTTCAAAGGCAACTTTTGACTCCAATTGCAACTCATGATTCTCGCCCTTTATCCATGAAATTCACAGTAAAAATAAGAAATATCTATCTTTTAAAATATATATATATATATATTACCCCTTTTGTGGTACTTGCTCAAAATAATAAATAATATCAAAGTATTATATTCTCAAAACAATTTCATATTTATAATAATAATTCTGTTAAATATAATTTCGACTGATTCACTTAATTACATTTTAAAAAGTAATAAAGCAGCCGAGTCAACCCATTTAGTCTCTTGTTTTGAAAGTCGGGAAGAGATAGTTAATTGATCTATAAAAAGTCCATGAAAAGAACCTAAAGACTTATCTAAATCAAATCATTAGAAGTTAGAACCATTGAAAATGTTGGTTTGAAATTCGCTAAATTTTGGACCAGCTGTGGGCAAACGTGTTACAATTTCCAAATGAGCTGTCCCACGCGGTGGCATGGGCCTCGCCAAGTCGACATCATTTGGCATCTCGTGTTTCCAGATAAACGTCGTTTTAGCGTGCATGGAATTTTCAATGGCCACCGATGCTGTTGAGTGGAGGGGGGGATAACCCATTTTTTAAATTTTCGATTAATCCGATGATTAGCCTGATTGATTAAATCGGGGATTAGTTTAATCGTTTCTTGTGCGTGATCCTCTCGTCTCGTGTCACTAGTTTACGGAGGAAAAACCCGGGGGGACCGGGCCCCACATGACGTAACGCGCGCAAATGATTGGGGAAGCGGTTTGGCTGTTTTTCCTTAGGTGCGAACCGAGGATTTCTGGTGTGTATTTAAATTACGGGTCAAGACGACGTCGTCTGGGGAGGGAAAAGGCGGGCGCCTTTTTTAATGCGGGTTTCAATTAGGCGAGTATTATATTTAAGATGGGGTTGACGGGATCCCTTTCTTGCCGACGGGTTGTGGTCGGGCCACGTCCGGGTCGGTGGCCGCACGACCACTTCGGTCCTAGAGATTATATTTGAAGTTCCCACCGGCCATGCAATGCCTTCCCCTCATCCGTTGGAGCTTTGCTGTTGTTTATCATTATTATTTTTTATTACTGTTGTTGTTATTGAGTTATAGTTGAATGTTCCATTTGTGACTTTCTCCATAATTAAATAAAATCAATTTACGAGTTCTGCAAAATTTATTATTAATTATTATTATTATTATTATTATTATTATTATTATTATTATTATTATTATGGAGTTGTAGTTGTAGACATGCCCTAACTCATATGTCATTAGCAACTTTCTCTGAAATTAAATAAAAGTCAAAGTACGGGTTCCGTGAAATTTATAAAATGTCACATGTTATAGGTTCAAGCCATTTTGACCCATCAACACCTTCACTTAAAAGTTCAAATCGAAGAGTTATGGGCCAATAAGATATATTTGCCATTCCACACAATATTAGTTTTCCGATGTGAGACTTCTTGAACATAGATTACACATAAATCTCAATAGAATACTAGTGTGAGAATTGCGACTCCTCTTAATTTAGATTTTTGTTTCTCACATTATTCGATTATTTTAATTCGGGAACGATATGAGAGGATGAATTCTTTTCCTTTCATTTAGATGAGATAGAGAGTGATTTTGACTAAACATATGGAAGACGTGCTCAGCTTTCATTGGATAGCCGATCGAATCATCAAAAGAAATTTTGAGTTTATCGCGCCTCTCTTTTTGTATCACTAAATGTAATCCTAATGTATAAGGGAATACACAAATTAAAAGGGTCAAATTAATGTTAGCAAATTAATACGTGATCACAGAATATGTTCAGCACTAGATAGTACAAATAATCTCATGTCCAAGCTAGGTTGACAAAAATTTTACGAGTCTAAGATTCATCTAGTAAGTAGACTTCTTCACCCTTTTAAAAGAAAAAAAGAATGCGTAAAGAACTAGGCATATCTTGATTTCGATTAATGGATATCGTTATATTTCCGAAACAAGAATGGCTTATCCATTCACCAAAATGAATGAATGAAAGATACATTCACAACTAGACAATTTTATTGGTGGGGTAATTCTAAAATAGTCACGCTATATTCAAAACGATGCTTCTGCGTCAACCACATATTTTGTGATACCAATTCTAAAAAAAGGTCGAGGGACCATCCCATGAAAAGACGCAAGGAATCATGCCATCACTTGAACAATCCATCCAAAGCACCAGCTCGGCAAAACCAAGGTGACTTTTTGGCGAAAGCGTCTGGGGTTTCTGTCTTGTATATTCAGAATCAAGGTTAGATTTTTGACATGGAAGAGGGGAACTGTTGCCACCTTCTACATCCCCCCAGTTGTTCACTAAAGCGTGCAAGAAATGACAATTTCACTCGAGCGACTTAAGCAAATTAGTTAAAGGTCATAACCAAACGTGCGGTGGATCCTCCATTTTCTTTTCATTGATGTGGGTACCGAGCGTGACTTTTTGCTCACACGTTACCTAATCGATTCCTCACGTGGCAAATTTTGTGCTTGACCTAACTTTAAAAGCTTAGATGAATCCTCACCTAGCCCGCAGAATCAATGAAATGCTTCATGGATTTCGAACGTGGGTTGCAGTGGCAAACCCAAGATTTGATTTCAATCACCGGTTAAATTAAGAACCTAAGGATTTTTTTTCAAGCAATTGAGGACTTACAAAGTTTTGAAAATTATCACAACCGAATCTCAAGCTGGCTGCTGATGGAATTCAAATGTCATAAGTAACATGTGGCAAATGAACGAATATTCCATGGCGATTCATAGAAATAAAGATTTTATTCCTTATTGCCGACGGTCAAAATTTCGAACCTGATTCTCACTTATCCTAATGCAAAATGGATTTTTTTCTGGGTGCTTGACATTTTTTTCTATATCTGCATTCACATTGGGGTGACGAAGATCCCATGCGAAAATTGCTTCTGCCACGTGATTTGCACAACTCTAGATAAAGAGATATTAAAAAAGACCTTGTGAACGGCACCGATTGAGCATTAAATAAAAGGGCTGAGAGGTAAGGAAAGGTCCGCATTTCTTTCCTTCCTAAGAGAATATAAAAAACTTTATAAGCGCAACCGATTGAGTATTAAATAAAAAGAAGAAAGTAAATACGCAATTATAATAATACCAAACTCATATGATATTAAGAAACCTTTGTTTCCAGATAAGATGAAATTGTTTAATCGAATTTCATAAAAAAATCGAAAAATACGAAAATTCTTCAAAATGGAAGGAGTCAGACCATTAAAACCCATCAAATATTATATTTATCTTGTTGACGAAAGGGCAAAATTTTCGAAATGCGTATCTGATCGTCCCGACAATTTTTGAGGACGATTTTTTTTTTTTTTTGAGCGAGAATTGAGGACGATGTTTGAACGCTCCAAAATCGTCCAATAGTCCCGCTTCATGTCAGTGTCAGATGCTATGTTCACAAGCAATTCGCTACACGACAAGACTCAAGCCCTTCACGGGGGCCCCACTTAATTAAGGCACGATTGGGAAAGACAACAAGAGTAAAGTCGAAGAGCAATCGTTATTGCAGTTAGAGTGTAAATTTTGGCGCCAGTTTTTATATATTTGTCCGTTACATTCTTACACATGAGTAACGTTTGGCCGCCGTATTTTCTAGGGAAAGTGAAAATAACCCTCCAAGAGGAATAATAATAATAATAATAATAATAAAAGTAATAATTATGGGTAATCGTCTCTTCCGTTAGGGGGAGAAAAATCAGTTACGGTGATCGCATCGTTCAATCAAAAAGATTACTTGAATCAAATTTCTACTTATTTGGACAAAAAATTCAACACCAGATCATCTTTAAAGATATGGATTGATGTAGAAATCAATCAAGAATGTGAAGAGTTTTTTTTTTTTTGATTGATTCTTGGGTGGAAATGCGGATTGATGAGAAAGTTAAAGATAATAATACTAAAGGTAATCAAAGCCAGTGAATTGGTGGAACAAATCTAAACATGAGACGTGCCGTAGTTATGTGACTTAGCACAAGACATTCACGGATCAACTCGCCAAACAAATCAAGCTCTCAATCTCGCAAAAGATGCACAACCTACTTACAAGTTACAACTAGATAGCCATATTGGGGGTACAAATCTAAACTGATCGATTGTACGTATTAGATCATCATCACACTATATGTCAACGAATATTTTTTATGATACCAATCCTCAAAATAGGCAGGGGACCGTCCCACGAAAAGACGCAAGAGATCATCACTTCACATCGAGATCCAAAGCACCGGTTCGCCATCAACCTTCGAAAACACGGGGAGTGTCTCTCGTAGGGTTTGCACAGCCGGGCAAAACCAAGCGACGTTTGCGAAAACTTTGGCTTTTTGTCCTCGTCTCTTCATCATTAAGATTAGCTGGCCGACATCTGCCCGGTTCGTCCAAGAAATGACGATCAATTCGAGCAATAAAGTCATGAGTAGTTAAATGTCAATAGCCGGACGTCGGACCGAGCATGGCTTTTGTTCCCACGTTATGTAGTTGATTTCTCACGTGATCATTTCAAATAATTTCGTGGGTATAGATTTAAAATGAACAAGTGTGGAAACATGGACTCGAAGTTGACCATTGGTTAACTGAGCGCTTAAAGACTTTGTTTTGATTGATCGAGAAGTTAAAACGTTTTGAAAAGCTAGAATTGAGTCGTGAGCGAGCTATTGATGGAATTTAGGTATCAATGGTGATGTGTGGCGAATAAGTGAATGTTCTATGAGATTCGCCAAGATAAAAGTTTTATTTACTCAATTAATCGGCACTCGCAATCTTTATTCTTTACCCATTCTAAAATGTGTTTTCCTTCGCACTTGGTAGCTTTTTGTTTTTGGGACTCTTTTTCCCATTTTGGTGATGAAGAGCACTTGTTAAGCAAAATATATTTAAAAAGTCATAAACTTATTACACGACTAACAATTCTGTCATAAAAGTTTTAATTATGTCAATTTTGTTTTAAACTTTTTCATGATTGGTCGATTTAGTTCTTCCAATTGATTTTAATTGGATGTTGTTGATGTAGATTCCAACCATTGTATATGCACAGATTGCAATGATGTGAATAATTTTTGAATTTTTCTGAATTTTTTATTTTAATTTTTTTTGATATTATTGTTAAAGGTTGGCGAGGGCTTTAGGCCCTAAATGGTAAAACAAAATAGAATAAGAAATGAATAGAAAAGGTAAGAATAAATACATAAATAAAAAATTCAAAAATTGTCAATGATAACATCATTGTGAAAATGCTTCTACCACGTGTTTGTATATACAATAAAAAGAGTGAATATTAAAAACACGAAAACAGCATCCTCCTGGAATATTCCTAACGACTGGGGATGAGATGGTCCACGTTTCTTTCATTCCAAAGCAAAATATAAAATCGTATGATTGAGGATTAAATAAAAGTAACAAAAAAATAAGAACTCGGTCAATTATAATAAGATCAAACTCGATTCGCATCTGGTCAAAAGAAGAAGGAAAAATAAAAATAAAATATTAAATCTCGACGACATGGAAGCGTTTGTTTATGAGTTTTATCGGGTCTCTTTCTCTATCGCCAAACGCAAGATTAATATGTACAAAGGGAAGGCACGAAAGTCGAGTTACTGTTCACTAAATTAGAATGCGACGCACGCCATATTGTTGACCCTTCTATCGAGTTCAGAAAAATCTCATTTCCAAGCTAGGTTAGCTGTACATTCTATGAGCTTGAGATTTATCGGCTAAGTGTATCTCGATTTCCTATGAATGAATATTATAGTACTTTTAGAATAAAAATGCAAAAAATTTTCGAGTAATCACTTAAGTGTCACTTTTGCAAAACAATGACTACTTCCATATCATAACTGATTTGGGTTGTCGGAAACTTGAAGTGGCAATAGTTCTATGTTTTTCTAGTCGACCTGGTTCACCAACAAAGTGAGTCGACATGAATTGCCTTAAATGATGTCGTCTATGTATGTTATTTGCCCCAAATTTGCGAACTGGGGGAAAATTCTTTCTGTTCTTCAAAATCTAATTTGGATGTGTTCTTTAACCGAGCAATTAGGTGAAATTAGATGCTGAAATATGCAATAGAGAGTAGGATCCGGACGAACATCGCCAAATTAAGCACGTTGCTCTTAAAAATCGGACAAACAAGAGTTGCAAAGGAATGGGAGCAACATAGTTACTTGAACAAATTAGTTTCCGCAATTGAGTTTCTTCGGACGAAGATGAAGATGAAGACAAAGACCGAGAAAAGAACAAGAAGAGAAGGTATATTTGTGAGTTCATTAATTGCCTTCTTCAAACCCTAACTCTCTCTTCTCCGGTGGTCGAGCAATGGCTCCCCGATCTTCTTCTTCTCTGGTCAAGCTCTCAACTGAAGACTCAAGGCTTAAGGTTTCATTCCCAACTCTAATTTGGGGAACAAAAGGGTAAAACGACATCGTTTTGGCCCCTTCGCTGTCACGTCGGAGTCCAATTTTAATTCAAAAGGCCATGCAAGATAAAATTACCGGAATAAACATTTACATGATCAATTCCTCACCGACGCGACACTTAAGTGATTGTTCAAAATACTACGGCACCAAAGTGAGCACAGTGCAAAAGTTATGATATTTTTAGTGTCCATTTCTGATATTACTTTTTAATCGATCCAAACCGTCATATAGATAAAACCTTGAAAACGTGAAAGAGTCTTGCAAGATAGACAAACTGGCAAATCCATGTGACTTTTGCAAAAACTTCGGATTTCATGGGGTTTTGAGGATGACATGTGCACAACCATTTGTTTTTTCCTTTGGCTAGTTGTCAACTAGGTCGAGCAAATTGAACTCAAACCTCTCGTTTTGTTCCCACCCTTCTACATCTCCCTGTTTTGTTCACTAAAGCGTGTGAGAAATGACAATTCATTTTGAGAAATTAAGTAATGAGGAGTCAAAGGTCATGCCGTCACGGCGAGACATCCGGTCGATCATTCGCCGTCTCCCTTGATCCATGTCGGACCAAACCGTGACATTTGCTCACGAGTTGTCATAGTTGATTCCTGACGTGACTGATCCAAATAGTTTCGTGTTTGACCTAACTTATAAGCCTAGATAGAGTCTCACTTAATCTGCGAAATTAATGAAGTATTTCCTGGGTTTCGAATTCGGGCTAATACACACAAAGATATAAAATGGGACGAGCAAGTAAAAATGACTTAGTTTTGATCGTTATTCAAATGAAAGGTCAGGACTTTATTTTTTCCAAAGCTTGCCGTCAGCGGAATTTTGAGGCAAATAATTAAATATTTTATGGAGATTCATCAAAATAAAGCCGTAAGTTCTCGATTGCCCCGTGGTCAAAATCTTAAAGTCTTGCTTTCATAATTATCTCGATTTAAAGTGGGTTTTCCTTCATACTTAATGGATTTTTTTTTATTTAAACTATTTTCACATCTTGGTGGAAAAAATTATCCAAAAAATCTTAAACCTATTATACAGTAGTTAATTTATTTTTAACATTTTAATTGTGTCAAGTAAGTCCCAAACTTTTTCATGATATACCAATGTAGTTCTAATATTTTAATGACTTGACAGTGTAGTCATTCCAACTAATTTTATTGACATTGGCTATTTTACGTAACATGATTGATATTAATATGAATAATTTTTACATTTTTTTAAAAATCTGATTTTAAATTTTCTTTTTTTTTCTTTTTTTATATTTCCCTATGTCGGTCGCCAGGTCTTGGCTTAGGAAAATTCAGAAAATCCCTATAAAAATTAGAAAAATTGGTCACGTTAGTGCCAGTGGTCTTATGTCTTTTTTTCCCACTTCCTTATAATATTAAAATCACTTCCAAGCACGTCCAATTTGAGCATTAAATAAAAGGAAAAGAAAAATGAAGAATGCAGAAAATTATAAAATATTAAGCTTCGCGAGTCGCAATTCGGATGACGTGGAAAGGGGCCACGGTCCACGGACGAGATGATACCAGATTGTTGCTGCTCTGTTCCCAAGCAAAGTTCGCTAAACGACAAAAAAAACACACGCCGTTCTCGCGGGCCCCACTAGATTCTACAGTGAATGAGAAGGCGACAAGTGTAATCGTGCGTGGTGGTCAAGTTTCAGGGAAAGTGAAAATAATTACTTTACTCTCAGAATATAATAAAATTATAGGCGTGGAAATTGATTGTATATTCTCGTCCTCTTCCGTTTGGGGCATTAAAAAAACGGAGCTTTGGGGATCGAGCTGCCTAATCAAAGAGATTGGGTAGAATCTTATCCTACGTAATTCGCCGAAAAGGTACCGCCAAGCACCTCTCGATGAATCGATATGGGAATCAATTGATGCATGTGAAAAATTATTATATGAGCTAGATAGGAAAGGCAAATTTATTGGCAGCCATTTGAAATGATGCTGAAATGTAAAGGTAACAAGGAAATAAAGCAGAATGATTGATGTTCTTTTGATTGATTAGTGGTGACTTGCTCAAATTACAATCCCTATATTTATAGCCACTGAAAATGGTTAACAACTCAACAATTGCAAAGCTTGTCAATTGCAAAGAAAGAAAATAGTAACCTGCTTTACATTTAGATATCAATAATGCACATCTCAAACTTTTATCGAAAGACCTACTACTACGACAACCATGGTCTCAATATTTCCATCCACATTTGGGTCTTCCTTTTCTGATGGTTACAACAACCAAATTTGTTGGCCATTATCATTAGTGGCCTTCTAAATTCATGGCTTCTATGAATCGATGATCACTAGAATAAAAAATTGTTGGATAGTTCTATAGTTTTGAAAATTTTTGTATTGGCCCTCTTTGGCTCCAACAATCACTCTCACTCTTCTTTGACTTGGTTGTTACAATTAGCAGATGAAAATAGAGAAAAAAGAAATAATAATAATAATAATAATATCATAATTTTAAAAAAAAAATGTAAAAATCATCTATGTTAATACCAATTGATTACATAAAACGATCAATATTAATATAATTAGCCAAAATGATTACATTAATAAATTATATTGGAAATTCAAGTAGCTAAAGCTAAAACAACTACTAGCTTCCTATAATAAGAGGAGTTGTTATGAATCCTATAGACCATTAAAAGGTTTAGGTTAACGTGGATATATAGTCAAGGTTTGAGACTTGTTTGGCATTATTGAAAGATTTAAAACCAAATTGACCGCCATATAATAAGTTTAGAACTTTTTGAATAATTTTTCTCGTCAAGATATGAAAATAGGTTAAATAAGAAAGTCAATTAAGCATTAAGGAAAACCTACCTTAAGATTCTGACCATGGGGCGATTGAGGATTAAAGGCTCTACTTTGATGAATCTCCGTGAAATATTTGATTATTCACCCCGAATTCCGCCGATGGCAAGTTTGGAAAAAAATAAAGTCCTAGGTTTTCAATTGACCAGCTATCAAAGTCAAGTCATTTTTACGCACTCGTCCCATTTTAAATTTACATATATCCACGCGGTATGGCCCGAATTCAAAACTCATGAAGTACTTCATTAATTTCGCAGCTTAGGCGAGAGTCCATCTAGGCTTATAAAGTTAGGTCAAACACGAAACTATTCGAATTAGTCACATGAGGAATGTACTATGCAATGTGTGAGCAAATGTCATGCTTTGGCGCGACATCCATCGAGGTCGAGGGAGAACCACGAATTGACCGCACATCTGGCCGTGACCTTTGACTCCTCATTATTTAATTTGATCAAATGAAATTGTCATTTCTTATACGTTTTAGTGAACAAAACAAGGAGATGTTGAAGGGTGGCAACAAAACAAGAGGTTTGAGTTCAATTTGCTCGACATAATTGACAACTAGCCAAAAGAAAAGACACGTCATTCTTGAAATCCGAAGTTTTCATAGAAGTCACATGGGTTTGCTAGTCTATCTATCCTACAAGACTCTTTTGTGTTTTCAATTGTTTATTTTTCCGACAATTTGGATCGATTGAAAAGTGATATCAAAAATAAATACTAAAAGTGTCTATCACTTTTATATTGCGCTCATTTCAATGCTGCAACATCTTGAGCGATCACTTTTAAGTGCCACATGTGAGAATCGATTGCATAAGGTAATTCATCCTACATGGCCTTTTGAATTAAAATTTGACTCTGACATGGTAAAGAAGGGCAAAAACGACGTCATGCGACTCTTTTGTTCCCCTAAATCAAGTTGAGAATGAAACCGTAAGCCTTTCGTCTTCTCTTGAGAGCTTGACCGGAGAAGAAGATTGAGGAACCGGTGCTCGACCACCGGAGAAGAGAGGGGTTTGAAGAAGGCAACTAATTGACTCACGAATTTGCCTTCTCTTCTCCTTCTTTTCTTCGTCTTTCGTCTTCGTCCAAATAAACTCAATTGCGACAACTAATTTTAGGTAACTATGTCGCTCCCTTTCCAAATCTTGAGAAGAACATGCTTAATTTGGCAATGTTTGTCGGATCCTGCTCTCTACTGCAAATTTCAGCACCTAACTTCGCCTAATTGCTCCGTTGAAGAACACATCCAAATTAGGGTTTGAAGAAGAGAAAGAATTTAGCCCCCCATTCACAAATTTGGGGCGAATAACATACATAGATGACATGGTTTGGTGCAACTCATGCTAACTCACTTTGCCAACGAATCATGTTGGCTGGAAAAACATTAAACTATTGTCACATCAAGTTTTCCGACAACTTAAATCAGTGATGGTACGACGGTAGTCATTATTTGATAAAAGTAACACTTAACGCTTAAGTGATCGTTTGAAAAGTTTTGGCATTTTAATTGATAAAATATTACAATATCCATTTGTAAAAAATCAAGATACATCCGCATCTTTATATGTTCGCTTTTTTATATAAGGATGAGGGTGCCTACAAATAAATCTCGAGCTCATAAAATGTACTACTAACCTAGCTCGGACATGAGTTTTTTTTTTTTTTTTTTTTTAACTCGATAGTAGGGTAAAAAATAATGCTAATTTAATAAACGTAAACTCTGCTTTTTATTTAATTCGTGGATTCCCTTGTACATATAAATCTTGCGATTGGCGATAGAGAAAGAGACCCGATAAGACTCATAAACAAAAGCTTCCATATCGTCGAGATTTCTTATCTCTTTTTATTTTTTATTTTTCCTTCTTCTTTTGATGCGAATCGAGTTTTGTATTATTATAATTGGCCGAGTTATTATTTTTTGTTCCTTTTATTTAATGCTCAATCGATTTTGCTTGTAAGATTTTATATTTTCCTTTGGAACGAGTTGTTAGAAAAGCTGACCAGTTTTCGTGTTTCCAATATATACTCTTTTATTGTATATACGAATCATGCGGTGGAAGCAATCATTACGGATAATTATCCAAAGAATTCTAAAGATATTCGGCGGCCAATGTTGCCATAAACATTTTATTGTATCAATTTAATTATAAATATTTTGACATTAATTTATGGAAAAATTCCATGCGGTGGAAGCAATCATTGTTTCAAACGGATAATTATCCAAAGAATTCTAAATATATGTTTGTTTCAAATAAGGACTTGACTTTTCAAAGGTGATCAAGGGTATTTTTGTCTTTTGCGATTTTTCGCCTTTTTTCTTTCCTCTTTATTTTTTTTTTGGGAAAATTTCAAAAAATGATGTTGCTTATTTTCTTAAATAAACACTTTATTTCAAATATTGTTTCAAAATTTAATTATAAATATTTTGACATTAATTCATCATTTGGCATTTTCCCCTTATTTTTTTTTTTTTTTTTTCTGGTTCTTCTTCTTCCTCAGCCATCCATCGACGATGCCCACAAAGGGCTGGGTGAGGGTCACCTTCGCCAGTGAGGGCCATCCACGCTAGCCACAAGTAAGGGATGGCGTCGCTTGGGCGTGGCAACCCTCACCTAGGGGCCATCGACGAGGTTGGCCCTCGCTAGCTACTAGTAAGGACCGGCGTGGGGCGTCTCGCCTAGCCCCATCGGCCAGGGTCGCCTAGCCCTCTGTGGGGTGGGTCACTGGCCACTAGTGAAGAGGAAGAAGAAGAACCAAAAAAAAAAAAAAGAGGAAAGAAAAAAAAGGCAGAAAATGGAAAGACAAAAATATCCTTGATCGTCCAAAAGTCAGGTCCTTATTTGAAACAAACATAACCACTTTAGGTCCTTATTTGAAATAACATCCACTTCAGGTCCTTATTTGAAAAAGTGATGGCACTTCGGGTCTCTATTTGAAACAATGTTCACTTCGGACCCTTATTTGAGAAAAAGATGGCACTTTGGGTCCTATTTTGGAATTTTCCCTTAATTTATTGAATCATTCCAACCGATTTTGATTGGATATCATTGGCATGAATATCGATTGTCTTATATAGCACAATCAACGCTAACATTAACTATTTTTTTATTTTTTATAGATTATTTTTGTATTATTTTTTTTTTATTCTATTTTGTTTTATTGTTTAAGGCTTATGAGCCCTCGACTTTAACTTTAAAATCAATAAATAAATAAATAAAGAGAAAGAACATACTAAAATAATAAAATATTCGAAACAATTAAAAAATCATTCACAATAGTGTAGGTCGCACACATGAAATGATTAGCATCTACATCAGCGACTTCCGATCAGAATTGATCAAAATAACTAAATTGACCGATCGTTAAAAGGTTTAAAATAAAATTGAAATAGTTAAAACTTTTAGGATTGAATTGCTTGCCATGCAATATATTTAAGACTTTTTGGATTATTTTCCTTGCAAGTGCTCTTCATCACCAAAACGTGAAAATGGGTCCTAAAAAATGAAAATATTAAGCACGAAGGAAGACCTATTTTAGAATGGGTAGAGTACAAATAATGTGACTGCTGGTTAATTGAGTATGAGCATTCAATTATTTGCCACATGTCACTTTTGATACTTGAATTCTATCAATAGCTAGCTCGGGACTCAATTCTAGATTTTTAAATGTTTTAATTCCTCAATTGATCAAAGCGAGTCTTAAGTACTCAATTAATCAACGGTCACAATCTAAGTCTATGTTTCTACACTCATCTATTATAAATCTATATTACCAATGAACTTATTTGAATTGGTCACGTGAGGCATCAAGCTAGGAAACGTGTGAACAAAAAGCCGTGCTTGGTCCGACGTCATCAGGAGAAAACGGGAGAATGGACCGCACGTCTGGCTACCGAGATTTAACTACTCGTGACTTTATTGCTCGAACCGATCGTCATTTCTTGCACGTTTTAGTGAACGAACCAGGGAGACGTCGGTAGACTAATCTTTAATGATGAAGAGACAAAAAGCCTAAGTTTTCGCAAAATTCAGTTGGGTTCTGCCGGACTAAGCAAACCTTACAAGAGACACTCACCACGTTTTCGAGGGTTGATGGTGAAGTGATGATCTCTTGCGTCTTTTCATGGGACGGTTCCCTGCGTAATTTGAGGATTGGTATGTAAAATATCTTCGTCGACCCTGACCTGCCGACCTGTTTAGATTTGTACCGCCAATATGATTCTCTAGTCGCAGGTGGGTCATGCATCTTTGACGAGATCGATGGGTTCAATTCATTTCGCAAGTTGGTCGGTAAATATCTCGTGTGGATAGACTTTTTTTTTTTTTGGCTATTTTCGATTTGGCAGAATTGCAGCAAATAAGCTTCTGATTTTTGGATCGAAAATTCAGAAGCGAGAGCTCGAAACCCTGACGATGACACCTAGAGTGGGTCATCGGTGTTTTGGTTTCTTTCGCAGCCATTTTATCGTTCAGGAAAAGAACTATGGTCACAAACTCATTGAATTTCAAAGGCCACTAATGATAATGGCCCACAATTATGGGTTGTAGTAACCGTAAAAAAGAGAACATACAAAGTACGAATGGAACCCGTCGATGTGGGCTAAGTGATGTGGTCATGATTGTCGAAGTAGTAAGTTTTTCTATAACCGTTTGTAAATACAAGTCATTAAATTCTAGAAGTCACATAGGTGACGGCAAATTGCAATTATGTATGTAGCTGAAGCATCATAACAAACTAGTAAACTTGAATCTTGTTCTTATATGATATGATCAATTCCATCAGGCATTCGTCATCTATTTTAGCATGAAAAAAAAATCAGAAGCTCTGCCCTCCCTCTCTATCTATTCAAGAGATGGAAGGGCAGAGGCCTTTGGGGCCTTACAATCACTAGATAATATGGTTTTCTCTATTTGCTTTCTCCACAATAGTTATTGACTCTTTTCAATGGCTATAAATATTAGGATATGAATAAGGCACCACCAATCAATTAATGAATGCCCGTCATCTTTATGTTTTACAACCCTTTTTAAATGATGGATCCCAATCTCCTTTAGTATTCTTATCTTTAAATTTCTTGTCGATTCATATGTCTTATCCAAGAATCAACAAAGATATCCTAATTGATTTCACATCAATCGAGTTCACGAAAGGTGCTTTGATCACATTTCTCGACGAACAAGTAAAAACTTGATTTAACTAATCTTTTTGATTAAGCAACGCGATCCACATGACTCATTTTTCTTCCCGAACGAAAGAGACGAAATCTCCCCCACCAAATCCTAAGATTATTATTATTATTAATGTTCGAGGGTTATTTTCACTTTTCCCTAGAAAATACGGCGGCCAACGTACGTGTACACAACGACAAAAGAAGACAGACGTACGTGTACACGAACAGACGCTGTTACTCTTGTTGTCTTCTCATTCATTGCGGAATTGAGTGGGCCCCTTCTCATTCATTGCGGAATTGAGTGGGCCCCCATGACCAGCATGGGTTTTGTCGTTTAGCGAATTGCTTGGGAAACATGGCATCTGATATAAAAGGAGGTCTCTGCTCTGGGACGACTTTGGAGCTTTCAAAATATCATGCCAAAATATTGTCATATGCATTTCGAAAGTTTTGCCATCTCAAATTCATTAAAAAAAATGGACAAAATATAACATGTGGCGTGGTCTAATAGGTTGACATCTTCCATTTTTGAGAATTTTTCATATTTTTCATAAAATTCGATTAAATAATTATATTTCACTTATGATTCCATGATTTATGAACAAAAGATTTTATATGTCATTTGAGTTTGGTATTATTATTATAATTTCGGAGTTATTCTTTTCATTTTATATAATGCTCAATTGGTCCGCTTAAAAGGTTTCCTTTATTATTATTATTATTATTATTATTATTATTATTATTATTATTATTATTATTATATCTCTATCTAGGGTTATGCAAATCAGGTGGTGGAAGCAATTTTCACATGGGATCTTCATCACCGGAATGTGAAGGTAGGTATAGAAAAAAAAATGTCGAGCACCCCAAAAAAAAAATGCAATAACCTTTTTACATCAAGATAAGTGAGAATCGAGTCCTAAATTTTGACCGTCGGCCAATGAGGAATTAAATATTTATTTTGATGAATCACTGTGAAATATTTGTTCATTTGTCAGGTGTCACTTATGATGCTCAAATCCCACCGGCGGGTGAACTCAAGGTTCGATTGCGACATTTTTGAAACCTTTTAAGTCTTCGACTGCCGGAAAATAAATCCTTAGCTTCTTAATTTAATAAATCTTGTGTCTGCATCTCTGTTGCAATCCGGGTTCACAATTCATGAATTATTTCATTAATTTCACATATTAGATGAGGATCCGTCTGAGCTTTTAAAGTTAGGTCAAACACGATATTCATCACTTGAGGAATTAATTATGTAACGCATGAGCAAAAGCTCTCGGTACCAATATCAATGGAGAGGAAACGGAGGATCCACGTCTGGTCATGACCTTAAACTAATTTTTCTCAAGTCCTCTCGGATCGATTCTCATTTCTTGCACGTTTTAGTGAACAACCGAGAGAGATGTAGAAGGGTGGCAACAGTCTCCCTCTTCCATGTCGAAAAATCTAATCTTAATTATGAAGAGACAAGAGAGAAACCCCCAAAGCTTTCCCAAAAAGTCACCTAGGTTTTGCCGAACTGTGATTCAGATGGATTGTGCAAGTGACCCTGTGATCCATTGCGTCTTTTCATGGGATGGCCCCTTGGCATAGTTTGAGAAATGGTATCATAAAATATGTGGTTGACGTAGATGCATCGTTTTGAATATTATTGAAATATATAAATAATAATTCACGTATATATCTAATAATTTAAATTTTTAGAATAATTAGCGATAGTCTTGTAAAATTTCACATGATATTAGTGCTATAGGTCCTATGTTTAAATCTTATCAGACCCCATTTGTCTCTCTAATTAAATTTACACGTTTAGTACTAGACAAAAAAAAGATCAAACTAAGTGTGAATCGCTTTTAGAATAGCTAGCAATAGTCTCATAATTATAGTGTGACTATTAGAATTATACCAACAATAAGTTTGTCTAATTGTGAATAGGTCAGTATCCTTTACAAGATTGAAAATTCGATTTGCATCGCGAGCTGATTTGT
Source organism: Eucalyptus victrix (assembly GCA_016097545.1). Classification (NCBI taxonomy): domain Eukaryota; kingdom Viridiplantae; phylum Streptophyta; class Magnoliopsida; order Myrtales; family Myrtaceae; genus Eucalyptus; species Eucalyptus victrix. Next base: position 39,192,766 of record CM027836.1, on the reverse strand, counting down.
GAATGGCTCGTGTCAAGTTGCATAGCCACAACATATCTCACGTGAAGAGGTTTTTGGCTATTTGCAATTGGTCGAAACAACGATTGCATCCTTTTAATTAACATGGTGTCAACAGAGAGCTTAGTATTAGTCATTTCGGATATCGGCAAGAAGGTGGGAAGAGAAAGCTCATTGATGAAAACAAAATGTTAGTGAACGACAATGTCAATTTATAGGATGTCTAGCTATCAAGTTATTAGCAAGATGTTTGAGGCTAAGAAGTTTGCTGATGATTATGAACATTGATGAACAAAGGTTGTTATCGACTTATGATAATGATTGGTCGACGATGAATACTCAGTCAATCTAACCAAATGCTAAAGATAGGATTGAAAGTTGGGAAGATATCGATTGAGAAGACATCAATAGTTCAATCAAAGAAACTGCATATGATCATGTAAAGCATATCATGGAGCTTGATGTGAGACCATCGATGGCTACAGAAATATAATCGCCTGTTAATAAGATGATATGGTTACTAAGCACTACCATGGAATCGAAAAAGGGCATTGCAGTTTTTATTTCAAGTTTGAATTTTAACCGTATAGAAATGATTAAGCTAAGTAGCAAGTTAAATAAGCCACGTCGAGGACTCCCAAACAATCGTGCATATATAACTATGAATTTTTCAAATTTTTTTTTTTTTATTATTTCGGTGTGAGATATTCCATTGTTTTTAATCCGACAAAACACCTATTGTAGAGTAGTACCAAGTGGGAATCTGTCCTTCAGTTTAGGTAAGTTAGCCTATATTGAAGCACGGAGTCTGGATACGATCCTATTCTAAAAGCCCATTCACCCACTTTAGCTACCGAATAATCCTCACCACTCATTCATTGACTTTAAGTATCAGATGATCAATCATCACCTATCTTGACGTCCTAACTCCATCATCTGAATGCGCAGCAGACCAATTCGTGATGGTTCGAGTAATATTCTCTGACCAGAGCAGTGGTATCTAATCTTTACAACCTAGCAAACGGGTCTTTCTAGTCGATTCAAAAAGTACAGAAAGGACCCATCTCGTGAAGTTAAGATCTAGAGAATCACTTCACCACCAAGCTAATAACAAAATCGACACATGGCGGAGCCTATTGTCCTTCTTTTCTTATCATAAAAATGGTTATTAGCTGGTATCGCGCCGTGGTCCATGTCTCATCTATAGTGCGAGATCCTACCGTAGGCATGCGGCAAGATTAACTGGGCACTTCCCTTGCGATTCACGCTCTATTATTGTCAGATTTCAAGCAAGATGCAAGGCGTGGGAATTGCGGATGGATTAAAATGGCTGGGCGGCAGCTGTTCTTCTTTTGACCCGCCAAACCGATGCACATGGGGCTCCATGATTGCATTACACTATAACTAGAACTGGAAGTTACCATATAATCCAAGGTCTTTTCCTGAAGCAGGCTGTGTCTCTTCTGTCCATTTGAACTCTTAATAGCATTATTTTAATGTTATGATTATGCTAGAATAAGAGCAATTAGGTAAGTTCATTGACCCCACTTATCCTCCAACATTCTCCATTTATTCATTTTGGTGGATGGGTAAGGCATTCTCATTCGGAAATACAAGGATATCCATTAATCGGAAATTAAGATATGCCTAGTTCTTGGTGTGTTCTTTTTTCTTTTAAAAGGGCGAGAGAGTTTACTAGATAAATCTCAAGCTCGTAAAAATTATTACCAACCTAGCTTAGACATAAGATTATTTGTACTTAATAGTAGGGTCGAACATATGCCGTGCTCACATATCGGCCTGCTAACATTAACTCGACCCTTTTAATTTGTGTATTCCCATATACATTAGGATTACATTTGGTGATACGGAAAGAAGCTTGATGAACTCAAAATTTCTTTCAAAGATTCGATCGAGCTATCCGTCAAAAGTCAAGTTCACGTCTTCCATATGTTCAGTCAAAATCACTCTCCATCTCATCTTTTTGTCTTTTCAACCCAACAATAAATGAAAGGAAAAGGATCTATCCTCCCGCATCATCCGTGAATGAAAATAATTGAATAATACAAGGATCGAGAATCTAAAACAAGAGGAGTCGCAATTCTCCCACTAGCATTCTGCTGAGATGCACATGTGAGTTGTGTTCGAGAAATCTCATATCGAAGAATTGATATAGTGTAAAGTAATGAATATATTATTGTTAACTCCATATCTCTTTGGCTTAAACTTTTAAGTGAAAGCGGTTCTATCTGAATACGTTAACGGGTCAGAGAAACTTTAACTTATAATACGCGACTTTTTAAAATTTTCGTGTAACTCGTACTTTGACTTTTATTTAATTTGGAGAAAGTCACAAATGGAATGCAAGTTAGTGCATTTCTATAGCTACAACTCAATAATAATATAGAACGTGTACTTTGACTTTTATTTAATTCCAAAGAAGTTACACACCACATATGGGCTAGGACATGTCTATAGCTACGACTTAATAACGACGACAACCATGATGAAGGTGATGATGATGATGATGATGGTGAATAAATAATAATAATATTAATAACAACAGCAAAGCTCCGACGGATGAGGGGATGGCGTTGCATGGCCGGTGGGAACTTCAAATATTAATCTCTAGGACCGAAGTGCTCGTGCGGCCACCGACCCGGACGTGGCCCGACCGCAACCCGTCGGCAAAAAAAGTGCCCCGTCAACCCGCAATTTAAAAGGCGCCCGCCTTTTCCCCTCCTGAGCCGACGTCGTCTGGACGGGGCAAATTAAATACGCGAGAAAATCCTCAGTTCGCACCTTAGCAGGTGCAAAACAGCCAAACCGCTTCTCCCAATCATTTGCGCGCGTTACGTCATATGGGGCCCCGGGGTTTCCCTCCGTAAACTAGTGAGACGAGAGGACCACGCACAAGAAACGATGAAACTAATCCCCGATTTAATTAATCAGCTATAATCATCGGACTAATTGGAAATTTAAAAATTGGGTTATCCCCCCCTCCGCTCAACAGCATCGGTGGCCATTGAAAATTCCACGCACGCTAAAACGATGTTTATCTGGAAACACGAGAGGCCGAACGATGTCGAGATGGCGAGGCCCCAAGCCACGCGTGGGCAGCGCATTTGGACCACGTAACGCGTTTTCCCACGGCCGATCCAAAATTTAATGAAATTCAAACTCACTTTTTCGATGATTCTAATTTCTAATGATTTGATTTAGAGAAGTCTTTAGGTGCTTTTTATGGACTTTTTATAGGTCGATTAATTATCTTTTCCTGACTTCTAAAACAAGAGGCTAAATGGGTTGACTTGGATGCTTTATTACTTTTAAGATGTAATTATATGAGAAAATATTGAATCTATCGGGATTATATTTCACATAATCAACACCGTAAATATATAATTGTTTTAATAATATAACACTTTGATTTGTAGTGATTTATTATTTAGTAATCACCACAAAAGGGGTAATTTTATTTTTTATACAAAGATAGCTAATTCTTATATTGACTGTGAATTTCATTGATGAAGGGCAAGAATCATGAGCCACAACTGGAGTCAAAAGTCGCCTTTGAAAATTCATGGTAAGTGAATTTATCCTTCCGCGTTTTGGAGCACATGTAAAATGTCTGGCGAAGAGACTGTTGCAATTGTTCTTTACTAACTCGTGCCATCGAATGTCTCTTAATAGATAAGAAAAGTATAATTGAATTCTAAGACTTGCCAAATCAATACAATCAAATAATTCCGTTAACTCTGTCCAATTTGGTTAACGAAAAATGCCGATATTATTTTTATTATTTTCTTATGACACGCAATGTCGATATTGTTTTAGACTCAATTGAAATTGAATTTTAGAACTTTTTTGTGCAATTCTTCAAGAAAAAGAAAATGGTATTTTAAACAACGTCCAACTCGACCTAAACTAGGGAAATTTTTTATTCTGGTTGCTGACAAAACTAAAACTTTGTGCAATGATAAGATCTTTTTTGGCCTTGTTGTCGCTAATTAGTGAATTGGTACGGTCTAATTATGTTAAGATTAAGTCGTTAATTTACGTTAAATCATGATGCATGGGGGTTGTTGAAAATTGAGGCCCTAAGGTGGGGGGGACCATGATTGTAAATATTGACCTTGTTTGGAAATCGTTTAATGACCAATTAATAACAATACGAGGGAAAGCTTATCTAGAATGATGACCTAAGGGGAAATGATGACCTTTTCAAATTCACACTCGCCCAAACAATTTCACGAATTATTATTTTTTGGAAGCACCAATAGTTTTGCACCCTTACTTGGTATTTTAAAAAAGACAAACGTGATCGGAAAAATCTATCTATGTCTACTTATCTTATAATTCCATGTTTAGACACCTATCTAGGAATTAATTTAATTGAGGTTAGAAAGTGGGGAAAAACTATCTAATCAATCCTAATAACTTTGACCAAAAAAAAAAAATCCTAATAACAACGCAAGGGTGTCGATTCAATAATAAACTTTATAAACTTGTCAATCAAGTCTTGATCCTTTGTGTGAAATTTTAATGTAATTATTTTGGGCAATTTACTTCACATCAGTACACTGCCACATTATCAATTTCCGATAAGAATCTAGAAAGAGTACATTGAAATTTTGCATAAATATTTTGAACTCAATTAATAAAATTGCTCGAGCCAACAAAATTAATATAAATGGGAATTTTATCACGGATTGGATAATTTCCCCTTTGAGAAATTAAATATGACAGCCAAAATGTAACACGTAAAAATGAAAAAAAAAATATACCCTTTCAAATTTCTGGCGGTTTTCTTCTAGATGAAGGGCGGTGTTCGCAGTCCGGCCTCTTGGATCGTTCCACAAAGAGATTTTTACAATGAATTCACACCCATTAATACGTGTAAATTCTAAAAAAAAAAGTGGGAAAATTCTAATTTATATTTCTATGTAAATTTGAAAATGAAAATGTTGGGGGAAGGGTGGATGTAATTAAGCACCGTTATGAAAATCAAGGTCTCGCTGCAAATATTTTTACCAAAAAAAAAAAAAAAAGGTGCTGCTGTAAATATCCGGGGCCAAATATTAAAATCCATAAAGGCGAAGAAGCTATCGGCTAATTACGATTTCAAACCCCGATTCCCGACTTTTCTTCCGAATGCGCCCCCGAAATTGAGGACTTCACGCTAAACACGTGATACGAAATAATTTATTTTAAAAATTAAAGTGAGAGGGAGAGGGAGAGGGAGAGGGAGAGAGAGAGAGAGATGGGAAGAATCCATGGCGAAGAAAAAACCCCCCGTGACCACGGAAAAAGAAAATAAAGATTAAAAAAAGAAGAAGAGTAGTTTACGTTAAGCGACGACGATGACGTGGCAGGCGGGCTCCACGCGAGCCCAGTCCGCGATGGCACTTGCGTACTGGCCATCTCAATCCAAATAATGGCCGGAGATTAAGAAAAGTAATTGCGCGATTATCCGGAATTTAATTATTTCTTTAAGTTTCGAAATTTACTTTCTGATCTTATTCTCTCCCGTCACCTCTCTCTCTCTCTCTCTCTCTCTGTATATATATATAGAGACATCTGACCAGGATGACCATTATCCACGAAGAAGAAGGAGGAGGACTAGGAGAGAGAGAGAGAGAGAGCGGTCAGCATTTGAATTTCCCCGACCGGGTAGTCTCCGACGACCGGTCATCGTCGTCCTCAAGCTCCGCAGAGAGAGAGAGTGAGAGAGAGAGAGAGAGGGAGAGAGGGAGGGAGATTTTACATGGTGAAGGAGGGGAAGGAGGGGAAGGGAATGCGACTGGGGAAGTACGAGCTCGGGAGGACGCTGGGCGAAGGCAATTTCGGGAAGGTGAAGTTCGCCGCCGACGTCGAGTCCGGCCAGGGGTACGCCGTCAAGATCATCGAGAAGGCGCGCATCCTCGACCTCAAGATCACCGATCAGGTCAGTCCCCCGTCCGCCCGCCCCCCGATCTCCTCCTCCGCCGCGGCGGGGATTCCGTCCGGAGGATCTGCCCTCCTGGTCCGAGGATTCATTCGCCGCTGATTTTCCAGTTTTGTAAAGATTTCCGAACCGTCTCGAGTTCTCCTCTCTGGCTTCTCGCCGTCGAAGAGATAAAAACCGAAAAGCCGTCTCGGTCGCGTTCTGTTCGTCATCGTCTCGGCTGCATTTGGCGAGCCGGGAAGTTCTCGTTTACGGTTCCGAATCCGATCGCTGATTTCTCTCGACTTCCGTTTTCGATCGTCTCGAACTCTGTGACTCCGTTCAAATCAATAACCGAAATTCCGTACCGATTGTTGTCATCTTCGCAGCATTTCGCGAAGTGCGGGACACGTTCCCGCTTCGGGAGCGGTTTTCCGTCACGAGTCCGTCCTTGATTTTTCACGTCAGTTCGTCTCGAACTTCGCGTGATCCGTTCTCCCTCGTTAAAGCGCGCATCTTGATCCTATTTTTCCCCGACTCCTCGATTTCGGCCGATTTCTAAGCTTGCCATTATCTCTTTTTCCAGTTGTTATTTTGGCTCCGCACGAAATTTAACGGATCGAATTTGCTTTGGATGACGCAGATAAAGAGAGAGATCGGCACATTGAAGCTCCTCAAGCATCCCAACGTGGTCAGATTACAGGAGGTAAACACAAATCATCTCTCTCTGTTGCTTCTTCAATCGAAATTCTGTCATTAGTTGGCCAAAAAGAAAATTATTATTATTATTATCTTCGTGTAGAAGCGGACGCAAAGAATACATTCCTTGCCTTCATCTTGAGCCCTCTACTAACCTTTTTCCTAGTCTTGGGAACAAAACCCTTTTAAACGGTTGAAGGAAAGGATTTTCCTTTATCTCGATATAGAAAAAAATCCAAAAAAAAAAAAATACTCTAGATATGCTTAACAAGCGTCAAGATAAATCAGATGAGAGCCTTTTATCGTCAAGATACAAATAGCCGACGGGAAACAAATATAGAATACAATGATTGCCATTAGGGGAGCGTAATTTTAGGGATGATAAATCTGTGTCGAATTCTTTTTGTAATTAAATTTTTTTAATGAATCCTTTAATCACTTTTTTTTACACCGGGAATGGAATCGGGTAGGGTGTTGGTGGTGGGTTGACTTGGGTAGAATCCGAATCATCTCTGCTACACCCGAGGCCAGGTCGAGAGGGTGTCGCAGTGGCAGGCAGGTGGTGGAGGGTCCCTCCCATACTTTAAACTCTTAACTAAATCCAGGAATTCCTAGAACAAACCATTATTATACCAAGGATATCCACCTGGTCCCCGCTTTTATCGGTTAGGATTTCACAGTTGGGGTGCTGGGACATGAGTCACCGTATCTTCCAACTCATTTCCCCATTTCAGATGAGTGGAGATCGAGTAAGGCTTGATTATCAAGATCGATCGATCGATCTTTGGCCAAACAGAGAGAACCCATCAGGATTTGGTATTCAAGGAGCGGGGCCGTCCTGTTGCTCGACTGGGTCATGTCGACGTCCGTTGCTTGTGCGATGCAACTATTGAAAGTTGAATGAGGTCTCGGTTACTGTGGGACCATAAGGACGTGTGTTAGGATGTTGTTTGGGGAGGGAAGGGAGGGGAGCGGGAGGGAGATTAGTGATGGTGTGGAAAATCGGGTAGTTTTTCAGGGTTTTTGTAGTTAGGAGAGGAGGAGAGAAAATTTGGAATATTCTCTCCTCTTTCTCTGCACCATTAGATATTGGCCTTTCGCTAACGACATCCTTGAAAGCCCAACTGGGGAAACAAACCTAGAAGATTACCTGATGCATTGGATTCGGCCAACATTTTGTGGTTTGGTGATCTACTGGTCAGCACCTCCCCCAGATGATGACCACCTCAAATCCAATGGAGGGTCGAGGCCCCATGAATGACAACGGCACGTGCCTCTGTCTATGTCTAGCGGGACCATGGCTTGGAACGCAAAAAATAGAAGTTTCCCAGTGTCCAGATCACCTGCCAACCACCACTTCGAGCCTAAATAAGCATTAATTATTTCGTGCCCCCCGGGTCGATGTGAGACCATGATTTTTTTTCGGACCATTAAATCGAGTGGATCATAAATGAGATTCCTCCGGTTCATAGGTGTTGCAGGGATTTATCTGGCTGATGTAATTATTGCCCTTATGATGGGTCATCCATCTGGATAAGATCTGACCTGTGCGTGCAGCCACGACGGGTTATCCACTGTATGATTCGGAATGGAATTGTATGATGTATGAATCTTCGGATTATTGTGCGAGACAAAAAGTAACGAATGGTGTTCAGATATTTGAAGCCAATGTGTGGATGTTACGATATCTGATAAAATGTCCTGTCAACCTCATAAACTATTATATTCATCCACTTGCACTTGCACTTGCACTACAAGAGTTCTTAGTTTGACGTCCACTTGCTGAATTTTGCCGCGTAAGGAATCCCTGGGTTCTAAGTTTGCGTTTTCTCTGCACTTCCTTTTGCCTGGTTAACAGATCATCTGATGATCCTTACAATCAAAGAAATTCTTTAACTGACGGGAAAGAAAACGCAATGCAAAAAATTAGTAGCAACCTTTTACATCTTGAATGAAATGTGAAAAGAGGCTCTTTGGTTTCTGTTAGCCGTAGAATATCATAATGACAATTGAAGTTTAATTACAGCAGGGAATACACTCCATCACGGAAGGAATCATAAAGTATAGCCTCCTTATTTTGCACTTTTCTGCTTTCATCTGCTTTGGGTGTCGCCATTCCTGATACAGAGAGCTAATGGTGATATTTTCGATGGATGATGATGATGCAGGTCTTGGCAAGCAAAACCAAGATTTACATGGTCCTGGAATATGCAACGGGAGGGAACTGTTCGACAGAATTGTGAGGACTTTGTGCCTGCCTGTTTTTTTGGAACTATGCCCCAGGCCTAGGTGTCTGATTACTAAGGTGCTATTTTCTTTCCTTCTCCTTCAGGCAAGTCGGGGAAGGCTTCCTGAAGCTGAAGGGAGGAAGCTTTTTCAGCAACTAATAGATGGTGTTAGCTACTGTCACGACAAAGGTGTTTTCCACCGAGATCTCAAGGTTCATTTCTTTTTTGTCCTTCTTGAGGCATTGGATTATTCTGCAATTCAAGCAAAATTGAGACAGAATGTATTGTCGCCTTGCTTGCTTCCCTTCCACATTCTTCACTGTCATTCTGACAAGGAGTTCCATTCTAAAACTGCAGCTGGAGAATATTCTGGTTGATTCAAGGGGAAACATAAAGATCACAGATTTCGGCCTCAGTGCTTTACCCCAGCATTTTAGGGTACATTGCTTTTTCAGACCCTGATGATGACTTTATTCTTTTCAGTCGATTTGTTAGTTTGGCTAATTCAATCTAAATATCAGGATGACGGATTACTTCATACCACCTGCGGGAGTCCCAACTACGTTGCTCCGGAGGTTCTTAACAACAGAGGATATGATGGGGCAACCTCAGATGTGTGGTCATGTGGTGTTATACTTTACGTCATTCTGACTGGGTATCTCCCTTTTGATGACAGAAATCTGGCTGTTCTCTACCAAAAGGTAAACACAATTTGTTCACTTCTTTTTTTAACATGTGCACTTGTTATTCTTGTTATGGCGTATCTAACATAGGGTGCTATTACTTTTGTGGCATTTTAGATATTTAAAGGAGAGGCCCATATCCCGAAATGGCTATCGGCAGGTGCCAAGAGTCTTATACGGCGAATTCTTGATCCCAATCATGTCACCAGGATAACTATGGATGGTATTAAAGCAGACGACTGGTTTCGACAGGACTACAGTCCAGCAAACCCTGACGATGAAGAGAGCATTTTAATTGATGATGCCTTTTCCATGCAGGAAGTGGTATGCTGATTTTCCTCGACCTTCCATTTAGATACATGCCAGTCCACATAGTGTAGGCTATACTGTGACGGGAAGTGGTGAAGCTGGATAACATCATCAACAATCTTATTTTCTTCTTTCCGTGCAGCCATCCGAAGGGGAGAAGAGTCCACGATCACCCACCCTCATCAATGCCTTCCAGCTCATCGGAATGTCTTCATGTTTAGATCTTTCTGGCTTCTTTGAAAAGGAGGTGAGAGAATCATTGCTAGCATTGTAAACACGAAAAAAGATAAACTCTTAAGGTCGAACTGCAAAGTAGTGGTCTGACGCTATAATTCAGGATGTCTCGGAGAGGAAGATTAGATTTACATCCAATCACTCTGCGAAGGACTTGCTTGAGAGGATCGAGGATACAGTGACACAGATGGGATTTCGAGTTCAAAAGAAAAATGGGAGAGTAAGCATCTCATTCTCACAATCTGTTCATCTGAATGTAACCCGTTCCTCTTTTTTCTTAAAAATGCGAAGGCAGTTCCAACGTTGCCCCTTTTTTTGCTCACTTGGTATTCTAATCTCTTCTACTATGCAGACTGAAACTGATATTTCTTTTCCCCAACTTGTAGTTGAAAGTAATGCAAGAGCAGAAGAGTCAGAAAAGTCCGGGATCTCTTTCAGTTGCTGCAGAGGTAAAAGAACTTCGTGTATAGATGGGTTTTGTGCTTTGCTGAATGCCATGTCCATCTTGAAAAGTTGCCATCGCCATTACCAACAAAGCTTTCTTGTGCTCACATCAGGTTTTTGAAATCAGCCCATCCCTGTATGTAGTTGAGTTAAGAAAATCGTGTGGAGATTCTACAGTTTATAGACAGGTACTCTCGCTCTCTCGGACCTCTACAGTGTACATGATATGGTAGCATGTGGATCAGTTCGATCACTTTCAACTAACCCATCATTCCTGGGCATGTGCAGTTGTGTAAAAGGCTATCAAATGAGCTGGGAGTACCACAAAACCAGCCGCTCCTGACCTCCGGGATGTAAATAGCGTTTGGCCCTGGGGGAAGAGAGAATTCATTTAATTCAATCAATTATTTAGCGAATTTTTCATCGAGTTTTTTTTTCTTTTTGGCACTGCACGGGGCACTCGGGACTGAAGCAAAGAGCTAGAGAGTAACGTGAGGTCCCTTGCACCGGCTCTCTCTCACTACCTGTTGGTGAACATCGCATAAAGAGAATTCCAGTAGGATCCATCGGTTATCTTTGGCGCTCAGGAGCCTCTCGTTCTTTCTCTGGAGTCCCTGCGATTCTACAGCAAAACGGCATTTAGTCTCAAGGATTAAGACTGTTTTGGTCAATAGAAGGTGGGAGAGTGCGAATGAACAAAGAGCACCATGGCTCGTTCTCATTATCATCAGCTTGGTCATATGTAGATCCTGTGGAGTGGGAGCGCTATTATAGTCTGAAGAAAGATCATCCCTGTAAATTCTAGCAAAATGTATAGAGAGACAGCTCTAGTGTTGATAAAAGCAGATCGAAAATGGGTTCGACCCATTATCACCTGAGATATAATTTCGCCAGTGGCCTCTACCTTTTCTGAAGCTTCCAAATTACTATATCAAGATGTATTAAAATAGACTGCGGCCATCTACACACTTTCTTGCCCGTCACACATCCTTTCATGCCGTTCATTTTTTTAAGCATTGTCATTGTACTCAAACTATGAGAAGCAAGATGGTCAAGGCAACGTTCCATAATATATATTTTTTTTAATAACAAAAGACTATTAAAATGGGTAAATTTTATTGCAAAAGTAGTACTATCTATGGTTTAAACTATCGATCAAATGCATTGCCGCCGCCTCAAAGATGATCAGCTTAATGATGAAGGGGACGTATGTCATGCGAAGAGAATACCTAACTGCTGGAATCTTAGGTGCTATGGCGAGCAGCTCCTCACCAGCATAGCATCCACGGGGCGTGGGATGGTGTGGGGTAAGCTATTGGAAGCCGGCCACAAGCCCATTTCGAATAGGGCAGTGCCCCATTTCGAGCCTAGAACGTGCCAGGCCCAGTATTTTTTTATGGATCCTAGGGTCGAACGCTGGCGAGGAAAAAATGGAAATCAAACCACATGCCCATAGTACAGGCTTGAGAGGTACAAAGCAGGGTTCCCATCTGCTCAAAAGAGACCACCGAAGAATAAACGGAGTAAAGCAGTTTCTCCACGTATCTTATGATTTTTCGCTCCAGCTAGATCTAAACATATAACGGAGTGAAAAGATAAAAGTAGAGTTCACCTGTTCAAGCAAGACATAAAACTGCCATTTCAGCTTGGCCACCAAATAAGCAGAGCACTATCTGAACGAAGTCTCATCTCCCGCGGTGGGTTTCCTCCTCTTCAACCGGTGCCCATCAACCAACATCTTCGATGGGCATTTCAAAATTTCGGACAGGATTCAATTACCACACCGACTTAACTATGTCACTACACATGTTTGGCAGTGTGACTGCCTTTCTCAAACAGATCCTGAGCAGCTAGTAACATCCCAAATTTCCATTGTCAAGAAATTCATTCTGTTGCAGATTGATAAACAACAAATCCACAATCCATTGGTCACAAGATTAACCAGCATTGCACGTGAGACACGCCAATGCAGAACAACTTCATTTTCTGGCATCGTCCATCGTGAAGCCATCCTAGGAGGCTAGGACAGAAGATGAGAGAGGCACTCAACTTGGAAAACAAACAGCTGCCGATGGCCACAGAACACATGGTGAACTTACCAGAGTAAGCAGTGACAAGGAAGCACCGTAAAAGGAAAGAAAGAAAATTGACAAGAGTAAAAATAAGGCAAGGACAAGCAATGTTGGGATGTCTGGACAAAGTACTCAGCTTCCATAAACAAATGGGACCAGGATCAATTTGAACATCTCCTAAGTTCATACATGAAAAGCCGTTTAACATTAACCTGAACCTAATTCAGATACCTTTTCTACATAAATCTCAGAGGCATGCATAGCACAAGGAAACCACCATTTCTAACTTCTAAAACTACTTGCAGATTTCACATCACCAGAGGCGCAAAACAGCTTTCAATTGGACTCCACCACCGCGCAAAGCACTTCCCATGAATCAAGAAACCAGCCTCCCTAACCAAAATTAATTCTGTTGAACGTTATTGAGCCCGGCAGCCGGCAACACTGAATGCAACCTCTCACCCTGTACACCCCCAGCAACCGAAACACCATTCTTCGAATCCAAAATCCCATCAACCCCTTGATTCATCTTGTCGTTCTCGGCGACATTACCGATGACCCTGGCCTTAACCTTCTGCTCCGGTGCAAACCCAACCCCATTGACAACCCCGGCCTTCAAATCCCTCTCCTTCTCCCTCAGCGTCAAGAAGGCTACCCTCTCCAATGCCTCCCTCGCCCTCTTCCTCGCCAGCGCCGCCTCCTTGACCTTCACCTCTGCCTTGACCCTCTCGTTGGCCGCGGCCTTGCTCATCGTGGTGCAAGCGATCTTCGCCGCCGCGACCAGAGCCTTGGCCGACTCCCTGTCAATCACTCTCCTCACGTCATCCCTATGGTCCCCGACGGCGGCGCCCCGGGTGATGGCCTCGAGGCCGGCGTTCCCGTCCGCCCTCAAACTCTTGTCGTTGCCGTTGGGGAGGGGCCCGAGGGAGAGGAAGCGGAACTTAGGGTTGGCGCAGAAGGGGCAATGGAAGTGGTGGTTGGTGTTAGAGCTGGAGGTGACGCAGGAGACGTGGGAGAGGGAACGGCAGTTGAGGCACTTGACGCACTGGTTGGGGTGCGGCGGGGAGTCGAAGACCTGGAGGCAAATCGGGCAGAAGTTGCCGCGGAAGCAGCTTAGGACGCAGTGGGTGCACAGGAGGCGGTACCCCGCCTCGTGGTGGACGTTGTGGAGGAGCCACCGCTCCCCCGCGCCGGCGCCGCACTGGCGGCACTGCTGCTGCTGGCGGTGGAGGTCGTCGTGGCCGCGCTTCATCGGAACCGCCGCATCCTCTATCTCTCTCTCTCTCTCTATCTCTCTCCCTCTCTCCCCACTTTTCCACCCCTCCCTCCCTCTCTAGGGCAAAGAAGAAACCTCGGGAAAAAACCCAACGGTAACCCTAGAATCGGGAGAAAGTGGGGATTTCAGGGCAGCGGAGGAGCGCGGAAATGGCGGCGGCGGATTCGAGCGATTGATCGCCGGAGCGACGGAGAGCTCGACGGATTCCGACCGGATTTCCGATCGGAAATACAGCAGAGGAAAATCGCTCGATTGGATTTGGGGAGGAAGAACAAGTGGAGAGGGATTTGCTTTGCTTCGACTGTTTTGATACCCGGTGCTCTATTTATGTATAAAACTCGAAAAAAATAAAAATAATTACCGAATATTTTTTTTGAAGTATTTTGTGGACCAGCTTTTTTTTTTTATTTTTTTTATAGGCAATGAATATAAAAAAAATGAAATGTATTTTATATTCGTTTGGTAATAACCGGGATATTATTGGGTATTAAATAAAATATCGGTCTTGTCAAGCGGGGTCAGATCATTAAATTATTTTATTAGTAGATTCGAAATTCCGCGATTTTTCAGTAAGGCAGTAGTAGGTAGGTAGGTAGGATTTTTAATTCCTATTTAAATGTCCTTATCTTTTTATTATTGAATGAATTTAACAACCTCGTCCTTCTCCCAAGAAAGAAAGTCCAGTTATTTTCAGATTAATTTGAAATTCCAAAAGTCTGAAATGATCCTCAATTTTTCATTCCCACTCGAAAGTCGGATTTCCTGAAAATATTCCGATTTTGTATTTTTATTTTCAAAATTCAAAATGATATTTATATATACTTGTTCAAACGAATTTTTATATTGATAAAAAAATTCATTATTTCTTGATTTGTATCTCTTACTTAATTTGTCATGGACGATATTAATTCATCATCATGGATGATATTTGAGCTCTAAAAGCTAAATCTAAGGTGGGGGAAGGGGTGTGGATTGAGGTTGAGATTGTCAAAATGTCATCGTGAATGGAGCCTCATTTCAAATCTAATCATGACATGAAATAAGGTGTATCGTTTCAAATCTAATCATGACATGAAATAAGGTGTATAAGTTCAAATCCCCGTGGAGATCAAGTTTTTGAAATAGCAATAGCACTAAAAGATTGGGATTTCCATCCAATTTATCAATTGAAGCAAATTACAACCCATCAATCATTTCCGGAGAAAGAAGTGCTACTTATTCAAACACGGGAAACAATACTAATAATGTCTATAGTTTGCCCCAATATGTAATTACACATTCGTGGATTGTTAATTCACTTGATATATTTGTTGAACTGTGTTCTAAATGTTTAATACATTCCTTAAATTTTTAATTTGTTTCGTTTAGCTCATCGACCTTCTAACAAAATCAAATTAGCCATTTAATACTATTCAGAGTTTTCACACTTATGTTATTACCCAAAATTTAGAATGTTTTTTCATTTCAGTCATTTTCTTAAATAAACAAAAAAAAGAATGATATATGTTACCCGTTTGGTCTATATTAATAATAGGATAGTCCTATTTAAGTAGATTTAAAATTGTGATATGTGTACTAGTGAAAATAGAACCTCATTTGAGATTATATCGAATTGGTATTCTTGTTATTTGGTGTAGTGTTTTCCCAAGGAAATCTACAAATAAAAACGTATATCTTTTAAAATAATCTTGTACTTATTTCCTAATAAAAACATATATCTTTTCCACAAGTGCACTAAAATAGAAATAAAATGTTGAAGTAGAAAATTTTAAAATATATAAAAAGCAAGTAAGACAAATAAAAGAATTTGAATCTTTTTATTTACTTCACATTTGAGAAAATTAATGGCGAACTAATTGTTGGGTAGATGATATCTGATAACATGCGGCCTTGTTTTCAATTTGTTTTTTAAATCGAATTTTTTGGGGAAAATTTTGACTTCACATATCAAATTCCTTTTATTTAGAATTATAACCTAATTATTTTCTTCCAAGTATTTTTTAATAAAAATTATATTAGTGAAAAAACATTATATTCAAATAATAGGAACATTAGGAAAAACACCTCAAAAAATGTCAAGAGGCCAACAACTTTATCGAAATGCGGATTTATTATCCTTTCAACTCTTCAAATACTTGATGGATTGTCGACTGCAAAATGACTTTGACCGGTTGCCAAATGTTGACCGGGTCACCTTTTTTCTAAAACATTGCTCAGCCGTATGGGCTTGTCGACGTGCACTCGTCCATTATAAGACGTCATTCCATACGAAATCAAGTAGCGGCGGAATTTTGCAAAAAGCCCACTCGAGAGAGAGGGCCAAATTTGATTTTCCCATATATATATATATATATATATATATGTATGCGATGGATATTAAAAAGATCGTATAATATATATATATATATATATATATATATATATATATATATTTCATAGTGAATAAAATGTTAAAAACGAAGGTATTTGCTAGAGTATAATCTGGGCTAAAAAAGCCCTTCGTCCTCGGCCTTCTTTAAACTTTGGCCATGGCCGCCTCTCATTAGCACGCCCCGCATCGAAGACAGAGAAAGAGAAAGCGCTTCCTCCTCCGTGCGCGGCCGTCCTTCCGTCGTCGGTCCGCCTCCCGGCGAGGCGAACGCGATTCCTCTGCAGCCGGTGAGTCTCTCTCTCTCTCTCTATAGTCGCGATGCCGTAGAGCAACGCGCTGCTTTCGTCGCTTACGAATTTTGGGCATCTGGAACGAGCTCATGGCGATAGAATGTTTTCCCGTTTCAGAGAAGGATAAAGCGTTGGGAGAAGTAGTGCGGGGAGAGTGTTCATGGGGAAGGCGGTGATTGGGCTCTCGTGGGAGCCGAAGCTGCCGGCTTTCACGTCTTCCGGGTCGGACCCTAAACCTGGGAAGATGCCATCGGGGAGCGAAAGCGGGGCTCTTTGGAAGCCGAGCTCGGAGCTGCTCGAGGGGCTCTTCGTACCGCCCACCAATCCCAAGAAGCTGAATAAGCTCCTGAGGAAGGAAGTCAAGGACACTGCTGGTTCTAGTTGGTATTTCCCTCTCCTCCTCCTTCCCATCAATTTCCTGATTGTAAGGCTGCATGTCGGTTTCTGGGTAGTGGTCGAGATATTTTCATTGTCTCTGCTCAGTTCATCGATGGATGAAGAAAGGGGCGCATGAATTATGTACTGCACGGTGTTTTGACTATTGGGTCGTGTTGAAAGTAGCTAATTTGGTATGATGTGAATTTGAGAGGCTTTTGTGTCTTGTGGATATTTTGATGGTAGGACTCTCTTGACTTTATTCATGTTACACGGTGACTGAGTACTTATATTGCATGCCTTATTAAGATTTTGGTCGATATGTTGGAATCATGACTAGGTTCAATATGCCCGCCCCGACTATTACTCCGGAATTGAAGAAAGATCTGCAGTTACTAAAGGTGCGGTGATTTTTCCTGGAATCGTTTGCTCTTGCTTTCCCTCCTTGATTTATTTGGCTTCTGGTTCAAAGGATTCCACAGCTAGGTCTTGGCCATCAGTTCTCAACTTTGTTGGTGCCCCCAAATTGTTTGGTTTATGTCTGCTCCATTGTAGCTACATATCTTTTTTTCACTGGGCATAATTGACTTACTCCAAATGAGCAAGATGCATCTGTCAAACTCATCACCAGTTTTGTTGGAGATGGAAACCAACCAGTGATCCTTTTAGAGGTTGATGGAATGTTTTATATAGAATAAAGATCCACAAGAATGTTGATTACAAGGAAGAAAATGCCTGAATCAACTTTTACTTTTTGCTTAATCTGAATTTTGCGGCACACACATTGACTCATATATAACCCAAAACAATTGAAATTTTTACAACATATAGATTTTGGCTTGAATAATTTTTAAAATTTTGGCTACTAAAAGTTATTCTAGTGTCAGATTTAAACTACTGTGGATTATAGAAGCTTTTGAATATATTATGCATTTAATTAGCCTGAGACTCGTGACATTGGACTTTTCTTCATCTATATGCTGTATGAGGGGCTGTGGGATTTACATGACTTCCTATGATCAATTCTCGGTGCAGTACTAAAAACTTAAATGTATCTAACCATCCAAATATGCTGGTTTTGATAGTTTAAGTAAAGAATATCTGACAGTGAGTGTGGCATGGCTTATTGGGGCACTTTATTTGTTTGCATGTGAGAGTGAGGTTACTGTTTTCGATTGATGATGGCAGTTGTATGTCCAATAGAGCTGATAGACTTTTCAATGAAAACCACTGTACATGTTGATTTGCTTAATTATTTTATTTTGATGAGTGCCTGACAATCATTTTGAGAATGAGGTCTAAAATAATCTAATAAAGAGATTCCATAATTTGATTAACTTAGTTTAATCCAAAACTCAAGTTATTGATGGATTCAGATAGTGATGCCAAAAGAGTTGCTTATGGTCTGTAATGGATTTGCAACGCACAAGTTGATGGAGGAAACGGGAACTTTTAAATGAGGGAGAAATAAAGAAATATTGCAACAAAATCATGTTATGTCATAGAAGAAATATAGAAGTCCTTTTACCTATAAATTGAGTTGAAAGCAGTTTGGTTTCCTTCAGACTGTGCATGTTTTGGAGTATAGACTTTTAAATAACTTCTATCCAGACATCGCAAAAATTCTTTGCAGTCAAAGTCACACCATAAATATTGTGTATAGGATGACATATATGTATTGAGTATAGTTCATCGAAGATGTTTCAGTGAGTAGCTGTCCTTCTATTGAATACTCAAATTCACATTAACAGCTCCTGTGAACATATCAAGAGAATTGGTTATGGTGATGGATCATCTCCAGATATTGAATTACATGAGTTCTTCATAGTGTTGGCTTATGCTTACTATACTTTAATGGTGTGTGTCATCTATTCATTAATCTTTTACAGTATTACTCCGCATAATGCTCTTTACCAGAGGCATATCTTCATTGAACTAGCTGATTTGACTTTTTATTTGTGCCACAGTTAAGGACTGTCATTGACCCGAAGAGACATTACAAAAAGGGTGATGCAAAATCCAAAACTTTGCCCAAATATTTCCAGGTAAGTATATCTGCCATGTGGTTGCATATCTAACTGTTTAAGCTTTGTCTCTTTTTATATTGTCTTGTCAATGATTGATTCAGGTTGGCACAGTGGTAGCGTCTGCAACGGAGTTTTACAGTGGTAGACTGACTAAGAAGGAGAGGAAGGCGACACTTGCTGATGAGCTGCTTTCAGATCACAAGCTCAGGGACTACAGGTCTGATGAGATTATAATCACTCTGTCTTTTGAGCTATTTTGTTTTAGGTGATTGCTACTGTGACAAATATTGGATAAAGAACCAGTGTTGCTATTCTTTAACTCATCCCACAATAGTACAAGGGACTCCGTGACTAGCATCATATAGTTTATAGTTTCTTTACTTTCCTTTTTGAGGGGGCGGCTATAGGATATTGGAACTTCATGAACTATTTGTTGGATCCTGATTTGTGTTGTCACCAAGGAATATACGTTCCAGCCTGGATATGCAGCATTAATGGTTTCTTATAATCGAACTCCAACCAATAAAGCTTTTATACTGGTTGTACCTATCTAGAAAGCTGCATCTGTACCTTATTGCTGAACTGTTGGCTTAGAGTGCTCTTTACCTTCCAGTAAGATAGTTATCTTATTGGTTGATTGCCACTCTATTAGGACCCTCTTTGAGGAAATACCATTTGATGCCACATGTTATCTGTGTCCGGCCATTCTTCACAATCTGAATTTAAGACTGCTTATGCCTTCTTGCGCCATTGCTTTTCAGGAAGCGCAAGGTACGGGAGATAGAAGAAGAAAAGAGGCCTGCTGGAAATGAGAAATGGAAGATAAAAGGTCGACAATCGATGAGGCGTGCTAAGCAAAGGAGGCACTGAATTTAGTGACGACGTGCTGCCAAATTTTGCATCTGGTGAGCATGTGTAGCGGGATGTGTTTTTTCATCGGAAACCAGAAAGGAGAGGACCGTCACGCGGGCGTTTGTAGTGCTAAGTGATAGATTCTTTGAGAGAAATTTTCCTTTAATTAATTGTATGAATTCTACTCAGTTACTATGATCACACACTATGTTTGAGGGCATTTCTACTCTTGGCTGTGACTACATTTATTCAGCTAACGTTTAGAAGCCATATTTAAGTTATGTTTATTTGAAAGGAAAAATGATCTTCCGACTTTCTGGTATTTGAGTGGCAGAAGACTAATTGATTTATAAAAAACGTTCCATCAATTAAAAATTACAAGTTTAGATTGAGGGAAAATATCGTTTTTATGTAGTAAGATGGAAATTACTTTCCCTAAATCATTAAATAAATAACTAATAAGTAAATAAAAGCTGATTTTTTTTTAAATGATCTTCATGACAGATTTTTTTTTTTTTTTTTATTATGAAATTTTCAGTGAAATAAATATACTAGTGAAACAAGGCACCAGTACTTACAAATTCAAGCCCTGTACCTTGTAACTGGTGTATTTCATTACCTAAGCATAACAGAGGAGGTTCTATACCTTGGCGATTACGTGCAGTTCATATCTCTATGTTTTGATCTGTATATAGATCTTTTGATCCGAGTAAAAATTGTAATAATCGGATATCTGAATTGCTTCGGAGAATAATGGACCATTATCCAGAGCCCCAACATCAATGGCCCGTGCATTGAATGAATCAAATTACAATGAATTTGCCCTCAAAGCCATGTGATATCAAGCTATTCCAGCTGTCGGGGCCAAAAAAGAAAAAAATTGAACTGATTCTCATCGATTGCAAATGTGTAATTCTAGGATTTCCTTTTCTCCGCGTTTTCTAATTCCCTACGCTTGATAAAAAGTTTACTCCTACATACGTGTATAAGCTGTCATGAATCATGAATCATACAGCATGGCTGCCAAGCTGCGTACGTCCAATGTGTGACAACCTTGATGTCGTAATGAGAGGCGCTTCTTCATCAACTTTGGAGTCAGAGCCTGACAAACTCCCGGCAATGCCTCTCTCATTGTCATTGTCGCTGTTCGGTACATATATATCAGATGACTTCTTCTCCAGTTTCCAGTCCTACACAAACAAGACCATACATGCAAAATTGTCAGCATAGCAGTGTTAAGATGGCGATCAGGCACAGCTGAACAGGCCGGCGACCATTACTTCTTTTAAATGAAAAGGTGAATTAAATCGAAAGATCATATTATAATCCATAATAGTTCGTTGGTGGCTGAATCTGCAGGGAGGAGTGGAGAAGAAATATGGTTTCACTTAAGTAGAATCAGCATTACACAGTAAATGATAAGCTACCCGAGCAACCTCCTAATTACAGCCTAAAAGCTTCGATGAATGAATAGACAGCAGGTACAAGGCTGGTACAAGGCTAGAAACAAACAATTTATCAAGAGAAACAACGGATTATGAATACATGAGAACAATCCAGTACCAAACTACAAGAGAGAATTGAGGATGACAACCAAGACACTATGGGCGTGCACAAATGGTTCTCAAATCATTCAGTATCAGGGCATGAGAATTGGAGTTTTGCACCATAGAAGGAAAAATGTAAGCGGCAATACAGTGTGTAGAGCAATCATTAAACTATGTTTTCAGAACGAAATCCACCAATCCTTGGTCACTAAGTTTTGAAATTAATCCCCAAAAATGCAACATTGAATACAGTTTCACCTCCTATCTTTTGGCTCAAACCAGTCAGATATACCAATGCAAATCATCTCAATTTGAAGCACTGACATGAACATTGGATGTAATGGCTGATTACATGAAAGAGGTAAGTTACATTGAGTTCAGAATGGAACCCCACAATAATAGATACATACGAGAAAACCAACCTTTGCCATTCTTTCAGCAATACCATCGGAAGGTGCTTGGGAAGCGTGGACATCCTTCACCTTAATGTAATTGTACATAACAACACCGCAAAGAGCTACAGCAAACAAAAAGGTTTAAATGCGGTTAATTCACAAGCACATATTAGGTGCAAGAATAATGCTAATCTATATCTTGATTGGTTTGAGGTGAAAACACTACCAATTGCATAGCCGACTATGTTCAGCCCTGTAATAGTAGACTCTGGAAACACTACAGTTGAAAGCGCAATCAATATCCAATCTTTTAGGACACCTGCAACCCGAATAGTGACTGCACCAGTTCGACCAATAACCAAGAAAATGGAGAAGTTCAAGGCTAGAGCACAAAGAGCATTGGAGAAAAAGATCCAGAAGTTGAATTGAATCTGTGAAACTTCCATTTCTGGCTGCTCGAGTAGGTACCAAGGAATAAACAGGAACACGAAACTGCATTGACAAAAGTATGAACTAGTGAGTAACTTTTGCAATCAGATTCAGACGCCTCTCAGTTCTTCTATGTGGTGAGAATCCATAAATGCAACAACGGGATTTTCCCTATGTTAGGGGCAAATTGACAGAAAAAAACAAAGAGAGCAATCCACTGAGCACGAAATGAGTCATTGGCATATCATCTGGACATTGTTTATAAAGACTTTATAGCAAGTATGTTCACCAAACAAAATGGGGAATGCTGAACCTTGATAAATCACATTTCTTAAAAGTTGTTTAGTTGTTCATACAAAAATATCAGAGAAGGTTAGTTAGATGACAATCTTTCTAATAAAGCACATCCGTCTTCTCTTTTTTTTATTTCCCTATATATGCATACTGCAGCAAGCCCCAGAAGTCCTTTATTTCTGAAAGTACTATATAAGCAATAAACGCATACCTGCATGGAGCTATGTAATATAAACTGGTAATTGGATTTAAAGTCAAGCCCTTCTTCTGTAGGAGGACTTGTGTTAAAACCAATCTAAGCGCTTCAGCAACAATGCCCGTAACCTGGTAGATGGTCCCTATCACATTAAAATGAATTTCCCCATAGGAGGAAATGACTACTCCAATGCTGACGAGCACCATGTTTGAGAACACGTCGCACCTCAATTTATCCGTCCCACACAGAACAGCCATACAGAAAGTTGCCACTGGCACTGTACCAATAAATTGCAAATAAGAAGCCAATTAAGAGCAAGCAAAACATAAGAATAGAGAACTTCCTCACATACTTAGGGCTTTTAGCATCTGGATGAAGGCTACTGAGATATGCAAGAAAGCAGTGTTACCAAACCTGCAAGTAGGAAATGAAGAAGAAAGCAATCACTAAATGCCTAATACAAAATATGAAGTTCTCTGTGTATGTGAGAATCACACCCCAAAGATTTTTGTGCATGAGAGAACTCACTATCAGGTTCCATCTCTCCATGCAACTACCAACTATCTATAACAAAAGCAAGGAAAGAGTCCCTAAGGAAAATGTTTTTTCTAACATTTCTGTACCAAGTCAATTTAGAAAGGGAAAAAAAGAAAAAAAAGAAATAGAAAGTACATCGAGAAATACTATTGGTTTTCTTGCTCAACTAAGGTCAACCCTGCAAGTAGTAAATGAAGAAGACAGCAATCACTAAATGCCTAAAACAGAATGTGAAGAAGTTCTCAGTGCATGTGAAATTACACTATAAATATTACTATGCATGTTAGAACTCACTACCAGGTTCCATCTCTCCATGCAACTACCAACTATCTACGATAGAAGTCAGGAAAGGGTTTCCAAGGAAACTAGTTTTTTAAGGAAAGGGTTTCTAAGAAAGCTAGTTTTTAACATTTCTAGTCAATTTAAAAAGAGAAGAAAAGAAAACCCTGAACATGCACTCAGGACTGCTAATCGAAATTAAAAGCACACCAAGAAACACTATCGGTTTTCATGCTCAACTGAGGTCTTAGTCACGACAAATGGCTGTAACACAAATTAGTGAATTTGTGGCGAGGAAGATGTATCAACTAAAGTGAATACTAAGAAGAGGACTTTTCTAAAATAAGACTTAATGATAAAGATACTTCCGCCAATCACGGTTGATAGGATTATGATCCGGATTGTAGGAGCACATCATGATCTAGGATCCAATTGGCATAGGTCAATTGATAGGATTATGATCCGGATTGTAGGAGCACATCATGATCTAAGGATCCAATTGGCATAGGTCAATGATGGTCGGTTAAAAGATAACTAAGATTGGAATAAAGTGAGATGATGAATAGAATCAGAATAATACTCCCAAGCCCAAACATTGTAGCGTCATTCATTCATGCTCAACCACATAATATTTTAAAATTGAAACTAAATTCACATTGCCTATGCATTACATCTTAAAACAAGTTTCTCATTGACAAATCAGGTTGGCTGAAGAATCTGTCCTTAGGGAGAGACCTAAGGTAGGGACCTTCTTCCCCTCCTATTCTTTTGTCCTCTTCTGCAAGCTGGTGATCTCTAGGCTTGGTTCCTTCGACTAGGTATGCTGTACGTAGGCAGCAGCCAACTGCAATCCCTCTCTTGTCTACAACGTTCTCCTCCCCCTCTGTCCCCCTGTCTTCCTCCACTGCCACAATGTGCCAATGTTTCTCTTAAGTTTTTCTTGGTTTTTTTCCCTTTTGAGTGCTTGACGGAAACAAGATGTCGCGATCCATGAAACAAGTGATCAAGATGATGTACTATTATAAAGATTTGGATTTGGAGGGGTTTCGACATTGGTAAGCAGATGATTTTGATGAAGAAGATTGTCATGACAATGCCGACGAACTCAAGGAAAATGAAACCTTTTTGAATTAGTCTATGGTATATGTTCCCACAAAGAACCAATGTCCATAGCTGATGTGGAACATTTTAGATTTTGTAGTTTCTGTTTTGATTTTGGTCGGACAGGTGGTTCTCAGTAGCACCTGCGTGTTGTGACAAGAATGGAATGTCAATGGGAGCTAAGTTTAGCTATCTTATTTCTTGGAATAACGTTTTCTTTCAATTACTTAGTTATACTTAATTTAAAAAGGGGGAATTGAATAATAGGTGATGTGGCCTTGATGTCTACCACCAGCTTCCATATTATGCGGGTGACTACATGGAATAAAGTTTGGACCTCAAGTTTTAGGCCTCAATTTGATGAAAAATAGGATCTTAGAATCCTTGATTGGACCTACCACCAATTCTTAAGACACCAAAAATCTACATAGGATCCCGATGTAAACAAGCTTAACTGTATTATTAACCAAAGAAGTGATTCTACCGAAGCATATTCACATGCAACAACATGGTGGTCTACACACATCATTACTCTATGAACTCATTCAAGTGATAGTAGACATTATACATATGGTTTAGAAAGGCATAAACCCAAGTTCAACAATGCTAATCTAGAAACTGGTTTGAGCATCAAGATGATGAGCTTAAGTTTGTCCACCAAATAAATTCCTATTCTATCTAGAATGCCAAAGGCAGATATGTTTATATGCCCTAGTAAAGAATCTTTAGATATGAGTAATAGATATACTGAATTTTACTGCACTTCAGTTCGAGAGCCTCAGAAAAAGACATCATACACGAGGTGATGCTTTATCAAGATTGGAAATGAAATATGCACTTATCATTACCAAGAATGAAGCCCTCTAAATCTACATAATGCTTACCAGAGACTAGCAGCAAAGAAGGCACTAATTGGGATTACGCAAGTTGCATATCTGCAAAACAAAAACAAGTTTCATCATAGAGGATTCAGAAATAAACATGCCAAAAGTAGATATTAGACCCAAAAGTCAATGGACCATACTGCTTACATTTCAAATGTCATTTTGACAGGAGATACAACCTGCAAAACAGAAAAAGAGAAAAAAAATAAAATTAATAGAGTACAGAAGGCAAAACATAATCAAAGAGACATCATCTTGGAAGATGCATACCTTTAGAACACGAACAAGAAAGAAGGCCACAGCACCAGAAAATCCCATATGAATCATGGTAAGTGTAATGGGAAATGGAAAATTGAAGTACTTTGGAGAAAGTACCCACTGCAAAAAGACTCATATTGTCATGCTTAAGAACTTTAGGAGAAAAAAGTTAGAGATACTTTTCAAGTTCTATTCAACCATATAGAAAAACTCAACACCAAAACAAGAATGACAATGCAGGTTACCAAGTGAACAATGGAGCAGTAAAAGAAGGGATTGTCATGACAGAGATAAGATATTATCAGCACTGGCAGGCTTATTTATAAGATTGATTTAATCTGGCTGAACAGATTGTTCAATGAGAAGGAGTATACAGCATATCAAACTTTATCACAACTACAAATATTGGATCTAATTCATCCAGACTTTAGTCGTCTGTGCACAAGAAAGTCCACCACAAGTTTAGGCTGACTGCTTGTTAGCCCAGTTATGATATATCTAAACCAACGGCAACACTTAGAGGTGAACCCTGGAGCTAATTGACCGAACTATCCATTGAAGTTTGCACTAAATTAATCCAACGAGAGTTTCACACAGCACAGCCATGGCTCCACCTTGTACTCTTCAAGGACCCATGTGGACCTTCAGAAAAAAAAAAAAAAGAATTGTCCATGTGGAAAAAACACACTTCTTATTATAGGGAGCTGAAAAATCAAACTATTCACATAGTGCTTCATCAGTCCAACATCATCCGCAATATACCATCAACTTGCGAGGAATGGGAAGAAAACACCCTGAACGAGACACTTAACATCTGGTGAAATGGAGCAGAATGATAGTAGTTTTTTTAGTTTTTAAAAATAACCATTCACACAATGAAAGAGCCCAAAACTCATATTGACCAGCACGGTTCTACATTTTAAATTCTATTCGTCATCAAAGCAGGGACTAGAAAGCATTCTATTTGCAGCTAGCCAGTGAACAACTATACCTTTACCCGCTATACAAAGAATGCGGATTACCTTGTTATACAATATCACTCCAGATGAAAGGAGAATGTATATTAGCAGGTACAGATATGTCAACAAAAGCGGTTTGCTGATCATTTTGCCTTGCACACCCTGCATCTCTCGGGGAGGAAAAGAACACTAATGCACTAGCATCTCCCGGAAGCAACAACCGACGCTCAAGCTAGACAAGCCCAAAGGTCACAGCAGAAGTAGCTTTCTGAAACTTGATGATCACGAGCTGCAATCGAGAAGTGGAAACGAAAATGAGCTAAACTCAGTCGCATGGCCACGTCAAGAGCAAGGACTGCTTGCTTTTTGCCAAAGGACGATAACAAATCGCGATTCGGCAAATCAAGACATTGCAAGAGCCTCAACCACGCTCGCAGGACGAGTATCACTCGATCAAATAGTGCAGAACGGGGAAAATCGAGAGAATACGCACGGCGTCTTCGATTAACCACACGGACTGAGCTCAAAAGAGGCGCGACTGACCGCACGCCGACCTAAAAAGGATAAAACAGCGAAAACCGAATCGCAGGGACGAATGCCGCTACGAGGATCCCGATCGCGGCTCGGACGCGGCACGAGCCGAACGAAACCGAATCGAACGCGCAGCCGAGAGGGAAGTAAACGGGCGGGGAGACGCACCTCGAAGCGGAGACGATTCTTCGCTCGGCGCGCCAAAAGAGAAGGAAATCCGAACGGATCTAAAACCCCGACCGCGCAGCGGAGCGCGCCTCCTCGGCCGGACGGACGGACGGACGGACGGCGCCGGCGAAGGATCGTCGGCTTTCCGAGGACGGCGGAGATGGATGGAGCGGCGAGGGCCACCGCGAGAGTGGAGCTTGAATTCGAGGGCGAGGTTAGCGAAGAAGAAGAAGAAGAAACGAATCGTTATAACGCCCGGGCGGAATCCCGTGTTGGAGAGCGCGCGCGCGTGGGGGCAATAACGCCATGAATCGCTGAAATTTCCATCTGTTATTATTATTTTTTTGGCAAATGAGGGCCTAAACTTCTTTTGTTTTTTCAATCGAGTACCTCGATCCGAGAGAGGCATCCACTGAATGGATTGCCGTGTCGTGTCATCTCGACTGGCTTAATTGATCTCCATTAAAATATCGAGTGATGAAAGAGGGAGAGAGAATGTCGACCGAGACGATCCTTTTCCTAGCCAATACGCCTTTGCAAACGTGACATCAAATGCGGATGGGGAAAGTTGATGGCTTGTTAATGACATTCGTTCATCAAGGGATAGTTGAGTCAAATTTTGAAAATTCAAGGGATTTGATCGACAAAAGAAAGTTTTAAGTGCTCGATTGTGATTGTGAATGTGATGCGAATAAAAAAGTACCTAAATGTCATTATCCTGTGCATGTGTGACAAGTGTATCTAATGTTAAAGAAAAAGAAATATTCAGAGTTATTCTATTCATATTACATAATATTTTCAAACTCGTTTTTACAGTTTTTGGGGTGCGCACAAATGATATTTGTATGTATGCCTGATTTTGCAGAAAGTGAGGCTGTCAAGGCCTTTCCTTTGGTGTGCCTCATTCCTCTATACATACATCACTCCTTTCGAACTCTCATCGATTGTTCTATCTGGTAAATGGCAAACCTTAGACTGCATGGTCTGACTATTTTGCTAAATGGTCTCCAGATAGAACGGAGCATGTCCCTCGGATGTTTCCCGTGCACGAAGGACACGGTCCGGATGTTTGGCCCGGATGCATGTGTCACGGTGCGGGTGATGTTTCCCCGTGCAAGAAGGACGTGGTCCGGACGTTTGGCGTTCGCTGTTGCAGCTACCAACCTGCCATTTTAGACTCACCTCAGCTACCAAATCCCTTCCAAAAAGATTACTCTTCCACGTCCAGGAGCCATCTGATTTTGGCTTTGACGCTCGAAATAGAGAACTGGAATTTCTCCAAACCTTCTGTGAGCAAGCCTGTGTCAGCGTAAGTTAGGACATGAGAGCATGGGCCAAACTTGCTTCGCTAATGATGCTCTGTTTACTAAGGAAAGATCCCGGAACCCGTCCGTAAAATCGCTCTTCTTCTTCCGACAAACACCTTTCTCGTTCTCCTCGATGTTCCACCGGAACCTATTCATCTCTGCAGTTAGTAGTATCACGCGATGTTTCAGCATACGGAGGCATCGAATTGTAAATCTGATTTAGTTTAGAGTACGTCACCCTGCTTTGGAATGGAGGCGAAGCTGCCGACCTTGTTATGTACTCGACGGCCTAGTCCTTCATAGGACCAGAAGTCTGTTCTTTCCTTCCCAGAAAGAGAGGAAGGTAGTGACCCGAGTAGATAGAAAAAGATGTGCTCGCGCTTCGTATTCATAATTTCTGCAGACGTTCGTGCAGGTCTCCTCACAGTGTACCGGGGCTAAACATCAGTTCAGATTTTATGAAAGTTGATCTCCTGACTCGATGATGCCAAGGTACATTTTTGAAGATGGCAGAAGCCAGTGATATGCAACTCTCCAAAGATGGCTTAAAACAATAACAAACAATCATCCGCCAAGAGAAGGCGTCGAAATTTTTTACCATTGATGAACGGCTGATCGATAGAACTCCGATTTGCTGGCTCGGTTGTAGATTATTTAAAGAAGCCGGCGGAGCTTCGACCCACGGGATGAACAGGGTAGGTGAAAAATGAGGTGGAGGCCAACATTTCCCTTTTTCTTTTCTTTTCTTTTTTTTTTCCTGGTGAATTTTAGGATGCCACTGAATTGACTAGGTATATACAATAGTTCAATCAAAACCAGCCATTTGAACAGAGTATTTACTCACAAAGAGAGAAGTCTAGCTTTCTTGAATAATTTCGTGAAAATGACACTACAAGTGTCACGGCACTGCTATAACTTTCTCTCTCCCATATCATTTGAAGTTCCACTTGTGAAAACAAAAAAATGATCATTTAACATTTTTTTGGACTGATGTGACTCATTAGCAACTTGACTCGGCATCCATGCCCTATGCGACATCTATGCCCTACGCGATGAGCATGATTTGCCCCAATTTGAAAGCCTAATCCAACCAAATTGACCAGATCCCCCCTTCTTCAACCCCAATTCAAAAACTTGGCAATTTGGGCCAATCTTTTGAGGTGAATCTTGCAATGGGGAGTTGGAGCTTTGTAAGGAGTTAATTCCGCGTTTCAAGAATAGATGAGCGAAGGCTTGGACGAGAATGGTGAGCTCTTCAAGAGCGCAAACAAAAGCTTAAAAACCATGGCCTCTCGGTTCCTCTTCTCCGGCACGTACTCTAGGCGAAACTGGAGCTTCTACGGCCGTCGTTGGAAGAAAAGGTGAACGTCTAGGGCCTATAGGAAGGAATGAACCAAGGCTTGAATGAGAAGAGTGAGATCTGGTCTTGAGCAATGGAGACGGCGAAGACGAAGATGGCCGGAATTTTCGAGTTGGCTTTTTCTTTTTCATCAAAAAGCCACGTGAATTGTATATAATTAATTAAAAAAAGCCACGTTGGAATAAAAATCTAATTGAAAAAGGGTCAGACTTTATCATGGGAGATGCTTAAAGTTGATGGTTTTTCCTTTAACACACTTTCGGAAAAGAAGATATATTTCTTTCTTCAGTAGCTGAGGTGTGAAAAAGAAGACGAGGTTCCCGGCGTCTCGAAATCAGTACCGTCATCAAGAAAAAGCCCCACCGATGCAGTCGCGAGCCTTCCTCAAAAACTACTTTTTCAAGAAAATGCTTTCGTCAAAGTCACCTTTTTTATCATCATCTCAACAAATTTCAAGAAAATTCACGCACTCGGCTTTTTAAGTTTCATCCAAGTCGGTAATCCTTCCAAAACCTCTTTGAACTTGACAGAACTGCTCTCTATCTTTCTCAGTTTCCTTAGTACAGCTATTCAGAGAAGCATTTCAAGGCTCTGGCTAGACTGGAGGTCATCTTGCCACCATTGATTTTCTGGGCCGTCTCTTCTTACAGTAAACGTTCTCGGCCTTGCACGCTCTCCACTTCTTTGGGCAGGGAAGAGTGAAGATTGGTAGATCACGATCCTTGCAGCTTCAAAGCTCGTCCCTTTTGCTCAGTCGTGCAAGGAAAAATGCCTTGGGTTTGATTTGAGGGAAGCGAGATGGAAGGTGGGGATCGTGTGCTTGGATCGAGGTTTCTTGTGCCAGCAACTTGACTTCGCTGCCTCTTGCTATCTTGGTTCAAAATCGATTCTTTATTTTCTCCTGTCCGTGCATTGTTGACTTTTTGGCAAGCTGGGGTTCATTCAATTTCAAGAAACAATGTGGCTGTTGCTTTGTTCAGCAGGAATTCCGGAGCTGTGTTTAATGTCGGGGGAAGAAAAAGACAAAGCAAAAGTATGATTGGCTGGAGCATATGAAGGTGACAACTTCTCATGGTTCTTTGAGGACACACCCTCGTCCCGAAATGTCTCTGTTTCAATCCAAGATCGAGCAGGAGCAGCCTAATGCTGCCCGGACTCCATTGCGCATTCTCTCGTTTTCCTCCCCTCCTTTGCCGCTTAGCAGCGGTGGCTACCAAGAGCAATCAACACCATCTTCTTCGAGTAATAAAATTAGCCCGGCAGTTTCATTCTTTATAGTCGTCTTTGCCGTTGTCTTCTTCATATCTGCTTTTCTCCACTTGCTGATCAGATTCCTCACAAAGAATAGATATCCTCCACATATCCCTGAAACCAATAGAGACCCTCAGGGCTCAGGGTCTAATGCTTTTCAAAGGCAATTGCAGCAACTGTTCCATCTCCATGACTCCGGTCTCGATCAAGCCTTCATAAATTCTCTTCCTGTCTTCCGGTATAAGGAGATCATGGGTCTTAAAGAGCCGTTCGACTGTGCCGTTTGTCTCTGTGAATTCTCCGAACAGGACGAGTTGAGATTGCTTCCGCTATGTAGTCATGCTTTCCACATCGATTGCATAGACACATGGTTACTTTCCAATTCTAGTTGTCCTCTTTGCAGAGGGTCACTGTACGGGCATGGGATTGCAATCGAAAACCCTGTCTTTCATTTCGATGAGCCGCGGGAAGAAGATGGGTTGCCTGCTGCTGGAGAGAGTGGGATACCTCCTGCTAGGAAGCCAGAAGAAAGTAGTATCCTTTCTTCAAAGAGGGTATTTTCGGTCAGACTGGGGAAGCTGAGAAATTCTAATGGTAGAGCTGAACGAAAGATGGGAGAGGCTAGTACCAGTGGCAGTAAGTTGGACTCAAGGAGGTGTTATTCGATGGGTTCGTACCAATACGTAGTTTGTGATATGGAGTTGCAAGTAGCCTCGTCCCCAAACTGTGGGGACGGTGGCGGCGGCAGCGGCAGCAGCCTGGGAATCACAAAAAGGAGCGGTAGACGAGAAGGGAACTCCAATTCCGATGCTGACATTGGGGAGGGGAAGAGGATTAGCATCGGGAATAGAGGCGAAAGCTTTTCTGTTTCCAAGATCTGGCTTTGGTCTAAGAAGACTAGAATTCCAAGTCCAGAAAGTCACATAGGCAGTACCCCCCTCGCTTCGGGTTCGCAATGGATCGGTAGATCTCAGGTCACATGAGCAAGGTATTTACTTTTGTGTATTATTTTCATCTACATCACTACTAGTCATATGATTCGACACGTGCAAAAACCATTTTCAGTTAGTTTTCATTTCGAGCTCCGCGTGCATTGCAAATGTCTCTGAATGATGCTGCTTCTCTGTAGATAAAAGATTTGACTTCACTCTGCTTTTGAGTGAATTCTCATGCACCGCAGGATCCAAGGACAACCCTTTTTGCTTACGAATTTTGGGTTTTCTTGCTTCTGAGCATGAAGTCCTTGCCTGGGTGCCTATGCTCATCATTCTGAGAAAACCAAACGCAGAACATTTGCGAAAGGTCTCAAGTCCCAACCACCTCGAGTAACTCGAAAGCACATTGTCGTGCCAAAGTCACATCTTTTATTGGCACCCACATTGTTCATGTGTGATGCGAAGAACAACGAAAAATGGAATTCCAAGGCAAATCGAAAGAATAAGAGAGGGAAGTCAAATCAAACTTTGCTTTTGCAGATTCCTCTAGCACTCGCTTTAGATAAAAGGCGAACAATTCTTTTGATCTTGATCTCAAAGAGGGCATGTCAAAGCCCGAATAATGAGGGTGGGATCCTAGAAAAGCGCTGCTGGGTGGCTCTCGCTTTCCAATGATGCTTCATCATTCCCCCTCCTTCGCATGACAGAAAATTGCTTGCGGAGTTGACCCGGAATCCTTTGCTCTTCCCACTACAGAAAGGAAAAAAGACAGCAAGATCAGCAGCTTCTCTTTCTTTCATTCTGTGGAAAGCATTACCTAAAGTGCGCCACAGACATAACTGAAAAGCAAGTTTACGGGTCGTGCGATCCTCGATCTCGAAATTTGACCGCTCGCACTTTTGTCTCCCCATCCATTCTCGAACTAATACGACAAACTGTGATCGGGTCATACTTACAATTAATAAGGAAGTGTTGCATCGGCTTGTAAATCATTCTCGGTGTACCTAGCCGCTGGCATTCTTCACAAGATAAATATTCCTCCATTTCTTGGCGAAGACCATCGAATAGGCCGGGTACAACTATAACAATTTTCCTCGAGGATTCTACTGATATGCATCACATGACAAATCAATTCAAGATAAAAGGGACGCTTTCTTTACCAGAGATGAGATAAAGGAGGCCAACTAATGCAGATTGATATGTAAATTCTGATGTTTTGCCAGAATAATGCTCAACAAACTTCAAGGTCTGGATGGTTTTCTACCCTCCAGTGAGTGGAGTGGGATGTACCTGGATGAATCGGAGATGTGCTATAGTTTCTTGACTTTTAAGTGCTTTATGCCGAAAAGGGCCTAATTGCCAAAGAAATGTGAGACACAAACTTTGGTTTGGCACCTAATTACGGCCTGAACTTTTAACTGAACATTTGGTAATGCTCCCATGAACAAGTGTTTTTGTTTTTTTGTTCCCTAGAACATAAACATGTTCAGTAAATTATTTTATTCTCAAAAACAAATTATTCTCGAAATAAATTTGGAACAGAAATAAAAAACAAAAACAAAAACAAAATTATTTAAAACAACTCAAGAAACAAAATTTTCTTTTCTCTCCATTTCTTCCCTTTTCTTTTCTTTCCCTTTCTCTTCCTTTGTTCTTCCCCTAGCCGGTTGCTAGCCTCGACGACCTTGTCAAAGCCTCGCCAGCCCTTAGGAAGGTTGCCCTAAGCTCATCGGCCATAGGCAAGGCCTCTTGAGCCTTGCTCGGCCATCGTGAGGTTGGTGTTGCCCACCGTGGCGTCACCTAGCCTCATGGCTTCGCTAGGCGAGGCCAACCTGGCAATGGTCAAGTGAGGCTCGGCCTCACCTATTCTGGGCAAGGCTTTCCCAAGGCCAACGACCTTGTCAACCCTCGTTTGGCCGGTTACCGGCCGGCCATGGCCAAGGCCGGCAACCAGCTAGAGGAATGAGAAGAAAAAGATTAAAAAAAAAAATGTAATAAAATTATTAATAATTTAAAAAAAATTCTAAATCATCAAACACCTTAAAATATTTAGAAACTGTTCTCAGGAATAGAAATAACAAAAAAGTGTTTTCAAAAATAAACTATTTTTAGAAATATTATCGATATTATCGAAGGCAGTCTAAGTGTCCAAAAGAAATGCATGAACCTTTTGCCGGAACCAGAACAGACCTCGGTCGAGTTTTGGCCCATCTTGACCGTTACCGTGTCGGTCAAGGTATCGCCTGAATTACTGCGCCTGGTGACGTGGAACCCGTCCCATAAAAACGACGTTATTACAAGCAGAAGACCAACCGAAAACTATCGGAAACGATGTCGTCCCCTTTCTGGGCAAAAGTGAGGGCTTCTCATACCCTCTCTCTCTTCGAAAACGGAAGGAAAAAGATTAGGACTTCGAGGTTTTTGCTCGAATAAAGAGATTTCGATATCTTATGTATGAATACATTGTTCTGCTTGTTGATTGAGGTTGCAGCTCTCCATGGATTGGCCATCATCCCCTAGGTTTCGAAAATCGAAGCATTTTCCTTCCTCTGCATATCCTGATTTTGCCCATCACAAAATACATCCGAATGAGAAACCATAACTTTTTCCCCAAAATGGGAAAACGTCGTTTCCTTCCTATCTGATTGGCCTTTTGTCTGAAGCGACGACGAGATTGAAGCGACGTCATTTTGTGGGCCCTTTTTTACGACGGAGGAAAATCCATCCTTGTAGATAAGAGGATACTCATCCGTGTATGATTTATACTTGAAAGCAATTAATCGTTTTTATCTTATGTTTGCTTTCACTTCTTCACTGGAGATGCAATCGTCCATTCGATCCTGTTCACAACCACTCTAAAAGGCGCAGT
The DNA here is from genome assembly GCA_016097545.1 of Eucalyptus victrix. Taxonomy (NCBI): domain Eukaryota; kingdom Viridiplantae; phylum Streptophyta; class Magnoliopsida; order Myrtales; family Myrtaceae; genus Eucalyptus; species Eucalyptus victrix. Next base: position 39,157,683 of record CM027836.1, on the reverse strand, counting down.
ACCACAAATCTGATAAGCGATCTCTAATGCAAACGTTAAACAGCAGAGAGACTATCCCCATTCACCACAAAGCGATGCTAAAATTGGAATCTCAAAAGAATCGCTTAATCGCTTCATTTAAATATGATGGACAAAAGCTAGATCTGTTTTAAGACGACAAAAAAGAATACACTACAATTGCCACTTCTATTGGAACAAAAAAGGGTATAAAATAGAGCTTGCATAGGAAGAACAGCACCTCATATCCCCCAAATGACACAAAAGGATCCTCTCTGCACCTCAAAGGCAAAATTCAGTTCCCACATATTTGTACAGATAGTCTGTAACAATCTACAAAACCAGCTATTAGGGGGAGAAAACTGTAACTAAATATAAAAAAATAGATCAGAGGAAAAGGCCAGAGACCATTGGCATAAGTAAAAGCTCGAAAAAATTTGATCCAAACCAATACGGGCAAGGATGGATGCACCTGAATCAAAGAACTGAGCCTTAGGTTGCATCGGTTCTACAATCACACAAGTTGGGGCTCCTTTTCTGAGTAAATAACAGCGCACACAAAACCAGCATCAATCTGTCCAGAAAAATTGGTCATCCTCACAATTCACGTGGGAAGTTGTTGATTTGGCCTTCCTCCAAAACATCTTTACCATTGATCTTATAAGCTATCCTTATGCGCATGACAAGGGATTTCTGAAAATCATAAGAGGTTTATGACCTTAATAAAGCTAATCAAAAAAATATGTATATAAAGTAGAACTAAGATGCATGTAATTCATGATAGGTCCCACAAACTCATACGGCAAATTGAATCAGTGAGTCCAAAACTAGAGATACAAATGAGACAAGACAGACGTCACCAAGACAAAGCTTGAGTCTAAGCACGCCTCTATGCTTTCAATAAAGCACAGCAGAATTGTTACATCAAATATTCTCAACTGTTATTTTTCACAACTTGTGACTTGCAAACTCAAATATGCCTACCAAGCCAATTGATTACTAAGAAAGAGAGACATAGGGCTTTTAATTAAACCTCATATGAGGTAGTGCAATGATTAATTCCTCAACTCCTCCGTGCATCCTCCACATGCAATGACCAAAAATTGATTCTTCCATAGCTAGAAGGTAACTCATATCCTCCTTTCTTATAAACTTCCAAAAGACTTCTTTAATATCATTTCTTTCAGGATACACAACCCAACCCACAAGTCTTCATATCCCAAAATCTGCCCATCAGTCCCCAAAATCAAAATAGGGTCAGTTGCACAAAAACCACTTGCAGTTTAGGGCTTTGATCCTTTTATAAAATGACCCCCTGTGTCTTTAATTTGGTGTTATTAGTCAACAGACTTAGTATATTTGTGAATCAAGTCCATTCCTCCAATTGCCATTAGAGCTTCAATAAAAGTTTGGTAAGGTAACAACCTCTGACACTACAAGGTAAGATGCTTCTGTTGAAAACCCTAACGGAAGTTGAATGGAGGGAACATTTAACAGATATACAAAGTACACGGACTTATATCACCAAATTGAAAATATACACTCACTAGATAAAATCTGGTATGGACAGAATTGTCAACAAGTCATCACCACTTTATTAAACAAGTCATCATCTGCATAACCTCAGACTGCTAGCACTTAATTAACCTTTCTTTTAATCTTGCCTCAAACAACTGTTACTCAATGCCCTTGAGAGGTGGTCCATTTATCCAACTTGGTTAAACCATCATCTAAATGCTGTTACCCATATTGAATCCTTCAGTAATAAAAAGCCTAACCAGCATATCTCGAGGAGATTTCCATTGAAAAGCACATTGTACAGATTAATAAAGAGAATGCAAAACTGAGATAAATATTGGAAGATGCTGCATCAAAACCTAATGCATATGACAAATGCCACTTCCTACAATCCTATTGGGGTTCAAGAAAGAACCTCATGGATTGACGCTGCTACAAAGCAAACATCCACTTTAATATGTCTTGAAAACTAAACCTTCAGAACCAAACAGTGCACCTTTGTTTTCCAAATGAACCCCTATGTGTACACCAGTTGTAAATAGATTACATGGAAAAGGCTGGAAGTGACTATTCAGCTAAGCCTACTTGTAGACAATTCATTTCAAATGGTAACAAGAATATCGGCAAACCATGATAAAGGGTAGTAAATAATAGATGATGAAGAAAGAAAAGGTTCTTCTCAGACTAAACAAACATCATGGACTCTTGCACTTTGAAGAAGCGCTAAGTGGATGATACATACGATATCAAGACAGTCATGTCCACTTCAACAAAAAAGAAAAAAAGAAACTGCAGCTGTATTTCCATCTAGATGTTATCCAACAAACTACTTGAACCCAAACATGAAGAAGTTCATCATTAGCAGCAGCAATTGCTGCATGAATGGAATAAAATTGGCTGCAGACAGAGAGGATCGGAGGAGGCATGCGATTTACTATGACAAAGAGTTAAAGAGAAGCATATTGCTCTATCAGCTACTTACTCAGAACAACCATACCGGTTCTACAGGATCACTGATTTTCACAGCATATTGGCATAAGTCATTTGGATAATCAATGGACCAAAATAAGATACCGCCAAATTAAGGACAAGATATTCATGTTTTTACTTAAGCATGTTGAAGATACAGACAAAGGAAAAAAGACTGATCTGAATCAAAACAAACTAAAGTTTTTCCATTCAATGCAACATAAACCAGAAAATAATGGTTTTTACACTGAACATAGAGAAAACAGACAGAGACAAGGCAACGATTTCTTTACCTTTCCATGTTGGCTGTTAGTAACTCTCAGAGTTTGTGTGACTGTGCCACTACCACTTGCAGGGAGAGTATTGCCACTAGCTGGATCTAAATGTAGCTGAAGAAACTGTTCATTAAAAATGAAAAATTAGAACAGCTTAATGACAAACTCCCAAAAGGAAACCTAGGCATGGGAGAAACTGATATTCCGACCTAACTTCTCAAATTAATTTTAGTACTGCAATTAATTTATCAACAATGAATTTTTCATCGATTTATTGAACAACATATGTATTCAGAACTTGCACATAATTCTGCAATGATATCTCATATATGATGGACCAGATTGCTCTGTCCATTGGAACAATAAAGCTGAGGACATTGACACATGGAAATCAAAAACCATTATACTTGTAAACAATAGTGGGGGACTACCTTTGGAACTGCCGCCTGAAAAACAAAATCTGAATAAACATTGGACGACAGATTTGTAAAAGTTGCCTTAATCACTGTAATTTGCGGGTTTCCAGGCGACTTTGAAAAGTCAAACATAACTCTCAAGGAACTGCTTTCAAATGCAACGACAGATGGATAAGCTGGACCATTGTTTTCTATTCATCAGAAAAGTGTTAGTGATAATCTGAACAAAGATGCCAAGAAAATCCAGTACTGATAAAATATTACCAGGCGCTGGTGGACTGGGTCCAAGGCCATCCAACAAGTCTATAATAGAAGAAGCTGCTTGGGGGGAGGCTGCACGTGCAGACACTGGTGAAGATGTTGACAAGCCATCCAGACTGGCAACTGGCGACTTCTGGTTTTGGCTGAGAGAAAATATGTCAGGTGTAGATGAGCTGCTTTGTGCAGGAGGCGTTCCAAGAGACAAAATATCCATCAGAACATCCGTGCCATTCTTTGCAGCCTGACTTGTACCTGATGCATAAAAACAAGTCAACATGTGTGCATTAATTCTAAAAACTCATCCATACCTAAATTACGTTAACAAGGATTGGTGGAACAAAAATACTTCAGAATCTCAGCTAAGCTTGTTATATCATCCTAAAGAAGTATCCTCAACTGCTAGTGATAGCCAGGTAGCGGAGGATTCATGCAAAAAATTTGGTAGCACCAGAATTCAAAGCCAGAACCTGTGATTCTTCATGATAATAATGGATTTTCAATAAAGCTTAAGAACTGAAACAAGTTTTCAGTGCTTTTACATTTTCAGGAAAGCTCAAAGAAAGGTGAAAAAATCCAAGGCAATTGGTTATAAGACATTATTTAACCGCAAGATCATTTCCAAAAAGTTGAGCAGTAGTTATGACTTGTAATTAACAATGAAATGACCTATACAGAGGTATTATTGCTACGGTAGAGCTAAAAAGTTTAGCATCCCTTTCCTTACCCAAAAAAAAAGTTTAGCATCCCTTTAGCATGCTAATAGTAAGCTAAATCTACTCAGGCTGAACACCCACGGCACACACAAAATTATTCTCAGAAGACTGAATGCCATCCACACACACACACACACACACACAGAGAGAGAGAGAGAGAGAGGGAGGGATGGAAGAGGTTTTTTTTATTTATTTATATTATATTATTTTTTTTTTTTATTTTTTTTTTTTTTTTTTTTTTTGGGGGGGGGGGGTTGGGACATGGTGGCCGGTGGCAGCTGTGGAGTAGCAGCGGCGGCTGCTGCTGGGCAGGTGGCTGAGGTGTGGTGAGCAGAAAGAGATTATGCCTTAGGGTTTTGAGGGTCTACATTTGGGAATTAGGTTTTTTGTGCATCTGGAAAGGTTGTTCCATCCTTTTGGTATGCAGTGGAGTCATAAAAGGCAAATGGGAAATTCTTGATCTAGGGGATGCAAAGTGGAATGAGGCAAAAGAAGAGTCAGATACTCATATTTTTCAATTTTATTCAAGTACACCAAACAATATATCTCAAACATACATAACAAATATTATCTCTCAAATAATACAAGAAGCTGGATGAAAAGCACAAGCCCAGATGAATGGTTGCTTATAAAGTTCATAGGTGATGTTTTCTGAACTAACCTGAATGAGCTGAAGCTGGTGACAAATCAACACCAAGAATATCATTAAGGAAATCACCACTGGATGAACTCGGAGCAGGGGCATCATCTGAAGTAAGATCAAGTAAATCCACCAGCGGAGCTGCAGCTGGTTTAACAACTCCATTTGGAACTTTAACAGAAGCCATGGTGGAGGGTGAAACAGTTGTTGGAACAGAGCCAGCCCTTCTTCCACTAAAAGTGGCCTCATCCAGAACTGGCATTCTTTCAACCAGAGCAGATCTGCACAAAGCCATCCATCAAACAATGATTATGAGAGAATGCACTAGCATATTGTTCTGCAGTAAATGAACAGCTTTTTCTTCAAAAGAGTGACAGACAATGGAAGGATAGTTTGAACCTTGAAGGAGGCGGCAAATAAAATAACAAAAATGCAAACTCAATTTGGTACCTAATGTTTCGATGTTTCTCGAGTATAGAGTTGAACTCGAGTGATCTTTGCTGCAATTCAAGGACAAGGCTCCCTTTTTGCTGAACAATTATATCCCTGATCCTCCTACAGGGAAAGGGAAAAAACAACAAAAAAAAATAAATGGATGGAAAAGGTGTGTGATATAGCAAACCAAATAAAAATTTCCACTTAGAGATGACTGTATTTTGGTGAGGCCAATCATAGTTTAAGAATAGCAAAAAGGTAAGCCATGCAAGGGAAAAACTGTAAAAGAACAAGAAAGAGAAGTTTGATCTGAAAAAATGGCACGAAAAGCCTTCAGCCGCATAATTGTCAGAACCTTCACTAAGACATAAGAGTTACTCAATGGATAATCAAGGGAATGGATGAGAGTAAAAAGTAGATGAAAACTGTAAGGTAAAAACTGGACCAGAAGATGACAAGGATCAACATACTCTGAACAAGATGGAAAACGAGAAGACAACTTTAGCAAAGCGATTAAGGCCATTGCTTTAGTTGCGAGATCTGAGTTATGTTGTTTAATTGCGATTTCTGCAACATCCACCGCATCAAACTCTGTAACCTGTGCAGCAAAAGGCAAATAGAATTCTTTCATAAAAATTACACAAGCATGCCAGTAGTCAAACTCAAGCATCCAGCACTAAGAACAATTCAAATAACCCAATGTTGCAGACACCGGATTTGTTTTAAACAAGTTAATAAAATATTTGATAAACAAAATATAGACTTTCCTAACCCCATGTCAAATAAATGACAAGGAGCATCATTGCAACCATGAGGGTTTAACAAATAATATCACCCACTTGTCAACTCAATTTAAAACATGATCACAAAGATGACAACTTGACGTGTCTCAAAGAATTTTGGCTATTTATATAGTAGCTTGAGGAAAAAGCTTGCAGCACAACTATCTAGTAAACTATTGATGGAAAGACCAGAAAACAAATATACAACTGCCGAATGCAACAATGAGAACACAAGAAATGAACTATTTGGTAAGAACTAGAGATGTCCAACTGATTATGTCACCCACATCTATTATTAAATTTGAACATTCAACAGTGCTGGATACTTACAAGAAAGGTCTAAGCATACAAATGTCATCATCAACTCGAACAGTAAATAAGTTTTAAGGAATGACATCCTTCTTAATCTATCTTCATGTGCCCTTCCCTCATTTCCAGGATGATGCAAAAAGTACACACAGTTGCACATGCATGCAGGATGGTGAACTCACAGTTATTGGATCCTCCACATCAAGCATCCCGACATTTTTTACCAACATATCACCATATTCTCCAATGCACCAGACTGCAACCCGAACTAGAGATTCCTGATAATAGTACCAATCAGAAACACCATTTTACATGAAGACACTGAACATCACAAAACTATTATCAGATAAAATTAAGACTGTTATACCTGTTCTGATGATGCCTGGAATGCTTTATATAATGCCCTAACTGTATATCCATGGAGATCAGGTGCATTACTTATCACCACAATAAGGGCATGGCATACTTCATCTTTTACAAAGTTTCCAGCCTAGAAAATTTAGCATATGAAACGGAGGTGTTAATTAATAGATTAATGGATACATCAAAATTATACTATTTATAACCACAAGACTCTTCATGGTTGTTAAAAAGTGTGAAGTGCGTCATGCATCATTAAAAGGACTGGAAAGGGGAAGAAAGGAAGGAAACATTTTGTGTTGAGATGATTAAATCAATCAGATATAAGAATCTGATGTGCTTTGCTTCGGTGCTGGAAAATTTCAATGTCTTAACACAGCATCAATATTCTTGCTGCTTTCTGTTTCCAGATCATAAATTATGTTCTCTTCACTTGAAAGGAAGTTCCTAGTGACCAACTATATACAAAGTTCACATTTAATGAGAGAATATGAGAAGACGATTGGGGTAGACCTGAAGCAATTGATAGAGAGAGAGAGACCGTTCGAAAATTGCATTATTAGGCCGGATATTACCAATGTCATTACAGTACATAAAGACATAAGAGTGAGCATAATCATGCAGCGGAGATGCTCAGCAGACGCCATCAGAGATGAGGGAAAACAAATCGAAAATGCTCCAACAAACAAGCTTTGTGAAATTCTTGTACACCTACCTCAGACAGAACCTTCAACATTTGATCGATGTACCAAATTTTTTCAGGAGAGAACCTAAAGCACCAAGTACCAAAACAAAATAGAAATAGTCAATATACATGAGAGAGAGAGAGAGAGAGAGAGAGAGAGAGAGAGAGAGAGCTTACTTTTCTACAATTGAACAGATTTTGGCCGTAAGATCTCCTTTGAAATCCTGATCACTTACTTCCAGGTAATCAATAAGCTCCTTTGTGAGAGGCTTCACATTACTCTCATTTATTAACAGATAAACAAGTTCAAGTGCCCTTTTCCGAATCGAAGCATCAGAATCCTGAAAGGCCAAGTCAAGTGACGATATTCATGTTTCTGTGTAATCAAGGATGGTTCTCACAAAAAAGATGGGAAAAAGAAAAGCAAAGTCAAACTAGAATTTCAAGTTCAAAATTACACATAAACTTCATGTAAGGATCTACAAGAGTCCCCAATGTAAGACGCCAAAGAAAAATTTCATTATAAAGTATCTACAACAAGCACATACAATCCCTTGAATGATAAAAAGAGATTTCAAGATATAAAAGCAAGAATGAGACAGACAGATCAACTCATTTATCCAGGAAAAGTTATAAATTATGCTACCTTGACACATTCCAAGATAGTTGCTCGATGCCTCTGAACAGCTTGAGCATCCACTGAAATAGCTTTCATCAGCATATTTAATGCAACGTATCTACCAAAACCCATAATGTTCATAGTCAAATGTAAAGAAACAACCAGCTAATCTTAGAAACACAAGAAGAGGGAAGAAAAAAAAAGGGAGGGGAAACATTTTATCGACTGGGTGACCAAACAATCAAAGAGAAGAAGGTCAGTGCCCCTACAGGCACAAGATTTGGACTGCAGAGGATTTCAACATTCCAGATGTCATAGTAGCTATTCTATGACTGACTGAGCATCAACAAGAACCTTTCTCCCATGGCAGTGGGATGTGGATGATCAAATAATGTTGCAGTTAACGAGGAAAAATTTTACTTAATGCAAGTTCATCAGCAAGTTCAATCAAACATCTATGCAGTGTTATCAATCATGGCAAGTATAATGACATTTCATGGTACAAGCAATATCTAGACATATCATTGTGATAGTGCAATACCTATAAAATCAGCCACAGAATTGCAGATCTTTTGTCTACCCTTAGTTCACATCTATAAGATGCCACATAAACCCAAAAAAGGTTAAAGAAAATCCAAGATCCCTATGTATTTTTATCCTATCTTCAGACCAAGACTGCACTTCTTCCATCTCGTATGTGTTTTCAAACAATGCTACTAAAGGCATCCTCTCGCTGACACAGAAAACAAGATAATAAGCTATTTTTCATCGTCAGGAAAATAAATGTCAACCATTACAATTGCAACATCATAACAAACAATTCCAAATTTCAAACTCCCACATTGCATCAACAGTGAACCCCACTATTTCGAGTAAACAAAAATGAAAACTCAGCAATACCATTGCTTACACAAGGAGACAAGCAACATAGAAAATAGAGCATTACCACATTTAAAAGAAACAATTAGGAGATAAACCAACTGCAGGCACTTCTATCAGAATCTTACAAATGCAATATATTATTTGATTATCAAGGGAAAACCTGATATTGTTGTCACGATTTGACAAAAATCTTCCTAAGATATTTATAGCCAGCACACGTAAGCCACCATTATCTTCAATGCTCATGATAGTCTCCACGCATTCATATAAAATAGCATTGCCAGCATTTTTGTTCGACTCTGTTTTGGTGGCCACCTAAACAAGCATTCAGATAACAAGTTAAAAAAATGAAGTGTCATACCTGAAAAGCAAGTGATCTGCCCTGCACATTTCAGTATGCTTAAAATTCATGATGACTGCATAATGCATATATTCAAATCAAAAGGTGCAAGTTGAAGTGTTACTGACATAGCAACAGATCAAAACAAAAGGTGCGAGTTCACAGATAGAGCAAATGTTTAATAAGTTAGAAGAGTTGAGACAACTTTCACATTACCGACTCATAGCACCTGTTTTTTCATTATTGACAGAAGGACAATTATGCCATTTGGCCAGAAAACCTAGATTAAATAAAAGATGATAAAAAATAAAAAATAAAAATAAAAAACCTGCGCAAAGACTGTTCTCACCAAATGATTATACAGCTAGATTTAAAGGGATGCATTCACAGAATGAGAATTAAATGCCTAATTTACCTGAGCTAGTATGTCATTCATACTGTCACTGGCATCAGCATCTCCTTGCCCCAATACTCGCAAAAACCTGAGTAACCTGATATGGAGGAAAGGGTCTGTAATGCCACCAACATCATACTCTGGTGCATATGGACTATTTGCGACATCCTTCAGAGTTTTCACTAAAACTTCTGTGCATTTCTACAATGAAGATGATCAGGGTTTCAGTCACTACAAAGCAGAATAAGAAATGGAAATAGCTTAATCATATGATTGGTTCAGTTAATAAGAGCATTCTCAAGAAACTCTACAAAGCCTTCCCCAACACAGTTTCGATTTATGTTTCCCAATCCCGTTAGCATGGAGACGTCTTTCAGAAATTTCTCAAGTTACAGTAATATTGTGATGAGGAGAGACAAAAAAGACAAGGGTTAAAAAAAATAAAAATAAAGGAAAGCATGAAGTCTTAAATCGTGACATAGATGAGGACAAAGACATTGCAGCCGTATGAAGCATTGAGCCAATTTTCTAAACCTAAAATGAAATTTTCCATTACTTTATTTGTGAAAGAGAAACCCTTCGGTGCATGGTGTAAAGTTGTAGCTTCAGTCGATTGATTTACCTTTCTGAAGTATTCAAGTGCTTCAGAGCTGACTTTACATAGATCTGTACAGAGTTGAACTCCAGTAATCAACACTCCATGATGCTTTTCTTTAAGTAACGCAGCAGCAGGATTTATGAAATTCTCAGCAAGTTCAGGGACCTTCCTGATAATCCTTATAGAGCACAATGCTGCCTGTTAAAGTTGCAGCAACTTGAAATTAAATCAGGTTACGGAAAGTAAACATGTCAAATGCTGTCATACACTTAGGAAATAACAATGCGATTTCTTGACAAAAAATTGCACGATCACATAGAACACAGAATTTAATATTTAATCTTAACAAGCATTTTCCCCAGAACTGAAAAGTGTGATCCCTGACTATGTGAGAGAGAACATTGTATCAGGAATTCCACTTGACTATCCAAGGCAACAGTCAACATGTCTTTCAATGTTGAACCAAGAAAAATACAAGCAACAGCTATATTCAAATATTACCATGAAAACAAAAGGCTACAAATCTTCTTTTCAATGAAGCAATATAACAGCGCATTTTCCCACAAAAAGTGCTTCTAGGATGACTAAAATATGTTACAAACATTGCCATTAGCCAGACAACATAGAAGAGGCAGTCATGCTACATTTGAATAAATAAGTTGTCTATTTAAGCCTCTGGCTATTTAAGAATCAGTGATATAAAAGTGGCTTCCTCCATTTTGACTAAATCAGGATCTATCCAAATAAGTAACATGCAACATAAAGGAAATAAAATGAAAGAAGTCAGAGAATACTAAAACAATGTTATCAAGGGGGGACAACAAAATAAAATTCCCTATTGATGGAGCTAATCGAACATTCTCGCTGCCACGTGAAGACTAATCTTGTTGCTGCCAAAGGAAGCAAAACAAACATGTATTTTCCTAAAGCTCAGATATCACAATGTTAACATAGCAGAGACAAATAATGTAAAAACTCACCTTTTTCCTAATGTTTGGATCTCGAAATTGCAGTAACCTCTCAACTTCTGGTGCAAGATCTCGCGCCATTTCTGCTGAACAAATATTTCCAAGAGCACAAAGTGCAAGTCCCACTATATACTGGTTAGTGTGATTTAGGTCTCTGCACGTGGTTAAGGCAGTTGCAAACAATGGTCCAAATTGTTCTATGCACCTTAATTGCTTGCGCAACAAAGTGTCTTTTCATTAAAGTTTTGAGTGGAGATAAATAAAAAGAAAATAGCACATTTAAAACATCATGGACAAGGTCAGAGGTATGCAATTAATGTGCATGAGGAAAATTATATTATATGTATACTTGCAATAGGATACTGTTTCAATGAATTTGTCACCAGCATGAGAACTTCTTGTCTCTCATCAAGAAGCAACATCAAGCCAAGATAACCAATCCTCTTCTCAGGAAAGCCAGCAGAAGCAATTAACTTAAGGCACTCCATTTGACCAAAGTGTGTTGGATAACCAAGCATGTGAATGAACATGAGCTTTGCCAGGTTGCGGTGTCTATATTCTTGATCATTTTCGTTGATTGAAGCCCGTATCGCAGCACATTCTTTTCTTACAACAGCACGCTCTTCTGCAGCAGTTTTGCAGGCACGTATGGCCCGGATCATGTCCCTGCATTGGACAGCGAACCAAGCATCTCACTTGTTAAAAGAGAGAATATGACTTGGTCAATCAACCACAGGTTGTACTTAAGTAACACGTTCAGGTTCAGTTGTTCAGGAATTAAATAAACGCTAGGCCACTTTGCACAGAAAAAATCCAAATTTCAAGAGTCCCAATATGAATACGTTTTAGCAAAAGCAAACCATATGTTGCCTTCATCGGTGTCTAGCAGCTACAAAGACATATTTCAGACATTGAGGCAGTTCTACACAAGAACATGAACTAGTGCCCAGCATATCAAAAGTTTCAGGACTTAGCCACATGGCCATCCTAAATAGTAACCTATAAGATTTCAACTCGTTCAAGCTCTGCCCCACCACATAATCAATCTGAAGTCAACACTCGAGTCTTGCAGGTTATCAAAATAAACTGAGTCACATCAATGAAATGTGCCAAACAGATGCAGCCAGAACAATAGATGCGGAAGAAACCAGTTTTTAAATCAGAATGCTCGGCTTATGCTAGCACGAAGAAAAGGCTGTGAACTGTTGAAAGGGAAATATGCCCTTTAACTAAAACTAGGACAAAATGACACGCAATTGGTCCCACCTTCCTATTAACACTAACAATACGATGCAGAGGACTTCATCCAGATTTCAAAGTAGAAAGCTCCCCTACAAATGAAACTTGCATGGAATGATAAAAGTCTTCAGAAATGAAGACACCGGAGGAAGTCACAACAATACCACGACCCTCCCGCAGAATCAGTAGGCAGAGCTCACATCAGTCAGCGGGCATCACTTCGATTCGCGCATTTTAAAGGAACAAAACATGATCCGACATGGCGCATATCCGAATCAGCACATCACTGCACGGAATCCAACACTTTACTAACGCCCATTAACGAGCACAAGAAACCCAACTACTACGACATTAGAGAGCATCCCGAGCAGACAACGCGAGCTCCCCAATTCCAGTTACTAGACACAATTGCGCGAGAGCTCACACAAACTGAAACAGGGCAATCCAAAGCACCGAGCCGAACTCGCATCAATTTCCGGCGAGAGCAGCAAATCACGCCCCCGCTCCCTCTCCCCCATCGAGTCGCGAGCAACGACAGGCGAGCCGACGAACATCCAAAAACAAAACAAAAAGAAAAAAAAAAAAAAAAGAAAGAAAAGAAAAACGTCGCATTTGATCTCGCGACAGCAGCAAAAGCAACACCAACAACAACAACAACAACAGCGAGAAGCAGCAAATCAGGGGGGAGAGAGAATCGGAGCTGACCTCAGGCGCGTGCCGGAGGAGAAGGGGTTCATGATGGAATCCAGATTGGAAACCCCGCGCCGCCCCCGCCCCGGATCAGATCCCGAATTGCGGCCTCCCGGCGGGAAGCACGGAAAGCAAAACCTCGCAACCTAGCAAGATCGCGCCCCCAGCCAGCCGGAGAAGAAGAGCAGGAGGAGAACAGGGAATCGGAGCGAACCGGGGGGGGGGGGAGGGGCGAGCCGGAGATCTGGGAGAGGAGAACGACGAGATTTGGATCTGCTGCCGCGAGGCCGGGGGGGGGGGGGAAGGTGACTTTCGGGCGCTGCTGTGTTTTGCCTTAGTGGCGTTCTCGTGTATCGAATGGTGGAAGGAACCGATCGAATCGAATTGAAATTACACGGAGAAGACAAAAAAAAAAAAAAAAAAAAAAAATATATTTGGGGGAATTGAAGCAATACGGAGCACTTTCAGAAAAATTTCTCCCCTGTTGTTCTTGCGAGTTGCGACCCTGTGGTGGAGAGTATTTGATCGAGCGACCGGGGAGGGCACGGGGGGAGGGATCACGGGCGGCTTCTCATTGGTCCACGTGGGCGTGGGTCGTCGCGCGATCGTCACCCGAGGCGTTATTCTGTTGTGGCTGGCGCGGCACCACCCCCCGGGTCTCGAGCTGGAGCTGTCCGGCGATGATGAATGCGTCCGGAGTCGTAACTAACCAAAGCTCCGTTCGTCCTTTTTTTCTCTTTTTTGCGCAATCGATTCCTATTGCGAACAAATGTTGGGGCGACTGGTAATCGCGTTGATTAGTTACTGCATATCTTGCATGAAGAAACTAACTGCCGTCGACATTTTGGTATGACGGTTTTGATGAATGAGTTCACCGGCCTCTCATATATCTTTGTACGACATGTAATACCTGTGACTCGATCTGGACATTCGGTAATTGATGCATTTCCTCCCTCATAACCATAAAAGAAAAAAGCTAGGGTATTTGTCGTGTCATAAAACTTAAAAAGAAAAATGACACAAATAATTATTAAAATATGATCAAATATACAATTTCATCATCAAATTTATAATTTATTGGATATGATCTCTCAATTTTGGTCAGATATTCAATACGATCTCTAAACTATGAGTACATGTTTAAAACCAAATTGAACATTGGATCAAAGTTCAAAGATTATATCCGATAAATTAAAAGTTCAAGCACGACATAGTATATTGAGCCAAAACTCAAAAACAGCATTGCATAAATTAAAAGCTTAAAGTCGACAATATTGGATTAAAGATCAATAATCATTTGTGTTATTATCCCAACTTATAATACTCATATTACATCTATCCTTTTTATATTCTTCATTACATAATATTTTTTTGGGAAAATTATCAAAAAAAAATTATAAATCAATTGCAATTGTACCAATTCAATCTTAATTTTATTTTTCTCAAACGAGTCATAAACTTTTATATTTATACCAATTCAGTTTATTCAATAATTTTAATTGGTTGGTACGACATAAACATCAACTATCTTACGCGACATCACTAGCACTTACATAGATAATTTTTTAATATTTTATAAAATATTTTTTCTCTTTTATCTTTCTTTTTTTTTCCCCTTCCATTCCCTCGACGATTGACTAAAGGTGAGGGCTAGCAAGAACAACATTGCTTTGGGCAAACTTCACCCATCGTTGACAAGGTTGAGCCTCACTAATAATGATGAGGGCATGCCTCGCCCAACCCCTAGCGAGGCTTGACCTCACCGGCCTACTTTGGTCGATTGCCAAGTTGGCGACAAGCTAGAGAAAGGGGAAGGAAAGAAAAAGAAAAGAAAAAATGAATATAAAATTCAAAATAAAATATTAAATTTTCATTAAAAATTTATCAATGTCAATGCTAGTGTGACGCCACATAGGATGACAAATGTTAAGGTCAGCACCAGTTGGTTTAGGACTCATTTGGCATAAAAAAAAGGTTTATTATTAAATTGTTATAATCGCAATAGATTTAAGACTTTTTTAGGTAATTTTCCCTTTTTGTTTTTGTAGATGCTAGACAATTGACATAGAAAAATAATGAATTTGTGAAGAGTATACATTTATATAGAGAACTAGCAGGGGTATTTGTATGTTTTACTGTCGATCAAATAAATGTCATCTTTGAGATCCAATTTAATTAATGCGTCTTTTTAAGTTTTTCTTTTATTTCTTTTAGTCACTGATTGTTCCCATACTTTTACAGAAAAATCATAAACGTCGATAGTAAAAGGGAGGTATACCTGCGGATTCTTAAGTTGAGAACAAGATTATGAAGAATACACGAAGTTCAGTGAGTATGAAAGAACAATGTAATTATTGTTCCCATTCAAACATCGCATCTTAGAGCTCTTTCATTTATTCAAAACCGATAAATTCGACTCATTCAACACACATTTTTGAATCGGGGTTTATTATTTTACTTTAATAGTCAATAAAAGAAAGTGATAGATAGACCTTATTTATTAACAGGATACAAATCTATGATACTGTCATAAATTAGGAAAAGGTTCTGCAGAATAACACCATGTTCAATGAGCATGAAAGAACAAATTTACTCGTGGATTCTCATTCAAACCTCGCATTTTAGAACTCTTTCATATATTCAAAACCACTAAATACTACTAATCTACACACATTTTTGAATCGGGGTTATTTAATAGTCAACAAAAGAAAGTCATAGATAGACCTCATTTAATAACAAGACACAAATTTATGATATTGTCTACTTTTACTTATTTCACGCTATCAAAATGATAGTCCTATCCTACATAGCCCAACCATAAATCAAACACTACCTTAAACTTAATGCGCATGTTAAAAGCCTGGTTAAACACCGACTCGGAAATTTATAGTCCGGAAGTTCGGTTCTGAGACGAATTAGCATTCCACGATCCGTTTATTGGTACCACAGCCCTAATTTTGGTTAAAATCGTAAATTATTCGTCCAAATAATTTCCTATGCATCCATGAAGTCTTTCGTCTTAAAAACCGAAAAAAGAAAATACATCGGACGGATGCCATCAGGCCTGTCTTTGAACCTGGTGGCCCCTGGAAGATTTGATGATAGGATGACAGCAAACATTGCCAGATCCGCAGGGACAGACGAAGAATGGGCAAAAACCAGACAGTCGTTTGGGTCGGAAGTTCTTGTCTGGTCAGGAGGAAATGAATGAGTTGGGACTGACTCATCACCCCTATTGTGGTTTGGTTTCATTTCATTCCCGGGTTCCTGTATGTAATCATCCAAATGTCAATGGCTCGGACTATATTCTGCGAATGCCCACCACATTTCTTCCTCGAAAAATGTCTTCCCAGCTGGGGCCGAGATCAAACGATCGGCCGAACGACCTGTCGTGGTTCCATTTTACAATCCTGCGACTTTCCTATGCGCCATGGGATCGAATATGACCCGACATGGCAGAAGCACGACAGTGGGAAGGTAGTCAGGAGGATGAATGCGTGAAAAACCTCTGTTTCGAGGAGTCCTCATGTTCATAGGACCAATCCAAGTTAAAAAGGCAACCATGTTATCTGTCTTTGAAGTTTTTATTTTCAATAAGGACGACGCCGTACTTGCCTGGTTTGCAGGCAGTGCAGCTAGTCAGGAGCTTCGTTTACCGGCCTCTCTACAGACGCTGATGGATTCCGACATCAAATACGACCCGAATCCTCAGGAAGGATTTCCTGTTTGGACCATAGAGAATGCTTGAGTAGACGAGCTGAGACTGCGACAGGTCATGTAAAACGACGTTAGTCGCAATCTTGTCTGGAAGGGAGAGAGCGCACATGGAAAGAGAGCCCCAGATCCATGGCACTGTCGTTGCTAAAATGTTTGGTAGTTCTAGTCTATAGAATAGCGGCCATGTTATAACTGAGAAGAAAAGGACATCCACCAGGACAAATGCACGACATATAGATTTCATCATAGTGCTATTACCCTTACACTGGCTTACACACATTTTGACTGAACCTAATCGACGCGCTTCGCTTCCGAAAATCCAGTGCCACACTCCTTTTTCTCCTATTTAGCTATGATCAATCCCAATACCTCCTTTGGGCAAAACTTCCTGAGGCCAATATAGAGGTGAGAAGATCCAGAGCATGATTCGAAGATGCCTCCCCCTTTCTTCCTTATTTAATAACCTCGATAGGCCATTGCATTCATTCGAGAGCGGATGTTGTGATGATCATAAATTGGGTTTCCATAATCGACCGGCTTTACTACCATTGCTTCACGCTTTGCCTCCTGTTCTTGAACTGCCCCGAAGACTATCTCATTAGTTTTCTCGAAGCTCTGCTCGTAGTATGTATGAGGGATGGATGAATGATAGCGGTGATGATGCTGCTGTTTCTGCAGATGGCGACCGAGATCTCCATCCCATCCGTTGTAGAAAGGTCGACTCTGTCTCAGATGATGCATCTTTTCCGCATCTTTGGACATGAAAGGATATGTTTTCTTCGGAGTTGGATCTCTAGTGTCGATTGAAGGTGGCTCATCTCCATCCGGTATCATGAAACTCTCCTGCACTGGCCAAGCATTTGGATGCTTTTGCGGTTGATAGTACTGCTGCTCGTGCAGCGGCTGATAGCTAATTGACTTCTTGCGCAGGCTAGGGAAAACTCCTCCCAGTATGTCCAGAGCAGATGATTTAGTGCTTGAAAGGAGCTTAAATAGGGATCCAAAGAACCCTTCTTCTTGCTTCTCCTGTTCATATTCGCTCGGGATTAGAGGTTGCCTAAATGATTTCAAAGGCTTCTCATATGGATTGGGTGGACTGTCTTTCATTTCAGAGTGATCCTGAAGGGATAAGACAAAACATGAAACATGTATACCACATCAGATTTCTCAAGAAGCACTGGGGCTAAACCTTCTGCACCCACATGATCAAGAAGTCAGACAACTGAGAATTAACCCGGCTTAAAAATTGTGGCATTTGCTAGGCATAGGAGATCATACTCACACATGAACCTACTTTAGCCTATCAATATGAGATATGCCGCCAGCCAATTACTAGTCAATAAATTAATGCAGAGAGCTCTCTCCCTAGAAATCCTTATCACACCAACATTAAGATGAGTCTGGCGAAATGATAGAAGCATCATGTCTTGTATAAAATTGCATCATAGGGAATGGATCCTCTCCTTTTCCCCCAAAAATATTCAAAGGTATAGAAGAATGTAGCTAATACTCACATTTTGGGATGACACAATCGTGCTCACTCTATATTGAAGCAAAGCCAGCATGTAACCGAAGAAACCTGCTCCAAGAAGTACTGCAAACCCTGTAATGTTTGAAGACACTACATCAGCACCTACTCAGTGAAGTATAACCATACGCTTGAATGTGAAGTGATTCATTTACCGAGAGGAAAACCACTTCCATATTGATAAGCACAGTCATCAAAATGGAGATGAATTTCCCTGATAGCACGATTTCCTCTGTCTATGACAAGTAGGGAGCAACTGCTACCAATGTAGACAACATCAAAATCATCAGAGAACTTAGCATCTTCACTCGGGCCATCAACATGGCCGCCTCCCTTCCCCCATTTCCCCCCTGCAATTGTTGTAACCCCTGTACAAATGAAATTAGACAAAAATGCACAACACAAGTAAAGACAGGTTCAAGAGTATAAAAAGAAGATTCGGCATGACAAATAATTGACAGCTAGGAATTATATAGACACAGAAGAGGTTCAACTTTGAAGATAATTTAGTCGCATATTCACTCAGGCTTACAAGTGCCAGAGGAAGAAAAAAAGCAAGGCATGAACATAAACTTTCGTTGGCAGGTACTCCGAAAGTAATGCAAATCACACTTGCCTGAATCACTGATTTTTCTGATGGCCATATTCATGGTGTCTGCAATGTAAATGTTCCCTTTGTCATCTACAGTAAGGCCTTTTGGGTGGTTCATCTTAACCTCTCTGGGCTTTCCATCTACATGCCCAGCATATCCATCGGGTGAACCCGCAACCAGTTTTGGTCTGCTGTCTGCATTTTTTTTCCCAGATGATTGTATGGTTAAACCATTACAAAACACTAAAAGCATAAAAAAAGTTACGGCTCCTGTGAAACAGCAGCTTATGGGCAAAAACAGACGTTAAAAAGAGTGCATGGGGGAAAATTTAGCAACGATTCAAAGGCAGACAGCCTGAAATAAATTGGGATGTGCATCAGTCCTTGCCTTACCCAAAATAAAGTTTTGAGCAGATGGGTTTGTGAGATTATAATCAGTCTTCCATTTTTAGAATGATGGAGATAGTTGCACCAAATTTCATTCCCATCTTGTAAATTTAATTCGAGAACTTTTACCAGACGAGACAACTGGTTTTCCAAGAAGACAAAAGCAACCAGCTTGCTACGCAACATGAAAGACCATTTAGCAAAGGAAGAGAGACTAGATGCGCTTCCTCGTCGCATTGAACTATTTAAATTTAGGCAGACAAGTAACCCGAGAGCATCGACAGTAACCCAAATGAATCAAATCAATCAACAGCTTGAGTAATGCGCGTCGCACCCTGAGTGACAGCTACTTACAGAGATGACTCATCAGTGACAGGCAAAGCAGAATCTGAAGTATCTACGCAACGAGAGACTAAAAACGCAACCTAGTGAGATGAGTTTCACTCACATAACGAGAGAGATGACGACATTCTGTAGAGGTTGCTGTTAGCAGAATCCAGAATAAGCAGCTCGCCACTGGGCAACACTTCTACAGAGTGAGGCTCAATGCCGAGCTTGCTCCCATCGAACACCGTCTCCACCGTGTATCCGCTCTCAAACTTCATCATCGGACGCCCAGAAATTGCTGCACAGTGCACAGTACACTCAAGCTCTCCACGAACCACTAGCGAAATCTCAGAGAAAACGAGGAAACAACGAGCACAGCGCAAGCGAAGTTCAAGATCCGGCACCTGTCTTGGTGTTAGCTCTCACCGACGACAGCCACTTCATCAGCCAAGCCGCAACGTTCGAGAAGATCCCATGAACAATCTCTGCACAAAACCACACACGAACCCACGACTTACCCACGACCGCATTCGCAGAAACAAGCAAAACCCACCTCGGAACCGGAGCAGATCGAGCCGATCAACCCGCTCCGAGCTCAAAAAAGAAAGGCAACCCAAATGCCGCTCCGGCTCGAAGAAAAACTCACTCGCGGGCGAAGACGCCGGGGCAGCGGAAGCCGCGCCGAAGAGCAGCAGGAGCGCGAGGCTCAGCACGACCAGATTCTTCGCCATGATGGACGGACGCGACGGCACACCGGAGCAGCTCAGGAGCGGCGGATTCCAGCCGGAGCTCGCAGCATTGCCGCCGGAAACCGCCCCCACTCCTCTTCTCTCCACCGAAAGCTGAACCCGGAAAGGCGACGGGAAAGGAGACCCGACCCGGTTCTTCTCTGACGGGGGAGGGCGGAGAGCAGTGATGCTGCTTTTGAGAGTGTGGAGTGAAGTGAGAGAAAGTAGAGAGAGAGAGAGAGAGTAGGGAGAGAAAGTGACGGTGGTGATGGAAAGAAACGAAAGAGACAAAGGGGAGAGGGGAAAGGCAAGTGGGGACGCAGCTCGCGTTGCAGAGAATCATATGCTCCAGATTATGTCTTAAAATCGTGTTAATTATTTAGAGCCATAGCTGCTTTATTATTTAATTCAACAACCGACCGACCTACCCCCCTATTTGCCCTATTTTGAACCCAAAAAAAAAAAAAAAAATTTCCCACGAGCCCGCCATCGTTTTCGGCCTAATTCCGTTAAAAAACCATCAACTCGTAAAAAAGGAAAATATGGAATGTAGGTCGGGTCCTGAATCTGACCCGAAACTCTCTTCTTTCCCCATTTGTCTCGTAAGAAATTGGCCCAGTTAGGGTTTCCGTTGGTGATTAGATGTGTGCTTAGTGAAAACTTAACGGGAATTTGAAGAGCGTTGTACTCACATACCAAGTGAAAGTATATGTTCTTTTCATGAGATGGAATAAGCCTGGGCATAATTTGGAATCCGAGTTAAAATTTGTGTTATTTTATGAGACCCAAAACAAATTTAGATAAATATTAGGACTCAAGCTAAAGTTAGCTACTTTTTACGAGACAAAACAAAAGATGTGTGAAGCAAAAGTAGGACTCAAGTTAGAATTTATGCTTTTTAAGAGAATTGGGTGTTTTATTTTGTTATGTTTTTGTTTCCGACATGCCGATAATTAATTTTGTGTATGTAATTTTTTTTTTTTTTGACATCTGTGGTGGATCTAATAAAAATTTCAAATGATTTTCTCTAGCAGCATAAATATTTTTTTGGTAAAGTATCCGCATAAATATTTAACTGCACTTCAATGTTGTGAATGCTATTATTATTATTTTGTTGGAATGTTTTTGCTTTAGATACGGTACGTGGTCTCAACCATCTTTGAAGCATTGAATCTTTTATCCTGTAGCTGTTGGTCGTTCCACCGGGCAGTCAAGCCACCCCCTCCCGTTACGATCTCGCATCGCGCGCTGCCTTTTTATGTGTAAAGACGTTTTATTCTTTCGAGATAATTTTTTGACTAGCAATAATGCTGAGGACATGACATCGGTCCATGGTGCGTCCATAATTTCTCACATTAAAATGCAATATATATGGACGATATGATCGGACACATTTTAAAATATTGTAACATCTCATCATTGTGTATTGGAAATTACTACATAATGGATAATGATGATGATGGATAATAATTGGGATTGGAGCATTGGCCCCCTTAGGGCATCATACTAACTCCTAGAGTTATGTAATACTTTTCATTATCTAATTACTATTATATGATTTGGTTCGCAAGGTTTTTCGTTGCAATCTAGTTGTATTATTTACTTGATTTACTCAATTGAATTTCTTTTACTATTATCGTTAGTGATTAGATTAGATTTGTGACGTCGCATTATTGATTTGGTGGAATTGGACTATTGATGAGGCAAATCACATCAATATGAAAAAGATTTTAGATTAAAAAAAAAAGAGAGAGAGAGAAAGAAGAAAGGCAAAAAGAGAAAAAGGCAGAGAACAAGGAGAGGGTCCGCATTGCTATCTCTCCAACCCTGATGAAAGGGCGAGGGATGGTCCTTATTAAAGGTTAGCCGGCAATTACGATGCTCATCGCGAACACCACTTGTTGGCATTGATGGACCCCTAACAATGCCGCATCGACTAGCCACCTCATGATCATAGTCGATCAATCTCCTTGCTTCTTTTACTTCTCTTGCTTTTACTTTTTGGATCATGTGCTAATGTAACTAGACACATCAACGTCGCATCAAAGATCATCCAAGTATTTTTTGTCACATCACTAGTGCTAGTGACAAAGCTGATAGATCTATTAACGTGAAATGACATTAGGATCCAATGGTACAATTCAAGGACGAGAATTATACAACGCAACCGAGACTTCTTAGACGGAACAAAAGAACAAAAACGAAAGAAACAAAAGAACAAATTCGGAACAAAGCGAAGAGCTCTTCGTGCGTGCTCCTCGTCGCTCCTCTCGGCTGAAGCTTCGTTCTTCCGTTTCCGGCGTGTCTTCCATCTCTCCGGCGGCTCCCACTCGGCTGACTCTCCGGCGACTCGAGGTACGTTTCCGGTCAGCGTTGCTCTCCGTTCGGCCCTCCTCCTCCGGTCAGCGTCGCTCCCCCTTCGGCGCTCCTTCTCCGTCGGCCTTGCTCCCCCTTCGGCGCGGCGAGCCGTCCCTCGAGCGAGCGTTGCTCGGCGGATCTCGCCGCGGATCCGGGCGAGCAAGCCATCCCGCTGCGAGATCGGGCGAGCATTGGCGAGCATTGCTCGCTCAAGGCTTGAGCGGCGTTGCTCGCCCGGTCTGCCCCGCCGAAGGAGCAACGCTCGCTCGAGAGCGAGCTCGAGCCGCTGCGGCTCGATCTGCGCGTGCTCGAGCTCCCCTTCGCTCGAGCGGCGGCTCCGGTGATGCGGCGGCGCGGCTCGGAGACGGCCGAGACGGCGGCGCGGGATCGAGGGAGGGAAGTGGGAGCGGCGGGAGTGATGCGGCGGAAGGCGGAAACTTGGGCGCCGAAAAGCCGGCGCGGTCCGGTGTGGAAGAGGAGGAGGTGCTCCTAAGCGGCGACGGCGGTGATGCCGGCGTCGCGTTGAGGAGCGAAGAGGAATCGGAGAGTAAATTGAGGGCGAGGGGTGGGCGACAAGTGATAAGGCAATCGAGCATGGTGGCGAAGCAAGTGATCGGCATCGAATCTACTCTTGGCTTGGGGTTCGTCTCTCGGCTACGGGTGGATACCCTCTCGGTAAGTGACGGAATTCTTCATCTTGGTTCGTGTAGCAAAACCTCGCGTGCACGAGAAGATTGTCCATTGAAAAATTTAGGTGGGTTGTCTTTAGCGGGTGACTTTGAACGGTAACGAAGGCTTAAAAGTGTTGTCCTTATAACAACTCTGGAGTTTACTAGTATTCGTCTTGGTTCTTGTAGTTTTTGTTGTGCATTTGTGGGAAGCAAAAGTCGAAGTTATCTCTAGAAGTGTCGACGCTTTCGGGTAAGGTTCCGTCCAACCACCCCATCGTCTCGATCGCGCTCGACACTTGGCCGTCCTTCTTCGTTTGGTTCTCTCGTCGTTCTGCCGCGTCTTTGTTTCCGTTTTAGTTTGATTCCCTGGTCAATTTGGTCGGCTGCGCTGCGCGGGCTCTTGTTGTGAACTTGATCGTGCTTGCGTGCGTTGACTTGCGGGTCTTGAGTTGGGGTTGGAGTGTTGGAGCGGGGGCGTGGCGGTTCGGTTACGCATGTCATCCGGTCGGTCGAACCTCTTTCGGCCGTGTGGTCTAGACCGTTCTTGATCGCCTCGTGAAGTTCTTCGTTGGAATTCCTTGCCGTATTGATGGCTGAATTAGAAGTGGCGGGACCCGTTTGCCCCTTTCTTGAACCGTCAATCTTTTTTCTAAGCACACGGGGAGTTGGTGTGAGTTCGTTGTGTGTATTTGTTAAGCGAATCGGGAATACTTCCTTTATTCTAATCGAGACTTCTTGATGAAATTAAGGACAGTTTGAGCAAGACTTATATTGCAGGGGAAGAGTTCAGCATAGCAGACAGGTTGAGCAAGATGGCTTATATTGCGGGGAAGAGTTCGACATGGCATACGTAATGTTCATTCCGGTGCTAGCTCGTTTGGCACTCTTGAATTTGGAAGACAGTATATAAATAGCGGGCCAAACATGGCCAAATGCGGAGTTTGGTTCAGCAAAGGCCTTCCTACAAAAAAGTGATAGGAAGATACTTTGGCGGTGGAGGAAGTACGGGACCCTGGCTAAAACTTGGTGCTTCATTCGGTGAGGAACACGCCGAAGAAGTATTAACTTCTTTTGTTTGTAGGAATATCTCAAAGCGTAAAAGGAGGGTGGGGAAAGTTTTGGCTGTGAAAAGTCTTTAGGCAAAATTTACCTTTTGAATTCTTTGTAAATAGGTTACGTAGTGTTTCCTCTCTTAGTGTTGAAAGAGCGGCGGTTGAATTTTTCATGTCTTGGGACTTTTTGTTGTATTCCCTTTAAGGTTGAAATAATTATGTAGAAAACAAGCATGTTATGAAAATAAAAAATTGTAATGGTTCGATTATTTTGATTGCAAGCGGTGAACTTCATTGAGTTTGCGGTCTTAGAGCACGGTTCATCCGTATTCTAGATCTTTAAGATTCTTGATCTTTAGTAAAAGTTGGTGCAAGTTAGTATATCATAAGGCGAGTAATCTTGCTTTGTGATTAGATGTCAAGAGTTATGAGCAAAAGAGAGTTGATTGAAGCACTCCCTTGGCGAACCGCAACGATTCCATATCTGAGTCCCGGATGAGGGACCAGGCCACACATCTTGTGAATAGCTTGGACCGACAGACAGGCAAGGATTAGAGAGACAGAGCACTTCCTCTAGCGTCTCTATAAAGTGGCTCTACTTCCGAAAGCTTTTCGGATAGCGGTCCCGCATGTTTGCCCGGCATAATTTTGGGAAGCAAGGTCTTCGCACATGGCCGGTGAACGACATTTCATTGGAGGGATCTGCCATTCTTTCCCTAAACGAACGCGACCCTTGTTACGGCATTACTTTCAGTTACAATGAATTGCACAAGTGAATAATTCCATATTGTTTCTAATTTCTTTCGCAATGACCACATTGCGCATCTCGCGAAGCAACTCAAGGTGGCGTATGTTTCAAGAACAATTTCATTATTAAAGAAAATAATTTTTTTCGAAATAATTTTCCAAGAAAATGTCCATTTTCAAGTTAGAAAATTTATTTTTTTAACTTTGAGTATACATGTATCTTTGACCATAATCATTTTTAGCCAACTAAACAAATGAAATTTCAGAAAACTACTTGGCGTGAATATTTTTACTTGAGTAAAAGCAAAAAAGAACAATTATTCGATTGGCTGCGTTGCCTAGAAAAATAAAAAAAGGTAACTAGTTCATGTTGAGATGTATGAAATTTTCGTTTAAGGCGCACATATGAGCATGTTGAAAAAATTTGATACAAACTTTAATTACAACATTTTCTACGAAATATGCTATATGATCATGCTAAAAATGTTTGTCTTCACTAACCATGAACAAAATAAAATTAATGAGCATTTCATAAGAATTAGAATTCAATATCAATTTTAAACTTTATTAAAAAAAATTTAAAAATAAAAAATAAAAAATAAAAAATAAAACAGAAATTTTTTTGTCGTTTACCAAACGTGTTTTATTCTTTTTCTATTTAGGAACAAAAATTGATTACGGTTACCAACATGAGAAAATGATAGTAAAAGTCTTAAATTTTGTGTAAACCGTCACATATTCCGAAAACTTTTCTTTAGTTATTTTAATCTTAAAAATTATCGTTGTCTTTCAAATTTATCCTTCCATCAACTCTTCATATTATTTTTTTTTCCCACCGACAGACTATTTCTTTGATTGTCGAAACTTCTTGAGCATATCCTTAAAAGACATAGTCCAAACTTTAGGAGTAAAACTTTAGGAGTTATTCCTTCTTAAGTGGGGAAACACATATTTACCTAAAAACTTAGGGGATCATGAGGGGAAGATAGACTCAATGTCACCTATGCAAAAAATGGCTATCATCGAGTAAGCAGGTATAATGACCTTTCACACTTAGGGTGAGATGGCGAACACTTCAATATTTCTGTTAGGTCGACCTATGCTTCATAGAATGTGTGATAATTAACTTATTGATCTAGTACACCCCTGTTAAAGTCCATAACGGTGTCATTTAACAAAAACTGACACTGTTTGAAAATTTTTAAAAAGAAAAAATTGAAAGAGGATTGCAAGAGAGCAACAAGAAAAGCGTCGCCCCCTCTGTCAGCTGCAAAAGAGCCTACTTATCCTTGCCCGGCACTGGTCCTCGCATGGCGGTCGCAAGAGCCGAGGAGCCTAGCCTGATGGTAGGAGGGTCGCTGCAGCCACGAAGTGAGGACCCTCGCCCCCGCCTACTCATCCCGAGGACGGCAAACCTCAGAAGACGGATCAATGCAAGTTGTAGGACTGCCCTACGCCATTATCACATGCAAGAAACAAAAGAAATCGAGGAAAGCAATTGCACGATGAATAAGAATTTGGGGATCAGAAAGTCTACTTAACCGTCTCGAGCATCAGAAGACTAGCGGGTAGACCCGATCATCACGCATCGGTTCGAGCTTAGTTGATGCGGTAGGCGATTTAAACAAAGGAGAAAAAACAAGAATTTTTCCAAGGGAAGAATAAGAGCACACATGCTCAATCGGGGTGAGCTGTTCGGTACGGCATTCCATCATGTCCAAATGCTCTCTCGTGTCTATTCCCTTTTGCACTAGAATAGTAGCGAAAGCAGCAAGCAAGCACCCGCAAGATCTAGCAAGGGATAAAGACAACCATAAATTAATCCCCGTGGGGGGAGGGGGACAACGATGGAGACACGCATGCTCCCATCTTGCAAAGCTAGCTGGCTTCGGTCTCGAACTTGGGTTGGGATCTTCTCCGAATGATGACATAGCTCCAAGCTTTGACTGTACACTGTAGCATAAATGCCTGGTCTAAACTGATATGGCGTGGCTTGTTCCCTCGCGAATTCGATGGACCGTGGAGACCTTGGCCCTTTCTCAGATTTAGAGGATTGCAACCCAGGAGCCAAAATTGAAATAGTCATATAACCATTTTAAGCCCTTATTTCTCAAATAATGATACTTCAAACCATTATTTAAAATAATATTCATTTCAATCCCTTAATGAGAAAATGAGAATACTATAGACCTTTATATGGAATATTTTTCCTCATCAATCGATGAATGAAGTGATTTATTGCTAATTTGGCAATCGAGGTATAATCCAATATTTTCTTATTTGTGAGTCCAACGTGACCTTTAAATGAATACTGGACAAAAGATGAGACCATGTGGCACTTTGACTAATTTGACTTCATTTTGAGGCAAACTACTCCATCCTAGACTTCACGCCTTTCCTCTTTTATCAAACAATTCAATGGCATTTTGGGTTTTTGCTTCACATGACGACCGCGCATGCGATGATATTGAGGGTGCCGCAATCACAGCCCTCGTCGCAAGGACAACAATATGATGCACGGACACGTTGTCCATGCTTCCGTGTCGTGTCCGACACGTGTCGGAGCGTGTCGGACACGTCGACACGCTCGGACACGGTCGGACACACGGTCAACGCGTGTCGGATTTTTCGACACGCGGTCAACTTTTATCGACACGCGTGTCGACGCGTGTCCGGAAAACTGATGGAGGGTGAACGCAAGGGAGGGCGAGGGAGCAGAGGCCGCGAGCGCCGGCGAGACGAAGCCACGAACGGACCACCGCGACGGCGAGAGACGGCGAGCCGAACAGAGAGAAAGAAGAGAGAAGGCAAACTCCCGCCGGCGAGACGAAGCCACGAACGGATCACCGCGACGGCGAGAGACGGCCAGAGAGAGCGGTGAGGGTCGCCACTGTTGCGATGGATCGGCGATGAGAGGAAGAGGGGAGGAGGGAAGGGGGTCGTGCGGCGAGCGGCAAGGAGGAAAGGAAAAGAAGGGCTCAGCGGCTCGCTAGGGTTTTTCGTAAAGAAATCCGAAAAAAATAAGAGAAAGGAGTCTGATGGCGTGAGAGAGGGGGAGATGTGACAGCTCACCTGTCACTGTCAAGTGGGGGGAGGGAAAATAGTAAAACGAACTTGTGGTGGAGGGAAAAAGACGAACGAAAAAAGCAGTGGATTCTGGGAATGGTTTTTTTAACTGGAAAATTAAATAAATGAAATTAAAAAATAATTTCAAAAAATAAAAATATTAAATTTTGAATAATGATAAATTTTGGTTATGGTAAAAAATCATGGATTTATTTAAATAAATTGATTCGAATTTCTTATTAATTATTAGTTTCATTGATAACTTTTATTAAAATTAAAAAATATTTCTATTAATTATGAATATATCTTTCGAATTTCAAATGAATTGATTTGTTAATATTATTAGTGTAAATTTATTATAGGCTCTTATTTATTTATGAATTTGAATCAAATTAATTAAAAATAAAAATATTCATTTAATATATAACGTGTATAACGTGTCGAAATTTTTATTTTTTAAATGACGTGTCGACGTATCGTGTCGTAGGTGGACACTCGTGTCGTGTCCCGTGTCGGTGCTACATAGCAACAACCTCGTTGGTGCCCTGGCCAAAAAAAAAAGTTCCAGAACTAAAGTGACGGATCAACACAAATTTTAAGACTACCCGCCGTTGTTATCCCATGCAAGCAACAAAAAAATTCAAGGAGGCAATTGCACATTGGCTAAGAATTGGGGCGGATCAAAAGTCATACTTAACCGTCTTGAACATCAAAAAACTAGGGGCTAGAGCCGATCCTCACGCATCGATTCAAGCTTTTGTTGATCCGGTTTGGGATTTAGACAAGCAAAAAACTGGAATTCTCCAAGGGAGGAAGAAGAGCACACATGCTTGATCGGGGTGAGTTGTTACGTACGGCATTCCAAATCATGTCCTAATGCTCTATACCATTTTGCAATAGATTAGTAGCGGCAGCAAGCATCCCCAAGATCTAGCGGAGGATACAGACACCGTAAATTAATCATGGAGGAGTTGGGGGGGTAGACGAAGATGGCGATACACATGCTCCCATCTTGCAAAGCTAGCTGGCTTTGGTCTCTAACTTGGGTTGGGATCTTCTGCGAATGACAGAGAGCCAAGCTTTGACTGTAGCGTAAATGCCTGGTCTTAACTAATGTGGCGTGGCGTTCCTCGCAAATTAATGGACCATAGAGATCCTAGCCTAGCATTGCAACCAAAGAGCCAAAACCCAGATTTCAACTCCTTTCCCTCTCTCTCGTCCGCCCCTCTGCTGCCATGCCCGCTTGCCTCGACTGCTCGACCTCACACGCCGACCGCCGTCGCCTGTCACTTTGTTGCCTCTCTCTCTCTCTCTCTCTCTCTCTCTCTCTCTCTCTCTCTATGCCTACTACGACTCATGTCATAGCGCGAAGCCACCGCCATCACTCCCTTGTCACCCCCTTCGTCACCCTCGAACATCCTCTGCCTCCTTGCCAGGGGCGAGATTTCATGCATTAGTCGTGAATCGGAGGTCGCAAGGCCTCAAACATGGGTTGCGACGGAAATAAGTTTCACAGGTCGGTACCCATGAATCCACAAACACAGTTGATACACGGTCTCATTTAGTCTGTTGTGCACCCACAATAATAGTATAATCATACAAAGGGACCACACCCAAGTAACATAACCTAAACGCCTTTTAGGTACAAATTGCAAAACGTCACTCTATAGACTCTCTCATTCATTCGGAGCATCGATATTGGGATTTCTATGCACCGGTTAGGGAATGTAGTGACCGCCACCCTTCCTTAGCAGGAAAAAGACACTAGCAATGTTATTAGCCTCTGTGTTCAGGTCTTCATTGCCTTCCTCATCTTCATCAGCACCTTGTCGTCGCCAACTTGGTCTTCTTCTATTTCAATCTTCTGTAAGTTTGAAAAACAAAAAGAAAATGAGGTCCAACGTGGATTAAAAATTAAGCTCGACATGGAATTTAAATACGACATGGCTTTTTACTGGTGAGTACCATATTGGATTTTTCAGTCACTAAAGTCGGCAATATCGTCTATGTGATAGTTTTTATATAAAAGTGAGACTCAAGTGGTCCTTCGAAAAGTTAGTTATAGTACTTTTAATGTCATTTCCCCTTCTTTTAATATTTTAGGAGTTATACATTGATCAAGGTTCATATGGTGATTACTCCCTATTCGTGTCTCAAGATCCAGCATCCAGACCTAGATCCTCGCGGTCTGGGCTCGAGACCTTGGCACCTAGACGATACTCCCCAAGGCTTATTCTAACTCTCTTCCCAAAAAAGGTGTTTCGGTGTTTTGATGATCAATATTGGGAAACGATATTTACCTTATTCACACAAGGCAACCAGATACGAAGAAATCAAATTATTTTTATTGAAAATAACTTCCAACTTTTTCTCCTAAAAGTCATTTTCCACCAAACAAATTGAGGCACAGTTGCATCCAATCGTCGTTGCACCCTAAGTGACCAATTTACCTGCTTTTCATCTCTTCTTTTCTCCATCCATTTCTTTCTTACTTTCTTCATCACTCATTAGTCATTAGTAAGCATTAGAGATGTGTAAACTGCCCAGAAATGGGCTCGTTCCTTAGTTTTGGCCCCACAAAGAAAGTGGAATTTATTATAATGTATGCATGCATCAGATGTAGGGGGATCGATCCTTGCTCATGCTTCCACAAGTTCACTAAAACCCTTTGAAGGATTCTTGGCTGTCTGATATGGTCCCAAAGCTGTTTTCATCATCTGTAGGGCAAAAAGTTGTGTAATGGCAAGCTTCTTTAATCGTCACCTCGTTCTTTAATTCTTCATTCAAGGTACCCTTTCTTTAAGCTCGACTTTCCGCAGTCTCACTTTCTCTTCTTTGTGGAATCAATCCATCAGCCAGTCAAGTTTCACACCAGGCATTGACCTTTAAATCTCGAAAGAAACAAAATTCCACATGCTCGTGCAGAGAGAGAGAGAGAGAGAGAGAGATTTTCTACCAGTCAGTGATCTGAACAATTCACACATCCACAGAGCATATGTTCCTCGACGGTGGGGACATCCCCAAAGAGCGGGGAATTACGTGACATTTCTGTCATACAGTTTAAACAAGATAGATCTCCGGTCGCAATCTCTGGTTTCAATGACTAGCCCTGAAGACAACCTCGTGCAGAAACTCGGTTGATAGGCTTGTCAAGCAGGAAAGTGTAACTGGGACAAGTCTTCGCCAAAATCATAGCGCTCCTGCTCAGTACTTCAAAGGCTTATATAGTTGCTGTAACTGCACGTTCAGTCATAAACATGAACCATTTCTCTCAGAGCTCAGTGCTCCACTTTGCTAGACTGTTATGAGGAAACAAATTGCTCGAGATAACATGTCGTTCGTATGGAATTTGAATTGTTTCACCTGTACAAATCGATGGTGCCACTCATTAGTAAAATCAAGCACTATGGACATCTATGATATGGCACCACCTAAAATATAAAAACTCTTGTCAAGATTTACAAGGACAGAAAGTGTCATCTTTGCCTCCTTCCACGCATTCGCCTTCGCTGCTTGCTCCTAGCAGACAAGCCAATGTAAAACAGGAGTCGTCTCCTTATTTGCCTATTTGACTTGCGCAACACCCAAAAGGCAACCTTCCACAATTCCTGGATGCCAATCCTTTCGAGCAGAGCAATGACAGCAGCAAAAGAGAACGGCATCACACTCCACCATTCTGATTCAACTCAAACAAAACTTTCGAAAGAAACTTGTGATTGTGGTGGGACACATCTGGCTTTTGGACATGAAGCACCAGCGAGGCCTTGAAGCAATCTCAGAACGCCGCTAACACCATTAAGATAATATTTTGCCTTGCTTGGCTTCTGCCCCACTGTGCAGGCGAAAATTTCAGGAGTCACAGAAAAAGAAGGTCCAGAGACGAAGCTCGATATGCTCTCAAACATATCCTCATCAGATCTATCATCACCAATGCACATTACAAAGTCCGGTGGCTCACCGCCATTAACCATTGTCATCAAAACCTTCTCTGCAACCAATCCTTTGCTTACTCCCTGCAAATATAACAATTTAGAGAGAGAGAGAGAGAGAGACAGAGAGAGACAGAGAGAGACAGAGAGAACAAATCAAATTTACCTGAGGTTTGACCTCCACAATTTGCTGTCCCCTCTTAACAACTGCAGGTTCATTTGCGAGCACACTCTCTAGATGAGCCAACAATTCCTTGGCTTGGCATGATCCAAAATCAGGGTCTGCATCCTGATGGTGCCACACCAAAGCGCTCTCCTTGTACTCTATGCTTGAGCCATCAGTTGCCTCTGTGTATGAATTCATTATAGGTTCCACGGTATTCTTCCAATCAAGATCAGCAGACAATGAACTGGTTTCCCACTCAGCTGCACTGTTCCACCTGCAGGAGAAAAGGAGCCAAAACCCTAAATGATGGGGAAACTATATTTATAACAAGAAATACATGAGATTCTGTTTTCCGCATACCTTATAAAATACCCATGCTCAGCGGCTATTCCAAGCATCTTGCAAGAAGAAAGCCACTCACTTAATGATTTTCTCCCCCGCCCACTGATAATAAATACAGTGTTCATTGGATCATTACAGAGAGTGTTCAAAACAGAAAGGACTTCAGGCCCTGGCATTTTACTGATAGAAGTTTCGGGAACAACAGTGCCATCATAATCCAGAAATATAGCTCTTCTCTTTGTCTTCCTATAAGAAGAGACTGCGTGATCAGTTAATAACCTCCTAAAGCTGGGAGAAAGAGAGAGAACTCTGAATCCCAATCCTAGACCAAATGCCCAGCACCGCTTCTTGTAATGATCTCGGCATGCTCTCTCCAGATCCTGTGTGAAGCTGCGTGCCCAATATGCCACATCATGAGTACTGACATATTTGTAATGTTTCTCGTGTCTTAATTGCTTCTCAGAACTGCTCATGTTTATTGCTGAACTTAAAGCATCAGCCACAGCATCAACGTCCCAAGGGTTGACCCTAATTGCTCCACTAAGAGAAGGCGAGCAACCAATGAACTCAGAAACAACAAGCATGCTCGTGCGGGGAGCATCCTTCGTTATGCCCAGTGCTTCATCCATGCTTGGAGTTCCCTGCCTGCAGACAATATACTTGTAAGGAACTAAATTCATCCCATCTCTCACGGCATTCACGATGCAGCATTCTGCTACTGCATAATAGGCACTCTTTTCGTAACGTGGAACGGGACGGTCGACTAAAACCACAGGCTCATAACCTGCAGCACCATAAGCTTCATTAATCCTCTTGGCAGTTAAATATGTCTCCTTTTTTGCTTCTTCGACATCTTTGCCTGAACCTCTGGCTGGATTCACAATTTGAACCAGGACTATTTTGCCACGTAATTGCAGACGCTGCTGCAAGAGTTGCTCCAAAGCTAGTAGTTTTAGACTGATGCCTTTAAAGATATCCATGTCATCAACACCAAGAATCACTTTCATCCCCTTGAACTGTTCTTGAATTTCCTTGACTTTGGTGGATGTAGCAGGAAGATTAAGGACAGATTCAAGCCGGCCCATGTGAACACCTACAGGTAAAATTTTGATATACACTGTCCGACCAAAATACTCCAGTCCAATATACCCTCGCTTAGATTCATAATCCAGGCCCAGCATTCTACCACAGCATGAAAGGAAATGGCGCGCGTAATCAAATGTATGGAAACCTATAAGGTCACAGTTCAGCAATCCCCTCAAAATCTCATCCCGGACAGGCAAGGTTCTGTATATTTCTGATGAAGGAAAAGGACTGTGGAGGAAGAATCCGAGTTTGACTCGATGAAATCGCTTTCTTAGAAATGTGGGTAGGATCATAAGATGATAATCATGAACCCAAACATAGTCATCGTCAGGACTTATGATTTCCATAACCTTGTCTGCAAAAATTTTGTTTGCAGATACATATGCTTGCCAAAGTGAACGGTCAAAACGCTCCCCATGGTCTGGACACATGGGAAGCATGTAATGGAAAAGGGGCCATAACTGTTGTTTGCAGAATCCAAGATAAAACCTTTTCTGAAGTTCTTGAGGTAGAAAAGTTGGAACACAATTGAACTCCCCCAACAATTTCTGAGCAACTTCTTCCTGCTCAGTTACGTCTATTTCAACCTTGAGAGAACCCACATAAAGCATCTCAGTTTCAGACGAGAAGCCATCCTTTAGCTGTGGTAATATTGAATCCTTATCTAGACTGAAACTCCACTTCCCCGTTTCCATATCCCTTTTAGCATGCAAAGGCAGCATATTTGCAACTATGATTTTGCGCTCACGGCAACCAGATGAAGTGGCATCAGAATCTCCATCAGGACTGCCATTACCATCCAAATCAGATATAATACCTGGCACCTTGAGGACCCTTGGAAGAGCTCTAGGAGTTGGAACGATATCCAAAAGATCCCCACTAGCCAGGTCCGAGAAGTTTGTATAAGATCGTGATGCCATTAGAAGTAGAGAATGAACGTCAATGATTCATACAGGCAAATCCTTTAACCGAAAACGATATGCACGATTGTGCTGAAGCAAAGAGCAAAACCTACAAAAGAAAATGTGTCACATAAACAAATACCAGCATATAAGCACCTCTATCATTCTCCCAGAATACAACTAAGTGACTTAAAACAACATATTGTGACAAAACAAATTTCCACATCACACAGACAATTCGCCTTGCAACTATTTGAAACTCCTAATTATCTTCACAAGCATTGGTAACATCCGTCTAATGATGAACAAAAGCCATCCCCCTGCCCCCAAAGGAAACAAAAGGCACAGAGGAGGAAGAAGAATTCCATGAAGACAGCAAATTGCCTGTAAGTGCTCAAGGAAAAAGAATAAGCAAAGTGATAAGCCAAACTATGCTTATTGAAATAGAAAGTTAGCAAGTCTAGAATTAAGGTCATAAACACTGGACCAGACATTCCAAATATGTCTGGCCAGCTACATAGTGTATATATAATGACGACACATTGATGACAAAGAGGAAGCGGTGGTAGAAATTATTCCATTAAAATGACGTTTCTAATGACTTGTGCTAAGGGTATATCATATGCTTATCTCTGCAATGGAGTCAGTCAACAGTTAAGTTGTTCCCAGTAGTCAAATAACAATATATCAACTCTTGCCAAAGACTCAATGAAACAGAATGACGCATTCTACCACTCACTTATCACAAAGGTGAAAGTCAAAAAGTTACCATCTCACGCCTCATAAAGCAGTCTCCAATCAATCTCCTAACGCAAATCTCCTTAAAAGCATTCTTCCAACTTATAATATTATATTCATTAAAATTCTTGTCTATGTAACTAATTTATTTAGAAAAGCACAAACCGAGTTTCCAACCAAATTCGAGATTCATCTCATTTTCACATCCTATCCATCATCAGATCAATCAAGTCAACATAACCCCATTTACGACTATTTGATATGAGTAAAAGTGATTATAACAGATCACCTAGCAAATCCAACAAACTTTTTGAAAAGATAACTGCTCGGGAAGAAGATATTTATTGAAACTATTTCATAGTGGCATCTATGTTGGGATTGGCCAAAACAAGGACCCACAAAAGAATGCATCCCGATACAATGTCATCAAACTTTCTCGACAGAAGAAAATTTCTCATAATACCACTACTGTCTATAAAGTTATATGGAAAAGAGTACTTTTTACATTGCAACAAAATGACAATCGATTAGAATCACAACATCCTATCACATGAAAATATGCACATAATCTGTGAGCATGTCTACACATTTTGTGTGTGTGCGTGTTTTTCGGGGGGGGGGCGGGGCGAATGCTAAATGCAGCTGACAAATATCTCAGGTAACAAGAGACATGTAAAAGCATCACGCCAAACTATATACATGCCTCATTTGCATTCAAAAGTATAATTCAACGGCCTATAAGAACCAAAGCCACGAAAGGGAAGATTCATGGACAATGAACCCACAAAACCTCTTATAATTGTATAAATAAGTTCACTTAACAGTTTCCACGATATTTATATTATTCGTAAAGTTCCTCTAAGGATTTGTGGTACATAGCTTCACAATCACTCACTAGTATTTAGATGTTTCTCCCTACCTCAACTCGAGAAGAGGAAAAAATCAGAGAGAAATTATATCGCCCGTCAGCAATGACATCTTATGGGATCAATTTCAGGAAAGCGACAGTTCATATTTGGAACCAACACACAGTATTAGCAAGAAATCCAAACCGCTGAAGACAAGCTCAAAAGTGAAGAGACTTCCCAGGGAGTTTAACCTCGGAAGTATCACTAACCTAGAACATCATTGAAGCGTCAGTGAAAGGTATGCCCGTGTTGAGTATAGAGACAAATAGAGGAGTTGGAATTAAAGATAAGAGACAGCAGAACACTTCTGAAATGATACTTAGCACTAGAAGCAGAAATAAAATCTACTGGCCTTCCGAACAGAGATAAAAGAGACACAGGTGACAACCATTCCGAAAAAGTACACTTCTTGAAAGGACGATACCCTCTATGTCTCACAACTAAAATTATGGTTCATGAACGCCCAAAATCTTATAACGTAAATTAACTTTTGTATTTTAAGGAAAAAATCTGTGCACACGAGATCACGAATAACCAAAAATAACGGCAAAAAAAGTAAAAAAACAAAAAGTGAAAACTTTCATACGCGGACGGCAGAGCAGACACGGAACCACTACACAAAGCGCACTTCCCACAATTCCTCTTTCTCAGTAGTCTCGAAACAGATTTCGTAAATTCCCAAACCAGAACAAATCGAAATATCGCGTTAAAATGGCTAGAAAGTCTTCGACGACGGCCAGAATCACAACCGACCAAAAACTCCGCCTCCGACTCGGAACAAAAAAGAACGATTCCTATCTCGAAGCGCGACGCCGAGCAAAAACCAACTCGACGGAAACTAGGCATCATCATCCGCCGAATTGAATACGCCGCCGAGCAACGAACGCACCAATCACACACGCACGCCCGCAGACACGCACGAGCGCAGACACGCACGCGCGGAGGCCGTCCCAAACATTTCGGAGCAACCAAAGGTAGGGAGACGGACTCCCGCCCGAGCAAAGAAAGCGTACCGAGCCGACGGCCGGCGATGCGGAGAGACCGAGCGGCGGGAGGACGATCGGGGGAAGAGGAGGGAGCTCCGGCGGAGCGGCGCGGGGAACCGATCGCGGGCGCTCACCGGGGGGCGGCACGGCGAACGGAGAACGGCGTCCTTCGAGAAGGGGGAGGCGGTGGCGGTGGCCGTGGCGGAGGGAGTTCGTTGAAGCTGGTAAAGCGCCGTTGCAGAGATATAGAGATAGAGATAGAAAGAGAGAGAGAGAGAGAGAGAGAGAGAGAGAGAGCGCACCGAAAAAGGTCGCGAAACGTGGAAACTGAGATGGAGAGAGAAGGAAAGAGAGAGGGGGTGGTTATTTAGGGGAGGGGCTTTTGGCTTTACCGCTGTTAATTTTCAACCCAGGCTTAATCCGGTTTCGGATCACGTTCCTGTTTCGGCTAGTCGCGAATTTACTCTTTTGCCCTCCAGCTCTTCGCCTCGCCTTTTTTTTTTTTTTTAGTTATTAATTAATTAAAAAAAGTGGACGGTGCTTTAGGAAAGAAACGGGGAAAATAAAATAAAAAATAAAAAAAGTGGAGATCGGCGATCGGCACTAATGACGGCTCTTGATATTAACGTATAACTTATAAGGAACCGTAATCCAAAAGGCGGAGATTAGCGAGCACATCTTGAACACCTCTAGTAAGATATTGGCCGATAAGAAATAGAAATCTTTCGTATCATATATAATTTAACTAAACAATACGACACTCTGATCCAAAAAAAAAAAAAGAATAATGCGATATAAGTTGTTCGGAAATTTGTTCAGGACAATTGAACTCTTGATGCAGTGAAAGACAAGCAACCCATTTATCACTAAATAACCACATCGCTGACTTTAATTTTACTAGTCATGAAGAAACTCCTTTTTCGTATGGGGATGCTGGTTTGAGTTATGTCCAAAATCTCATGCCTTACTGCATTTTATCGTACTTTTAACGGAAGTTAAAGTTTTTCTAAACAGACTGATGTCTTTTCTTTGTCATCCTTCAAACGTCGGGGATGTCTACAAATACCTTATTGATTAAGAGAATATTTGATACAATTTTCTTATAACAATTGAGCTGTAAAAAAGGATTCCGCATGGTTTCTGTTTTCTGATTTCGGGAAAATTGAGATTTTTATTTATCATCTTTCAATTAAAATAATAAAGAGGAGGCGTCGCTCAATTAGGTCGCAGTAGTGTGGCTAACCTAAACTCCTGATATTAGGGGGAAATGGGGAATTAATTATCCTTTCTTAATTAGCAGTGTGGTTAACCTAATTCCTGATATTATTTTAGGCAAAAATCATCAACAACCTCAAACTATACCCACTAAACTTTTTTTTGTCTGATCGAAAATAAATAAAAAAATCCCAAACTTATAATTCTTAGACATATTTACCTCTGTAAAAAAAAAACCATTAAAAATTTGCCTACATTAGAGCTGGAAAAGCAAATGTCATTGATACAATGTCTATGCGGCTTGAATGAAACGTAGACGACGTCATTTTGATCGAGAAATCATCTGACGGAACTTCTTGACGGTGAGTTACCTAATTTAGGTTTCTTCTTTTTCAAGTTTTCTCTATTTTTTCTTTTTTCTTTTTGTGGGACTTGGGTGACGAGGATATCGCGGGTCCTAATAAACAACATTATCTTTTCTAGTGATGCGGGGCTTATCCTATCTCATCACGCTTCTTCTCTTCTACATTAATCTAATGATTAATTAGTGCCAATTGAACAAGGCTTTCGGTCAAAAGGAGATAACCAGAGGAGACCGGGCCCCCCTCATTACCGTGCATATATATTTTATTCCGTCGCAATCTAGGCCCTACCTAGTTCTTGCACCCTTTTAAAAACATATATTTGATCAAAAATTAATTTTTTTCTCTCGTGTAATTATGTTTCCAAGGAATAAAATGCTAGAATATATTAAATTTTCGTCTAGTGGCCACCATCATAGACTTTCTCCTCCCGACCATACGAGATATATCTTTTTTTCTCTGATCACTGTTTTTATTGGCAGCTTACGAATTATGAATGTAAAATTAACGAAGTATAAAGGTAGGCAATGTTTATGCTTAACCATACCTCATTAATAAGACGAGACTAGAACAAATAATGACACTTTGGAAAACAAGCAATTTCCCGAGTAGATGGCTAATTTATAATTTGAAGAAAAGTCAATTGACACTTATTGACAATTACGGTTAGTTTCAAGTCAAATAACACCAAATCGAATTTCATTTTTTTCCAAACCCTTGAAAAACAAGTTTTTTTTTCCTCTTATGCGGCCAATCGAAAACCTAAGGTCGAATTATCTTTTTTTTCAAAAAAGGCGATACTTTTGATACGTATTTGAGAAACGAGTATGATGAACGTTATCGTACATCACGATAGAGAAAGATATGACTATAGAAATGATATATATAAAAAAAAAAAAAAAAAAAAAAAAGAGAAAGAAGGAAGGATGGACAATACATCGCATGCATGAACCACCAACTCGGTCAAAACAAGGACAATAAATTGAAGGGAACATTCGAAAGCATCTTCCCTTCCACATGCCTTCCTTGCCTTTTCCAATTAAACAGACAAATATAGCCAGAGCGATGGTGACAGTGACCGCTGGTCGCTCCTTCCCAACCTTTTTTTTTTTTTTGGGTAAAGCCTTCCCAACCTTTTCTTCCTTAAAGAAAGTGAAATTACTTCTTAAATTTACGTAAATTATAGAGATTCGATTTTTTTATCAAATTAATGATTTTGATTCAGTCTCGATTTTAAGGGTACGTAGGGTAACGCTTATTGGCTAAGGAACAGTTTCTTTTCATAAATAGTTATTTTATATTTCTACTCCATATAACAATTTATGAGTAAAATAAAATGTTAGGTAATTATATAAAATTTATACTTTTGAAATAGAATAAGAATAAAAATGTGTTTGGTGTGAAATAATTTCTTTTTTATATTTATTCATTTTTTATTTGCAACATGGATCGTCGATCGCCGACCGTTGCTAGCCAGTAGGGGATCGGCGGGCAATGGTCAGCGGTGGCTCCAAGCGATTGGAGGTGACGGCAACAAGAGAAAGAGAATAAAAAAATAAAAATAAAAAAGAAATTTTGTTTATTTCTAAAAATTGTTTCCGATAACAAAATAATACTTTTTTTTTTTCTTGTCTCGAATTTATTGCCCTACGAATTTAGAAAAATTCGTTATCAAAGCTATTTTTTTTGTATTAGGGGAATAAAAAATAAATGAAAATATTATCAGGTCCTAAATGTCAATCAATTCGATTCGGAATCATTTCCATTCGAATCAAACCGGATCGGACCGCATTGTGTCGTTCCTCTGCCGAACCGAATTCGGTTTGACTGGGTGAGGATGGCCAGCGACCTCGGGCATCACGCCGCAGCGCAGCCGCTCGATCGGGCCAGCTCCGAGCTGGCGAGTGGATAAGCATTAGCCGAACCGTCTCGTTTCTATCATGCATTCCACGTATTACCTTTGCCATCGTCCCCCGACCCATTACGTGCAATCTTCTTTATTTTCCCTTTTTTCATTATATTTTCTAATCAGGGATCTTTATCCTTTTCTCCTCATTTTCTTCTTCTTCTTCTTCTTTTTGAAAATATTTTTTTATTAATTAAAAAATTAGTGTTTGGGGCACGCCCGTGCGTGACGTCATGAGTGATCTAAATGGGAAGAAAATGGGTGGATATTCTATGGAGCGGACAAAGGGGAGCAATTATAATATACGAGCTAATTTATATATATGGATACTTCTTATTTGTTTCTCTTTTTTTCCTTTTTTTTTTAAATTCACGTGGGGGCCAACTTGAGAAGGTCCAAGTAAGGAAATAAATGTTGTCGTCGATAGATATCTATATTGTCCGTATAAAATAAAGAGGATCTCCTACTTTCAAGGGATCCCGATTCTTATCTATCTTCCCATAATATTATTAAATTGGTAATTTCAAAAATACTATATTGATGTAAAAAAAATGTGTAAATTTGGTCATTCTATTTTGTCTCTTACCTATTTCGATCCTAAAAATTTGAATATTTCCTATCCTATAAGCAACCTTGCTATAAGAAATGCAAATCCTAAAGTAGTTTTCTATAAGAGCACAACTTCTTCATATCACGTTAATAATTTATTCGTTTAATTGAAGAAGAAGAAGAAGAAATGGAATTACCTACTTCAAAAGTTCTTCAAGTCAATCCTCCTACATCAAATCCTAAAGATCTCCTTGTAATATCTCTCAAAAAATTGCATGGTAACTTAATTTAATTTATAATTGGATATAAACAGAAAGAAGAAAACCCTCACCGCAACATGTTTAAGATTGAATATTTTGCTTGAGTACTGCACCCGCTAGGCCAACTATTACCCTCACCTCCCACAATGATATAAGTGGAGAGTTTAAAATTGGTGATCTAGAAACAAGAAACTAGAATAAAAAACACCGACAAATTCTTGCGGAGTCCAAATAAATAGGAAATGAAAGAAAAGATCCAATCTTACAATTTTTCTTTTCTATCGAATTTAAACATCAAAATAGTGGATATAAGTCATGATTTAAATGGGCTAAATCTACTTACTTTTATTTTGTCTATTGATTTCTAATTTTTAAAATAAATTTGATTGAAATGATGGAAGATATATTAAGATCTAAATCCCTTTTTCGTAAACTAATCAAGATTTTTCAAGATAGAGAATAGACCGGAAAATAGAACCTGCGGCGGTCAGCTTGTAAATCAAGCGGACCGACCCGCTCGACAATTTATAAAGCTACGATCCCTCGATCCGCGGTAAAATCGAATGGCAGAAGCGTAATTATCTCAGATGAGAGTGGCCTTTTGGCCGATCTCTTCTGAGCATGGATCTCGATGGGGGAAAGTGCGGATAAGACCGCGGGGGCCAAGGGGCATTTTGGTCCTTTCAGATGCTCCTCGTTTTCCTCGAATCGCTCCCTCCATTTTCCTCGTCCCACCCTCCGGACACGTCCCGGCCTCGAGTCCCCGCGCACCACCCATCCATCACGTCCCACGCCTAGAATTCATTTCCATTGACAATCACGCCGCCTGACGTCGCTCGACCTATCAAACCCAATTAAAGTCAAGTCCATTGACATCCAAAATTGATTTGATTGTCAATAAATAATTGCATGACATGAGATTGAGATATAAGCAATAGTGACATATACAATGTATGAGTGTCATTTTATACATATCGAATCATTGATAAGTATATTAACCGATATACGGTGATCAATAGTAATATCCTTTAATACCACGCGTCTAATTATTTAAATATGATGACAGGCGGTTGGTGATCACCATTATAAGCACCGGTGGCAAGTTTTCATTAGGAGTATTTTGAATACTATTCAAATAACCGAGATGATTAGCATCAAGAATGCATGTCATGGAGGGAGCAATTGCCATTCAAAAAGTCAATCATGTAACGGTCGTTAATAATAGCAAAACCATCACCCAAGTGAAGTTTGCTAGAATAAAATAGTATGGGCAAGCCCAATGAAAATTACATAGAGAAACATGACGGTTGGGCATGTTCAAGCAGCAGTTATCATGCCTTCACTATGAATACTACCAATTATCCAACAAAAGATTCCTACACAACTCGACAAAATATTATCTTTCAATTATCCTTACTTTTTATGCACCATACTTTAAATTTTGTTAGCTATAACTTTCAGATTTGTGTTGTCAATTTTTTAGATTTATCTTATAACTTTTGGGTCTTCTCATTGACTAAATTCCGAATTGGTTCGGATTGTACAGTGTTATATGAATCAAAGAAGTTTGATTCCTTATTGCATGAGATATCATTGTTGAGAGTTGGTACTGGTCTCATTTAATAAAATTAAAGAATGATTTTTGGTAAAAGATATTTTGTTGTGGGAGTAATTCCAACGAAATTTCCACAATTCAAGTGTGGACTTGAGATTATATATTCATATCGTATAGAGGGAACATAGTCTTAAAAAACTTAGAGTTTTAAATTTTTTAATGGATTAATATCCTGAAAAATCCCAAACCGGTACACTTGTGACAAATTTACCCAAAATTATTTTTTTGACCATGAAAAATCTCAAACTGGTATACCCGTGACAAATTTACCCTGACTGACTATAAAAACCCTAAACTAGTACATTTACGACAAATTTACCCTAAACTAATTTATTCGACTGCAGAAAACCCAAAAATGGTAAATTTGTGACAAATATACCCTCTGTTAAATTGAATTAATACAAAAAAAATTCAAAAAAAATTGTAAACTATAACACACGGAGCGTAAAATCCTAAATTGATATAACGGTCAACTATCACGTGTCATTTAACTTAATAATTTGAAAATAAAATTTAACAAAAATTAACATAGGTAAAATTATCACAAGTGTACCCGGAGTTGG
Organism: Eucalyptus victrix; assembly: GCA_016097545.1. Taxonomy (NCBI): domain Eukaryota; kingdom Viridiplantae; phylum Streptophyta; class Magnoliopsida; order Myrtales; family Myrtaceae; genus Eucalyptus; species Eucalyptus victrix. The sequence goes on along the minus strand of CM027836.1, from coordinate 39,113,893 downwards.
GGTAAATTTGTTAAAGTATACTAGTTTGGGATATTTGGTGGTCAAAAAAATAGTTTTTGATAAATTTGTCACAAATGTACCAGGTTTGAAGTTTTTCAAAGTATTAACCCTTTTTTAATTGCCATGTTAGCATCGGCTATATCACATAAGATAGTAAGCGTTTATGTTAGCGTTTTCCAGTCAAAATTATCAAAAAAGACCTATTTAGCAAAACATGAAAAAGTTTAAGATTCAATTAGCAAAACTAAAAGGTTTAGTATGAAATTAGCAAAAATATAATAAATTTAGGACTTTTTAGATAATTTTCCCCTCAGTGTGAATATAATCGCAGTTGGCAATGCCACGCCAATCGTACGCCGACAACATACGTCTTGCTGAAATGTAGATGAATTCGATTATATGAATCTCTCTCTAAGCAAATACGTCGCCCCGCCCAACGACGAACGCGTTAAAGAGTTGTTTATAAAGGCAGTGGACCTAACGAAAATTCTTATTTAGATTTGATTTTGCGAAATAACATCCATCATCGCCACCTTGTTCCTTCCTTTAAAAATTTGGCTTTTAATTTAAAAAGGGTAGGATGGGACTGTCGATGCCGGCACTCCCCGTTAAACGTTTTAGCACAAGACGGCACGTAAACAAGGGAATGCGTTTGGTTTGAGGTGCCGGATTGGGCCGCCCCATTATCGATCCACTAGCCCATCGCCCCGACGAGGCCGGATGACAACGTGTGACCATTTCTTACCAGTTGACAGAAACTAAAATTGGTCTGATTCAGCAGAGTTCAAAAGACAGCATTAACTCTCCAAGTTGGGAAAATCTCCGCTGGGTTTTGATAATGATGATGTATGTACATAACCTAATACCTTCTGTCATACCTTTGTTTTTCTGGATTTCCCCTTCCCGAATTTCTAATCTCTTCACCTATATGCTGCACCGCATTTCATTTGCATGTACAGTTTCTCTCCTGCATCTTTACCAAAACTTAGATATGGCAAACCATCCCTACTTCTATGCTACATGCATGGGGCACGTTGATCGCGCGCGCCTGTGCTCTGCAGTTCCTCCTCAAGAAGTCATAGCCGAGGTCAATCGCAAGCCGTCTAAATAGTCCTGACCCTCGCTTGGCTTTCACGTAATAATGCCCCTGGATGTACGCTACTCCCGCTTCCCTGGCTTCTGTTAGTTCGTGCAACTCCTCCCTCGCTGAAGGATCCATCTTCAGGCTCTCCGGCATGATGAACCTTACTTTCTTCCTCGACCTGGCCAGCCGTGGCGAGTTTATCTCATTTTGCTCTGATGAAGACGGCAATTCTGCAGGGTCCTTCTCATCCTCGCTCATTTGAATCCCATCGGGATGAGAAGAACAAGTCCCTACCACTGTCATTCTGCCATCCTCTTTCAGAAAGCCTCCATTCCCGGCAGTGGCATCCACGCCCTGCGAGCGTATGAACTCTGCGATGCTACACACGAGATCCCTCTCGAACTCCACATCATCCTTATGAACATCTCTATACCCATAACGCACGATGCACCGATAAATCATGTGCTCCCTTGAACCAATGCGGCCCACAAGGAACCTCTCCTTGTGCCTAACGTGCGGGACTGGAACTGACTTGATGCAGAGGAAGACCAGGACTCTGTGGAATGCTGGCAAGTTGGTGACCAAGTGGGAGAAGATGGCTGGAATCCCGTAAACCAGCTCAGTGTGGATTAGCCCAATTCCTCGTACACGTACTATGCCCAGGGTGGGGCCTAACCCGAGCATCCAATCAATGGAGACCTTGTTCTGAAGATCATGCTCATATGCTTTTAGTGTACCATAGTGCCAGATGTACATCACCCCGAGAAAGATGGATGATAAGGCAATTGGGACCCATGCTCCTTGGAAGAACTTCATGAGGGAAGCCAAGAAGAAAAGCGTCTCAATGGTGCCAAAGAGAAGTACAAAACAAGCTGCGACGATAACACTCTGGTGCCAGCAGAGGACTATGATGAGAGACATCAGGCATGTCGTAACCAGCATGACTGTTATAACTGCCAAACCTGTCATGTAGAAAGCATATGGTCAAAGATACATTCAAAGAAATGGATTTCCTCCTGAAAATCTCATCGAACTCCAATTATTTTTTTCCAATGGAAATGCTTACAATGACCGAAAGGCAAATATAAAGCTCGATAGTTTCTTTTGATGACAAATGCAGTGGTGCAATGCTATATAACAATATCACATGGAAACTTACCATAGTGGACGTTATGGAAACTCTAACGTTCGCATTAGATTTTAATCCACTATAACATAGTCTTCTACAAATAGAGATTTTTAGGAACTTTGCTTCTTTGATAAGTAACATGTACAATGAGAGAAGAACAGAGATGTAATGGGTCTATTGCTGGGAACTCACAAGCAACGAGGACTTTCGACTAAAGTGGGGACAATTAAGGTGGTTTGGGAGGATCTTGGAGCAGGATCCCAAAGCTCACTAAAGCAAATGTTGGTTCATGAGGGTCTTAGAATGGATCTGAGCTGAGTGGGATGCAAGCCACACCACAGGGCTCCAAACTTGAGTGGACCAGCAGATAACTTGCTATGTCATAACTCATGAGCACTGATTACAACCTTAAATGGGAAGATTGGTTTCATGAGTTCCTGCATGGCAATTGAACAGCCATGCATCTCTCTAAATACGGAGGATAACCTAAGCAATATGGCACTGATCTTCAAGAAAATCAGTATAGTTGGTATATATAAGTATCGATTCAAGCAGTGCATATCAACTTGTTGCAAAATTACCACCCCCCCCCCCCAAACCCCCAAAAAAAAAAAAAAAAAAAAAAAAACACCTAGTTGATATCAGAACCTAAAATTTGTGAGTTGTTCATAATGAAAATGCTGCACAAGAAGTTTCTCCCGCCTACAAAGGGAAACTATAAAATAAACAATCTATTACATGCTCTTACCAAAAATTAAAAAGCTCTACTGAATGCAAAAGCAACTAACATGAGACTGAAACGAAAATGAAGAGGATCATCCAAGTTGTACCTGATGCATTCCCCATGTGCTTTGTGTCTCTGAACCCAATAGTGATTGCTAAGCACAACATCATCAACATCCAGTTAATCTCTGGGATGTAAATCTGGCCATGGATTTTCGCTGATGTGTGCACTATTTTAACTCCGGGGAAGCAACCCAGAGCAGAGCACTGTTTAATAATTGAAAAAGTTCCAGTGATTATGGCTTGGCTTCCCACCACGGCAGCAGATATGGCAATGGCTAGCACCGGCCACCTTAACTTCTCTGGAACAAAGTGTCCAATACTTCAATGATATAACCTAGTGTCACTCATTCAGAACATGCAGTTGTGAACTGTAACTGGAGAAAAGAAAGACCAACCTGGTACAGATACATAAAATCCAAATTTATATTTACTTTCAATGGTGTGATGCTGTGAGAGATATGCGGCCTGCCCCATGTATGCAAGGATCAGGGATGGATAGACCATAAAGGTGAAGGCAATCTGCAATACCGTGAAGGTTTGTTAAGCATCATCCATGATTTATAAAAAGTACAGTGATTCAAATTCTAGTATATAATTAGGTCATCTATCCTCAATGTAGTACTTATGGAAAGATGGAGATTGATAATATCTCTTAGGAATCCACACAGAGCTCATAATGCATAAGGACAAAAGATGGAGAGATAAGAAAAGACACTTCAATTTGCGTGATCCAATTTACGCTGGAAGAACACAAGATCACAAAATAAAAGACCTCCAGGGAACATAAAGTGTAGGCAGGTTGCTATGGTTTAAAATGAATTGGACAGCATACCACTGTAAAGTTTCACTCAAATTAGTATTGCTAGACAGATGCTGACATACATGCGGCTGAGATTAAAGTACCTTGATTGATAGTTGTGAAAAATGGCCTAGATCAGCAAACATGGCTTCTGAACCTGGACAATGTATCTGTTAAATGAGCAAACAAGCAGATCTATTCAGAACTCCAACACCAATGAAGATTCAACACAGTTCCACATTTACCTGTTATGCATAACAGTATTCCACCCAGGGAAGTCCAACCTCTGCTTCGAGTTTTCTTTAAAAAGATGTACATATAATGTGGTGAAAGTGCCTGATATATATGAGGATTCCAGCTAAATATATTATACAAACCGATGGCACTGATGCACAGGAGCCACATTGTCATCACAGGCGCAAACAAGAAGCCAACTCTGTGGGTGCCATAATGTTGAAGGGCAAACAATCCAATCAGTATGACACAGGCAACCGGCACTTCTAAGTCTGCAAAACTATCAGATTTTCAGGAGGCAGGGCAAAGTAAAGGACAAGTCAAGCAAAAGTTAAGGCAAAATTCAAACTAATGAGTAGGGAGAAAGAAAAAATGCATTGATTTGCCCTTCTTATAGGGACACCTAAAACCACTTTCACGGTAATTCAGTTCAGATTAGATAGTTCAGGAATGACTTCTTTTGGCACTACTATTAGTCTGAAAGAGCATTCTTTTTATCAAGGGCATCATGAATAAAACTACTTACAATTCGCAGAAAATTTACCCAGAATTGCATATCCAACACATGCAACTCCAAGTGCTAGGTGGTGGGACCATCTGTGAGTAACCATGAGCACCAGTAGATGAAGACAACCAACAAAATGGAAATTTTTAGATATTATCCTAATATTCAAGCTCTAACAATAAAGTGGAAAGGCTCAGCCTGAATTTAATGCAAAATCACCCCTCTATGCTGACCCTAAAAAAGGAACTTCCAACTCATGTGATATTTAGCTCAAAACCCAAATTTGGGCATATGAGGTCCTTACCCTCTAGCAAAGACCCAAGTTTTTCTTCTGGCAGTGCTTAAACTACCTCACGCTATAACTAGATAGAGTACGCAGTCTTCAAACTTACACATTTGAAACAGAACCAATTAGACGTGCATGCATAGGTAAACTCAAAGAGTTATTAAGAGAACCAACTATAGATTCAGCTAGAAACAAAAAGTTGATACAATGTCTGCTGAGAACTTTATCCTCTTCCCACCCACCCACCACCAAAAATAAATAAATAAATAACCATTGCCAACCAGGAAATTGCAACAGATAAAGACTTGCACCTGCTAATTAACATGCTCCAAATGATAAGACCTACAAAGGCTTTATACAAGTTTTACATGCTACATAATGGAGATAACAAATGGTGTTTCCACAAAACTTTGTTTTCCAATATGAGATAGTGAAAAGATGGTCCAAAAATGTCCTCCATACACAGTAACCCAAATTCCTATTCAAAAGGCAATACAAAGTTAAATGTACACGTAATTGCCTCAACTACAGTTCATAATGAAATCATATTTTCGGATTGGATAAAGTCAGACTGAAAATAAAAAAATTAGTTTCTTTTTCCCTGAAATAGAAAAGAAGGAAGAACAAATTTAGGAATTAGGCTAGATTAAGGAAAAACATGAGGAAATTCAGGCTTCATCTGTCTATGGCTGACTTTGTTGGAATATAACGAGTCTTAGCTAACTATTTTAACATTTCATTCCAGAATATGTTGAATTATTTGATTTGAAATTAGACATATTTGAGTTGCACTGGAACCAATTCCCTTGCGGTAATCCCAGTCATGTTTCTATGAGTGAACTTCAGTTAGCAACATGTCGGGCACCAGCTGGTAAAGTGAAAATTGACTTTGGAGCCGAGCTCCGCACCTTCTGAATGTGAACTCAGAGTAGCACCAATACCAACTGTAGGGACTTCTGCACTGGATCATAGGGCCACTAGCCTCTTGGCAATTAAAACTTTTACAGTAGCAAAGCGTTGTGTGATGGCCAGTAAATTTAATTTCAAGCTAGTTTAAATGGTAGATCTATGCTGCTCCAATGAAAAGTCCAATTTAGAATACTGACAAAGGCAGGTCTCCTTTGACTAATAAGTGAATACACAATCCACTGAAACAACTTGAGACGATGAGTCAGATGACAACTCTCAAGATGACAATTCAACTGAAACATTCAAGGATCTGATGTTGAAATGATACTAATTAGAATTTTGAAAAAGTGGCCATACTAAGGAAGCTGAAGAAGCAAAGAGATGTAGGAAAACTATCCAAAAGATGATTGCAACGGTTTCTCTTCCTAAATCTCCTAAACGCTGAGCTGTAAACACAAGTTCAGATCCGCAAATGAAGAGGAATCTCACTGGGGTATGATTTCGGATGCCAGAAAAAGAAAAAAGGTCCTCCTCTACTGTTCAACCAATTGATGCTCAGAAAGCTCTTTTTGGATGCAAAAAACTTACATTTATGATGTTTCTCAGACATAGAAAGTTCCAGGCCCGACACTGCTGAAAAAACTGCACCACATAAAAACAATCTGGTTAGCGTCAATCACCTGAATTTTCAACTCGAATTGGATCAAACAGCCGCACATGCCAAACTCCGATCTTAATCTAATGAGCCCCCAAAAAAAGAAATCATAAATTCCGAGTCTCCCACTTCAAAAGACTCAAAAACAATAAACTATACCAACCACTAGTTCCCAATCTTTCAACCCCACTAGACAGTCCTATCCCGTGGAAAACTACAAAAAGAAATCCAAAAACTAGTATCTCAGACTCAATTTTGAATCGAAACTTCAACTCAACCCCAAGATTACAAAACTTGAAAACCTACAGAAAAAAAAAAAAAAAAAAAAAAAAAAAAAAAAAAAAGAGGAAAAAAAGGAAAAAGAACAGGGAAAAAGAAAAGCTATTACCTGAAATAGCCGGGGTGAGCACACCATCACCAATCACCATGCAGGCCCCGATCAGAGCCAGGACAAGCAGTAACTTCTGCAACGCCCCGTGGCTCTCGAGGGTCGACTTCAGCTTCCGCCCTAACCCCGACTTGGGCGACAAGCTAGCGCCGTCCCTCTTGTACTCGGAGAGCTCCTCGTCCGCCACCTGGCAATTGGGCAGCGAGTTGACTCGGGCGTGTCGGCAAAGCAGCGAGTAGAGAGCGAAGGTCCCTCCTTCCCCATTATCGTCGGCTCTCAGCACGATGAAAACGTACTTGAGCAGAGGCACTAGGGTGAGGGTCCAGAAGACGAAGGACAAGACGCCGTATATCTCCTCGTTGGTCTCCGAGTGCCAACTGCTATCCGCGAATGTGCTCTTGTACACGTATAATGGCGAAATGCTCAGGTCTCCGTACACGACTCCGAGGCTTTGATAAGCCAGAGTCAGCACAGTCCTCCACGATTCTCTCTTCTAAAGAAAACCCACAAAGAAAGAAGAAGAACGAGTTAAAGAAGAAGCAGAAACAAGAGCATGAAACTGATAACTTCAAGCATTTCATTCATGGGGTCCATAAAGGGTGAACCCGTGTACCTTCGGACGATCATTCTGATGACTCCCGGGTTCCAAATCCATGGTGGGTTTGCTGTCAATTGACGGAAGGAAGCATCTCTCGAGAGGAAATCAAGCAGACCCCTTTCGTCACGCCCCCGACCCAAGAACGCGACTTTTCTCTTCTCCCGGAAAGAAAAGCACGCAGATTTTCCGGGGAAAGAAAGGGCGCGGTGCAGCTTCGAGCGAGAGAGATGAGTAGACACTGGACAGCAGCTGAACGACAACCGTCCAAACTCAGGCGTGGAGGAAAGAGAAGCGAGACGGGAGACCGACAAAGGTGACGGCGGCCGCCGGCGGAAGCTTCCGAGTTAACGCGGCGGGGAGATTCGGAACGAAGGAAATTCGAAAGATTTTCAGAGAGGAGAGAGGTTCGAGGAGAAGGCGGAAGCTTTTTAGCGTTCGACGGTGGCGTTCGACGGTGCGTCCTTCTGTTTCCGTAAGTTTGAAGAGGAGAGAGAGACGAGATAAAAAAATCCCTCCTTTTTATCTGGCATGCTTAGTGGTCTATTCACATCATCGATGGTTGGACTGCATCGAAAAACTTCAATTAGTTCCCCATCAATCGAAAGGTCGAATTTGGAAAGAAAATTTTCGAATTAGGATCCGACCCGTTTTTCTCAAGGAGAATTAATGATTGATTGATATTATCTCAAATAATGACTGGAAATAATAATTATTTTAATCTCAAATAAGGATTTGAGTAGTCACGTGTTGTTTTCTCATGCACATTCTTGTAAAGGACAGGTTTTCTCCATTCCTTTTCTTATATTTCTATGTTTATCTTTTTCTTCCTCTTCATTCTTCTGACCAACTCTCCGGTTCACATTCATCTTTGCCCGGCATGACATTTTCTTCATCCATCGCACGAGTTGATTGATGACGATGGCTTGGGCTTGGACGGTGGCCAATGGCAAGCAAGTTGAAGTACCTGCCGACATTTGCGGCCTCAATTGTACTTATATATATTTTTGTTGAAGTAATATTTCATTCATTTCCACATAAATATAAGAGAAAAGCAATGCAATCCAATTGTAAACCAAAACAAATCTCAGACAATTTCAAAATAAAACTTGGACTTATATTTTGAAAGGTTAGAAACTTGTTGCATTAATGTAAGGAGTAAGTACATAAATAAGCCGAAATCGATATCATGTAGACATATTGAGTTTCCATTTTCAAGTGGTACATTAAAAAATCCCAAAACTGGCACTATTGTTTCACTTCTATCTTGGCGTCAAAATTTATAGAAAAAAACTTTTTATTCTTGTAAAGGATATAATTTTCAATTGTTTACTTTTGGATTAATACCATGAAAAAATCCAAATTGGTACACAATCATAAAATGGTGCATTTATGATAAATTTACTCTAAAATAATTTTTTAACCATTAAAAATTTCAAACCAATATATTTGTAACAAATTTACCATTCATTAGTTTATGTTAATTTGAGTCAATATTACGAAAAACCACAAACATGTGTACTTATGACAAATGAATGGTAAAATCCAAAACTAAAATACCTTTCATTTGTCACATGTCATCTAACTTAACGATTTGATAGTAAAATTTAATGTATACTAATGAATAGTTACTTTGTCACAAGTGTACCGATTTAGGAATTTTTGTGACATTAACCCTTACTTTTTTATCCTCTATTTTATAGTTTCTAGGAATTATTACCTACTAAAGAATTAAAATACAATAGCCATAAAATGAACTTAAAGTAATTTATGGTTTTGGATAATTTTCTTATTACCCTGGCTAAAGGATGAAGAACAATATAAGTGTTATAACTTTTGTACGATGCTCACTTGAATAACATAACTTTTTTTTTTCACTCACTTAAGTGTTACATTGGAGTAAAATTGTATATTTAAGTGTCATTTCTAATAAATCATCCTACTTTGATTGTTTTATTAATTTCTCATTCGATGTGGATTTTTGAATTTTTTGAATTTTTATTTTCTATTTTCCTATTTTTTGCTTTTTTTTAAGGGCTGGCAAGGGTCATCAACAACCCTCGCTGACCCTAATAAAATAAAGCAAAACAAAACTAAAATAAAAATTTTAAAATATTTAAAAAATCGTCCATGTAAGTACCCACAGGTAGGACGAGTTGCATCCACGTTGGATTTTCTAGTGAGGCAAATTGTTGTTGGTACTAGAGTGATTGATTTTTCAAATTTATGATACTTAATTGAGTATTAAAAAAAGTTATAGGACTCAAATAAGCACGTTATGAAAGTTATGGCATTTGCACCGTTTTTATCTCATAGCTAAAATTACGAGTTAAGCTGAATATATACATCATAGATAATGGTGTATATAGAAAAAAAAAAACTCAAATAAAAGCTTGAAGTATTCTAAAAAGACGACCCAACGTATACATTTGTTTCAAAAAAGGATATGAAATGGCAATATTAGTCGTAAATAATTATTTTCGATGGCCAGAATAGGGTATATTTGACCAAATAAAGATATGAATAAAAATTAAAAAGAAAGAGAAAAATTGAATTAAAAAAAGAAGAAGAAGAAACAAACAAACAAATTCTATTGGCCATCACCATTCTTGTCCTGTCTCTCAGCTAGATGCTGCGAAGGTCACCAATGGCGTCGTCAGCGACTTGAACTATGTGGGCTTTGCTCAACGCGGGTAAGGTGGTGCAATGGCTAGTTGGCGCTTCGCAGTGTTGATCATGGTAACTATGTTGTGCTGCCGGAAAAATCACATGTCTGGACAAAAACAACCATTATGCCTTTTGTTTTGTTTTTTTTTTTTTTTTTTTTTTTTTTTTTTTTTTGTGGCTCCTTGAGTACCTTTATCATATTGTGTTTTGGAATAAAATGTCCTGTTCCAATTGTCCGAAAAATCAATTGTTTGTCTGTTGGTGAGCTAGTCCTTAGACTCCTTACATGTGATTCACTTCATCGCTTTATGTTTTTATTTAAAATAAGGTCTATTTTAAATTATCTTTCTGAGAAATATTATTTTATTTCATGCCTTTATTTGAAATTTTTTCATTTTTTATATGCATGCATCCGTGTCCTAATTCGAGGGCATGATAAATAACATAATGAAATTAGATCCTCTTTCCATTACATCAAATTAGCAGACAAACGAGGCATGATTTCAGTGTCGAACGTGGTTCACTCCGACAAGTATCTTTCGTCTTTTTTGGTTTCTTGTTAAAAAAAAAAAAAAAAAGGTGTCGTAAAGCACCAAGACTTTACAGAAAGCAAAGCATATGAATGGGAAACAGAGCAGCAAGCTTTGTAGTCAAACGTAGGGTTTGAACGGTACTGAAATGGCGTCTCTGAAGACTATCTGATAACCTATCGGCATCAAACGTTGGACGCCATAAGCAGACATCCTTATGCCTCCGAATTCCTCGGCTTTGAATTTCACACGCAATTTTCACGTTATTCCCCTTCCTTTTGTCAAACCATGCATGCTGCCCGACAGTCAAAGGCTTTGAACTTGGAGAAGCCCCCGTGCGAAATCAAGTTGATGATGGTGACTAGAGCTGATCAGCTCGAGAATAGTATGAAAGATTGGTTTTCAGCTCGTTAGGAACCGATCCATCTGAAATTGATGGTTTTCTTTTTTTATTTTTTCTATTCCCTACGCATGAGAGTTTCCTCACATCAAAAGAATTAAAAAACATTTTGCTAATTATGATTTGCTTCGAAAAAAAAATAAAATAAAGAAATCTAGATCGATTCATCGATCTATTCTAGGTCTGGCCGATTTCATTCAGTTAGGTTCCTAATTTGGACCTAAATCGATATATACCCTTAATGGTGCTAAATGATATTGATATGCACAACAAGAGTCATGTTTTTGCTCTCTTTTTTTGTGCTTTTTAGGTTTGGCTTTTTCGAGTCCAACTGTTAAAAACTTGCAAAAAGGGTAAATACTAAAATTTGGAGTCAATTAACATTTCCTCTTTGTATTTTTTTTTTTAAATTTTACCTCGTATTTCAAGAATGATCTTGTCCAATATTTCCATCTACTCTTTTAATATGCCCTAAAATCTCTTTTCAACTTCTCTAGGCGTGGATCCACCCGATGTTTGCCGACACAACTCGTCTTTGTTCCTCTAAATTAAAGAAGTATGAGATCACTATTGTGACAAAAGTAATTTTCGTTTGGATTGACTTTTAATTTTATAATTTTTTTCGGCTCTGGCAAGTGGCAATTGGATTTTATCGTAAATTACTTGATTTTTTTTTTAAAGACACATCATAAAGGCACGTGAATTGAATTTTTTTTTTTAACAGACACGTGAATTGAAATTCAGACCGTATTTTCTTGTATGAGGCTTTGAAAAGGACGTGCGGATAACGTCACCGATGACCCTCGTACCACGGCTCGAAATCTCAGCCATGTACTTTCTTTCGGTTCTAGATAAACCTTGACACGATATGTATTTAGTTTGTAAGCATTCAAAAGTCCAACTTTAGGTGCGGGTCCAACAACTCAATAGAAAAGGCCAATGGTGAGCATTTATGAAAAGTCCAATGATAGTGTTTATCACATTATTAAATAGAGTTATTACTAATTCTCTTGTTTCAAGAGATCAAGGTTCCAAAGTCACTCCTTATTCCGCTTAAAAGAATTGACATTGTTATTGATAACTATCGCATAACCATTCAGTGGACCTATCAAATGGATGGGTCAAGTTGGATTTATGTTGAATTATTAATGGTCTAATATAAATTGACCCATTTAACTAATTTATGTCATGTTAATTGTAATGCAAAATTCTTGAACCATACTCGACTCGATTCATACTCGATCTATTTAACTAAAATTAAAAAAAAAAACTTATTTCTTATATTTTTTTAAAATAATATTGCTAAAACACTTTCAAAGCAATACAAATCTAATGGACAATATATATTAAAAAAGTCTTCATTTATTTCTTGGAAAATATCTTTCAAGAAGTATTTTTTCGGGAAAATTATAATATCTATTATTTTTGCCTAAAATTTGAAAATAAATTAGAAATCATTTTCTGCCATTTGGTATGAAAAATATAATTAAATTTTCCTCAATGCACTCCTTTTAATATTTTTTAGAAAAATCAAAATTTTAATTATTTTTATTTTCTTTTTTAAAAATAGAAATTTTAATTATTTCCTTTTTAATTTCCTCTTTTTCTTTTTTCTTTTTCCTTCTTCTTCGGCCATGACGATGGTAGTCGACTAGTCATAGGCAAGCTCGAGCTTCACCGGCCTCCAGCAACTCATTCCTCACCTAGCCGATCGCTGGTTATCGCCATGTTGACCACCAATTGAGAAAGATGGAAGAAGAAAAGAAAAAAAAAAGAAAAGAAAAAGGAAATATAAAAAATGATTATAATTTCTTTATAACAAAATATTTTTATAAGGCTAAAGAGGAAAAGAGAGTGTGTGAACCTAGGTTGGAAATAGATTCTAAGTTCAACCCATTTATTTTAGGTTTTCAATTTAAAAACCCATTTAAGTAGGCTTTTTCAAATTAAAATGACTCATTTATTATCAATTTAGGTTTTAGATGGGTCATATATGGATGTAAGACCTGTTTTGGTAGGTATATCATTAGGAGAAGAAGTGAGTTGAGCCGAGGAACGTCCAACTATGCGAACTCAACTAATGACCAAAATAAGTCAGGTCAAGGGGGTGGCGCTCTATTTACTGTCGAGAAGGCAGATTCCGGGGAGTGGAAGTCAATCTAATTCTATCCTCGGAGTCTGCACATTTGTGAAATATCCTAGCCAAAAACGTGGGCGTTGCCGATTGGTGCTAGCTCAGTCTAAAATTAGGTCAAGAAGAATGCGTGAGTGGGAAGCACTCGCCCAAAACTTGTGCTCCTTTCCGAAATTAAATTACTTTTAAAGTTCGTAGAGATAAGGTGGTCCCATTGATTTTGCCAATTAGAAAACTGGTCCTAATAAATGATAATTTCTACTGGCCAAAATAAATAATTTTCTTTTATGGAAAAGACAGCAGATAACCCCCCATTCTGGTGACGTACTCTGTCTCTTCCCAAGCCTTTTTCCATTATAGCGTCAGATGACGTCGATGGTCACTGTCCCAGGGGTCGACCGATGCAATTACGCGTGACCTTAGACAAGCCTCGCGATGCCACACTTTGCTACTAGGAAAAATAATCATTAATTGCTCAGAAAATAGGTCCTCGGTGGCATTTAATTATTTAATTAGGGATCTAATCTGGAATCAGGATGGGGACAAAACTATACTATTAATATCTGGCATGATTATATTATTTATACTGAACTAAGTCTAAACTTCATTATGATAAAAGAACAACCACAAAAAATGTGTTTGGAATATGCTTCGACATGCATGATAATCGTGTTGAGAGGACATATGATTGACAGGTACACAAGGGTGTGTCTGGATTAACATTTATGACTTTTGTTGGTCGGGAATACTTGGAAATTTTCACAATAGATTAGTATTACCTTTTGAAATTGGATAGTATTTGAAGTTTTTTCAGAGATAGTAGAGAAACTGCTTTTTATTATCGTTATTCCAACTGCGGTGGAAAAGGATAATTTCAATGAAATCACTAGAAACATAATTAAGAAAACATAAAAGTTACTAGGAAAATTGTAGCATACATCGCTTATATAAAGAAAACTTTACACGAGCGGGTCTAATTCATCATCAAATCAAAGTTGGATGAGGTCTCTTGTGGAAAGGGCATAATTGCACCAGCCATGTATGTCAGAATTACTCAAATTTCTAACCAAATAAACACAGGAAACAAAAGTAATGTCATTGAATGGGGCCCACCCAATGGTTTTTTTTTTTTTTTAATGATAAATTCTCAATTTGCGCAGGATTGAAAGATGGTCATTTGGTCTTGAGTCCGGCATCCAATCCAAAAGTCAAAGAAAATTCACAGCTTAAGGAGAGGCGTGTGAAGGATTAGAAAAGGCAACAAACAAGAACAGAATCAGGGATCAAACTTGAGGAATATCTTTTTGCTACTTTTGATTCTTGAAAAGTGACCCAATCGTTCAACATTATCATGTCACTCTTTTACATGCTTTTTGAGTTTGCGTCTCTCTTCTGCCTTTGCATAAAGAGGACTACAAGAATAAGCAGCAGAAAGAAGAGGACTATCGTGTCCTTATCTAACGTGTTTGGGCTTCTCAATAATTTACAGTAGGGAAACGGATAAAGGAGGACAGAATATACCAAGTATCTCATAGCACCTTACTCTGAGAGAGAGAGAGCGAGAGAGCGAGATCTCCTTTGGAAAAGGGTTTAAACACGTGCTTTTCTTTTATTGCAGGACCATACACCAGTAGCAAAATTAACACAGAATAATGTCTGTCCACTAAAGTCCACCAACAATAAATGAGGAATGTAATGAGAAAGACAACACCAAAAAATTTCACCTGAAGAACAGATAATGCGAGACCAGACAATTAAAAAACCCAATTGGCTGGAGGGGCAAAAAAACAGTCAAGAATACCCAAACAGTAGGCAACTCATGGAGGCTGTGCCAAGCAGTGATCAGTGCGAAAACATAAACCAGCGGAAACTAGTTAGGACTTAAAAGAGAGTCCAAGCGTCTGCCCATCACTGTACCGATAAAGATTGTTGATTCTTATTTCATGTTCCGATCACCCTTGAAGATTTTGACTGGACACGAGATCAAAATGCCTTGCCGACATCGACTAGATGACCAGGGGGAGAGTCTAATTGATTGGCGGTAGACAACAGGTCACACCATATATGTCATCCCAACTTGGATGAGGTTCATGTGAGGCACGCTCATATTTGCTGCTCCTGCTCTACAATTTCGCCTCAGGAATGCATAGAAGTAGTTTATAACAAGTTTCTTGAGAAACCAAGAGTCTTTCCTTGCCCTCACATCCCCGTGAGCAAGTAAATAAGTAAATCCTGAATCCATCGCTTCTCTTAGAGCTGAAAGCTCATACTCTAAGCCCGGGTCTTCATCTGAAGCCATGACACTAGATGGCAAAACCGATACAGCATCTTCTGAGGTAGTAGTGCTCACCTCCTCCAGTCTCTGCACCTGCATGAGTGGGACTCGGAGCTCTTCCACTCCATCTATGCCCTGAGTCCTGGAGCCCCTGGACCCAGTTGACATATTGTCAAATTCCATCTCGTGTAAATTGCTCTCTAGAGCCAGATCTTCGGCCTCCCTTCTCAAAAACTTCTCAAGGCTTTCGGCCAGAAGTTGTTCAAATGCATGATGATCTTCCTTCCTTACATCTTTGTAACCATATCGTGCTACACAACGGAACATATGATAGTCTTTAGGGCAAACTCTTCGAAATAGGAACCTTTCCTCTTGAGGAACCACAGGCACAGGTACATATTTGATGCACACGAAGACCATAGTTGAGTGGATTGCTGGTAAGCTCAACAAGAACTGCCCGAAAATGGATGGAATGCCTTGAACAAGCTCGTTGTAAAGCAAGCCAATACCTGGTACTCTAAGGGTGCCAAGGCTTGACCCAAGTTCGAGCATGAAATCCATGGATATTTTTTCCCTGACCTCACTCCGGTACTTCAACACACTCCCATAGTTCCAAATGTACATCACGCAGAGGAAGCATGAAGCAAAGACCAGTGGAAGCCAACCACCTTCCTTGATTTTTGATAGAACTGCACATAAATAGATGAACTCCACTGATCCAAATATCAGGGGGAAGCATAGAGCGAGAAACAGATTTGTCTGCCAGATCAGAAGCATCACAATTGTCACCAAGGTTGTGCTCACCATCATGACACCTACTTCAGCTATGCCTACAAATTCATAAATAGCATTAGTAACTGAGTAAAATCCTTTCCTAACCAGAATAAAGTAACAGCAAGAATGTTTGTAAAAACTGGCCAATATGCAGATAAACAGGTTTTCCTATTCAGCTTGACAGAGAAAAAGGCAATTTTACGGTTTGGGGATGTCAAGTCCCAATGACAGATGATGAAACAATTGTCAACATTACATTCATCAGTTTTGAGAAGATCATGAGAGGCAGCAACAAAGCAATGATGCAAACACAGCCAGCAAGAAAGATTTTATTACAGGTGACCAGCCTAGGAAATTGAGAACGTAATAAAACGATAATTAGGGAAAGATAAGTACAACATGAAACTCCCATGAGCTGTCATCATTCTCTAGGTGCACATATTGGCAAGTTATGGCAAGCAGAAAGAGAAGTAAATAGAGAAAGATGCTTAACCATATGCATTTGCAATGTCCGTGGTGCCCTGAAATATTGACACCACCATTATGCACATAATCATCAAGAACCAATTGATCATGGGGATGTAAATTTGTCCCATTCGCTTCTTTGAGGTGTGGACTATCTTCAGCCTTGGGAAGCATCCAAGAGCCATAGATTGCTTAACACATGAAAATGTAGCAGATATCATTGCTTGACTGGCGATCATGGCAGCAAGAGTGGCAATCACAAAGACTGGCCAGAAAAGACTATCTGCATTTCATAAGCACAAAAGACAACTCAAAATTCAATCACATCAAAGCAGAAGCCTAAATCATGATTATCCTTTGTTGGAAGTGTCACCTGGCACAGAATCGTAGAAAATTCTTTCAGCTGAATCTGGGTTCTTCATTAGATAAGCAGCTTGGCCCAAGTAAGCCAAGAGGATGCAGGGAAACACCACAGTAGTGAAGGCAATCTATAAAAAAATTTGATATATTAGGTACAAATCTTAATTAAGAAAACCACAATTGGTAAATGGCATGAGATATTGTGTAGTCCAAAAGAAAACCTGTATAGATCGCACTGTGAAATGACCCAAATCAGCAAACATTGCCTCAGATCCTGGAAAAAAAATTCACATCAGCTAGTGTATTTTCCCTTTTCCCCCTTATTCCTTTTGTCTTTTGCTGAATAATAACAGATCTCTCAAACGATGTGATCTAGTACACCAGAAATGTACAAGAATGGAGAGTAAATAAAAAGCAAAAACAAAAAGAAACGAATAAAAGAATCAGCTGATATGCTATGACTACACATAATCTAAGCAAAGGCAAAAATGGAACTATAAGTCATTTATTTTTGATACCTCATAGGGAGAATATTGTAGTGGGTGGCAAACATAGCAGCATTAGCTAAGGAACTTGGCAGATGGCTCAACCACTTGCATGTAGAATATTTCACAAAACTAACCAAATGGGCCATTTGTTGCATTCAATTTTTTCTCTCTTTTCAACTACATAGAGGTGTCTTTCAACGTAAGGGAGATGGATACCCCAAGAGCTGGTTAAGGCACTTAAACAAGTGAGTTAGGCCTCATCCTTAGGCGACCATCCAAAAAATATTCCAGTTGAAGATACATTTTTTTTTCTACAGCAAGGCTCTGCACGCTTAGAACTTTACTGTTATTTAAGCTAAAGAAACCAAACCAATTATATTACTTTCTCTCAAGGAAAGTCTGAATTAATAATTACCACAGAAATTGCTAGCTATGATCTACTAGATTGGAAGGAACAAGGAAACTGAAATGGGCAAATGATGTCTGACATAGTTCTCTTAGTTTAGCAGCTGATATGTACCTGTAATACAGAGAACACAACCTCCAAGTGCTGACCATGCAGCTCCACTGTTCTTTTTAAAGAAGAAATAAATGTAAGCAGGATTCACTGCCCTTAAGACAGTTATATCATACTCTACAAGGTTGTAAAGTCCAATAGATCCCAGGGAAAAGAACCACAAAGCAAGAATAGGAGAAAATAAGAAGCCCACTTTGCTAGTCCCAAATTGTTGTATGCTGAATAGTGCCACTAGTATCACAATTGAGACAGCAACCACAGCACCTGCAGAGAGATCTTTGCAAACTGTCATTAACCATTGTTGGCCAGATCTCTAGACAAATCTAAAAAACAAAGGATGTAAAGATGAGTCCCCTAAATTTCATACAGATTTAATAATCTGCTTGACATGATTGTACTGTTGTTTGAACTAAGAGAAGTTCTAACCACTAAATGGAATTCTTTCGGCAACCAAGCATAATTTTCTGAAACCATTAAATGGAAATCTTTAGGTGATCAATCGTGATATTTTGAAAACATTAAATTACACAAGATGGGACAAAGAGAGCTCCTTTTCAAGGGATTATATCAAGCAAACTTGGCAAACATTCTCAGCCTAGGCTCCCTCAGGATCTGTCCATAAAAATTCATGATGAGATCTTGTAGAAACTATCCCATTCTTCACTAACAGAGGATATCTGCTACTCAATCCTTTTCCCAATTTCAGAGAACTTTCACTAATGTAAGTTTAGAGATGTAAACAGAAATACCCACTTGTTCCAAATCCGTTTAGTTGACCCTGCAGCCCACTGACAGCAGACATCACTGCAATAAAGATGGTATCCTAATCAGATATTTCAGCAAGTATGGTCTCAAGTGCATCTATAGAAATATAAGGATAAAATATCACCTAATCATGTGACCAATACTTAATACATTTAATTCACATGAAACCATGAAAGTAGTCATAAAAACAAACTTGTACTTGTCAAAATCGAGACTCAAATTGCTCCTAACCTGCGACTTGCGAACTGTGGATCATGTATTTAAGATTCATTGAAAAATTACACGTCCATGAATATTTGTGGAAAAAAAATGATGCATCACAAGATGATGCGTTTTAAGCTAAAATGGAACAATGATATCATGCAATCAATAGAGGGGCAACTTCTCAAATTAAGTGCTAGGGATCTCTACTTATTAAGTTATAACTTTCCTCTATTCTTCTTCATTTAAAAAGTCAAATAATCAGATTTTCAGTAAGTATGCTCTCAAGTGCATATATAGAAATATAAGGATAAAATATCACCTAATCATGTGACCAAAACTTAATACATTTAATTTACATGTAACCATGAAAGAAGTCATGAAAATTTTAAAACAAACTTGTACTCGTCAAAATCAAGAGCCAAATTGTTCCAAACTTGTGACTTGCAAACTGTGGATGGCGTATTAAGATTCACTGAAAAAATTACACGTCCCTGAATATTTGTGGAAAAAAATTATGCATCTAAGATCACATGTTTCAAGCTAAAATGGAACAATGATATGCAATCAATAGAGGGGCAACTTCTCAAATTAAGTGCTAGGGATCTCTACTTATTAAGTTATAACTTTCCTCTATTCTTCTTCACTTAAAAAGTCAAATAATCAGATTTTCAGTAAGTATGCTCTCAAGTGCATATATAGAAATATAAGGATAAAATATCACCTAATCATGTGACCAAAACTTAATACATTTAATTTAAATGTAACCATGAAAGAAGTCATGAAAATTTTAAAACAAACTAGTACTCGTCAAAATCAAGAGCCAAATTGTTCCAAACTTGTGACTTGCAAACTGTGGATGGCGTATTAAGATTCACTGAAAAAATTACACGTCCCTGAATATTTGTGGAAAGAAATTATGCATCTAAGATCATGTGTTTCAAGCTAAAATGGAACAATGATATGCAATCAATAGAGGGGCAACTTCTCATATTAAGTGCTAGGGATCTCTGTTTATTAAGTTATAACTCTCCTCTATTCTTCTTGACTTATGGTCTCAAGGCATA
Source organism: Eucalyptus victrix (assembly GCA_016097545.1). NCBI lineage: Eukaryota > Viridiplantae > Streptophyta > Magnoliopsida > Myrtales > Myrtaceae > Eucalyptus > Eucalyptus victrix. The sequence continues at coordinate 39,093,880 of CM027836.1, read as the reverse complement.
TATAGACATATAAGGATAAAAATATCGCCTAATATCTGACCGAAACTTTTATATTTGATCTACATGTGACCAAGAGAGTAGACATGGAATTTTTAAAACACACTTGAGCTTATCAAAATCAAGATTCAAATTGCTCCAAACTTGTGACTTGCAAACTGTGAATCACGCATTAAATTTATTGAAAGGTTACACAACCAATGAGCATTTGTGGAAAAAAAAATTGATGCATCACAAGATCACGTGTTCCAAGCTAAAATGGAACAATGATATCATGCAATCGATAGAGGGGCAACTTCTCAAAGTAAGTGCTACGGGATCTCTACTTTTTAAGTTATAACTGTCCTCTGTTCTTCTTGACTAAAGAGGTCAAATAAACTGAAGCCCACTCTGCAAGATCTAGTATCACTGAATATGCTTCATCGACTGACTCATACTTTAAATCTTTATATAAAAGAATCTAAAAGTTTTGGATGCACCTGGTTGATTTATTTTCCTACTTTTTGTCCTCTATATTAAGCATCTTATGTGTTTTTTTCTAATTTGCTGCCAAATATTATAACTGTTTTCACTTGAACAAAGCATGAATAAATCAGGCATTATGTTTTAAAAGAGTACGTCAGATCTAAAATTGCCTATTCACATGTAGGCTTCATGTAATTAACCCTATAAAATCTTTATACAACAGATGACAGTATGGCATCTGAACTTCGCAAATTGTGAGGTGGTTATGGGAATCATATCCTCAAATTTATATCATGGAGTCCCAGATATATCGAGGGAAGACACCTCTAAGAAACTCTTCCTGTGATAGCACATTTTTAATAACTGAAACATTGGGAAGAGCTGAACAAAATCTTTTTATTTGAAGAATTTAGAGAGAAAAGCCTCCATTTTCCCTTGTATACTAAATTCGATTGAAACGAAGGCTAAATTAATAATAGAATGAGAAATTATGAATTGACCAGAAGAGGTGGAATGGTCTTGCTGCTAGTTTTAGATAACGCAAGCATTCTCAAGCACTTGGGATTCCTACAAGCTATGACAAAGTTGGGCAAAGTGGAACAGGCCAAGTAATTGTAGTAATGGCAGTTATTTCGCAGAATATATCCTGCTCAAATGAACCTTTGATGACACACATGATCAATGGCTAGCAAAGACCTAACCCTTCAACTCATAAGTGAAACCTCATACCTGATATTGCTGGGGTGAGAATGCCATCTCCAATGATCATGGAAGTTCCCATTAGAACCAAAAGCAAGAGGAGGGTTTTTAATGATGATCTGTTCTCAAGAGTTTCTTTTATGTTCAAGGCCCTCTCTAGCTCAGGGGTTGGCAGTTTGAGCCTAAAACTTGAGATGTGCTCATCGGCAGGTTGACGATTGGGCAACATATTTACATTAGCATATCTGCAGATTAAAGAGTAGAGGGCAAAAGTACCTCCTACAATAAAGTGAGGACAAAGAAGTCTGTGAGAAAAAATATTTGCAATCAAAGGCTTGGAAAAGAAACAACTCAACAGTCAAAATCGCTTTACCTTCCCCATTATCATTGGCTTTCAGCACAACAAAAACGTATTTGGCTAAGGGAATGACAGCGATGGTGTACATGACCAATGATAAAGCACCCAAGACATCAACATCAGACTCGATGGCCACTTTGCTGAATACATCAGCAAATACATACAAAGGACTTGTGCCCATGTCTCCATAGACGATGCCAAGCGTTTGAAATGCCAAGAAAAGAGTTTGCCAAACAGAAGGGTCCTGATTCATTGAAGCAACAGTGTTCAGTTAAGGATAGCTGCAATAGGCTCTTCTCCTCACTCATTCGTATATTCAGCACATACATACATGCTCAAACAGTATGTACAGACAGCGAGCTTAAATTATGCCCTGAGCATCTGTAGATGTGCATCAGTCAGCAGGCTATAGCTAACAAATTAGATATAGCTGTAGCTCCATTTGGAGCGTATACGGCAGTGCCTCTGGCTCTCATAGAATAGATTCATTCATTCAAGAGGAGACTCCCTTGCTCAAGTTGATAACTTTTTTGAACAAGTAACCTCCTTTTGCCCAAAGGCCACACTAACAAATTGCTTCTAAGAGTGCGCGCTCTCATCACAGACGATCGCAGGTCACTGCAATCAACACATCACGTGCTAAGCATAAAGATGGAATTCTTTCACTTCGCTAAAAAAAAAAAACTATCCCACCCGCCAGACGAAGGAGGACAAGAACACTCGAATAATTCAAGGTTCATTCACGAAATAAAAACGTCGGGCGGCTCAAGTAAATGAGCAGAAATATCTCGATATTGGGGAAAACAAAGCTTCCGAACTAAAATCAATGGACTGACCTTGGGGTGATGCCCATGAGCGCCGGCGACCTCCATGGCCTCCACATCGAAGGAGTCGACCCGCTTGGGCTTCTTCACGAGCCGCCTCCTCATGGAACCGTAGCGTTGGCGTTCTCTCCCCTCGTTCTCGCCCAGCCAAGACCAGGACGCCGTCTCGGAATCCACCTCATTCCCATCGACCCACCTCGATCCCTCGCCGCCACTCCAACTGCCTTCCTCAATCCCATCCTCTTCCTCCATTTCCTCAAACCCCCAGGATGCTGAAGACTCGCGGCCACTCGAAGAGCTCCTTAAAACGAGCACCCTCGGCTCAAAGCCTCGAAGCCCATCATCCGACGGATCCGGACAGAAGCTGCCAAGCACGAAGCGACCACGTCTATTTTATGGTCCCAATCATGGAGGTCCCGAGGCGGGAGGATAACCTTTCTTTTCTTGGATATCTTCGTTCTTGGAGCGTCCTGTGATCCTCGGTCCGGGCGTGCCGGGGTGGTGGGTGATTCAAGCTGGAGGGTGGCGAATGCGGAGGGGCGACTCAGAGTTCTCGGACAACACGCTGGCCAGGCGAGTGATGGGCGTGGGCGGTCGGAAAAGGACAAGGCTTCATTATTAAGCAGCTGCCAGGCAACAGCAACAGCAGCAGCAGCAGCGACCGATAGCGTCCGTCTTTCAAATTTTCTAGTCCACCCTCATTTTCCATGAAAAGAACGCCATCCCACCCCCATACGCTTTAGATCTCTCCTATTGCTCTCCTCTGTGTTTAGATTTTGTGGAGTCAGACAAAGAGGGTATTTTCCTTGAATCTGATGTTGGTGAAGAGCTATATGATCTTTCTATATATCAGTGTATCACCTAACCTAGAATAACTGAGTGTACATTTGTCACGATAGATCAATCTAAAATGCTGGTGAATACCTTTGACCACTTCAAAGGTTGCGCGGTTATCACTGCCCCTTCAGCCAGTTCGCAATTTACAATGTTGCGCGTCGATAAGAAATAAGCGATTCTCAAATTCAAACTCTACCTAGAATGACCAACATATTGCACGAACGATATGATTTGGTTTGTCATGTTGACTGCGACCGGTACATGAAGTCAAGGTGATGGTGTTCTGTTTTTATATTAATCATTATGGATTCAATGAAATCGAAATTTTGAGATCGTACCTTAAAACCACAATAGTTTATAGGCTAGCAAGAAACGTACGGGTGTGTTTATTTTGTGAAAAATGAATGATTTGAAGAGTAATTTCTTAAAAAGGACCTATTGTATTGCTTATATAAGATAAATGAACAAAAAATATTTTCATTATCCATGAGAATATTTAGATATAAATTGCCGTTGTTAATAAAAAAATTTGACTAATTATTTCAAACAACTATTTTTAGAATTTTTTTTTCAAATTATTCATTTTCCATGACTTTCAAAATACATGAAATAAATACCAAACACACTTTGCATTTTCTCTAAAGACTTTCCCCAAAAGCGTTCCCAAACGCACCCATTGTATTGCTTATATAAGCTCAATCGCTTATGCATCAAATAATGAGATCATAAGCACTGCATCAAATAATGAGATCATAAGCACTACAAGTAGCCAGCACTCATAACTTGTTAAGGAAATGTGATTATTGATGAAACTAGAGTGGTAATTTATGATTCTTTGATGCGTGATGATGATCATTATCCTTAATGGATTATTTGACCCTACTACCGTTGCTATTGCGTTTAAAACAAATGCACTTCTATGATATATAACAAAGTTATAAAGAAATGAGTTCAGCAATTACTCAATTTTCTTCTTGGAATTTCACCTTGGATGAAATCAAACTTGTAAAAAAAATACAAGAAAAGAGAGTTGTTGTTATTGTGAACATTTATGATAAACAAATATATGATTTGGTGTTATTTATAGACAACCGATTGGAATAACTGTTGGAAATAGATATCTTATCTCAACTATCACTTTTCTTTATGTAAAACAATCACCTCTTTTCAGCCCAACAATCATTTCTTTCAGGATAGCAAATTATTCCAATAATAATCTCATAGATACGGAGTGGTTTTGCCAAGTAAGATAGCATAATTACAAACACAAACCAAGTGCTTTGTAGTTCCGGAGTCCACTCCTTTTTGTAAAAAATAATCGCACACTTCAAAGCTAAGCCATTGTGGGTATCAAAAGACTCGTTTGATGAGTATATCCCATTTTTAAGGTTGAAAAGTTGTTCAGGTACAATATCGTTCGTCGGTCACACTTTGGTCAACCCTAAGTGGATCGCCTGATTTTGGGGGAAAGTAAGGAAAAATTTGAAACGGCAACGGTGATCTAGAGGGGGGCTGACGGGATAACGGGGTTGACTAAAACAACATTTTGGTAGGAAGATTAACGACTAAACAAAGATATAAGAATGGCAAATAAGCCTTGTGCCAATATCTCCTTCGTCCGGCATTGTATTGACTTATATTCTCATTCATCAAAATGCTTGTAAACTCCAGTTTCACCAATGTGTTCGAATTTTAGAGATCACAAAGTTGTCGACAACGTACTAGTCTTGAAGGCCAAAAATTGACCATCAGATCTTGGTGGCAAACTAGGCATCAAAAGTTTTGCTTTGATGAGGAAAATTCATTTTTGAAGCTGGAAAATTGATTTCATGCATATTCACTTAGGTGCGAATGGTAACGTTTCTGTTCTTTTTTTTGTTCCAGAGAACAGAAACAAAAAAAAAGTGTTACCACCGCCCGCGGTGGAAGCGTTGGTTAGGGCTTGGTACCCCAAACGCAGGGGGAAGGGTTCGAACCTAAACGATGCTTCAATGCAAAAAAAAGTGGGGCCCCGGCGCTCTCCGGGGTTTTCTCCCCGCGGCGGGCGATCGGAGGTTCGGGTCACAAAAAAAAAAAAATAAGTTTTTTCCGGAAACAATTTTTGAACAAAAGAATGCGTTTGGTAACCTTTGGTCCGGAATAAAAAATGAATAGAAACACGTTTGGTAAATTTTATTCTTTTTTTATTTCTTTTAATTTTTTAAAATATTTTTATTTTATTTTTCATTTTTTCCTTTCTTTTTATTTTTTTTTTTTTCGGCCGGTCCCCGCCTCCGGCGACCGATCGACAAGGCCGGCAGCCTGGCCCAGCCACGGCGAGGCTCGCCGGCCCTCGGCAAGGCCGAGCCTCGCTGTGGTTGGGCGAGGCTGAGCCTCGACGGCCGGTCGCCGGCCATGGCCGACGCCGGCGACCGGCGAAAGAAAAAAGAAGAAAAAGAAGAAGAAAAGAAGAAGAGAAGAAGAAGAGAGAGAGAGAAACGTTTCTTTCATTTTTGTTTCTGGAACAAGAAACAACAATTTGTTGTTTCTTGTTTTTGTTCTTATTTTGTTCCGAGAACAAAAAAACAAAAAAAGAACAGAAACGCAACCAAACGCGTTTGTTTGTTTTTTTTTGTTAGGAACAAAATCCGTACGAAGTGTTGCTCCTAAACGTTTCTTAGAAACGTTTTCATATACGCCCTTATTGGTCGATAATCGGGCGACGTTTGGCCAAATCTCGATATACTATATAGCACACGATTAAGACGACGGAGGAACAAATTCTATGTTAGTGTAGTGAATGTTCAACCCTGTCGTCATTCTCTCAGCCAGGCTTCTTTCCCCTAGGTTAGATGCTAAACGTTCCCTGTAACTAAAACTGCGGATTGGGCCTGTGTACATCCCAAGCCCACATTCAATTAACAATAAAGGATCAAGACCACATTCACATGGGCCTTCCCCTCGGCCCAAGTGACCCATCATCTTCAGCCCATCAATATTACAAATTCCCAGCGACTGTCATGCGACAGCAATGAGAAATTTTGCGTAGAATGGCCCATTAGAAACGTGATGGACAAAATCAATTATTATAACGGAAGAACAGTATAGAAATTCATATTTTGTAATGATGGAAAATATGGTTCTCATAGATTTTTGGAATATGACGTGGCTGATTGATAGAATGAGATAAAATCTCGAGCCAAACGGTTCTTGTTCTTTTCGACTAATAAGTGAAGATGCATAAAATCAAATTTTTAACTTTGAAAACGAATTTTTCTCATCAAAGCAAAACTTTTGATGCCCATTTTGCCACCAAGATCTGTCGGTCAACTTTTGGCGTTCAAGACTAGTGCCCAAAGAATTTCTCAACTCATTATTGGCTACAAATCTACCCAATTTCATTGTGTAAAAACGTTCGGAACCCCAAAATTTGCTGAAAGCTAGTGCTGCCAACCCTGATTGAATGCTAAGCGATTACAAATGCAATTGTTCATGAGCAATATCCACACACAGGAAATTGTTCCATAATTTATAGACTACGTGGACCAATGTCATTTCAATTATCGATTACGTGGTTCTTATTAATAGGAATTGTACATATGGATAAGAGTAATCACGAATTTTTATTTTTGTGTTGGAGCACTGTCTGCCGCACCCTTTTGATTTTCCTTTGATGCGAAGCCATTGAGAATTGCCAACCCAAAACAAGAAGACAACCCTTTAAACAAATGTGCACAAGCTCCAATCTTCGCTTTGAGTTCCACATCCGAGTGCATTGAACGTAAAGGGCAAAAAAAAAAAAAAAAGCAAAAGAAAGAAAAAGAAAAAAGAAAAGGAAAGTTGGCCATCCAATCAGGCCCTGCCACACACAGATATCGATGCCAAGCACGTGCGCCTCACGTGCTGGTTGCTTTGACGCTTGCGAAGCCGCGAGGAGGACAAAAAGACCTCTCATCGGGTTGCGGTACCAAGTACCATTCTCTGTTCTTTTCTTTCGCTCTCTTCCGTGTTTCGAGCTTTCAAATTAGAGAAGGAGAGAGAGAGACAGAGAGGGAGAAAGATTGGCATTTGGTGTTTGCTTTAGACCCAGCAGAACTTTGAGAGATGATCACACATTTCCATCGCGAGGAGCTCTGCGACAATCGATAGCGAAAATTTCCTTAAAATAAGGTTTAATATCGTCATTCTCCTCCGAAGTAATTTGAACGTGTACCATGAATTCGTGAACTGAGGGGCGCGTTCTTATTAGTGAGACGCTAATGAGTACGAACAAAGTGATAGCTATCGATCATCTTTCTTTCCCGAGCTCCCATTGCGACAATGGTCTGGGTCTTTACTGTTAGGCCTTGCGGGCCATCTTCTTCCTCTGTAATGTTTCTCTTTGATTTTTTTCCTCATGAGAGCACGACTCTGAAAACCAATTAATGGCACCAATTCTGGTGCAGCACCCCCCATTTGCGGTGGAGACCTCGGCCTGCTCGTGAATTATGTGTCTATAGCTCCAAAAGTGACAGCCGAAGCAGAAAAGGCAAGACCGATTGCAGCAACTTTCCCTGCCAGCGTCCTCATGGTCCCTAAAGTGATCAAGCACATAAAATTGACATTTACCTACCAAATGTATTGCGTGAGTCCTACTCGCATTAATCGAGCACATAGGTAAGTAAGTTAGCCAACGCAGGTAGATGAATGACGATGTCTTTCTAGTAGTTTCGTGGTGTCCAATGTGGTTGGGGCATGGCCCGCTAAAGGCAGTCTTCTTGCTGGTGCCAACCTCAGGAACTCATTGAATCATGCATGATGCAGATATCAGAGGATTAGGAGCAACGGGTGTTATGTAGACACCAGAGGATCCAGCTCAAGAGAAGCATGATGCATCGATACGGTTGTGTTATCAAGGAAAAAAACATGTTGTAGGCACTGGGGAGAACAAACGGCATCTCACCCACTCCAGGGTTCTTTCCTTACATGTGCAATCCCTTCTGTAAAGAAGTAGGGAAAAAGAGCACATATTTTCAAGATTAAGCACGATGGCCAATCGATTGATATTGAAATGACTTTGCTGGGGACATTGGGAGGTGAATGAAGCGATTAGGGTTTCCTTTCTTTCTCTCCAAAGAATCATAGCATGGTTGGTGGTTAGGGGGAAGAGGTGAGGGAGAGGGTGATTGATTTGCTAAACAATTCATGAGCTGCAACATCAACTTTTGCAAGTGTCCCTATCGCCCCTAGATGTCCCCACATATCTCAGTCGCGGTGTCCTCGATTGCACTGTGCTTAGATGCCTATTCCATCTCTCACCATGATTGTGAGTCCCTTTCAGTACTCTGTTGGCTAAAGAAGCTTGCATCATCAAAAGCCTGCCCCACCAAGGTGGATCAATCATGGCTCTCTCTCTCTCTCTCTAGCATGGAGCAGCCTACCCAAAAAAAGAACAAAAGAGAGAAAAAAAGAAGAATTTGATCTTGTCATGAGTCTTAATTGTCTTGATTTCTTAAGTTCCACTAGACAAATTAGGAAAGCCTCCTTTATGTAACTTTTGCTGTCATGATTTGATGTCCTAAATTTAAATTTATTCTTAATCAACTTACTTTTCGTGAGATTTTGCACTCGAAAATGTTCTGAGTGCCATATAGATCTTGTGTCAAGAAGTCAATGGACACTGTCTGACAAACTGACCTCAGCACATTGGCCATTCAAGCTCCCTACACCAGTCGACCTAAGGTCTAACTGGGTTTTAGCGTGAGCCGATTAGTCTCCTTCTTCAAGGACTCCTTAATGAATTTTTCAGTGAAAGGGGCATTGGAGGTAGGTCTCTCAATGAGAATACAAGTTGGTTCTTGGTTGTCCAATCAGTGGTAGCTCCACTTCATCCATGATGTTGATGGATGATGATGGCGAGCAGAAGGAGGGAGGACTTTGATGACAGGAGATGTCAATAACAAGATCTCATAATCATCTTTCTTTTAATATAACGTGAAAGTTCAACCTCAAAAATACACGGAGAACAAGGGGCTTTGCCATGGAGGGGCCATCTCATCTGGTGACGTCCCAAGGAGATCGTCCAATCGAATAAGTGGGTGACCTCTCGAAAATTCGACCAATCACTTTCCCTTTGATTGCCTTATGAAAGCAAGTAGAAATGAAAAGTAAGATTTCATTGAAGCAGTGACATGTGGATTTTGTGAGAGCTTTAACTAAAACTTTGCTAGGAACCGGCCCTGTAATCTTATGTCTCTAACTTCAACCTGATCAATCACATATATATCTGATGAAAAAGAATTAAAACCCTCTCGACTCTATTTTATCCTTTTGATGCAAGAAAATATCTATGACTGAAGTAAGGTGTAATGAGATGTGAGCTATGTTACAGCCAAAGGGATCCGCACCGAAAGATTTCACTCGAGTTCTTTAAGAAAAAACTGGAAAAGAGATGCTATTTTTTGCTTAACTGAAGAGGCCCCCCCTTCCCCTTTCCTTCCTGTTGGGTCTATTAGGCACGTACATTTACACGTAGAGAAGCTCTTTCGAGGGCCAAGATGGTGACTAGCAATGCCATCACGTGATGCCTTGGTTTTTTCCTCAGCTGGAGAAAGTTAGGATCGCAGTGCTCTCTTCCCATTTTGACCAAATTCATTCCTCTCCCCCACCAATCTGTCGATCCCTTCATGTTATGGCGCTTTCGTCGCTCCCGCGTAGTCTTGGTCTATCTTTCCTTCTCCTTATCGATTTCTCTCTCTAGGCATGCCTCATTTCATGCTTGGAACAAAAGGGCTTGCTTCAACAATTATTGCCATAAACATTTCTCGAATTACCTGGGTCATAGGGCAGAGATCCTGCTATTTGGAAATCCATAAAACATCCTACAAATCTCATGAATTGATTAAGAGCAGTTTTAATTTAGGGCAGTTTGCATGCAATTGGATCGGATTTTAACAAGTGATCTCCACTTCTTGAATCGGAAATCTTTTTGACAGTCCAACCAATTGCACCAACAGTGGAGCTGGGGCTTCAAAAAAGTGAATTTTGGTCACCCTAAAAGTGTATGAGCCCCACGGTGCTAGACTTAGCTGATTCCGAGCAAATTTCGTGTACCGTTTGCACGCACAATGCAACTTCCAGATGCATCTCTTATCATAATTTCACAGTACCACCTCATTCTTTTTCCCAAATTCTAATCAGGGTCCTCCACAAGGGGTTTCTCCACGTACTGCATCGACAATCTCTACTCACAACGCATTCGTTGCAATGTCAAGGCAATTGGCAATTTGATGCTGCTCAAGTTGGTCAAAGTTCCTGCAATTTTTGAGTGCTACTCAAACTAGTCGAAAGTTAATGTAACTTTTAATAGTGTTAACGCTCAATTAAGAGCCAAAACCAGAAAATCCATTCGATGCAGTTACATCCACATTTGTTCACGAAGGATTGGCTACACACAAGGTGCGACTGTTCGTGCTTCTGTGCCGTCGAGCTTTGCAAATTGCTTCCTTCATTTGTTACCTTACGGATTTTCAAGCATCGGCAGGATTCAATGCATTATTCCCGAACTCCAATGCTATTTCCATATGAAGTTCGAGGAAAATGTCAGATTATAATTATTATGATAGTACGAGACTTTGCGAGTCTGCGTGTGCCCCGGCATGATAATCGATCATATGTGATTTTGATCATTTCCAAGGTTAGCTAATTTTCTCGCGGGATTACTACCTATCCTGTGCGTTCTAGACCCGTATAAATATCTCTTGAGTGCATAACAAGCTATTTCCCTAATACTAAGCATTTCTTTCGACACTTTGTCACGTGCGTCGGTTCATCGTTTCCAAAGTCCAAGAATAAAACGCGATATTTTCGCACAGATAGCTCGAGCAAAACGTGAAGTATTTTCCAATTCGAGTTGGATTCCAATTGGCTGACGTTGCCGTGCGCCTCTGGGGTGGTGATAAGGCTGGAGAAGTCAATAAGGATGATGCTATCCAGCTTCATTACCGTTGGCATCCCACTTGAGACATCACCCGCGCAATAATGGAGGCTGGTACATGGAATATCATTGACAGCCTGAAATTCACTAAGGAATTGAATTTCGATTCCATCTTTATCTTTCAGAGTCACCAATCATCGGCTGCTTTGTACTAGCTATCTAGCAAGGGTGATAAAATAGCTGTACGATAGACCATAACATATGTTACGTAAATTCATTTCAGTATTCTACCAAATTAAAAAAATAATAATAATTATTCTAGTAGATTGATTAGTCATAACGAGCAACAAAGCGTGAATTCAACTCGGGGGATAGGAAGGTGAGATTTTCAACGTGATTAACTTTTCACTTTTTATACCATATACAAATTATAGTTATATCAATTAACACCACATTAATGATCGAGGTTCTTGTTTATCTAAAAAGAAGGATATGAATAATCACCGATGCATAGGAAAGACACAAAGCACTATCAATTGTTACCCGTTAAATTGTTGCTTATAAGAATGTTGCCCACAACAATCTAGGGATTTTGTAGACAAAGTTAGGAGTATAATCTTTTGAGAAGGAGAGTTATTAAGAGAGTCAATATTTATTTATAACATAAACTTCAAGACTCATACCCTTGGTAACCTAGTTGAATAACTTGGACATAAGTGTGGTCACCAAACTATTCTTCTATAGGTACAAGTTCATCTTCTTTTAAGCCACCAGTTATGTGTTTTGTTGAGATGGATGTGTGAGTTGTGTTAAAAAAGCCTCATATCAGAAATTGATATAGTGTTGATTAGTTAATATATCACAGGTGGCTCATAATTTATTGGTTTAAATTTTTGAGTGAAAGTAAGTCCAATTGGATATGTTAATGAGCTCGACCTTAGGCTCTCTTATGATGATCTCTCTAGTTGAAGATATTGGTTTTTGCTTGCGTTTCCTAATACATCCCAACTCACATAATCAGAAAATGCAAGATTAACTAAGAAAGAAAATGCATGATCATTCACCTAGGCAATTTCGAAAAATATAGTGATTTGACTCTCTTGTTGCTTTCATGAAGCTTTAATGTGAATTGGAAAGTTACGGAACATAATGAGCTTTAACTCTCTCGCTATTTTTGTGAAGTTTCGATATGATTTAGAGAGCCATGGAGGAGTTGTGAAACTTTAACATGAACTAGAACTATGGAGTAGAAGGAGAAGGAGAGCTTATTTATTTATTTTTTTTAAAGAAAATAACTTTTATACCATGGACATAAGAAATTCTATTTACATTTGTTCCACCCTCACATGGGATATTTTTACTAAGTTATATCACTCTTATATTTGATTTTATCGTATTTTTAATAATAATTAAACATAAGATATGATAAAATTTATTTGATCTTGACTTCTATCTTTGTTACCAAACGTAGCTTGGGCGACTCCTAAGTATTTCTAAATTGAGTCTTGTGACTTTCAAACTTTGACTTTTATTTAACTCCAACAAGGAAATGGTAACAATTGTGGTGCAACCACTTTTTGAAAGTGGAATTTTCTAAAGTCTCCACAAACTGTTGAGAAATTTTTTTACCATATTTTGAAATTGGCTAAACCCTTTACCATATTTCATGACTTGATAAATGCAAATGTCATTTTGTTAAGGTGACATTGATTTGAATAAAGCTTTATCACCGTTGATATAATCTAAATTGCTAAATGGAATGACATGAAAAGATTAGAGGAACCTTGTCAGAGGGAGAACAAGTTGAGTGCAACAAGAAGTTCATGATGACTTGGAGGCATCAATACGTGAATAGCTCAATGAAGTCCTAATTGCACTCGTGTTTGGAATGATTGATGGAAGGCGGTACGGTAGTACACTGCTAACAAGTCGAGTTTTGTGATGAATTGGAGGCAACGATCAATGAATTGCTCAATGAAGTCCTAATTGAACATGTGTTTGGAATGATTGATGGAAGGCAATATGCCAGTAGACCACTAGCAAGAGAGTTGGATGGACTCATGGATTGTTGACATAAGCAACTGGCTATATCACTTGTGACATGCCTGATTATCATGTATTTAATTATATGAAGACCCAGATGTTCCGTTGATTATCAATCTAAGGAACTTTAAAGGTAAGTGGAATTCCTAATTTATACGATCATAAGAAATTCTAGTCACTCCTCTATTATTCCAATGAGAAGGGATAATTTCCTAATATAAGCGAACTTATTTGGAAGCCGCAAGATTGTTGGAAGAATTTAGTGCATGGGCAACTAGATCTCTAGTGATTTTATTGCTAAAATGATTTTTTTGGAGCTCAGCCAACGGTCGAATCAAGGATTGAATAATATAAGAAGATCAATTCAAGCCGAAGTATACGTGAATTTACTAGAAGGGGAAAACCAAGATTTTTTATTTTCTTGATACAATTGTTGAATTGTTGAGTGAAAAGTTACTTTGCTTAGAGTGATTCCTTGTTTGTAGTCTCTTTTGAGTAGTGTTGAGTGAAGTAGTAGTACTTGGTATTTGGTAGTGATATTACTAGTTTTGGGTAGAATTAGCATGAGCTACATGATAATTTCTCGAAAGATTACTAATGGAATCTAGTGTCTTGGTGGCTGTTAGTCTAGGAAAGTGAATATAAGTTTGCTCTAAATTGAATCACTATAAATATCTTCAAGCAATTTATTCTCTCTATTAATTTATATTATTTGATTGATGGAAACATTGCACCTAATATCATCAATTTACTCTCGCTCATATTAAACTACTCTTGCATATATTAACTTAATTCTGTTATTCCAGAAAAAGATTTCAAGATCTCATTTGATAACTTATTCATCCACCTCTAAATAATATCTGTAGCCATAACACAACACATGCAAATATTGATATGCAAAACCGTGTTATTTCTTTATAATATTGGGGAATTTAAATTTTGCCCTTCATACTCAAATTTTAAAGAGAGTCATAGAGCCCAATATTCCTTTGACTAATATTGCAAGCCAAAAGGAAATTAATAGCTAGGCTTAGGCTTTGAAACCCAAAAGGAATATTTGAGACAGAATTTGAATTGGTTGAATGAACAAATACTAAGTATTGCCATCTCTATGCGGGGAAAGCTCACCATCATCAAGAAGACTTGATTATATGGGCAACTAGATTTTTGGTGATAGTGTCCATCATCTCCAATGGCAAATTGACTTTCTTGAATATTGTCCAACGTCTAGTTGAAGATTGAGGACGATATAGACTCAACACTAGTTGAACAGCACATGGCGATGAAAAAGCTACAAAGTCAATCACATTCATGTTGTGTTACTAATGTGATTTTATTTGCTTAAGTTCCACTTTGTCAAGAGTTGGCATTTCTCATTGCAACCCTTGTTTTGAGAAGTGTACAAGATGTGGGCGATGCTGAGTTATTGGTAATGTGATTTGTCCACTTGAGGTAGAAGTAGCACGTGCTTAGTTATAACCATTCAAGCTTGTTGGTGGCTATTAGTTTGAAACGATAGACATAGGCTTAATCATAAGCCAAACCATTATAAGCTTTGTGTACTTTATCTTCTATCTCTTAACTCGTCTTATATTTGATAGAAGCATTTCACACTTGATATTCATGCATATAACAAACCACTTCAGCGTATACCAAATTTAACTTGTCTTAGTCCTTGGAATTTGTTGAGTTTTTATAAATCAACCTACTCACCCCCTCTAGATTGGATTGTTAGCTACAACATATATTTTTAACATTATTAAATTGTGCAATACACTGATGCCTTAGTTATCATTATATAAAATCGATAATGGAATTGTCTTTTTTTTTTTTTTTTTTTTGGTGACCCCGGGAAAAATCGATAATGGAGGACCCACCACCCCGACAACCCACTTAAGACATGGCTTGCACTTTGGATGTCGTGAAAAGTTTGCCCAACCACCTACGCCACCACCACGGGTGGTATGGAATTGTCTTTTTGTCTTTGGCCAATTACAAATTGAATTGGTTGGTAAATTAGAGTGCATTTGGTAATTATTTTGTTTATGAGAACAATTTCCGCTAAGAAATGATTCTTTTTAATTCTATTCCTAGGAACAATTTTTGAGCATTTGAAAATGTTTTGTAAATGGCTAAAATTTTTATTCCCAAAATAGAAATGCGTTTGATAGGACTCTTAATTTTTTTTTGTTTTCTTTAATTTTTTAAATACTTTTATTATATTCTTCTTATTTTTCTCTTTTTTCTTTTTCCTTTTCTCTTCTTCTTCCTCCTTCTTTGTGGCTAGTTGTTGGTGACCAGCCAAGTGAGGTTTGACGAGTTCACCGAAGGCTCGCCTAGCCACCACGAGCCTTGGTCTCATAGATTTGGGCAAGGCTGAACCTCACGTCGACTGGGCCTTGCAAGGCTAGGGTGAGGTCGAGCCTCATTGGTGGTCTGGCGACACTCGTTTGGCCATTGGCAAGGCTTTAGCGAGCTCATCAAACCTTGCCTAGTTGGTCGTTGGTAGAGCCGTTAAATGGGTGGGTCGGGTCGGGTTTGGGTCGGGTCATTAATGGTCCGACCCAAATTGACCCATTAACCCATTTATGACCCATTTATGCTTAATGTAAATTTTTCGACCCAAACCCGACCCAACCCATACCCAACCCATACCCACCCGACCCAACTCATTTTAATAAATTACTTTCATATTTAACAAATTTAGAAAAACTTATTCCTATGTTTTTTTAAAGATTATATTATTAAAATACTTCCAAGCTTTTATATATATTATTTTTTTAAAATTGTATTGCTAAAATAGTTTTATACAATATAAATTTAATGGAAAATTTTTATAAATTTTAAAATAATTATTAAAAAAATAAAAATTTAATTATTTTATTTTATTTTTAAAATATAATTTTCTTTTTCTCTTTTTTCTTCTCCTTCTTCTTCTTCTTTGGCCGGCCGCCAGCCACGACGTCGTCCGGCGATCAGCCACAAGTGAGCCTCGAGCTCGCCGACGCCGGCGAGGCCTCCGCCTCGCTAGATCCGGCGAGCTCGAGGCTCACCGGTGTCGGGCGAGCTCGAGTCTCGCCAATTGGCGAGGCTCGAGCCTCGCCGGCGTCGGGCCGAGGCCTCGCCTCGCCCAGATCCGGCGAGCTCAAGCTTGCCCGACGCCGCCGAGCTTGAGGCTCGCTCGCCGGCCGGTCGTTGCCGTTGCCGTGCCGGCGACCGAAGGAGGAAGGAGAAAAAAAAAAGAAAAAAAAAAAAGGAGAAAGATAAAAAAGGAAGAAAAAGAAAAGAGAAAATAAAAATAAAAAAACTATAATTTTGATTTTTATAAAGTTGAAGAGGGAAGGGAGGGATTATAATGTTTTTGTTAAAGATGAGTTTTCAACCCAACCCATTTAAAACCCATTTAAAACCCACCTATCTTAAACCTTTAATTGTGAAACCCATTTAACTAACTTTTGTTATAAACAAGTGACTCATTTATAACCCATTTAAGATTTAAATGGGTCATAAATGGGTTTATGACCCATTTTAACACCTCTAGTCGCTGGCTGGCGGCGATGGGTGGGGAGTGGCCAATGACCAGTTGAGGGAAGAAGAGAAGAGAAGAAAAGATAAGGAGAAAAGAAGAAAATAAAAGAGTAAAAAAAAGGTTTGGGCTTGATTTTGGAATTATTCCTAAGAACAAAGAAATAATACTTCTTGATTCTGTTCCAAATATATTTTCGGGAACAAAAAATTTATCAAACAGATTTCTGTTCCAAATTTATTCTCGAAAATAAAGAATAGAATTAGTTACTATTTAGCCGTTACCAAATGCACCCTCACGGTACCAAGTGAAGGGATTTTTGGATAAAGACAAAAAAAAAAAAAAAGACCCTAGCTATAAGAATTCAATCGCTCTTGCTTCCCCACAACGGGCTTTAAATTAACCAATATGTTCAATGGTCGATTGTTCTTTTTCGCTAGTAAAGGTAGAAAAATTGGGGATTTTAAAGTCTTTAGGAAAATGCTGATTGTCGACCAATTCAAGATAAAATTTCATGTCCATAGGTCTAACAACACCCTGTCTTGACCTAAGTGTTGTTGATCTTCTTCAACAAACTATGCTAAGGTCAATTGAGGATTTGGCTAACGACTTACCCCCGTTAGGCAATGGTGCTAGTCTTGCCTAATTATCAATGTTAATATTAATTGAAAAATTAGGCCTACATGGAATATTCACACTTGGTACCCATAAAGCCACCATCCTTACATTTTCAACATTTGGCATTTCACTAGCGTGTCAACTAATTTGATTTGCCAAATTATTATGACCAATTTAGTTATTCGACTAGCATTTATTTGATTATTTCCAAAATTTTGGCCTTGATTAGATGATTCATGCATTTGCATAATTCTTATAGGGGGATTTATTACTCTGATCAATATTATTAACTTCAATAAATGGAGAGGGACTATAAACATACCTTGTTACCATTGGATATGCCTGTGGTGGTTGGTTGAAAGGTCTTAGCCTTGAAAAGGTATCATTGATAATATTGATGATGATCAACTTGATAACATCAGACATGTGACTCACAATATAGTTCACCGTATCATTATATAAATCTTCAAATATTCTTCTCATGGTTGACACCATGTTTGAATTTGGAACAACATCCCTAAAATGTTCTTTTGGATGATGCCTTGAAAGGTCAACCTCTTTGCATTGATTTTCTTTTGTCACTCTCTTGGAGGTTGAAGATTTAGAATGTGCAACAACCTTGTCACCAATTTGTGGCATTGGATTGTTGTTGCTAGTAGTATTGTCGAGCTTTTATTGATTTCCGCTTCTCACTATTGTAATCTTCTTGAATCAACAATATGTGTCTTATCGGGCTTGCCAAAAAAGATGTTTCACAAAAAGATGATGAAATACCATTCGGAATATAGATATATCAACATGAATCGATGAATGTTGTAAAGGGTCTTTTTGTTGATTTTAAATGGGAAAGTAAATGACAAGGATTTTAAAAGTATCAATATTGGTAACAATAGTTGCTAATGATGTAAGTTATAGGAAAGCGAAGATAAAGATAAGTTTTTTGAAGAAGGTTGAGTTCTGTGATTGCTTGGGGTTTTTTGACAAAGAGTACAATGCTAGTATTTATAGCCTATAATAGATGGTTATAAGCAGTTACTAAGGGCGTGCATGGAAAGGTTTCTAAGAAACGTTTCCGGAACACTTCTGTACGGATTTTGTTCTCAGGAACAAAAAAAGAACAGAAACGCGTTTGGTTGCGTTCGCGTTTGTTCTTTTTTTGTTTTTTTGTTTTTGGAACGAAATAAGAACAAAAAAAGAAACAACAATTTGTTGTTTCTTGCTCCGAAACATTTCTTGAAGAAACATTTCTCTCTCTCTTCTTCTTCTCTTTTTCTTTTCTTTTTCTTTTTTTCTTCTTTTTTTCTTTTTTTTGTCGTCGCCGGCCTCGGCCATGGCCGGCGACCGGCCGTCGAGGCTCGGTGTCGTCGGCATGGGCGAGGCCGAGCGTCGCCGGCCCCCGGCGAGGCTGCCGGCCCCGTCGGCCGATCGCCGGAGGTCGATGATCGGCCGAAAAAAAAGAAAAAATAAAAAGAAAGGAAAAAAAAAAAATAAATAAAAATGTTTAAAAAATTAAAAAAAGAAAAAAAGAATAAAATTTATCAAACGTGTTTCTGTTCATTTTTTATTCATGGACCAAACGTTACCAAACGCGTTCTTTTGTTCAAAAATTGTTCCCGGAACAGTAAATACTTTTTTTTGTTTCATTACCCGGAACAAAAAAAGAACGTAAACGTTACCAGTTACTAAGACTCCATTACTCGACGGTTACATCAACTCCACTATTTGATAGGTACATTGCACCCTTTTGTGCCTCTAACCAATAACTATCGACTACAACACTTGGATATTCTTTTTTTTTTTTGCGTCGACAGCGTCTGAGTAAGAATAATATACATGATAGAAGCTTCTGCCATGTTCATCCATGAATCCACTCATCAACAGAGGCATACCACGCGAGTCGATAAGAAGCAGCTTACTATTTTGCCCAAGGACAAGGCCAACGAAAGCCACTATCGGGAAATGTGGATTCCCTTTTAAATCAATTTTGACAGGAACAGAACAAGATACTTGGTCTTAAGAGGATAAGACATTTCATCATTTCAAGGAACACTGAAATTTAGATGTTTGGTCATCATTGCGATCTAATTAGACGAGCCTTTAAAAAACCCAAAACCCAGGGGCGAGTGAGCAGTGCTCCCCACACATCATTTTTTTAATTTCAAGAGATGGCAATCCAATCCTAGCCATGACTCAATACTATATTGTACAAAACATTCCAGAACAGTATTAAAATAAAGGAGGAGACTCGTGCCACTCTTCGCTCCCATGCCTCAATTTCGCCACATACTAAGAATTCAAGTAAAGATTGTGGGATGGCAACGAAAATTTGCCTGCTTGGAAGCGTACAATACATTATTTGACCTAAGTTCTTTATATTATGTCAGATAAGTTTGCACGGAACGAGGGAACACGAAGAGAAGCACGCATGATTGGGTGCACGCACATTAATTAAATGATCCTCTATTATGTAAATTCTGTTAAGAGGTGTCATTCTCTCATGAAAGCATCCAAAAAGCCAGGGTACATCATAGAATTCAAATCATCTCCCATGAGCTTATCTCATTTTTATCATCAGCGTAGGTCACATCAAACCCTTTTTCTCGGATTGATCTGTTCTCCTAGTCCCGTTCACATCTTTTGAAAGTGTTCATGCACCAACGAAGCATTCGCATCTTTGCAAACTTCAACTCATCATTTTATGCACATACCAAAGTATTATAATCATATAGTGCTCGCATATAAAATAATATCGAAGGCTCTTCTTTTTAAGAAATTAGAATAACATAAAGAAACAAATGGGACATTGGGAAGGATGGGGAGAGCAGAGATTCCACTTCTTTAATGGACGAAAGTGATGGGGCATTCAAAGACACCCCCCTCTGTTATCTTGACCAGGTTTCTGCCATCTCTCATCCCATGCCAAAATCTCCAATTTGAACGCCCCCTTCATGTATATAAATTTTCTATGGTGGGTTATCAGATGTGAACAAAAGTTGGCAATAATTTCGTGTCACTTATTCGGATGTCCAGTCTATATACTCCAAACCTCATTCAATGTTCTTTCCTTACGTCGCTCCACACCCCACCCCACCCCCCAAACCAAAACATCAGAACCTGTCCATCAGACAATTCATGTTTTTTTAACCCACATGGAAGGTCGTATGTTCTTATACTATTCTCGAAAGATCGACATGAATTTATAAATCCCATCCTATGTTTTGTGGTCTTTATTCTATAGACATTAGATTGTGCTCGTACCAAGACAACATGCATAAACTATTTACACATGTAAATCTGCTATAAATTATTGAATTACGCGACTGAAGTCTCGACTTTTCTTTCGGGCCAGTGTGCTCTCAGTTCTTGCAAATAATACGATGAGAAGTTAAGAGGTATACCAGTTAAAATGTACTTAAAAGCTCTGGAAGAGAGAGACTCCAGATGGTGGAGGCCATGTCTGCCCCTGTCAAGAGAAGTGAAGGTATAAATGCGCGGCTGAAGCGTAGATATTTTCCTTTTACCCTCGAACGCTTGTTTGCATATGTATGTACGTGTTTATGAAGCGCAAAAGAGAGGGAGGACAATGGAAACCAGATGGTCAAAGAGAGAGCGCATAATGATCTGCCAAAATTTCGTGGTGTCAGAGAGGAGAAATGAAAGCACTGATAGCCCCCTTTTCTTTGTTTTAGTCATCATGCTATTTACCCGCAGAGAGAGAGAGAGAGAGAGAGAGAGAGAGAGAGAGAGAGAGAGAGAGAAGGTTGACGGCCAAAAGTTAAGAGAACTGTTCACGTTGATGCAGTGGCTTAGTCACTTAGCGTATAGATGTGTACTTGCCAAGGTTTGGTTTGAAGATGGGTTATTGAAAGTCTTATGAAAAATTATTAGTTGCACCCGAAACATATAAACGTAGTACATATGATTTGTTAAATCTTGTGAATTTCATGCGAAACTTATAGCACGGGATCTACGCCATTGAGTTCAACCAATAACTTCTCTTAGTCCTTCGCTCTCTTGCGTCGTTTTGGCTCGACCGAAATTTACATCAAGGGTTTTTCGTTTGGCTGAGTTGGTTGTGTCGTCGATGGTTTTGCACGACTGAAAATACCGTTGCGTATATGCTCTGTGGCCTTTGGGTCAAAGGGAAGCTTACAAGGAGAAGTAAAGACATAAATGTAAGGAACTTTCTGGGGTCCTCTTTCTTCTTCTTCTTCTTCTTTTAAAAAAAAATTTGAATTGCATTGAAGACTCATCTTTTGCTTGCCCAAATGCATACTTATTATTTCACGAGTTAGATTGAAAAGATTAGTTTTGTTTTTTCGAGGTTATTAGTGCTATCAATCGTAAAAATAGGGAAAAAGTTACTATTTTCACAAGCATGGTTTTGTGTTAAGATTTCTGCAATAAAATAATGACTGAGATTCTTAGATTTCTTACTAAATATCGTGGCAAATCTTGATAATATGTTGAAACTAGTGATGTCTACACATTTATACTTGGTTTTATAAACATTAGTTTCCTCTTTGCTTAGTGACGAATCTTATACCGTATCTCAAGATATATGAAGGTCAGCGTTTTGAGATGAATCCGTTTATTCAAAAGGAAAAACCTAGGGTTTGATGAGCGATACAGTAAATGGACCCTTACACATCAAGAAACGTGAGGCCACAGGGTTGATTTCTAGTCAATTTATTATCTTTGATTGAAGCCATAAGAAAACATCTTCCTTGCAAATCCCTAAACCAGATGCTGAACCGTTCACTAGATTGTTTGCTTTGATTGCGGCTCACTCTTGGAGCACCAGCATCACAGCCTTATACGGGCTCTCGCCGCCAAATATGACATTGTCTGCTCTGGTTGTGGTTCGGCAGGGCATTTACGACTTTGAAAGTGTTCTTCTGAATTAATTGAGACAATGTACTTAGAAGCGACAGCGAGAAAACTTGTACTCGTTGGAGATAATGTACTCTCTCGTCTTCGATCACATCCTTCCACACAATGTGCTCTCTCTACTGACTTGTAACTGTTGAAATCTTATTCATGATAGTAATTTATGGACTGATTCACAGCTCCCATTACCTGCATAATCCGACATGCTCGGCTAACTTACACATGGCGGTGCAGTTTGTTTTACATTGGATTGTATGTATGACTGATATTACAAGTTTCTGCCAAACTCAGATCAGGAAAATGCATTGGGGAGAGAGAGAGAGAGAGAGAGAGAGAGAGAGAGTTTTCTGTTCGTTACTAAGAATCGAAACAAGAACACGCTCGGATATATTTCTCAAAAACTGACTTAATAAAAGTTTATTTAGCTTAGTTGAGTTCATCACTAAAACCGTTTTACGCAATCTCGGCGCACACATCATTAGTCCTTGAAACACCGAGCGAAGACCAACGGGGACTTCGAAAAACCAAGGCTTGGAAGGGAAGGAAGAGCTTGGAACTGGAGGCTGATTGTTGTGAACAGTGAAGGGGAAAAAGGAGAGATGGTGGGCCTCTCCAAATCATTTTTCTTTTTAATTTATGTCATGATTAGGTGTAGCCTCTAATCTTTTTCATACACAGCAACGCAAAAACTCAACACTTTTTTTTTTCTATCAATAAATGATCAAAATCTACAAAATCCGTGAGATCGATTTACATATTTGGGAATTAGAGATGGAAAATCATATAGAGTCTAACATGATAATTTTAATAATTCGCTAATTACATGATGTTAATGAGGTGGTATATATGATATACTAACTAGACTAATCATATCTCAAAAATCTGGTGGTATATGTACACTGAAATCCAAAAGCAGTTAAAATTACATAAGTCTCGCATTAGATTTATATTCTTCTCAGCAATATACAAGTTGAGAGAGAGAGAGAGAGAGAGATATTCTAAAAGACAAGTACAAACGTGAGACATACCTCCCTCACGGTGGCCCTATATAAAAAGGGTAGGAAGGAGGGCTGGAGGAATAGGGTTTTTTTTCCTGGTGTCAAAGATAGCGATAGAGCAGATTAAAGGGGGAAGAGAGAGAGAGAGAGAGAGAGAGAGAGAGAGAGAGAGAGAGAGAGAGCGAGGGCTAAAAAATAGAAGGGAAAAAGGCCTAGACTTCCTAAGAGCTAGATTCCATGGAGGAACACCTCAACCCACTAGCAGTCACTCATCTTCTTCAACACACTCTCAGAAGCTTGTGCCTGCATGAGAACTCCCAGTGGGTTTATGCTGTCTTTTGGAGGATCTTGCCTCGGAACTATCCACCCCCCAAGTAAGGATCTAAAAATAATTATTTGTATTCGTTCTTCCATATGCTTTCTATAATTTTATTTTCCACAAGAGAGAAGGTTCCAATAAATTTTTATTGAGGAAGGATCACACCTGAAGATTCCCTACCTGTTCATCAATAGTATACCTTGTCACTGGCATCATCATCATCATCATCATCATCATCATCATTATCATTGCTCCGATCTTCATGCTTCAGATGGGAAGCTCAAGGAGCTTATGAAAGGTCAAGAGGAAATAGAAGAAACTGGTACCATCTCTTATTTCCGTCTAGATGGAGTTTCTTCTTTCCCATCCATACGGGTCATCCATTTTCTTTTTCATTTTATTTAACGCCATCTTTCGGTTCTGCCCACAATACTAATGGCAGGATATTGGTTTGGGAGGATGGCTTCTGCAACTTCGCTGCATCAACGGCGGTCGAGTCTGCCGGCGGCGACTACCCAAGCTCCTCGGCGTATGGCAACTGCGAATTCCCGCAGTACCAAGGACTGCAACCGGAGCTTTTCTTCAAGATGTCTCACGAAATATATAACTATGGAGAAGGGTAAGCAATGAATTTTCATGTTCATATTATTCCATTATTTCTTCCTCTCCGGCCGAGCCAGGTAACTGTCCTTGCCGATTCTTGTAGTTTAACCCCTGGATGGATTTAGATAGAGAGAGGAGAGCCAATGACTTTTTCTTTGCGCAGTATAATTGGAAAAGTGGCTGCAGACTATAGCCATAAGTGGATACACAAAGAGCCAAACGAGCAAGAAATCAACTTCTTGTCAGCATGGCACAATTCAGCCGAATCGGTGAGTAACTCGGCCTATTAGTCCTCCATTTTGTTACCCCAACTTACAACTTTATCACTAATTAATTTAATTGCAAGTCCTTTATGAATATCTTCTCTAACTTGATGACATGCTACACCCATCAACAGCATCCTCGGACATGGGAAGCACAGTTTCAGTCTGGTATAAAGGTGTGATAATAAGTGTAAAACCACAGTTTTTGAATTTAAACTAGATGTTTTAGACAGAATCTTTACACTTTAGTATTTTCGCTTTGATCGGAAGCTACGTATGTTGCAGACAATCGCATTAATTGCAGTTAGAGAAGGCGTGGTTCAGCTTGGTGCTGTCAAAAAGGTCCATTATTTCTCTCCTTCTCAGTCTTCCACTCTAAGAAAGACCAAAACTACCTTTGATCAT
The DNA here is from genome assembly GCA_016097545.1 of Eucalyptus victrix. Taxonomy (NCBI): domain Eukaryota; kingdom Viridiplantae; phylum Streptophyta; class Magnoliopsida; order Myrtales; family Myrtaceae; genus Eucalyptus; species Eucalyptus victrix. The sequence continues at coordinate 39,069,141 of CM027836.1, read as the reverse complement.
GTCCTGCGTGTTTCTCACCTTTTTTTCCCCTTTTTCCCTAAAGGGTTGGGGAAAACAATAGTACTCTTCATGTATGCTGGTAGTTCAATTTTCTCACTTTTTTTTACCTTCCTCAAACGTACATAAAAGGTGGTAGAAGATCTCAGCTACGTTGTACTACTGAGGAAAAGGTTCAGCTACATAGAGAGTATTCCCGGAGTGCTCTTGCCTCACCCATCATCTTCTTCGTATCCCAATGTGGGATACAGCGGTGCACCAGACGCCGCATGGCAGTTCCAAGCAAACCTTCAACCGCTGTCTGACTTCTGCGACCCGTTCAACCAGCCTTTCAAGGTCACGCCGTCCATGAGCAGCCTTGAGGCACTCCTCTCAAAGCTCCCATCGGTCGTGCCACCGCCGGGGTCCGAGTACTGCCAGGAGCAACCACCGCTGCAGTTCATGACTCAGCCACCACAGAGGCCGCCCCTGGTGTTGATGGCCGGGTCGGAGAAGGTGGAGGCCAAGGAGGAAGAACACGGGGAAGGAAGAAGCAATGCTCTCGGCGAGAGCAGCAGCTCGATGTCGGGTTACCGTCGACCGGCGCACACTCAGTATTTTTACCACCGTCAGGACGTGAACTCAACGAGCAGCGCCAGCAACAATGGGTTCTGACTAAGTGACATCAATACAACCTCCACATTCAATTTATAATTTAGGAAAAATGGATCTCTAACGTTTGTAACTTTATGTTTCAGTCTATCTGTCTCTCTTTCTCTCTCTGTAAGTACTCGCTAGACGAGGCTTGACTTGCATGGCAGAGAAGCAGTTCCATTGTCAGATGGATCTCTAAAGCTTAGTATGAAATAATGAATCCTGCAGTCCAGTCTTTTGTATCTGCTCCTGTATGACACTTTGCAGTGGATGATGAGAGAGAGACTACAAAGACTTGTCACACATGCGTATGCATTCGATGAGTACTTACATGCATATTGTATATGCATCCATATCCATCCTTCACAGTACATGGAAACAATGCAACATGACACAAAAAAGAATGGCCATCGCAAAACCAACCAGAGCCATGAGAACCGCTTTCATACCTCAGTATGAATTCCCATTGGCAAGAATCACTAGCTTAATTTGCAGTTGATTTAAATCATAGCAGGTGTTGTATGTTAAGATAATTGTTTCATTGCATAATTAATTCTGAGATTTTTCATGAAGAACAGGGTAACATAACAGGGAGAAAAACTAGCTAAGACACCAGAAGCTTGAAGTTGCCATGTAAATGGTTTGGCTCGAGTTTTCATCTCATTTGATAGTCCAATCAAATCATATTTGAAGAATCTATGGAGCCCATAAAGTCTTCATTTGGTTCTTAGATTATAGGTGATTTTTTTGCATCACGTTACCTAGGATAAATTTACCGTTCCATTAAAAGAGTGGATTTTCTTTGTTCAAGTAGATTTTTGAAAGATTTTTTTTTTTTGGGGTCAAATTTTGAAAGAGTTGAAAGAGTTGATGTGTCCAAAAAACAGAAAAAAAAACACTGTCGGATATAAAAAGGTTAGTAATTACCTATTTTTGTGGTAATTTATCAACTCTTATATCAATTTACTGATCATCATTTGAGGAACTTACTAATATATTTTATTATTAAATTACTGAGTTGATATCTGTTAACACTTCTTATTTGATTTATTTACGAACATTTATTTTTTCTTTTTACAATTGTTAACTTTTGTTCTTATTTATCAACTTTTATTTGTCATTCCTATAAATACTTATATTGATCAATTTTTTATACAAATTTACAAACATTTATATGTGCAACTTACCAACTGTTGTCATATTATATTATCAACTAGATTATGTTTACCAAATTTCATTTTAATTTCTCAGAAAGGTTTATTTAGATTTTTTAATATTACCAACTTGCATTGAGATATCAATTTTTTATTTGCTCGCTTGCCAATCCGTTAAATTTTCCACTTTCTTTTGAAAAACATCAACATTAATTATATTGATGTTGATCTCTGATTAAACTACCAATTGATTTTGCGTTATTAATCCTTATTTGAGTTAGTTAGCAAGCTTTATTTATTTTTTAAATGATCAACTTCTTGTGTTATCTAATAAAACTCATCTTATTTTTTGCAAAATTTTACTTATTTTTATTACCAACGTCTCAAATTTGCCAATATGAAAACACCAACTGTAATTTGAGTCACTTATGAATTTATCTCCGATTAAGTAAACAACAATTTATCGGCTATCGTCTCTCCTTTAAGTTGATACTAAATATATATTTCTTATATTTACCAATTTTTTTTTTGAATCACCATTTTTATTTGCATTTCTTATCGACTTTCTAAACTCACCAATTATTTTCAAAAATTGTTAATATTAATTAGAGTAATTATCAATTTATTTCCAATTAAGTTACCAACTCTTATTTGTGTTAGTTTCCAATGTTTATTTGTCTTTGTTAACAAATTACTAACTTCTCTTGTCTTTAAGAAGTTCTCTTATCCTTTATACTAGCTTTTATCTACATTTGTTACCAACGGTTAATTTTGCCAACTGTTATGTGAAAGTACTAACCTTTATCCGTGTGAATTGCCACCTTTTCTTCAACTAGCATTAGGTTCCCACCTCTCATTTGAGCTGCTCAGCAATATTTGTCTGTTTATCCTTAACTTTATCAACTCAAACCTTTCTATTAAGCTATTACTTTTATTTGCCTTAGTTACCGACTTATTAAACTCACTAACTTCTTTTATTTACTTTTCTTAGAAAAAAGGTGCCACTCGTTTGTTTTGCTAAATGCTAATAGTGTTTCGACGCTTACCGACATTTACTAAATTAGTAAGGAAAAAAAAATCGTATTTCTCGAGCACGATTATCCATCCATCGGCAGAATTGTGTACAAAATTTTCTCATTGTCCTTTCTTTATTTATTTGGGTTGATGAGAATTTGAAATCCTCGTGATGGGCCGAGCCGAAGATGATATGTATCGTGGGCCGACGCACCGCAATGCAAGGAAAAAAGGCCACTGGCTAGACATTTTTGGTCTTTCTCTCTGTTGTAATTGGAAATTGGAAGATAAAGAAGGATACTTTGATATTCTTATTGGGTTAGGCCATTCCAACCCCTTCAAAATTCATCCCTGGGTCTAACTTCTCACCAAAAGATTAGAAGATTGGCGCAGGACCGGCGATGCTCCGCAGTACTTATAGAGGAAAAAACACAGAATACGAAATGGCACTATATGTTGACACAACTTAACATATCTTCATCATAATTCAGTTACTTGACATGTAAAATAAAAATTAACATGTTTTAGGCCAGCACAAATTGCACGCATGATTATCATGTGCCAACACGAATCGCCAACCCTAAATTGATGGGGATAATTACCCAAAAGGTTCTAAATTTATTGTATTAATATCAATTTGATCATAAAATTTTTAATGTGACAATCTAGTCTTAAACATTGTAACAATTTGCCAATGCAATCCTTGTGACTATTTTTAGTTAGAAATCGTTAATGTAGACATTTGTCATCCTACGTGACAAGATAATTTTGAAACTTTTTTTGATTATTATTTTCCACTGTGGCCGCCCTAGAGTCGCCAGCATGGTGCTAGCTACTGGGTGAAGGTCCACAAGCCCTTATCATCACTACGCCAGAGCTGCCTTGCCCTCGCTGACCACAATAAAAATAGAAAAAGACAAAAGAAATAATAACCGTTTTCCTGAAAAATAACTCTTTAATTTTCCAATTTCATTGTATTTTGCTTAAACCAAAAGAACCCTCAATCTCTTTTCAATATCGGCCTTTCATCTTCGTTTCAAATTGTCATAAGGGGAGAGGAAAGAGCGATCAGGACTAGGCCCAACGGATTTGGTCATTTGTATTGAGATGAAACGGCGTACCTCTGAAAGAAAGATCTTGTTTCATTTCGGCGCAAAAGATTTCGGGTCGGATTAGGTCCACAAACAGTCTTCTTCCAGCCTAAATTGATGTCTGAGGTGGGAAATTCGTTCCAAGACAAAAAAATTTCCCTAATTTCTATATGCGGAATAACGCAGTAAATAAATGGGGAAGCATGTAATGTCCGGTTTCTGCTCGAAGGTCAAATTCCGGTAATATCGATTGATTTGGTCTCCATCTAAATGCAATCTTTGGAGCAAAAAATTTAGGTGTCAATAAATTCCCATTTATCACTCTTGAAAAATTTCACACTCTCAATGTTTATATTATTTGGACTGAACATTTCATTTTCAAGAATATTTTCTATTTTCGTTGTCGATTAGTCGATCAAGTTGCCATTACTTGATGTGCTATTAGAGCTAAATAGTAATTACTTGAGTGTCAAACATATCAAATGTGTCCAATCATTCCGTGCTATAAACATGACAAGCTTACACACTAATTAATGTTTAAACGGATTAAGCAGGTCAATGCGCTTAAGACACAACGAGTTGACCCATTTATGATGTAAACCTGATCATGCCAAATGAAAACCTATTTAATTATGTATGTTGGCATGGTGGAAAGGGATTGTATTGAGAGTTGATGGCTCTAATAATCGAATGTCCCGGGTAGCGCCACCCGATGCACACAGAAAATATCCTTTCATAAACAGAGGCGCTGGCCAAAAAAGGGGGAAAGAGAAGAAGTTGATTTCCCCAGAAACTACAGATGAATGAGCAGATCCTTCTTGAAACGTCGACTGATCTCAGCTCGCAGGTGCAAACCGATGCTGAACTAGAAACAAACCCAATTTTGGATTGGCCTAAATGAAGTTGCCTGCAAAGGAAAGAAAAGCAGCAGAACTGTATTTGTTATTCCATCATCATCGTTGTCGTTATGTCGTAGCAGCTATACATGTTTTGTATATTATCACCTCAAAAACGACCTCGTCATCGTGCTCGCCCCCGTTCTTTTCATAGCCTACAAGCTCTACAGGTCCGCAAGCGACGCGTCATATTTGTATTCGACGATTTTAAAGTCAGACAAACGCATCAAACAAATGGCGGGTCCCGCAACACGTAGGAGAACCTCAGTTTTCTCCGAACCTTACTTAGCCCACGAGAATCGTCAGACAAAAGCATAAAACAAATGGTCCCGCAAACTTAGGAAAACCTCAGTTTTCTCCAACCATTAGCCCACGAGCTGTGAGAGAGAGAGAGAGAGAGAGAGAGATGGGGGGGAGAGCGAAGGGTTCACTCCCGTTTGCGGGGATGATCATGGTAGTTCTGGCTCAAGCGGGCAACATGGTGGTGATGAAAATGGCCATGTCCGACGGGATCAACAAGTACACCATGGCCTTTTACTGTAATGTCCTCTCCTCTCTCGTCCTCCTTCCTTGTCCCTTCATCATCTCTCGCAGGTTTGTGCTATGTCTATCACACATCAACTCCCTTAAAGTCAGGTTTCAAGGGGGGGAAAAAAGAAGATTTAAGAAACCATGTCTTGTTTGTTTGCTCTGTTTGGCAGGTCAGGGTCGTGTCCTCCTCTCGCTTTCCCTGTACTTCGCAAGATCTTCTTGCTCGCTCTGGTCGGGTGAGTGAGCGAAGTTTCTTCGTTTCACATGAATTTGTGGAACAGGAATTTGCTTTTCTTGGAAATCTTTTGAAGCAAAAGGTCTTAATCGACTGCTGAAAGTTTCATACGAAAAACAAAGTGAATTTTCGACTAGTTTGGATGATGCAGATGCGCATCACAGACGAGCGGATATGTCGGCATCGAATACAGCTCCCCTGTTTTGGGCACGGCCATGATGAACCTCATCCCAGCTTTCACCTTCATTCTTGCCATTATTTCAAGGTTCTTCGTCTCTTCTTTCTTGTTATCTGCAGTGAATTTAATGATCCTTCACTTGAAAAAAATGAGATTGAATTAAAAATTAGGATGGAGAAAGTGAATTGGAAAAGCTCAAGCAGCCAAGCTAAGGTTGTGGGAACCATCGCATCAATTCTCGGTGCGTTCGTAGTCACTCTCTACAAGGGTCCACTGATTTTTAGCCCATCTTCGCCTCCTGCTTCTGTCCAACCTGGTCTTCTCTCGCAACAATCGAATTGGATTCTTGGAGGGTTTCTCCTCGCGGCTGAAGCTTTCTTGATATCATTAGCATACATTGTACAGGCTAGCACTGATGTCCTTAACTTTTTCTTAAAATATGAATGACACCAAACCGAAGAGAAGGAAGACTCGACAAGTAAAAGAAATTCCAATGTTGCAGGCAATTATCCTCAAAGATTACCCCGTGGTGCTGAACATAATGTTCTATGGAATGTTCTTTCAAACAATTTTTTCTGGGCTATTGTCCTTCGTTACAGTGAGAGAACCACAATCATGGATTCTTAAAGTCGATATGGGTTTGATCGCTATTTTGTACTCGGTAAGCACATACTATCATGGCTCCTAAATTCTAGATTTTGATCCGACTTCGAGGTTGAAGATAAAAGTCAGATTGATATTGTATATGCAGGCTTTGGTTGCTAATGTTTTCAGAGTCACGTTGAGTACATGGTGTCTGAAGAGAACTGGACCTGTTTACGTCTCCATGTTCCAGCCCTTGGGAACCGTATTTGCTGTTGGATTGGGGTTCATATTTCTTGGCGAAAAGTTACACATTGGAAGGTACATGTACTCTTTCCTCTTCTCTATTGAAATGCCTGAGCCTTTTTTTTATAATCAAGAATCTAGTCGACTAGAAGAAATTCAGGAAGATGTGTTCATCAGAGAGAAAGCTCCTTCATGAGTTCAACTCTGGAGATCTGCCAAAGTCTCTCCGTTAAGGAATCAGTGTCGGTCATTACAAAGCACACATAAATGGACAAAACAGGGCAGCTTGACGTGGACATGCTTTTTTTGTCTGTCTCTTATTGGTTCTGTGCAGCTTGATCGGAGCAATCGTGATTGTGATGGGATTCTACGGGGTAGTGTGGGCCAAGTCCAAAGAGGAAGAGAAGACGATCGAGGGCAGCGGGGTTGAAGAGAGCTTGGCATCCTCCAGCGACAAGATTCCTTTGCTCCGAAACAAAGCTTCCAGAGTGTAGATATTTGTACGTATTCGTAGAGACATTTTCCTTTTGCGTTTTTCGAAATGAATTCTACTTGAACATTCCACTGTGAAAGAGATGTGGAGATACCAATAGAGGGGCATCGCCTGAAAAATGAAGAACTTCGAGAAGATTTCGACTACCATCTTCGTTTTGGTGCACGCACATTGACCTTTATGCTCGCTTTGGAAAACCTCTACTCTGCGCTTTGACTTTTGTTAATGTATCTCAACTTGCATTTCCATCCTATATGATCTGATCCCTTCTTGGGTCCAGTTGCCATTTTCTTACCCAGATTATCGTCATCACTCTCTTCGCGCCCCTTCTCTACTCCTCCTCCTCTCTCTCTCTCTTTGCCCCGTCCTCTCTGCCGTTGTCCCTCTTAGTCAATTTCGCTTACTCTGTCCCAATCACGGATTTATACTACTTGGAGCTGGAGAAGAGAGTTAACAGCTGCAGCGGATTATGGTGCCGTCTGGATGGCAACATGGCTGCCCATGAAAGTTCAGTAACGACCCTGCAATATGGTGCAGCGGCTTGGTGAATGCTGGACAAGGCAGTTCAATGAAAGGCAGCGAAATCTAAAGAAAACTTAATGGAGCATAATTCAATAGACAAATCTAGAATGAACTCGAATCGATTCTAAAGTTCAACCGGAGAAGAAATAGCCCGGTAGGTGTGGTGGTGAGTAGCAGGTGAGTTGGTGGCAGCGTGATAACTTGAAGACGCACCGGTGAGCGCTGGGTCAGAGAAGGATAGCCTCAACAAATTCCCATTTTATCAACCTTAGGAAAAGTTTATTCTATCAATTTATATTTTAATCTGATTGAATTTTTATTTTCTTGCATATCTTTTATTCTTTTATCAATTAGTCAATTAGGTTGGTGCTAATTGATGTGCTATTAGAACTAAGCGGTGATTACTCTAGTAGTAAACATATTAAAGCGTGTCTAATCACTTGTGTTAAAAAGATGACACGTTTGAAAAATATATATATCGATTTGTGACTAAACGGGTTAAGTAGGTCAATTTAGGCAAAACACAATTTTCGCTATGTCTTAAACGAGCTTAACTCATTTATTACATTAACCGGTTTATATCAAATCCAAACCTGTTTAACTAACTATCACTATGCAAACCGATCATGTTGAGAATTGACGAATCTATGAAGCAGCCCGGGGTAATCTAGAAGCAAACCCCCCAATATGCAAAAGCTAAAGTTCATACACTGGTGCTGGCTAAACGCTGGGAAAGAGAAGAAGTGGATGATTCTCCCCGTAAATTTCAGGTAATGTTTTTATTGATAACTGAGCAGATCCCTTTTGAAACGTGAACAGATCTCTGATCGTGTAGACGAATGATCACCTGCAAACCACCCAATCAACGAAGAAAAGTAGCGGAGCTATCGTCATCCTCTCATCGTTTTTGTAATTGCAATGAGTACACGTCTGATATATTATGACATCGCAAAAGCCACATCAATCAAGCTCGCCACCGTTGTTTTCATAGTTGGCAAAATCGACCTTCTGCAGATCCTCAACCAAGAAATTCGCACCAAAAGTGGGTGAAAAGTCAAATCAAAGCATTAAATCCACGGCGGTCCCGCAGAACCTGGAAAAACCTCGGTTTCCTCCGACTATTAACCCACGAACTGGGAGGAGAGAGGGGGAGAGAGAGGGAGAGAGGGAGAGAAATGGACGGGAGAGCGAGGGGTTCACTGCCGTTTATGGGGATGATAATGGTGGTCCTGGTTCAAACGAGCAACATGGTGGTGACGAAAAAGGCCATGTCCGATGGGATGAACAAGTACACCATGGTCTTCTACAGTAACGCCCTCTCCTCTCTCGTCCTTCTTCCTTGTCCCCTCATCGTTTCTCGCAGGTTTGTGCTCTGGCTAACAATCCCTAACTCCATTGATGTCGGGTTTAAGGAAAGAAAACGGTTTTAAGAAACCCTGTCTCGTTTGTTTGCTCTCTTTGGCAGGTCAGGATCATGTCCTCCTCTCACTTTCTCTATCCTTCGAAAGATCTTCTTGATCGCTCTAATTGGGTGAGTGAGTGAAGTTTACATGAATTTTTAGACTCTGGAACTCTTTTGAAGCAAAAGGTCTAATCAACTGCTAAGAGTTTTATGCAAGAAACAAAAGTTAATTTTTTAGTAAGTTGGATGATGCAGACTCGCCTGCCAGATGTGCGAGTATGTCGGCATGGATTACAGCTCCCCTGTTCTGGGCATGGCCATGATGAACCTCATCCCAGCTTTCACTTTCATTCTCGCCATTATTTCAAGGTTCTTTTGTCTCTTCTTTCTCGTTATCTGCAGTGCACTTAAAGAACCTTCTTTTTATAAAAAAATGAGAGAAGCAGATGATAGTGTGGTAATTGGATGATGGGGGGTTAATTTTACATGGGTTCAGCTCGAGGTTGCGAGCGATTTTTATCAAAAATCCACAGTTCCTGTTTCAACTAGGTCCGGAGAGATTCGCTTTGCTACCACTTAATTCAGTTCTCATTCTGTGTATGTGTCCTTTCAATCTTGGCGCACTTAAAGAACCTTCATTCGAAAATAAAAAATAAAAAATGAGAGAAGCAAATGATATTGTGTTATTTCTGTTGATGCTGGATCCCTAGAATTCCCAAAACAAGAGTTGCTCTGCGAATGAATATGTCCCTGAAATGGAACAAATTCAAGATAGTCCGGTGCTTCAGCAAGAGAAGGCAGCAGCACATTCATAGGAAAGACAAGAGACAGCAGCGCACAATGTGTCGTCGAAGATGATCACAAGATGAACTTATTCTATTTTTTGGTTTGTTGATGGAACTGATAATTAGGATGGAGAAAGTGAACTGGAAAAGCTCGAGCAGCCAAGCTAAGCTTGTGGGAACCATTACATCAATTCTTGGTGCATTCGTAGTCACTCTCTACAAGGGTCCGCCGATTCTCCTTTCACCTTCGCCTTCTCCTGTCCAACCTCGTCACCTTCTTTTTCTTCCCTCGAGACAATCGAATTGGATCCTTGGCGGGTTTCTCCTTGTGGCCGAAGCTTTCTTGATATCATTATGGTTCATTGGACAGGTTAGCACCGATGGCCTTACTTAGAATATGAATGACACTAAAACAAAGCTAAAGAAGAATTGACAAGTAAACATATCTCGAATCTTGCAGGCATTTATCCTCAAAGATTATCCCGTGGTGCTGAACTTAATGTTCTATTCAACGTTCTTTTCGACTGTTCTTTCCGGGCTGTTGTCCTTTGTTACAGTGAGAGAACGGCAGTTTTGGATTTTGAAAGTCAATATAGGTCTAATTTCTATATTATACTCGGTAAGCGTGTGACATAATAACTTCTAAACTCTACATTTTGGTCTTGACTTCGAGGTTGAACGTAAAAGTAAATTACTATTGTATATGCAGGCTCTGGTTTCTGGCGTCTTCAGAGCCTCATTATGTACATGGTGCCTGAAAAAAACTGGACCTGTTTATGTCTCCATGTTCAAGCCCTTGGGAGTTGTATTTGCTGCCGGATTGGGGTTCATATTTCTTGGCGAGATGTTATACCTCGGGAGGTACAAGTACTCACTCTTCTTCTTAATTGAAATGCCCACACCCCAACCTACTCTGTGATCAAGAATCTAGTTGATTAATAGTAACTAAGAAAGATGTGTCCATTAGAGAAAAAAGCTCCTTCATGAGCTAATCTCAAGCACAACAACAGATATTCTTTGTATATATAATATAAACAGGTTTGCTCTTCAGTTTAACTTATTATACAAAAGTTGCTCAAGTCTAAGGATTTGTCACGGTCTCTCTGTCAAGAAACCAGAGTTTAAGTGGTTGAAAGCATACATAAATGAACAAAACAAGCAACGAAAATGAGTTGTATGAGGATTATAAAAGAATTATACCTTCTCTTTTCTCTCAAGAATTCTAGATATTTTTAAGTTACCTAAATATCTAGATATTACGTTGAAAGATATTCTAAGAAGGGTGTAGAAATCCAGGAATATATTTTTCTATAAATATCTAGAGAGAGATAGAAATATCTGGAGATATTTATTAAGAAGTATCTAGGGAAGATATTTATTTAGAAATATCTAGATAATTTAGGAGGTAGAACCACCTCCATAGGCGGATGAACCGGCTTAAGCTCTCATTGGAGTTAGTATGCTCTGAGTGAGCTTGGCTCCCATAAGTGCGTGTGCTTGGCACCCATGAGTACGTATAAATTCTCTCTACTTTATATCGTAAGAAAATGCCTCAAACAAAAAAAGTATGTGTTTCTTTAACTGAGCCTTGCGTGCCTTACTTAACAATCGGTAGCATAACTACGCCTTTAAGTTCCACGGTTGGTATCAAAGCTACACCTGGAAGTTCAACAAGTGGTATCAGAATAGGCAGTTAAGGACTGTGAATCTAGCGATTGAAAGTCGTGGTACGCAAAAATAGTGGCTAGGAACCATTGTATGTGAGCAGATGATCAGGGACTGGAATGTGCTGAAACTATATCAGTTCACAATCAAGGAATGTAATCGGTTGATTTGGAACCAAGCTTACTTGGTATAATCTCAGGCATTACAACCGACAGATTTCTCAAGTTTGGCAATGGCGTAGAGAAGCCGAACAACTCCAATTATAATAATTGGAATGCCTGCATGCAATTTTACTTGCTAGGTTAAGATTTGTGTGATATTGTTTGCGGCAACAATACCACACCACTCACGGATGATGAAGAGCAGGAGGAAGGGGAAGATTAAGGTTGGTAGGAGACTCTATGCTCTTGTTGTTATAGGAGAAGGTGAATTGCTACAGCATATCATGAGCACGAGGACACCTTGGCAACACTATCCTCTAGGACAAATGATGCCAACCTACAATGGTTGGAAATGAGCTATTGACAATGAGCTAATATCTTTCCAAAGTTAATTTATTTGTGAAGAAATTTTAAATTTGGATTCTTAGAATGCCATCTCTAGGAGTAGGATGAGAATAATTATCATTCATGGGTTACGGTCATAACATAATGGTATTGTTGTAGCTATCATGAATGGCCTAAAGATCCGACTTTGACCGAGTTGGAGAATTTATTGGCCCATCAAGAGGATTTAGATAAACAAATGTCTGAGGTCTAGGGAAAGGATGATGAAAGTGTCCTCTTTAATAAGAGAGATTCAATGGCCAAAGGAGATTTGAGGCTAGCACTGGAGAAGAGAAATAGAGGAGAGGTCATGGAGACTGGCTGGGGAGACCAGAAGGGAGGAGTGCTCAGGGGGAGTTCATTGGGATTGGGATTGTGACAAGGATGACAATGATGATAAAAGCAATAAAAGGTGTAGCAAATGGTGCTTCAGGTGAGGTAAAGGACGACACTTTGCCAGGGTATTCAGGCACACAGAAGGAAATGCCGCAACCTCTACCATGAAAGAGAACGATAGTGAAGAGAGTTAGATTTCCAAGTGGTGAATTGGAAGAGCTCGCAGCCTCTCCCACTATCGAGTCAAATGATGCGACAACCTTTGTCACAATCTTGGATAAGAGCAAGCTAAGCACACACTCAAAGAAGTAAGTGGCGGTGCCAATGAGCAGCCTTGAAAAAGGGCTGTAGGAGATGCAGAAGATGAAGGCGAAGATGGAGAAGATGTTGAAGTAGAAGAAAAAAATTGCTAAGGCAGAAGGAGGAGGAGCTCAAGGCCAAAGAAAGAGAGCATGAGAAGCTTAAGAAGTTGCAGAAGCTTAAGGAATTCAAGCTCACTGTGACATTCTCAGTTGGTCAAACTGGGAAAGATAAGAAGGAGAAAAAGAAAGGATGTATTTAAAAATTGTGGCCATCTCCACCTTATATCTCGATGGAAGGGTGTGGAGAAGAAACCCTATCAGAAGAAGGACGAAGTTGTCTCCATCTAAGTGCTTCAAATGGAAATGAATCGGTTAAAGCACCAAATGAAACTGCGAATGAAAGGCTTGGTCACATAAGCTACGATCTTAAAACTCTTACAAAAGAATAGCAAAGTATGAAGGCTGGGTTAAGTGGGATGCAGGAAAAAGAGACTGAAGCACAGGTCGAACTTGGCATTGCCGAAGTCCGAACTTCACCAAATCTAGTCGAAAGTTGCAGTCACAGAGGTAATTGAAGTTTAAGAAGACGGTGTTAAATTAGGGCTTTATCTCAAACAACCGCAGTGAGCGCAAGAAATAGGTGAAGTCAGGAAGGAAAAACAGAGGTTAAAAGAAGAAGCCGAAAAGACAACTAAAGAGTTCCAAGAAGCAATTTGGCACGATGGCTAGATCCACATTGAGAAAAAAAAATAGTTGTTGACAGGGAGTGTTGAAGAATTGCACTTCCTCTCTTCTCTTAAAAATTCTAGATTTTTCTAGACTACCTAAATATTTAGATATTTGGTTGTAAGAAATTTTAAGAAGAGTGTAGAAATATCATAGGATATATCTCTTTAGAAATACCTAGGGGAAGATATTACTATCGAACTATCTAAATATTTTAGGAGGTAGAACCACCTACTTAGGCCTATAAATAGGCAAGGGCTTTCATTAGAGCAAGCGTGGTGTGAGTGAGCTTGGCTCCCCTAAGTGTGTGTGAGAGTGTATGAGATTGTGCTTGGCACTCTTAAGTTTGTATACAAAGTTTTTCCGACTGATATTATAAGAGAGTGTCACCAAAGAAAAGTGCTCTTGTTTCTTTAAACGAGCTTTGTGTGTCTTACTTGATAGTTGGTATCGAGGCCATGCCTCTTAAGTTCAACAGACTGCGTGGTAATTTTAAGAGAATATCCTGTCTCGATTGACGCGGGCATGCCATTTAAAAGAAATATCTTTAGTTAACTTGCCTTTTCGTTTCTCCCTTTTGGGTTTTGTGCAGCATAATCGGAGCGATCGTGATTGTGATGGGATTCTACGGGGTGATGTGGGGAAAGTCCAAAGAGGAAGAGACGACGATCGAGGGCAGTGGGGTTGGGGAGAGCTTGGCATCCTCCAGGCGTAAGATTCCTCTGCTCCTAAGCAAAGCTTCAAGCATGTAGATTGTCTTGGCAACATAAAGAAAAAAGGAGGAGGAAAAATACAAAACATTTGTCCATATTCTTAAGACGCACCACCCTCTTGTCTTTGGAAATTATTCGGGCTGAATGTTCCAACGTGAACTAGATGTGGAAATGCTAAGATAGGGACAAATTTTGATTGCCGCATGCCATCTGGTGCGCATAAGTTAACGTTTATGCCCACTTTGGAAAAAATATATTTAAATCTTTTGGGCATTTAAGGAAAATTATCTACTTTTTTTTTTTAAAATTTATGGCATTTCGCCAATTTAGTCATAAACTTTTTAAATTTGTCAATTGAATCCATTATGCTAATTATGATTGAAAATCGTTGAGATTAATATCAATTGTCCTACGTGATATAACCGTACTGATGTGGACAATTTTTATAATTTTTGAATTTTTATTTTAATTTTATTTTTTTGTGTAGCGAAGTTCATTGGCAACCTTCGCAGGTCGCAAAGGCCTCACCTGATCTAGGCGAGAACTGCCTTGGCCAATATTGGCGACGCCATGAACGCCCCAGGGAAGTCCTTCTCATCCACAACTGGCAAGACCTTCCTAGTTGGAGGATCGCCAATGACCCTCATTGACACAGGAAAAAGAAGAAGAAGAAGAGCAAATTATTCGAGTACTAAACATATCAAAGCGTATCTAATGATATCGTGTTATGATATCGTGTTAAAAAGGTAACACATTAACTCACTAAATTTTTGACCAAAAGCAAACTCGCTAGATTAAAAATGTTAGTTTGTGTTTAAATGGGTGAAGCGAGTCAACTCCTGCCAAACACAATTTTTGTTGTATCTTGAACGAGCTGACCCATTTATGACATTAACTTGTCTATACCAAAGTCAAACCTAGTTAACTACGTATCCGGTCGTGCATACGGATCGTGTCGTGTATTACTGATCTAACATCGTATGGCACAAATTGATGTATCCTTGAAGCGCGGCCTGATGCACATGTACTCCAAAAAGAAATTTCTTAAACAATTGTGCTGGCAAAACGTGGGGAAAGAGGAGTGGATTTTACCGAAATTTTTCAGGTTCCATGGCGAGATACTTTGTAGATGATCGGGCTTATCTTTATGTAATGTGGACTGATATCTGCTCGCAGATGCAGATCAATAATGAATTACTAGAAGCAACTCTAGTTTGGGATTTGGCCTAATCGAAGGCTTCTGCTAAGTGCTAACTCCATTAATGTCAGGTTTATGGGGGAAAAGAAAGGGGAAAACAGTTTGAAGCCCTCGTCTAGCTTGTTTGCTCTGTTTGGCAGGTCTGGGTCGTGTCCCCCTCTCACCTTTTCTATCCTTTGCAAGATCATCTTGCTCGCTCTGGTTGGGCGAGTGAGTGAAGCTTCTTCATTTCGCACGAATTTGCAGACTTGGGATCTGCTCTTCTTGGAATTCTTTCAAAGCCAAAGGTCTCTATCAACTGCTGAGAGTTTCATACAAAAAACGAAGTGAATTTTTATGTAATTTGGATGATGATGCAGACTCGGGGAAAATTTCCAAAAACATTATAAATCTATTGTAATTATGCTAATTTAGTCATAAACATTTTTTTGTCAATTTTGTCTTAAATCTTTTATAATTGTACTAATTCAATCCATTAGGCTAAAATTGGTTGGTTGGCGCTGACGTAGACGTCGATCGGCTGACATGGCATTTTAAAATTATTTTTTTGATTTTTTTTTAAAATCAAATTATTTTTCTTTTCTTTCCATCCATTTTCTCCTTCCTCTAATTGGCCGGTGAGGTTAGCCTCGCCGGCCATTGGTGAAGGCAAGCCTTGCCTAGTGACAGTGAGGTCGCCATCGCTAGATCTAGCAAGGAGCCTCGCCAACCACTGGGGAGGTTGACCGTCTCCTTGGCTAGGCGAGGCCTCATCGGCCCTCGTGGCCGGCCAGAGGAAGGAGAAGATGGATGGAAAGAAAAAAAAAAATATTTAAAAAATCAAAAAAATAAAAATAAAAATACCATGTTAACATTCAGATGGACAACCGTCGCTGGCCAATGTCCACGTTAGCATCGGCTGGCTAAATTTGGTTGAATGGACTAAACTAGTATAATTGCAAAAGGTTTAGGATTGAATTGGCTGAAAAAAAAAGTTTATGATTAAATTGGTACAATTATAATAGATTTATGACTTTTTTGGTAATTTGCCTTGCAAACCCACATCACATATGTGTGGGTACATTGGCATGGATTACAAGTCCCCTGCTCTAGGCATGTCCTTACCTTCACATAGAAGGCTAATTGGCTGCAAATAAGTATACAAAATCAAGTACATAGTAAATGGTTCCCTACAAGGCTTGATTCGACTATCGTGAGACTTTGTCCTCAGTGGCCAAGAAAGTAAACACATCCAATGCTTTTCACTAAAGTGATTGGGATGAAAAAATCTATGTGGAACTTCCATAGGATTTACAAAGATAGGGGAGTTTGGGTATGTTGTCTTCGTAAATTCCTATGTAGGCTTAAGCAGGCTTCTCGGCAATTGTTTGGTTGATAAATAAATATGTGCATTTCCACCCAAAGTGCTAACTTTGTTTTGCATATTATGGTTTGCAACAAGAAGTTAGAAAATTGACCGGAGGCAATCCAGAAAACTTTACGGAATCTAGGTTAGGAAAGAACTCTCTGATACCTCTGATATTATGTTAGAAATCGAAGAAAAGATGACAGAAATCGAAAAGGCATTATGGAGGAATTGTAATTGTATTTTTCGATATTGTTTGTACATGTATATAAGGATATTTATAATACAAAGAAATACAAATAGGAAAACAATATACAAGATAAAGTTCTTCCGTTTTATTGACTGACCATCCAATCTTATGGATTGACTGAATCAATTAGTTCATAATATAAGGAATTGAAATTCAAATTCTATCTTCAACGGGCTATGATGAACCTCGTCCCAGCTTTCACTTTCATTCTCGCCATTATTCACCTTCACTTTCACTCTCGTGATGATGAACCTCGTCTCTTATTTTCCGTTACCTGCGGCGCACTCATAGTACCTTCATTTGAAAAAAAAAAAAAAAGGATGAGAGAACCTCGTCTTGTGATGCTGGGTCCCTAAAATTTCCTAAATAGGAGTTGCTTTGCAAATGAAAAAATCCCTGAAACGGGACAGAACCAAGAAAGTCCGGTGCTTCAGCAAGTGGAGGCTGCACATTCATAGGAAACACAAGACAGAATTGCGCATTATGTCGATGGCCATTATTACAAGATAAACTTAGCTTATTCTTTAATAACTGAATTAAAAATTAGGATGGAGGGAGTGAGCTGGAAAAGCTGAAGCAGCCAAGCCAAGCTTGTGGAAGCCATCGCATCAATCCTTGGTGCGTTCTAATTCACTCTCTACAAGGCTCCAGCGATTCTCCTCTCACCTTCGCCTCCTCCTTCTGTCCAACCTCATCACCTTATTTTTCTTCTCTCGCGAAAATCGAATTTGGTAGTTTCTCCTCACGGCTGAAGCTTTCTTGATATCATTAAGATTACCTCGCGGTGCAGAACATGATGTTCTATTCAATTTTCAACTATTCTTTCCAGACTATTGTCTTTCGTTACAGAGAGAGAACCATAGCCATGGATTGTGAAAATCGATATGGATATGATCGCTATTTCATACTCGGTAAGCGTGCAACATTACAGCTCCTATAGTCTAGATATTGGTCCGACTTGAGGTTGAAGATAAATGTCGAATCAATGTAGTACACGCAGGCTCTGGTTGCTAGCGTCTTCCAATTTACATTGTATGCATGGTGCTTGAAGAGAACTGGACCTGTTTATGTCTCCACGTTTAAGCCATTCCGAATTGTATTTGCTATTGGATAGGCGAGATGTTAGACCTTGGAAGGTACAACCGTACAAGTACTCTCTCTTCTTCTCTATTAAAATGCCCATTCCCCATCTTATTCTATTATTAAGAATCTACTTGATTAACAAAAACTATGAAAGACGCAGTCATAGGAGAAAAAGCTCCTTCATGAGCTCATCTCAAGCATTTTAAACGATGTTTTTAAAATATAAAATTGTCTTGCTCTTCAATTCAACTTTTTAAAAAACCAAATGGTTATGCTCAAACTCTGAAGATTTGCCAAAATCTCTCTATTAAGAAACTAGAGTTTTAGTATTACAAGCATCCACAACGAACAAATGGGGTAGGAAAACAAGTTGTACGTGATAATATTAAGAAAATATCTCACCTCGCCTGATGATGACATATCATCTAATAGAATTATCTTCAAACATTGAATATATGGATTTTTTGCAGCTTATTTGGAGCGATAGTGATTGCGATGGGATTGTGCCGGGTAGTGTGGGGAAAGTCCAAAGAGGAAGAGAAGAAAATCGAGGGCAGTGGGGTTGGTTGGTGGGAGCTGGGCATCCTCCAGCCACATGATCCCTTTGCTCCAAAACAAAGCTTCAAGCGTGTAGATGTTCTGGGCAACATAAAAAGAATAAAAAAAGAAAAAGAGGAAAAGGACAAGAGATTTGTACATATTCATAAGACGTATCCTCTTGTCTTTTAAAGAGAATTTCGAGTTGAATATTCCAACGCGAATTAGATGTGGAAATACCAACGTGAGGACCAATTTCAATTGTCGTATGCATTCTGATACACATAAGTTAATGTGTATGCCCAGTTTAGATAACTTATGTTCCATGGGACCTCAAGTTTTGTTACTAGATTTCAACTTGCCAGTTGCACTTATAATCTTTATTTTTTTTTTGGGTACTTGAAAAAAAAAATGAAATAAAAGTTGCACTAATAATCTTTACATTAATAAAAAATTCATATCTATACCCATTTTTCAAAAGCTATCTACTTCTAGTATTTAATATGAAGAGATCACTATGACGTATACATTGATTTTACTAAATAAGTGAATATGCATTTGGGGTATTGTTTATTTGATACAAAAGCAGCATCACGTGCTCAACCAAATTCATAAATCACACATTAGATGTAACAATACCCTTTTGTAAGGTGAAATCCATGCTTTCTTAGAGGGATCAGTTAAAAGTAAACAAAATTGAAAAATATTAATTTGCATATAAATTGAGTATGGTATGAATACATAATTCATTAGTAGTGTAAGATGTATATGACATGCCATTGTCTTTCTCTACATAATTACATTAAATATTCTGGATCAAAATGAAAATGATTAACTGTACATTTTGTCAAGATGCAAACACGGATCTCACATTGTACGGCACAAATTGACCTATCCTCGAAGCTTAGCCGGATGCACATGCACCACAAAAAAGTTGTTTCATTATCTACCTTGGGGCAAGATACTTTGCACATGATCAGGCGAATCTTTTCGAAACGTGGGACTGATCTCTGCTCGCAGATGCAGATCAATAATGAACTAGAAGACAACCCTACCTTCTTTTTTTTTTGGTAAAGTAGAAGACAACCCTACCTTTGATATGGCCTTAACGAAGGCTCAGGCTGTGGAAACAGCATCATTCCCATCGTCATCACGAATAGCCATTATACATCTCTAAATATAGTGTAGACTCAAGAAAGCAGCATCAATCCAATTCGCCCCCGTTCTTATTTTAAAACCGTACAGAATAGTCGAATAAATGGCGGTCCCGCAGGACGTGGGGAAACCTCAGTGTCCTTCAAATATTGTCCCAAGAACTGAGAGAGAGAGAGGGGGGAGAGAGAGAGAGAGAGATGGAGGGGAGAGCGAGGGGTTTGCTGCCGTTTGCAGGGATGATAACGGTGGTTCTGGCTCTAGCGAGCAACATGGTGGTGATGAAAATGGCCTTGTCCGATGGTATGAACAAGTACACCATGGTCTTCTACAGTAACGCCCTCTCTTCTCTCGTCCTCCTCCCCTGTCCCTTCATCTTCTCTCGCAGGTTTGTGCTCTGTCCATTGCTCGCTGTCTCCATTAATGCCGGGTTTATGGGGGAGAAAAAGAAAGGTTTGAAGTCCTTGTGTTGCTTGTTTGCTCTGTTTGGCAGATCAGGGTCGTACCCTCCCCTCACTTTCTCTGTCCTTCGCAAGATCTTCTTGCTGGCTGTGGCTGGGTGAGTGAGTGAAGTTTCTTCATTTCATACGAATTTGCATACTTGAAATTTGCTTTTCTCGGGGTTCTTTCGCAGCAAAAGGTCTTTAATCAGCTGCTGAGGGTTCCATACGGAAAACAAAGCGAAATTTGAGTGATGTGGAATTGTGGATGATGCAGATTGGCGGCACAGATGTGCGGGTACGTCGGCATCGATTGCAGCTCCCCTCTTCTGGGCACGGCCATGATGAACCTCATCCCAGCTTTCACTTTCGTCGTCGCCATTATTCTAAGGTTCTTAGTCTCTTCTTTCTCGTTATCTGCAGCGCACTTAAAGAACCTTCATTTTGAAAAAAAGATGAGAGAAGCAGATGATGGAGTGCTAATTGGATGATGGGGGGTTGATATTACATAGTTTTTATTTTTATTTTTGGTCGAAGATATTACATAGGTTCAACCCGGCCCGGAGAGATTCACTTTACTACCACTTAAGTCTATCATTTTAATCTCAGAGATTATGAACAGTTCTATTACTTCATGTCCTAAAATAAGAGTCGCTCTGCAAATGAATATATCCCCAAAATGCGATCAAATCAAGAAAGTGCGGTGCTTCAGCAAGTGGTAGGCGGCAGCACGTTCGAGTAAAAACAAAAGACAGCAAGACGCAATTTGTCGTCGACGATGATTGAGAGATGTACTTATTCTATTCTTTGGTTTGTTGATGGGATTGACAATCAGGATGGAGAAAGTGAACTGGAAAAGCCTGAGCAGCCAAGCTAAGCTTGTGGGAACCATCACATCGATTCTTGGTGCATTCGTAGTAACTCTCTACAAGGGTCCGCCGATTCTCCGCTCGCCTTTGCCTCCTGCTGTCCAACCACACCGCCCCCCCGTTCTTCTTCCGCTGCAATCGAATTGGATTCTGGGTGGGTTTCTACTCGCGGCCCAAGCTTTCCTGTTAGCATCATCGTACATTTTCCAGGTTAGTACTGGTGTCGTAACTTTCTCCTAGATTAGAATGACACTGAAACGAAGCTAAAGAGAACTTGACAAGGGAAAACAAATCTCGAATCTTGCAGGCATTTATCCTCAAAGATTACCCAGTGGTGATGAACATAATGTTCTACGTAATGTTCTTTTTGGCAATTCTTTCTGGGCCGTTGTCCTTTATTATGGCGAGAGAACCCCAGTCATGGATTCTGAAATTCGATGCGGGTTTGATCTCTATTTTATACTCGGTAAGCGTGTAATGATGTAATTTATAATGTCAAGATTTCGGTCTGATTTTGAAATTCAAGACGAAAGTCATTTTAATATCGTATGTGTAGGCTGTGGTTGTTACTACCTTTGGATCAGCATTGGGTGTATGGTGTGTAAAGCAAACTGGACCTGTTTATGTGTCGATGTTCAAGCCCTTGGGAATTGTATTTGCAGTTGGATTGGGGTTCATATTTCTGGGAGAAACGTTACACCTCGGAAGGTATGAGTACTCTCTTCTCCTCTTACTGAAATGCCTTTACCCCGTCTTTGTCTATAATCAAGAATCTAGTTGATTAAAAGAAATTAAGAAAGATGTTTTCACAAGAGAAAAAAGATCCATCATTAGCTCATCTCAAGTATATCAACAGATGTTCTTTCCATACAAAAAATATAAATTGCCTTGCTCTTCATTTTAACTTTCTAAGCCAAACGATTATGCTATCCTTTGGAGATTCCCAAGATTCTCTATCAAGAAAATTAGAGTTCAGCTCATTACAAGCATACATAAATGAACAAAACAAGATAGAAAAACGCATTTTATGATATTTACATGGTAATTCTAAGAGAATTTCTCAATTTCGCTCAACGTAAAATGCGTCATTTAGTAGAATGAGTACAAGGGCAACTATGTGGACCAATGGGCTTACTAACCTTAATCGTAATAAAGGAATATGCTACCACATTAAGCCCGTTGCTAGAGAAGAAAATCAATATATATGATACGTAGCTGTTCTTTTAGAACGTTTTTGAAGAATGTTCTATTAGTAATATATCTATTTGCATTGTGGGGGATGTATTTGGGTTCAAAGTCCTGCGTTATGCGCTTCATGTCAAGCGGATTTGCAAAACCCTCCTTGTATGAAAACTTACGAAGACCTACTTACTTCATGACGTCCAATTTGAGAGAGATAATGCGAAAGCGATTTTTAAATATGTGATCGGTCCTTTACTTGCCTCTTCGTTTGTCTCAGCTTGATTGGAGCAATTGTGATTGTGATGGGATTCTACCTAGCAGTGTGGGGCAAGTCTACAGAGGAAGAGAAGACGATGGAGGGCGGTGGGGCTGGTGGGAGCTTGGCGTCTACCAGCCATAAGATTCCTCTGCTCCAAAACCAACCTTCAAGTGTGTAGATATTCTTGGCAACATTTAGAAAAAAAAAATTGAAAAAGACGAGATTCGTACATATACTAAGTCGTCCCCTTTTGTCTTTTCGAAATGAATTCGAGTTTGAATATTTCGACGAGCCAATATTTGGAGGCATCCCTAGAAAAACGAAGAATTTGGAGTAAATCTCCACTGATATCATTACATCAAGGCACGCAGATCAATGTGCAAGCCCGATTTTGAAAACCTACATTATTGTACACCTCAGTTATGTTACTAGATTTTTCTTTTTAAGATTATTCTTATCAGTTTCTCACCCATTTTTGAAAATAAAAATAAAAACACTAGCATCTCTCTATCTTTTCTCCTCCTCCTTTCTCTCTCTTCCTTCCCCCTACCCTCTCGGATGATATCCATGGTAGGCCAAACTAGGGGTGAGCATTGGTTCAAGGTTGACCCTAGACCTACCCAATTCTATCGGTTCTGGTCCGATTTCTAAGGAGACTAGATTGATCCTTGATCCTAGAATTCCTGAAACCAGCATTGTGTGGATTGATCCTCGGTCTTAGAAGTTCAGGGTTGTGACTACATATATATTATATATGTCTAATATATTATTTATAGTTTTTTTATATAAAGAAAACTTTAAAATAAACGGTGTTAATAACATTAAATAGTTTTTTAGTGAGGAGTTCAAGTAATTTTACATTATTCTTAATAACTTAGATTTTTAATGTCTTTTATGGCGTCAATAATAATAATTTACAAAGGAAGAAAATATTTTTGTGAGGAGTTCTCATGTGCCCAAAAGGACATAAACAGCTCATTATGGCATTCTCCTCTAATACTCGTTCTCTTTTGTTTTATTTGTCATCTTAGTCTTCAATTTGCCAAAATCGAAAGAAACAATGTCTCTTGCTCACCATTCGACACTCGCCTCGCTTGTTTTGAGTCACTCGTGCCACTCATCGCTCGATGCTTGCTTGGCTTGTCACTCCTTGCTCAACACTCGATGTTCACTTTATTTGATGCTCACCCCACTTGACCCTCACCGCTTGCCTTTCTTAGCTGATCTCGCTTGTCATCAAATCCATTGGGTTGATCCCGTCCTTGGTTGCCCTTTCAAGGAGTAGCATGGTGCCGATTAGTTGATTGATAGTTCGCGGATAAGCTGATTGATTTATATGTAGAATATATTAGGTTACTAGAAAATGGATGTCAGTATTATAAAATGACTTGTGTTACAATATAAGACTTGTTCATTGATAATTTATTATGGCATTCTGCATTGAATTACGACAAAATATAGAACAAGATTGGTTTTGAATAAACATCTCTCTATTTTTTATTTTGGATGATGACATAAATAATCCTTAAACTTTTAATTTTTTCAATGTGAACCTTGCATTTTAATTTAATGTTCAATATGGTCCCTAAACTTATAATTTGATTAATGAGGTCCTTGGATTTTTGGTATATATTCAATATAGTTCTTCCATTAATTCAATATTAGGGGCAACATTGAATATTTTAATATAGTCATTTATAGGTACTCTCTCTTCTTTTCAACTGATATGCCCATACCCCAATCCTACTCTATAATAAAAAATCTGGTTGATTAATAGAAACTAAGAAAGATGCGTTCATCGGAGAAAAAGCTCCTTCATGAGTTTATCTCAAGCATTTCAACCGATATTCTTAAAATATAAAAGCGCCTTGCTCTTCAGTTCAACTTTTAAGAAAATAAATGGTTATGCTCAAACTTTGAAAATTTACCAAAGTCTCTCTGTTAAGAAACCAGAGTTTCAGTATTACAAACATGAGCAAATGAACAAAACTGAGTAAGAAGATGAGTTGTATGTGATAACCTTAAGAAAATATCACGTGTCACTTGAAGGAGGACATATCATTTAATAGAATTATGTTCAGGCATTGAATAAGCAAAACTATAATAAAGAAAAAGAAGATATATGATTGGTCCTTTACTTGCCTCTTTGTTCATCTCTTCTGGGTTTTGTGCAGCTTAATTGGAGCGATTGTGATTGTGATGGGATTCTACTAGGTAGTGTGGGGAAAGTCTAAAGAGGAGGAAGATAAGAGGATCGAGGGCAGCTTGGCATCCTCCGGCCACAAGATTCTTTGCTCCAAATAGAGCTTCAAGCGTGTAGATATTTGCATGTATTCATATGGAAGTTCCCTTTTGTCTTTTCTTATAAACTCTAATTGAATATTCTGACGGCGCAATAATATAGTAAGAGTACAGTAGAAGTAAGATACCACTATTTGGACAGATCACCCAAAGGAAGCCCCAAGTCCTTGTCCCTCAAAATATCTAATTAAAACTATCTTTCCTTAAAAGCTCAAACCAATGAGTAATGATTGAATTATAATACATTACCCATTTCAAATCACATAAATTCTTTGATATGGAATTTTTAACACAATCTCATATGTATATCTTAACAAATATGGAATATTACTTGAAAAATTGAAGAATTCAGAGAAAATTTCTGACTGTCATCCTCACTTTGGTGCGTTCATATTCATGTGCACACCCACTTATGATGTTTTAAAGAGTCAGTTTGCAAATTTACTTGTCTAGATGTCCTGCG
This sequence comes from Eucalyptus victrix, assembly GCA_016097545.1. Taxonomy (NCBI): domain Eukaryota; kingdom Viridiplantae; phylum Streptophyta; class Magnoliopsida; order Myrtales; family Myrtaceae; genus Eucalyptus; species Eucalyptus victrix. The sequence continues at coordinate 39,044,016 of CM027836.1, read as the reverse complement.
GAAAAAAAAAAAATGTCAAATTCAAACAGCTACGGTTTATTCCGGTCTTGGGCATTTACCCTTATATTCGAGTGAACGGGATGGGGCTTTAGGCATAGTGTAAGATTTCAAGCATGAAATTTTTTCGAGCAGTTACATTGATTGCCATTTTGGTAAATAAAGAAACTGACTATTTTAGTGTTATTAGAGATTTGTGCGATTGAAAGATCCAACGTGTCAATTTTTTAATATAAACCATCCCACGGGCTAATTGACAAAGGGAAGTTAGCAAAACTGATACCAAATTATGTCAATTGGCCATCTATTTGCCCCATATTCATGAACTGGGCCCAAATTCATTATGAACCATAATGTTAACTCCTCAAATTGAGCAAATTAGGGCCTATTTGGTAATATTTTTGTTTCGGGAAATAATTTATTTTTAGAAATAATTTTTTTTTTTTATTTCCTACAATAATTTTTAAGTAAAATAACACGTTTAGTAACTATACAAAATTTCTATTCTTAAAATAAAAAAAGACAAAAATATGTTTGGTACGATTCACAATTTTTTTTATAATTTAAAATTTTTAAAATTTTTCTTTTTTTTTTTTCTTTTTCTTTCTTTCGCCGCCACCCACCTGTCACAAACAATGGAGGTGACAATAACCAAAGGGGGCTGGGCCATGGTGGGGGCGGTGAGCGGCAAGGAAGAAGAATAAAAGAAAAAAAAATGATTTATTTCTAAAAATTGTTCCCAAAAGCAAAAAAAAACTAATTTTTCTATTTTCTATTTCAAAACTATTCTCCTGTCACTTTTCTATTCCAATGAATAAAAAAATTAATTGACATTACTAAACAGAATTTTTTTTTTTTTATTTATTTTTTATTCTGAGAGTAAAAGAACAGGAAAAACAAAAGACTTGCGCGTCATTACCTTTTAAAATCTTGGGGGTAATAGACAAATGAAGAAGTGGAAAACGTTGTTTTGCTCTTGATTTCTTCTACTCCTTTTAAAAAAGAAATCTAATGCCATTGCGACTCGGCTTCTTCAAGCCGAATCGTCATCGTGAACTGTCCCCAACCCTTAAGGAATAAAAGACTAACACCTTTGAAATCACAGCAACCACAGAGGTCATCCGCCAGACTGGCCGAAACTTCATTGGTTCCAATCACAGATTCACGAAGTATGCATCACAGCTTCAGAGTGGGAGAACTAAACTTAACTTGTTTTCCTTTTTCAATTTTCCTTCGGTTTTGCCGGTCCCATGAGGACATAATTGGTGGTAAAGAAAATGATTGAAAACGAAAAGGAAGAAAAATTGCATATAAGTTAAAATTGTTAGATGAAGATGACGAAGAAGAAAATGAAGATGATCACGGACAAGGAGTTTGGTAATTATCAATGAGGATTTGACCAAGGGATTTTTCCACGTTGGGCTTCAAAATTCAATAAAAAGAAAAACCACATATTTCAAAATATGTCACCAAGCAAACTGAACTAATCGATTTTCCTTTGGTATTGTACTCAAGTGATCATTCGAAAATTTTAGTACCAAAATGAGTAATATACGAAAATTGTAGTACTTGTAGTGTTCTTTTCTTGCTAAATCGATCAATTTAGCATTAAAACATAGACCATACAATTCCTTTAAACCCTGAAGAGAACCAGAATTTTCGCTATTCTAGTACTGCTCCGTCTGTATGACTTTGAATGATTGATAAGCATGAAAAATACTGCAGTAAGAAGCAATGATCCAGCATTTCTATCATACTCGTGCATGATGTTCAATACCGCAACTCTTAACAACCTACAATGCTTTAATTGCTTGCACAACTTCGATTCTGGTCATCGTGCCTGCGAACTGTTGGTATAATCTTCTAAAATTGCCATGACTTGCAATCAGCAAGAGATTATAATGCCATACTGAATGTTTCCTTCATAAACGACGGGAATTGATCTTTTAATGAGGTTAGGACAGGAAGAGACCTTTGGTTCCTAGGCAGTCACCTGTCTTCAGATTCCACAGCTCGAAATCGAGGGAAAGTAATACAGATACACGTTCTTTTGAATTTGCATTAGAAGTTGCACTACACAAAGCATCAACCATCTGGGAAGAACGTGGAATACACGTCCCAGGAAAAGTGATTCCCGCAAATCCTGTACATGTATTCTATCAAATAGTACTGTCGCAGCTGTGCTGCTCTTATTTGTTCTATCATACTGCAGAATTGCAGATTAAAGAACCTTACTACAACTTATTTGAAGCACCAATAACATCAGCAGGGTGCAATATAATCGCCCCTGTCGCCGGGGGTTGGGGGGGCAGGGGGGACCCACGCATCGAGCATGCACAGTTATATCTTTGCTCGTACTTTTGCAATCAGCTCACGTCTCAAAATTTTGCCGGAAGCAGACTTTGGGATGCTGTTGACGAATGTCACCCTCCTTAGTCTTTTGAATGGTGCAACCTGAGAGACGAGAAGAGAGTTTTAGTCGGGGAAGTGTTCGCTAATAGAATGCCCTCTCCTCTTACCAAAACATTTTTCATGAAGACATTATTTCTATGTGACTATACGTCGTCTTGCAGTAAGTTGATGAATTACACGACACTGTTTTTTCATGAGACTCATGCATGTCGAATTTAAAGATGCCCCAGGAACATGCCCTTTCTTTGACATCCTAAGTCCCACTACAATATGTTTAAGGTATATTCCATGAGTGATTGCAGAATTTCAAGGGAACTCAGCAAAAACAACAAAGAAAGCCACCTTAACTTGCTTGCACATATAGCGTATATGCCCTTTCACTTTTTTGAGCAGAGAATAAGGAATTGAAATCAGAACAATCTTTCAAGTATGAAGAAACTATCATATTGAGCATCTTTTTTGGCCCTTTCCACTATCTATTGCCAAGTTTAGTCATCTGGCTTGAGTGTTGAAAGCCTCACATGGATCATTGCGATATTGAAAGCAATATGATCCAACCAAGTCGGCTAAGCTGCTATTTGAACATGAACTAGGTTTGATTAGCATAGCATGGTCTCACCTGATTGGCAATGAATTTCTGGACTTCCTCTTCAGTTAGAGAGCTGGTAGGTGAGCGAACGACATATGCAATAGGAACTTCACCAGCTTCAGCATCAGGAAATCTACACAGCAGAAATTGATCAGTCTGAAATGATGTCCCAACTCTAATATATCTGTCAATCAAATTGAGGCTACAAAAAATGTCACTGGAGTTTCACTTACGGGATGACAACAGCATCTAAAATTTCAGGATGTGAGAGAAGGAGTCCTTCAAGCTCAGCTGGAGCAATCTAGCATGAATGTATAAAACAGTGAGAATTCAGAGTAAATGCCGATAAAAGGAAAAAAATGAACTTCATCACAACCAAATAATGTTGAAAATTGACAATGAGAAAGTCGATAATACAATGCCTACTTTAAGTTTTCCTTCCCACCATATCTAAATTGCATAAACAATTATTGGAGTGATTTAGGATCATAGAAGTTGGAAATTCTGTATGGTTCTAACAAAAAGAAATAAATAAAATAATCTAAACATGGCAACGATTGAAATGATAACTATCAAAAAGAATAATAAAAAGGTTCCATACAATACAAATTGATCTGAGAACATTTCCTGAAAAGTAAGGTTCAAACAGTCTCCTGTTATCATAGTCAACAAATGCAAGGTATAGAAATCTCTGTTTTCCTCAATTTTTCTTCACACAAAATGAACTAGGAACGTATCACTTATGAAAAAACGTCAGGTGCCTACCTGAAAACCTTTGTACTTGATGAGCTCTTTGATTCGATCAACAACATATAGTTGCCCTTCCTCATCAAAATATCCAAGGTCCCCGGTGTGCACCCAACCCTTGTTATCAATTGTCAATTTAGTTGCTTGTGGATTGTTATAATATCCTGTAAACAAACTTAGATGTCAGTTGCGATCAGATTAAATGCGGAAGCAACAGTAAGTAATTTAACGGAAGCCAGAACTGAAAGTTACAACTAACTATATGCAAAGAAAGGAAATATCTTAAGCTGCCTCAACTATGTAAAGGTTACAAATTTGGATTCCTTCGCAGATTGATACATGCTATATCCAAAGGCCCTCACTCAACCAAAGCTATCGTTCATCTTGATAGAACCTAGTTGAATTCTATATGACAAGAAGCTCCTCCTCCTCCTCCTCCTCCTCCCTTGTATTCTTTTTTTACTATATGAGCTCGATTATACTCAGAGATTGCAATCCATTACCAAATATCTGCATTTGAAAATCAGAACGCTCTGTCCAGATTCTGGCAAATCCATACCTTTCATCATGTTAGGTCCACGAACCAATATTTCCCCTAACTGATTAGGGGGAAGAGATTTTAGTGTATCCACGCTGATAATTTGAGCTTCAACTCCTGCAACTAGTTGTCCAGCGGAACCGGTATGCCGAGGGCCGAAATTTGCATTCTCCACAGAGACGATCCCACAAGTTTCTGTCATACCATAACCCTGAAAAACAAGGCCCGGAATTTGCGCCGAAATCATTTCCTTCCTAAAGCTACTGACCAGATACCGATCAACAATAAATCTAATGTTTGGGATGCATCTGAAATACCTGCATCACGTCGGCCTGTGGGAAATTCTTAGCACAATCCTCCATCACATCCTTCCCTAAAGGAGCAGCGCCGGAACCAATGTGCTTCAAGGACGAGAGGTCATACTTCTTCACCGCACTCTGCTTAGCCAAAGCAAGTACGATGGGGGGGACAACCCACAAATGCGTGATCCTGTACTTCTCGACCGCCCTTAAGAGCGAGTCGAATTCGAACCTCCCCATCGACACGAGCGCGTTCCCCTTCTGGAGCTGCGCATAAGCGATCACCGCGAGCCCGAACACGTGGAACATGGGCAGGACGCAGAGGAACACACGGTGCATGTCCCCCGCCATTTCTTGATCCATGGTTATCATCAGGGATGCCGCGATGAAATTCCCGTGAGTCAAAATCACGCCTTTGCTCGTCCCCGTCGTACCGGAGGAGTACAAGAGCGCCGCCACGTCGCCCTGCTTGACACCGACCTTGGGGAAACGGGAAGCGCCATCTCCGAGGCTCACCAGGTCGTGGAAGCTCAGGATTCTTGATCTGGACGAAATCTGCGGAGGTAAACTCTTGGAACCCCCCAAGATCACCGCCGGGAGATCCAAGTCCTTGACTTTTTCCCACAGTCCGGGGACAGTCACGATCAGCTTCGGATTAGAGTCCTTGACTTGCTTGCACAGCTCGAACGACGTGTACAGGGGATTCGCGGTGGTGGCAATGGCGCCGATGGAAGTGACCCCGAAGAAACAGAGAGGGAACTGGATGGAATTCGGGGCGAAGATCAGCACCACGTCGCCCTTCCTGAGGCCCAGACTGAGCAGGCCGTGAGCGAGCTTGATCACCCTCGATTCGAACTGCGCGAAGGTCAGCGTCTCGTCCGTGTCGGCTTCGACGAGGGCGGGCTTGTCGGCGTAGGAGGCGGAGTCGCGGAAGAGGAAGGAGACCATTGAGAGGTCGGGGTCCCTGGGGAGCGCCAGGGACGGCCGGAGCGACCGGTAGATGCCGTCGCGGCCGTACCCGGACATCTCCATCCCACGTCGAGCTCTTTTGTGGGAAAGAATCGAACTTTGCCCTTCTCGAGCTGTCCCACCCACTGACTCCCGAGTCCGGAGCGAGAGTCGAGTGTCGAGCGAGTGAAGCAGGTGGGTGTTCTGGGGAATTCGTGGAGATCAAAGTTTCGAGCTTTCCGAGGATATCCGAATCGCTGCAACTGCAACCGCGGTCACCAATATTTTCTCGACAGGAGGAAGGCGCGGGATGGACGGTTGGTCAGCTTTTGTGGGTAAGCGGCGTTATCAACTTTGACGCGCGGGCGGGAGGCCCGCCCGCGGACACGTCGAGCTGGGAGGAGCAGGGAAAGAAACGTTGAACGTGTGACGTTTGGAATTGTCTCCTGTTCCTGTCCTTCCCGGGAGAAAATATTCAGTGGTTAGCAACTGCCACGTCATCGGCTGACCTGGCGTATATGTTCCATTGAAAAAGCGACATCTGTCCGGTGACTTGGAATATGTAGGAATTGAAAAATTAAAAACGAAGGGGTTCGGAATTTTCTCCTCCTCTGGCGAGCCACTGACACGAAATAATTAACCTCGGATGATCAGCACCCGGAGAGTGGGAGATTATTCGCAGTCTCTAAAAAGACTTTGGTTGGAAGCTTTAGGTTGCTGACTTGAGCTGTCAAAGCCGGCATTCCTGGGATCGCGGACGCAGCACGCGGAGAAGAAGCAGGCCTCTTCGGGCTCCCCTCAACGTCGGAGAGCGTCGCCCGCTGAGCGAGACCCTCGGACATGGAAGGCTCGGAGGCGAGTTTCCTGGAGAACTGGTGCTGTACGCGGCCAGCGCGGCGCTCAGCTGCGTCGTCATATTCGCCGGGCTCCGTCACCTCGACCCGAACCGGGGGCCTCCAAGATGGCCCTCAAGCGCAAGAAGGAAATCGCCCAGCGCCTTTTCTTAACAGGTATTAGCTACATACATGAATATAAAGGAGACAAACCCAGGCTAGTCCACCAGTTAATATCGGCTGAGAAAGTTCTCATCGATCAGTAGAACAACCCACAACTTTCGGACTCGGGTCTGCACAACCTCCTCGCAGACGATGTGGTCCTCACCAGGCTCAAGGCTAGCACTGCCATGGGCTACCTCGCCCCGGAGTACACAAGCACCGAGAAGAGTGACGTGTATGCCTCTGGTGTTCTGGTGCTCCAGATCCTATCGGGGAAGCGTGTGATCACTCCAGCAATCCGGCACGGAGTGGAAGCATGTTATTTCGAGGAATTCGTTGATGAGGACCTTGAGGGGAACTTCTCCGAGGCCAAGGCGACCCAGCTCGCTTTCTTTTGTTTAATTTAAAGAGACCGTGTTGTAAATGATTATGCTGTTCAGCGATGGATGAATCAACTGTTTCTGACTTAATACTATGAATCCGAAACTTCTTTCGACAATGTGTTTGGTGAACCGCTATTTGCTTGAGCGAAATTGAATGTTTTAAGTCCCTGGTCTCGAATGTGCAGAAATGTCATGTTTCTCAATAGTTTCTTTCCCTTCTCACGCTTTGGAGGCAAAACTCTGCAGAAAACACAGCTTGTGTATAGAAAAGAAATAACAAAAAATGTAGATTTTCATTACACAATTTAGTGAATCTCTGTTTACATTTGCAAAATTTTTTAGGAGTTCGTTTGGATGGCCAAATCGAGATCCAGCAAAAATTCTTGGTCCTCTGTTTCTCTGGCAAATCCAAAAAAGCAAACGCATCCCGTACTCAAGCTTCAATCTGTCTCCTCAGCGGCGAGATGATCTTAAAAACATTCTCTTCGCGATGCAGTCGTCTACTGTGGAGCACCTGCCGCCACCGCCACCGCCGGCTTTAGCACCTTTTGCAATCCTAATCACCATAAGACCCTTCCCCTATCGGCAAAAAGTGAGCTCTCAATCCACTCCACAACGTGCTCTCGTGAAGAACATTGTACCCCACGATGATCCCTCCGTCGCCTTCTCGCGCCGCCTCGAACGCCCCGCGCGGGTGGTCGCCTCCGCAGTCTAAGACACGAATTCTGGGACCGAACCACTTAGCGATTTCCTTCTTGTGCTCGAGGGCCATCTTGGAGGCCCCTGGTTAGGGTCGAGGTGACGGAGCCCGGCGAATATGACGACGCAGCTGAGCGCCGCGCTGGCCGCGTACAGCACCAGTTCTCCAGGAAACTCGCCTCCGAGCCTTCCATGTCCGAGGGTCTCGCTCGGCGGGCGACGCTCTCCGACGTTGAGGGGAGCCCGAAAGGGGAGCCCGAAGAGGCCTGCTTCTTCTCCGCGTGCTGCGTCCGCGATCCCAGGAATGCCGGCTTTGACAGCTCAAGTCAGCAACCTAAAGCTTCCAACCAAAGTCTTTTTAGAGACTGCGAATAATCTCCCACTCTCCGGGTGCTGATCATCCGAGGTTACGCCTGTTGCTTGATTTGCGTTAACGGAAATCGCTACAACGTTCGCCTTTCTGGAGAAGATGGACGAAGAAAAATGTCGTCTTCTTGTTGATTGGTGAGAAACCAGCAAACATTTTCTCTGAAAAGAGGAGAGAGAGAGAGCTGGTGACGAAGCCATAGCTTGAAAAATTGAAAAGATGAGAGAGAGAAAGAGGAATGGGGGGAGATAAAGCGCCCGCGTAAATTGAAAAGATGAGAGAGGAGGTTTCGAGCGGGGACAATGCATTTATTATTTCGTGTCAGTGGCTCGCCAGAGGAGAGAGAAAAGGGCGTCCGAACCCCTTCGTTTTTAATTTTTCAATTCCTACATATTCCAAGTCACCGGACAGATGTCGCTTTTTCAATGGAACATATACGCCAGGTCAGCCGATGACGTGGTAGTTGCTAACCACTGAATATTTTCTCCCTTCCCGGAGATCGATGGTCGGGGGACCCGGCCCGTCGGCCCATGAAGGCGTTGACTTTTCAACCGGGGCATTGTGATCTCCCCCCCATGTCGGCCCAGGATCGATGGTGTCTTCGGGACCCTGCTTTGAGGCTAATCCCATATGCCCAAACGAGAAACCACCATTGCATGATCACCTTCGAGGCCGGTCCCTGCCACTGCTTCGTTTCTCTTCTTGAAAGGTGAGCGCTTCTCTCTCTCGCGATCCCAATTCCATGGCCGCCGCTTCTTCTTCTTCTTCCGTCGCCGCCACCTTATCTCGCATTTCCCTCCTCAGACTCGCCTCAAGACTCGCCTTTTCCGCTCCTGTTCCATTCTCTCCTCCCACCGCCCTCGCCACTGGACCGAAGGTCCCGAATCACCGAGGTTTCTTGATCTGTCGCTGCCTCGTTCCGTCCGTTTCTTGATCCGTCGTGGTCTTTCCTTTTTGCAGCGGTTGAATCGGTTGCGGTTGTTTTCCATGGCGTCGGAGCCGAAAGAATCTCCCTCCAACAATCCGGGACTCCACGCCAGCCCCGATGAGGCCACCGAGGGCTACTTCATGCAGCAAACCGTGAGTGCCCTCTTCGCAGTGTCCTATGTTCTTGGTTGCGAATTGGACGGATTTCGGTTTGAAGTCATGCTCGAGCTCTAATCTTGGCAGATGTTCCGAATTAAGGACCCTAAAGTCAGCCTCGATTTCTACTCTCGCGTTTTGGGCATGTCGTATGTCGTCCTCATTCCCCTTAACTTTTTTTCCTTTTATGGTATTGCTGTCTGATATGTGGTCCTTTCTGGTTTTACATTGTCTATTTCCACTCATGTGATACGATATGCGTAGCTACGGAGTTGTAGGCCACGCCAATGCTTTCTTGATTTGGTGTTTCAATGAATTATTCATGTTGGAAGTGGGAATGCAATAACACTGATCCTCTTAGTAAACTTGTCATCTTCTCTCTTTATCCAGCATGACAATGCTCTCAGAGGATTCTAAAATTGCTAAATGCGATGATGTCATGTCATGTTGGATACTGTAGGTTGCTAAGAGGTTGGACTTCCCAGATATGAAGTTCAGTTTGTATTTTATGGGCTATGAGGTATCTTTCTTTCCATCTTTTTCCATTGTCGTTTATGCATCTCTCTCCCCACTGCGGGGGGAGGGATTTACTGGCGAGCCAATTTTATTTTGTTAGACACCATTCTTACAGCTGAAGTGGCATAATGTCCTCTTGGAAAAGCTTTCTTATAACATTTGCTATTCCGGACCTGACGGAGATTCTAATCCCATTCATGATTTTTCTGGTGTAGGATACCAAATCAGCTCCCAGTAATGCAGTGGATAGAACTGTTTGGACGTTTGGTGAGAAGGCAACAATTGAGCTAACACAGTTAATATTTGCCATTTCAATAAAGCAGCTACATGAAGCCTGATTATTTCTACTGTCAAGTAATTTTTTTTATCTGAAAATCGCTTGCAGTAATTGGGGCACTGAAAGCGATCCTGACTTCAAGTACCACAATGGCAATTCAGAACCCCGTGGCTTTGGTACACTTTTTTTCGAAAATAGAACGTTGTGTTCAACATGACTTCTAATCTTTGTTTTTAATACTGTGGATGCAATTTTGTGAGCCCGCCCACTCTGAATCACATAAAGTTTTTTATTTCTATGTGGGTTAGTTACAGTTTGACTGTTCACTCCATTGGCGAATACGGTCATTTTCCTGTGAACTTAAATTTGTCTATTGTAGTATCGTTGGCCAAATATTTCGTTGGGTAGATGAGCACTTAGTCACAACTTCGGCACAGGAAGTTAAGCCAATGGTTGTAATGCAAGTTTTGATGAGCTTCTTATGCTAATGCTAGCTTTTAAAAGAAGTAACTGACTTAGGAATTTCCCAATGAGTCTAAAAATAATTAAAGCTTTCCGTGAGTCCTTTCAAGATAGGTCATTTAGGATGTCCAAATATTTCTGATGTATTTGTTACTTCGTAATTTGTATCCTGTCAATATTGGAATGATATTGGATATCTGCTACTTGTGTAACCAATTTATCTACTGAAGCAATTTGTGCATCCGCAATTTTCTCATGCAAACCTCTGAACTTTGCTAAGGATGAAATTGCTAGATACATACCCGTGTATGGAGTGGTGAGGTGTCTCTAGCCAATGCATTGACTATATAGCGGATACTTGTAAGATTGGCAAGTTTGCTTTTAGCAAAGTAATTGGTTTCACAATTCGTTACATGTCACTGATAATAGTTTTGAAGATCTTCTTGGAAAAAAATATATAAAAAGGATGTGTCTAGTACCAGTGCTTAACGCAGCCTAACTCTTCTTTGCCTTGATTCCAGGACACATTGGCATCACAGTTGATGATACATACAAGGCCTGTGAGAGGTTTGAAAAACTGGGAGTCGAGTTTGTGAAAAAGCCAGATGATGGTATGGCACCCTGCAAAATCCATGAAAACATTAATTATTTTGGTTCATATTAATGGCAGTTGGATGCTTGGTGGAGTTTATTTTATGGTGTGTTGAAACATGATATATATCTGACTAGTCTGTGTTTATTTAAGCTCTGATTAGCCACATTAACAATAGTTGAGTATGGTCTGATGCTTCATATTTGTGAGGAAGTCCATTAGAATGTCTTAATCATAGAGTCCAAAAGCATGGCGCACACTGCACAGAGTTACCCAGGAATGCTTTGTAGCTCGCTTTTGTTCTCTAGCCTCAGGCCTGTGATGCAGCGCCAGTTCCTTTTCTTGCTTAATAGTCTATCTGTGCTTATAATCATGTGTAAAATTACACAATTTATTCTCTCTGGAGTGTTCTTATGTGCATATTTTATTTGTGGTTTTAAATGTGGAAAATCTGACGCAGGGAAAATGAAAGGGATAGCATTCATCAAGGATCCTGATGGCTATTGGATTGAAATCTTTGACCTCAAAACTATTGGCAGCACTGTAGGAACGGCTGCCTGATTTTGACTTCACTAAAAGTCAAGAGCCTTTCATGCATCTAAAGGTATTCTATCACTCAGCAAACCTCTGAACTGTATACATATATGATGGATTGGGAAGGTGTGTACTTTTGCAGTTAACATGAGCACTTCTCGCGCGTTTCTTCAGAGGAGGAGTTGTTAAGTCTTTTGTTTAGTAGTTGTTAGTATGTACCAGTGTTCAGATTTCAAAGGATGACATATATAGAGCACTTCTGAAGAGTTGAAGCAGCAGCCATAAGTGTCTTGTTTCCTTGCAGATTGCTCACCTTCTGCAGACACCGGAGGGATATAGATCAGGAGGATGTTCAATAGCAATATTTGAAATTTGGCTTTACAATGTCTTTTGCCTGTTCTTGAAACTAGATTAAAAATAAGGAGATCATGTGCTCAAGTTTTATCTGGTTGGTAATACTTCTATAAGTACAATATTTTATCGGCCTCGATCAGTATGCATGTCTTTGGGTTTATTAGTTCCATACTGTGGCTTGAGCGGAGATAACAATGTCAAAGTTTGCATGTTGTTCTTGTTGTATCTGGATGCAAAATGTAATATCGATACTTCTAGTCCATGCCCGGGGTGATTGCAATGACAATAGTATCATTGCCTTTTGATGATTTTTTTTTTTTTGGTACTGTGCACTTTCTAGCTAATGTGAATGGACAGAAAATGGTTGTGCGATGGGGCCATTGTATCGTACTGATGAAAGGGGTGGACAATCTCTCTTTTCGTCTCCTGTCTCTCGTTTTCTTGCTCGTACACTGCTCTGTTTTCCATTACTTGCCTGGTTAACAACTGTCCAGTTGAATACGTTGTATGCACGTCAACACAGCAGACGGCAGTTATTATCTTAAAATAAATGATTTATAGATATCTGAAAGACTAAATTGCTGCTCCGTTTCTGCATGTCGATCCCCACATAAGACGAATTCATTCAAAATTTGTGAAGCTGGGGTGAGCCTGTGAGAGATGTTTCCGCACCTTTGACCATTGTTAGTTGCCTGAAAAGGACACTCCCATTATTAGTCTCCCCTCTGCTTGAAAAGTCGCCTATTAAAGCAAAACGATTGACCTGGTTAAAGAAACGGTTCGCGTTGCTGGCAGTTCCAGTAACTTGTGAATGACTTGCTCTTGAAGCATTTGAGATTATGGGAGAAAAAATGACACTGTGGAGGCAATAGGTAGATTCCAAAGAAGAGCAAAGCCAGTGATTCCACCAGAATTTTTTCTTATAGTAATATTGGAGATGCAAGAGCAACTTAGGGCCTGTTTATTTATGTTTTTTTTTTTTTTTGTTCCCTGGAACACAATTTCTTTTCTTTTGTTCCGGGGAACAAAAAAAGAATAGAAATACATTTGTTTATATTTTTGTTCTCGGAAACACTTCCGAGAAATAATTTTTCTCTCTTATTTTTTCCTTCTCTTTCTTTTCTTCTTCTTTTTTCTTTGGCCGGTCACAACCATGGCCGACGACCGGCCAAAAGGAAGAAAAAATAAAATAAAAGGAAAAATAAAATAAAAATATTAAAAGAAACAAAAAAAAATTATACAAGTTTACCAAACGTGTTTATGTTCTTTTTCTATTCCAGGAACATAAATTATACAAGTTTACCAAACGCATTTTTCTGTTAAAAAATTGTTCCCCGGAGTTATTTCTATTCCCTGGAATAATTTTTGAACAAAAACGTTACTAAACGCACCCTTATAAGATGTTTGATGGGGCAATCTTTGTGCTCCTTTGGCATTTCTCAAGGGACTTCCTCTTGATCTAAGACAAAAGTGAAGGTGAAACTGAAGGTTGTTGTCAATTTTTAAGCTGTCATTTAGGTTCTTATCCCCCACGAGAAAACAAAGAAACATAACTTTATTGTCTCTGAGAAATCTGCTTATGAAAAATTCGTGTTATTTTCCTAATAGAATCAGGAAATGTTAAGCACAATCGATTCTTTTAATTGAATAGATCCGAACACACTATCAAATATTGAATTTAAGGGGATCGAAGAGGAAATGATACTCTGAATACTTCATCTACTAATCAATTGACTTGCCCCCAAGAGTTCGAATGAACTAGGAAACTGTCATTTGCTTAGGTAGCAAATGGTCAACTCTCCGGAAGTGTTGGTGTATTGTCTTTGTCGCATCAGATCCCTGACGTTGAGCGCCTTTCTAAGTTTTTTTTTTCCCTTAATCAGGGGACAACCCTTATATGAACTTTTCCGGTCGTCCCAATGCCTATCCATGCGATGTCAAAACCAAGAAAGGAGCACATCAATGGGCAGAAAACAAGAGCCTAGTCCTAGAAATTGAATTGGACCCGATCCTTCTACAATAGATATTTCTAAATATATATGATCTTATTTATAGTCAGCGAATCAGAAATAGTACATTGGCATGAGCTTCAGTTCTTCCTTGTTTTCATCTATGATGGAACTGTTGCAGCTTAAACTAGTACTGCCCATCAGTTTCTTGACATCTTCCAAATCATAGCTCTCGGCAATATTTTCGCCGAAATAGCCATTCGTCTTTTCGACACATTGGTAGGCATAGTCACTATAGATACTATAATCCTGAAACCCCATTTCTTCTTGCTTGATGATCTCTCTTGTTTGGCCAATCTGACCACCGCTGCTACCATCAGAACAACTGCAACTTCCTTCGCCCCCAAACATGAAGTTGTTACTCTCTTTCAGTGGACTATAATAACCTTCCTGGGCTTGAAAAGATGAACAATTGTTTGGGTTTCCCAAGGAATTGTTGTCATTTGTCGAGAGGTACTGTGGCAAAGAGGCGAATTCATGACTTGCGAATTGCTTGTTTAGACCGCAAGCATAGTACTGGGAACTGCTGTCTACGGACAATGGTGGAAGCATTTGAGAAGATAAAGATAGTGGGGAGTTCTGGTATGAATCTGGGAATGGTGGTGGGGCTTTTCTCTGGTTGAATTGAGGGATCACGCTCATAAGCTTTTTCTTGAGCTTGGTGTTCCAGTAGTTCTTGATGTCATTGTCTGTTCTGCCCGGTAGCTGAGCAGCTATTATTGACCACCTAAAATTTGGGGCAAAAACTGTGAGGCTACTGTCATCAACATAAAATAGCTGATCCTATATGAAGTCCATATTTGCAGATAAAATCCTGATGCATGCAAGTGTTTCTCTGGAAGAGAAAGATGCCAAGATGAATACACCCATCACCCTTTTCTGTTTAATACTATATTGTTCTTCTCTTGGATTGCTTTGAAACTTAATGTGCTAAACAGTTTCATAATCTTTTTACCAAGTGACAGGAACAAGGTTCGCAATTTCATCATATAAGCATCAGATGAGTAAGTAGCTGATTTTTCCCAGTGTGGGGATTTTGTCCTAAGTGAAAATGATGAGAAGCAGAAGACTCAGTACCTGCTCCCAATCGTAGCATAAAGGGTGCAAATAACTCTGTCCTCCTCAATGGAAAATTCACCATGTTTAATGTTGGGCCTGAGATAATTAAGCCATCTAAGCCTACAGCTCTTTCCACATCTCTTGAGATCTGATCCACAAGTAGAAAACTCAATCAGGAGATCAAAGAAAACGATCAGACGATGAAGAGAGAAGCAAGCTAGTGAGAAAGTTCTGTGCATAGAAAGCTCCAACTAAGTTGTTCTTATCTTTCATCTAGTTCTAATACTTTTTGAAAGAAATGAATATGTTCAGTGAGACAATATCAAGGAGATATCTGTTCGATTAGCATGAGAACTGGGTTTATACTTGCTAATTCCGTCTTGCTCAGAATTGAAATAATAACAACTGTTACCAGCTTTCTGAGGAAGAGAGATCCAATTTCCACCAGTGCCATTCTTCTCTATGTAGTCTCTAAGTTTAGCATCTTCCTCTGGCGACCATGGACCTCTCTTCACATTTGCCTTGTCACAGCATGGAGCCCTCCCCATCTCTCTCTCTCTCTCTCTCTCTCTCTCGAGTCTTTATGTTTTTGCTCTGCAGATGAGACAGCCTTTCTGGAGTACAGGCAGCTTTCTCTCTTCTAAATGAGACTTTGGAGGCGACATGGTGGGATATGAGAGACATGCCCTTATATTGAGATTCAAGGCAGCCATCTACTGCTTCTGAGGACCCCATCTTACAGCAAATAACACACTTGTGTATCGTCAAACACACACAAGTCAAATGGAAGCCCCTCAATTTCATCAAGCCATTTTCTTTTTGTCAACTCCTTTGCTAAAAAAATTTCAAAATATAGATAAACAAACCGAAAATTTTCCGAACTTTATTGTTAGGGGTGACAACGACTTTCGCTCTGTAGTGATCTGTTTCTTCTGCTGAAGGATCCAATGTCTTGTTTGGTAAAATTTGGTTGTCATTTTAATTGGTACTCTGACTTTATAAGTTGTCTCTTCATATGCATCTTATAGATTATAAGACAAACATTTTCCATTTGCATCTGAGTTTTGATCTGTCATTGTACTAGATAGAAAGGGCTGCTCTTAAATCTCGAAAACCCAGATGGATGTTCTACAGATAATGTAGCAGATAGAACCTTCTGATAAAGACTAAGATTGAATAGGCTTTTCCTAGTGTTTAAAGGTGTGAACTTCTTTATAATCTAGACATGCTTCTTTAACTTGATTTCAATGACCATCAAGTATAATAATCGAAACTTTTTCCCCCTTCACATCATCGTCAGTCAAAATTATAAAAATGGATGCGTTATCAACTGGTACAACTGTTATGCAGAACCAAGGCACGTTCTTCTACTAATTCATACGAAGTCCTGACACATGTTTCTTGGAACCGTTGTGAACGTTGCTGTCCCGTATTTTCTTATTTCTCTCTCAATGAGAAACCCTTCTAACTTCCTCCCGCTACACGTGTAAACTCGAACCCGAAACACATACAGGCGTCTACCTCATGTGTAAAACGGAGACTGCAAAACCAAACAAGATCGACGCCTCGTGTTGACATGGGGGACACAGAACTTTCCTACAGGAGAGTCATCTTTTTAAAGAAAAGGCAATGTCTTCGGGCCTCTTCTGGGGATCATGGAATCTTCCAAATAGGAAATTCAGCACCCTCTCCTCATTTCCCTTTCGTGTACAAAAATTCAAATAGATATAACAAAAAAAAAAAGCATGACAAAACCATTATCAATAAACAAATCATGCAGTTATAATATAAGGGGAAACGATTAAAAGATGGCATAGGGTCTATATCTGCATTGACTCTCGGACAGGAAAAGATGCATGCTCATGTTTTTATAATCCTCAGTTGTTGGGTTGGCAATGTTTAGCTAGACAACTAATCATGCAGGCAGTAATTCAACTATTTTTTTTTTTTTTTTTTTTTTTTTTTTTTTTTTTAATTATATGTAGTCATAATTAGGGGTGATTGGTTCCCGGTCTAATCCAATCCTACCCTAGAATTAGGAACCGGACTAGAGGTCCTTGAAACTAAACCGAACTAGACCAATCTGGTTTTTGGGCGGTCTAGCGGAACTAGTCATGAGGTAAAAGGGAAAGATTGAAAGAGGAAAAGAAGCTTGCATAAAACATTTAAAAAATAGAAAATAGAAAAATAAAAATCACTCGTTTCAGAAGGTCTAATTCCTCCTTGAAATCAAGGACTAGACCACCCCAACAATGGTTCCATTTTTAGGAACCAGGAACCGGAATGGCACTCTAAAGAACTAGCTAGTTCAGTCCAGTCTAGGAAATTCCCGATTTGGTGAATCCGTCTTGCTCACTCCTAATCATAATAGAAATTTTAAGACTGTCATGAGGCTTCCAGTCATTTTCCAACTTAAATCTGTCTCGCACTAACGCCTATAATCATCGGCCTATTGTGTTCTTCACTTCCTCCTTTTGATCTGATCGTTTCAAGGGAAATCTCAAGATGCTCACTTTTTCCCTGAGGTCGACGCTTGGTATTTTAAGTGACCAATCTATGTACGTCAGTCTGATTCCAACTGGAGGTGGCATGATACGTATGACAGGAGCATTCATTAGGAAGAGAAGGCGATCGGCGATTCCTTATTGCTAGAGAAGGGTCGTGTTTTCCACCGACCAAACGAGCATATTGGTCAATCGTGAGCGTCATTAGTCACCAACGTGTGACTTTTAGCTGAAGAAAAAGCTATTGATCGTTAGAGAAAGATGGCCCCTGATCTCTCTTCTCTCTCTCTCTCTCTCTCTCTCCCCCACTAAATTCAGCCGCACCTTGCCGCTACTCCAGCCGTTGCCGCTCTAGAGAGAGAGAGAGAGAGAGAGAGAGAGAGAGAGAGAGAGAGAGGTTCTGCGAGTGATGATGGCGGCCAAAGGAGCCGGTGTGGGGGTGACCACGATGATGGTGAGCTGAGCTCGGGAGGGGTAGAGTGAGGAGAGAGATATAAAGGTTTTCTAATCGTGGCTAATTTTTATCTTATTTTGTTCGTGATCATCACTCATAAACTAATTATAAGTGTATATTTATTTCGAGAAAAACTTCATAAAAACCGAAAATGCTTTTCATGGAAATTTTTTTCAAAGAAAATGTTCTCTTTTTTTAAGATTAAGAAATTCGTTTTTCTTATTTTAAACATAAATATTTTCTTTGACCATAAATTTTTAGCAAACAAAATGCGTGAAAGTCAGAAAATTTAGGAGTTCCTTTCAATCATTGATTGACTGAAAGCGTTGTCTAGTTCATTGGGTGGTTGGCAACTAGATTGCTTAGAAAGATGAAAGACAAGAGAAAGAAGGTACGATTTGTTTTCCGGGAAACTTAACTCAGTATGATCTAATCAACGAGGTCATCCTCATCATCATCTGATTAAAAACGCGACAGAAGTCAACCAGGATTCGATTCCTACGGACAAGATGGAGTCGCCCCTCTCGGATTGACGCAGCACGGTTGCGTGCGGACCCAAAAATGAAAAAAATTCAATGACTAGCAATTCATTTTCAAGATGCCAACGCTTCTATCTAGGACGGTTTTATATGCACTGCATTTTTCCTGTAAGTTCCTTCATATGATGTGGCCACCACATGTTTTTACTTAGAAAACTACAACGACAAAAAGCTTTTAGGTCTCAAGTCTAGAGCTTGAGATAGGGAACTCGAAATGTGTGCTGAAAGAGAAATTTTTTAAAGGGTTTGGTCATCTGAAATGTTCCAAAAGGGAAGAGGAGAGAGCCAATCATTTCATAAGCTCATGCCGTTGCACCCTCTCCATGCAAAATTATATGTGATTGAGGGCTCTTTTTATCTGATTTGGTTGGTGGGAATTGGTGTACAAAGTTTGAATTTTGATGGTTGCAGTGGGTCTATTCAAACCCTAAAGGGATTATAAAACCCAAAAAACCAAGAGCCAAAAGTGCAGCTAAGTCAGTGGGGTGATGCCAGCAAAAGATTAGCTGTGCATTTTGCCCCCCACAAAGGTCTATCTCTAGCATTCTCAAAAAAGAAGTGCACTATAAATTGAAAAACTTATATAAGAAATGTCATCTATCTTATATCTTTCGATCGGTGCAATTAAATCCTCAAGGTTTTTGCCACTATCGAGGCCAATTCCCTCAAAAAAATTCTCAAACTTTAGATCCAGTCTCAAATTTGCCCCAAATTTTCTTTTTGTCTTAGAAAAAAACCTCAAACTTTAGGTCCAGTCCTAAATCTACTCCAAATTTTCTTTTGTCTCGAAAAAAAAACCCTAAATTTAGGTTCAATCTCAAATCCTTCCCGAATTTTATTTTGTCTTAAAAAAAACACCAATCTTTAATTATTTTCAAATCTATCCCATGATCCACTCCCAATTTAACATGACATTTTGACATCGATAATAAATATATGATGGCAAGGCAATATGGAAAACTATCTTCAAAATAAAATGTCTTAGGATATAAAAATTAGGGACGACTAACCACATCTTTTGGACAGAGGGCTAAGCAGGGGCAAATTCAAGACTAAAGTAACAATTGATCATTTTCTTTTCAACAAAAAAAAAATTGGGGTAGATTTGATCATTTTTTTTCAATAAAAGAAAAAAAAGTTGAGATTTAAAGGGGTTTTTTAGATTTAAGTAATTGTAAACCTAAAATTTATGATTTTTTCTCAAATAAAAGAAAAGTTCATAGCATATTTGAGATTAAACCTAAAGTTTAGGGTTTTTTCCAAAGACAAAAAAAAAGGGGGTAGATTTGATATTGGCATGTCGTTTTAATTATAAAAAATAAAAATAAAAATGATTTAGTAACAAAAAAATAATGAATAAAATAAAATAAAATAAAATAAATCATAAAAAATAAAATAAAAATATCATTTTATTTTAAAATTAAAATATAAAAATAAATTTATTTTATTTATTCTATTTTATTTTATTTTACGAATAAATTTATTTTAAAATGAATAAAAATAAAAAATAAAAATAATTTTATTTGGCAAAACACTCAAGGCAAATAAAAATAATTTATTTTTATTTATCATAAATAAATTATTTTAAATAAATATAATAAATTTATTTTATTTATTCTATTTTATTTTATTTTACGAATAAATTTATTTTAAAATGAATAAAAAAAATTATTTGGCAAAACACTCGAGGCAAATAAATTTTTTTATTTTTATCATAAATAAATTATTTTAAATAAATTAAATAAATTTATTTTATTTATTCTATTTTATTTTATTTTACAAATAAATTTATTTTAAAATGAATAAAAATAAAAAATAAAAATAATTTTATTTGGCAAAACACTCAAGGCAAATAAAAAATAATTTTACTTTTAATAAAAATATTTATTTATTTATCATAAATAAATTTAATAAATTTATTTTTAGTAAACTAAAAATAAAATGATAAATAAAAATAATTTATTTATTTTAATAAATTTATTTTTATTTTTAAATGAATATATTTATTTTTATTTCCCTAATGCAATCTAGAAGGAACTTTCTTTAGAGTTAAAAAAAGTAAATAGCAAAGCATCTAGACAAAGGCACTTCCGACCCCCAAACACCCAGTCAACTGTTTCCCGATATTGGCAGAATAGTTATTTTCCCCAAAAAAGTAGCATTCGCACTCATTGAACTTCTTGACTTTTCTCGAATCCCAAGTTTTAATGGTTACCTAGTTCAGGTAACATTCTAGAACAGCAGATGACCAATCTGGTTTTGTCCTTCTAGTGGCTTCCGTAATGAAAAGTTTGAAATGCATGAAGATCCGTGTCGAGCCAGGATCGTTATCGCCGCTATTGATGTCTCAGCTAAATCACTGACAATTGGTAACTAAGTCGTTGTCACAACTACCTCCTAATACTTTCAGGACAGATGCTGGCCAGATTAACCATCAATTTAGAGCAGGTCGACTGATAGAAAGGGACATCCATGAACCAGTTTCTGGACGATGATAGGTTGTTTCTATATGTGGCAAATATAACCACCATCTAAATCTAACCAGATCTCTAGGTGCTGTGATAAACTTCACCCATTGATAAGTAAGTACCGGTAATACTATCTTACGAATCTCTACATTATCTTTACATCACGAAGAAGACGAGCAGCCATTGACCCACACCTTCTGGCTTCCCATTCACTAAGATCGCCGTCCTTGAGTTTTGCCAGTAATTCAACACCGTCCTTGAATCTTTCACTAGTAGGATCATCAGAGAGATTGTTATCCCCACTATTCCAGTCCATTTGAGGTTCTGCTGTATCATCTTCACTGATCTTCTGGTCAAACCTTGTCCTCTCATCTGAAGTCCCGATGCTTTGAGTTGTTTCATCCGTGCTCTCCACCCTCCGAGTTGTCTCTCCCACGCTTCTGTCTGTGGACTTTGACCCCATCATAAAAAGTTGAATACTAGGATGTTGGTACTTACTGTGCATCTGCATCATAAAATGGGTCAGAAATAAATAAAAGCATACAACAAAATCGATGGGTTTTCGTTCCGTTGCCAAAAATTTTCCTTCCCTAACCCCACAACCTCTTCCTACATATAACTTGGACCATTTGGTGATGAACGCCCATCATCACAATGGCATATTACCAAATTAAGAATTCCAATAGGAACCATCTGGATCACAGCACTCATACTTAGAGAAAAACACATTCTGAAGCAGTAATTTGAACGAGTGATATTGACAACATATAAGTCCCTTGACAATTGCTAATGAAAGAATTTTTAGAGCCATGATCTTGGATTGAGGTCACTCATAACCAATGAACCCTGGTCTGGCATTTCCAAAATACCATAACAGTGAAGAATGGACACGAATTTACCAACAAATATATGTACCTTGGATTTTGGAATGGGTTTCAAATCAAAGCTTCTCTTCCACATCTGCATCATTTGCTCATGCACACTTGTGGATCGCATCTCATAACCCAACTAAAAAAAAGTGGCAGACTTATAGTCATATTCTTTTCAAATAAAACTATATCTAGAAAAAACTGTAGCCTCACCAAGATACAGGTTCTAGGTCCTGATAATGCACATATTGTCTCCAGCAGTGGTTCCAGGAGATGCTCTGCATAAACCTACATTCAAATGAAGTTGAAGTTCTGAACTTAAAAGACAGATAACCTTTTATTTTCAATAACATATAATTGTGTCCCACCAAAAAGCAAGTTAATGTGCCATCTGGTTGTTATTAGCTAGATTTAAGATTTTGCTTGGTTTGGGCAAAGATTGAATACGGAGCAATCTTCTTCCACTTCTATCTTTAGCAAGTCAATCAAAAGGGCTCGCATACACGTCCCTGGTCATTTGGCTGAGGAGGTGCCTAATCTGTCAAGTGGAGGCTGGCAGAAAGAAACAACTAGTAATAAATTGTACAATGAAAAGCTTGAACGTGTTCAACAAAAGGTCAGCCCTTGAAGCCACCATGAAGGGCAGGATAGTATTTACCTATATTTGACCTAGCATCCAGTCATTTTCCAAAGCAGTCCAGGTAATTTCCTCCCCTATCCTATATGGTCTAGAAATGTGGTGGGTAAGGCACAGCCTTATTTTTAGAACACAAATATTATCCTCTAAGTCTTTGATCCTGAGAAGCAGTAAAACTCTTAAATACTATGAAAGCTAAGTTTTCCGATTACATAATATTACCATGTCATCATTGGAACTCATGATCCAACTTCATTTTCTTTTGAGTGTTTGTGGTCCTACTCTCAATAAAAGGAATAACATAGAGCTAGCGAACCAAATAACTTAAGGCTCGGATGCCTCGAGTTTTATTTTTTTAAAACAATAAAATAAATAATGTTAGGTATTCAAAGACTGTTCTAACAAATTTGTATACTAAGTGATGTCACAGACTTCTATTGGAAGTTGGATATGACCTGTTTGTCGAAAGGCTCATTTATAATCAGCCACATCAGTAAGTATGCAGTAGTAGTAAACCAGTCTCAATAACCTGGCATTACTTTATCTAAAAAACCTCAAATCTCAAGGAACTCACAAGATAATATCTATATCAGCACCATTTAGTGAAACTGGAACTTAGACTCTAGAGTCTCAATGATTTGTTGATTTCCACTCAAAAATGATTATAAAAGATGGTCTTATAAGAAGGGCACTAGAAATGCAACAGTCATTTGCTTTAGCATTATCCTGGATGGTAGAAAGCTCACTCATGCTCTTTTCGCACATGATTAGTAACTTTTTTCCTCAGTAGCATGCAAGTGGACAACATCTTCATAAAAGCAAAACTCAATAGTTGGCTGTTTCAAGATGTGGAACTTCAGAAGGAACATGAATATACAGAAATAAGAAACTTACAACATCTGTGCCAATGATAAAGTCAAAAGGAGGATGAACAGCCTTTGCATGTTCCATGTTTCCCCAGTCCAATTCAGCTACCTGAATTGAACCAAATGAATCTGCAAGAAGTATTATTTGATATAAGACAATCCATTGCACCCACTAACTACATGACAAATGTCATCATATAAGCCACAGTTCTTCAGCCCTTCAGCTGGTTCCCTATTGGTGGGTTGACTAATTGTTACACTGAAAACGACCCATGAAGAGTTAAAGTACAACAAATGTGTTACACTTGGCATCTTCAAGTTCTTTTGCACAACAGCATGCAAATGAGGGAAACAAGTGCAGTGAAAGAAAATTTATTACTGGACGTTAATTAAGAATATATAAGATTCAAACATTAGGGAAAAGATGCAGAGAACTTCCAAGTACCAAGAACCTGGATTCATCTGGAGGATCCTTGAAGTATTCCGTTCCACATTTCTCCTTAGTAGTGGTAAAACCTCAGCTTGATCTGTTGTGACTATGTCACACCCTAGCAGTGCCATGCCTGAAAAGAAACTTCATATGAACCTAAAGGGAGCAGAAACCATGGTTGAGGTTGCTATTTCGAGTGCAACCAAGAAACCATCCCCCAATCGTATAACCTACAGTGACACACAACTCACCAAACCCAGCTACCCCACAGCCTGCTCCAAGCTCAATGACACGCTTTCCTTTGAGCTTAGATGGGCAGAATCTTCCCCTTCGAGAATTCTTTTCCTGAAAGAATTGATGGAGTAAAGCATTTTAGCTATATAATCAATCTACAGGAAAAGGTAAACAGCAGTAAGTGTTTAAATTCTTAATGGAAAAAATTATTTTTTTCACTTGCGTTGCTACCAATGAGACACCCACTTTAGATTGATACTGTAAACGGCACTAATTGACCCTAAATGCCAGAATTGACATGTGCTCACATGCTGAAGAAGGGGGAAGATACAGCAAGGTTTGCAATACTGTTATAAAGCAGAAGATACAGCACACAAAGATCACATCAATGAGACTAGCTAATAATGAGAAATTACCAAATATTTGACGAGCACCATTGATGCATCCCAAACTGTTGTTCCTAAGTGCTTTGAATTTGGATCCTGCCACAGTGACACCCAAGTTCCTCATTCAGGCATTATAATTAGATGCCAGCAAACTGACACTATCGAATGCAATGGTAAAAACAGTTAAGTTGTTGACTTGATGTTCAAAATCTAAAGGTCCATAGCAACCAAATATAAGATACATATGAAAATGAAATGGTTTGCAATGAGGTCAGCAGTGACCCAACAAAATACAATGATTAGACGAAGGCTTTGGTGTAGAGAAAGAGGGATATGGGACAGGAGATCATTCCCATGAGGAGATATCTTACAAAGATCCCTATCCACCATTTGTGTATAAAATTGAAAGCATGTCTATGGCTGGTAGGTGATAATAACAGACTACATCAAACGCAGATATATTCTCCTTATCGAGACAGCATGTGTGACACTATCAACCTGGAAAGGCAAAACCTAAAGATGCATGCTATGAATAGAGGAAAATTCTGTAGAGGAGAACATCTAGTACCTGAGCAAATTGCAGTTGGTGACCCAGAATGTCAATAGTGATTACAGAAGTGTCCGGAGAATTCAACCTAATAAGCACATTTCAACAGTATAAGTAATGGTTGTGCATCACCCTTCACTTTAGGGCAATGCCATCTTAAGGAGCTGCTGAATGGAAGGATCTTAACAAAGGATTCATGGACACGGTCGAGTAAGATACAGTAGAATAGGGAAGAGGAAAATAGCTATCTAGTGCATTAATACCAAGTTCCACAATACAGGAGTAAGGTAGGCATTATTAAATCATAACAGATTTCTTGACAAGTCTCACAGTGTGACATCTCATTTTCAGGATGATCTCAAAGAATGACCGAGACTCCAATGACAATAGAAAGTGAATTGTCTCAGCATTCATACAAATGATTCATCTTAATTAAATATTAGGGCCACAAAATGGGAAGCGACCAATCATCTTTCATTTTTGAAGTACGAGAGAATTTTCAACATGTAGGGATTTCAAAACAATAATCACTGGGTTGAGTTTCAAGTTTAGCATCAGAAGACATTCAAAAGCCAGCTGATCATGTCACACAATATCACTTCCCCTCCATTTCTAAGACCTCTAACTGTTAGTAGACTTTTCAACGCAGTATCCTCACTCCCAATGCCACACCCAACCTCATTCCCTGCCATGACCGGACACCGCCTGCCTTTTCAGCAGAACGTGAGCTAGTTGGGAACGAATAGCAGGGCAACATCTCGGTACATGCGAAAAGAATGAATGTAAACAAGGAGGTTTAAGATGTTCTCGTACGGATCATCAGCTGAAGAGCATAGTTACCTGTCAGGCTCCATCATATAATCCCACGACAGAGGCAATCTCTACACACTGCATCAGACAGAAAACCTCGAAACTTCAGAGAGTCGAAACCATACCAACTGAACCTCACAAGAAATCAACTACTGCCGTCTAAGAGGGGATTTAAATTGGCCCCTGACGAACAAAAGTTAAAGGCGTGTGAAGGGAAACTAAACAACCGCATAACTGCGCAACTACCGTTATTCTTGAAATTCCCTCTCTACACGGGCACCCACCCATCGCAAGCAAAAGGGCAGATTACAATGAATCAAACTAGACCCAAAAAGCAACACGATCAACGCTTAGCACTCGATGGGTCTGTTGGGTCTGTTGGGTCTGTTCTGACGGAGCAAAATCAGTATAGCTTTCTTGCTAAAATGGCAGGCAATGGGGGGAGGCAGAAGCGCAGGCTACAAAGCCGAACGTGGAAGTAACATGGAAGCGGTACGAGATCGAGGGGAAAAAGCGAACCGGACAGAGAGACCGAGCGAGAGAGACGACGGCGCTCCGGCTACAGAGGGTGGCGGCAGCAAGGAACGAGTGTTCCGAACGCGAGACCTCAGGCTTGAGATCGATGGCGCTGCAATGTTCCTCCAACGAGAGTTTGATTGAAACTGTGAATTTATTTTTCTCGAGTGACTTAATTAGATAAATTAAAAGAAAACAATTTTAAAAAAAAAAACTCTCCCAGTTTCGACGAAAT
The DNA here is from genome assembly GCA_016097545.1 of Eucalyptus victrix. Lineage (NCBI taxonomy): Eukaryota > Viridiplantae > Streptophyta > Magnoliopsida > Myrtales > Myrtaceae > Eucalyptus > Eucalyptus victrix. The sequence goes on along the minus strand of CM027836.1, from coordinate 39,017,661 downwards.
TAAAGAAACGACTTTTTTTTTTTTTTTTTTTTTGCAAGGCGTTTAATTTGCATCACCTTACTCCTAACTCGGGAATGAAAATAATAAAAACATACGTGGAATCCGAAAATAAAAAATATTTAATGAATTTTCGGAAAAAAAAAAAAGAAATGTCGTGCAGAGAATGCAAAATCAAAGCATACAAGTTAAATATTCATGATCCAGCAGTGGTTCAAATTTATTTCATAGACTACTGTTTACTGAACAAAAAGCAAGAATAGAGGGGAAAAACCCACAAAAAATTTCATACTTCATCAACTATAATAAATTTACTTAAAACTTTTTTTAAGACATCAAATATTCAAAACTTGTATTCATATGATACATTTATCCAAACTTTTTTCATGATTTCAAAAATTCTAATTTTTTCCATCACACTAATTTTTCATAAGGATATAACTTTGAGATAAATGATTTTAGTAAATGTGTCATTGGTAAAGTTTTGAGTTTTTTGTATCATAAAAAAATTACAGTAAATACGCCGTATTAAATATGGTTTGGAATTTTTTTATAGCTTTTAACCCCTTTTGAAAGTATAAAAAATTATTAAAAATAATATATATTTTTAAAATGATTTATTTTCATGAAATTAACGGAGCCAACATTCCTGTAATTTTCCCAAGACCGAGCGAGGGAAGTTGAGTGGAGCTTCGATTAGAAGGCGCTCCCTCCTCAACCGACGGAGTGGAAAAACCGGCGGCGGCGACGGCGGCGGCGGCGTGCGCCGTTTTGGCAATCGACCGCGCCGATCTGCCGTACGGAGCATTGCTCGATCCGCGAGAGGCGTCTCTTCCCGATGGCCCTTCGTCTCCCTGCGAACGCGGGAACCTCAGCTCCGTCGACGACGACGACGACGGAGGTGTGCGCCGTTCTAGCGATCGACCACGCCAACCTGCTGTACAGGGCGTGCTCCATCTGCGAGAGGTCGCTTCCCGACGACCCTTCTTCGCTCTGCAAGTACTGCAACCCCAGCTCCTTCGACCCGGGCTCTCCCCGTTCCAAGCGCCTCTTTCGTCTCCTCGTGAGTCTTTTGCTCGTTACCCCTTTTGGGATTTTCTCTCGTTGAAAGACTGCTTCTTCTTGTGTTTTAGCGTTTTGGGTTCGATGGATATAATGCTTTGTTTAGTTTGAGTGCTGGAGTGACGGTTTTTTTTTTTTTTGGGTCTGGTTGTGGAATGGGAAAATGCAGATGTCCATAGCGACCGACAAGAAGGTTTTCACGGTGATATGCTTCGACCGGGTTGCGCGGATCATGTTCGGGACGAGTGCTGATGAGTTCTTCGATTTTGCCAAGCTTCATCCTTTTGCTGGTACAACACCTTCCTACACGTTCGACTATGTTTTTATGAGATGTCAAATTTTGCTTTTTATACCAAACTAATCACCTTGTTGTAAGAGGTTCACGTACACGATCACGTTCGGTGGCAGAAGTTTTGGTCGTTGGTACAAGTTATTAAGTGGGAGAAAATTTGTTCCCCTGTGGGTATTAGGATTTGATTGTTGTGGGTTTTCTCAGGAAAATTGGAAGTGCCATTTGGTGATTGCTCATTTTGGAGCATACATGTTAACAGTCTGTATGGAGTAACTGCATTGTCTTTCCGCCTTTCCTTTCGATTCTCTCACAGCATGACTCGTTCAGTTGCAAACCGTTTGGCACACTTTTTCTTGGAGGCCATGGGTGGATTTTCCAAGGCCTGATGGGAGACCATCACACTCCCTGATCTTCTTTTTGTAAACTGAAGCCAACTTATAGCATTTTTTGTCCATCATTCTCAGCAGATTTAAAGTATTTGGATGCTTTCTTCTGCAGCTGCTGCAGCGGCTAGAATATTGGAAGGAGAGTTGTTCAGGATGACACTGTCCAAGCCTCAGAGTGGTAATGCCCAGCACTTACGAGTGACGTCGCTTGTGCCCATGAGGTCCGGATACCAGCCAGTGATTGAGGGCTTGAGAGAACTGTACAGAGCAAAAGCTGCTTGAATGTACAATATCTGCATCCTCCTGAAACTTCTCGCATTGTCATTTCACGGGAGTCGCTGGTATATGTCATCCAGTAGACGGATGTGATGCTATGGGTTCAGCTTCAGACACTGTATGTAGATGTTTGTGAATGCCGAGGGATATTCCAGATTATCGATTGCCTAGATTTGGAGGAGTTATGGCATTCGTGCACTGCTGTGGTATAAGTAAACTTTGCAAATTGGCATAACATTTGTTCGTGTTCAGATGAGCATTGTAGTGGTTTGAAAACCTACATACATGATCCCCTCAACAATGTGCATTTATAGGATTTGCGCAAATAACCAAGAAACCACATATGAAAAGTGTCAGTTTTATCTTCACCTAAGATGGGAGAGATCATGGTGCATGTGTCGGGGTAGGGATAAGACCCAGGGTCGTTCCCCAGGAATACTGGAAAAACATGCCAAAACATGTCCAATCTCATCACCTGGAAAGATCTACTGCTCTGCATGTTGCCGCAAATCTCAACGTCAGGTTCTCATCCTGGTGAGGATTGACCTGAATAAGTAAACCAAGCCAGATCTTGGGCCCAAGTAATTTTATCGAGGAACAAGAGTGCTAGTTGCATGGAGTCATTGCTAATGATAAACGAAGTGATAATCCATACGTGAAACATAATGATGTGACTCCGATAAGGGAGAGTCCAAAGATTTTCGAGCTTCAAAGTCTTACGAGTGAAGGGAACTTCTTACCCTTGCTAACTTGGATCATCAATTTTCTGCTAGTTGTAGTATTCTTGTTCACCTTATACATGAGTGTCTTTGTCGTCCAATGCCTTAATATGACAAAGGCTTGAAAAATGTTCCTCTGAAATGCTCGTGGTGTCTGACTCATTTATAACTAGATGGTATTAAAGCAATCGCAGTGGACATGTCGAGATGAAATGCTAAACCACAATAATCGGAAAGATGCATGTCGTTTCCTGTATTGAAAGAATAGAAGCTCCGGCTCGAGTGATGCATGATATCGGTAAATTTGTCTGACCCACATGCCCAATATTCACCATGAGCTCAAGTTTATACATAACTCGCATATTTATACACCATCACACCATGTTTCATCACCCGTTAAGTGTCAAATAGGATCTCCTCTACATCAATCGGAATACAGTAAAGGGAACCTGCAGTCCTCCCACGTTAGGCTAAATAGAGTTTACCCCTCCTTTCCCCGCCTCTTGGGCTCTCAAAGTGTGCAACAGTAGAAAAATTGGAACTAGGACCTAACTTTATCGAGGCGAGCTCTTATTTCTTCTAGTTCTTTTTCATCAACGCCCTCAGCTATCGCTTCATCCTACAAATACCAAATTCATTGATACATGAAAAAAGTAAGAATGCAGCAGTGATTGTTTCTCAATTAGCTTCCTACTGGGGAAATAAAGGAGTGGAACTAGCAGATATACCTCTTCTGCAGTAGGTTGAGCAGATTGCTTCACCTTTTGCTTCCTCACTGCCTCTGGAAGTTGAGCAGCTGTCTCACCAGCTATGGCTGTCAATACCTTATCAACCTCTTCATCTATCTCCTCTTCCATGTCCTCTGTGTCGAGAGCCGTGTCAACCGCGTCATTCACAAATTCTTCTATCACACCAGCCTATATATCATATAAACAAACTGCATTCAGCAATCAAATATATACCTCTGCTATTCATATGCCGCAGGATGCAGGCTACTCTACAACCTATTGTTTTCACAACTTTACGATGAGAAGCAACAAAAATATTTCACAATTTGCATTTCCAACTTTTTTCCACTTCTCAAGCCATATTCCAGCAAGGTGAGCAAGAAATGGAGAACTAACATTCCCAAATTGCTCAAGATAATGGTCCTAAATTGTGCACCATAAGGTCATGTTGATATAGTTGTTCATTTCATTATCTTATTTCTCATCCACTCATGAAGGTTCAAACCATCAGCATAATTTGAATATGATAAAGCCAAAAAGGACATAAAGTTTCCATTGTCTCTCAACAGCCACATACTATCAGAAAAAGCTTGAATATAGGCATCACTCATCATTTTGAATATGAATGTTGACAACAAAGGGAATATTAATATGCAAATACACAATTGACAAAACCCCCATAGGATAGAACACATCAGGCAAATTATAAAATCACATCAACTGATACAGGATCAACCGATACAGCATATGTACCTTGGTCATTTCTTTGCTGAAGTCTCTCATTGTAACAGCCATTTCAGGAGCTTTCATAAGGTCATTAACAAGCTTCATAACCTCAGAACTCTTAGACAAGTGCCCCACTGTCCGAGCAATTGCTGAAAATACAATCAAAATAAGATGGTTAAAAAGGTGGAGAAAGAGATCTTATGCCAGAGAAGTAGAGCATTTTTCAGTTAGAGAAGTGGCAACTTTCAGCCCTAAGAAACTGAAATCTAATTTAAATATTGCTATGCCACTTGGAAACTTGCCAACCACAATATCTCCTAAAGTAAAGGCAGTAAGAAGGCTGCTACCAATCTCCATAGACGGGCGATATAACCGTAATTCTCGGCAATTTCATGCTTATTTTCATAGGATTTCTTATGATGCCTAATTATCCCAATCACAGACAAACCTCCTTGAATGGAAATACCCTCCATCAAGGCAAGGCATGGACACTTCACCAAATTAAGACAGCAAATTTTCACATAAGAAAGCTATATGGAAAAATCTAAACTAACATAAGAAAACCATACCAACACTTTCTCCGAGGTGCATCGATATTGAGTTCAGTTGTGCCTTATTTTCATAAAGACGGTTCACTGTTTTTTTGGACATCACAATTTCCTTAGCAAGTGCCTGTTGAATTACAAAGAAGGGGAAAACATTGCAATGTCAATACAGGAGTGGAAGCAAGAAGATGCGTGTATGAGCTTCAAATGCTTATCATGCAGACAAACGTCAGAACTACTGTTGGAGTCTATTTAGCACCATTCAATCTCATAAATGAAAATACAAGTGTAACAGAGCCAAAAGTCTGTTAAGGTCAGACATTCAGTAGATGTCCAAGACTCGCAGCAACCAGAAATATCTGATAATTAGAATTTACGTGATGCATAAATTCAGTTCTGTAGGGATCAAGTAAAGCATCAAACTGTTGATCATCTAAATTTGTAATAATCTGACCAAGAAGCTTAAAATTCCCCAGCTGGCCAGAAGACCATATTAGAGTATAGAGGATGATCAAGAAAGCGAATCAAACTAACAAACATTATGTACTTGAGCAATGCAATCCCTCAAAATTTAATCTCGAAGAAGAGAAAATTGAGGAGATCCACGGAATGAAATGCATGATCAAATCCAGTTCAACATGCGAATTCCACGAGCAACAGCGACTTCCATGCCGAAACAAGCACAACATTGCTTCCCAGAACAGCCACAAGAACCAGAACCAAGCTTCTCATCTCAGCTTTACACATGAATTGTATTCACCACTACCCACTAGCACTCAAAAATCGTACCTACCTCACATGATCTCCTCCACACATCACATCACATAACCTACTGAAACCCTAAATCATCGGAAAGAGCAAACCTTTACTCGGGAAACAACAAACAAAGCATCACAAAGATTGCGTTTTTACCTTAGCTGAGCCAATGTCATTTCTCTTAGCGGCTTCCTTAATCGCCTTCTGCACGTTCTTCTCCTCCCTCTCAATATCTGAACCGAAACCCACACCGTAAAACACCCGGACGAACAACTCCTCACCGCATCGGGGCGTCAAAAATCGCACCCGACACGATTAAACCTCAGAATTTCGCGGGGATTTTACCTCGGATTTGGCGTTCGATGTTGCGGCACTCCTGGCGGAGGCGACGCTGCCAGTCCCGCAGCTGCTGCTGAGGGTTTGGCTTGGGCTTTATCATGCTCATCACCTTCTCCATCGCCCGAGATTCCTCCTCTGCTTCTTCTTCTTCTTCTTCTTCAAATCGATTCGGAAAAACCACCGATCGGGAGCAGATCGACGATCGAAAGATGATGGGATGGAATCGGATCGGAGTTTGAGGAACTTAGGTTTCGGAAGGATCCCTCGATTCTGGTTTGTATGGAGATTTTTGGGTTTCTTTTTGCTCCTTTCGACGCTGATCGTTGATCTGGGACTCCGACCAAAAGAACGGATGAAGGGCCGTGTTGACCTCGGAGTAACTTTCATGGAAGGACGGGAAACCTGCGAAGAGCTTTTGTTGTCGGTTTGTTTCATGAGGTTAAAAAGAAAAAACCGACTTTTTTTTTTCCTATAATTTGTTGCGAATCCAATCTCAAAACTTACAAAAATATGCCATCAAATCCTAATACTTGTTAAATTAATGCAATCAAGTTGTTCAATTAACTTTGTTCAACTTGATTAAATAAAAGAAATTCTTCTCATTTTTTTCTTTTTCGTGATGTCAATGTAACTAAAATGACGTTATTTTAATCTAAACTTGATTTTTAACATTTTTTAAAATCCATTTTATAAATAAGTTTATTATTATTATTATTATTATTATTATTGTAAGCCCTCACCTTTTTGGTTTGTTTTGTAAGCTCGCACTGCCACTGCCTAATAATGGTGGGGGATGGTCAACCATGGCTTTGTAAGGGTTGCCAAGCCCCAACCAGTGAGCAACAACCCTCGCTCAAATGTAAGTGAGGGTAATCGGCTCTCACCCAAATCTATAAGAGGTTGGCCACTAGAGGGATGAAAGCCACAACACTTGCCCAAATAGGTCCTCATTGTTTTGACTTCCCTTTTTTTTTTTTTTTTTTTATTTTAACTTAGATAATATTTGGATTACAAATTTATATTTGGATCAAAACAACATTGTTTTAGCATAATTTCCATGTTGTAGCTACATCAACACCATATGGGAAAAAAAAATAAAATAAAATAAAATAAGCCACGCTAATATTTTTCATTAGCTAATTTGGATGACATTAACTGAATTTTTTATTGCGCTAATTTAACAAGTTCTAGTATCTAATTATTTACATCGATAAATTTTAAGACTTTCCATATACTTATTCCTTTTTTGTTGTCCATTTCTGTTCAATCATTCTGCTAAAAAACTTGAAGATAAAATGACATGCAATTTTCAATTTTGAAAGCTTAAGAGGTTAAGTCCATGATTATACATATCAATATTTATAGGTTATAAAAAGATCTTAATAATGTGTATGGCAAAAAAAAACGTCTTAGTAATGCCTAGAAATTGGATAGAATGTTGGGGGAAAAGGGATGAAAATAGATCATGTTGTCGAGAGTGGATTGATCATGTTCTGACCTATTTATTTTTTAATTTGCGCCTTATACAAGATTGTATAGTTTTGTTTTTTTTGTCAAACTTATCAGATTGTACAGTTGGAAAAGTTAGATTTATCTCATATTACAAAATTGTTTATGTTTTTTAATCCAGGAACAAAAATTTTGCGCCTTATCGATTGTATATATAGTTGGAAAAGTTAGATTTATCTCATATTACAAAATTGTCGGTGGACATGTTAAATTTAAAAAGAAAAAAGGAAAAATAAATAAGAAAAATAAGAAAGAAAAAATTTTTTTTGAGGGGACAATACGAGTTAATAAGTCTCTAATAATTGCCTACTTCATTCACTTCACTGAATAAAGACCTCGCCATGGGCAACCTGTTAGGCCGATGTGTGCTAGTCCAACCCAATAAGACTCGAAGCACCGATCGAGAGACCTGGCAAGCAATAGCCTTTTTGTGCATATACCAACCCATGTAGGGCCACCTAAACTCAATCATTTTATGGACAAAAATATATATATATATATATATATATATATATATAGGTAGATAGATAGATAGATAGATACGTATGATTATGAAACTAGCTTGGAACAAAACATTCATGATAGATCTCCGTTGAGACCATCCCATTGGCTGGGTTTAGTGAGTATCCCCTTTCTCCTATATATAAATATATATATATATATATATATGTGTGTGTGTGTGTGTGTGTGTGTGTGTGTATAACTTATTATATAGATGTGCAATTTATCTAAACATTAGTGATAACCAAGATGAATGTTTCATTAGTTTTGAAAATAATGAATAATTTCAATAAAAAATTCATTATTAATAGTAATTTATGTTTAAATATTTTCATGAATAATAAAAAAATTGGTCAATTTTATTTTTGTATGCGAGATAAATTATCGTTTTTAGAAAAAAAATATTTTTAAATTGTTTATTTTTCTCATATTGATCATCCCTTTTAAATTGTTTATCCGAGACTCGGGCCGTTGAATGGGACGGTCACATTGTTGGGTGACCTAACCAAGGCCCAATACAAATTGGACTGAAATGGGGATTCCTACCCTTAAATAAAATATCGAAATTCGTTTAACAGAATTACTATTTACTAGAGTCTGTGATAAATTATTAAATTATACTTATTGAATAGTATAAATATTAACAATCATAAAATCATATTTTAATTATTGTATTGATCGATTATTTTTAGTCAATAATTTTAAGTCATAGTTATGCAAATCAATCAACCAAGTGGACGGTATTGAATAATTCTAAATCATATTTAAGCCATGACAATTATTATACTATTAATTCAAGTACGATGCAAATTAAATCCTCTAGAAAATCCTCTTTGAATTTAATTTCCAGAGCATTATTTCTCACCACCAAGCATGAGAATCATCATCTCATTCAAATTCACAGTTTACCAAACAAAGTTATTAGAATCGTCACTCCATTCCATTTGATTCGTCATATCAAGGTGCAAGATAAATGCAATGGAAAATTCAAAGGAAAGGAAATGGTACCTTGCACAATAAACCAACTCATAAGCCGTAAGTGACTCAATCACCAAACGATAGAAGATGATATTTCAAATTTTAAAGTATTGACAAGGGCATATAAAATTAAATCATGATACTTCTTTCAAACCTAAAAATCCAAAATTCTCGGCTTGATTGCTCTGAGCAGAAAGTACACAAATCATTCCATCTACATGTAATCGTACATTGAAAGAGGCTTTCTTCATGATGGGACAAGCTTGGCTTCTCAAATTAATCTGAATTGAAGACGTTACGTACAGGCAAAGCATAGGCGTCCATGCTTCATCGGAGTCACGGCAATTTGATATTGCTTGAAGAATTGCACCAAGGATTTAATTTTTCTAGAAATTGCATATATGAAGGAAGTTAGCATGTAATGTTCTACTTTTTTTTTTTTTTGGTGTCACCTTTAGTCTTGGACATCGTCGTGCGAGTCTATACACATGCATTATTGGCAAGGGCAGGCAGTGGGCGTAACTTGGCTAAAGATGGTGGGACAGCCAAGTTATTTTTCCCTTTCATAAATCATCAGGCTAGATTAAGGGCCTGTTAGAAAAGAAGAATTGATTAAAAAGTTGCGTGATTGCAATTGAAGACCGATTGTTGAATAGTAATTTATCACCAAATATAGAACCACGATAATTATTTAGTATTTACAAGCTTCAGCAATGCATCATCTCAAGATTTTAGTTGTCTTCAATTATTTCTTACGTTAAATGAATTAAGTATTTTCCTTTACTTATTAAGGTCGAGCATTGGTCTCTAACCAACTCGGGAACAGATCGGACTAGTCGGTTCCAAGTGGTTCTCATGCAAATCAGTTCAACTCCCAATTCCAAGGAAGGAAATGCACCAACTTGACTGAATAGGTGGAATTAGCACAGATAATTTTTTCTTTTAATTTATTTAGTGAAGACCATTAAAAAAAAAATCAAAGACAAAATGTTAACTGAGCAGTATGTTCCTGATTCTTTATGAGTCTATTTCGTTTTTTTTATTGTTTATAGCATAAACCATAAAAAAAAAAAAAAAAGAAAAAATAATAATAATAATAATAACACCTCTGGGAAATTAGGTTGGGACTGGCCAGTCTGGTTCAATTTGATTCCAGGGTAAGCAGCTCCGACATTTTGCGTGTAATCAAGAATATACGTACGATAGCCACAAGAGAAGATTAGCAACAAATCAGGTTTTAGACAAGAACAAAGCACGACAAGACGGCAAAACTTGGCATCTTGTCAATCTCGGCATCGACGGGTCACGAAGATCTTCTCCGCCTGATTTGCTCATAATCATTCTAAACTCCACAAGTTTAAAGAACAGAGACTGCACTGCCCTTTTCCCTTTCGAAGCTATTTAAGCGGCCTTGAATTGGATGAGCGTGGCATCAAGCAATCGTCGTTATCACAGGCCTCGAAAGTTCATTATTATCTCCGTCGGCGGCGAAGGCCCCACGCGCATTCAATCGCGTAGGCCAGCGGTCCCAACTATCCTTCCCCCCTCCTTTCATGCTCCTTGCACGATTAGTCGTTGATGTTGCGTCATGGCCTACAAAAGAGGCCGTCTCCATGCGAATGCGATGGCTCCATTCGATTGTGACATGCGCCGACAGTCATGGCTCACCAAATGATTTTTTTTTTTCCCTTTACTCTTCTTTTCTGATAGCATCTTTTGGAAGGTTATCGAGTACATGATGATTAGGCGTCGAGCTCGTAACCTTCGAAAGGGTTAGGTCGGAGTTGAAAAGCGAGCGAGCGTGGGGCGTCGGGCTGCTGACACCCGAAAATGACCGGCGACTGAGAGTCATGACCGCTGAGCAGAGTTTGGTCGGTAAGAGTAAAATTTGGTCAAAATAGCAGTGGATGAGGTGAATGATGAGGTACGAGTTCAAACCGAGGAGATAGACGACACGATGTCAAGTGTGATTGATGAGAACCCTCGCTGGGAGTTTTCAAGACTAAGTGATAAAATTATCAACCGAGTTATTGACAGCGAGCACTATTAAATTGTTACCAAAGTGTTGGAGTAGAACAATCGATGAACAAAGTGAAGGCATGTTAGCCTGTTCGCTAAAAGACAAGGTGGAGGATCGACACAAGTTTGTAATTGTTAAAGAATGAAGCCCATAATTTCGAGATTTGTAACTTATTGCGAATAAGTGTTGATAAATGATAAGAGTCACGTTTTGAGTTTGTAACTTCCTAACAGTCACTCGTAAGTGACCGTTGATTGTGGGTTATAAATACCACATTGCACTCTTTTAAAGGTTTGACCAATCAATTAATGAACTTCATGTTCTTCTTATTTTATTTCGCCTTTAATTTCCAAACCTTCACTTCACGTGCATTTTACTTCTTTGCCATTTACTTTCTGAGCCAAGATCAACAAATGACCCTTTACAGCCTTTGCAGACTAATACAGTTCACCAAATGTAAAGGATAATTCACTTTTCAGGTGAAACACGGGCACAATATGATGTCAATAATCCACACTATCAACTACTCTTGCGTGTCTTAGATACCCGCTTAGACTTTGGCCGGCACCAACTATAACCTGATCCGCGAGCTTAATGAAGTTCGCGATTATCACGTGGAATTCACACAATCTGATTGTTTTAGGGGACCAAGCTGGATGATGGAGAATCAGCTAGGTTATAGCAAGCTACAAAGTGGGCTTCCCTCCATTTTGAAGGACTCATGAACAATAAATTCCAACTTGTAACAACACGAAGTTGCTGCTCGTAGGCTCAATCATCTCCCTTTAGAAACTGTCCAAAAATCTATCATTGTCCAAGTCTATCTTGGCAGGCACGGGATCACACGTTTCTGATCTTACCTTTGTCGAGAGGGAATAATGCAACTCACGAGGCGTCTTTCGCACTGCCAAACTACAAAGATGCTTGGCATGCAAAGTCAAGAGCTACACGGACAGACAGATTGTATGTTTCACGGCCGGTTCATTACGGTCGAAACACAAACCTCTCCGATACACGCAGTACTGCAGCAGAACATAGGATACCTCACCCAAAACTTTTACCGGCAACGCCACAGAAACATCCGCGAACTCCCACGCTACGTTCGGGAGTCCCTGTGGAGAGGACGAAAGAAACGACTAATTGTTCTTCCTTTGTAAGCGCCAGGTTTACTTTATGGACTTATCTCGAGGAAGAAAGATGCGACTCACATGTCATCAGAGCACCGAGTCATGAGTTTGAGGTCTTTCCCGTACGTTTGCATACAGCATCACGTGTAAGATTGACTCAAGTAACATGCAGGGATTGTTCATGTTTATGATCCAAAAAGAAAAAAATCTCAACTAACATATTTTAAGCAAAGAAATGACATTAAACCTACCGACTTTTTGACTTTCTACACTGAGATTTCTGTTTATAGGCTCATTTCAATGAATGGCGGAATCGACAAAATCATCCTATTCACTAAAAAAAATATTTTGGAATGTGCGTGCTTCTGTGATCACGTTCACCACAAATTACAACTTTCTTGGTGCTCCATCATTGTAATTCCTATTTCTAGTTTCGGAACAAGATGTGACAGCATAATCAACCACGAATCCTTTTTCCAATTCTCCTCAAACGTCGATCTTTGCGTTCCCAAGTGAGAAACCACAAGTAGCGAGTTTTCTCACGATGAAAGAAGTCTCGTTTTCTTAAAAGTGTGAAGAAAACGGGGGCCAAAGGGACACATGCCTAGTACTACAAAACAGGACGAATTTTCTCCATAGATGGGCCAATCTTCTGCAACTTTGTCCCCATCTACAACATTATAACTCCCACACAACCAACTTATCTCCTCAATCACGAAGTGGGACCTCCGGTTTTCCTTATTTATACCATCTCCTCTCTACCCACATCCCTCCACATGCACACAACTTCACCTTCTTCTTTCATCTGTGCTCGCTGTCTTCATTCGTTCATCACACACTCAAGCCCACCAGGGGCTACAGTCTCATCTGGGAAGGGGCCATGGTGATGTCTCTGCAACATTGTCCCTCTTACATGGCATGCATCTGGGTCCTGATGATGATGATGATAATGAGGCATGTTCCAAGCATCGTCAGTGCTGAGGGCCCGCCCCCACCTGGCTACTACCCCAGCTCCAGACTCGATGCCATAACCTTTGATCAAGGGTTCAGGAACCTGTGGGGCCCTCAGCACCAGGTTGTAGACCAGGGCACCTTGACTATCTGGCTGGATAGTTCCTCGGGTTAGTAAATAGTAATCATGGCGTAGTGCAATGAGTGAGCTTCATTCATGCCTCTTCTTTCTTTGCTTCATGCATGAGCTTTTCGAACTCCAACTTGCGTGCACTTTTCATTCGCTTTTGAGACGGTGAAACCCTAATGCGAGGCATTTGTACTGCATTTGCGTTTCTTGGAGACCGCAGGAAGTGGATTCAAGTCGCTTCAACGCTACAAATCTGGCTATTTCAGTGTTGCTGTGAAGCTTCAACCTGGTTACACGGCAGGAGTCAACACATGTTTCTATGTAAGAAGCACATTCTTAGGCACAAACACAAACACAAACCCGTGTTTTCGAGTTCCATGTTGTTTTGTTGTTGCTTTGTCTTCTTCTTTGCTAGAAAGCTGTTAGATATTTACTGATAATTGTCACACACATTATAAATGTCTTGTTGTGCCAGCTATCGAACAACGAGGACTACCCGGGTAACCACGACGAGGTGGACATAGAGTTCCTCGGGACAACGCCCGATAAGCCGTACACGTTGCAGACAAACGTGTACATCACGGGGAGCGGGGATGGCAACATCATCGGGAGAGAGATGAAGTTCCATCTCTGGTTCGACCCCACTGAGGATTTCCATAACTACGGCATTCTATGGACCCCTAATGAGATCATGTCGGTACTGTTGCTTTTTTGTTCTTCTTATATCGGAAAACGACAAATTCTAGCAAATGTTTTAAACTATGATTGATGTCCTTTTGATTTAAACGCACACTGGCTTGGGATTTTTGCTGACAAGCTGGTCTGAAGAATGACACGCGTACATGTTATTGAGTCCGCTTTCAAAGATGTATATAACCTTCAAATACTTGATGTCAAAATTTGATCAGCCAGTGTAAACGAAGATTTGTAAAGACGTATGTCTATAAAAACCCCATCAGCTAGATGCAACAACCTTTCTTGGACCACCTGCCTCTGTAGACATTTTGGGTGAATGAACCCTAGCTAGGTGATTTATATTTGGCGGCAGCATCCAATCATAAATCTCTCTTAGAGTCCTACACCATAGACTTGGGAGAACTATGAATTAGTTGGCGCGTAACGTCAAACCATTCTTCATCTTGCCAAAGTATTTTTCAGAGTCATAATCATCGAGGCCTTGTCTCTCCACAGTTTATGTAGCATGATATTCAACATTTTCTATGCAACGATGTTTTTCTTTCGTTTTCAAGTGAAAGTTGCATCTTTTTATGGTTTCCGTAATTAGGTTTTACAAGAGTTTCTTGTTATGATCTCATCTGTTATCATGCACTATAACCACGTCCGTTTGGGCTCCAGATTCTTGGTCGATGATGTGCCGATACGAAAGTACCCTAGAAAGGGTGATGCGACATTTCCCATAAGACCGATGTGGGTGTATGGATCGATATGGGATGCGTCGTCCTGGGCCACGGAGAACGGAAAATACAAGGCCAACTATCAATACCAACCCTTCGTCGGTAAATACACAAATTTCAAGATAGGTGGGTGTACCGCTGATAGCTCCGCCTCATGCCAGCCACCTTCTGCCTCGCCGTCGAGATCCGGTGGGCTGAGCAGCCAACAGAAGGCTGCGATGGACTGGGTCCAGAGGAACTACATGGTCTATTACTACTGTAGTGACCCAAGTAGAGACCGCACCCTCACTCCTGAATGTTGAGAGAGAGAGAGAGAGAGAGAGAGAGAGAGAGAGAGAGAGAGATGATTGTTCTTATTCAAGTGTCTATTACATGTAGTAAGCTATAAAAGTTGGGGGCCTTGAGATGTGTCCAACTTCCCAAAGGAGCAAAACAGTAGTTGCACGTCCAAGCCTCGAAGAACATTGTATCAGTTTGGGTTCAGAATTGTATGGATTCGCCAAAGAATGAATAAAAAAACATAGTCATCGAAGTGTTCACGAGAAAGTGCAAAAGGACAGGGCAAGGCTGCTTCTTCGCTTGTGAATCTTCATTGTCTTTGCGTAGGATGCGCTGGATTTCTCCTCTTGTAGAAATCTCACGTGAAATTGGGGTTGGACCACGACAAGAATTTGTCCCATCTGATGGCGCCGTGTACGGGTGGCATGTGGCATTGGATGGCTTGGAATCTAGCGGCCAAGTAGTTTCTAGCTTTTCTCCTGTGAGGATCCATGCATTGAAATGAACTGTAGCTGAATCAGAGGTAGCGGACGAAGTTTCACTTGACTCTTAGCGGTCGATTCGCTTCTCTTTTCTATTCTTTTTCATTCGATTTCCTTCTGCAAGGCTCGTCAAGGAAAACCATAGAGATGAAGTTCGCTGCTACATATATCAAAGTTTTCGACAAGGAAAACCAACCAGAATCGCGTCACGTCAAACCATGGTGTTGCCGACGATCGGATCCCATTAAAAAGGGATTTAAGGATAGAGCGACACTAGTCAAAACTAACCAAGGTTAAATGTTTCGGCTAGACAGTGAGGATATAAGGACAAAATGGTCCCCACCCCTCTCACTCATTGAACCAGAATCCTACTGTCGAGATCCTAAAAATGGACATGTTCGATTTGATTTCCAAGAGGCGGCCCTCGTTTCTCTCGCCATGTTTTACAAATTGAAGTCGAGGTCGAATGTGTTTATCAAACAGCATAATGACATGGTGGTAGGTAAGAGTTTGGGCGATGAGAGTCGAGGTTTGAGCTTTAACCCCAGGGGCAAGTTGGTGCCTATGTAAGGGCCGACCTCTAGCCCTACTTACCAATGATATTGTTTGCTTTGGGCTGAACCCACACGATTTTATTATTCTGGATTTCACTTAGAAAAGGCCTCATTGGTAGTTAAAATTGATGTTACTCCTTATGTAGCACATCACCTCATCATACTCAAGCGATATGGGATTCGGTTCATTCTTGTCCCTATTGCCATCCTCACAAGGTGTGCTCTTGGCCCATCCCTCGTAGGACTGGATTGTTACAGGTCTACCAACTTTCACCTGGTTTGTTCACGAACCACACATTTCCAGCTAGGTTATTGGCTCTAATACCATTATAAGAGCTGGCCTCTGGCCTCACTTGCCACCGATATTGTCTATTTTGAGCCGGAGCTCGTGTGGCATTTATTGTTTAGTCATAGCGCCGAGATGAGTGGTACTAGATCTTCTTTGAATTTGTAATGCTCTTCCAAAAATGTTACGGATTATGTATAAAGTATGAGTTACAAAATGACATTTTGTTGCATAAAAGCCTTATTAAGCATGTACTACTCTTTGGTTGTTTACGGATGTTTATAAAGTATGTTATGCAAAGTATTGTGAAGTATATCAAGTGTGCCCACCGACGTGCGTGCGTGCGTGCTTTGCAACTAGTTAATGAAAGGATCTATAAATAATTTGAGAAATGGTTGAGAAATAGCAGATGTTCCATGTTGCAAAAAACAATTTGCTTGGTTTATGAGATTGATTTCTGGATTGGATTTTTGATATTGTTTATGTTCAATATGACTGTAAATTTAGTAGAGGTTTAGGGATATCCATACTAGTTTATGATATCCTTTTGGGCCAAGCCATCGACTTTGTAGGTGGAAACCTTGCCAATGGGGAAATCTTGATCACCTTGTCACCAAATGTTGTGTCGTGACCATGATAGGATATTGAGTAATCGATTGGTTGACAGAATGAACCATCAACGTGTGATTTGATGAGATTAATTAATGAAATAATCCATTAATACGTGAGTTATTAAATTAATCAATGGACTTGACCATTAATATTATGATGATTAAATGAGTATTTTTTTTTAATGGTGCAATTTTTTTTTTATAAGTGAAACAACTCATATGTAATTCGATACGTATTGTATACCTAGAGTTTGGATTATGAGTTTCTAGTATTGTTTTCTATACATGTATAGTAGTTGTTCGATCTGCTTAGAAAATATGTATTACTCACTGAACACATCTTTATATCCGAATCTTTTTAGGTTCTTTGGTTAATGAACAATAGAACGTGAACAATTTTGATGGGGATTTTTGGGAGTTGGATTTTGGTAGTTTGACAGGGACCGCAATGTAATCTCCATGCTTTTAGGATTCAGGGTGTGATAACCTCCCCAAGGGGAAGAGTTTCGAGTGTTTCGGAAGGACAGAACTCGACTGCTTCCAATCGACGGCAGAGCATATAACGTGGTGGATCTTCATTAATCTACACCTTAAAAACCATTGTCCATCAAATACTATAAGCAAGCTTCATGAAGAGTGCTGACTAATCCAATCGAGCCCAATTCCAAAAGGAAGAACTCGAAACTTCACGAGGTGATAGTGTTTCGGCCGCCGGAACCACTAACAAGTCCCACACAGGTGTTTTTACGAGGCTCTTTGCTTTGTAAATTCTTCCGAGCTTGAAGTTAGAATTCTATCCGGCATCAAATATCCTGAAATATTTATGTCAGAAAGGAAATGGATGGAAAAGAATGGAATAGAGATTTTAATTACCCCCTGAAATGAATTGAGTGGATTTACTCAAAAATGTTCTTTAAATCGTCCCACACGGCAGCCATCTAAGGGCAAATGTGTTAAAGAGTATTTATATCGATGGGGGACTTAATAAAAATTCTTTCCTAGGTTTTCATTTCATTTCACCTCCCTTCAGTCACTTTCGATGTTAATTTTGTCTCAAACTCATCCACAACATTTTTGAGAAACTGAAACTAGATTCATGAATTTGCCAAAAAAAAAAAAAAAGAAACTGAAATCAAACTTAATCGGAAAAAAAAAATCAGCAGGAATTAGGAAAAAGGACTTCTTTTTTCATAATGTTGATGATTTACCGATACTTACATCAATGAAAATATGGTTCACCGAAGAGAATCGATCCACTATGAAAAGCCCTAGTCGCAAGTAAAGCAAGGCCAGCATCATTCGTGCCTCGTGAAATTGTTAACACGGCCACGTCCATTTCGCGGCCCATCCAAGACGCCAGATCACTAGTCACTCCTCTTTTATAATTGGAGTTGGAGGTGGATGTTGCTGTTCTTCCATCGCCATTTTCATGAGCACTTGTAGCTGTTCTCTACAACCTAGTCATTCGGAACTCCATTAAACAATATGAAAATTGTGGTTGACCAAGTTGGAAAGAAACGTATTTTCAAGCCACATGCTCTGGTCTTCTTCTGCTCCCTCGAGGGTAAAAGAGTTGAACGGAAATAACCTCAGTAAGTTTCGATTGTGTAAATATAAATTAAAATATGGGTCCTTGACCCATGATTTTGCCACCTATATAGCTCACATCATATAAAGAAAAATTTAACGGTTGATTGTACGCACGAAATATGAACGGATGCCAAAATCCACCAGACTTTGTCACATTATGGCTTTGCCAATGGTTGATATTGATGCGATGATGAAGTGGGAGTTGCAACATCTCTTGCAGGGACAAACCATTATTTGGAGCAAGACTTACTCTATTCATACTTTTTTTTTTTTAAAGAAACATAATTTCCGTGCTCCAGAAAGGGAAATGACGTGAACTCTTCTTGTAATGGCACCATGAGAATCACCAACCAACCCGTCATCTACTCCGATTTCGCCATTCACCAGCCATAACTGTTGATATTTTTATAAAAATGCAATACCCTTCTGGAACATGACCCCGAATCCAAAAGTTCAGTCGTCGTTTACCATAATTTCCCCCTTCTCCATTCCATAATTGGGCTATTAGCACTGCACCAAAGTCCTCTTTCCATTACCATAAAATGGTGGTAGTCCAGGTCCACAACGCGCACTAGGAAACCAACCTTAAAGGACCGTGTGAATCCAACATTTAGGGAAGGCAGTCGAGGAAGGCTTTTTCTCTGGGGTCAGGCACGCCATGATCGCAAAAGCGCTGAGGCCCCACTCTGCGCAAACCCGCACTCGGCCGGTGGTGGGCACGGATGATTGCCGTCATCATTGTTATCATTTGCCTCTCTTTTTTCAACGCGAATATGATCACGGGGGCGCGACAAGTGCCCCGTGCTGCGCCATAGGATCGACAACGTTGTCCTGTGCGACCCGTGGCGTGTCCTTGATGCACGAGCTTTTTGGGACGGTGAGGTTGATACGGTAGCCTGGCGTGTCTGTTCGCGATCCTCCGGGGAAGAGATCCTATTTGGAACTGTTGCTGTTCGCTTCTGCTTGAACGATTGGAAAGATCCAATCGTCTCTTTGGGTTCTTTTCCTAAAATGTACGTGGTCGCAATTCACAGAACTGGCACTACTGCTGCGGATAATCCCGCTATAAGTCTTCCGACCAAAAAATTGAAAAAACAAAAACTCTATAATTCTGCATACAACCGTAGTGCGACGAAGTTCTCATACTAGTTATCCCCCAAAATAAAAGAGAAGGCGGAATAAGTAGCGTGACAAGGTTTGGATAGCTAGCATCGGATTTGCTTAAGCAGTTGCACGCTTGATGTGGCTGCGGTGGGCCTTGGGTTTAATATATGGCGAGTCATGTTAGAATAATCTTGACAGATTCATAGTCGAACAAATAGATTCTTATGGTCATTAATGGGAGGATTACAAAAAAAAAATTCCTATACTTATCGCCCTTGTGCTGATTTGGTTATTAACTTTTTATTTGTAACAATTTTGACAATTTTATAATATAGTGTTTTCCTTCTAAGTTTTACCGAGAAACACTGGCGTAATGGTTTAGTCAAGGCTAACCATCCTATGTGACATACTAGGCTTGATGTGGATAATTTTTAAAAAAATTTCTATTTATTTTATTTTTATTTTTTCTTTCCTTTCATCGATGGTTGATTCAAGTGATGGCTAGACGCCAATGATACCTAGAGAGAGCCCATTTGACGGAGGTTGCCTAGTTGAGGGATGGCCCTCCCTCACCTTGTGGCCATTGAGGGTAGCCTCGCCTTGGTAGCGAGAGGATTGCCTTACCCAAGTGAGGGTGACACTCGTCCAACCCTCTCTGACCATCACTTAAGATCGGTCACTAGCGAAAGGAAAAAGAAGAAGAAAAAAGTATAAAAAGATGAAAAATTTTAAAAATTATTCACTTCAATATTGATATGCTTTGTAGAATTATTGATACCGATTGGACCGTCACGTCAATATTTTCTAGTTGAAATTAATCCGAATGATTATATTAAAAAATTATCCAAATATTTAAAATTAAATAAAATAAATAAAATATTTATAATTAAATTGATGTAAATATAATAACTTTAGGAATATAATTTTGGTAATTTTCCGTCATTTGCTGCTTCAAGAGGGGAATTGCGGAACGAGACTTCCTCGCCTTTTTAACCAATCACGGGGCAATGCTGAGATCAGGTCACCAGTTACTGACCAAACGGCAAAGGTTGGGGGGAACTGAAGCAAGGACGACTTTTCGAACGACAAAACATTAAAAAACGACAAATCACACGACCGAAAGGGACTCACGGTCATTGCGGAGACCGCTGTTTCTGCCGGTTCGCTCTCACCTAAACCCCAGCAATCAAGCGCCAACCAATTCAATCGATCTCACCTTCTGACCGGGAAAATCGTCCCACTCGATGGAAATTAATCAGCTGCCGAAAGAGCTCCGTGTGAAAAAATAAAATAAATTAAAAAGAAAGAAATCGAGATTTTATTTCTTCCCCTAGTTTCAAAACTGGCCTTTTGGTACTTAGAATTTGACCCAACTAAGGAAAAAAAAAGGAGTCATTTTGACACTGGGTTCAATTGATTAGAGTGATTTTCATGCAGAACCATTGGATGTTATCTTTTCTTCTTTTTGCTTGGCAAAAGCCATGGTATTTCGTTACAGGAAAGTGCAAGAATAAGAAGATATTTAGTTTTGGAGCACTGTAAATCTTGAAGGGGCTCAATGGAAGATATTTAGTCCTAGACCCCGATTCCTATTTCCAAAATTATTTGATTGCTTTTTCGGAAACATCCGATATAGGTCGGCTCCTTCCCGAATGGTCTCTATACAGCCACTTCTAGACGCGAACACAAATTCTCTCCATGTCAAAGAGATTCGACGCGAGGCTCCCGTGACCTTCCTTTGATCTTATCCTAATCCTCAAATCCCGAATTGGGAAAACTACAAAAAGCAACTATTCCATTTCACTAAATTCACACTTTGTATTTTACAAAAAAAAAAAAAAAGGGGTCCGAGATCTTCAAATTCTACACCGTGCCACTTAGAAAAAGATGGATTGCGATATTAGTTAAAATGATTGATGCACGATTTTTGTATTTCTGTTTTTGATTTTTTCCCCTTTTGTAGAATTTTTCAAAAAAATTCCAAACTAATATACATGTGACAATTTTACCTTAGATTAATTTTTTTTGTGAATAATTTTTTTACCATAAAAAACCCAAAACCAAAGTATACATTTGATAAATTTAGTCAAAATAAGTATAGTTGCGATACATTTATCCTTTATTAATTTCCGTTAAATTTCACTAAGTTGAATGGCATGTGACAGTTGACTAATATACTAGTTTGTGATTTTATTCTTCGTTTATTATAATTATACAATTTTTATGATTTTTTGTGATAATAATATAATTTAACATAGGGTATATTTGTTACAAATATATCGGTTTAGGGTTTTTGACTATCAAATAAATTAATTTAGAGTAAATTTAACACAAGTATATCAATTTATGGTTCTTTTATTATCTATGAAGATAAATTTATTACGAAGTATATCAGTTTTGGACTTTTTATAGTAAAAACATTAATTTTAGATAAATTTATTATATGTATACTAGTTAGGAATTTTTCGGAATATTAATCCATTTTTAAATAAGGATTTGAAAAGTGACAGATCGTTGAATTAGACAAATTTAGTCTAGTACAAGAGTCCGAACTTGCCGGTCAACTTGCACCTCATGACTTTCCAAAGCCTATTCCAACGGCAACATCAGCGGCGATTTCTTCATCGGGGATTTCCGTTTTGACCCAACTTGTGAAGGATTAAAGTTAAAAAGAGCTCTTCCCGAGGGCGAAAATGTCGGGATAAAAGGACAAAGTCTGTATTTCTTCTCAGGATTTACGTGGGTTATTCTTCGTCAGTCACCATCTTCTTCTCAAGCTTGAGCCATCGCAACTTCGATTCGGGAAAAAAAAAAAAAAATTGGAGATTCAGATTGAAATTTTGGAAATCACGTGGACGGAATGGCCTTGCTCCCCACCCCGGAGAGATATCTGTGTTGCCGAAATGAGCTCGGGCAAGCCGGTCGGTGAGCTCAAACCCTTTTATCCGAAAAAGCTTTTGCCCTCCATCTCTTTATCCTTTTGCTACAGACATCTATGGAGATGTCTGTCTTAAACTGTCATTATATATGTCCATTTTCAGTATCATCGCAAGCGTCAAAATCATCACGACCCGCAAAGTAACCATTCCGAGAGCTTAGGGTAAATTGCAGCAATTTTCGCATCGCATCGCGTCACGACGTCGTAATGTGGTGCGCGAGCGAAGTTACATTTTGTTCACTATATAATAAGATAGAGACATGGATGTGAACATCACATCCGTTTTATATTGGTAGGAAAGCAAGCTCTGCATTTTCCAAATAAAATCATCACTCTCTCTCAATCACTTCAATTTGAAAACCAACTCCGGCACCGATGGCCAACACGCCGGGACCGGCCGGTTCCGAGGCGCTGCGGTTCATGGCCCACCTGCTCCAGGGGCGGTGGTTCACGGTGTTCGCGTCCTTCCTCGTCATGTTCGGCGCCGGAGCCACCTACCTGTTCAGCATCTACTCCAAGCAGATCAAGTCCACCCTCGGCTACGACCAGACCACCCTCAACCTGCTCGGCTTCTTCAAGGACCTCGGCGCCAACGTCGGCGTCCTCTCCGGCCTCATCGCCGAGGTCACCCCGACCTGGTTCGTCCTCCTCACCGGCTCCGCCATGAACTTCGCCGGCTACTTCCTCATCTGGCTCGCCGTCACCGGCAAGATCGCCCGCCCCGCCGTCTGGCAAATGTGCATCTACATCTGCATCGGCGCCAACTCCCAGAACTTCGCCAACACCGGCGCCCTCGTCACCTGCGTCAAGAACTTCCCGGAGGGGCGGGGCGTGATGCTGGGTCTCCTGAAAGGGTTCGTCGGCCTGAGCGGCGCGGTCATGACCCAGATGTACCTGGCCATCTACGGCAACGACTCCAAGTCGCTGATCCTGCTGATCGCCTGGCTGCCCGCCGCGATCTCGGTCCTGTTCGTGTACACGATCCGGACGATGGAAGGCGTTCCGAGGCAGAGGGACGAGCAGCGGGTGTTCTATAAGTTCCTGTACCTCTCGATCGCTCTTGCTCTGTTCCTCATGGTCATGACGATTCTGCAGAAGCAGTTCGTCTTTCCTAAAGCGGCTTACGCGGCGAGCGCCACTGTGGTGTGCGCGCTCCTGTTCGTTCCCCTGCTCATTATCATCGGCGAGGAATTAGCCCTCTGGAGGAAGCAGAATCTCAAGAATGGTAGCCCCCGAATCCTGGTTTGGCAGTGAAAATCCAGAGTTTGGAGGCCTCGGAGTCGAAATCGGTCGAGCTCGTGGCGCCGGCCCATGTGCCGTGGCACTCCAGCATCTTCAAGCCGCCGGCCCGAGGAGAGGACTACACGATCTTGCAGGCGCTCCTCAGCGTCGACATGCTGATCCTGTTCCTCGCCACGCTCTGCGGGCTCGGGTCGAGCCTGACGGCGGTGGACAACCTGGGGCAGATCGGGGAGTCGCTCGGGTACGAGGCCCGGATCACCAGCACCTTCGTCTCGCTCGTGAGCATATGGAACTACTTCGGGCGGGTCTTCTCGGGTTTCGTCTCCGAGAGCCTCCTCGTCCGGTACAAGTTCCCGCGGCCCCTGATGATGACCCTCGTCCTCCTGTTGTCCTGCGTGGGCCACCTCCTCATCGCCTTCCCCTCCTCCGGGTCGCTCTACGTCGCGTCCATCATTATCGGCTTCTCCTTCGGGGCGCAACTGCCGCTGCTCTTCGCCATCATCTCGGAGCTGTTCGGGCTCAAGTACTACTCTACGTTGTTCAATTGCGGGCAATTGGCCAGTCCCCTCGGGTCGTACATCCTGAACGTGAAGGTGACCGGGATGCTCTACGACCGGGAGGCGCTGAAGGAGCTCGCGAGGAAGGGGCTCAGCCGGGACTCGGTGAAGGAGCTGACCTGCATCGGGAGGCACTGTTACAGGCTGTCCTTCATAATCCTGGCATCGGTGACCCTGTTCGGTGCTCTGGTTTCGCTGATACTGGTGGTGAGGACCAGAGAGTTTTACAGGGGTGACATATACGAGAAGTTCAGAGATGGCATCGAGGAGTCTCCGGAGTCTCCGGAGGGAAAATTGGATGCGTCGCCGGTGAAGAAGGACGTGCGCATTGCCGGCGACAAGTCAAACTCTGAAAGAACAAATGCAGCTGCTTAATTGGGATTTATCTGGGAAATTAAGGGACTTGTAGATTGTAATACTGTCGAAGGTTATAAAATTCAAAGCATAAAAAATCAAGAATTCGATTCAAGTTGCTTTCTTTTTGTTTGCTCCTTTTACACAGCATTCGACTGAATCGTGTCAAGGCCAATGACTCGAGTCTGGATTTACCGACGGTTGGTCTGAAAGAGAAGAAATCATGATGAATTCTTGTGGAAGAAAGCTAGTATGAACTTGATATATTTTGGTGGAGTCTTTGTTTTGATCAAGCGTAACAGTGCAAATTCCTGAAGAAGCAAGTTCTTTCACTGCTTCACAATACAACCTGTCCCAAGTGCAACCTGTAGCAGTCTTGATCTGTGTGATGATACTACAGCGAAGTGCCGGAATCGAGCTTCGTTGGCAATACAACTCGAGCTCGACTCAAATAATCAATGTCCTAGCAAATTCAAATTGCGATTATAATAACAATAACCCCATCATTGACTTGACTTTGACGACTATTGCATGTGAGCATGCCAAGAAAGCTGGTGTAGATGAGCTTTTTCTATCAGCAGCCTGTTTTAAGAATTCTTAGCTGTTGCACTGAATCACGGGTTTGGCTCCTTTGGTCTTATTGGCTGCTTCTCTCTCCCCAAGACTACACCTAACGTTGGAACTTAGCGGCCCATCTTATCTGAATCCTCTTTTTGTCTGCTTGACACAGCAATCAAAAAGGTCCCTGCTTTACCGTCACGAGGACTGTCCATCGAAAACCATTTAATAAGACAAAAAACAGATCACCATCCGAAGAAAGTCTTCGTCGACGTGATAAGAATCTAACCCGTCCTTTGAATCGTCCATCGCTATCTACTCGTTCCCTCCAGTTTCAAGACAAAGTGGTATTGAAGTTAGTGCCATCCGGATCCCCAAGTGTCGTGATTGGTTAATTTCGCGATTACCTATGGCAGAC
This sequence comes from Eucalyptus victrix, assembly GCA_016097545.1. Lineage (NCBI taxonomy): Eukaryota > Viridiplantae > Streptophyta > Magnoliopsida > Myrtales > Myrtaceae > Eucalyptus > Eucalyptus victrix. The sequence continues at coordinate 38,992,231 of CM027836.1, read as the reverse complement.
AATCTGCAGTTATTTCTATATTCACTCCCCGTCATCCTGTGTTCATGTGCGCTTTAAGTGTGCGCCCGTTTCGAGCATAGGAATAGGCGTAAAATCATCTCATTGGCACTCGATGTCATTTCCATGATTCCACAAACTGATGCACTGAACGCATTAAACATTGCTCTCCCATCATCAGTTTTGCGTCCACCCTTTTCTCGTGTCCCCTACAAATCAGATCTCATGCTTGGCGCTAGACGGATTCAAACTCAAGTAGTACCCATTAACCCGTGACGACGGTTCCCCTCTTCAATGCTAGACCGATTCGGAATGGAAGGGATATATCACTGCCGCACCAAGCACAGACCAAATGTGCTTGCTAACAAAAGAATTAGATTCTCGAGAAATTTCTTTCAGCTTGGAATGGACTCGAGGAATTTCTGCACGGAAGAGCATGCGGGTGAAAGCAAAATGTGTACCACCGCGAGTAATGGATATGCAAGCATCAAGACTCACTGAGCATCTGTGGCCACAGTATCCGATCAACGTGTTGGAACCAAAAAAAAATAATGGCAATTCTGGAAATTTAGAACGGGGCACAAGTTGGAAGGAGAAATAGTTCTTAGAATACTTTTCTGGTGGCTTCTGCCAATTTACAACACTCACCCTCTATCTTTATATAATAGCACAACACTCACACTTAACGGATACATGGAGTCTTCGACACTCCTTCTGACAATAAAGCAGAAAGAATAAACAACACAATACTAATAAATGCAGAAGAAGAAGCGTATCAATTCTGGAGACTTTCTTCAGAGACTTGGTTTGCATTCTGTCTTCTTCTTGAGTAGGTCTTCTTCATTAAATTCTCGTAGACTTTTTGCTCTTCAATTTTCACAAACTAACACATTCCCAAACACACATACCGGTTCGTTTTCTTCTTTTTTCTGACACCCACCATAATCAAGGCCTTTTAAAGAATTTTAACAACAAAATATGGAGCTGAGCAACCAACGTGCTCGAATCTTCAAAAGTCAATTTTATATTATTCTAACACAAGGGTGGCGACAGCAGTCTTTCTCTGTGAACTTGCCACTACTGATCAAGCAACGAAAGCTAAAAAGAACTAGCAATTAGGAATTCATTTCCAATACCAAATGCAAATGGTTTACACAAATTTTCTTTGTCTATTCACTCTTCTTGTCTTGAAGATCAGGAATTCAAAGAGAGACAATGTCTGCGGTACAAATAATTCCTGATATCGACAACTGGAATAGAAACAAGTAAAAAGCTTTTTCATAATTTTTAATCATACATGCTAAGGTGTAAATTTTCACGATGCAACTTCCTGCTCTTATAGGTAACAAGTAAGTTAGTCAATTCCATAGCAGAGGCACTGAGCAGGACAAGACAGAAACTACAAGCCAAGTTATTAAGCTACTCATTCAAACTATAGATCATTCAGCTACAAGGACCAGACTATGATCAAAACCTGACACAGCCTGTAGAGCTTCCAGACCTTCTAAAGAGTCTAATAATGTTGGGTCAGGCTCGTCATTGGAGCTTCCCAATCCAAGTCTTCCATTTCTGCCACAGCCCCATACCCATACCTCTCTCTTGGACGTGAGAGCAACAGAATGTACGCGCCCTCCCGAAACTGACACTGGACATTCCCCTGCTAATCCATCGACCACCAGCGGAAGGTTCTCAGGCCCTGGCCTACCAAGCTGAGAGTTTTGATTCCATCCCCAGGACACAACTTTTTTCGAGGATTCTGAGGCATCCAATGATGCATCCTTGCAAATTACTAAAGAATGGCCCAGACCTGATGCTATCAATATGGGATGTGAAGGAATATCAACCGGCAGGATGCCTAGGTCTTGACTTGATCTGCCCAGCTGACCATATATGTTGCTCCCACCGCTTAATAGGGCACCCTTACCTGTTAGACACCATCCAAGACCAACATTCATTTAAACTGAAGAACGTGGATAACAACCAAGTGAAGCTAACTCTTGAGCCAGTTGGCAGAGGCCATCCTCACTCAATAATTTGTGCTTGACCATTGGCTCATCCTACACTCAATGTATTTAAGAAGAGAAAAATGAGTATAACTTCTACTTACTGCAAAGAACTAAGGAATGGTCAAGCCCACATGCAATGTCCAAAACTTCAAAACCGATCAGTTCTTCTACTAAACAGGGTTCCCATAATATTGGCATATCTTTCTCCTTCTCCATGCCTTCTAAAACCCGCTTCTCTGCAACTTCTTTGGCTGAACTTGGACCCTGCATTTCATTGGCAGACATACTTGCAGTAGATTCCAACGGAGACATCTCCACCATTCCTCCAATCTTTCCTAACCTACCATCAGCTGAATAGCCCCAGCCAAATAATTTTCCATCCTCTGTCCTTGCTAGAGCGTGTCCCCAGCCAAATGAAACCTGAGAATAGAGAGCACCCATGAAGTTTTTCATAACACTAATGATATAACTTCACATAATACGAGAGTGACATGCTCAAATCTCTGGTCTAGCCATGGAGACATATACTTTCCTACCTTAAGAACACAATCACACCTGAACTATCTTCTCTCCAGCAAGTGCATCTACTCTAGAAGGTTTGACAGCCTCGGTGACATCTTTCCCAAGACCTAGCTGTCCACGCTTAGACTTCCCCCAAACCCACAAAGAGCCATCGTCTCCAATGGCCGCTGATACAACACCAGAAGCAAATGAAGCCTTAACCATCACCTTTTCCAAGCCATGCACTCTCCTGGGCTCGTTCCACGACTGCCTGACCACCATCACGTAGAGTTGATAAGGAAGTTACCACAAAAGCAGAAAACAATCAACCCATTTGCAACACCAAGCACCCATTGAAAGTTCAAGCTACTATTATAAAGACGCAAACTCGAGACAAAAAGGCAAAGGCAGAGGTTGGGAGGCAATAAGTCCAGCATATTCTTCACCTTCATCACCTAGCCATGAAAATCTTTTTAACTACTTACAAATCAAATGGCCATTCTTACGAAGCATAATATTCACAGGTACAATTTGCATAGTTGGATCCAAATCCGAAATTAAGTCAGACATCGTACACATTACGCACATTAAAGATGCACAGAAGTTAAGAAAAAAGTCCTATCAACGGCGAGAACATGAAAGAGAACGACCTTAAAGAAAGAGGATCGCGTCCAAGTTGGAATTCATGGTTACGGCCCCAAGCCCAGAGATGGCCCTGAGAAGTGACGGCGAGCGAGTGGTAGTGACCCGCGCTCACGCTAATCACGTCGGAGGGCAGGTTGGGGACTTTGGTGGGCTCGTACGCGTGGTCGCCGCCGATGCCGACGCCGGTGAGCGACGACGGCAGGCCGAGAGCCCCGTGGGTTCCGTCGCCGAAGCTCATCACCGCCGTGCTCGCGCCGGTGCTCACGTACCTCCACGCGCAGCCGCCGTAGAGACCCGAGAGGGGACAGACCCTTCGCCGCAACAGCATCTCGCAATTACGTGAGAATTGACTGACATCTGGAGAGAGAAAAAAATCGATTTTTACCTACGTTGTCACCGCAGCGAAGAGCGATACCCTGAGTTCTGTCGGCCCCGGCCCATTTACTGCATCCGCGACCACAACCCATCTTCCTCGAAGTTGGGCTCGGTTCATTCGGAATACAGACAGACGTCCTCCGGTCCGGACGGCGAGAACGCTGCGGCACCAACTACCCAAAAGTTTCAATTTTTTTTTTGGCGCTTCCCATAGTAATTGGAGGCAAACGAAGAAGAGGGCACCGATCGGAGAGGAGATTGTGGAGTGGAGGCTGGTTTTGCGGTGTTGGGTCGCTTCATTTTTCTCAGATGGAGCCCGAGTTTGGTTCTCGGCTCGATTTCGAGTTGGAAGAGCCGCTCGTTTTCGCTCCTCCGTCCGCTTCCGCCAAGAAGAGGTCCCTTTACCCCCCATAATTTCTCCTTTCGATGTTCTGTTAACAGGGCTGAGTTCGTGTTTCGAATTCTTGTCATCTACTCGATGAAAATTCAGCGACTAGCTTATTCAGTCTGTTGCGGTTGTTGCGTAGTATGATTATGGCATGCTAGTACGGTTTAGCTTTCACGGGTCGGATCATGGCGGTTTTTATGTTCTAATGTTATGATCGCCTCGAGTCTCATCTCGATGTTTGGTAGTTGGTGAATATGGGTATTGGTGTTCTAATAGAATTCTTAATCTTTTTGGCATGGATCGAGCAGCAAGAAGGTCATTGGCTTGGATGATTTGTTGAGTGACTTCTATAAAGAGAAAGGGAAGCGTGTCGAGGGAGCGGCGAAACGGAAAAGAGTGCTAAAGCATGATTCCGACGAGGAAGATAACGCCAGAGAGGCAACTTTGTCCCATACCCTTGATGAGTACCAAAAACAGGTGGACGGGTCTTTTCCCCCTCTTCTGCACCCGAGGATTATTTGCAACCTGGGATTGTTTTAGCTGTTTGAATATTCTACAAGTCAGGTTTCATGACTATTTCAGTCTTCCTTTGGGCAGATGAAGGAAATGGGTGGTGAAGATGAAATATCCCACTGGGGACTGCGAGTTTTTGGAGTTCAGGTTTCTCATTTCCACACCGCACTATCTAATGTCAATTTACTTTTGCGATTTTTGTAGGCAATATCAATAGGGTTCTGACATAAGCATGTGGTGGCCTAGTCAATAATGCTCGGCTCCTCTCTATTGCAGAAAAATCCACCACCTGTAGTTTTGCCTGAGCTTGGCAGCTGTGCTATTTTCCAAGCTCTCCGTCAAAGCAAACTTAATTCATCCGTTGAAGTCAGTCAACAAGGTAGTCTTGTCATTTTTCATTCTGCAGCTGCTTTTTGTCAATGGCATCCTAGAATTTATGTCATTGTTACCTTTTGGTTCGCCATTTGATACAAGTACTTTGGATCCCGATAAGGAGGCCAGGAAAAGGTTGTTTATGGTGCATTTGATACTTGTGCAGAATCCGAGTTTTTGGAAGGACTCTTGGTCAATGGTTGGTTATCGAAGCTGATAACATTTAGTGGTCACCTTGAAATGGTGCTTGCGAAATGGACCTTCCATTTATGTGAGTTTATATCTTCACTTACTCTATTAACCTTCAATATCCTGTCTTGCCCATTAGTATATTTTGATTTCTTCCTCTGTCAGTGATGTATGCATCAGAAGAAACATTGAGGATTTCGGCATGCAATTTCTGGTGTGATGTACTCTTAGGCAAAAGTGAGGTTGACTCTACTGCTTCTGCTCAACATGAAACAGATTTCTCGTGATCAAGATTAGGTTTATGCTTATTGCTTATCCTCCTTGCTCCTGGCTGTTTTAGGAAATTTCTGCACCCATCAAAATCGACTGGCTCCCTATGTATGCTGAACTCAAAAGAGCCCTTGGCATATATGGATATGTGTTCTTCTCATCTGATGCAGAATCTGTTGATGCAGGTAAGCTCCTAACATTTTGGTTCATTGCATAATTGGACTAAATAGTGGACATGTCTATCCCTGTTACATTTTGATCTTAATGCAAGTAAAATAAGCACTCTTTAACTTTTTGCTTTTTGGTGTACAAAGCAATGATTCTTTCAAAAGTGCTATTAGGGCAGTCAAAAGTGGAAAAGTAGTTGATTAGGGAGAAAAAGCAAAGTGCTGTCAAATTTGCAGCATCTGAAGAGAAAGTGATTTTCGTTTGATTATTGATGTCTGATGAGACAAGGAGAATCTTATATGGTACAGACAAGGGGGGAAAATTAAAGGATTATGAATTGTTGTTGCTGTTGCTTCTGGCAGAAGTAGATTTCTTGATGAGGATGTTGGAAGTCCAAATTTGTTTAGATATTGGCTTTTCTCTTTTGAAGCGAAATCATATTTCTTCTATTGACTGCCTAATGTATCTTCTCTACTTGATGCCTTCACATTTATGTAATTGCAACTAAAATCATGATTTTCTTTTTCAATATGATTATTTTTTATAGTCATTTGCAAGTATCTTTCTCCAGATTCAAAGCATGCTGGACCATCTTTGAATATTCGAGCTTGGATCAAATTTGTGGCTGCTGCGTGTCAAGTAAGGTCGGTCATTCTGGATTCTCATCCAAGTCAGTCATTTCTAGAAGGGCCATATATTTAGTGTCCCTGGGGTATTTACTTCCTTGAAAACAAGAAAATTGGAAATCTAGTATATAGATTTTAACAGTTTTCCCCCTTTTTGGGCCATCGTATAGATTTTAATAGTTGATCTTAATGATTTTACTTTCTTATTTGAGCTTGCATTTCATTTCTTTTTCAGGAGTAAATGGCCTATGTTTTCAACTTCAGAAGCTGAAGAATTAACTGAAGTGTTGATTTGTCTGTTTCTGGACCGCCAACTTGAAGGCCTTTCAATGCTTTTGTATGAATGTTTGTTATCAGTAATCAGTTACTTTGCCCATGAGGAATGGAGCACCAGTTGCAAGAAAGTAGCGAAATCTCTGGCTAGCAGGTTGCTAGCACTTGCTTGACTTTCTTTCTTGGCCCAATAGTCAGATTTATGCTTTCAGTAAGTCAAATTGTGAAGGATTGTATGTAACAGAATCTTATTTTGTGTCTTCCTCCTGTGAAGATGTCCTCTCAGGTTAATCACGGTTTCCTGCTTAGTTTGCTTGTCTTTTTTTTAAACCAAACAACAGAAGGGGTTAACATTCAAGTTGCTTCTAAGTATCACTTGCTCTTATTGTTTAGAGGTGAAGCCAATGCCTTGCCATGGCTTTGTTTTTTCTAATAAAAATGCATTTGTGATCAATAATGACTGTTCTAACTCTCTGAACTCTGTATCTTGTCGTTTGCCTTTGTGCACAGCCTGTCATTCTTTTTTGCACTTATATACATTTTTATGCAGGTTATCTATGGATTTGAACTGCTTGCGTGCTGTGGAGTGCATTTCTGGCACTGATGAACGTAGCAAGTGCCTCAGAAGTGAAGCTGCCTATCAGATGCTTGTGAAATTCCTTGATAAGGCAGGCCACTGTTCTTTACTTTATGCTCTCAACATGCTTCAATGAGTAAATAGGGGCACGGCTTTGTAACTGGCTCTATCTATTTGTCATTTCGATTTTAATGTGCTTTTTGGGAAGAAGCTCAAAGACAAGCTTATTGCATTTGCTTTTCATTGTCATGCCTGCATACAAATGTTGAGCATGATAAATAAATGCAGATTGGTTGCAATTGCATTCTGTTGTCTGCTTTTGATTCTAATCTTCTTGTAAGACAACATATACAAGCGGTTAAAATGCATATTTCTTGAAATAAAGGTTGTTTAAACTTGTCTTGTTGACAAAGCTGCAAAGCATAGTTCATATCAAGAGCATGTTTTGGCTGCTTTATCTGCCTATTTGAATTTCACGAGTTAATATGATTTGGTAGGATAGACATGATATTATTAATGTCTTCCTAGATGCAAATTGGAGTTCATCTTAACTGTCCATGCAGAGAGAAATCTCTTTACTCATTGTCATTTTAACCATATAATCATTGCAAAAACAGCCACAACTAGGAGGCAGCGGTGGATGACGCCATGGTGGCAACAATTTCTTTTGTAGAAAACATTACATTCACATTTAATCTTTTCTGTGCTTTTGGTCATTTGGATCTTTCCATTTACTCCTAGTTTCTTCAGGTTGCAGAGGAAGAAATCCTGAATTCGCTCATATCCATTAATGTGAAAGAAAAAGGTTGTGATCTTTTCAGAATGTACATTTATCTGGTTCTAGCAGAGAATTGGCTCTTGTTCAACTCATCTCTAGAAGATAAAGCAGTAATAAGGGATATGTGGGGTCTTTATCTGCGGAACTGTTCCTGTCTAATTACCAGCACAGATTTGAGATCATACGCAGCAAAGGTATGTTAGTCATTGTTAATGCCATTGTTGCCTGCTTATCAAGATCTTGTCCCTAAAGACACCTACATGCTGTGCAGGTTCGAAACAGAGCCCTGTATCTTCTTCAAGGTTCTGTCAACAGATGATATGTACGGAAGTACGTATTCTCCGTCCAAAAAGAAAACAGAAAGGAATTTGCTTGAGGAGTAGATGCTTGATAGGTTTTCCTATTTAATTCATCGATCAACTATGATGCCTGGACAATGTAAATTAGCTCAGACATCTACAACCTGACAAGCTCCAAACGTGTGATTTTGTGTTTGACGAAGAAAGAGCAAAATTTCATTCTAACATTCTGGCATGATCATTGTGAAGAAATATTAGTTGTTGGTGCTAACTGGATAGGCTCAGTACCATAAACTCCTTAGTTGTCTCCTGGAATCATTGAAGATATACTGTAGCACAGAATGGTTCTCTGATATGTCGCTTTTTCTCTTGGTGTTTCGGGAATCTGCACTGATGTTCAGTGGAACTATACCTCTGTATTTATTGTCCGTGTTTGAATGACCTTGGATTTGCTAGAGTGGGAGGAACGAGCTAGCGTTCAAAAGGCGATCCATGCCAGCTTAATGTGCTTGCTTACGCTTGAGGTACTAGGTTGGTCATCTTTTGGGGACCCGAGCAGTCGGTTTCGGAAAAAAACTCATTGTTTGCAGGAAGAACTCTGTCGATTCTGTTTGCCCTACTCTATATATTGATGGTAAAGTTCTGTAGAGTTTGGCTCTTGAAGGCCATTCCCATGATCCTCACTCATCCAAAATTCACCAAGATGTGTCTTGACAGATTCAGTTGAGAGATGAACAATTCTATTACTCAAGCTAGGAATTTGCATAGCAAACGCATACATGCCTGATCACAGGGCGCTGGAGAAAAAGCACAATCCGAAATGTTGTCGTGATTACATATTGTTTTAAAAGAATTGGATACGATTTAGTCGTCAAGGGTTTGAAATGTCGTCGAAATCGCAGTGGCGCATTTAAAAATGTACATTGGTGTGGCAATCAAACTAAAATGGACAGGTCGCATTAGCCAAAATGAGATTGTGAAACACAGTTACAATGAACATATGAAGGTTTTCTATTACCTATGATTGTTTTTTTAACCTTTTTATCGAGATGTTACTCTCTAAATGTCAAAGTTACTATCAATGTAATTACCACACATATTCATTAATTTACTAACATATTGAGAAATTTATTATCATCAAAAAATATTTTTTTAATAGATGTTGCAAACTACTTTCTTTAATAGCATTGAATCGCCTTCAATGTCTTCTATTCTATCATATGTTCATTTTCATGAGAGTGTTTAAGGACCATACCACAGAATATCAAGCAAAAAGTCAAGCATTCGGTCTTCAAATCTACACTACTTTCCAATGTGATCTTTGAATTCGTATTATGTGCAATCAAGCCTTTGAATTCATATATTATTTTTTTCAAGTTATGATTTATCCAAATCAAACTAAGAGATAAGCATTGTAAATCACTTCGTCTTCAGTTTAGAAGGGTCAATTTCATGCAAGTAAAAGAAAGAGCACGACATTGGGAAAAAATTGATACCAAGTAACCAATTACCGGGACATCAATAGCTTTTTTCTCTCTCCATCTCTGTGTAGGTTCGGCAATTCAAATCCAGGTTCGGGAGCCCTCCCGAGCCTCGCGCTTCCCAGGGAAAAGAATGTTGCTTCGGAGAGCCGTTAGTGTCCGAACCTAAGGAATGCATTCCTTCGTCCATTTTCACTTCCTTTCTCTGCAATCCCATCATCCCCTTTTCCGCTCGCTGCTCTCGTTCTCTCGTTTCCTCTGCAGAAGAGAAATCCTAGGGTTTCCGCTCCATCGAAATCTCGCGGCGAGGAATCCCACCGTCTCCCGGTTCGAAACGCTTCCGTGCGCGCGCGATTCGGCGTTCCAGATCTCCTTCTCGGCCGGGCAATAGCAAGCCACCGGCTTCTTCCGCGCGGGGTTTGAAGACCGGCCGTCGTTCCGAGTTCCTAGGGGTTTCCGCGGTAGCCGTGGCGGGCGAACATGATGAAAGGCGAAAGGACGGTGAAGAGAGCCTCGTTCGGTCACGCGGCGAGGAAGGCCTTGTCTGACATCACCAACTCGCCGCTGCGAGCCAAACCCCCCTGCGACGAGGGCGGGAAGAAGCAGCTCCAGCTTTCGCCGGCCGCAAAAGACTATGTGAATCAGCTTCTCGAGGTAGGTTGCGATCTTTGACGGACGGACGGCCGCGTCCGTGCCCCCTGCTCTTGCTTTATTCTTTTTTGCCTGTGGAGTAATTGAAGTTTTCCTTCGCGTCGAAATTGAATCAGGAGAAGATGGCATTGCTCAAGGTTATCGAAGAGAGGAAGTATCCTTCCATTTATTAGTTGTGTTCATCGTCCTATTTTGCTGCTCCTGTCGTTGCTAAAAGAATCGCATGTTTATTCATTCGTGGATGAGGTGTGTGAGTGAATGGAGTTGATTTCCGTAGTTAACTGAAGATGCTTGGGGATTTTCTTAATTGCTATTGCATAGTAAGATGATCGAACTGAATGGGGCCGAGCTGCAGAAACTTCGAATCAGTTATCAGAAGATCCAGCTGCAGAATTGGAATCTCGCTCAAGCCAACAGTCAAATGTTAGCTGTGCGGTTTCGACTCTTTCAAGTTACTTTCGTGTTTTTACATTCACCAAATGGTAGATGACCGACCATGTTTCTTTTGATCTTTACAGGAGCTTCAATCTGGAAGGGAAAAGGTAAACCTGTGTAGTAGTATGCTCTTGTTCGGTGAATTTTCACGATTCTGCTTCGTTTAGTCATCATGATTTGAAGTAATTGGATCGCATATTTCAGATAAGAGTACTCCAACACGAGCTTGTATGCAAGGATACTGTGATCAAAGCAAAGAATTTGGAACTGCAGGTACTCTCTTTTGCTGCGACCCTATAATCAAAATTTAGAATTTTTAAGGATGCAGATACCGACATCAAGTATAATCAACTTGTTTCTTGCCTGGTCAAAGTTAAATGAAACGCACTAGATGTACGAAGAGATTTGCAAAAGGGGCAGAAGAAGGCCATATCTTTCCTTTGGTTTTATAGGTAATTAAATTGTTACTAAAGGGCATCGAGGAATTGCAAAACCGTGTAGAAAAAGAGCACAGTGCCAAAGAGCTCATTTACAAGACAAATTACGAGGGCCACATCTTTTTTAACTATCGATGATCTAAGTCTACTTATCTGTAGTTGTTTAGAGATTGGTTATGCTGCTGATCCTTAAAAGTAATGTACAGTCTTAGAGTATGTTCCTTCTTGGTGGGTCGTTGCATAATCAGAGTGAGGGTGCAATTCTTGCTGTACAGTAGTGAATCCTAACGTTCTATCATGCTTCATGCTACTGATTCTTTTGCTAAAAGCTAATTCCACAATGTTCTTTCTTTCTGAATATTCTTCTTCAGACTAGAAGGCTAGGTTGGAGACTTAATATGTTTTGAATTTCTTGGTAAAATCAACTAAGAAGCATTTCAATCAGTCTATCCTGTCGAATGATTTTTCTCGAAGTTTTCTTTGGAGACTGTCCCTATAAACTCTTTTGGTTGTCTGCAGGCGAAGGGAGAGGTAAACTGTCAGAAGAAAGGTTCAAAGGTTTGCATATTTAACTTCATTCTTTATCTAGCTTCTATTCTCCTACTCTTTTTTTATGGTTCAATACAATTGACATGCCAACTTCTTGGTAGATTAAGGAGGAAGAAGAAAAGGAAGCAACCGAATCCTTGCCAAAACCAGAGGATAGAGCAAAACCCTGTAATCGTGACAGAAAGCGTGGCCAGAAAAGCCGATGTAATTCCTCATCTAAAAAATTCTTTACTTCTCTTTTGCTGCATTTTTTAGTGATGACCACAACTCATTTGGAAAAAACAATTACAGCCATGGTGCCTGTTAGTACCAGCAAACAAGATGACAAGAAGGAGAAGGACGAAAGCAAAAGGTTGGTTTTGAATCCACGAGTTGCAATAGATATTCAGTCAGTCTTTAGAATGATAATGAACTATGCCTGGAAGAAAGTTATGTTTGTTGATGCATTTGGGACAGGAATCAAAATCTTACATGCATATTTTTGTTTCTTTTAAGGCGCTGTATCAGGCGGCATTCAGCAAGATTTGAATCCCAAGTGCCAGAACCTCCAGAGAATTTGTTTGAGATTGAAACTGCTCAGTTTCCCATTAGCAAGACCTCTGACATTAAGGAAGATAAGGAAGCTGCTCCAACCACATTCCCTTCCTCCCCCAGCAATAGGGAAGATAGGGAAGGTGATCGTGCCTCGGAAGTCGAAGAAAAGCCATCTAGAAAATCTTCATTAGGTCGACCATCACGCAGAGCGGCTGAGAAGGTCCAATCATACAAAGAAATCCCTCTCAACATAAAAATGCGAAGATCCAAGTAAGCAGGAAGCCTGACATTCAACATCTCCCACCTCATTTTGTATAATATTAACTTGTGAAATTCTAGGATAACCGCTATCATATTATTATTGCTGTCAAGGAGTTCACGAAAGCTCTTTTGTATTGCGAGTCTACGAATTGTATTGGAGTACATAACTGATTTAATTGCTGATCTACTGTTTTGCATAACGTGTTTTTTGATCATTGAGATCACGCTGTTGATTTCTCGACTTCCTTTACCAAATGGCAGTCCAGACCCGAAAAATTCCATGTCTGAAATTTCCTGATTCTCGCATAGTTCTGGGCTTTGGGATTTCTATGGATGAGAAGAGATTGCATGGCATAATAGAAATAATCTCCTTAGCTCTCTCTTCAGAAACAAGCAATAACATGTGGCCGGGGGACAATGACAAGAAAGCGACATCTTGCGCGAAACTGAGAACCTGTTTGCTGCTGCAAAAGGCGGAAACCGTGTTGTGTTTTTAATTTTTCATGCTGATTTGATCGGTGCCATGTGACTGGAGTTTAATTAGTCAAGAATTCGATTCTTCCTTGTCCCCTCGATCACTCAAAGATATTTTTTCTTCCATGCATAGTCTTGCCAATGCCATACGAAATCTCTCCGTGGGGGCCTCCACTGATGACGCAGTAGAAAGGTTTGAAATATGGAGAGATTAAAAGGAGCTTAAAGATGGAAAGAAATGTTTTTGGTCTAACTACAAAAGTACTGCTCCACGATTAATAAAAGCATTCAAATATTGAGAAAAAGTCGTTAAAAATTTTAAATTATGTCCACTATGACATATATACCCTAAATTTTTTCTTACCCCAAACATGTACCCGTATGATATATTTACTCCGCCAAATAATTTTCTAGCCAAAATGATGTTATTTTTATTTGACTTAATTATATGGGTGCCATGTCAATACTGTTTGTCTTTTATCATCCATATAAGTGAATTTTTAACGGTCTCTATTGATGAAACTTTGACAGTTAATATGTCACATGAGTATAAAAATTGGGTTCTTGGTATTACCAAAAAAAAAAATTACGATAAATATGTCACTATAGACATAATTTTGGATTTTTAGACTTTAAAACTGCAATTAATGACCCTACAAAATTTTACATTGTATTGAAGCTGGAAGTCCTTATTGTATATATTCTCTAGCCTCTATTTGCCGCTCCTGCTATATATTTCCACGCTTCAATCTAGGTCAAAGTCTAACCCACAGATGATCATGAGGAGGAGTTTTGGAACATTTAAACATTAAATTATGCATTTGCTGAAATGTTTAGAACCGTTGGTCACAGTCTCATAGCTATTTACAAACGTCCACCTGGAGATGTTAAGGTTATGATCTATGTGTGACTATCGAATTAAGACAAGACGATCCAAAGAATTTCGTAGACAATAAATTCATTCAAGCATTGTCACGGTGGAGGACAAATTGAAGTCAAAAACACATTCTTGAGGTATTGTATGTCCCACATCGATTGACAAGAAGTCTTAGATACACTTTATATTCATATGGTTTCTTTCTATCTTTCAACTTAAACTTTTGGATTCGACTTTCCGGAGGCAATGCTATTAGTCAAATTCCATATGTCCTTGCACACGCGACAAAATATCGTTTATATTCATGTGGCTTCCTTTCATTTAACATGCAACAAAATATCGTTTATATTCATGTGGTTTCCTTTCATTTAACATGCGACAAAATATCGTTTATATTCAGGCGGTTTCCTTTCATTTAGTAAAAACATCGCATCTGGTCTCCTTTCATTTAAAACATCGCGACACGTTTTAAATTATCTCTTTATTTATCGCGACAAAATATCGTTTATATTCAGGCGGTTTCCTTTCATTTAGTAAAAACATCGCATCTGGTCTCCTTTCATTTAGTAAAAGCATGGCATCTTCTTGCACGTTTTAACTCATTATCTCTTGTTGCACGTTTTAACTCATTATCTATGCTTCCCGAGCACTCTGTCTCATTTCCCATGCTTTCTATGTTTCGAAGGCGACCGCATTGCCCAACCCGAAACACCGCACGGTGTTTTGGCCAGACGCGAGAGCCACAGTAGGGTTCGGCGTGTCGACCAACACGCATCCATGGGTCGCGCATGTCTCCACTAAACCGGAAGTAGGACCTCTTCACAGTCGATGATACCACGTGATCTGCCGAACAAGACCAAACCCTAGAGCCTTTGCTTTAGGCACATCATCACCTCACTCTCCACTCCCCAAAAACAAAGGCCGGAAACCACGAGAGAGGCCAAAAAAAAGTAAAAAGAAAACAAAAGATCTCCCTCTGTCGTCGTCTCCACGAGATCTCCGAGGAGACGTTGCCCCCTCTTGTGGCTCGATTCGCTGCACGGCAACAGCGAAAAGGGGGCGTCGTTTTCACACGAAAAGGGAGGAGGGGGAGGAGGGGGAGGAGGAAAAATTATCAAAACAGTTCTACACATATTATTACTTTTTCAATTCAGTCCCATTTTTTTTTGTGTTAATTCAATAATAAACCTTTTGCGTCTGTGTTAATTCAATACGCATGGAAGTCGGCCGACACTTACAAGTCAATTTTTAAATATCTTTTAGATTTGGATGAGTCTCATTGGCTAGAGAAAGAATGAAAGAAAAAAAAAGAAATAAAAAGAGGAAAAATTAATAATAAAAAATATTTAAAAAATTGATACATCAACGTTGATTAGCTAAAATTAATCGAATAGATTAAATTGACACAAAAATAAAAGGTTATTTATTGAATTAGCAAAAAAAACTTATGGCTGAATTAGAAAAATTATAATAGATCGAGGACTGTTTTGGTAATTTTATCAGGAGGAAGAATCCGGAAATGAGCAGGGGGCATGCCATGATTCATTCAACAACCTGTAACTACTAATCATCTCTCTCTCCCCCGACTTTCGGGGTGGGAAAATCTAATGCACCGTGACAAAAATAGCGGTCTTTCTTTTTCAAATTTTTCCTCCTTCTTCTTCTTCTTCTTCGGGCTTTATTTTTCATTTTAAACTAGACTTCGAGACCCAAAACCGCGTGGAGTCACGGACTTTCGGAATTAAAAGTGGGGTGCAAGAAAAAGAAAAAACGATTATATATAGAGAGCAATCGCTTTCATATTGTTCAAAATTGTTTTTTCTTTCTCCCCAGGAAAAGTCTCTCTATAATTATATATGTCTTAACCGAATGTGTCTTGTCTGCGAGAGCAAGACATGGCATGGATCACGGCTTATGCGGTCTAGCCGGTAAAATGGAACAAAACAAGTAAAATAAGAAATAAAAGAAGACCTGATTTTGGGTTGATGCTGAATTGATGCTTGAAAAATGAGGCTTAAGAGACGGAGGGGAAATTGTTCGATTCAATTCTAAACATATTATATGGATATTAATCCAATTTTAAACTTTCAAACTTTATCAATATAATCCAAAAATATTTGCACGAGATTCCAATGAGTGAATTAAAAAGTTTAAAACTGAAGTGCAATGAGTTTAGGACTATTTGAGCAGTTTTCTCAAGATACGACCGTTGCATAGTTTAGGGCTAACAATAAAAATTTGAATAGGTGAATAGGTTGAATGAGAATTATGAAGAACTTTTGCGGAATAAAACATGTTAAACTTTACTGGTAATGGAAACAAAATAACGTAATTAGGTGGCTATTGATGAACATATATTGAAGACAATGAACAAGTAATGTTAATAACAAAGAGATAGAAGATAGCACACTGAGATTTATAGTGGTTTAACTTTATCTCCAAATCTATAATAAGGTTCGTATCAACCATGTTGTCGGAGCCTGTCTTCTCAATAGCCACAATATTGAAGAGATGAACAACTACAATAAAGCTTGAATTCACAAGTAATTAGCAAAGCAAGTTGCAATTAACAATGTTGCTCGTCAACCGATAGATTACGTTATCAGGGCACAATTACTACTCTTACACTTGTACACTTGACAATTTGCTATTCCAACTTAGTACCACCACATAGAGATATGATCGGCAATGTAGTTGCCATTAACAAAAACATAGTAAAGAAGAATACTCAAAAGTTATAAATTAATTTGATCATTTCCGCCCAACCTTACTGCTTCTCTTGAATTGAATATATAGCCAACTCAACTTCATGAAGTAGCCATTAATTCTACCATTGCTAGCAACAAAATGGCTCTCTATCACTTACCGATGTTAGAGCAACTCTTCAATGATGGTAATGTCCCAAATCAATTGAACTGCTCTTGTCAGAGTCTATCTTCTCTTAGTATTGTCAAAACTACTTTTGATTCATCTCTAGTGCTTCCAATACAAATTCCAAGCCATTGTAATAGCTATATTCATCTCAATGAACATTCCAATCAAATGAACAAGTGACCAGCACCTTCCCAGACTTGATATAAGCGTGATCCCTTACCCATAATCAAGAGGGCAAATTATCAGTAGTTTATTGATGTTGCCTACTAAAAAACTTGTGTGGAATGACATACAATCAATCCTCCATCTTTCAAAGATTTCCAAGGATATCAACATCTCTGATGATTCCTCATCTTCACTTATTAATCATATTAGTTTCCAAAGACCTCTAAGGACATCGACACCCTTGATGATACTTTGTTTTCACTAAGCTCATTGGATCATTAATATTGTCATCATCTCTCCACCTCATCTAAAAAGAATTGTCCCAACCAACAATCTGGTCCCAATAACAATTGTTGCTCTTCTATCATTTGGTCCTTGTAAGCATACTGACAATTGTAACGCTACCAAGCTATTCACCTTCATGGTCCTTTCAAGCTTTACTGAACATCTTGTTCACCTGTGTGATCCTTCCAAGCTTCAATAAACATTACCTTTCTAGGCTTGTTCATCATCACCAAGGTTAATTTGGCTATTCACTTTATCTTTGTCCTTCCAAGCCGCTACGAACATCATCGATCTTCTTGATTTGTTCACATTTGATTAAGGTTCTTCTAACTTATTTACTTTTGTAGAGATCCTTTTAGTTTGTAGACATCTCAACACTCAGTCCCTTGTTCACATGAGATATTAGCAGTGATCCTCCCATATCAATAGAGCATACCCAATTGTGACAGAGAACTCAACATATCAGGATCACATTGATAGGTCACCATCTGCATACCGGCTGGTGTATATATCACTCGGTAATACTCAACCATTATACGCGTTAATAGCCTTTAATTGTCTTTGTTATCATCTAAAGAACATCGGAAAATTTCCCACCACATAATTCCACACCTTTTTTGTTAAATCATCCCAGCAATTTGTGTCGTTTTCATTAGAAAGTGCATTGTTTTGGTGCTAAGCAACGCGTGAATCGGGATGGAGTCCACAAGAAGACCAATGGGGTCGCACTCCCATGACACTCAGATAAATTAAGCAATAGTGTCATTCCATTAAGATAATCGCATATGATATTGATATAGCCTAGACATGAGGGGGTGGCAGCTTTAGCTTTTGGTATAACGACCGCTTTGGGATTCCGAAAGATGCGAAAGTGGTGTGATTTGAGATGGAATTGACGACGCACCTAAAGGCTTAACATATTAAAAAGAACGGTCGTGACCCCTCCATCGTGCTTGATTCTCTTTGATTTTAACTTGATATTTTATTTTATTTTGGGCACCCCCTGATGGACCCACACGCAATTAGCAAAAGTTGTCATCCACGAACGCGATTCTTTTCCATTAGGGTTTCTTGACGGGTGATGGCCGTTGATGATCCGAGAGAGACGCTGCACGGATCGTCCCTCGTGAACTTTGGAATAATCCTTGGCGTTACTTTCGGCTGGATTAGATTCGCGTCGTTTCTCGAATATGAATGCGGGTTTGAGCTCTCCGGTTGTCGGGTTTGAAACTACCAATTTATCGTCGCGGATGGATCAAACGAAACCCTTAACAATCTAAGCGAGCGAGCTTGCGATTCTGCGAGTAGTGAATAACGGTAGTTGGCGTTAGGGTTACATTACAATGTTGCCCTAACTTTAGCTAGGAACATAGACATTTGCCTAATCTTTGTCGAAAGCGAGCAGTCAAAAAGAAGGGAGGGAATACGAGGTTTCCTCCTTCTGCTTTGATTATTAGTCCCCTCCACTCCACGGTTCTTGTCTTTGCAGTAGTAGAATCGATACCTCCTCCTAACTGTCAGCAAAGTGGTTAGTTCGTTAGTTTCATTCCCCAAATTCGCAGCATCTTTATTCTCGTGTCCTCTTTTTTTCTTTTAATTTTTCGCTTTTCAATCTCATGTTAATGTTGGGCATTTTGAGACAGGTATATCCCAAAGTGCATGTCATGGAATCGATTATTTCACAAAAACCATTTCCTAGTTTACATGTTCATGGGCATTTTTATATGTCGAAGCAATGAAAAGAAAATGGATGTGAGAACTAAAATTTGGGAAACCCATTATTGTTTATTGCCTGGCCGGGTATGTTCGACATTTTTCCGGACCAATTTCTAACATAACCGGAAAAAAAAAATGCTCGCAAAATTGAACTAAATTAGAGTGAGACTTATCATTTGGATCTTACCAAGTGTTGGAGTTATAAAGCATTTATAGGATTTATTTCACCTTTCTTTTGTTCATTTATGGGTAAATGATTTATTTTCCCTAAGGTGCTCCGGATTTAGGAGGTGCATTTTCCTGTATAAGATAAGAAAATCTGCCGCGTTTGATAATCTACCACCACTTGAAAAAAGAAGGTTGTTGCCCATGTTGCCAACTATATCATAATCTCCAACATCAGGCCAGTGATTAGTGAGTCTAATCCAAGGATCCAATTTTTTTTAATCATGTGGGGTCTACGGCTGAGCCTGCAATTGGAAGCTAATTATTTAGGGCCCCACCCACGAAATTAAAAAATAAAAAATAAAAAATCGATTTCTTTATCGCCGAGGCGGTGCTCGTATCGCGTTTTATACATTAATCTTGATCATATATTCGTTAACGAGAGTATAAAGAAGATGATTATGTTGGTAAAAGGGATGATATAATCATATATTCTGTCTCCTGCTTTAGGCTCTTGAAGAATTCTCCATTACGGAAAGCAAGCTTACATAATGGGGGGAGTTTTATTTTATTTTAAGGCAGGTGATTAAGGCAATCTTTAATATAATGACATTTGCATGATTATATGAAACATGGCTGTTTTCTTCTTCTTTTTTTTTTTTTTTTGCAGGTACTATCTCTAGACAAAGAGACATGATGCATCAAACGGTCACCACTACTCAAATTGTAGTGGATAAGGAGAAAAAAGCATTTCATTTTTCAAGCGTGCACACCCATGATTATTCTTATCTTAACTAGAATTTTTCCAATTATTACTAGCACTTCAAACTTAAATCATTTTTATAAGAGTGTTATTATTAAAAATAAATAAATTTCAAATTACACATTTATCTAATAATTTAAGCTTCCAAAACAGTCTATAGTAAGTTCACAAAATTTTATGTGATATTAAAGCAAATAGTCTTGAATTTAATCTTCTCAAAACCCTTATTGGTCTCCTTTATAATATTTTAGGCCATAATCCAGCATAGACGTGAAAGTAAGTTTTACATATTTAAATATTGAATCGGACTTTCATCCAAGAACGTCAATTTTTAATAAATTGATAAGGTTCTCACAAAATTCTAGACTTTGTGTAAAACTTAAATATATCGAGAAGAAAGAAGGACAAAAATAACGAAAAAAGAGGTGAAACCAATAATGCTACTTCTCGGTTGTATGTAAGCAAAGAACTTACATTTTTCTAGAGTTTCTTGAGTCTCTCTCTTCGAATTTATATATGTCGAACTAAACGTTTTGGTAAACCTACTAATCTGTCGATCGATTCTCACGCCACGGGGTCCCTAAATAAGGCAAATGATTTCATCGAATTCAATAATTCGGCCACATAAGTTATGAACAGAGTAAAGCAAAATGAACATCAGCAAAGAGTCAATCGATTTGAATATTCCCACGACAAAGAAAAATATTGGGAAGCGTGAGTGGGTTTAGTTGGGCATTTGGGGGTGTGGTTTCTGATCATTTTCCTAGAGACTGTATCTGCAGTCTCCAAAATAATAAATATTCTGGCAATGCAGGTTAAATCTAAGAAAGCTAAGACATGATTAAAGACAAAATAACACCTCGGATGGGACATAAAGTCGCGGCGCCCCATTGTCGTATTTTCATTCCCATTTCCATTTTGGATTTATTATCTTGGAACTTTCCTACATGGATTTTTTTCCTCGAAAATCTAAAAAATGAACCGGAGCAAAACCCTTGGCTCCGTTTGTCGTTTTAGGAACGTCCGATCCAAAAAAAAATTTGTGCTATTAGCTCGAGGGAAATGCATGTATATAAAGATATTTATATTTTTGCACACGTCAATGATTGCTTTTACGGGAGCTCGTACACTTCTCTTGCTTAGGGTACTAGGGAGGTTGATGCTGGTGAACTCAAGCGAATGCTTTACTTATTATTAATATTATTTGTTTGATTTTGTTGTAAAGCATGTAATTAGTGATGGAATTGGTCTTCTTATTTATATATATATGTGGGGGTTAAAGTGAGAGTATTGGTCTCGGAATAGTCAAAGGGAAGCCTCCTGCTTTTCCATGGAGGAGGACTTTTGTTTTTCAAAAAAGAAAAGGGTCCACCACCTTTCTTTGTACAAAATATTGGTGGGAAAGTTTGGTTACCAGCTCCCTTTACTGACCAATGAGAATAAAAGCATATTTCACTAACCTCCATCCCCATCCTCATCTCCCTCTCTATCTCCATGTGCATGTCCCTTTGAGAGAGAGAGAGAGAGAGAGAGAGAGAAAGAGTATATCTACCTAGGGTTTCCGGTCTTTGTTGATCATGGGCTTCACATGCAAGCTAAGTCAACAAATGAGTGCCATGGAATGTTGGTGAATAGGGAAATACTTGCTTAGGTTTTACAATATAATAACACTGAAAAGCTCGACCGAAGTAAATAACCTCACTGTCGGGTAATCCTTGACACTATTGAACTCCAAACCTAGTTCAAGAATAATGATCAACGGTGGTTAGGTCCCACGAGAGACTATAGAAGCCCCCTACGTGATAGATCAAATAGTTACGCTAATGTGTGCTCCACGCATGGAGCGGAATCTCTATTCTAGTCACGGGCTCCTCGTACGCACGTTCCACATGATTCATAGAAGAAAATCAAGAGATCGGTAAATTAAAAGGAGCAGATCTAGATAAGCATTTTTTGCCTTTTAGGGTGGGTTTCTATTTTCGCATCTCTTACTTGAAATGTTGATTTCTTGTTGTATGTTAGGTGTTTTCAATTCGAGAAACTTGATAATAACAAATCACAAAGGTGGAGCAGCAATTCATGTGGCTCCCTATCATGAACCTTGTCTGGATCATGAGAGAAGAAGACATCGCATTCGGGGCCGAATCGGAATTGTGGACTTGTAATGGGGCGTAAACAAAATGTTCAAGACCTTCAGCAGCCGAGCCTTTCGGTTAGGCTTGTCGCAGAAACCCTATTACAAGTTGGACTATACGTTGCTACCCTATTACAAGTTGGACTATACGTTGCTAAAATCCAAAAAATAATAATAATAAACAATATAATAACAATAAAGTTGATATGAAATTTTCAAGTGAGTTGATATTGATGCATTCTGGCGCGCAACGAAGGTCATTAAAGTCCAATTTTATTGCTTTTTATAGGGCTTCGATCTGAAAAGTTGTCTTTGATCTAGAAAGAAGAGACACGACATTCTTTTTAGGTTTGACTTTGCTTGACAATGTAATGCGCATCGCTTGCACTCATGATTAAGGGAAAATGATATCCCTAGATTAGTCCAATTTTGATCATAGGCCATATAATATCAAATGTAAGAATTACTCACAGGGAGTAAGGGAATTTAAGATGAACCCGATGCATGAGAAACTTACTAAAAAGGTTCTAAACCTATTAAGTTTGTACTAATTTAATTGTAAATAAATTAGGCAGAGTCTTGCTCCAATATCATTTTGAAATTTTATACTATTACTATCAACTATTCTAAAATTTAAATTAATTCGTATAGAGAGATTGTATACGTATAAAGAGTATACAAATATTGTATGACTGCTAAAGATTGATTTTAGGGACTTTTTTTTTTTACTTGGGACTCAATTTTGAATAGGATTTCGAAAAATATATATACGTGTAGTTTAATAGATTCCACTGAATATCCTCATTTTCCAAAATAAATACGAGATAGCCCATGGATGCATGGAAGATCATTCGGTCTTGATGATTTTTTTTCTTCTTCTTTTATTTTATTGAGAGAAGACAAAAATTCTCTCGAGTTTCAAAGTGAGTGAGAGAATCCTACCTAATATATTTACTTAATTTTCGTATGTATGAATTCTTCTTTTTTATTATCAATAGGGATGCGAATGAACATTCATCACTAAAAATTAATCAAAATAATGTCATCGTCAAAGAATATTTTGGGATAATACCATTCGCACATCAATCTTTCGGCGACATATCTAATTCTCCTGTTCAGATGTATAGTGGGCATAAGAAGTCAACTAAGTGTAACGACTTAAGGAAATAAACAAATATTATTTCAAAATAGGTATTAAAAAAAATAGCAACTATATTTCTACGCGAAGTGATATGCCGGGCTGCAAATACAATAACCAGTGCATGTTTGCATAAATAGATCATATTCAACGTCCGATTAAAATTTATCATGATTTTTTTGGAAAATAAGTTCTAGAAAATATTTTTCTAAAAATGATCTTTCGCATTATTTAAAAAATTAGTAAATGAAAAATATTTTTGTTATTACAATAATTTATATTTAAATATTTTTGTGAAAAAATAAAAATATTTTTGTTAGTTTATTTCTATATGTTATAAAAGTGATTGATTTTAAAAAATATTTTTTTAAAATTTTATTTTTTTGCGAAATAAATGGAAACCAAGTATGTTGATTTTAAAAATAGCGGCCTTGTGCAATGCTGGACCACTTTCTTTGCGTTATCGCTGGGAGTAAGAAAAGAGAAGGAGAAGTCCAGAAAATAACAATAATAAATTACTAAAAGGAAAATTCTCATTTTCAACCAAAAGAAATAAACAAAAAGAAACTCATGGAAGTCTTTTTTTACTGACTAAGGCAACCCACGTGCCGGCTAAATTCCCACGTAGGAATCTAAAGTTCTCCACTAGAAACTCCTTTTTACCAGAAAATCCAAAGAGAAATTTCTCCATTTGGAATCTCTTTTCTTTTTTCATTTCCCCATTTTCTTCACATATTTTTCTCGATTCATTATGCATTCTTCTCCGACGAAAATTACCGAATTGTTCGGGTGCGTCGCCTTATGCAATAGGCAAAGATCGATCTAATCGGTCGATCCTCGGCGGGATCAACACGGCCATCGGCCCTTACCCTTTTCGGTGGGATGCGGCTGGCGCCCGCCCGTCACGCGGGTTCTCCATCGAGTCGTGCGAGCACCGCATTCCGATCCATCCTTTTTCCTTTCGTTCAAACGGGCACCCTCTTGGAAAGAGTCAGATTTGGACACCGATCTTCAATGAGGAAATGCATTAAAATATCTGTTTTTGTCGCTTACGGCAGTGTCTCCCCTTCGCTTCCAAGCCTACACCCTAGAATACGGTACGAAACAGGGGAACGCCGGAGGAATGAAGTCGCGAAAAAAGGTGTCAAACAGAGATATGGTGCTGAACGATTCGTCGTCGAGCTTTGGACGGAGTGGCCGTATCGCGGGGGTTAAAGACTGTAAGCGACTTGCGCTTCCCTCTGCTTTTCGTGGTTCCTCTTTTCTCCCGTTTCCCACCGCCAAGCTCTGTACCCAAAAGGAGGCCGATGACTGACTCTCTATGGCCGTCAATATCATCCATGGCCCCATTTCAGAGAGAGAGAGAGAGAGAAACGTTGGTGCCGGTATGTAGAAATTTGGGTGCGGCTACGTTTGGCCTTTTGTGCCCCTTTTTTCCAACCCCTTCTTCTGCTAGTGAGAAAAGAGAGAAAAGAAAAGGAAAAATGAAAATTTGGGGCATTAGATTAATGGGAAAAAAAGCAAAAGCGACGTGAGGAAAGCTACAGAGCCAAAAGCCAAAAAGCAAACAGTGGAGACGAACCTCTCCTTATAAGACCATAATAAAGAAGCTACTCAAGACCCCCGTCTCAACTACACTCCCCCCGTCCCTGCTCAGTGTTTGTATTCTGCTCTCTGCCTGAAATTCTCTCTAGTCCACTGAGCAAGAGAACATGGAATGCCAGCGCAACCCTCTTCTCAGCTGGGCGATTCTGTTCTGCCAAGGAAAGGTGCAATGCTAATCTTCTCGAAAACGAAATGTTTCTGTTCGGTGCAGTGCGCGTGACTTTTGAGTTGGTTTCACTTGTGGGTGCTTAAATTGCTCTGTTTTTTCTTCTTCTTTTTGGGTGAGCCAGAGCATCGAGGAGCTGAGGCATTCGCTGCTGTACACCACTGTGGAGCTAGAGACCACGAGGGTCCATGTCCAGGAGGAGCTGAGGAAGAGAGATGACCAGCTGATTCAGCTCAGAGAGCTGCTCGAAAAGACCATCAGAGAAAGGGATGAGGCTCAGGACAGGTGCCAGAAGCTCTTGCTGGAGAAGCTCTTGATTCAGCAGCAGCAGCAATTGACAGGCCCTCTTTCCGGAGTCTCGAGCATTGAGGATGAACCCAGAAGAGGCATTGACTCCAACAACGCCTTCTCTTCCTCAGACAGTGATGAGAGCATTGTCTCATCTCCTGCTCCTCAATTGACTTCACCAACAACAACAGCAAAGCTGCCGCCGCAGCAGCAGCCACCGCCGCTTATGTCGCAGATGATGACGGTGGTCCCGCAGAGTTCGAGGCCGGAAATTGAGCTGGTGCCTGACAAGCCTCTGCCCGAGAAGGGCAAGCTGCTGCAGGCCGTCATGAAAGCTGGGCCCCTTCTCCAGACCTTGCTCCTGGCAGGGCCACTCCCTCAGTGGAGACACCCCCCGCCGCCGCTCGACTCGTTCGACATCCCGCCCGTCACCATCCCTTCCCCGCCGCAGCATCTGCCGCCGTCGCCTATGGGGGTGCCGCCGCTTCTGCTCCAAGACTCTCTGGCGGGGATGAATGCCTGCAGCGGCATTGCCAATTGCGGGAGGTTGAGCAGGAAAAGAGGCCACTTTGAGGGGTCCGATTCCCCTACAGAACCAAAGTACCAAAGGGTTCTCCTCAATTGACAGGAACACACCTACTACTGTTAGGAGATCTCACTAATCTATAGTTTCTATCTGCCATTTCATACAATTAGCGACGGGAGGAGGAAGAAACCGCGAGTTGGGTCACGTGACTGAAGTAGCATCTGTACAGAGTTTGATTTTGATCTAGGGAGAGAAAAAAGGCCAAAAGAAGAAAAAGAAGAAAAAACAGAGAGAATTGCAAGTTAACCCAGGAAGGGGAGGATTCAGAGAGAGCCGGTGCAAGCTCCTCTCAGCTAGTGTTGCTGGTGATGATTTTGGTCACTTTTTACCTTTGCTTTTTCCCTTTTGCCTCTCGAATTATGCTTACCCTTTTGATTCATGACAAGCAAGGAGCTTGATTTCTCCAAGATCGTTGCCTCGACATTGGAGAAAATTGTAACTTTTTTTTTTTTAAAGTCGAGATAGTGTACGAGCCTTAGAGCGTGACTCTGTATGTATGTGTGAGGCGAGAGCCATAGAGAGAGAGAGAGAGAGAGAGAGAGAGAGAGACAGAGACAGAGAGAGATGAAACCAAATCAGAGCATTAGTGTGGAGTTGTTAGGGGGTAGGGGGAGGAGATTTGGTATGGCCAACTACCAGAAGGTCTAGAGTAGGCCATTGCTTGTCGGGTTTGTGTGGTTCCCGCAAATCAGAATCAGTATCTACCACAAGTGTGATGTTTGGATTATATTAATCTATATTATAGCCTCTCTCTCTCTCTCTCTCTCTCTCTCTCTCTCTCTCTCTGTGTTTGAGGAAGCATGATTAGAACAGGATTATATTATGTATGTTAAAGCAGCGCCCCCCCCCCCCCCTCGCCCTTCCCCTCTCTCTCTCTCTCTCGTATGTTTGAGATCTGTGTGTGATCTTCTTTAAGATAATACGATCCATCCTGCATTTTCCCCTCCTGGCCGTTAACGCTACTTCAAACGTTCAGCACATCTCGCCAAGTGCAAGCAAAACCACCATCCGGTCCATCTCGTCAACATCATTTATACAGTGCATACAGCTAAGCGTTGTTGGTCTATCAAGCATGCGCGTAAAGTTGTAAAACGTGGAAATATCATTCAACGATGTAAAATATGGAAACATCATTGAATTTGTCGCAACATCCAAAGTCTCATGTCGGATGAAAAAAAAATGTCATGTCCAGTAATATAAAGATCAACGATTGGTTTCAACTGGTTACTACCTTATATGATTGTTCAGAGTACTCCTTTTGGGATTTAAACCTATAAGGATCCTGTTGAATGTTATAGATAATATCATAACAAGACTCCCTTTAGTAAATACGTGATTTCTGATGGAAAGAGATGAGGTGCGATTGCCGAGGAAGGCAAGGAAGAGATGCGACTAGTTAAATAGAATGAGTATCGTCAGGGTTAAACTCACATTGATGTGAATGTCACTTTTGTTAAGTAAGGGAATTTGTGATGGCCTAAGTCGCGTATCGGCTGGGAGATTTGGGTTTATGACATCCTAAGTTTGGACTTTGATTGTTGATGTAATTGTTGATTGATTCTTAAATCAGCACGCATCCTCACAGTTAATGGAAATACTCCTTTTGAGAGTTTGGTCCTCTTGAATCGGGCGTGTCCCCAACACCTACTTCCCATGTAACCAGAGAACTAAGCCGTGACTCTTGAACCCTTAAAAACCTGTAAGCAATCTAAGGCTCAAAAATGGAACCCTCGTCGTGTGATCCGCGCTCTATCAAACGATCCGGCACACGGCAAGGACTTCTAAAGAATTCAAGAAGGAAAGATCCATCGGAGTGTGAACTGGAGTTTTGACATACAGAAGACTTGCCAATCTCGAGCGCTGGCTGTGCTCCACCGAGAAATTCCATCTCCATTGGTCAAGTGCAGCTGATCATCGTCTTCTAACTTTAATAAAGGCCACTAGATGTCTAACTAGTAACGACCCAGAAATCTTCTTTGACTACTTGTCCCATATTGACGTACACGGCGGGTACGTGCTTTGCATACTTGCCCCAACTGGGCGAACACTGTCGACGTTGCAACTTGTCGGCGACTCCGCTGGACAGGACGATCAAATTGCGGGATCGGAAGAGAGAGCGACGAGAAGGGTGACTTGGAAAAAGTGAGGCCCAGGCGCAGGCACCGCAAAAGCCGTGCCGGTATCTTTTCTTGTCACCGGTTGCAGATGGATTGATCGAACCCGAAGCAGATCGCATCTGACCGAGGCTCATTCTGTCTTGGGCTCTTCCAGGGACCATTTTGCTTCGGCAAAAAAAGCCCAGTTTGATTTTTAGCTGGGCTTGTGCGCTGCTACGCCTCTTCCATTGAACAGTTTTAGGATGCATTCGCTTCAGTAATTTGAAAGCCCACTAAGACAATGCAAAACAGGTTAACCTAAAGAATTTTGGATAAATACAAAAGTCGTTTGCTAAATTATATTTTGAGAAGAAAATTTAAAAAAAATGTTGTTTGATAAAAAAAACACATTTGAAAAGCCCTTTAGTAACTAATATTAGTTTTTTAATTTTTATTTGTTTAAAATTGAAAAAAAATAATATATACAACTTTTTAAATATAAAATTTTGCCAAATGATCCAGTATTTCTCCAATGAACTTTCAAAACCCTTTAGGAATAGTAAACCAAATGCACCCTTAATCAGTGAAAATGCAGGATTCAGATTACGAAACTTACGTTTGAACGTGTGGATGAGTTCATACCACATCCTTGACATCCATGTTCATTAACTACAGATCCGGTATGTGGGACTCGGCATCGGGTAATGCGGCCGCCTGTCTTGATTGCTTTTTGGCGCACTTCTTGGGTGCTTATTGGCTTAATCACTATTAAATTAGACCTTCAAGATCAAACGCATAACTTGATGACAAAATGAATTCAATTCGATGGTGTCACAGATTCCCCTATGGAAATGGCCTTTTCCTTGGCGGTTTATTTCATCATACATGTACCGAACCGAAATGATGGCTGACGAACAGGGACTCTCCTTTCTTTCTTTGGGCGATACGATTGAACAAAGATACATCATCCATGACATCAGATATCAAATGATTGTATAGTTTTTTTTATTTTTTATTTGGTCGTTAAATGATTGTTTAGTCGAACAAGATCCGTTTCCCATCTATGGAAATAAAGTATGTTATTGAAATCATGGCATTGGCGTCCTTTACATGTAATTGTCGTCATAGGAGTTTGCTACTAGCTGTTTGATAGGTGCTTAGATCAGCAAAACAAGAGCCAAAAGGACAACGTTGCATAATATCACTTAATTAATCATGTGGATCAACATTTAAAATCCGACCATCATCTGGTTCGAATTCTGATGCTTTCCATTACTTTGTGATTGATGTTATTTTGTACAGCTTCCTGATATGCAATTCCAGGATAATGAAGTTCATAAAAATCAATAGGACTCCCTTCAAACTGTTTATTTCAAGTCAGTACAGTTATCCAAATATCAGGTGTTAAGAGAAAGATAGTCCATTTAATTACTAACAGATTGTTGTGTATCCATTTTTCACGTTTAGCATCCTCCTCTGCTCACATATGGCATTACGAAGGAAGCTTTAACCCAATCAGAAGTTCATGTTTTCGAGACGGACTCCCCTATGAGACTGTTAAGAGTCAGTTTAAGTGATTCGATCATGCCATTTTTGGATCAATCTAGCTTGTAGGTTTTCACTACTTTTGTTTCTTCTGCTCTAATCCATGTCCAAGATTATCTTGTGATGCTTCGTCAGTGAATCTTTTTATGCGGTCCGTTTTGGTCAGGTTTTGACATGAGATGGCTCTTAACCAGTATTATTTTGCCTCAGTAGCTTCAGAAAAAAGGATTTCGGATTGTCCATCTCTTTCACAACAGCACAAAGTTTGAATGGTGTCTGATTTCTCTTATGAGCTGCAATGTCATGCTATCATGAACAGGTTTCCATCCAAGGAAGAGCTAATCATTTTACTTTATTATAGATTATCCTTGCAGATGAAGAGTTCTTTATCCTCATATTGTCGAGCTTCGTCTAATATGGGGTGATGGGATTTCGCTCACTGCTACAGTTTTAGCATCCACATAATGTCAGTTGACTCGTACATGAACTCGCCAACTAATCTTTTGGAGCTACTTATTTATCTGAAGTGATGTCAACCGACTGCAGTATTTTATGCAAGAAATTCCGAATCAGAAGCTCTATCGATTCCTTTCACACTGACAGCATACATATATATTGTCAAACTTCTACAGCCACCAAGCGTAAGGCCTCTCTTAATCAAGTCATCACATAAAGAAATGGATAGGATCAATCACTCTGAAAACCTCCTGATGAACTCTGACGACTTCGAGCCCCCATACTTCATCGAAGGAGATAACTTCAACCCAATGATCAATCTGATCCAGGGAGAGAGCGTCCATCCTATCATGAAATTGGGTTTTGAGTCTGCCCTTCTTGATGGTGTTGTGAGTGGTGGGCAAGTCATGCCAACTGCAGGAAATGCTTTTGGCTATGATCGCACTTCCTCCATCAATTGTGATTTTGTGCTTGACTCGCTGCCGAGCCTTGGCAGAGATGTGATGGAGAATCTGGAAGACGAGAACGATGAGGAGGATTCATCAGGAACCACCACCACCACTGCAACAGCCACAACACCGACCCAGAGGACGAAGACAGACAGGTCAAGGACTTTAATCTCAGAGCGACGAAGGCGGGGCCGGATGAAGGAGAAGCTCTACGCTCTCCGTTCCTTGGTTCCTAACATAACAAAGGTATGTATCACGTCGTTTCACGCTTTCGTAAAGCAATTTATTTCACTGGATTATGAGGCACTGCCAATTGAGCTATGAACAAGCGGCTGCATTCAGTAAGGTAGACAACTGAGAAAAATTCAAGCTAGACAGATTGGTGTGTGGCTCATGGGGAAATTGAAATATCTATTGTTGTGGGTAGATGGACAAGGCCTCCATAGTCGGGGATGCTGTGCTCTACATGCAAGAACTCCAGACGCAAGCTAAGAAGCTGAAGGCCGAGATCGCCAGCCTAGAGGCATCTTGGGCGGGCACGGGACTGAAGACGTACCAAGCCCAAAATGAAACAACAAAGAGGATTCAGGCTGCAAACAGCAACCCTCCTGTATGCAGGAAAATTCTGCAGGTTCGATTAGACTGACGCTATCTACTTCCATCATTTGCTCCATTACTCATGCGCAATGCCCAAAGTTGACTCGATCAAATGCACTGTGAATTACTCAGATGGACGTGTTCCAAGTGGAAGAGAGAGGGTTCTATGTGAGGCTGGTGTGCCCCAAGGGATCTGGAGTGGCTGCGTCTCTGTACAAGGCCCTGGAATCACTGAACAGCTTCCAAGTTCAGAACTCCAACTTAGCCACTGCGTCAGAGAGATTTGTATTCACTTTCACCCTCAATGTGAGAAGAACCACTCATTAGGAAATCAATAGCTTCGCTAAACATTCTTAACTCTCCTTCCTCTTTATACCTTCTTGATCAAGGTGATTTGATCTGTTCCTAATGTCGACAATGTCAGGTCAAAGAGAGTGAACAGGACACGACCCTGCCCGATCTGAAGCTGTGGATTGCGGGGGCACTGCTAAACCAAGGGTTTGAAGTCAACCCACCACTATCCGCCTGATCAACCCCACGCTTCTTGCGGTAGCTCTTCAAGAACAGCTTTCATCTGCAACAAAGAAGAATTAAAGAATTCATGGACGTGGTCGGAAAGATGTGACCCATTTGCAAGTTCTTTACATTATCGACTGGTGCATCGAAGAGACACCCAGTTGACATTTTCCCATAACAGGTCCAGGTGGGATGTAAGAAGAAGTGGTGGTGGTGGAGGATTAGTCAACCCCCATTAGATCGCCTGCAAAATGATGAGAAAGTCAACTATTTTGCTTGTGAATGCACACGCTTGGGCTTCGGATATCATGATGTTTGACAAGCCACTGGCTTTATATACATCGGGAAGGCAAATAGAATGCTACTCATCAAGATTAGCCAATCTGTTGTACAAATAGCTGTCCTTACTTACCATCGTGGCACATAACAACTTTCTTTATGCGGATTAATTAACGGTGGAAATCTTTGTTTCTTAAAGAGAAGTCTGCAATTTTCTTGATTGTAAGAATGTGAGTATATTTTCATTCATAGAGTATAAGGCTCCGTTTGCTTCACCGAAAATATTTTTTAGAAAAATATTTTTCACATTTTATAGCATTTGGTTCATTGAAAAATAAACTGATCAAGAAAAATATTTTTGTTAATAAAAATGCACATTCAAAAGTAGGGAAAAAGATATTTTCCTCTTTTTCCTCCTCTTTCTTTGGCTTAGACCGCGTGCAATCTCTTTGCACTCTTTTCAATTATTGTTTTTTTCTCTTTTATTTTAATTCGAAATTTTAACTTTTCTTATTTTTCTTTTTTCGCCTCCTTCAACTTATTGCCAGCCATAGTGACGGCCAATAACCGGCCATAAGAAAGGGACAAGATAGCCAATCTAATAAGGTTCAAGCTTACCAATCACAAGAGTTCGTAAAATTTTAAATGTAAGTAAACGTGTCGAACAAGTAATATAATGATAAAAAAGAGTATTATCCCACAAAGATTGATGATTATAAACTAATTGAAAACTAAAAAAAAAATATTATTTTCTAGAAAAATGATAATATTTTGTCAATGTTAAGCTAAAATTTGAAAAAGAACTGCAAAATATTTTTTGTCATTTGGAAAAGGAAAATATAATGTGATTTTCCTAGATACACATAAATTATTCAGGCTTTGAGGACTCGGGTATTGGCACCAAAATTTTGGCTTCACCTCGATGGATTGAGCACAAGCACAAGGGTCCCAAGCCTCGATTTCCATGGACCCAAGCCAAGGCATGGTATATCCAAGCACAAGCATTGGGGTGTCAAGCTCAAGTGCTGAGAACATGAGCAGGGGTGAGAGGGTCCTAGGCCTTTGCCTCAAGGGACTCGGGCATGGGTAAGGGAGATCCGAGTTCAGAAGATGCAAACATGGCCATTGTGGACCTGAGCCCAGGCATTGGCACCTGGGTCTTGGCATTGTTGTTGAGCCTGATGACCCGAGAATGAGCGATAGGGTTCCCTCCCACCCCTCAACAATTGTTTGGTGATGTAAATGGTCATATAAATACTGTTTCTGTGCTAAAAATAGACTTAGAGGGAGAAGAAAGACAAAAGGCAAACCCCGGATAAATCAAAGGGGAAGGAAAATTGCTAATAAAAACCAGAAGGAGTTCCACTCTCAGATACCTCCAGAACCATAGGAACACATCGTTATCTCATCTCCTTCAGGCTTCTGGCGCCGCTCGAGCGATAATGCAAGCTGCAGTGGCAGCCATGGCCGCCCACGCCATCCTCGCCTCCCCCACTCCTCCCACCCCCTCCTCTCCCCTCTCCCCAACCTCCTCGGCAGCCCCCCGGCGCTCGTCTCCGCCTTCCGCGGCGTCTCTCTCAGGCCGGCCCCGGCTCCCCTCGCCCTCTCCGCCGTCGCCCCCAAGCAGCCCCTCGCCGTCGTCGCCGCCTCCGTCTCCTCCAAGAAGGCCGTCGCCGTGCTGAAGGGCACTTCCAGCGTGGAGGGCGTCGTCACTCTCAGTCAAGAAGGCGATGGTCTGTTCTGGGTCTCTTCTCTCGATTACTACTTTTGCGGGCTCTTTATTGTCGGGAGCTCGTCTCCCATCATCGTATGCTGTTAGGATTTCATTATGAGAATGAGCATCGGTATTCTTGACCTGCATTTTGCGGCGGATGGTAGTTGGGGAGGAGTGGCGCAGCATGTTGAGGTTCGAGTTTCGATTTTGTTTCTGGTTTGAAACTGGGTTGGTAGTATGCTACTGGATATTCTTTTAGAAATTCAATTAGGAGACTTTTAGTTGCTGGAAGACCTCTATTACGAACGAACGGGTAGGCTCATATTCTGTTCTGGTCTCTGAAGTTAGAATGCTGACTCTTTTGAGACCAAGATATTGTCTGGAATTCATTGGTTGTGCATGAGTTAGTTGGAAGCTCAGTAGCTCCTGATGAGAGCAATATCCTAACCCGCT
The DNA here is from genome assembly GCA_016097545.1 of Eucalyptus victrix. Classification (NCBI taxonomy): domain Eukaryota; kingdom Viridiplantae; phylum Streptophyta; class Magnoliopsida; order Myrtales; family Myrtaceae; genus Eucalyptus; species Eucalyptus victrix. The sequence goes on along the minus strand of CM027836.1, from coordinate 38,958,565 downwards.
TGCAAAATTTAGGTCCCACGACAGTCAATGTTCGTGTTACTGGGCTAACTCCTGGACCTCATGGGTTCCACTTAGTAAGTCATCTCTCATTTTGCATTTATTTAGCCAACCAAAAGCGTACATTTTGGTCTGAATTCGTGTTTTTACCTTGATCATGTTCTTGGTGTAGCATGAGTATGGTGACACAACCAATGGATGCATCTCGACAGGTAATTGTATATGTCTCGAACTGAAATGATCTGCTTGACGACAATTCTCATCTTTGACCCTTCTTGCCTTCGTCCACTCCATGTCTCGAACTGTAGGAGCACATTTCAACCCAAACAAAATGACACATGGGGCTCCTGAAGATGAAGTGCGTCATGCGGGTGACCTGGGAAACATAGTTGCCAATGCCGATGGTAACAACTGTACACTGCCTGTGGTTTGATGTGTTCTTCATCTATTGATATTGATTATGGAGGCTTTTGGTATTGTGAATTACAGGTGTGGCAGAAGCAACGATTGTTGATACACAGGTAGTGCTGGGAATTCTACTGTTCTTTCTGTATTACTGGTCCATGCTATGCATGCATGACTGGATTCTAGCTTGTCTGCAGTTTTGTAAACTCTGATTGCTCGGCACTGTTAACTTTTTATCATTGGTCGAGTGTCCAGATACCACTGAGTGGTCCAAATGCAGTAGTTGGAAGAGCTCTTGTGGTTCATGAACTTGAGGACGACCTTGGAAAGGGTAAGCATCTATGCATTGTGGACGACCTTGCTTCACATCCTCGTACTTGCAGTCAATGTTGTTGGAGACATAAGTTCAATCACAAAACAGACAAAAATGAGAGAAAACTCTTGAACTGACATTCGCCAACACCTTTGAATCCAGCAATTCTGCAGCTGGTTTTTAAATTCCTTAAAGCATGTGATCATCTATTGGAGTTTGTTCTGTGGATAAGAGGGAGCATAATTTCTTATGGAACATTCTGATGTTCCTTAGGTTTCTCTTTCTGTAGCATATCTTCCACCCAGCAAGTGTATTTGTTTGTTAGAGCAGATGGTTGCTTTTCCTGTGCTAATGAGCTACATTGCTTAAATTGACATTCCGGATTCATATTTCTCTAATTGAAGTATTTCCATGACTATCATCAAACTCAATCAACGACAGTACTAAGAATGATAGTTAATGATATTCATGCTAACGAAGTTAGAATTTTGAAAGATGGAGAGAAAGAATTAGGGCAGGATATAGTCAATCCATTAAATAAAATTACAATGTCTATCGAGAATTCTGCAATCTTTCATTTAATTGCCATTATAAATTAAATACTAACCCTCTTGTAAGCTGGACTACTTTCTGTTTTTTCTTGAGGGGATGACAATCTTCTGTTTGGGTGAAGCAGCTAGAAATTTTTTTTCTTCTACAAGAAACAGAACATCCGGTTGTTGTCCCTCATTCTGTCTCCCCTCCTTAATTCTCTGCGATCTTTTGGTTCATATCTGTTTATCCATCTGTTTGTAGGTGGCCACGAGCTGAGTCTAACCACTGGCAATGCAGGCGGGAGATTGGCATGTGGTGAGGCCCAGTGTTCCATGTTTTTCTGTTGGCCATGTTTTGCTATCTTAGTTACTGTATTGGCATTCTGTCTTTTGTTGGGTCTCAGTATATCTCCCACGGGAGCATCTTCATCTTGCGGTCTCTTTGGCCTGTTTTCGAGATCGCCTGTAGAAACCGTGTCCAGTTATTATTCTGATGAATTATCTCTCTAAATTTAACTACCTTGCTTACTTTGGTAGGGTTTTTAGTGCAGGGAAGTTAAATGGACGGAACTGTTGTCTAATGATTCAATAAAGTATGTAAATTTAGATGTTAATAGAAAATGAATAACAGGTATAATTCTAATGATGAATTTCTGAGGTAATTTATATAGTTTATAACTTCATATGCAAAGGATAGGGACCATAGAGAGTCAGCAAGATTTTGAACTGTTATGTTCTCCCAGAGTGATCTTTCTGGGATGAGCTATTTTAGCTGAAGCTTATATCTAGTGTTATGTTCCTGCCCTGCATCAGCATGAATACTTATGCCTTTCAGAAGCACAAGGCAAAAGGTATTAGATGAAAGTATTTCCCTGTGGAGCTCTACGTAATCAATCATCTTTCCATCTAATATCAAGTCTGTATATCATTTTCTCTTGTCAAGAGTAGTATTTCAGAATTTCTTTTCTATGACCTTCCCTTTGTTATTCTAAAGTGGCTTTCATTTTGCCTTTTGTGATTATTGCGCAGGTGTGGTGGGTTTGACTCCACTGTAATCCATCGCTTGCTTGCGGCGTTATTGCTGTCCTCTGTGGGTTACCTACCTCCTTACCTAGAGTGATATGTCATTCCTTGTTTGGAGGGTGTAACACGGCATTGTGAAGACGATCCTATCATATGGCTTTTGGCCTCTATTGGCCATGTATGGCTACTACGTGATTTCTAGGTGTTGAAGTTTCCTGTTGATCACAAAATAATGGATCTAAGTTGTGTCATATCAGGTGAATAATGGCATTTGATATTGTTGTGTGACCATGGTTATTTCTTGCTTTTCACTGGAAATTCCAAGCCTCGAAATGAAGTTCGGATTCAATCTAAACGGATGTCAAAAGAATACGTGTTTTACTGCTGCCAAACCCAGACTGGACGGCTGTTCAGGATCGACATTAGCTTGATTGCTTGTTCAGTATCATGAGAAATCTTTAGGTCCCTTGCTTCTATCCCGTGGCTCGAAAAAAGAACATTCATGCGGCCTCGATAATGTTTGGCTACCATCATGTTGAGCCCATATACATGCGAAGGAAACGTTATGGTAAAAAGTCGAGTCTTGCGAGATGATTCCGACGGTAAGCTTCTGGAGTATGAGATCCGTTAGGTGCAAATCGAATGCCAATAGGGTTGCCAAGGGTTCGAGATTCTAGAACAATGTAGAAATGCCATTCTCTGATGCCTCGAGCTTACGGTGGCCAAACGACCGATCAAGATTCTCTTACATCTACTGCTCGATTCCACTGTTCGAGTTTTATTTGCTTGATCTGTTAGAACCAAACTTACCAATGTGGACCAATCAAATTGCCCTTCAAACCCCAAATAGCGCTAACTAATTGGAAGTGTCACTAACACGATTGATTAAGAGATGAAAGAGCGATGGAGTGTGGCGCAAGAGTAGGAGTTAGGCTTGAAGTGAGCATGATTCATTCAGTCAAAGAGATGAGAGTGGTTGCAAGAGTGAGTTGGATTGAGTAAATTGGTTGCAACTCCCAAGCAGTTCCCCACCCACATCACTCCCCTACAGCTACTACTGAACACACTACCGCTCACCGCCACTCGCGACCTAAAATTTCAACTAACGATCGAAAGGCGAATCCATTGAGGCGAGAGACAGCGTTTCTCCTGTTATTCGTCCCGTTGCAGCGCTGCAAAGGGATGACCTCTCACTTCATAGGCTTGTCAGCTCTAGGAAGACAAGCTTCGACCTTATATGCTACCTACTCTATATCCAATCAAGCCGGTGTACAAAGATCTATCAACAAAAGAATTCGCGCAGATGTCATTGATTTCGGATTGCCGATTGACAATGTGGGTGTCAAATTTGTAACTTGCTTTTGATGAGATTAGTTACATTGAATAGTCCTCTTTTTTTTCATTTGGGTGTCCCTCTCAGATGAGGTATGAGCCTTTGGAGTCAATGAAATGTGGAGTTAGATATTCAAGAAAAGGGTTCCCCGAAAAAGTCCAACCGGCAGAGAGACTGTCCTGTCTTACGCATGCGAACCAGTATTGAAAAGATGAGGGATAGCTTTTGCGTGACGTCGAAGGCCAAGGCAAGAGGAAAGACGAATGAGCAGGGAGAATGGAGCACGATGAGGGCCTTCAAAACTAGGAATTATAAACAATAGGAAATAATCCCAAAAAAAAAAAAAGGAAAATAGAATTGATGCAATTTTGTATTGTCGACCGTGATGCATTCACACTAAGTATGTGACTGACGAATGACAAGTTGATGCATACACGCGCAGGACGCAACTTTATTGAGATTAGAGGACTTTGGGCAGAGACGCAGTCCCACATCGACGCAGTACCACATCGCTTGAGCGTTGTATAAATACTCGGTTCCGCAGGGCCTGCCGTCCATCGGCATGCGTTTGAGGCACTGTATACTTGCCACCCCCGTTCTTCAAGTTTGTGAATTTCCTTTTTCTTTTGGGTCGATGAAGCCTGTGAATTTCAGAAATATGTGGACTTTACACCTAAAAGAGCAATTGACTTAGTAATTTGCGACCGAACAATGGAGACATGGGAACGTACAAGGAATAAACCAATTACAAAACCGATCACATCGACCGGGCCTCATGCTCGAGCACTTCTTTGAGAATGCTTTCATTCTCTTTGAGGGCTGGCAATTTGAGGAACAGTGTGCAAATAAGAATGAAATCTATTCTAAACCTCTCGATGATACCGTATTCGATTTTTTATAATAATAATAATACACGATATTCGAACATTCACCTCACTAATCTATGTGGATAGCCTGAACCATCGTGTCCACAAGTGCATTTGAGCTTTTTCCATCTCGTGGATATGGTGATACAACCTAGAAAGCAATAAAAGGAAAAGGGCAATGGGAAAATAGCGGCCGCTCGTGGCTTTCCTTTTGCCGCAACTTGGCCGCTTAACCTTGCACTTCCCATAACGTGTGTACATCACTCGGTACATGAGACTCATGATCACTACACCGCGCCGCCCCCACAAAAAAAAAAAAAAAAAAAAAAAGAAAACAAAAATGTTTTGACCAAGACTTTTTCAAAGTCGAACTTCCCATAAAAATTATGTTTTCATCACGAAAAAAATGCAATCTCTTTCATTTGGGTCCCCCTAGGAATGGTCTTCAACCATTGAAGAGACAAATAGTTATGTAAATAGTCTTTAAATTTTGACTTAGCGTGTAATGTCATCCCTAAACTTTTAATTACGCAAATAGTCTTTTAATTTGTTTAATATGGTAAATATTCAATCTAGTTCATAAACTATATGAAAATATTCAATGTTATCTCTGAACTTGAATTAATAAATGAAAAATATTAAGCAATGTTCATATAGTCCAAGGATTATATTAAATATTTATCATATTAAACAAATTAAAATTTCAAAATCATATTGCACATTGAGTGAAAATTCAAAGATCATATCGAACAAATTCAAAATTTAGGGGTAAAACTTCATTTTGAGTTAAAATTTAAGTATCATTTGTATCATGGTCTCTAAAAGATAATTGGAGCAAAAAGAAAAAAATGAAATAAGAAAAGGAGGAAATTTTGCTTTTGGTGTGAGCTGTCCTCATCAGCAAAAGGATAGCACAACTGCGCGAACTAGTGGATGCACCTCCCTCAACAAGTAGGTGTCATCGCGTGGAAGATTGTTATTAGATATTTCTTTTCATTCTTTTTTTTATTATTATCATTATTATTATTTTCTAGAAAAGAGGATATGGATATTCACATTTCGTTTTCAAGGAGACAGTTAGTTCACTGACAACCAAGGAAAAAGAGGGGGCAGCACTGCAGCAGCGAGCGAACGAGCGAGCGAGAGGCAGGAGTGTGGATAGAGATTCTTGTTTTTGTTCACTGACAACCAAGAAAAAGAAAAAAGGAAATAATATTGAAAACAAAAAAATTGAAAGATGAAAAATGGAGATTTTATTTTAGGATTAATATTACAAAAAATTCCTAAATTGATATATTTTGATAAATTCATTCTAAACCAATTTTTTGGCATCAAATTTTTTCAAATCAATATAACTGTGACAAATATATTCAAAATCTTATATGTCATCCAACTCAATAATTTAATAGAAATTAAGAAGATAAATTTGTTATGAATGTAGATTTTTTATGATATTAACTTTTCATATGCTTTAATTTAATTTTTAATTTTTTCGTGATGTTTTTTGTTTTTTTTTTGGGTGGGGTATTTGGGGTTTTATATCTGAGAATGGGACGTGGCTGCAACTAACATGATGCTTATGTTGGTGTTGCTGGCGGGGTACCGTGAGTGGGCGAGAAGGCTGCTCCAGCTTTCGAGTGACGTGTGAACTGAGTGGGAGTGGAGTGAGTGTAAAGTCCCAACTGACAGTGCGGATTTTTGGGGTCCTCCTCCCTCCCCCCCCTCTCTCGGCTCTTGGCGCGTGCCCTACCACCTCTGCCCCCCTTCGTTGCTATTAAAATCTCATTATTTGTGTTGGCGGAAAAAAAAAAAGGCCTCCTTTTTAACTACAAAAAAGAACAATGACATCGGGACTCGGGAAAAATTCCTTGGAAACAAAAAACTCCCCACTTTAAATTCAATCTCGAATCCCGTCTCAGATTTTTTTTCTGTCCTAAAAGAAAGAAAAAAAGTAGACTTTCTTTTCGATCTTTTTACTCGCCCATCGAAAAACAATCACGCTATTTTCAGGCGATTTAGAAGTTGGTTATACCCAAAACTTGTTCTATCTTCATGCTTTTGTATAGAACAACGCCAGCCTTTAGTTATTGATAATTTTAAGGAAATAAATAGCGATTTTTAGTTGGAGAGTTGAAGCTAGTAATTTTTTTGAAAACCAAATGAATTTGAAATAGAATTAGAATTAGATCTAAAGTTTCTGAGTTTTTGTTAGGAGAATTGGGCGCAGTTTAGTTGTGAATTTTCATGGTTTTGTGCTTTCTTATTTTCTCCTATCATATTTATACGATTCCCGATTTCATGGCAAATAATGGTATTTCACTTGAAGTTTAGACTGTTTGTTTAATAGAAAATGAATTATATGAACAATATTTTGCTAAAAATGATTATTTGTATTGCTTGAAATATATATATATATGTCTTGATTATATTATTAAATTTTTATTAGTGTATTTGTGCAGATAATTATCAACAACATCTTTTACGTAAAGTGATGTAAAAACTGCTCCAAAGATTTCCGGTGGGAGGGGGGAATGGAGGATAGAACCGAAGCGAATAAGGACAGGATTCCTCTCGACTTTCGGTTTATGGGTCCGTCCGGTGCCCAAAATGCAAAATCTATAAAGTAAAGGGCTGTATATTCTCCAATAAAAAGAATAATTAAAATAAGCCCCCAAAGAACTACTTGGAATTATATCAATTTTCTTCTTTTTTTTTTTAGAGGACGGGACTGCACAACGTGTAGAGTCGTTGCTTCGGTTGCCGTCCTCGAATTTTTCCTGTGTCGGAACCGAATGGATATCCACCCTTTTTTTTGTCCGGAATTATTCCAAGTGTCAAAAGGAGCTCTTAGGTGCTGACCGTGCAAATATCAAGGAATGTGGGGTCAAATTGAAAATATCGAGTACTAAGGGTGCATGCGAGGCGCATTGTCAGAACCCAAAAAATGACCTACTTTTTGTTATTACCAACAATTATTGAACTTAATATCGATAAAAACAGGGTTTAGTCTACAATGAACAGAGCAATCGACAACTCAAAGGGAACTGACGACTCGTTAGAAAAATCATTGACGACATTAGTTATCGACGGGAGACTTTATCATGAGTTGAGAAATTGATCAACAAATAGACATGATTGTTGAGTTATTTTATTTTGTTGCCCCTGATTTAAGGATTCTCAACTTCTTTTGGATATTTACTCTGAATAGTAGGAGTCAGTGGACAGCCCGTTGTGACCGCCATTAAAAGTATATGTCATTTGAATACTAAATTGTAATCATTATATTTATCCATCGATTGTTGGCTAAAAATAGTCATGCTGTACTTTTTGTAAAGCCCCTAATCAATCAAGGAACCCAACGTTCACGGACACTCTCCTCGTCTCAACGGACAATGACTTTAAGCTAATTCCTTGCCCATCAAATTGAAAATGAAGAGGATATTGACCCGGAATTTAGTTGGAAATACATAAAGAGCTAACGCTAAGCAAGTTGCTTTTAATGCGTCTTTCAATATGGTTTTAGGTAAGCTGCCCAATTTCTGTTGCACTGCGCTCTCACTCACTCCTCCACCGCCCAAATCAAAGCTCTCCCATATTTTTTATGAGGCCCCAACTGAATTAAATAAAAAAAATGATGTGGCCGCTTGGAGACCGTCCAGTCTCAATTACTCGCTCCTCACTTCCATTTTGGCTCTTGATGTAAAAATATATATATATATTATTTTTTCGTAATTACATCCCAATGATTGATCGTGATTTGATATCTTATTCGAATTCTTAGATTCGTTAAAGTCTAGACATCTACCTAAGAGAAATCAACAAGATCCGAATTATATATCGGGTCACGAACAAGATTTGACAAAAGATAGTAATATAGTAAGTCTAATCTCCGTTTCGCATCAAGCAATACGCGGAGCAACTCTCAACATAGCAGTAAAATCGGGACATACAGATGGATCGACTCATCAAGTTCCCAATCATAATAGGATCCAAACGGCAATCGCTTATTTTCTTTGCTGGCAAAAACCCATGCTCCAAAATAGACAATATCTTAATTCTCTTTTTTCTTTGGAAAAAACAACACCACAGGTCAAATGAAACCGCCCTCTCTCTAACAAACGGTGGGAGTTAAAAAGGGGGCTGAAGCGTACATGTTAAGCAAAACGAGGAAGAGGATTAGGAATAACCAACCGATCCCGATTAACGAGTCCTAATCGCGATCAATATAAAAAAGGAAAAAAAATGTCATTAGGGCTTTCTCCAGTGATGGTGGATGAACGAACATCGCCTACGTCGTCAACGCATCGGAGCAGATAATGCGAATCGAATCATTGGCGTATGGATTGGAAAAGAGATAGCCAAGGAGAGATTAGCCGGTTTTAATTTTATACGGACAGCATGGAGAAAGCCATTGCGACTTTTTGCCCATTATATTAAAGACGAGGTGGGTCGTGGGCAGCACATGAGGGACGCTAAGTTCCTTGCCACCCACAAAAGCATCTTCCATCTAATTTCTTCTTGACTTTATGAGATCAAGATTGATGCTCCCACAGCTTACCTAATCGAGATGAAGAGCGAATTGATTTTTCTTTCTTATTTTTAATTGGTCATGCCTGGCGAAATTTGGCCAGAAGGACTACTTTGAAGTTTCTTGCAAAAGTATGGGACTAAATTACTAAAACGGAAAAGTGACATTCATATAATAATATTATGACCGATTGGACAATTTATCCGTATAATATAAAGCCCCACACACACTTAATTGGGTGAAATAACCCAATCAATCATAAGTTTTAACTTAGCTTTAAAATTTTAGATGAAATTCCGATGCAATCCTTTGAGTCGATTTTTGTTGAAAACCTCTGTCGCGACAATGTACAACATGGGATAGTCATTAATGATTTTCAGCAAAAATTGGTCAGGATGACTACATTAAAATTTTGTACATAGATTTAAGATTAAATTGATAAAATTGAAAATTTTATAAATAAATTGAAATCCGTGCGATGACTTGTAGGACCAATTGGACAGTCTCCCTTCACTTAATCGACTGTGCTCGCTTGAAAGCCGCCCAAAGCCACATAACGCGTGAAGGGCATTTTGCATGCTTTCAACATGGAATACGTCGCCCTCTCGCTTTACGGGGTTGCGTTCACTCATCGCCCTTTTTTCTCTCGTTGCGCACCTAATGCCGGTCCAGAATTAGGACAAATACGAAGCGGACTCCTCACGTTATTCACACACCAACCTTTGCTTAAAACGGTCTCTTAAACCCCCTACGTTCACACTCACGATTACTCGCTCGATCCGATCTAACACCGCCCCTTTAACTCTCAAACTAAACTCCGTTATTCGTCTTTTATTTCTAAGCAAGCTAACGTCATCGATTACGCTATGAAAATTGGTAAAGCATATCTGAAATTCGGAAAAGGGAGAGAGATGTATTGACAAAACGTCAACCGTAGAATGCTAAGAGAGAGTATATAGTAGTCGCAACAAGAATAATTAATTTTTATACGCAAGGGTCGACACATGCAATGAATTTGGAGTATTCGTTAGGTTCCTTTTAGGTAAGCTTCGAGGTACAGTGTGCGGGCGGAATATCAAATTCCGCGAAAAGTTGGAAACTAAACTGGTACTTTCACACTCGACACTCGACACTCAGCAGCGCGCCACGTGTCGGCCAGAGGTTGAAGTCCACGCGCCAGAGGAGCGCGCGTGCGGCCACGACCCGGGAAAGTATTTTTCACGGGACGGCCTTTGACCGCCACTACCTTCTGCAACGCAACGCGCACCACTCAAAGTCGCCTCGCTCCGTCGCTATATATAACCGCCTGCGTAAATCTACGAACGTCTCGTTCGGTTTTTCCAAGCTTTTCCTCACCTAAGATCGCCAGTAGATCATCGCTCCATTTTCGCTCCTTCTTCTCGATCGTCTTCCGGTTGGTGTTTCGGGAAGCCATGGATCTTGAGTACCCAGAAGAGTTCTTGGGCGGTGCCCACGACCACCATTCGCAGATCTCCAAGGGCAAGCGCACGAAGCGCCAGCGGCCGGCCTCCCCGAGCGGCGGCTGCTTCGGCGGCGGCGGCGGTGGCGCGGCCTCCTCCATGACCTCTTGCTCCTCGAGCGGCGGCGGAGGTGGCCGAGGAGGTGGAGGTGGAGGAGGAGGAGGAGGAGGAGGAGGGGATGCCAGCTCGGCTCTGTCCCCGTCGTCTTCCGGCAACAACGTCGTGTACTCGAGCGCCGAGGAGGAAGAGGAGGACCTGGCGAACTGCCTTATTCTCTTGGCGCAAGGGGATGGCCGCCCGAGGCGGGTCGACTGCGACGACCACGACGGCGGCAAGATGGGAATCTTCAGCAGCAAGAAGTTCTCCGAGGTGGTCGCCACCGCCACGGCAGCCGCCGACGCCGGCGTGGCCACCGGGAGGGCCGGCTTCTACGTCTACGAGTGCAAGACTTGCAGCCGCGTGTTCCCGTCGTTTCAAGCGCTCGGAGGGCACCGGGCCAGCCACAAGAAGCCCAAGTCCACGGCCGATCCTGACCAGAAAATCAAGCCGTCGACGGTGGTCCTGGGCTTGGACGCAATTGACGACGAAGACGAGGGGCACTCCGGTAAAATCAGCCCGCCCCTCTCCGCCCCCGTGGCCAGCCACAAGGGGCTCCATCAAGCGAGCAAGCCCAAGATCCACGAGTGCAACATATGTGGGTCCGAGTTCGCGTCGGGTCAGGCCTTGGGCGGCCACATGAGGCGGCACAGGTCCGCCCCACCGCCGACGGCCACCAGCGCCGACGCGACGGGCCCCACCAACCCGCCAGCCAGCTGCGGCCATCGCCACCGAGAAGTCCCGCAACATCCTCTCCTTGGACCTGAACCTGCCGGCCCCGACGGAGGAGGATCACCACCACCAAGCGCACCGCCGCCGGGAGAACTCGAAGTTCCAATTCGCCACAAGTCAACAGCCCATCATACTAGCCTCGCCCGCCTTGGTGGATTGCCACTACTGAGAAAAAAGAAAAAAAAAAAAAAGACGGGTTCACAGGTCAATCAATGTAACACGAAACCATATTCATATTTTTGTCGATTTTTTTCTCATATCCTTATTATAATTCCCTTCGTCCATCACAATGAAATAAATAATTTTTCTTTTGCTTGTACATTTAATCCGATATTGTTTATATGGTCAATGGTTTTGGAGTAAGCTGAGCACTTGGAGTGAGTGAGTGGATTAGTGCTGATGGTTGCCATAGATGCACGAAAAGTGAGCGATTGGAAGGGGTCGGCAATGGGCATCTTTCTTTTACCCTTTCCCTTTCCATCCAATCTCTTTTCCCCCTCCTCCCTTATTCCTTTTCTTTAAGTGGGAGTTGAGTGAGTGAATGCTAATGTGTAACACACAAGCAAAGAGAGATAGAAAGATAGAGAGTGATGGAATTGGCAAGATTTGCGAGCTAGGGTTTGGCAGAAGCAGAGCCACAACCGAAAGTGGTGGATTAGGTTCTTTTTCGGTTGATGGGTTTTTCGTCGATGGTAATCGCAACGAAAAGGCCAAAAGAAAAATTGGGAAATCTCTCCCTTTCACGGTCGATTCCCATTAATGACGAGAGGGGGAGGGGAGATAGTGGATAGCCTAGCACAAGCTGAGTTGGTCGCTGCCCCTTGAAAAATCTCTATTTCACCCACCCCCGGTTTCTCTTCCCCTTTCTATTTCCTCTCCACTTTGCTTTATGGTAATCTCATTCTCTCCGTAACATCCGCTGTCGCGTGGCTTAAGCATCGTGCACGGCTCCGTAGTATGTCTCGGTTTTGACTTGTGAGATGTACTTGGAACTCTAAATCACGCCTGATCATCCGGTAGCATTGCCCTTTGTCCGGATCATGCCTAATCATCCATCCGAGCCGCACCTAATTGTCCATAATATAACAATGAGCATGTACAGATAAGATGCACATGGGGACCCTAGCGATGTGACGACGAGAGCCTATGCATGGCATATGCGGGCGGAGTAGCTAAGGGGAAGCCGCACAAGTCGGACCCACGATCCGTTATTGCCCCCTATCATTTGGTCTACTCCTCTTCCTCTCAAGCTATTCCAACCGATCGATAATGCTCTTGTCTTCACTTGCACTGTAGCCTGGATTGGCCAGCGATAGAGAGAGAAAGAGAGAGAGAGAGAGAGAGAGAGAGATAGGTCCAGGTGGGTGGCTGATCGTACTTGAATTCCTTAGCATGCACACACAGTCTCTCACTCACTCCACAATTTGGTGTTTTTTAGGTGCACGTATTGGCAAATGTTGGTGAGCAAGGCATTGTGGGCACGGCTTGCGTATGAGTTACGAAGTAAGACCGTAGCCGATTAGCGACATGATAATATTTGCCAAGACGGGTTCTGAAAAAAAAAAAAAGAGCTATTTGATTGTCTTGTTCGATTGAGAGCTTGTTGCCAACCCATCAGCTTGATTCAAATTCATATTTCATAGTCGCACAATTCTTCAAAAGAAGTTAAAAAACGACAAAACATAAATAAATAAATAACATTTCCAGTTTGCTATTGTCGCACAATTCTTCAATAGGTCACTCAAGAAGTTAAAATTATGCACGAAAGGGGAAAAAAAGAAGCAAATATGTTATAAGTTAAATATAAATGGATGCTCAACATATTTAGTATGGTGCGTGACTAGGGTTTGGATAACTACTAACTCAGTACTATCTTTTTCCCTAAAATCTCACGATCTCCACAAACCCCAATGTCGATTGAGCAGATTAAAGTTAGTTAAACCTAATAATCGCCCCTAAGTCTCTCTACCGATCGAGATGGTTCACTCAAGAATCCCAACTTGCTATTGTTGCACAATTATTCAAAAGGTCACTTAAGACATGGCATATTTAGTACGGTGCATAATTAGGGTTTGGATAACGACTAACTCCAAACTTTCTAAAGACGCCCTTTTCCTTAAACCTCACGATCTTCCCAGGCTCTAACGGCGATTGAGCATATTAAAGTTAGTTAAACCTAATAATCGCCCCCAAGTCTCTCAACCGATCGAGACAATTCATGGTATTCCTAACCCTCTTCACCTAAACTAATGGAAATTACTCCCCGATCCAACATGGAATCCAAAAAAGACCAACACGATCCGGCCTCCCCGACGCACTCCATCCATCATGCACCAATCGTCGTCATCTCGACGCTATAGAAAAAGGGGGAGAAAAATTTCCGGGCTATGTAAGCGAATCGCTCGCGCGCACTTAGCTGTCCATTTCGTGGGCAACTTAATGGGAAATAATGCGTTGTTGCATGCGAAGATTCTTCGAATGCTGCTGTCCAGAATTCACGACATGTGGAGACAGTTCGCTTGCCTCGGAGGTGGGCGTACAGTCCAAACCTCGTTGCATAGCTGGGTTGCATAGCTGGATAGCCTCAAAGCCTCATCTTTCGTTTCCGACCGAATTGGAAAGATTGATTGATTTTTTTCTTTTTTTTTCGTGTCTGATCTATCGAGTCTTGCGCTGCGCAAAAGAGCGTGTCGAGTGGCCGGTGGTGTTGCGTTAGCTAGTGAGTTGTCCTGTGCAAAAGGGAAGAGCATCCACTACTGATCCAAATGCTCCTTCATAGTTCGTATTCGCCGGCCATTCGATGCGCTGGTCGCTTTTTGCCACTGCTTCGACATTCCATAGGTGCCGACTTTTGGATTTGCCATACATCAGTCTCTGTAGTACAATGACTTGGAAAGATCGAATTTTTTATTCTTTTCGTCTTGTAATTATCTATGCGCAGTGAGCGCATTGATCAGACGTGACCAGAATGTGAATTCGTGATTTTAGCGTATGCCGACATTTTGCTTTTCTTATGATAAGGCACCCTGGCCTAGGTTTGGTGAAATCTCGAGCACGTGAAGTGACATCTTGACAATAATCACAGGGGCTATGTAAATAGTGAGCTGAAGTTCAAGTGAGCGGTCCAAATAATATGGAGTTGCTTGAATTTGGCCTGTTCAGGAATTGAGCACGTGCAGCACGCTGCATCCATTCAAATGTTTGCTTCCAAATATCACCAAACCAAACTACTGGTACACGTGAACGAAAATCGTCTCCATACATTAGTCACATGCTCAATCGATTTCAAATGGTAAAAAATCTTAAAAGCATATTAACATTTTGTTCCAATGTGACACAATTTCGAGAGTTTGCATAATTTTTAAAAACAAAATTCAATGAGGTATGTCATAAGACCCGTGAGAAGTACATTAGTTCGATCGATGGAATAACAACGAATATTTCTCTCTAAAACAGTCCGAGTTTTCAGCTAGGAAGTTAGGTGAATGAGACATGGAACAAATTTAAGTACCGATGCACATGGTTTGCTCATTGGTATTACACCCTAGAGGTAGTATCGCCGCCCCCTCAGCATTAAATTGAATTCAACCAACCTCATTTGACCAAGTAAACTTTACTCTAAGAGTCTTAGACTGCAAAATATAAGACCGTAAAGATACTGATCGCACCGAATTTTTTGGTACTAAAGTACGAAAATAATTGTGATAAATAATTTTGAGGATATTTGAGCAACAAGGTTGCTGTGGTGTAGTGGTTATCACGTTAGTCTTACACACTAAAGGTCCCCAGTTCGATCCTGGGCAGCAACATTTTATTTCATTTTTTCTGTTTTTCAATTGTTGTGATATAAACAAGTCAACTGCGAAAGTTCGGTAGAGATCTTATGGACCGTTCCTATGATCTACTTCGCTGGTGACGGGGCACGAGCCAATAGACAAAAAGCTCATTGATTTATTAAGCATGCTCAACACTAATTACCATTAGTAAACCCTGACAAGCGAGATCAATTACGAGACAGCTTGGAATGCCCGATGAGGCGGTGGCAACAATTCCAACTTTTTTCTCAAACCGGCCAGCGGGATCCGGAAGGGCGAGTTAGCTGTGAGATCGTGAAGAAAGCTTTTGCTAAAGCGCATATTTCGGCGAAAGAAACCCCAGGTGAAATGAGGAACTCCTAAGCATCCAATAGAATGGCGAGAGGTGAAACAACCAACATCTTAATTAATCCACAGCTGACAAAATCTACCAAAATACATTGATAAAACGATACAAGAAGATATGAATAGTATGGACTGCTGCGCTGAGAGATGATTTTCTGCTCAACTCCACCGGCTGAGCCTGCAAATGCCGCGAATAATCGAGGTTATGCATCAGCGGCACAAAAGCTGGTCAAAAAGTACTCAAATGATGACCAACAACAGCTTCTTAAATGGACATTCGTTCCGACAGTCATTGGTAGGTTGTTTTCTCTGTGTTTTAATTGATGGATACGTTTCTAAGAGCATCAGCAACTATGTTCTGGACAAATGGTTGCAACGGAGAACCTAAATTATATATCAGTATGACAGTATCAAACCAATCAGCATGAACTTAACAGAAACTGGGAGAGTAGTAGATTTTGTAATAGCAACTAACCTTTCAGTATCAGAGCCCTCAATCCACGATTAACTAGACACGCTAGCATGGTAATTTTGTCCCTATAGCATCTTTCTCAAAGACCAAAATAGTTTTTGGCAATTCGGACTAAAATATTGAAACCCAAAGGGTATAAAGAAAGCATCCTGATTCAAAAGTAAGTCTTGCCACGTATTTTTTTTCCCTTTTAGAAGATGGTAAAGGATTTTAGAGACCTCTTGATTCCATTGTCTATTTTAACCTCAATAAAATGGATCGATAACTCAGAAGCACCATCGAGACGAATGTATTATACAACAAGAGTATGGCATAGGCTTGATAAACCAACAAGAAATAACTTCAGTAGAAAGGCAACTTTACAGCACATATTCTTCTTTGGCTTTTTCACTCAATGGTTATTCTCATATGGCTAGGGCAAAAGTCAACGTTGCAGTAAAATCATTAGATATGTCTTTCATACCATGTGTCAGCACAAATTGCATCTGAAAGTTGATCGCTCAAAATGGTTCAACAGGGGTTTTATACTCAGTTGGCAAACACGTTCAACCTCACTCGAGCTGTCACTTCCGGATGAAGCTTCAGCTCTGCGATGTATTCTCCTGTTTCTCGGATTTCTGGAAGAACAACAATTCGTTTGTCCACTTCCCTACAAAGAAAAACAAAATAAATTTAAGGAATTAGGGAAATACACCCACCTACACTCACCAGAAGATTGCTTCTCTCAACAATTTTTTTCATTAAAATGTTCACTTGATGGTTCAACATTAGGAGTCTTTCCAAAAAAGCTACGACATAATGCAAGTTCAGAACCATGGTTCAGAAATATGTCTGACTTTTATGAGGCCAATAAAGGAGGATTCTCATAGAGAGAAGTAAGATGAAGGCCATTCATTTTGACAAAAGAACCACAGCTTGAATGACTAACAAACCCTCAAATATACAAGCCTACATGTTTGTATTGCGTGATGGTGGAACACTTTAAGTGAGCCTAGGTCAATTAGGCTATGGTATTCTGTTTCAACATTCAATCCATGACATCACAAACCTGTAAGGCGAGTTATTCACACACATGAAAGAGCTGCTGATATGTGGTTTATACCCAAAATTATAGCAAAACAGTTGCTGAGAAAAAGGGGTATGCAGACATGTTTTATTAGATGCATACCCGTTTTATTAGCATATCTAAATTAATGGTGACCATGTATATATCTGGCAAGCAAGCCATACAATCAGTACCTTTGGAGCTGCGCCTTTATAATGTCTACGAGATCTTGAGCAGTCACACTGCAGAGAAGGTCAACTATTAGACATCCAAAGACAATACATAAAAGAAAAGTTTGATGTCAACTTGATACAACTTACCTTCCAAAAATTAGTTTTCCTTTTCCACCTTTTCGCTTCACCTTGAATGCTCCAACAGTTTCAAACATCAATGCAAGTTGCTGCGCTTCTTCTTTTACCTAAATAAAATTAAGGGTCACTGTTAACAAAAAAGAACATGAATTTGATGGAGCCAACAGTTAGAAGCAAAGGAGGATTCAAGCTCATGGCTCTGCTTTTCTTGACAAAATGATTATCATATGGATGAAAACTTGAGAATATTAGGAAGTCAAGTTCTATATGTCAAACATGAGAATCATATAGGTGGATTGTCTCCAGAGTAGGTACATCTTGGTCTAATCAGTCTTTGATGCATAAAGAAAATATAATGATATTCAAAAGTCTTAAGCATGTGAATGAAGCAAAAGTCAATTACCCTCTTCTTCTCAGCTTCAATTCTTTCTTCTTCCATTCTCATCTCCCTGTACAATATGAGAGTGACATGGTTATTACATACAAATCAGTAGAAGCAACCTTTAATTAATTCAATTAAATGGCAGCCATGATTACAAGAATCCATTTGTTATGGCCCTCGACTTGTGCTCTCAACTTTCCCAAATACTAATAGAAACAAAATGAATCATTTCAAAGCTCCAAACAGGACAACATCAAGCATTTGACACAAAAGGGGCCAAATCCTTTCTTATAATGGGAAGTTCTCAATAATAGCGTAACGAAACCTACTTCCCTTAAACAATTTCACATGATTACAACTTACTTTTACTCACATCAGGCCTAATAAATTAGAAGCAAGACCTTCAGAGAGAATGCTTTTCCAAGCAAACAAGCGATCACAAAAAATTTATGAATCTTGAGCTCCATATTTACAGATTCTAAAGAAATGACCACTTTGCACTTTGCATCCTTTGAGCAAAACACCATGCCATGTAATTCGTCACCAATACAGAAACTTCAAGAGACAATTTCATCTAAAACTTTCATCCTTATGAAAGCTCCGATCCCAAGGGCTCGAGAGTCAGCATGAAAGCAAATCCAAAACCTTTGCAGGACTAGATTATCACGTCAGCAGGGAAATCAACATTCTCCCCAACGACTTAAATGCTTTCCAATCACATCAAAACTTATATCAACAAGGAGCTAACTCTAATGCCATTCTCTTCACACGACATGACAAATCCTGCATGCGATGTATCCAAAAAATAACCAGTCACAACAGCTCCAACACTTTCGGGCAATCATATGTAGACCCAAATCTACTAGCGAGAAACAGACGGACCAAATTGAAATGTTCGGGTTGTGCACGTTACTTGAGCAACACGGGAGTGACAATCTGGGCCTTCCCCATGGGAAGGAGAAAGTTCCTGTAGTACCCAGCCTTCACATCCAGAAGCTGACCTTTCTTCCCCAGGTATTCCGTGTCCTCCTTCAGTATTATCTGCTTGCGTTGAATGCAAAAAAACCATCAACCATTCAAACCCATTTCAATTCTCCAAACATCTTGCCCTTCCCGGGTCAAAGAATCTGAAAATGAAACGCCTTTACCAAAAAAAAAAGAAAAAATGAAAATCGACAGGCACGACTACGACTGGTTGGGTTTACCTTGCGGGTTTTCTTGGCCTTCTTTTGAGCAATGACCACCATGGCCGACCTCCTGTCGGACGATTCGTAGGCCTCGTTCGAGCACCCGCCGAGGCTATGGAGCCACGAAGAGGAACTCCACGACAGCGTCGCCGCTGGTGACGTCATTTTCCGGCGCCGGAAATTCTCGAGAATGTATCGCCTCCCCTCTCGAGCAGCCGACTGCTCCCACTGTATGTTCCTGACAATGTGATCTTATCCTTTTCTTCTATGACGAACGTTATACTATCCATTTTCATTTTGGTCCCCCTTAGTAGATTTCGTATCGCACATCTTGCTCCCGTTTGAAATTTTATATCGATTTTGCCCCTCTGTCTTCTGGTCTGTAAATTATGTCAAAAAGTCATAGTGAAAACTATGGTTTTTTTAAATAAATATTTCATTTTGTAATCACACATCGGTCGTGAGCTATCGGCTACGATACTCCTTCCAAAGCATTATTTTCCCGGCAAAGGGCCTAATGAAATTTCGTATTAATTTATTAACTCATTAGAAGACTAGATCAATGAGTGGAGTTTGGCCTAGTGTCGAGCCTAAAAATCTTTCCATTCATAGTTAATGTATAATTGAATTATCTATGTAAAATCAATCTAATCTAGGCATGCTAAGTTTGAGAAGAGGACTCTTTGATCGAGCCAATTTATTTTACCTTTTAGATTGGTCGGACTTAGCGATAGAGATGAGCAATTCTCAATCCAATCCAATGAAACTGGTCATTTATTAAACGATCACGATGAAATTAAAAAAAGAAGAAAAAGTCTAACCAATCAATTAGAAAAATCTTCTATGCTTTTCTCCGGCAAATTTTGGTCAACATGATTGAAGGAATTAATTGGCCTAGACCACGTAAGAAGGGGCAACAAATGTGGTAGTGATGGATGAGGGAAGCAAGGGGGATGATCTCCATTTTATTTTGGCAACAAATTAGCAAGGGAATCTGAGAGCATTCAAGGGGGGATATTCTCTTTGGGTAATAATGGGAAAGGTCGGTCAACAGGGAAGGAGTAAAAAGGAAAATAGAATAAAAGGAAACAGGATGAGACATTTAAGCACTAATAAGAGCGAAGCAAATAAGTGAGGTCATTTGTCACTCTCTTCTCTTGATTTTTTGAAGAAATAATATTATGCATAGTCGATTCGGTTCCCTTTAAATTGGGAACCGAACCACTTAGACACACCGAAGCGCCGCCCGGCGCCGGCGAGGCGCGGCGCGGGCGGGCGGGTCTTGGCGAGGCCGCGGCTCGCCGCCCGGGCGAGCTCGCTCTCGCGGCCGGTCGCCGGCCAAGGCCTTGGCCGGCGACCGGCCAAAAGAAGAAAAAAAAAAATGAAAAAGAAAAAAGAAAAATAGAAAAAAATTTAAAAGAAATTGAGAATCAGACCAAACCAAACATGTTTCGTTTATTTTTATTCAGGAACAAGTTTACCAAACGCGTATTTTTGTTCAAAAATTGTTCCCCTCGTAAATACTTTTTTTCTATTTTTTCCCCTGGAACAATTTTTGGTCAAATAAGTGAGGTCATTTGTCTCTTCTCTTAATTTTTTGAAGAAAATGATTCTCAATCTAATTGGTTCGTTTTACTCACTCCTACTGAGGGACACCCACCAACAAGTCTAATAGATCATGATTACCTATATTTATCAACTATTGAGTATTTAACGAGAAAAAATGTTCAAGTTCATTATTTGATTTTCAAGTACATGGAGTCTTAGTCACTTGAATTGAATTTTAAAACTTCACTATGGTCGTGAGCTTTGAGCTTACAAAGCCACATGCACCCCAAGGGCGCGAGCTTGAGCCTATATTCCGGACTAAATGAGCAACTAATTTTGAGTTATTAATTCAAAATTGAAGTTTATTTATTAATGCCTATTCATTTTTCAATTTACTTAATTTGTATCACAAATGCCTTAAACTTATCAATCGTATAAATTTACCAACATTCATTATGCGACTCACTAATTTTTCTCTTGTCAGGTTATCGACTACCAATTTGCCGACTCTCATTTGAGTTGCTTACTAATATTTATATTCTATAGAAATATTTATCAACCTTTATTCCCTTGCTTATTCATTAGTTAAATTTACCAACAATCTTAAGAATTTGC
Source organism: Eucalyptus victrix (assembly GCA_016097545.1). Lineage (NCBI taxonomy): Eukaryota > Viridiplantae > Streptophyta > Magnoliopsida > Myrtales > Myrtaceae > Eucalyptus > Eucalyptus victrix. Next base: position 38,937,538 of record CM027836.1, on the reverse strand, counting down.
CAACATTAATTAGAGTGGCTATCAACTTTTCTTTAATCAAGTCGCCATCTAGTTCTCTTATCTTTTACAAACTTTTATTACATTTTTTATTAATGCCTTAAATTAATTAATTACCATGCGAGTTGCCAACTTTTATTTGAACGACTTACTAGCATTTTCTGTTATTAAGGTACAATCTAGTTTTGGATTGCAAATTCTCATTTAAGTTGCATACCTACCAATCAATAAAAAAAAGTTTCATACCAACAATTATTTGTTTTCTTCTAAACTTTCCAACTTTTTTATTGGGTTAACACTTTTTATTTGCCTTACTTACCAGCTTTAAATTTCACTTACTCTTTTTTGGATTATGTTTTCTTCTAAAATTTCCAATTTTTTTACTGGGTTACCACTTTTTATTTGCCTTACTTACCAGCTTTAAATCCACTTACTCTTTTTTGGATTACAAATTCTCATTTAAGTTGCATACCAACAATTATTTGTTTTCTTACAAAAAAAAATTATTTGTTTTCTTCTAAATTTTCCAACTTTTTTAGTGGGTCATCACTTTTTATTTTCGTTACTTACCAACTTTAAATTCACTTACTTTTTTTAGAAATTATCAAATTTAGTTAGAGTGATTGTCAATTGTTCTCTGAGTAAGTAACAAACTAGTTTTTCATTATTAACCTTTATTTAAGTAATTGCGCCTTCTTTATCTTTGAAAAAAAAAAAAAAAATTCCTGTTGTTATTTACCAACTTTTATTTAAATTTCTTGCCAACCCTTAAATTTACCAACTGTTTTCTTATTTTGTGGCTTACCAATTTTCTTCCAATAAAGCCATCAATTAGTTTGGATTACCAAATCTCGTTTGAGTTGCTTACCTTTTTTCCCCCTAAACTTACCAACCTTTTCTATTGAGTTATCACTTTCCCTCGCTTATCAACTTTTTAAAATTACCATCTCTTCAAAAAAAAAATCAATTTTTAATTAGAATGATTATAAATTTTTCTCTGTTAAATTAGTAGCATGTATTGTCTAATTTCTAAACTTTTAAATTTACCAACTCATATATGAAGTTACTAAATTTGATTTTAAGTAATTTATCAATTTTGTTCCGATTGTGTTTAAGTTGTTTGCGTTACAAACTCTTGAACGTTTATTTAGATTTTTAATTTATTAAATATTCTAGTCAGTTACTTAGACCGGAAAAATGTTAGCAAGCCAACCAAGATAAATGTTGGTAATTTCACATAATAGTTGAAAAATTCAAGCCGTAATTGGTGAAAGCTAAGAAAAGTTAGTAATTTAAAGAAAAGTAGACTTGGTAAGTAAGTCATCCAAGAGCTTTATTAGAAAAATAGTGGATAACTGAATCGGGGAAAACTTGATTAGTCACTCTAATTAATAATTGATAATTTTTTTGTTTAAACAAATTTAATGAGCTGCTAAGAAATTGCAAATAAAAGTTTGTGAATTAAAAGAGATGTTGATAATAAAGAAAAAAATTACACATCGATAAGTACGCAAATATGATAATAAACTGGAAATTACAAACTGATAAAAAGTTGATATTTTCTATAAACATGTTGCTAAATTGTCAACAAGTTTCTTAACGCTTATGTCGACAATAATATATCAACGCGGAGAACTAATCAGTATTCTCGGACCAGAAACAATAGAATTATACGTCTTCGACCCCCCCCACGACACATAACAATAAATTAAACCCGTTTACCGAGTCTTAATCCACGTAAAGAAAAGTAATAAACAGCTAGCAATCGCATTTTAAATCCTTTCCTCTTCAAACTCAATTGGTCAACAAGCTTAATGGCCCTACCCCAGGGAAAACAATTCAAGCAATTTGACCCCACACATGGCGTGTGCTCCCAGGAAAAAAACGAAAGTGAAGTTGTTATCAACATAAGTAAGCACGGAAGATAAAGTCAATAAAGAAACCAGAAGAAGAAGAGGAGGAGGAGGAGGAGGAGGAGGAGGAAGCGGAAGAAGAAGAAGAAGAAGCTGAGGTTGGATTCTTAGGTGCATCTGCACCCTCCCCCTCGAGTTGACCAGAAGGATTAATTTATTAATTAAGGGGTGATTAAGAAACTTGGGTTTGTCGCTCCGTCGGACTGCCACCAGGAAATCATATCTAATCCCCCCAAATTGACAGTCATTATACATATATATTGTTCAAGGACGATTTTATTTTAATTTTCTTAAAACTTCGGACCAACTTCATGGATTGAATAATGGCATGATTGTACTGTCGATAGTGGAGCATGATCATCATATTCGATCTCGATTTCTTAATTAGTCAGCTTGGTTAGTAGGTACAGCCTTCAAGCCCCCGCGCATGCATAAGCCAACGAGCAAGATGTGATCGTGTTGGAACCCTAGTTGCTTTGTTGCAGGGCTTCTCTTAAATCCAATTTATGGGAGAAGATGAAGGTAGTTAACCCAAGGTGACGGCTTGGTGGCAAACACTCTCATTTGCTTATTAGAGTTGTTGATTCGAGTCACACAAGTTCTCATTAGCATGTTGGGATATCCCTTTTTAAGTGACGGGTGTCGATCTCCTAAGAGCTTTTGGGGACTGTGGTGCTGGCCAATGACTTTTTTCTTTTCTTTTTGTTAGGATGCATATATGAGTTATGTTAAAATAAGTCTCAAAAAGGAGGACAACAATTGATATATCCTAATTGGTCACAAGCTTGTATTTGGACTCTCTTGCAATCTCCCCATGTGTACTAGTTTTTGGAGATTAAGGAATGTTAGGACCAATGCTATTTCCAAGCAACCCTTTTGATGTGGTATGGCGAAAGAGACAAGGTTGAGGTGGGTGTTGTAATGTAGCAACCCAATCCTAATGGTAGCCTTCATGGTGATTTTCGAGAAAAAAAAATGGGGGATAAAGGAGGATGTTGTTCTTGTGGTTTGGGCATTGTTCTTGCGGTCCTCACAAGATAACAAAGTAGATATAAAAGTTGAGACAGATAGCTAAATTAAGAAAAGATAGATCTAACATTAAGTTCACACATGAATAGAAGATTTTTGAGATAAATGTATGAGTTGTGTTAGAAACGGTCTCATATTAGAGAATTGGCAATGCTGGCTTAAGTTTTTTAGTGAATGTGACTCCACCTGAGTATGTTTATAAACTCAGACTTGTGTTTCCTTTTGATAACCTCCCCACATTTGTAGAGAAAAAACAAATACATTGAAGAAATTAGCGTGTGAGTCGTATCATATGATTGATGAGCTCCACTATGACGTCTAAAAACTTTCCATCGCATGCACATCATTGTGATTCATCATCAAGGTCCGATTGCTTGTGAGCTAAAGAACGGAGTTTTGTGGCATTAGGGGAAAAGTGAGCAAAGCATAAGGGAATTCACAATTGATTTGTGGGAGTGACGTTAGAATGCTTGTGCTAGGAATCTTGGAGTAAGATAAATATCATCTTAGAGAATCTCTAAAAGTGGAATTGGCTTCCTGTGCATAAATAATTAATCGAATGCTAAGGCCGCTCTCCTAATGAGGTTATGGTAGGCCAAAACTAATTGCTAAACCCAAGTGATTGTATGTCTCGCTTCGGAAGACTTAATAACTAAACTAAATTGAGCGTGGTAACTCCGGTGCGAGAATATGATTCACCATATTGCCGTTAGGAGCAATTTATTGACGAAAAATTGTGCGGTGCTCTCGGCACAGGCTTTTCATCGGCCAAAATATCGTCGGCTCATGACGAAGTTATTTGCTCAATTCTTTCGGCCTTGGTGATTATTATTTATTCCTGGATAGCCGCATAGATAGCTAGGGTCCTACGCTTATTGATCGAGAGTTATAAATTAAATGCGAAAGGGTGCAAAGATCGTCATTCTTATTGGCGCATGCCTAGTTGAAATATTCAAATCACGGCAAAGGTTGACGCCAGAAAGTGACCCCTCTTCCCAGCATTAAACAAGAGAGAGATAAGGAGAGAGAGAGAGAGAGAGGTCTTAAACAGATCTTCAATAAAAAATTGCAACGTGTAAGAAAAAATATATATTAAGAAAGGCGGAGTCAGGGAAAGCCATTGGATGTTTGTTGTTGTTTAACACATGCCAACCCCCCCCTCTCTCTCTCTCTCTCTCTCTCTGTCGCTCCCTCCCTCTCCAAAATCTATAATCATGTTGTTTAGTATACCACGAAAAACAAAGTATAAAAAAAGAAAGAGAGAGAGAGAGAGAGAGAGAGAGAGCTTGTCCCAATGCAAGATTGGTAACATTTGAGGCGGGCTCTATCTGGGGACGTTGCAAACCCCTCTCAAAGTTGACTTGCAGCTCTCTCCCTCTCTCGACTATTATACACATTTTGTTTGTACATCAAAGAATAGGATTAGGATCTCAGGATGCTTCCCCTTTTATATATATTCACTCTCATTCAACAGCAATCCTTCTTTGTCAAGAAGAGAAGATCCAAAACGTTCCAGTTCTCGCTTCTCACATAGATTGAGCGAAGGAGAGGGGAAAGAGAGAGATGATTCCTCTTCCACCGGGTGCGAGTTCTTGCTTCCCAAGCGCATCGCAAGGGCTTCAGATGTACGGCGTGACCGGTCACGAAGACATCGGCGTCGTGACTAGCTCCTCCATGGACAACAACGCAGCTTCATCAACCTCTCCTGCAGATACGCACTCCAACACTCTTCTTTACAACCTCTCGCTCCTCAAAGATAAGGTCCACCAAGTCCAGTCCCTCATCTCCGTCCTCGTGTCTCCACCCCAAATTGCTGGCCAATTAACAGCGACAACCTCGATGGCCATTGCAAGCATGGTCACTTCGATCCAAGAGCTCATCGTCGCCGCCTCTTCCATGATGTATACTTGCCAACAGATGAGCAACGCCTCCGCTCCTTCAGCAGACAACCCAACCTCCCGTCAAGAACTAATTCCACAGCAGCAGCAGCAGCAACACCGAATCAAACCCGTCGGCCACGGAGGGCTATTGTCTCATCACCACTCTCAGCCCACCGGTATTTATGCTTCTGATCAAACCTTTGACTGGTTCGCTGATAATAGCTATGTCAGCTCGCCTGCTATGGGAAATAATAATAGTGGCAATAGCAATAGAAACAATAGTTCTAGGCCTGGTCAAAATGGAAGGGATCAAGCACTGCCCCAACCATGCGGTGGTCAACGCGGTCATAACGAAGGCTCAACGCAAGGGACTTCTCTGAAGAGCGGTAGCAGCAATTTCGACATCATTGAGCTCGATGCCTCGGAGCTTTTGGCCAAGTACACTCACTACTGCCAAATCTGCGGCAAAGGGTTCAAGCGGGATGCGAACCTGAGGATGCACATGAGGGCTCACGGAGACGAGTACAAGACCAGCTCTGCTCTTAGCAATCCCTTAAAGAACAGCAGTGGGAGCAACAATTCGATTGTTGCAGATGAGAAAGAGTGTCCGATGAAAACGCCGAGGAAGTACTCATGCCCGCAAGAGGGCTGCCGGTGGAACCAGAAGCATGCCAAGTTCCAGCCGCTCAAGTCGATGATCTGCGTCAAGAATCACTACAAGCGGAGCCACTGCCCGAAGATGTACGTGTGCAAGAGGTGCAACAGGAAGCAGTTCTCCGTGTTGTCCGATCTGAGGACTCATGAGAAGCACTGCGGGGATCTGAAGTGGCAATGCTCGTGTGGCACTACCTTCTCTAGGAAAGACAAGTTGATGGGTCACGTGACGTTGTTCGCGGGGCACTCGCCAATGATCAACCTAACGAAGCTGGGAAAAGTCGATGGCCAAGCAGCCAGCCACAAGGTCAATGCAGACAGATGATAGGTAACTACACATGATTCTGGACATGTGTTCTTGATGATCATCAGTTTAGCTTTTCCTTCTCTTTCTTTTGCCTTTCCTTTTCTGTAGCTTCTTCTGTAGCTTGTGTACATACTGCTTTCAGGTGTATCGGCTACATACGGTTCCAACTGATAGATGGTTTTGCCGTATGTGACGTTCAAATATTGTGCTATTAAGGGGGGTGAAATCTATTGTGAAGAGTTCCTCTTGCACGGGCAGATCCGACATGCTTTATTGTCTTTTGATACCTTCACTGAATACGGATGTGTTGTTGCGAACTGGCGAATCTTTTCCCTTTTTCCTGTTTTTGTTGCCTAGGGATATTGATATGATACTCACCAAGGTTGCTCCAGGTTCGATGTTATCCTAGAATATCGTACCTGGAGTTGCATTGGACCGATAGGACTTGTGTAGAGCTGATGTACATGTATATCCAGTCTCATTTTAGTTTTCATCAGAGTGCGAAGCATGGTTGCATGACATTATTCATACAAGCAGTGAATGGTGTACATGTGTACACATGGGATGTTGATCAGAAACTTGCCTAGACTCAGTGCACAATGGACGGAGTGATCTAAGTAGTTGGATTTGATGGATCTCAAGTGAGCCCCACATATTTGATAGCTCAAACATGGGGCTCGAAAGTATAGGCAGACAATATGCCTTACCACTTAATAAGTTGACTGAACTAATTTTTTAGGGCAAAAGCCACTAAAACACTACCCATTGGGACACATTTACCCTAAATTTTTTTTTTTTTTTACAGTAAAAATTTCTCAAACTTGTGTTTGCGTAACACATTTGCCCTCCATCAAAATTCTATCAATAAGAACCATTAAAAACCCTCCTATGTGGACCCTAGAAAGTAAACGGTGTTGACATGGTGTCCTTGTGACTTAGGTGAAATAAAAGTAACTTTATTTTGGCTGAAAAATTATCTAAGAGAATCTTGACCGAGGGTAATGTGTCATATAAATACAAGTTTAAGATTTTTATATCACAAGAAAAAGTTTAGTGAATGTGTTGGCATAATTTAAGATTTTTATGTCAAAAAAAAATTTAGGATAAATATGTTGCAATGGGCATAGTTTAGAGTTTTAGGGCTTTTTCTTGTCTTTTTTAATTTTAAGGAGCCCAATAGCAAATGTTTTTCTTCTTATGTGGATTGCTTATATTAGAAATTGGGTTGGACTTTCCTTGCATAGTATCAAAGTCGATTCTATCACATTTGCATACGTATACCCACTCTCATCAATCAAATTTCACATGTTGGGGTCAAATTTCACTTTTTGCTATGAATTTGACTTGCAGCGATCCTACATTGATTAACAACAAGTCATGCATGCTTTTTATATACATGTAATTTCTTTATATCTATAAGCTTAAGTTTTTGTATTGGACCTTCTAATGACTTACTTAAGAATTATTGGGCAAGTATACAAGCTTTGACAGAGTTTTTGACAAACTAGTTTCATGCTTCTCCTATCGTGTGTGTGGAAGATTTTGTGAGACCATGAGATGAAATTGTGGTTTAACATTGAATATTCTAACACTTCCCTTCATGCGTATGTTGGACTTTGGCCTAAGTGTGGAAATTTGTTATTAGGGAGGCAAGCAAGGGTTTGGAAACATTTGTACTCGGGACCTCTTGCTCAGATGACGTATTTAGAGTTGAGATAACAGAGTTGAGATAACAGGAAAGAAAGAGGTAATATCATGTTCAATAACAAGTGGAGAGTACATGAGCCTACCTAAAGGCTTCACATGATGAATATCTTAAGTAACAAAATATGCAGAATCATAAAATATACGGAATCACGTAATATCATAAATGTATCTTTACTAATGTGGTTGAGAGAAGGGGGGGAGGAGCGATGAGCATTATGCGATCAATATTGTGGGACCATGGTGGCAGGGCGGCAATGAACTAGTGATGGCTTTTGCTCAAGAAGGCTTTCTTTCTGGCGAAACACATTAGTGTATCTGATTGTAGAAAGATAAAGAAGATTTGTATGCGTGGATACCATGTACGTCCAGCAGCATAGTTGATTTTGTATAAGAACGACTGATTCTTTGATTTAGTAAGGAATTAAGGTATTATTAAGCAAATGCCAAGATCCATGTTTTCGCAACCCTTTTTTCGTATTTTTTGAAATTGCTGTCGCTTTCTTCACTTTTAAGTTTTGACAAAGAAAATGGTTAGGAGTGCCTCTTGACACTAGTTAAGCATTGTTAAATTTTCTTTGGAGATGGAAAATTTTATTATTTGAAGTAGATGACTTTATTAAATCACGTGATTCTTTAATTTCAAAAGCAGTCCAAAAAGTGCTGTATACTTTTAGTTAACTCATACTCCAGGGCCCTTGTTTATAAAAGCATTTTTAATAATGCTTAAGGCTCCTTGTAACTCTACATATAAGCGATTGCATGATCTATTAATGCCTTCCATGATACCCCATAGCACTTGTAAACCACGTTAGGCAACCGATCAAGAAAATTTTATATTTCTCAACGAACTATTTTCTCTCGTATCATGTATAACCAATATTTTGGAAAATCACCCGTTGCAGCTCGATCTTTTATTGCTACAACGACTTATGTATACATCACGTGTGAATTTGGTCTACATGCAAAGCTTGTTTCAACCCAAGCGTGCATTAATTCTACACTTTAGGAACTAGTGATACTCCTAATTTATTTCATAATCATCATGCATGTTGTTTTGTAGATCTGTACCTTAGAGTATAAAGTTAGATATATTTCTCGACTTTTCAATTTTGGGAGAGGAAAAAAGAAAAGCAAATCCTGTGGCCCAAGTTTTTCAGAACAGAAGATGAGGAATTCGAGGTCCAATAGGGCAACCATCCTAGGGCCCAGGCCCACAGTCGCAGCACACTCAGGTCTGTTCCACGTGGCAGCATCTTACTGGACCTTTGCCCCTCCTTTCTCACAGGCTCTTTCAAAATTTTTCCGGCCTTTGCTCTGCCGCCAAAACAACGGAAAAGATGAAGAATTAAAAATGAAAATTCGAAAAAACCGACAACCCGGAAACCATCGGTTCCGCGAAACGAGAAGCCCCCCACGGAACCACCGAAGCAATCGCCGCCGCCCATCCCCTCCCCCCCAACGCATCCAGACCGTCCACGTCATCGATCCGCCACTCGCCGAAGCGACCAATGGGATCGCTCCCCGAGCCCTATATAAAACCAAAAACCCCTCCTTCTTCGTCTTCATCACGAAACGAAGTTCTCTGCCCGTCTCGTACTCAAAGCTTCGGCCTTTCTCTTTAAGTCTCTCTCTCTTTATCTCTAGAGTCGATTAGCGATGGCGCCCAAGGCGGAGAAGAAGCCGGCGGAGAAGAAGCCGGCCGACGACAAGAAGGCGGAGAAGGCGCCGGCCGAGAAGAAGCCGCGGGCGGAGAAGAAGCTGCCGAAGGAGGCCGGGTCGGCAGACAAGAAGAAGAAGAAGGCGAAGCGGAGCGTGGAGACGTACAAGATTTACATCTTCAAGGTGCTGAAGCAGGTCCACCCGGACATCGGCATCTCCAGCAAGGCCATGGGCATCATGAACTCCTTCATCAACGACATCTTTGAGAAGCTCGCCCAGGAGTCCTCTCGCCTCGCCCGCTACAACAAGAAGCCCACCATCACCTCCCGGGAGATTCAGACCGCCGTCCGCCTCGTCTTGCCCGGCGAGCTGGCCAAGCATGCCGTCTCCGAGGGCACCAAGGCCGTCACCAAATTCACCAGTTCTTAGGGTCCTTCCTTATTCTTTTTTTCGAGGGCTAGGGGATGGGAGTGGGAGTGGGAGTGGGAGTGGGGATGTTCCCTCCTTTGTGCGGTGGCAGGTGGGTTAGGGTTTCCATTCGGGATGTAAAGGCCGGAATAGGAGGTAGTAGTTTGGTTAGTGTTCGTTTATGTGCATTTTCCCTTTGGGTTTTGTGATTTTTTTTTTTTTTTTTTTTTTTGTCTCGAGCGGAATATGACAGAATCTTTTGTTGCAATTGCTGAAGTTGAAAACTTTTCTCGTTTTCAATATGAATTCTCTTGCTATCACTTCTCCGTCCCGAATCGTTCAATTTTTAAGTTATTTTTATTTTGCGTTGCGCTGATCGAGGACCGTTAGTGTTTTGTTGATCAATTTTCAACTTCTCCTCTCATGATCATACATCCGACAGCACGAGATCATATGTTAGCCGCAGATAGTTCTAAGTTATTGCTTAAAGATTCAAACTTTACATAAGCAAAGATAGCCGCATCTCAGATTCGGATTCCCAGAGGAAATGAAGAAAAACAAGGGAGAAGTAATCTATAAAGCCAGTTCAAGCGGGGTTTTTGTGTGTAATGGTACAGTTGGTACTTTCAAAATCTGACTATGTGAAGAAATCTCACCGATGGATACCACCACCGCTAATCAATATCGGCATGTACATAATCTACGAAAACGAAGTTCTTCTGCAGTTCGTGCAAGGCATAAGCGATACCTGAACAGACAATGGCAATCCCAGCAAGAGCAATTCGGGATTGCATGTCTGATGGGACGCCCGCTGTTGCACAGAAGAAGACGGTGGCGCCTATGAGAAGCTTCTGCCATGTCTGAAATGCTTCGTAGGCTTTTCTGCATGACGAGCACTTGAGAGTATGTTGCTCGAACCGATCAAGCATCTGCAGAGCAAATAGGAAAAGAAGCCAGGTTGGATCAGAAGAGTATCTTTCAAAACTCTCGAGCTTATATGCGGGTCACAAAAGCACGTTCTATTGTATTCGAGATCCATTGATTCTTGACAGAGCCTCTTAGCATTCATAGAAGTACAGAACGGTATGATTTGTAGGTCACTGCACCTGACGTTTCGACAAGACGGTAGATGGCAAAGGCTGTTGACTGCTCGAGCCAAACCATTCAGGTTGGCTGTTCCCGTGCCGTCTTAGCCAATTGCGGAATGCCAGGACAAACCGATCGGCTTGAGTGGGTGTAAATGTGATCTTTGTGTATTGCTCATTTACGTCTTCCTGACCCTCCATCGACTTGGAGAGGAAGATCTTCTCCTGTCCCTGAAGGACAATCATATCTCCATCATAAACTTTATTCGAAGTCCAGTGCTCATGCCACCTCGGGATCACCTAGCAAATAACCACAGGAGACAAATCATGTCAGTTACGCTGTTATGAACAGGCACGTACATGAATCACAAGCACTGAAAGGCAAGCCTCTAAAGACAACACCTTCTGCAATGTTGCTATGAACAACAACCCAACAATTTACAGACCAATAGTATTAGAGACCTTATTTTGAATTCCTCAGGAAAGGAATAAAAGGGCAATGAAGACCCTGTGAACCCCTTGATTGCAAGATAGCACCAAGAAAAGGAGAAATGGTCTCACCTGCCACCAAGCTGGCCCTGGCATTGTGAACTGAAAGAAGTTTCTAGCACTGCAAACGATTGAACGAGTCTTCCCAGGGGCCATCGGTACGTTGAAGGAGCAGATCCATATAACCCATTTTTGATCTCCAACAACAGGAAGTTTTGTGTCTATCTCGATTCTGAAGGAAAAAGAAAAAAATTGAGCTAATGGAAAGAGAATGTATCTGGAATGCTCAGCAATATGACATGAAAGTAGATAAAGTTGGAAATGACACTGAAATGCCCGTAGCCAACAAGTACAACCAGAATGGATCTCAAAAATACAGCTGCTTGTCAGACAGAAGGATTGAGCAGACATTGAGACTATGAAAGACAAGCTTTAGTATTTTCAACGAAGAGCCCACTTCTTGTGAAATTAGTAGTTAACATACATTTTAACTATCAGTCATCTCATGTCAGATAATTTCAGGGACCCAGAAACTGCAAGCTATTTAAGTCCAAAACAGCAGTGAAGAAAGCAGTGGTCACAGTCTTCCTCTTGGAGTAAGCATGACCTGGTATTAAGTCCAGCAAGAAGCAAAGGTAGATAAGATGGAGACGTACTTGTTGATATAATAACAAGGTGCCACAAACTTAGCACTGATTCTTGGGTTATCATCATTAGATCCAGCAAAACCCCAAGGCCCACTAGACTCCATTTTGAACGGCAAAGGTTTGGCTCTGTCTCTCCTTCCTGTGACCTGTCACATGACTTCTCAATGTAAGCTAGGATCAAAACCTTTTTCCTATAAGAGAATGCCTTAGCAAGCAAAGATGATGCATGCAGAGAGCTCTCAGCCTTGACAAAAGTAGATTACGGTCGACTTATGCCTTTGACAGTTTAATGCTTTCTTAAATGCAAAATTCCTGTCAAAGAAATGACAGGAGAACAGGCAGCATTGCAGGATTTCTATAGTTGACATATCTTGAACACACTGAGTCATAATGTTAGTTGGTATAATAACCACGAAACAAATGTCGAATTGCTAATTCAAGGACAAATAAGAATGCCATGCAGTGGTCAATGGTGCTAAACTATGCACCAAGTTGACCTTGTGATGCTTGATCTCCATCACCTGAATTGCATTCTGAGCTGCCGTGCTTTTTCTTGTCAGTTGAAGCAAATGATCAGAGTGACAATATCATAATTGAGAACTATACCTTATGATGAGCGAAATCAATGTGAGAGGGATCTGAAACATTCTCCATGAGTGTATCATAGCCATAGAACAGATCACGCTGAATTGTCACAGTTGAGAATTCAGGCTTATTGAAGTCATCGGGCAACCTGAATTTTATTATTGCAAGGGAAATCATAAGATTCTTTGCCCAGCAGTACTATTTCCATTACATAATGTTTTAAATAACCAGCGCACAGCGCACACAACATCGACGAATTCACAAGCAAATCACATGTAGAAAAAGAAATATCCACGAAAAAGATTGATTACATGGGAGGTTTGGTGGCATTGGCTCTTTCCCAACCATTTTCATCAGGCCAAACGAAGAGGAGGCCTTGAGAAATCATCGTGGGGAACCTTGTCACACATGCTCTCGGAGATCGAACAGCGCGTGCCTCAGGACCTTCTGAAGCAGCCTGAGGAATCTGTGTACACGATCCACAACCGTCAAAGGACCATCCATGGTATGAGCACTGCAGATTCCCATCTTCATCAATCCGCCCTTCCTATAAGCAAAATCAGATCAACCCATCACAAATATGACCACCAAAAGGCAATCCTTAAAAATCTTAAGTGAAGCATCCAAAACCAAGACCATGATATCTCAAATTCCACAACATTTACTTTCTTGGAAGTTAAAGAAGAGAGAAAGCACACGGTCCACCATCTGACAGCTGAGAAGACTTACCGAAACGAAGTCTCTCAAATGAAGAACTCTTAGCATCTGATTAACTATATTTCTTAACAGAAGCACGCTTATAATCCAATACCGGGTATTCAATTTCTCATTTCCACATGATGATATCACCTCTAACTAAGTACAGAGGAAAGAACAAGAGAATTACGGATAACGGAGCCAGGCGATGGGGGCACTTGTCATCAAAAGCGACCCACTGACTGTTGGATTTATCAAACCAGAGCACGAGGTCTCGACCCAGAAGCTGAAACGGGGTGGGCAACCGAGGGTCCAAGTCTTCAACCAAAGAAACAGGGTACCAATGGTCCCTCCACGAGAACTTGGACGCCGAGCTCTCGTCGCCGAGCTCCTCCTCGGCTCCGAACTCGTCCTCTCGAAATTGATCCCCACGCGCCTCCGTGGACTCGTCCGGGTCGGAGGTCGGAGGTGGCGATGTCGGAGGCGCGGCGACTCTGAGCGGAAAAGGAGAGAACTTTAATCGCTCGGGCGCTCGACGCGAGAAAAGACTCGTGGGTTTGATGGGAAAAGGAGGAGGGAATCCGAGGGAACCGTTCTTGGCTGCCGATGACGACAGAGCGACGACGGGCGAAGGAGTGGAGAGGGGTTGGAGCAGGGACATGCCTTCGGGATTTGTTTATTATTTCGTGTGTTCGGACAGTCCGACGCAGGAACAGCGAGCTGAAACTGATGATTTCTTTACTCTGGCGACAGAGATTTCTGAAGAGCAGTCTAGAAAGTTGCGTGCAAGTATCGGACTCGTGCCGTGTCCGTGTGCTTGTTGGAGCCCAAAAAAGTCTCGGTCCCGTGCTTGATTAGTTGAAATGAATGTGAAATGGTAGAGCGACGATGACTTCTGCTATATTGAAGAAAAATCCGACCTGCCCTTCCATATATGTGAGCTTTCAAATTTCTACCGGAATGGTCTTTTGAGATTCATTTTAATGGGTATCGTATTTGAGGACATGTATCATAGTATTTATGACTTTTCAAAGGCTAACTATTTGCATTTCCGATTAGGGAATGGAGACAAGCCTAAAAAGGTAAGGGCAATGATGGATATACAAAAGGCCTATGAGTTGTGGACAACAATTCCTTGACCATCTACACAAGGCAATTAATAGCCAAACCAAAAAGTATCCCACAATGTGCACTCTCCACAAAGTAATGGAACGCTAGAGTGATGAAACAAAGGATAAGTACCCTACAAAGTGCTAAAAATTATATATAACGTTCACTTTTAATGTTAAAAGTTTTCATTGGCTCATTTCAATATCAAATTAGAGAAAAAAAAAACAATCACTTAGAATCCATTCGTTTTATGGAAAATATCATGCTCTAGAAAATATTTTTTTAGAAATCATTTTTCAGGGGAAAATGATTCTATTTTACGGTATTTTGTTGAAATCTAAATTTTGAGAAGAAAATATTTTCCACCGTTCGTTAGCTAATTTAATTGTTTGGGAAAAATTATCAAAATTTGATTTTAATATTTTTAATTGACCAAAAAATTATTTTTATTTTTTATATTTTTTAAAATGAATTTTTAATTATTTATATTTTTAAAAAATCGAAATATTTTATTTTTTCTTTATTTTTTCCTTTTTCTTTTCCTTCATCCTTCCTCCGCCACCACATGCCCGATGATGGCCGACGCCCGATGGGCGACCAAGACCTGATGCCAGATCCGACGAGCTCGAGGCTCGATCGAGCTCGCCCAAGCTTGCCAAAGTTTCGATGAGCTCTGGTGAGCTCGAGCGAGCTCTAGCCCTAGGCCGGCGAGAGCTCTACCTCACCTGACATGGCGAGACTCGAGCTGGCTTGTGGCCAATCACCAATCGCCATCATGGCCAACAATCGGCCAAGGCCAAAGAAGAAGATGAAAAGGAAAGAAAAAAAGAAAAGGAAAAAAATTAAAAAATCAATTTAAAAAGAAAAAAAAAATAGAAAGCATAAAAATAAAACAAAAATGTATTGGTAAAAAAAAACAATATGGAAGAAATTATGGAAAATGTTTTTCACTTTGAAAAGTGAAAAACATTTTCCTCACTTTTAAAGGTTGTTTTTTCCAATGATGAAAAATATTTTCTTTCATTAGTTCATTTTCTATGAAATAAAGCTAGAAAATTTGGAAAACGTTTCCTGGAAGTCATTTTCCACTAAATGAACGGACTCTTAAATACCAAAATCAAAAATTCTGACTAAATTGATTACATAGCATTTATAATTAAAATTATAATATGATTTAACAATTTTTTTATAAAAAAAGTGGCACTAAAATAGTCCGAAAATTTTTTTAGCAATAAAATGAGCACCGTAAATAACTTTTGATACTTTTAATATACTTATCTAATTAAACAGTAAGCATGCAAGTAGCGATTTCCGAAAACATGCTGACACTTACATTTCTTTGGCTTTGGTTCTGGCGTCTGAACTGGTTGCAATCCGAATTTCCTTTCGGAGAATGAGTCTCATTTCCATTTCAAAAGAACATGGTCGCAAAACTGCATGTACAAAAGAAGGGATGTCTCCTTGCACACTCTTTGTTGAAATCAGAGCAAGAAAGTAGAGAAGACGATAACAACTATATAATATTATTTTTTTCATGTAAACTTACAACTCTTTGAGAAGAAGAAAATAAGATATAACATAAAATTTGAGGTAAGATACAGATAACCGAATCTCCTTAAGGTGATTAGTTCCTGCCAATGGTGCTCCATGATTCACATACTATCTCCCAAGATACAATCCGATGATTTCCTTTCGCCGAAAAGAGGGTATATCAAATCATTTTTGGAAGAAAAATCAAAACCTAAAAACTCATGAAGCTCTATGCTCATATTTATTTATCTCATTTCTGCGATTTCAAAAGAACATTGGCAGCGCTAAAAGATCATGAATTTGGCATGTACATGAAAATTTAGGGATCAAAAGAGATATGGACATCTTAAAGGAATCATAATTATAACCATAATTACCCCGAATCATAACCCCATGGTGACCAAGGGATGGCACGCGTGAATGAGTATGACGAAGCTCAGAACTACACCAGCATTGATCGGAATCAATGGGGGAATAGTCCAGCCGTCACATTGAGTGTATGCAAAGCGGTAGTGGTGTAGTGCTCGCATTAAGAACCCAGAATGCAGCATCGAAGGGATGCCGATAAGTGGTGGGATTGCGACCAACACTTGTGTGAGTCGACGGCTTATAAATTCGATGGTCACCAACGGTGAACATGCAATATTATTCCTAAAAATCAGATGGATAACTTTGCGGGAAAGAAAAAGAGTTGGCCGAGATCTCTGTCCAGTTTGCCCTTTGGCATGTCGGCATTGAGCCTGAAGCTGCCAGTACAGCCATCAGCATAGATAATACAAGCAGGAAGCGAAGAGGCCGGTATAAGGCCACCTGTCATAAAAGCGGCTTAGCAGGCAAGATTCCAGGTCATTATATTTGACTTAGGAGCACATAATTCACACACCACGACTCCGTTGAAGTGAGCAAAGTCTTGACATCAGCAAGAATGTCCGTAATCATCCAAATGGGGAGGGTGGGGTTGGCGGGGGCGGGATATTTCACCAATGCAGTGCTCGTGTTACAACCGGAGCATAGCCTTCCAGCACGATCCCACTGAAACCTGATTTGACAACAATACCAGCCGTTAGGTGAGTACCTTTAGCTTCTGCAACAAAGAGGTCACAAAGCGAAAGTCTCTCTGTCTGAGCTAAACCAAATTTCCTTTCGGTGTCCTGCGGGTCATGGCAAGGATTGGCAAACTGATACCATTGGCCAAGTCAAAGTTGACATTAACTTTACCAGCTGGAGGGGGGAACCATTTAGGACCATGTAGGATGTTTGCATCTTCAAGACACAACTCCTTTAAGTTGTACCATTACATTTCATTCAGTCAGCAAGCAAAATTCAATGGATGAGCTGCCCCACTCGAGTTACCATCTCGTCCCAAAGCAACCAAAGCAGGTCAATTTCAGCAAAAAGAAGAAAAATTTTAGCGTCATTCCATGAAGCCCAAGTTTGGCCAGGTGTGGTGATGATGCGAATCAAATCACTGCTTGAAGGTCTTTCAGGGTTGACATGCACAGAGACCATACTCAGTTCAGGCAAACCATTCGCTTTAATTGACAGAAGAGAGAGTGCTCTAATGACTCTTTCCCTCGATTGCAAAGGTGACAAGGTGACTTGGGGATGAGGTGATGCCACTTAGCAACCCATTTTGTCGGTACGACTCCGCACGTAACCCTCCATAATACCAACTTCATTCTCGCAGGCAAGTTCGCTTCCTTGATAGCATCCCAGTCCTTAGTCCTTAGGTTTTAAGGGCCCCAGGAAACAATAATTTCTCTGTTCAGCATTGGCATACCCAGCGGAGGTACTGATTTGTCAGTGAAGTGTCCTTTTGCAGTCGGCATCCATTAAGTGACTCTTCCGGGGCTAATTGATAGCTTGCACTGGGCATCTAGTTAGCTGAAAACTTATTGCTATAGTTAACGGAGTTCGCATCATAGTACAGGCAAGCCACCACATACATCGAGAGCAAATACTAAACTAAGAGAATATGGCAAAGCTTTAAGGACTTATCAAGATAGATGGTCAAAGTAGTTGAATGAACATATCACGAGATTTAAGATATTAGCCTAAATAGATAAATTGCGGGTAGCCCTTAATGAATGGAAGAAACTTATATGTCATCAAGAATCTGAATATTAAGTGAGCGAGGATTACATTTGTTGTTAATGACTTGTAAGCCCCAGGAAGTAAGGAGATGGTAGAGAGATATTACAAGGAGCAAGCATGCCACTGGGCAATCGGCATACTGGCAGCAAAGTCTCGTCTAGAATGTGGACACGATAAGGGGGGATCAAGACTTCAGGGCTGCAAAAGCTTTACGGATGAAAATTCTAAGGAAAGAACCGGTGCGAGTCTCCACAAAGTCGTAGAGAGAAATCACCAACAGAATCGAAATCCCTCTGGTCTAAAACTTTCCCCTTTCCATTACACTAGTTGTAATACATGTATGTCCGAAATGGCGAAGATGGTAGAAGAATGAGCTCACCCACGCATGAGGGGATAATCCTAGCATCCTGCAAAATAGGTGACTAGGATCAGGGACCCGCAAGACAAGTGAAAGCACTCATCAAACAGCTTCTTTCTTCAAGTTGAATGTGCTCGATTCATAACCTTTTATCATGGAAATTCCTTTTTATACTCTGAAATCATTGACAAAGCACATGCAGTTTCCACCATAATCTGGAATCTCTGAACCCAACAATGATGTTGAGTAATTTAAACTCAAGAGCAACTAATAATTTCCCAAAACATGCAACTTGACAAGTCTCCTCCTCCACGTCATTTAGTGCAGAGACGTCAATCCAAAGTGCTCTGTTGTCACAATCCCTGTATGAAACTCCATTACGTTCTTCTATGTCTATATTTTGTCATAACTTCCTAACAACTATGTCTCTTAAAATTTCTATTCTTCCTCACTAAAGCCATCCGAGTCATCTCCTGCCACAAGGACCACTAGCTACGATCCTTTGCACTTTAACAAGAACAACCTATGAAATCCAGACTATCCTTCTGACCAAAGGACAGCCAACTTCGAGGGATTTCTAGGTTTCAAGTTATCCCCCTTCCTGTGGAATCCACGGCATAGAATTGCCCACAGTGAAAGGGTTAGTAGATTTATCTGGATAGATGATCTGAAATCACAGACCATGTTTCATCTCCAGATTACAAAATGCCAGTCCACTTGCTGTTATTTTCTGGCACAACACCACCCAACGTTCTGGACACCCAAAGTAGGATTTCCCAAAAAGATGACATGGTTAACAAAGAAGTGCCTAATTCTGGGTCTACTCAGTGCCGGTGCTGGAACCCCCTAAAGTCCTGATAGGCATATCCCCCATGGTTTTCTAGAAAATCTAGAATGTCTGACAATTCTGTTGACTTTGGAAGTATCTTATTGGCAATTAGATTGAAGAGCAAAATCTTGGGGCTCCCATCCACCACCGCCAGCCAATCATAAGAGGAACCGCAACATCATTCACCAAGAAATTCCCTGTCAGCTGAACTGATAGAATTTTGGTTCTCAGAAATGCTAACGGAAGTTCACGCATCAGTGTTTTGATTATAAGGCTGGAGTACCCATGGAATTTGACAAGGCACCCTGAGATGGAAACAACAGATGCATGTGGACAGATAAACCAAATGGAGATATAAACAAGGAACTTTATCAGCTCAACTCTGCAGGATAGACAAAACCATTGATCGTATATTGCTACATGATAGACACCATGAAATTTTTCTGTCAACATGTTACAAAATGGTACAACTTTTAGTTTCCCCATGACAACACGGCGTGAATGAATATGTTCAAATAGCAAAAGAAATCTGCAAAAAGCTCACACTGAAAAACCGAGAGAGCACCTTGTCGAACACCTAATACTTCTTCGACTTTTGGCAGACAGCTGAAAACTCGGTGTGGTCTCTGAGGTATATCAGGCGACCTGAGATCATCCCGAGAAGTTCTTTCCGCAGCTGACGCCAAATGGGATCCGTTCTCATCCAGGGCGGGTTGCAGTCAAAGGCTCGAAGCTGCTGCTGAGTGCTGACGGCGGCAATAATGGTAATGCTGATTTCTTTAGACTCGAGATCATTGATGGGCCCCTTGGAAGAAACGCAAGTCGACAAAGCGAGGGATACACGGGGGCGGCGTAGGCGGGTCTGCGTGGTCATACTCTCTCTCTCTCTCGACACACATACACGCACAAAGAGACGGGGTCCAATGGATTTAGCACGCCATTAAAGTCCCAGGAATGGTAAAAAGTCATGAGCTTTGCAAAGTTTCTCACCATCCCTCCTCCGCCCCCCCCCCCCCCCCTCTCTCTCTCTGCAAAATTCGGCTCCTGATTGACCGGGCAACAGCATCCATTTCCAGACATGTGAGAGCGAATGATTGAAGAATGTCTGCGTTCTTTGCGATTTTATTGATTCTCTGCGCAACCCACCTTTAAATCTTGATTCCTTGGAAGCAGAAACCATCGAACTCAGACGAGTGAACCCGACACAACCTAGAAAAAATAAAACACAAGACCAAGTCCCAAGATTCCATTTCCATTCTGGCGCACGAAAAGTCTTTCTTTTATAATGCTTTATTGACTCATGTTCACATTCTCATGGACGGCGGCCTCTGCCTGATTGACCGGATGGGATCGTTCAAGAAAGCAACCATTGCCCCTTGCCACCGGCAGCAGAGTCTCTTCAATGTCCAGATTTGATGTGAAAGTGTATGGCAATGGATGTAACTGGGGCGAGTTCCTACTGAGTTAAGTTCATTTTGCAAACAATGGATGCATCTCACCTGTTTGTTGATTCGTCACTACAGATGCATGTGAAGAGGGGATAACCTGCAGGGACACAGGAGCACTGCTTTGATCAGCTCAGGATGGCATCAGAGCCCAATTGGCCTCAGTTGCCGAAAGAACTTCTGGAAATGATCTCGGATCAGCTAACCGGACTAGATGATCATGTCCGATTTCGGGCTGTCTGTCGAAGTTGGGCAAGCATCAGACCTCCCTCCAGGTATTATACTTCCATTATTCTGTGATGGAGTACATCAATCATTCTGGCAGAAATATGAAATGTGATTATCCTTCAACCCTGCTTGCATAATAGTCTCACAGCTTGTACAATTTTAATCTTCAAAGAATTATTCTATTAGGGGACAAATCATACAATTTTGTCTGAACAAAAATTGTAATTATTATTATGATATTTTTTACATGAGATCACATAATTGATACCTTTTTGGGCTGCGTCAACAAGAGCACTGTGCAACTTGAATTTTGTCAAACAAGATGATAATAAAAAATGCACAAGCTCTTGATTCTAAGTCTTTCCCAGAGCGAGAATGTCTGTCGGCAAGGCAGGAATGTATCCTTCTTTTAGGTCAGACAATCTTACAATGAATATTGCCTAGATGGTCAAGCTACTTCTTTCTCCTATGTAGAAAGTCATACTAACATCATTTCAAGTGCAAGGATGTCAATATTACCAGCTTGAGATTCAAAATTTTAGAAAATAGAATTTTCATTTTCATAATTGATATTTGAATAATCCTATTTAGCACTTCAAATCCTTTTCTTGACAAGAATTTGCATCAGTCGTTGGGTAACAGTCCCCATCTGTTTTAGCCAGTAATGATATCCACATTGATGTGTGGCTGCTAGTAATGTACAGTAAAGTAGTCCCATCGAGCCAAGCCCAAAAGTTCATTGTTTGACTTATTGTGTTTATATTTCTGTGAATGCATCGATGTTGCCAACAAAGGGTACCTCATCAAATGCCATGGCTACTCCACCCTTGTAATCAGGACACTGATACAAGAAGTTTTGTCAGTATTTCGGAGAACAAGTTCTACCGATTCAGCTCACCGGAATTTCTTGGTAAAAGATGCTGTGGTTCCTCTTATGGTTGGCTGGCATTGCTAGATGGAACCCCTGAAATTTTACTATTTAATCCACTCACTGAAGAGAAAATTCTTCTCCCAAACTTGACGAGTTTGCCAGAGGTTCTTGAGTTCCACAAAAAGGGCAAGGAATACCTCTATCAAGATATTTTGGGGGAGCACCACACTATAGACATGGATATCATGAAGAATTTCTTCATCCAACGTATTGCCTTGTCGGGAGATCCTACGTTGGTAAACCAGAATTCTTGGGCAGCAATGTGCTATGATTTAAGAGCAAATAGACTGGCTTTTTGTAAGGTACATGATAAATCATGGACTGTGCTCCAAGACCAACCATCAAGATATGTTGACTTTCTCATTCATAAGGAGCAACTATATGCAGTGGATTTTACTGGGAGAGTGATCATTTGTGACTTGAGTTCCCCTGAGAATTTGGTCATTGTTCAGCCTGAATCAGTATCTGGACCTCGCCGCAGATATTTGGTTGAACTAAGAGGAGCCTTGCTAATGATTTGCGCACCAATGGATAATGTGGTCAACTTACCCGAGGAAGAAGAGGAGAATTTTTATGAGGCACTGGTTGATAGTGACTATTCTGTTATTTATGACCCTGAAGATGGTGGCAGAGGGCCTGTCCACATGCAATATAAGAACAGAGCTCTCTGGTTCCACGTCTTTGAATTGGATGAGGTAGAGCAAAGATTTGTGAAGGTGAACAACTTGGGCAACTATGCACTGTTCTTGAGTAAAAATTATTCCGTGTCCTTATTGGCTTCCGAAGTCCCAAGATGCAGGGGAAACTGCATTTACTATCTTGATGGTCTCACAGTGAAAGGGGGCACCAACATGAAGAATGGTTACGAATTATGCAGATTCAACTTGAAGAGTGGAGCTACTCAACACATAATTACACTTATCTCACATGTACCTAATCGCCGTTGCTCCTTTGGACAGGACACGTGGTTTATCCCCTCATCTGTAGGTCAGTTCACCATTCTACTTAGAACTCTGCTGTTTATGATTGTTTGTTGGCAAGAATAGATGTTCAGATGTCACTGTTGCATGGTACTAAACTTATATTTTACTCTAGTTTATCAGAAAAAGGTAGATAGTCTTTTCAGACCCTTTCTGAATAGTCACATAGCTCTTTGTTTCGTATGGCATAGAAATGCATAAAAGCAAACTCGTTTCTTCATTCTCTCTACGTTGTCTGCTGGAGAAAGCCAATATACTCGCTCAACTGTTTGAATCAAATTTAGCTTATTGTAATCTAAGAAAGAAACTTTTTCTCCCTGTGGCCATCTTAGTGGCACTGTCTCAGATCAGTTAGCAATTCACTTTTATCATTCATCCAAATCAACATAGGGAAATTATTTTGCACATTAAATGGACATCTAGTTGTTCTTGGATAGGTTTCATCCCCCCGTCCTTCTTGGATAGTCTGCCAATAGAACTTTCTACAAGTAGTCTTCCTATTTGAGAGTTAACCAAGTGCTTGTTGTGCATCCATTGGTTCCTACATCCTCCTCATAATTGTGTCTCCAGTGCTTGAAAACAGATATCGGTCTGTGAACAATTATCTGACTACGTGCCTCTTAAACCATGGCTATGTAGTCTTATCAACAAAGTGAACTGATGCCGGAATTCTGGGTGCCACCTCTTCATTACCATCTTCTAACTCTTTATGATATAAAAAACTAACAGATTCTTGGACCGAATTAATTAATTAGCTTTATGTCATTCCTTTAGTGTCAAGTTTCTGCTGTCAATAATGTCTGAATAGGTCTTCTTTGTGATATATTTTCTACATGTCTACCTTCTTTCTAGCCAACTGGATGCCCACCCAAAGCTCTCGATTGGCAGCAGAAGACTCGATTACATGGATCCCAAATGTCAAAGGAAACTTCTTCATCAAATCCACACTAGATATACATGGCCAGATTTCCTTTCCAGGGCCCCTTAAACCCACTGAGTGGAAAGCTATCATGGAAGTGAACTTGCCTCGGAGACTCCAGTTGCTGCTATGGAGGGTGGCCTGTGGAGTTCTACCAGCCAAAGAGGTTGCCAGGACTCAGTACCTTGTTCCTGAATCTCCTTGTCCGTTCTGCCATCAAGTGAGAGAGTCTTTAGAGCACCTCCTTCTTTCCTGTCAATTTACACAAGTGGCGTGGTTGAACTCTGCATGGCCCCTGCGCATTTCAGCCTTAGAGATTACTAGATTAGCAGATTGGATTCAGATAGTTGTCAATCCAAGCAATGCACTCGGGATCAATGGTAATGAAGCAAAAAAGTTCCTCACTTATGCTGTCATGTTCATTGTCCATCTTTGGGGGCTCCGGAACCGGTTAGTGGCCACTAGAAAGGAGAGACAACCCTTGGATTTTGCTCATGTCCTTAATGCGAATTATGGACGCCTCTTGAAAGTGTGGGATTTCAGGCAACAAAGTGAGTTTCGTGGTGCAAAGTGGGTCCCTCCTCCTGGAAATAAAATCAAGGTGAACTTCGATGTGGCAATGTGCCTGGATTTTGCTATGTTAGCCATGACTTGCCGGGACAGTGAAGGGAGGTTTCTTCTTGCTTGGACTGAGAGAATACCTGCTTGCGACCTCATTGTTGGAGAGGCTAAGGCTGCTTTCTTGGCTGTTTCTACTGCGATTGAATATGGTTTCACTAAGATCATAGTGGAAGGCAATGATCCAGCGGTAATCCAGCCGCTGCAGCACTGGAAAACTCCTCCCTCTGGAGCCATCGCCAATGTAATTGCTGATATCAGGACTTTGCTCAGGTCGACTACATGGTGCGTGAACTATGTATCTGTAATGGAAAATTTAGCCACCCATAATCTTGCCTGTTGGGCTGCTTTCTACGAAAGGAGTGGCTCTGTACCGGTCTCTTCTCTCCCTTTTTGTGTCATCTATGCTGATGACAGAGGTTGCCACTCGAAGTCAGGATCCGCACGAGCACACGGATGGAATGGAAACTATAGGCCAACCCATCCTTGATGAAGTTCTTTATTATAGTAAGCAAGTTGTTTTTTTCCCTGTTTTTGCATAAGAACTAGGGGTGTGCAACAAGACTGGGTTTACCCAGAAACCAGACCGGACACTCGTCTGGGAACAGGTTCCTATTTGAACCAGTCCAGGAACCGGTTCCATTTTTTGGGAACCGGTTTCAACTGGTCCGATTCCCAATTCCAAGTAAAGGCCCACTCGGGAACCAAACTGATTGAACCGGTTTTGGAATAGGTTTTTACTAGTGTTAAAAGAAGATTTGTTAACCATTAATACATAAATTAACAACTTCCTATAGTAGTTGCGTGAATGAGACTAATATCTGCTAATGTTTGTGCTTTGTTAGGATTTTTACTTTGCCTTGTGATGCTTGTTTATGATAATTAGCCATGTGAATCCTTAGTTTTTTTGTTTAGTCAAAAGGTTCACGTACTTATTGATTACATGTGCTTAATGTTATTTGTAGGATTACGCTGTGTTTTCTCGCATATTTATATAAAATTTGAATTCGTATAAGATATCGAGTGATTGCAAAACAATTTCTGATGCAAATAAGGTAGAATCTGAAACCGAACCGGAAAAATAGGGTAAGTTCCACAAGTCCAGTGCAAATATGATAAGATACAACATTCAAATAGGAGAAACCAGCTATAACATGGTAGGGTACAGATTTAGGTTCGAAACCTATCCACCCTAGAACCAATCACCTCTAATAAAGACTTAAGCGATGGATGAGATGGAAAAGTTTTAAGGCATGGTGCACTTGAGAAATGATTCTATCATTGCTTGATCTTTCACTATGAGACGCAGGCCAAACCATGTGCACGCGAATGTTGATGAACTTCTCTCTGCTCCCCATGCTCTTGTATCTGTCTGTCTCTTCATGGCTAGCTTACCCATCTTAGGTTAATCGCAGCAGACATATAACCCATTGTAGGTGGCTGTTAATTATCATTTCGAGTGCAGTTGTGAATCTTATCATCTGAATTTGCATAAATGAATCGATGGAAAATGAGCCAGAACTATCGGCGTTTAATAAAGATTCTATGGACGCCCCACAAGTATGTTTTTACTTGCCGTTGAGACACCGCCGACCACCTCGCTGGCAGATGAGCTAGCAAACAATCGTATAATCTGTTAACATCAGCCCAGCTAAATCTCAGGTCAGTCACAGCCGATGACAGTCTTACCACCAACGAATCACATAATGGAACAAGTATTATTAAGCTAACACCAGGTAATCGAAGGCCCTGATGCAAAATAACGCTGACTGAATCGTTCGCACCAAATGATTCCGAGTCATATGTGCAGGTTGGTTAAGAAAATTCAGGTGCAGAATGATGGCAAGTACTTTCTAAGACAAAAGATTCATGAAAGCAGAATCCTACTTCTTTCCAAAGCACAAAATTGTACAATCTGAAAACTCATCCGACTCATATAAGAAGACCCATTTGACTGCATCATGTGTAGTCTGCAACTCTTCCGTAGGCAGTGATGATGGTAGTACTTTTGTAACAACAAGTTCCTTAATTTAGTCAAGTCTCAGCAGTTCAGTAGATAAGAAATTGAGGCCAAGAAGTAAAAAGTGTAGCACTGCAATAAATACTGGCGAAACCGATCCTGGGGGATGTAAGCCAGACAAGGTATCGGAGCGATCGCACTCTGCTCATCACCGACCTCCAATTAATGGATAACAGATGCCTTGTTCAAAAAAAAAAAAAAATGGATAACAGATGCCAACAGGACATCCTGCATATTATTCTCAATGGTTGCTTGTGCGACAATTGAAAGGATCTCATCAGAAAAGAAAGACGAAGGGAAAATGACACTAATTCTCCCTTGCCTCAATATGCAATGCCAACCTTATCTATTTTTTAAGTTTAATGTAATTCTCAAATTGTTCTTAAATACTAAATGTAAATGTAATTCTTCCGTTTTGACCGAACAATGAGTCAAACGTTATTTGATGACATAGGATATTTAATGCAGAGTTACAATAATTGACCAACACAATAAAAAAAACATGCGACCATAAATTCCAATTTTTTATCCTTCCTTTTTTATATACTTTATCTTTCTTCTTGCCGTCCATCATTGAAACTTTTTGAGAGCATGTCAACAAAATCTATTAACTCAAACTGATGAGAGGACAACATTAACCTTCTCAATATAATCTATGGACTACATTTTCATGAATTATATCGAATAAATTAAAAGTTAAAAAATAACATTGCACGTTGGACTAAAAGTTAGGAGCTATTAGTGTTATTGTCCCGAAAGCAAATGAACTTTACATGAAGATAACAATGAAAGCTACAGCTTGGTGTTTCTATTAAAAAAAAGAAAGCTACAGATCTCGTCAAAAAGATGTAAATCAATATTGTTTCCAAACTTAGTGAATTTGGCTAGCATGCGGTGCTGCTTCGAGATGGATCTTCAACTTAAATGCTTGCCACATTGAAAAAAGGCATGTAGACATTAGAAAGCAAGCCAACGTAAGCCACAGCAGCTCACTTCTTTGGGTAAGTCTGATGGTCAGGTCCAATGTCGCGAGACCCTGTGTTTATGTAAGGCCCTCGAAAAGTTGCCTGAGGTGGGAGTGGCTTTGATGCATCAATCACAGGATTTGCTCGAGACGACCTGGACCTGGCAAAAACATGAAGACAATCATGAAATTGACATAACAAGGTCCAAACCTTAAGAGCCAGAAGCAGGAAAGATACATACGCCATGTAAAATGGAAATGCCAAGCCTGCAGCAGCAAAAGCTACTAGACCACAGGCAACAGCAATATTGCGTGCTCGGGTCATTGAGATTGTGGGAGCTGGTTCAACTGAAAACAGTGGGAATCAAGTCAGAGGCAGCCACCTTCACTTTCAGAGTGCAATTCTAGTCAGATCAAGAAATAAAAAAGGAAGAGGAAGGTCATATTGAGTATTTGACCTGAAATTTCTTCATATGATGTCCGTCACAAAATTAAAAGTAAAGCCAATATCCATTACTTATTAGTGATAGCAAGTAAACAGGAAGTACAAAAGAGCGAGAGCAGAGGAGAACATTGACTTTCACAAGAATGTAACTGAACACAGTGGGGAAGTGAAATTATGTGCAACAGGTGTTTCATCTCTATTTTTTCCCTTGTAAACAGAAACTGCACAAGCATTAGTAACACCAAAGTCGATAACCTAGCACTGAATGAGCTTAGAAGATTGCTTCCTAAGATCATTGCACGTCTGTAGAGTCCCTATTTTGATCTAGTATTGCCATCAATTAAATAATTGCTAGAGGAAGTTGGAGGCACAAGGAAAAGTAACATATCTAGCTGATCCTGGTAGGGGTCAATGATTGCCACAGAAACCTAACGCATGACAGTCATCATTTCATATAGTAAGCGACTCACTTCAAACTCCATTATGCATACTTATAAGCCCGAGGCAGCTGGTTATGTAACTCAAAGATCATCTCCATGGAAGGATCATAATTACGCTATGTGAGTCACATCTAATGTCAACATTGAGAGAAGAATGAAACCCAATGAATATGTTGGCTGTCTGAGTATTCCGACTGCTTCCGTACCACAAATCTCATCAACAGCCCCCACGAAACAAACTTCACAGGAACTCTCCCCATGGCAATCACTTGCCCAACTAAAATCTAGTCATCTTAACCAAAATTTGATAAGTTCAGGAAAACCAAATCGAGTATTTATCAAGTGCAAGACTGCGAAACATAGCAGAACAGATTGAAGCAGGAAGAGGGAATATCGTCGCAACGTAGAAGAGCAAACCAATGGTTTGCACTTTGTAGCAAAAACCGCCAATTCTTCCCAATTCTCCAATGCCCAAACGACACAACCGATCGACAGAGGAAAGACTTAACGATCAAAGACAAAGAACACCGCCTCGCGCGCACCAGATTCGCTATACAACTTTTCGTCACGCGAAGCATTGAACCTATCTTCACCGAGCAATTCCCAATTCTTAGCCGGGCAATTCCAATCAGTGCCCATGAAAAATTCTTCATTTCCCAAATAACCTTCCACAAAATCAAAGCAATATCATACCTGTGGAAAGAACGAATTTTAACTGGCCTTCGAGAAGAAACGCGAACGCGAACGACGGCCCGCGACTCGCCCCGCCGGCGGAGACCCGACTCAGTGATCCGGAGTCGACAGCTACCAGCATGCAATCTCGGTTCTCTCGCTTCTCCGAGTCGCGCCGCACGAGTTCGCCACGACCGGTCTGCAACTCGCGACTCTGCCAATGCGGGCCGAGCCTCGTGTGCTTGATTTTTTTTTTTTACATCCTCGAGAAGGCCCATTTCAGCAGCGGCCCACATGGTCCCCGCTCGTGCAACGACATGTCTTCCTGCGCTGCGACCCCCTAGAAACCTCGGTTGCTCCGAAAGGCTTCCTCAGTTTCAAGTCCAGTCCGGTTCGGTTCGAGCCTCTCCGTTTTCACTCCCATGTCAACGCCCGTCGAACTGCGCATGTCCCCGCGGCTGAGGAGCCGCGCCTCCTCTTCTCCGGCCTCCGCCCAGAGCGGCGACCACCGCCCGCTCGCCGGCGAGCAGCAGAACCCCCGACCCGACAAGCTCTTCTCCGAGGAGGACGAGATCCGGCTCCTGAAGTCCCTCTCCAAGCTCGCCAACCCCACCGCGGACCCTCCGACCCTCGACCGCATCGAGAAGTCCCTCGGGCCCAGTTTAACCCGCGCCCAGATCGCCAACAAGATCCGGCGGCTCCGGCACAAGTACCACAGGCAGGCGCGGACCAAGGCCCTCATAAGGACCCCGCACGACCGGAAGGTGTTCGAGCTCGCCCGCGACGTGTGGGGCAAGAGGCTGAGCTCCAGGAAGGAGAGGAAGGAGAGGAAAGGCAAGGAGGAGAAAAAGCAGCAAGCGAATTTGGAGGAAGAGAGGGAGAAAGACGAGGGCGAGATTCTGGGTGGCGAGGAGGAGAGCGGAGGCGTCGTCGCCGCCGCCGCCGCCGTCGCCGTCGCCGACCTGGGGAGCTTCCCGGCGCTGGTGGAGGAGTGCGAAAGGTGCTTCCCCGGGAACGGAGTGTGGAGGGAAGGGCTCAAGAGGTTGGAGGAGGGCAGGTTGAGGAAGGTGAACGAGAGGGTAGTCTGGCTGAGGATGGAGGAGGCGACCCTGATGGCCAAGAAGGCCGAGTTGACTCAGGACCTCACTCGGATGATCCTCGATTCCGTGGCCCCTTCTTCTTCCCAAGCTCCCACCGCCTAACCGCACGCATCGTTTTGCTTCTTCTAGCTTTCCCCTTTTTTTTGCCTTTGTAGTTTGCTAACGGAAGTGCAAGCATCGCTTGCGCTGTAGTCGTGCAAGATCTGATCTTTTTACTCGAGTGTCTGCTAAATCGCATGTTGAGAGGATTTCGTCACAGATTTTTTAGGCAACGAGGAAGCTGCATGCATAAAAAGAAACTACCAAAGCGATGAAACATGACTACTCGCCAAAAGCCGAGTGTCCCAGGATTGCAGAAACCAGCGGCGATCTTTTATCGTCCTTTACGTCAATGCCGGTGCGAGGAGAAAAGATGAGGTAGCAAGAAAGTTTCGTCTGTAATGTGCAGGTCTGGAAAAGCAGACGTGCATGCAGATAGAAAAAATTGACAGTCTTCCTCGCCTGATTCTGCAATCGTCTTGTTCTTTTGAGGAGGACGGTGTCTACCATTCATGTTTCGTGGGCGAGTCTCCGAGTCTCCATCGTTGGAGATATCTGCTCATCATGCATAAAAAGTATGAACAGAGAACCGGCTTGATGGCAATATAGAATGCAGTTCCGGCCCTTAGGACTAACAAGAACCGAGCAGAAGAAAAAGAATGCCGAGCCGAGCGCCTTCCAGGAATGTAACTTGAGAAATGAGAATCGATGCGTCCAGACCATTGTACGTCCAGGGATCGGAGATCAGAGATGAGCGATCGGAGATCACTTCGACAGATGTCCTGCAAACCCGTATGATTAACTGGAACTCATCCCAATTCCTCCAACCTTGGCATGATCTCTCGTCAAAATGTCCAAGAAATCAAAATTGCGGTAAGCATTAGAATTGAACGGTTCCAGTTCATCCAGGTTAGCTCTCAAGGCAATACCCTCAATAAATCATTGGCAAGCAATACCCTCTTGGGCAAAACATTATATACAGATGATAAACCAGTAGACAATCCCACAGGTGAACTTACGAATCCTTTCAAGCAATCACTGCTGCACAGTGCTTGATGATCATCACGCAGATCACATAGCGAGACCTGAACAAACCCTCCGAAAAGGGGAATCACAGCACTGGACTGACTTCGTTCTACTATATCTATACAACTTTAAAATACACACTCATCATAGACAAGATAAGTTGTGATCCTACAAAGAAATCGACTCAGCAACACGTCACTCGGCAAGCACATTGTGCTGGGCTGGGTTCTCTTGCTGCTGCTGATAGTTCAGAGGCCTCCGGAAGAGCATGATGTGCGGCTCAGGGCGATGGACGGCATAATGGACCCAACCACGGCTCTGCTGAACTCCAATCGCACGCCACTCATTCTAACAGCAAGAGATCAAAGAGACTTTAGCACTGAGAATCAAACTCTCAGACGATATCTCTTGGAATCGTCAATTCAAGATGGCAAGCAAGAATTCCAACTGATAGTGGATCAAACCAAGCACCCACATCTGTGATTGCAAACTAAACCCAACAGAAGCAAGAAAAGCATGTTCAAACTACATCAAAAAAGAACTCATTCTCACATGACCGTACCGCACGATGCTTGAAACATCAATCGATAATAGCGCCGCGACATCCCACAATCCACATCTCCCATTTTTCCCCCTTTCGTGCTTTGGATTCCTCACAACAGACAGACACGCACAGTGATTCCACACGTCGCCACTCCAATTTTCTTATCAGCAGATTACCCACAAAGTCAATGGAGAGGTAAAACCAAAAGCAATGGTGTTGAACTTACTTCGGAGAGGAGTCTATTCTTGGGCAGAAGTTTCGCGACCTCAGGCGGAAGAACCACATGCCTGAAAGCGAAGATAAAAAAAAAAAAAAGAACCAGGTTTGGCGATCGCAGGTCACCGGGAATCGCACAATCTCCAAATGGGTAAGAAGAAAATCGAAATCAGGAAAGAGACCGCGAGGAGTTTCAAGGCACACCTGTACTCGTACGTGTCGTCGCAGTACTTCTCGGAATACTGGATCTGATGCTGACCCATCTTCTCCAACAAAATGGTCGATCCTCTAAGAACGCAACCGATCCAGCACTGAACAGAATTGAATTTGAAATGAATCTCAAAAGGCAAAATCTTTTTAAAGGGAGGGAGGGAGGGAGGGAGAGAGAGAGCGGCACATGGCAAAACCGGGGCCTGTTTTGTTTTTTAAATTTTAAATTCTCAAGACCTCCCGCTTTGAAATAATTTCATTTTTAATTTTTATTTTCCTAATTTATGGGTGGACCCTACCTCCATGTATTAACACCGTATAAACTAAAGAGGTTGTAAGCTTACATATAATTGGCGTCATTGCAAAATTTTCAAACAGATCATCAATTATAATGCCTCTGCATCTAATCACGGCACTGCATGATTCTCATCAAGTTCGGGCGATGCGATCGCATTCCGATAAGGACAAGCCAAAGAGACCAACAGAACCTCAGGTGAAATTGAGTCTATGAAGAGCTGCAGATGTATATATGCTGCGACTGCAAAATCACGAAACGATTCACTTCGCAATGTACATCGTCATCTTCTGTGGTTTCAAGTATGAACATCCTCCCAAAACTTCTCTTTCTAATTCCTTGCTATATCTCTCGCCCAAGCTACAAAACCCTGCTTCTCATTTCCTATCTGCACTGCCAAAAATTCCTAACACGCTCAAAAGATAATGTAGCGATATTCAACCATATACAAAAAGTTTCAGAAACCCTGTACAACTAATGAACCAAGACAAAATGGTGGTCGCCCCTCAAAAGCTTTTCCAAGGGAATCAAATGCTGATTCAGCTACTCTGTTTGAGGGAACAGGGGAACTGCCTTGTGCAGCACAGTCGTCCCTTGAAAGACCATCATTTGGCGATTTCTTCTCAACTGTTTCAACTGCAAAAGAAATGAATGTATGAGACCGAGGGTTTCAAATCTCCTGCTCAAGAGTATTTGATGAATGCGCACTCACAAACCTCCTCTGGGGTCATCTTGCCAAAACCAAATCGGTTTGTCCATATGGATTCTGCTTCCTCTGCTGCAGGAAGCACAAGATTCTTAACGTTGAGAGAATGAAGAAGCCTCTCAATGCAGCCAAATAAAGACTGGAAGTAACCCTGCACATAATGGGTTGGATACATGAGACGCTGGAAGAGGCCGTCAAAGATGTAAAATAGAGGGTGGTTTCAGAAAATCAGAGCCATAGCAGATATGCTCACTTGTCCTTGGCAATCTGTACTAGTGGCAACCAAAGGAAGTTCTGCCATTTCATGCCCAAAAATGCGAAGAGTTCCTGCTGACACAACCTCATGGCTGCAGAGCAAGCAATATTTGTTAAGCATTCCATAATATATACGACGACATTGAGGAGTTCATAGACAATACTCACTTGACAATTAATATCACACAGAACATCCCGCTGAGCACTTGGCCCTTATAGCTTCTCCTGAAAATCAATCGGTAATCACGCAAGCTTTAAGTCATACTGGATGCCATAATCCACATACCATTACCAGCACATCGAAACTACTATGATTCATTGCCTTACCCGTAGACCATTGCAGGAATGAGATCCCTTCCATTCCTAGTTTCAGCAATGGGATCAAACCGCTCCTAAAGCATTTAACAGAGATATGAGATATTGGAAAAATAGAAACATAGCTCAGACATCACAACAGTGCAGCACCATGGCAATCACTTTAATATACGAAATCGAAGTACTTTAGCATCATGATCATATGAGAAACAATAAATAGAAAACTGCTCTGTCTAAAGGATATTGCTCACATGAAAAAGGCCAACAGATTTAGAAAGCAACCGCTTCGATGCATCATCAGACGACATTTTGTTGTTGAGAATCCTCCATCTTATATCGAGATTGGATTCATTCTGAGTGTCTTTGTCCTCACGCTTCTTCTTTATCACATCCAAGAGGGAGTCTGGAAGCTTCTTCTCTCCCTGCATTACCATTTCTTCCAAGGCAGAGTGCATCTTCTCACAATCCATGCAACAGAACCAATTTCCTTCTGGCAATTCCTGTCCATGTTGTGGCAAATCAATAATTTCCAAGCTCAGATGACAAAGTTGACAACAACAATATGACCAGATTCCCATAGATAAAGAACACACCTTCAAATCAGCCACTTTGTGATCCCTCAAACAGCAGACATGAAATTCCTTCTCACACTAGCAATTAAGACAAAGATGAATCAATAGGTTGGAAGTACGGAAACATGAAGCAACAGGTGCATAAACTTCCTTTTCTTTTCTTTCATTTCTTTTTGTCTTGATTTGTGTAGTACACAGTAAAAAAAAAAGTCATTTAACTAATCCGCTGAAAAGGAATACCTGATCACAAATGATAACTGTCCTAGGACCAAAACCAGATTTGGTAAAACCCTTGCTACTGCACACAAAAGAGCATAACATTCAACCAGATGAATGTGGACAAAGATAAGATGATCACCAGCATATGTCAAGAATAAGACCAAACAGATCAGAGTGGCAATTCACTCAAATAGAAAGCTAATATTCTAGCTAAAAGCTGCAGATACACAATAGAAGTAACAATAGTAGCAATTCCATGCAATATAAACATTGGCTAGTTCACAGTTAGCTTCGAAAGTAATGAGAAAGCATCGAACGTGTTTTCAAATGGCATTAACATTCCAAACAACCTGCACAATGCACAAACTCCAACTTCTTCAGTCTCCGGAGTTTTCACAATTCGAATGCATCGCTTGGTTATCTGTTCTATAGGATCAGCTCCAGCAACCCTTCCAGCTGCCAATGCATTAACATTGTGCTCCACTAACTTCTCCATTTGATGTATATTCTGACAATATCTACAGTTCCAGCTATCCTTAGGAATTCTTGAAAGAGAAATGCATTCTGCAAGAACTCAAAGTAGGAAAATCAATTAAAGCAACTTGTAATGACATGGTACAGAACAGAAAACATCTGTCTTCCACTTGTTTCATCCATATAAATGAAACCACATACAAACAGTAGACACCCCCAAAGGATTAGAGTGCAATCCAGATCATAGGCACTTTAAGCAGAAAGGGGGTAAATGTGGAATTGCAATCTTACAAGTACAAGGCGAAACCTAGATTGAGTTTCTTGGGAAATGAACATGTTAAATACTCAGCACATCACCTGTACTCTTGACTAAAATAAAGATATAAAATCTCTCAATAAGTATGATAATAAATAGCATAGGAAATAGAGATAACAATACAAGTGACATGACTCCTAGAAGATGAAACACTAAAATTTTGGAACTTATCCAGCAAAACAGCAAGATACATATCCATCAATCTAACAATGTATTTGGCCAAACAAAATATGCACTTCTTTAATAAAATAAAATTACGCGATGCATAGATAATAAGAAATACAAAGTCAGAAAAGGACATCAACAATGCAATAGAATCACTATCAACATGGGAACTAAAGACATTTGAAGAGACAAAATTTAAAATTGCCAGCCAAAGTGTAAGAAGAAATATAATTTTGAGCAATGAAGGCAATAACAACAGTGGTTGTAGCTCCATCTACATGATCAAGTCTTTTTACTAAAAAAACTGGAAAATTCGAAGAAATAGTTATCATGGTACATCTTATTAGCTTGGAACCTCAGGATTGTCTGAATATGTAGAATAAAAATCACAACCATGCTTCTAGCCAAGATATATAACAATAAGAAGCACCACCACCATATTTCACAGAGTTGGTAGACATGCTGATGCAAAAACTATTCAAAAGAAAATAAGCATTCTGGAAATATCATTATAACATAGTAAAACTATTTAACGAATCAATAAGGATGGTGTATCCCCTGATTTCTGTGAAGAAAGCACAACAAATTGTTTCCCAAAAGATTCTTGATGAGATCTGATAACATCTAGAATGAAAAATCAAATTCTTCCAAAATCTTTTATAAGCCAGTCTTCTTCCATCCCATACTAGGTTCTCTAAGCATTGTCTCTTTTCTAAATAGCAAACCCAAGGTCATTTAAGAGGCTGGCACTCACCACATGACATTACTAATCCATAGAGCAGATTACTACACAATGTCAAATTCCATGAACAACATTTTCCCATGATTATTCCTCCTTCCAAACTAATAAACATAAAGAAAAGGAAAAAGACTGCATTCCTTTCCAATAACAAAAACAGTTTATTAAGATGCAGATATATCGGACAAAAGGTGATTAGTGAGAGGACAATTACCTAAGTGAAAAGCCCTTGGGCAAGTATCACAACACAAAAGATCCCCTCCATCAAAACAAATGGAGCAAAGGTCATCATTCTCACTGGTAGACAACCTCCTACTCCTCGATAAGGATATCGCCAATTCATGAAGGGAAACACCATTAGATGTGTAAATGTTTAAGTATCTGCAAAATGCCATTAGAAAGATTTCAGTGATAATAGTTGGTCTAGCAGTAATCTGCCTTTTACAAAGACCCTCAAGGTTTTTTTAGGATCAATCATTACCATTCTCTTCAGCCCTTCCCTCTTGCTTATTGAACGACAAATATGCAATAAAGAATGCATCCTAGATGGATTCAATAATTCATTACCCTCCAATTTCCATATGCTTATCAAAGCAAGTAACCCTGATCCAGACATGACAGTTCAACCCAGTCTATTATATCTTGAGCCAAGGACCAGCACTTTCCTAAACTATGGCCTAACCAAAAACCAAAGAATACAAATATCTTAAATGAAACTTACGGCTTGCGACGTGTTGGCCAACCTGCATGAGCTTCAAATTGTGAGGGGCTCACCTGTTCAACAAAAGTCAAGGAGTTTATGCAACGTGGAGATCAAAGACAAACCACTACACTGTTCAAGTTAAAGAAGCACTCCCATTACCAGAGAATCACAGCATGTACAAAAGATCGCGAACCCTTTTTTGTAGCCGACCAGCAATTTCTGCTCAATAAACATAGCTTTTTAGAAAGAAAATAACATACATAGTGGATCCAAAACGAGATGGGTCAAACTTCATAATCACACCTTCCCGCGTACAAAATATGCAACTTCAGTCCCATCAGGCAACACATCCTCCTCAAAAACCAACTTATGCAAACGCAGGTCCCTGTCAAAAACACATGCCAAATTTCAGAGAGTGAATTCACAAATGCAAGCAAACAAAGGTTTAAATGTATACCTGTTCATCTGTTCCTAATTATTTCATTTCACATTTCTTTTTATTGATCGCTCAATAGATAAGGAAAAAAAATGACTACTTGACAAATTAAATACTAACTTTCTAGTTAGTTTTCCCCAACTCTTAGCCTGAGAAGAAGCAGCTTTGGTTGTGCCAGCAGACAAATCAGGGGATGACTCCAAAGCTGGATGTGTTTCTGCCAATCTGAACTTACAAACAAAAATAAAGGAACAATGAATAAACAATGAAAAATTATGCTCATTATTAAATAAATAAATAAATAAATAAACTACGCCAAAAAATACAAATTTTTATGAGGAAAAAGATGCAGTAAGCATCACAAAGCAGAAACAGACTAATTAATATATTCAGACATCACATGAAATATCTATATCGACGACAAAATGGCAACATGAGACTAATTAAGAAATCCAGACCCTATAAAAGATACATGTATCCCAATCAAGCATATCATTTGCTTTTAGGTACCAGCTAGCTTAGAACAACAGAGGGTACATTATTCTGCCATCCACCTTATAACTGCTTTTCTTGGCAAGACATATCACATGCTTGGCAGCTTTGGAGAAAGACTTATTGATGTAGTCCCTGAGCAAAAGTTCATAATATAAGGTGGAGCAAGCAGTATCGCTGGCTCCAAAAAAAAAAATGCAAAAGCCAATATACCTTGGTGGAGAAACAGCTGCTGCACCAGCAGAACCCTGCTCAGCAACAG
This sequence comes from Eucalyptus victrix, assembly GCA_016097545.1. NCBI lineage: Eukaryota > Viridiplantae > Streptophyta > Magnoliopsida > Myrtales > Myrtaceae > Eucalyptus > Eucalyptus victrix. The sequence goes on along the minus strand of CM027836.1, from coordinate 38,899,815 downwards.
CAGCTTGATCAGGTGGAGCCTGAGCAGCTACAGCTACTTGATCTAGAAAAACCTCATCAGTAGTAACTACTTGACCAGGTGAAACCTGGGACTCCCTCAATTCCAAGCATGAATTGCACAAAAGCTTTGGTTTTCCCGTTTTCATCTCAGAGATGGCTCCTAATAGCACAAAGACATTTAGAATTCACTGTTCTTCTTTCAAAAGAAACACCAACATCAACAAGTAACTGAAAACACACCTTTGCAATTTAAACATATTTTACATTTGTTCATCCGTGAAGGACCAATAACAGCTTCAACAGCCTCTTCTAGAGTATCCAACTGCGCATTCTTGACCACGTTCATTACATCGCGAAGGGATTTCCCATTTTCCAAGAATGTATATTCAGGTGGACGTTTATTTAAACTGCCAGCATGAAGCTCGAAAGCAGCGGGCGAGACAACCTACACAAGTCACCATACAGTCTTCAGAAAACCAAACTGACCAAGCACAAAATTTATGCTAAAGATACTAAGATTGGTTTACGAAATCAGCTTACAAAGTAATGCTGCAGACTTGCATTGTCGCTGAATAAGCAGACCAACTTCACATACCAATCTCAGTATCGCTAGCATATTACTCAGAAGGTAAAAAAACAACCCAAATGAACCCTTAGATTATGTGGTGCGAGATGCTTACATCGACTCCTTCGCACTCTGCACAGAAGCACTGAATCCCAGCTCCCCTGATTACTCCACCAAGCCCCTTTCCATGATCCCGATCCTGCAAAAGGAGCGACACAACACCGTCATTTCAAATGGAGAGGAGTTCGCAAAGCTAAAATTATTGTCACAAACATCAAATAAAAAGAACAGGTACCCTTAAAACCCGGAAATACTTCACAGCAACCCCCTCGAGTAATCCAGTCTCGAGAAAATCCCTCAATGTCGAAAATGGCTTCTTTAATGCAATCTTCTTAGACATCTTCATCTCCAACTTAGTTGGAGTGTTAACCAATGCACTCGCCCCATTCTCTAGTTTCCTATCACCTCCATCGCTCGCTCTCCTCACATATTTTGCTCCAGTTTTCTCCACGACATCTTCCTTTGGTTTCAGTGCCGAACGAGTAAACCGCCTGTAGGGCTTCTCAGCCTGCACTTGGCCTTCCTTATTTCCAGATGATGGTGCTATTTCAACTTTCCGCTGGTCCTTGGTAATGGAAAGATCATGGATTTTTCCCAGGTCAGCGTCTTCATCGACTTTGTCTTCCTCGGTCTCCATTAAAGTCGCTCCAATCTCAGCAGGCCCTTTTTCACTTGCTTCGGTGCCTTTCGCTGCCCCATTAAGTGACACGATTTCGGGCTTCAAACCCACATTTTCCGTCAGAACGTCGCTCTTCAAACCATTATCGCCGAGAGAATCTCCCACACCGCTCTTCCGAACATCTTCAACGTCCGCCGCCGCGTCGCTCTTCGCCTCGTCTGCACCCGTCGATTCCACCGCGCCCTCGGCATCTCTCCCCGGTTTCTCCCCCTCCACACCACGCGCATCCACATTCGCCGCCGCCGCAGCCGCCTCCTCCTCCTCCGCACCAGCAGCTCCGCCACCTTCGCTCCCCGGCTTCGGCGCGGCCACCTCTCCCTCCCCGGCCTCCGGGCTCTTCCTCAGGCGCTTGCTCCCCGAGGCCGACGGGGCCCCGTCGTCGCCGGGAGCCCCGTTCTGGACCTTCCTCGCCCGGGTCCGGCCGAAAGACCCGCCGATCTCGGACTGCGCCTTCAGGGCGAATGCGAACTCGCGCTTCAGCCCGGGCCTCACTTTGGACAGCACCACGAACTCCTCGGAATCCGTACCGTTCGCCATGAGGGCTTCCCCCCGGCCCGGAAAACCTAAAGGAGAAGAAATCCGACCGACGGCGGATCCTCGACGGGGCGGGGCCCGCAGCGTATTCCCGAGGGGCGCGATTCCGATCAGCTCCGCCGCAGGGATCGGTGGGTGGGACGCTCGAGCCAGGAGGGACGAATTTAGGGTTTTATTTTCTTTTGGGGATTGGGCAGAAAGGATTTTTGGCAGGAGGAAAGGATTTTTGGGTCGGTTTTCTTTGGAGAAGGTGAAACAGAGAGACGGGGAGATATGAAAGATTGGAAGGGGGCCGGAGAGAGAGAGAGAGAGAGAGAGGAAGCACCAGTTCGATTTTCCTTCGAATTGCCCGAACTGCCCCCGGAGTGCCGTACTTAACTTTGCGGGACGACGGATTTTGCAGACCTGCCCTTCGTCTATTCGAGATTTTGCTTTTCCTCCCCAGAGGGACAAAATAGCTTTTCCTCGAATTTTCTTTGGCTTTGCCCCCTCTTGTAGAACATAATTTTTTTTTTTCAAGTGGATATTACCCATCTGAGAAAAAAATGAAATTACAATTTGTAAGAAGAGGGATGATTATATAAGTAGTAAACCTGGATTCTGATAATACAGTCGGACCATTGATAAAATGAAGTCTCCATGAAAAAGATCTAACAAATGAGCACTTTTATTTGGTAGGAACACTTTGGAGTTTTCCCCAAAAAAGAAAATGTTTGACGATACACAACAAGCTACCAAGGTCCATAACAAGTCTTTTCCACAAAAAAAAAAAAAGGCTTTATAGAGAATTTGGAATCTATCGAAAAAAATGCATAAACCATGAATACTAACAAGCTACTATAATAGGTCTTTTCAAAAAGATGATTTCAAAAAGCATTTAGAGTTTTATGGGAAATACATAAATAACCATAAATGCAAACAGGCTGTCATAATATCTATATTTCCGAAATCATAAATTTTTAAAGAGATGGTTTTAAATGGTGTTTGAAGTCTACCGAAAAAAACAGTAGTGACCACAAATATTAACCAACTATGATAACGGGTCTTTCCAATAAATAAAATAATTTTAAAGCGCATTCAGAGTTTTTTAGGAAAAATGTATCAATCGTGAGCCTACTAGAAAAAAATGTGTTGACCATAATTACTGACAAGCTACCACAATGGATTTGTCTAATAAAAAAGGATAGCTTTGAAGAGCGCTTAGCGTTTTTTTGGGAAAAAAGTGTTGACCATAAATAGAGACGGATTGCCATAATAAATACTTATTCAAAATAAAATATAAAAAAAAACTAAAGAGATTGTTTTAAATGGCACTTGCAGTCTATACCGGAAAAAAGAACGTGTTTCAGTAAAAATACGACAAGCTAGCATAATAGGTTTTTTTGATAAAAAAAATTAAAAAAGCATTTGGATTTTTTCAGGAAAATGCGTTGATCATAATTAGAGACGGATTGCCATAATAAGTATTTTTCAGAAATCAAACAAAATTAAGGAAATGGTCTTAAAGGGCATTTGGAGTCTATTGAAAAAGATTGTTGACTGTAAATATGGACAAGCTACAATAACATCTTTTCAATAATAATAATAATATAATATATATATATATATATAGTTTCTAAAAGTGTTTGGAGTTTTTTAGAGAAAATGCATTGATCATAAATATAGACAGATTGCTATAGTAAATATTTTTCCAAAATCAATTTTTTTTAAAAAGATGCCAAATTATATGTGGAAGATGGAAAGTGATGTTTGAAATTTTATAAACAATGTATTAATCACGAGCACCTTCAAGTCATCGTGATGGATTTTTGGGAGAAAAGGGGATTTTTAAATTTTAAGTCGTCAAATGGTTCTGCGAAAATGCACAACATTGGTCAGAAATTATTCATTTTTTGTCCTAATTGTGATATTTAAATTGCTAACTTATTTAGTATGATTAAATTTTAGATGTGTTTGGAGCACATTTCTATCCAAACAAAGCAATCCCTATACGATAAGTCCTGCGATATTTCTATTGTCCAAATTTATTTTATTTTATTTTATTTTGTCAAATAGTATTTAATGCATAGTGTTACATTTTCAGCTTGAATGGATGGAAAATCATGGTATTGGAATGCTAAAGAAAGTAAATGAACACATGAGAAATTAATGCATTGAATTTCTAACTCATGTTTATCTCCAGGCATCTTTCACGAGAAATTCCTTTTCCAATCTGAGAGAACCAACATGTGCTTAACAATTATGTTACGGTCGGTGAATCAAACCTTTGAATGGGCAATCAAAGTGTAATTGGCTCGGCAAGAACTCATACTCAACTCAATTGGCAAAGCCATGCGATGCAAGATACTGACGAATGTTTGAGAAAAAGAATAAATTCTCAATCCGCGCATTTCATTTCAATTTATTCTATTATTGTTCTCCATGATTGTTGTAAATCTAATGGGTCCTCAGCTGAATAAAAACATATGGGTGTGAAATGAAAGAATTCGCAAGTTTTGTGGGGCGTGCGCGATATTAAGCGATAGTACCCGGGCACGAGTTGCAAAAAGCCGCCCAGCATATCGTCTACGGGCAAATCGGTCAATCCGGCGCGAAAATTTTCCCAATTCTAAATTTCGCCCCGATCGGATTCCTTTTTAAAACCCCGCGAATTTTCCCGGCTCAACCAACAACGGGATCCGCCCAATCGCGCGCCGCCACGTGCTCGCGGCATATTATTTTCGGCACCGGGGTTTTGGTGGGTGGAGTCCGCCCCCACGCGCCGACCCGCGCCGGTGAAAGCCACGCGAGGGCGCTCGAGGTCGGCTTGCGCAGGGGCGCCCGCGCACGCGCTTTTTAGGACACGGATTTGGGAGTGCGCGAGTTCATGGATGTCCTAGGTCGAACACGACCGTCGATGTCGTCCTCGGGGGTTTAGGAAGCGAGATCGGACGGTGGAGGAGCGGCCCCGGATCGGTTTATGTTCAAAATTTTGTTACGGTATATCGGTGGCGGGAAAATTAAGTTCCCGCCGGGGTACATGTCGAAATCGAAAGTACGGGCACGACGTTTGCCGGGCTTACGTTCGAATTAGACAGAAATTACGCGACAGCGTCTCACTTTGTGTTGCGGAGGATATGGCCGGATCGGTTCCCAACGAATCGGGTCTCGTCTCAAGTGGTACGGGAGTTTGCCTTCGTTTTTTATAATCACGAGACCGGATACTATCGAGATCAAAATCCCGAATGTGCAAAACCAATGTAAGGTAGTGAACATGCTTAAGATCGCCTCGAGAAATGGACTAGCCGGTTTTCATGAAAGCCGACCTAGGAATCACTTCATTGCCGGACCGAAGAAAGAAACTCTAAAAACTAAATTCATGGAATCGAGTTTTCCCTCTAATTAATGAGTGACCGATATAGGCACCACTAATGCTTCAATTTCATTTTAGTTGGGTTTCACTGTGGATGACGTCCATGATTGATAGAAACAACTAATTCTAGAGTAGTGATTGGCGTGGGCGTTGTCTTGAAATTGGGACTCAATCGGCTATATTGATTGAACTCCTTAAAGATATCCAGAATTTATCATGAAATCTCAAAAAATAGCTGAAAAATTAATATGGAAATTCCTCGACCGTGCAGATATGATGATCTACGGTGAAAAATCGATTCACATTGGATATGATGATATAATAATCGATTCAAGGTGCAACTGACTTTCTAGATGGAACAACCTTAATCGGGCCTAATCGCTGCTAGTTGCGTCATTTCTAGATGCCCGAGCATCGGCTAACAGCGTCTCCTCGAGTTTTGCTCAAACGCCTCGAGAGGTTGAGAAACCGAAGGTCTCGTGCCTTGGAAAATCCGAATGTAGATCAAAGTTTTGAGCCTGATGAGCGTTTTCTTAAAGCTGCAAAGTCCGTGTGGGCTAAGCAAAAAGATAACAATACTACATTTGCTAGATCGGATATAACTCTGAATTGGATGCAAGATAATCTTATCCGGCATTTGAGTGACTTAAATTATGGATTTCTTCAAATATAACCTAGATAAAATAATCTCACCTAGATAGTGATTTAAAGCCGGACAAGACAAATAGTGTAAAAATGAACATACAAGAGAAAACATAAAAAAGGAAGGGTTTTTTTCTTTTGCTTCTGCTAAATGAAAGCATTGGAGTTGCATAGATGGAGAGGAGAAAGGGCGAGAGTTCATCAAGCGACCTTGCACATTCATGATATTTTATCATAACATAGACTCCACAATCAAAGACTAGCACGCAAACTCTATCGTGGTTTGATGTTAGAGCACCGACTAGCCATCGTCCCCCATCTCTTATCCATGGTACAATTCTCTAGGCCTAGGAACCAAGGCTCATGACCTTGGATCCAAGGCTGCTGACCTTGAAACCCCAGAGTTGGGGTCACCCAATAGTGAGGATCATGCTCGGCATCGATTGGGGCCAAAGGCAGAGGTCACAATCACAAGCTCATGTTCATCGAAACTAAAGTTCCCAACTGCCTAAGGTTGGGCTTCATCCTTGTATTAGTCACGGTCTCTCTGTCACGGTTGATGGTGTTTACAATATTCGAGAAATGCTGGGAAGGTCGCTCTAGTTAGCATAGATGAAAGATAAATAAAATGACATGGTCTAAGAAAGTGATAATTTTGGAAAAGATGCAAGAGGAGAGAAGATTGTGATTGAGACTTGAAAGAATTGTAATTTAATGAAAAGATTGAGATTTGATTCGGGTGTCTATGTCCATATTAAACCGGGTATCTACTAAATGTTGCATAAAACATAATAAATCCCATCATTATCCCATCCAATCTTTATTCTATTCGACCTTATCCAGTTTGACAAAAAAAAAAAAATGCATCCCAAGTTGCACGAGTGCATTCACTAGAGCATTTGGGCACCTTTATGCGAATGCAGAGCACCATTTAACTGTAAAAGAGTTCAGTGCTCTTTTTTTTTTTAATAAGAATATGAAGAAGAAAATACCTCGATCAAGCAACCCAACAAATCTAGCCATAAGCTGTTTGCAGCCTCTAAAAATGCGTTTGGTAATATTCCCTATAACATTTTTTTCATTATTTTTTTATTTATTTCTATTCCCTATAACATTTTTTAAGTAAAACAATGAGATTGGTAACTATATAAAATTTATATTCCCAAAATTGAAAAAGAAAAATGAATATATATAGTGCAACCCACAAATATTTCTTTGACGTGGAGTTTTTTAATAATTTTTTTGAGATTTTTCTTCTTCTTCTTTTTTTTCTTCTCTCTCTCTCTCTCTCTCTCTCTCTCTCTCTCTCTCTCTCTTCCTCTTCCTCTTTGCAATGGGTGGCAAAGGCGGTAGGCACTTGGCCACCAACAATGGCAATCGGTGGCAAATGACGATTGGTAGATAGCAGAGGCGGCAAGTAGGCAACAAGGCTTTAACAATCAACTAGAAGAGGAAGAAGAAGAAAAGAAAAAAAAAAGAAAAAAATTGGATTGATATTATAAAAAATCACAAAATTGATATACTTGTGACAAATTTATCTCCGATTAATTTTTTGATCATAACAAAATTTCAAAATGGAAAAATTGCGATATATTTACCATAAATAACCAAAAATACCATAAACGATAAATTTGTGAAAATTATTCAAAACTAATTATTTGAACTACTAAAAATTCCAAATTGGTACATTTATGACAAATATACAATCTGTTAAATTGATTAATACTACAAAACTTGTATAACTATGACAAACGGAGAGTCAAATATTAAATCGGTACATTAGGTAATTGTCCGTGTCATCTAATTCAATAATTTGATTGTAAAATTTAATATAAACTAACAAATGGTAAATTTGTCACAAGTATATTAATTCGGATTAAATTTGTCAAATGTATACTAGTTTGGTATTTTTGTGTTTAAAAAATTAGTTTTCGGTAAATTTATCACACATGTATAAGTTTAGAATTTTTTGTGCTATTAACCCAAAAGAAAATGACTTATTTCTTGAAATTATTATTTGGAACAGTAATTTACTTTATTCTACTTTTTTGTTTTTATTTCAAATCTATTCCCTAATCACTTTTTTATTTTGGGAAATAAACAAAATTAACTAACGCTATTGAATGAATTTATGTTCCTTTTCTATTCAATGGAATAAAAGAACAATAAAGAAGAAAAACAAAAGCGTTATCATGCAGACTATAACGAGCTAGATCTGGAATTTTGAGATGATATTCAACCTCAAGGAGCATCGACCTCAGCTTGGGCGAGGTTGACCTTCACCTCCACAACTAGGTGAGCACAGATCTAGATTGTTCGAGAGAGAGACGATGAACATATATTCATAAGGGCAGGACTAAAATATGAAAACATTGATGAGGGCGAGATCGAAAGAAAAAATTGACTATACCTTTGAGAAGCATCTAGAAAATATTGAAATGCTGGTGCCGAGTATCCCTTGTCTCGAGAGAAAGGCTTTTAGAAATCCATTGCATTTCTTTTCGAATTGCTTTCCCAATCACCATTTCTTTTTGTCAAAGTCCTTCAGGGGCTCAAAGTCTCTTGGCAAGGCTTTGCAAAACGCCCCCTAGATAATGTCAAGTGGCGGAGACCATGCGTCGCATGTTAAGCATTGATGGAGCAAAGCACTTTGAACTCGAAATGGCTGGAGTAGGAGTGAGTTGTGACTGCCAAGGGAAATGCGCGACAGGGTGTTGGTAATTCTAAGTGGGTTAACTTTGTTAGCATAATAAGTAGCTTGTAAAAAGGGGAACATACAAGACAGGGCTCAATATCACGCATATACTCGTGTGATCTTATGATATCGAGCCCAGCACATCTTGTGTTAGTAATATAACGTGGTTTGACAATGAACTTAGGTCAATTATTTAGGAAGGATTTGTGATTAATGGCATTGTTCGAATGTACTGCATAGGTAATTTTGATTTTGATTTCAATATATTCCATGTATGATACCGACATCGGCCTAAGCACATGCCTTCCATAATTGGGTCCGCAAATGCCGGGAGAAGTGGATCAAAATTTCATCTTTTGATGAAGAACGTTGGAGGACCTTGAGGGGTAGCTTGTGGATACTTTTTAGTCCTGAAATATTTGAATGGTGCAAAGCATATTCCCCAAGACCAAACGAATACGGGTCTGGTTTATTCCACTTCGGCCGTACGAACATCCCCCCCCCAAAAAAAAAAAAAAAAAAAAAAAAAAAAGAAAAACACCATGTTACCCTCGCCACTGAAATAAAATATCCTTTATACCATTCGGCACGTGCAACTCAATATCAATTGCGAGGTTTTGACGTAAAATAGAATGTCACGTAGGAAAGCATTTATTTCGAAAAAAAAAATGAATAATTATAATTTTTTTAAATAATCATTTGTAATAATGAATTGACAAAAAAAAATTTCATTGTCTATGAAATATGTAAACATAAATTGTTGTAAATAAGGAAAACATTTTTTATTAACCAATTATTTTAAGGAAAATTCAATTCATATAGAAACTTTATTTTATTTTATCAATTGAGTCTTAAACATTTTGTATTTTTACAAATTTTTGCTGGAAATTACCAACATGGATGCTTAGTGTCATTTGTGGCATGGCTGACGTTGATGTGAGCAATTTTAATAATTTTTCAAATTTTTAATTTTTTCTTTATTTCCTTCTTTTCTTTTCCCTCGTTCCTTATCGTGGCCGGCAAGAGTTGTCGAAGCTCGCCAGCCATTGGGTGAGGGTCGTTCTTATGGCTCAATTGGTCGAAAAAAAATTATGACTGAATTGACATAATAGCAATAATTTGATGACTTTTTTTTGGTAATTTTTCAAATTATTTTTAAGAAAATATTTTTCGATCATTCATTTTTTACAAAATAAACATAGCATTAATCAATCCCATTTCGCCCCTGAGGAGCTCTATGATAATCTACGGGACTGAATCTATACAGTTCAAGATATGGACCATGATAAGTGTATAGTACCATTTTCTTTTTAAAGTATGTAGGAATAGTTCGGTGTTGCTATAATAGAATCGCGAAAATGATGGCATCATGATTTTGCATTGGTTGAATTATAAACATGGAATGCTTACTTTATTTTATTTTATAGCAGAACCAAATTGTCTAAAGTATAAGATTTTATGGTTATATTATGTCTAATAATTGAGTTTCGTCACCGTGTTATCTATCGAGAGATCACAAGACTATTATATTTGTTTCGAGTAGATATGAAATAGAATAATCCTATCTTGTGCATATAAATGCTTCTTGACACGTTAGTTAATGACCAAATAAAGGACATGAAATCAATGTAATATTATAACATTATGATGCGAACATTAGGATTGAGTGGTTTTAGGTTCTATATAGATTCCATACGGAACCCGAAATCTACCTATTAGAATATGTTTCTCAATTTTGAAACTTGGAACTTACCTTGCATACTTCAAAACTTAAAATTTATCAAGTTAGAGGTTTCAAGATCGGTTTTAAGGTCTACTAAGTTTTTACCAATATTATTAATTGGATGATTGCATTGAATTAAACCCTTTAATGACTGTCACTTGTTGCTATAACCACAAAGACACATTAAAAATATGAACATTAATATAGTAAAAGTACCGGTCATGAAATATAAGCACAAACTAATGCTTACATATTATACACTCGTCATTGAACAATATGAAATATCGCAAGATTGCGCGAATATGTGAACCAAAGAAAAACATTAAAACTTACTCTATGTTATAAGTTATAGGTTTCGGGTTCCAAGCTCCTTTAACTAAGAACCTGGAATCTATCTATTGAAACGGATTCTTCATTTTTTGGAACCTGAAGCCTATTCTACAAACCCTGAAACATGGAATTTACAGGTTCTCATCGGTCTAATTGTTAGGTTCCAGTTCTACCTTGGAACCACGCTTACTCTTACCGAACATAATGCCGCATGTGCTCTGTACGTGTATAATACAGTTCGCTCCAAAAGAACGAGTATCTTTCCGTAAATCTGGTAAATGTAACACATACACTACACGTTCTCTGTGCAAAAGCACGAGGATTTCAGTAATGGATCCAACGGGTACTTTGGCTTCAACAAATCTCTACCCGAGCGATGCAGGAAGCATATTAGGTTATATTGTTGGCTTATAATTTTGTAATTAGCTACACCAACGACGTTATGAATTCCAATTTTAAGATTTTGTCTAGTGATTTTATTTTCATCACGAATGAATATTAAGAAGACAATGATATTTTTTTTTTAAGTTCAATTGGTTGGATTCTACATTCTTTTCCTCTTGATTTCTTCTTCATCCAAGCCTTTCGTTTTTCAATCTTTTCGATCTTGCCATTCGGAGTCGTGTTCGAGTGAAGGGGGGCGTCTAGCACCATGTGTCGTTCTAGAAAGTTCAACTCATAAGGTGCAAGAGTGATTAGAAATGACACGTGCAACTTGACAAGCAGGTACTTTAACACACCCGCTTAACGCGTAAGCCGGATTAGGAAACTTGAAAAGTGTGGCGGACACGCACAGGAAACAAACCGAGAGATTTTGGCTCCAATATCATGTCGAAATATCCAATAAAAAATGCTGAAACCGATAGGTAGGGGGAGATCTCATCCGAGCACATCAATCCCATAATCGATGTGGGATATTTCCACACCCCGTACCTGACGCGCATGACCTTACGTGCGTCCTATTCCAAAACTCGTAAAAATGGAGACACGGACAAGTAGATACACGCATCTCAAACATTACGCTGTCAACCCTTGGCTACGAAGCTGATGACAGTTTCTCTCTAATCCATCAAGATTTCCACTTTTGAGCATTGCTATCGGGTACTAGATTAGAATCATTTGACGACATCGAAACAAGCAAAGTGCATTTGAAAGAGCAACTAGAACCTCGCGACCATAGCACGTCAAAACACAACGCTAGTTTCATTCATCTTCGGACAGACAAACCGAAGGAAAAAAGAGAAAAAACACAGAGATACAGCCACACGACTCAGAGTACCATAACCCTAATAACAAAGCTTGCAACATACACGAACAGAATCAATAAGCACCAAGACCATGCCAGATAAATACCGAGAACATCATCAGAACCTTCCCTCCGGTACTGAGCGTGACTCGCGCATCGGGAGCTCCTGAACTGCAGCACCCCTTCTCACTAAAGAAGGAGACTTAACTCAGATGATGAAAATGCCAAAGGATTGCCAAAGGATTGAAGTTGCCCTGTCGGCCAAAGCCGAACCGATACCCGACTAGCTACGAAGCATCAGTGGCTGGACCTGTTCCCCCTGGACGGAAACAGCCACCTCCTGCGGCCGCAGGAGGTGGCTGAAGTCCTGCACAAGAGGGACGGGAGAGAGGGATAGCAACAAGAGCAGGAGAACGAATTTATACAAACGTATGCTAGTGCGAGAGAGAGAGAGTTCAATCCAGTGGTTATTATAGGAATGACGGAGATGGTGATGCATCTGGAGGAAAAAAAGCGAAGAAAGGAAAGGGCCAACGAGGGTTTCTTCTCCAATGGGGTTTGTGGGGATCGCATCTTCCATGGGATATGCGGCGACCACCACCGTTTTTAAAATGCGATTGGTCCACAGCTTTAAACCCTCTCGGCCCTTTTTCCCTGCTTTTCGTTCATAGTCTCTTCCCCCCTTTTTCTTACCTCACGATCACTTATGGAACCATTCCCCTCACTTTTAGTGTGGTGATACATATTTCATCAAGTTTGTGCCCACGTTGATGTGCCAAAACGTGAGTGGGGTCGAGCTCGATCTGATGACAACACGTGTCCTTTCTATGTCGAAGCATCCCAATGGGACCGGTGGAGTTCGTCGGTCGAGCCTATCCATTTCAATATGGATAATTATAAAAAAAAAAAAAATAAAGGTGAAAAATCTATCATATGGATGTGATTTATGTCTTAAAATTTTTAATTTGGTTAATGTAGTAATAAATTTTTTGACGATTTCCCTTTTCAGTCATTCTAATTAATTTTGGCCGGCAATTACTGACGTAAATGCCAACTATTAGAGGCTAGCAATATCACCTAGAGAGAGTGAATAATTGATTTGAACAAATCTTGACAAGTAGTCAAGATCTGAGTTTGAACAACGACATAAGAATTACGATATTCACTAGAGTGAAAAGGTTAGAGTCCGAATAGAGACTAGATGTAGTTTACTAGTGTGCAAAAGTCTATAAAAAATAATCAACAAGAGTTTAGGGGTACAATAAATTGCATACAATTTTATAGTAGTTCAGCTTATAGCAAGCTTATATTCACTATTCCATTCTAACATCATATTGACTAGATTCCACTAGATAACTAATGAGAGATTATAGTCAAGTTATGCCACTTATATCCAAATGCTTCTGCCCAAAGCTGATGCTGCTTATACCCAAAGTTGGTGCTACTTATGCCTAAGCCAAAAGATCTCTTCATCTCAAACCTAAGCACAAACTACAACATTGCTAACACCCTCTCAAATGATTTCAATCGTAAGCTTAAGAAAGATAAGAATCGAAGTACTCTCGGAATTTGGAATTTTTAATTCCGAACCCCTCTATGCTCTTGGGCATCTTGGTCTCCTTTTATATTCCTTCACTTCCAAACTAATCATTGGACAGTATTTAGAGGATTATTCTCCAATCAAACCATTGGAAATGAATGCTTCAAGATGATTTAAGGCCCGTTTGGTTCGACTTTTGGAGAATACATTTGCCAAAATGCAAATACCTTTGGCTAAATGAGGTTTTTCGAAATACAAATTGGTAAAAATGAGATACAACTTTGGCCAAAATACCGTTTGGTAAAATTTGCATTTATAAATGACTTTTATTATATTAAAAAAACAAAAAAAATTATATTTTCTTTTTTGAAGTCTCGGCCACCGGACCGCTGGATCCTAAGAACGGACCATTGGATCCGGCGGTCGGATGGTTGGATCTAGCCACCTGGGGTGCGCGACCTCAGGCGACTGTCGCTTGGGGTCGCGGACCGTCGAATCCGGCGGTCGGATGGCTAGATTTGGCCGCTTGGGTCGCGTTGGTGGTAGGATAGTTAGATTTGGCCTCCTGGGTCACAAGATATGGGCGTCGCCTGAGGTTCGGCGACGATGCCGGGGTTGGGCGACCCTCAGGCGACGGTCGCCGGCACGCGCCATCCCTTCGCCGGTGGTTGTGGCCTCCAATCAACAGCTTAGAGAGGTGGGAGAAGATGCACAGTAACCGAGCTACTTGCATTCCTAGGATGCAACTAGCCAATGCACCTCAAGATCTCTATTGGGCTAAAAGCCTTTAGACTCCTTTGGAGATGCAATTACATCTTACCAAAGTCACGCAAAAATATGAACCAAACGCGTTTTCATTTGGCCAAGGGACTTTAGAGTTCAAATGAACATTCCCAATGCTGAACCAAACAGGGTCTTAGTAGTCGTTGAGTAACCAGATTAGAATCTCCCATTGATTTTGCCATAAAACCAAAGTTGGGTTTCCATAGGTGAGTTCTTTGTTCATAAAGAATATCTTGTTTTTGGATGATTGTCAATCGATAAATGAATCCCCACTTTAAGTAATTTCGTTGCAAATCAATCTTCAAGATTGAAAAACAATAACAATTTCTAGAAAAGAAATCATATACACATATTGTTTTCAAAGTCTAAACTTCTTGATCAGATGATGCCGTCTGAGTTTCAATACTCCTTAAGGCTAAATAGATTTCGCATAGAGTCTAAAAATGCCAAATGTCTTGACAATATTCACGAGCAAGTTTTGTAGATATCCTCATGTTACTCTAATGATATCTATGTAGCTGCGTTTGGATTTGGCTTTCGGAAGCCACTTTAGGCTAAAAATGGGCGTTTGGCAAAAAAATTGCAAACATCTTTAGCTTAAAACTTGCCTTTTGAAGGCTGAAAGCCCAAGGCAAGGGTACCCTTGCCTTGGGAATTTCAGCTTTCTCGGTAAGCTCGGGCTACTTGTTCATATATATATATATATATATATATATATATTCCAAAATTATCCTTACGAACTTTTTGTTTTTCCGTTTTTTGCCCTTGTGAGGAGCACTGTTCATCTTCTCCGTCAAGGGTGGCCCCGGCGGCTGCTGCTCAGGTTGCACGACCGCCGTGAGGTCGCGCGACCCAAGCGCGGCCCTTGCCGAGGTCGCGCGACCCAGGGCGAGGGTTGCGTAGCTCGACAACGGCCGATCGGGGTCACGCGACTCAGGCGCGACCCTCGCCGAGGTCCCCCGACCTCAAGCGAGGGTTGCGTAGCCTCGTGATGGCCAATTGGGGTTCTTGGAGGTCGAGGCGGTGTCGCACAACGCGCGCGAGCTTGCCGGCCTAGATCCGGGGTCGCCGGAGGTTGCAACGGCGTCGCGCGAGCTCGTCAACCCGGATCCGAGGTCGCCGGAGGTCGTGATGGTGTCGCACGACCTCGTCGGCCCAGATCCGGGATCGCCGGAGGTCGCGACGATGTCCCGCGACCTCGTTGGCCCAGATCCGGGGTCGCCGGAGGTTGCGACGGCGTCCCGCGACCTCGCCGACCCAGATCCGGGGTCGCCGAAGGTCGTGACAGCGTCGCACGACCTCCCCGACCCAGATTTGGGGTCGTTGGAGGTCGCCGGGGTCGCCGTCGGCCGCCGGGGGTCGCCGTCGGCCGCCGGATGCCACCTGCCCTTGCCGATTTTCATTTTTTATTTATTTTTCTTTAGATAATTTTTTTTTTCACAAAAGTCCTTTGTCCCCTAAACACCATTTTGCTTAAAGGTACTTCACAAAGGGCTTTTAAATTATAATTTACTAAACACAGTTTGCATTTTGGAAATCACATTTAACTCAAAAGTCTTTGCATTTTCCTAAAGACTTTCCCCAAAAGTCTTTCCAAACACACCCATAAACTTATGGTGTCCTCGATGTAAATATTCAAAAGTTCAAATGCAATATCCAGATGACAATAACTGGAGTCCAAATATTATTTTTTCGTGAATATCACATGAAAATATTTTCGTTAGATTCGATAGACATTTATAAAAGGTTTTGTCAATCTTCAAAACATATTAGGATGTTTTCTCAACACCAACCATCCTACATATTTTTTTTTTTTTGAAAATTTATATATATTTTATATTTTTTTTTTGCCTCTTTTCTTTTTATCCTATGTCCCTTTGCTAGTTTGTAGCGTTTGGTGACAGTTGATGAAGGTTGCCATCCACGGGCTAGGCTTGGGATGCCATTGTTGGCTATAGGTGAGGGTCTCGCAAGCCGTTTCTTTGGCTAGCGAGGGTGTCATGGCTCTTGCCATATCTAAGCCACGCGAGGCCTAGTGAGGGTCATACCTTGACTTGTGGTTGATAACCTTCTGTGTCGAGGCGACGGACCTATGGAAGGACTTATGAAAAAAAAAAAAGGATAAAATTTAAAAAAAAATTATAAAAATGCAAAAGTGTTCGCATTAGCATTAGCATAAATATTATTAGATATTTATTAAAGAAATTCCTCATATTCTCTTTAATACTCCATATCTATCAGGATTATTCATATATTTTTTCTTTTAATTGTGCATTTAAACCCCTCTCCTTTTCCTGCTTTTCGTTTAGAGTCTCTTCCCCTTTTCTTTCCTCATAATTTATGTAGCACCAATATGGACACGCGACATGTGACAGGACACTCTAACATGTTATTTTTAAAAAATTAGATAATTCAACATGTTTCGAGACGTTATATATTATAAATAAATAACAATAAAAAGAGCCTATAATTAATTTATACCCAAAATATTAATTCAACACTTGTTAATATAATTCATTATACTATATTACAATATGATAATCCATAAAACTTGGAGAAAAAAAAAAGCGTTCACATTTTACTATCAAATTTAGTGACATGCGCATTACATGTCCTAAAACTTATTGCGAAAGTACAACTAAATCATAAAACTTATCAAATTAGTGCAATTGAGTTTTTTCGCTAACACCGTCAATTTTTTAATCGAAAATGCCGACGTAGTATTTTTAAATTAATTTATTTTTCTTGCATGGTAATTTTTTGTGACTTTTTAAAAATATTATTTAAAAAATAGTAAAAAAATTCTAAAAAAGCTAAAATAATTATAAAAAACAAAAAAAAAAAAGAAAAAAAAGGCAAGTGGGTGGCTGGGAATAATTCTTAAAAAAAAAACTAGAAAAAAAAAAAAGAAAAAAAAAAAAAAGGAAAGGTCATGAAAAAGAAAAAAGGTAGCGTGGTGGGTGGTTGGGCATGCCGTTGCCACCATTGGAGGGGGCTGGCAAGGTTGTCGGCCTTAGGTGGCGAAAGGGTAGGTTACCCTCGTCGGACTAGGCAAGGCTCGAGTTAGGCTCACCCAGATCTAGGTGACGCTTCGGCTGGGGCTGACGAGGCTCGTACAAATTTGGGCGATGCAAGCCCTTGCCTATGGTTGGTGACCCTCCCCAGCCCTAGGCAAGGCCTCACTGACCCTAAGCGAGGGCCGACGACCCTCGCTAAGCCCAAGCAAGGGTGTGACGTCGCCCAGATCTAGGTGAGCCTCACTTGGGCCTCAGCTGAGGCATTGTCTAGATTTGGCAAGCCTTGTCGGCCCTTGCCTAGTCGACAATGGCCTCACCCGGGCCTACGAGGACCGCCCCCCCTCCATCACCTTGTTGGCCCCCTTTGATAGTGGCAGTCACACCCAAATCCTTGTTCTCTCTATTTTTTCTTTATATATTTACATTTTAATCCCTTAAGTATTGAAATTTTTTAAAATTGACCTTGCGCGTGTCGAAATCGCGTGTTGAAGCGTGTCGGGGAGAGTTGACCATGTGTCAAATTTTTTGACACTTGTCGACCGCGTATTGGAATGTGTTAAAACATGTTGAGCACGGCACGAAGGCTTTTGGAAAGTATTAGTGGTACATAGCTCATAATCAATAATAGAACATCCCGTCACTTTCATCCGTGGTGTTATGTTTCATCATGTTTGTATCCCCGCGCCTGTGCCAAATGTTTGAGTGGGGTGAAGCTCGGTCTGATGATAACACGTGTCTTCTCTGCATCAGAAGTATATCAGTGGGGCCTAGTGCGGGGCGCCAGTGAAGCCTATCCATTCCATTGAGAAATACATACGACATTCTAAGCAAGCTACAAAATCATGAGAGAAGATAAGCCCTTGTCTTCCTCTACCTATATAATTAAGCTTGTTATGGGCTTGGACTTAAGCTTTCTTGGCAATTTTTCTAATTATAGATATTGGGCTTTTACCATGTGCTTTCAACATGTTCTGCCCTAATTTATCCCATGTTTGCAGGCCGACACGTGTCGTTTATAATTTGACTTGCACATGAGAAATGGCTATTAAGTTTTTTATGTCGCTTGTCTATAGGATTAATGTTTTTCATATACATGAGGTCTCTTCTCTTTTCATTCATAGAATTTATACTTTCAAATGAATGTGGGTTCGACTAAATACATTGATAGGTTCTAACTTGAGCTTCCTTTTAGTGATTTGGTGATCTTCTTCTCTATTTATAAGATATATAGAAGTTACACCATTCTCTAGCAATATTTCTTGTCTAATATACTGATGGTGCGGTCTATACTTTTATGTAGATCGAGTATGCAAGTGATGTCTTCTTTTTTGTCTTTTTTTCCTTTATGGCCAAAATATTGGTTTTATTGATTAATAAGGTCGAATAAGACAACCTGATGTTGGAATGAGTAATGACAAGTCACTAAAAATTCGTGTAGTTTATAAATTTGGGAAGGAAGCTGATGTCATAGGCCACAACGCCTGGCTTTTTTGAACCTTTGGTGACAAATGAGTGTATCCATTAGAATTAAGCTCAAATTCGTCATCACCTATCGTGCCATAATTAAAAAGTCTTATGCAGTCCAAAACGTTCTCCAACTCCACCTCCAGGAAATTCAACAGAAAAGCAAGGAAGGGAGGGAACGCAGAGCGTCTTCTGCAGAAGAGGAAAGCTATGTAGACTTCTTTTGTATGCTAATTACACGAATATATAAGGACCGCCTTTGTTCAACCCGACCAACCGGCTAGTTTCCGACACTGAATCCTTTGCCAGTCTGGCCAGTTTTCAGGCGATTCGACCGAAAACCATGCAGAGTTACGCTTCTTGTGAATACAACGATTGTGGCCAAGCTTGATTCCCACCTTTACACTGTTCACTGAGACTCTCTCTCAAGCTTTTCGATTCCGAGAGAGAGAGAGAGAGAGAGAGAGAGAGAGAGAGAGAGAGAGTAAAGCTCAAGGATGACCTTCTATCGTTGAGTTCACATCATCGTCGGCAAATGGGGTTGAAAAGCGTCAAGAGGACTGGCTTTTCTTTGGTCCCAGGATGTGGACAGTGGAGTGCCTCAAAGGGAAGGCACAAGTACCGTGTCACACGGGGCTGGCCAGACCAAAAGAAGAAAAAGGGTCAGATACTCAAATTGTCACATATGGACTCAAAAAATCATCATTAAGACACTAGTCGGCTTCGCAATCTGCTAATCAGATATTAAACTATGAAATTGACTTGAACTTGCTGTCATTATCTAATTCACGATTGTATCGTCCCATTGTCAGAAAAAGCGAAATTATTTTTGTGTCATTAGATTTTTGAAAGAGTTATTAAGAGTAAAAAAAATTACTGATCACTTGATTTCGCACCAACTTATTGATAAGCCACCGATAGTTTTATGACATTTATTAACTTCTTTTTTCGTAATTATTCTTCAGTTAGAGAGATTACCAACTTTTTACCGATTAAATTATCAAAGTATATCGTTACTAACTCTTATTTAGGTTAGTTAACAAGGTTTTGTGGTTTTCTTTTACAATTACCAAAAGAATAGACTTCCCTTTATCTTTTATCAACTTTTCTTTATCTTTGTCGCCAACTTTAGAAATTTGCTAGTTATTAAATGAAATTGCAAACTATTTTCGTGTGACTTGGCAACCTTTCTCCAATTGAGTTGCCAATTCCTTATTCGAGTTGCTTACTAACATTTATGTGTTAATTTTTTTGTTTGAAATTACCAGCTATTTTATTGAACTACCGTTTTTCTTTGTCTCGTTTATCTACCATTTTCAACCAATAAGTTACCAATTAATTTTGCATCACCAATTCTTGTTTGAGTTAGTTATTAATGTTTGTTTTGTTCCTTTTTAGACTACCAACCTTTTTTTCATCTTTGACTAAAAAAATTCTCCTTTTTTCACCAAATTTTATTTACATATCTTATAAATGCCTCATAAATTTACCAATCGTCATATAAATGACCCAACCCTTATTTAGGGACTTACAGACTTTTTTTCCAGATTAAGCAACCCGGATAAGAGGTGGTCAACTAAAACAATGTATTAGATGTTGCTAACTAACTCAAAAGAAAGGTTCATTTTGGTTGAAACTCATTAGAAAGTTGAACAGTTGAAAATTTAATTAAAGATGTATATCAGTCACTTTAATCAGAGTTAGTAATTTTATAGAAGAGTTGGTAACTCTTAAGACATTGATAAAAACGTTAAATATCAGTTGATAATAAAATTGGGGAAGGATAAGTCCGCAATCAAAAGTAAAATAAACTTGTAAGCAACTCAACAAAAGATGGGAACTAAAAATTAGTTGATAATTTAAAAAGAAAGGTAAGTTACTCTAAATAAGGTTGATAAATTCTCTAAAAAAAGATGATAAATTTAAGGTGCTGTTAAGAAAACATATAAAAGTTTGTAAATGATAAGAAGAGACGTCAACTTAAAAAGAAAGAAACAAATAAATGTCGTTAAGTAACTTATTTGTAATCTAATATTAGGTGGTAACTAAATGCGAGAAAAATTAGTAAGTTACATTAATTAGGTCAATAACCTCTAGAGAGAGTTAGTAAATTTAAGGAATTGCTATGCTTGAAAAAAAAATAGGTAACTCGGTAACAAAGTCAGCAAATAAACGAAAACAAAAAGGTATTGTTGAATAATGAAAGTTGGTGATTTAAAACAAATCGGTAATTAATATGGCAAAAATTGAAAGTCACTCTAGAACTTAGATTAATAGTCTCACACAAAGTTAGGATATTTGATGCGTTAGTAGGTTATGCAAATAAATATCGATAAATTAAAGTCCTTAAAACTGTCTACTCATCAAATCTCTCAATCAAGACATAGCTTTCGGTCACTGTCCCCCCTCGATTGATTTTGTACACACTTCCCTGGAAGCAGAATCTCTTAGTTGGTTCATCACAAGCAAAGATCGAAGCATTCTGAATACGTCCCCTCCGCCACATTTCTTGAGTTTCACCAAAGAAAATTAAAGGCAAATGGCACCCCTCTTTCCCTTTCAGGTACTGCAAAACAAAGCAGACACACCCTCTTCACTTCAGTCTCAACTCAAACCAAACCATTAGCGACTTCGCTTGGAGGTAGATTGAAACGAGAAGCACTAGCCTCCCGCATCAGTCGACAATGGCAATCGCCAAACGTTATGCTCCCGACGCTGAGGAAGACCCTTGGGATGCGCACTCGAGCATAATGACATGGGCATCCTCAATCTTGCTCGCAATAATCTTCCTCATCGTGCTAGGGGTTTCGACCATCTGGCTCACCGTCCACCCGAGGCAGCTCCAGTACGCCGTCGAGGACGTCTTGGTCTCTAACTTCAAGCCCAACATCAACCAGAGCCGCCTCGTCACTGCCAACTTCTGCATCAAGATGTCGACCAACAACTCCAATCACCGGGTCACATTCACCTATGAATCAATGAATGTGTCCGTGAAGATCCGGGACCAAATTCTCGCGTCCGCCAACGGCCCGCCTCTATTCCACGACAAGGACAAATTCACGGAGTTCTGGGTGAATCTCACGTCAAATAATGTGGAGCTACATGGGTCCACGTTGAAGGACTGGAAGGAAACGAATCCGCTCGAGGACATCAAGATCAACGTGATCATTGAGGCGCGCGTCAAGTTCAAGGCCCTGCATTGGAAGCAGGACCACTGCAGGATCCAGATATTCTGCGGCGAAGTGGAGGCCCACTCACCGGGGAAGGCCTTTAAGCAGACCAACTGCGATGTCGAACTTTGAATTATTAGTTGATGCCGTCATCGTTCTCCTGTCTTATGTCTACGTAATGTTTCTATATAGTTTATGGCGTGTCGATCAACGTGTTGGACTTAACGAGATCCAATCCATTTATGTAGCTTATCGGTTCTGTTAATTAATATTTGGGAAAATTTCTAAAAGGGACCCGAAGTGCCATATTTTTCTCAAATAAGAACTCAAAGTGAATTTTATTTTAAATAAGGACCTGAAACAACTTTAGTTGTTTCAAATAAGGGCTTGAAGTGGTTTTTGATTATTTCAAATAAAGACCCGACCTCGCCAGTTGGTAGCAAGCTAAAATTTTCAACAAGTTAAGGGTATTTTCATCATTTGACACTTCCTCCCCTTTTTTCTTCCTTTTTTTCTTACCTTCCCCCCCCCCTCCGGTTCTTATTCTTTCTCTTTGTTGGTGGCCAAGCGGCCATCGACGATGCCCACAGAGGGTTGAGCAAAGGTTGCCCTTGTCGACAAGGGCCACCCACGCCAGCCACAAGTGAGGACGGCCTCACCTAGGCATGGCGATCCTTGCCTAGGGGCCATCTACAAGATTGACCCTCACTGGTCCGTGGTAAGGGTTTGCGAGGCCACCTTCGCCAAATTTGGCAAGGGTTGGCCTCGCCTGGGCCTCACCCGCGGCCGGCGAGGGGCGAGATCACCTAGCCCTCACTGGCACTGGCCGACCTAGCGAATGGCCCCTAGGTGAAGGTCACCTCGCCCAACCCTCGATGGACATTGCCAATGATCGATCGGCCATCGACGAAGAGGAAGAAGAAGAAACAAAATAAAAAACAGAAAAAATAACAAATAACGAAAATACCCTTAATTGTCAAAAAGTTAAATCCTTATTTGCAACAGACATAGCCACTTCATGCTCTTAATTGAAAACAAACATAATTACTTCAGGTCCTCATTTGAAATGACATCCACTTTAGGCCTTTATTTGAATAAATAATGGCACTTTAGGTCCTTATTTGGAATAAGGTCCACTTCAGGTCTTTATTTGAGAAAAAGAGGGCATTGCGGGTCCCTTTTTGGAATTTTCCCTTAATATTTAATATATACCAAATTTAGCTAAATATTTTATTAGTAATATACTGTGGATATCTAATTAGGCATGTAGAATTCATATTTAAACTCCGATAGGAGGTTGAGATTTCTCAACTCTAAGGTTGGTCCCATTACTCCCTTTATATAAGATCTCTTTTCGATGGAGAATATATGCATTTCATTATCACAGTTTCATCGTTTCCACAGAATTATTTAGAGAAAAATACATCCATCACAACCATCATAGAGGAGAATGGTGAAGATTCATACATCATCTTCTCACTTGTTGGATCACTAATGGCTATGTTTGATTCGAGTACGTTATATTTGAAAGGGCTAGTAAGAATATCTAGAAGGGGGTGGATAAGTGTGAAAGCAGATTTTGCGAAATATAGTAAAAAACTTTGCTTTTAACTTGAGTCTGGTTGATTACAGACTTTGCAGAATGAATTAGACTTTACAACTATTTTCAAACGCAGAAGTATATCGCAGTAAATAAAATAAAGGAGTTTAGGGAAGAGGAAAGAAACACATAATTTATAGTGGTTTGGCTTAGATTAAGCCTACGTTCACTCTCACACGCTAACAGCCTTTTGGCTGGTTTCCACTAAAAATCAAAAGAGAATTTACAATCTTGCGATCTCGACTTCTCAGTGAAGAGTCTCTACTACTCTCACGTAGTCATAGTGTAAATCTCTCTCTCTTTTGAGTACAAGTTTGAGCATAGTGTAAGGAATAACAAGTAAGTGGGAAGCTTTAGACTTTAGAATTCTTCTTTCACGCACATTATCGAACAGCTAGAGATACCTCCTTAAATACTCTTTCGTGCATTCTTGACCGTTGGTAATTTCTAAAGGAATTCTTCCAATCAACCCATTGGATAGAATCAATCAAGGAGATCTTCGAGCCGTTTGAAGATTGTGATGAAAGCTCGTCAATTCTATTTGCCCATACAATCAAGATCTTGGTTTCAATAAGTAGATTCTTTCCGAAATAACTTGCCTTCCGAAATGATTTGATATATTCAAATTGATTCCAATAAAGATAACCAATTTTGTAGATGATATTTCCAACCATAAGAGCATATATATTCTGTTCGAACCGAATCTTTAAAGAAAGAAGGATAATCTCGAGTCTGGGTTAGTCTTCATTAGTCACTTGCGTTCAGTCTGAAATTTATCTGAGTCGGCAGACTTCTGTTGTAAGATAGACTTTGACACAAAAGTTTGGAGATCTTCAGAATACAACTTAGATAAGTTTTGTCAATTTCAAAATATCATAAGAGTTTTCTCCAACAATATTTATTGATTTTAATCATGTTCTTGTATCAGAGCATTGGTTTATTCAACACATGAACATGGTTATAATGTTTATTATGATCTTTTGTCCCTTTTTATGATTGATTCATAGTGTTTCGTTGATGATGGAATAAGTATATAATGATAGTTAATTTTTGAATACCTTATGCCAATAATGTATTTGATTAAGATCTTTTTGAGTTTTTATAAACAAAATGTCTGAAATCGGTAAATACTCTTGTATATTCTAGTTATTGTTTCATGATTCAACCATTGAATAATCTAATTTCATGTTGTTCCCTTCTCCTTTATTCATCACTCATGTATTTGGGAAGCAAATATTGTTAATGGTGATTGGGTTGTGTTAAGATTATCAAGTATCACTCTATGATGTCGAATATATATATTAGTCGGCTAAAGTACACCGCAAATACCAAAATTTGGTACAAGTGGGCATTTAAGTGTCAAAACTTCCAAAAAATTTCATTTAAGTGTCAAAATCGGAAAAGAATGGGGCACTTAAGTGCCAATGGCATCTAAGAACCATGAGTTGTTATTTTGTTGGTTACCCTGAAAGATCAAAGCATTTAAGATTTTATTACCCTTCACATACCACTAAATTTGTTGAGACTAGAAATGCGGTGTTTTTGGGAAATGATGATTAGAGTACTAGTAGAACAATGGACCTTGAGGAAACTGGAGATCAAGTTTTTACTTAGGATCAAATTTTGGTTCCCATAATTCAAGGGTCTAGTGTACCATTACCTTCACCATAAGGTTCTAATCCACTTGAACCTAATGAAAAACTTCAAAATATAGAGCCAATTTTCCCTACCGTTAATGAACAGACTTTTAGGAGGTCTAGATGAGAAAGGAAATCAACTATTTTTGATGATTACATCATGTATCTAGATGAGTCAGACCATGATATAGGTATAGGAATTGATCCTATCTCTTATAATGAAGCCACTACAAGCGATCATTCAATTCAGTGGTTTGAAGCCACGAAAGAGTGGTTTATAACGATACTTTTTCACCTGTGTCAAAGAATGACTCTTTTAGAATAATTGTGGCTTTAGTAGCTCATTATGATCTAGAGCTACATTAAATGGATGTGAAAATAGTATTTCTTAATGGAGACTCGCAAGGAGATGTTTATTTTGCATAGCAACAAGGTTTTGTGGTTGAGGGCAAGAAACACATGAATTGTAAATCGAAAAAGTCCATCTATAGTTTGAAACAAGCCTTAAGACAATGGTATCTTAAGTTTTATGATGTGATCAGTAATTTTAGCTTTAAAGAAAATGTAGTGCATCAATGTACATATCTTAAGATCAATGGGAGTAAATTCATCATTTTAGTATTATATGTTGATGATATACTACTTGCTAGCAATGATAAAGACATGTTGTATGAGACCAAGAATTTTCTTTCACATAACTTTGAGATGAAAGACCTTGGTGAAGCCTTTTATATAATAGGCATTGAGATTTGCATAGATAGATCTCAAGGAATCTTAGCATTATCTCTAAGAGCCTATATTGAAAAGATTCTCAATAGATTTAGCATACATAACCGCTCTCCTAGTGTTGTCCTTGTTGTTAAAAGTGACAAATTTAGCTTACTGCGATGCCCTAAAAATCAACTGGAGCTTGGACAAATGGAGCACATTCCTTATGCATCTGCTGTAGGGAGTCTTATGTACGCTCAAGTATGTACTTGCTTAGGCATGGCGTATGTTGGTGGAATCCTTGGCCGTTACCAAATAAACCCAAGAATGGGTCATTGGAAAGCAACTAAGAAAGTGATGTATTACTTACAAGGTACACAAGATTTTATGCTTACTTACAAGAGACAAGATAGCCTTGAGATCATTGGTTATTTTGATTTTGATTATGTTGGGTGCATTAACACCAAGAAATCCATGTCAAATTATATTTTTATGCTCATTGGTGGACCTATGTCATGGAAGAGTACAAAACAGTCCACTATGGAGGCTGAGCTTGTAGCTTGTTATGAGGTGAGTTCTCATGGTTTATGGTTGAGGGACTTTATTATGGGGCTAAAGGTAGCTGATACTATTTTGAGACCACCAAAGATTCACCGTGACAATCAGGTTGTTGTTTTCTTCTCGAAAAACACAAGTCGAGTGGTGCATCCAAACACATCAATATTAAGTACCTAGTTGTGAGAGAAAGAGTCCAAAATCAAATTATGTCTATTCAATATATTAATATTAAAGCCATGTTAGCGGATCCCATGACGAAAGGCTTACCACCCAATCTCTTTCGAAAACATGTTGCTAATATAGGTTTGGTTAATAGCTTTTAGTTTAAACCATGATTATGGACATATGATGTGTTTTCATTTATTTTGTGATACCTTCATGTGATGGATTTATCGTTTGTCGCTTTTTATAATATGTGCACTTTTGAAGTATTTTGAAACAAACGATTATGTATGGACCCCGTGAACATATTTATATCATGAAACGTTATAGTTCATGACTATTAACCCATTAAATGTTGTGTTTAATATTTGTGTCAGGATAGTAACTAGAGAACAATATTGTGGCATTGGAACAAAGATACCGACTCCAATTCTTTTCTGCATAAATGTCAGACATGACCTTACTTGAGTGATATTGTGTATGCTTGAATATGTTGTGTTAAGCCTCATGAATTAGATTGATAATAGAACCTTTAATTAAGTGGGAGAATGTTGGATTTGACGAGGTCCAATCCATTTATGTGGCTTATCATGTCTATTATTTAATATTTAATATATGTCCAATTTAGTTAAATGTATTATTGGCAATATATTGTGACATCCAATTAGGCATGTAGAATCCAAATCTTAAATTTTGATGGAAGGTTGAAATTTGGTAGTTTTAGGATTGGTCTCATATGTCCTCTATATAATATTTCTTTTCGGTGGAGAATGTATGCATTCCATAGTCATGCTTCCGCTATTTCCACAAAATTGTTGGGAGAAAAACACATCCATTACAACCATCATGGAGGAGAGTGGTGAAGATTCATATTCATGAGAAAACATCTTCTCTCTCGTTGGGTCACTAATGACTATGTTTGATTAGGGTACGCTATATTTATTGATTTTATATCATGTTCATGTGATTGAAAGATCCTATTATTCTAATACAACACTCAGAGCATTTCTTAAGTATTTTGAGTTGCAACCCTACATATTTAAACTGATCACAGTCTAAATTTTTATCAATTATCTGCCTTGTGATTATTTCCTTTGAGGGGCATAGAAAACATCGAACCTCCATTGCACACTACGCCTGTAAACGTTGGGGCTTGGGGGCTTGATTGTCTCTTTCTTTTATTTATTTATCTATTTATTAACCCCATCTCTCCATTGATAGACCAAATGAGCCACTACAAAGAAATGATTGTTGAAATAGTTTGTTATCATAAAAGAGGTTTCTCTTGGTTAAGAGAAGATGTGACATTTGGTTATGAAAAGATGCGACTTTTGATCCTAAAATGAGATTATTGATAACTATGAAAGGAAGTTATATTGACTTGAAGAGTGGTGATGGTTGGGGATAAGTTACATATTTTCAAGAGATATGTCGATTGGTTGTCTATGAATAGAGACCAATTCACATATTATTCATAATAACCACAATTGTTCATAAATACCTTTTCTTTAAAACTTTCTCTTCTTTTCTTTTCATATACACAACTTTAACAACACATTCAAAATGAAATCTCAAGAGAGAAACTAAGTATTTGCTGAACTTGTTTTTTTGCGAGTTTGATGTATATCCTAGAGGAATATTTGTTCTAAATCCAGCAATAATAATAGTGAAGTTAAATAATAACTTAAAAACAATAATAGTCATTATATATCAAAATATTAAAGATCTATTATTACTTCTCAATCTTTATCCTTTATTATATTTCCCAACAATGGCTCCTTGTTCATCTCCAAGTTTCAGATTGCAGTAGTTGCACAATGCAAAATTAGGGAGTTAAACATATAAATTGACTAAGAGAGAGAGTGTTATTTGCTGTCCAATCATATGGATAGGGTTCGGTCGAGGACCCCATTTGAGCCCTCTCATCGAGGCCAATAAGAGTGCACATGGTAACGCTTTTTGGCCAGGGAACAGTCTCTTTTTAGAAAGAGGTCTTTTCTATTTTTACTTTGGAAAACAATTTCTGAGTAAATTAAAGTGTTTAGTAACTAAACAAAATTTCTATTCTTGAAATAAAAAAAAAAGAATAGAAATGCGTTTGGTATAATTTTTTATTTTTTGTATTTATTTATTTTTTATTCTTGCTCACAGATTGCTGACTGTCGCTTGCCGCTGCTTGTCGCCCATCGCCATCGGCCGCCACCATAGGATCGCCAGTTGCCGACTGCTGTCGCACAAGCTGCGCCCACAGCCCACCAGCTGTCGCTGGCCGACGGAGGCAACAACGGTTGGTGGTGGTCATCAGCGGTCGGGGGTGGTTGGTGTGCCATGGGCGACAACGACGATGATCAGACGGCGGCGGTCGGCGATGGCTGATAGTTGGCGACGGCCAACAGTTGACCGACGGTGGCCGCGGCCGGCTGGAGGTGGCCATCGGTTGGTAGGTGGCCACCTAAGGCTGCAGTAAGCAAGAAAAACAAAATAAAAAAAGAAAATAAAAAAATTGGCTTATTTTTAGAAATTGTTCCCAAAAATAAAAAGCTAATTTTTTTCTTGTTTTTGTTCTAAATCTGTTTTTGGGAACAAAAGTTTTATTAAACGCATTTCTATTTTTTTTTTATTCCGTGAAACAAAAAAACAAAAATTGGAAGAAACAGAAATGTTATGGGGTGCATGACAAACCAGAATTTCTATTCCAGAAATAATTTTTCTATTTCAGACCTGTTTTTGGAATAGAAATCCGTTTGATAAATCTATTCCGTTTTTCTATTTCTAGAATAGATTTCTGTTCCAGAAATAGATCTTGATCAGAAATCAGAAGTAGAAATTTTCTAATTCTCTATTTCTGGAACAGAAATCATAAATAATTTCTGCATGAAATTTTCTACTAAGATGAATATGCTTAGATAAAGTATTGCCAATAAGATGGCAAGAGATCATAATATGCCGGAGATTCCATGAGATCGTGTTTTCAACTTTTGTAATATATTTCTATTATTTTGTATTTGGGGATTCCCAATCTTTGCTTTTATAATGTGATACTGTATTTGATGATTCCTATCTCAATTCTTGTAATGTGATATTCTACTTGAGGATTTCCCTTATTTGTAATGGTCCTTTATGACAAGTTCTATTACGCTTCGTAAAATTCGCCGATTTTGTAAAATTTGCCGCAAATTGCCCAATACACTTCTTTGTGTTTCTTTCTAAAACGATTGCTTGATATTGTAAACCGTTGCGGTGATCAATATAACACACTAGCATGAAGGAGATCAGAATATGGTTGCCCACCTTCATTCTACTAGAGTTTTGAGAACCTTCTATCATGCTCAAAAGTAATGCATATTGATTTCTTTTTTCTATTGTATGGAGACTATTGATAAGTATATTGTTTGACCGTAATTGCCTATCTAGGTGGATGCTAAAGAATTTTGTGTGAAAATTTAGAAAATTTGATATAACAACTCTTACTTTGTATTTTTTTTTTCAAAAAAGGGAGACTTTACTAAAAAAAAAAAAAAAAAACTCTTACTTTGTATTTGGGTCAATGGGTTCATAAGCATATAAAATTTGTAAGAATGGACATCTCATTTGCTCCAAAAAAAGAAAAATTTGTTTTAAGAAATAGAAATTTATATTGTATAAAACGAATTTCTATTTCTAAAACAGAAATTTTGTATCGTTATTAAACAGATTTTTTTGCTCAGAAACTCGTCTAGAAATAGAACTAAAAAAATCTATTTCTATTCCAAAAACTATTTCTGGAACATAATAATTGTTATATGCACCCTTACTATGCAGGCCCTAAACTCCTCCCATCATGTGCTTTTGACTCATTCAATCTAACTTTATTGAGCCCAAGTTTGATGGATAGAGGATTGGCATAATTTTCCCACGAAACATAAATATTAAAGAAAAAAAAGGGCCTCGTCACAATGTCAACGTCAAACTAGTATATACAACTACTATGTGTAACCCATTAAAGTTTAATACGCAATTGAAAAGTTTAACATTAAAGAGCATAATGCTGCATGGACTTTGTATGTGCATAATTCAGTTCACTCAAAACAAACGAGCATCTTTCCGTAAATTTGGAAATTTATTATGTATTACATACATATACTCTATACAAAAGTACAAAGATTTCAATAATAGATCCAACGGATACTTAGATAAATTAGTATCGTATAAGGTGCATATGCTAGTGATTTTATTTTGTCACGAGTGAATATTAAGAAAATAAGGATATATTTCAGTTCAATTGGTTGGATTCATCAATCTTTTTTCCTCTCAATTTTCACCTGAGCCTTTCGTTCTTCGATCTTTTTGATCTCGTCATCCGGAGACATGTTCAACTGAAGGAAAAAGAGGGGAGGGAGGGGGGGGGGGGTCCCAACTCAAAAGGTGCCGCATTTGAAAATGATATGTGAAACTTGACAAGTGGGTAATTTAACATGCCCTCTTAAAGTGCAGGCCGGATAGAGAATAAAACCTGGAACTTGACGAATGTTGTGGATGCGCGCAAGAAATAAATTGGGATAGACTATGTCGAAAAATCCAACCTAAAAAGCTGAAATCAATAGGTAAAGGAAAATCTCATCTATATAAAAAGCATATCAATCCCATAATCGATGTGAAATATTTCAAAATGATGCGCCTAACGTGAATGCCCTCGACCTCACGTACTTACTGTTCCAAAACTCGTAGAAACAGAGATACGAATAAGTAGATACACGCATCTCAAACATTACTTTTTGAACTTACTTTACGCAGGAATATACACAGCTCGTTCTTGGATGCATCAATCCCTTCGATTCGAAGCTGATGACAGTATCTCTCTAATCCATAAACATTTCCACTTTTGAGAATTACTGTCGGGTACTAGATTAGAATCATTCGATGACATCATAACGAGCAAAGTGCAATTGAAAGAAAAACTAGCACCTCTCAATCATAGCACGTCAAAACACAACGCTAGTTCCATTCATCGTCGTACTTACAAACCAAAGGAAAAACAGAAAAAAAAAAAAAAAAAAAAAAACACAGATGTAGCCACACGATTAAGTATATAACCCTAATAACACAGGTTGCAACATACACAGACTGGATCAATAAGCACTAAGACCATGCTAGATGAATACCGAGAACATTATCAGAAACATTCCCTCCAGTACGGGGCATGAACTCGTGCATCGGAAGCTCCTGAACTGCTGCACCACTTATCGCTAAAGAAGGGAACATAACTCAGACGACGAAAATGCCAAAGGATTGAGGTTGCCCTGTCGGCCAAAGACGGACCCGAACAGATAACGGACTAGCTACGAATCATCAGTGGCTGAACCCGTTCCCCCCGACCAGAAACAGCCCCCTCCCATGGCCGCAGGCGGCGGCATGAGTCCTGCCCAGGAGAGAGACGACAGAGAGGGATAGCAACGAAAGCCGGAGCGCAAATTTATAGATACGTGTGCGAGTGCGAGAGACAGAGGGAGGGAGTTCGATCCAGTGGCTATTATAGGAATGACGAAGTTGGTGATGCACATGGAGGGCAAAAGGTCGAAGAAAGGAAAGGGACAACGAGGGTTTCTTCTCCGGTGGGGTTTGTGGCGACCGCATCTTCCACGGGATATGCGGCGACCACCACCGTTTTTAAAATGCGATTGGTCCACAGCTTTAAATCCCCTTGGCCCTTTTTCCCTGCTTTTCGTTCCTAGTCTCTTCCCCCTCTTTCTTACCTCATGATCACTTATGGAACCATCCCCCTCACTTTTGAGTGTGGTGATGCACATTTCATCACGTTCGTGCCCACGTTGGTGTGCAAAAACGTGAGTGGGTCGAGCTCGATCTAATGAGGACACGTTTCGTTCTATGTCTAGGTATCCTGATGGGGGCTGGTGGAGTTCGCCGGTCGAGCCTATCCATTTCATTGAGGTTAATTACCCAAAAAAAAAAAAAAAATCTATTGTGTGGATGCTACTTTTGTCATAAACTTTTCAATTTGGTCAAATCTTAAACCTTTTGATGATTTGCCACTTTAGTTGTTCTAGCTAATTTTGATTGGCAATAGTTGATGTGGATGCCAATTGTTGGAGGCCAGTAGTATCACCTAGAGGGAATGAGTATGTGATTTTAACAAATCTTGACAAACTTAAAGATGAAGTAAAGTAGTCAAGATATGAGTTTGAATAACGACAATAGAATGATGATATTCACTAAAGCACAAAGGTTAAAGTCTAAACAGAGATTATATGTAGTTTATTGGTGCACAAAAATCTGAAAAAAAAGTTTAGGGATAGAAGAAATTGCACACAAACTTATAGAGGTTCGGCTTATAGCAAGTTTATGTTTACTCTCCACTCTAATAACCTTCTCAGTGGAGAGATTACAATTAAGATGTACTACTTATATCCAAGTGCTTCTATTGAAAGTTGGTGCCACTTATACTCAAGAAGATAAATCTCATTATCTCACACCGAAGTAGAAACCATAAAACTATTAATAGCTCTCAAATGATCACAATTGTGAGCTTAAGAAAGACAAGTATTGAAGTACTATTGGAGTTGAAATTTTTGATTTTGGACCTCTCTATTATCTTTAGCATCTTGGTCTCTTTTTATATTCCTTCACTTCCAAACTACTTTACTTCCAAGCTCACCATTGGATGGTATTCAAAGGATCATTCTCCAATCAATCAATTGGACATGAATGTTTAGTAGCCATTGAGTGTCCAAATTAGGATCACCCATTTATTCAGTCATACATACAACCAAAGCTGGGTTTTCATTAGTGGAGTTCTTCATTTGGCAATAATATCTTGTCTTTGGATGATTGTTAATTAATCAATGAATCCTTGCTTTGAAAAGTTCTGTTGCAGATCAATCTTCAAGATTAAAAAACAATCAATACTTTCTAAAAAAGAAATCATATATATACATGTTTCTGAGTTTACATAGATTTCTCGATCAGATCATACTCTTTAAATATGAATACTCCTTGAGTCTAAATAAACTTTGCATAGAGTCTGAAGATGCCAAACATCTTGACAATATTTACGTGCAATTTTTGCTAGTATCCTCATATTACTATAATGATATCCGTGGCATATATTTATGATGTCATTGACGAAACATTTAGAACTTTAGACCTAATATACAAATGACAATAACTAGAGTGTAAACATTGTTTTTTTACTTGAAAAATACTTTTATCAGATTTGATGGACACTTAAGAAAGATTTTGTCAATTTTCAAAACATATTAGGAAGTTTTCTCAACATTGAACATCTTATGTGTTTTTGCATTTTTAAATTTGATTTTTTTTCTATCTCTTTTTTTTCCCTAATGTTCCTCTTCTAGTTTGCAGCCTTGGTGATAATCAATGGAGGTTGTTAGCCATAGGCTGGGCTCGAGATGCCATTGTTGTCTCTAGGTGAGGGTTTGTAAGCCCTCTCTGTGGTTGGTGAGGATGTCATGGCTCCTTGCCAAATTTGAGCCAAGCAAGGGCTAGCAAAGGGCAATGCCATCACATATGGCCGATGAACTTCATTGCTGAGATTGTGGATTGGTGAAAGGACATATGAAAAAAGAAAGAAAATGAAAATGAAAAAAAAATTCCGAATTAAAAAAAAAAAGCAAAAATGCTTGTGGTAGCGCTGACATAAATCTTGTTAGATATTTATTAAAGAAATTCCTCATATTCTTTTTGATATTTCATATCTTTCAAGTTATTCATAAATTATTTCTTTTAATCGTGCATTTAAACCCCTCTCTTTTTCCCCGCTTTTTGTTTATAGTCTCTTCCCCTTTTCTTTCCTTACAATCAATAATAAAACATCCCCTTTCTTTCCTCTGTAGTGTTATTTTTCATCATATTTGTGCCCACGTTGTTGTGACAAATGTTGAGTGGGGTGAAGCTTGAACTGATGATAACACGTGTCTTTTCTACATCAGAAGTATATCAATGGGCCCAGTCCAGTGCGCCGGTGAATCCAATCAATTCCATTGAGAAATACATTCGACAGACTAAGCAAACTACGAAATTATGAGAGAAGATAGTTTAAAATATTTCACATTGCTTTTCATGAGATTTATTTGCTATATATGTATATATGTGTGTGTCTTCCTCTACCTCTACCTGTATAATTAAGCTTTTGGGCTCAATTGAATTTTTTACGGGCTTGGACTTCAGCTATCTTGGCAATCTTTGTGATTGTAGGCATCGAGCTTTTATTGATTGCTTTCAACATATTCTACCCTAATTTATTTAAAGTGTGCAGCCCCTATTTGTCAAATTACACATGTCGTTCCTAATCCGGCTTACACGTGAGAAATGGATATTAAGGTATTTCACATCGCTTGTCTACAGTATTTAATGCTCTTTATACATGTGATCTCTTTCCACTTATAGAATTTACATTTTTAAGTGAATGTGGATCCAATAGGATACTTGATGCGATCTAGTGATCTCTTTCTTCATTTATAATATATATAAATTATACCATTTTGTTTTCTAGCATATTTCTTAATTTATATAACGATGATAAAGTATATACTATGTCATTGATCGAGTATGCATCATGATATCTTTTTTTTCCTTGTCTTTTTCTTCTTTTTCACCAAAATATAAAAAGACAACCTGATGTTGGAGTGGGCAATGAGAAGTCACTAAGTCTTGTAGTTGCTTGGCTTTTTGCAACCTCTAGTGATAGATGAATGTGTTCACTGGCATCAAATTCAAATTCGTCATCACTCATCACTCATGGTGCCGTTATTTAAAAGTGATACGCAGTCCAAAACGTTATCCAACTCCTTCAGGAAAATCAACAACGCAAGAAAGGGAGGGAACGCTGCGTCTTCTGCAGGAGAGGAAAGCCATGTAGATTCCTTTTGTGTGCGAATAACACCATATACAAGGATCGCCTCCGTTCAATCCGACCGACCGGCCAGATTTTCTATACCACCTTCTTTGCCGTTCCGATTGGTTTTTAGGCAGTTCGACAGAAAACCATACAGAGTTATGCGTCTTGTGAAGTACAACGATTGTGGTCAAGCTCGATTCTCGCCTTTACGCTGTTCACTGAGACTCTCTCTCAAGCTTTTCGATTCCGAGAGAGAGAGAGAGTAGTGCTCAAGGATGGCCTTTTCATCGTTGAGTTCACTCCATCGTCGACAAATGGGGTTGAAGAGCGTGAAGACCGGCTTTTCTTTGGCCACAAGATGTGGACGGTGGAGGAGTGCCTGAAAGGCAAGGCACGAGAGCCGCGTCACAGGAGGGTGGCCAGACCAAAAGAAGAAAAAGAGTCAGATACTCAAATTGTTACATATGGACTCGAAACCATCATTAAAACATTAGTTGGCTACACAATCTGCTAATAAGATGTTAAACTGTGAAATTGACTTGAATTTGTCTTCGGTGTCTGATTCATGACTGTATTGTCCCATTGTCAAAAAAGCGAATTTGTTTTTTTTTGCGTTGTTAGATTTTTGAAAGAGTTATTAAGAGAAAAAATTACCGATCACTTGATTTCACACCAACTTATTGATAAGCCGCCTACAATATTATGACATTTATTAACTCTTTTTTCATGATTACTAATCTTAATTAGAGATATTATCAATTTTTTTATGGATTAGTTTATCAACTAATCTATCGTTACTAACTCCCATTTAAGTTAGTCAACAAGGTTTATGTGGTTTTTTTTTTTTTTTTTTTAACAATTACCAAAAATATAAACTTCCCTTATCTTCTATCAACTTTTTCTTTATCTTTCTTACCAACTTTTTAAATTTACTAGTTATAACATGAAATTACAAATTATTTGCGTGTGACTTACCAACCTTTCTCCGATTAAATACCAACTAGTTTAGAGTTGCAAATTCCTTATTTGGGTTGCTTACTAACACTTATGTGTCTCTTTTTCTTTTTTGAATCTTCCAATTGTTCTATTGAGCTTCCATTTTCATTTGTCTCCTTTATCAACCATTTTCTATCATTTAAGTTCCCAACTAATTTTGCATCACTAATTCTTTCTTGAGTTAGTTATCAATATTCGTTTTATTCTTTTTTTAGACTACCGACATTTTATTTTTATCTTTGACTATACAAAATTCTTATTTTACACCAAATTTTATATACATTTCTTACAAATGGCTTAAATTTGCCAACTGTCATATAAACGAACTGACCTCATTGGAGAGACTTTGGGCCTGTTTGTTTTCATTCTTTTTTTCTGTTTTTGAACAAAATTTCTGTTTTTTTGTTCTAGGGAACAAAAAAAGAA
Organism: Eucalyptus victrix; assembly: GCA_016097545.1. Lineage (NCBI taxonomy): Eukaryota > Viridiplantae > Streptophyta > Magnoliopsida > Myrtales > Myrtaceae > Eucalyptus > Eucalyptus victrix. The sequence goes on along the minus strand of CM027836.1, from coordinate 38,863,075 downwards.
CAAAAACCCGTTTGTTTGCGTTTTTGTTCCAAATCTATTTCTTTGTTCCCAGGAACACATTTGGACAGAAACGAGAAATAAGAAAAACATGTTTCTTGTTTCGAAACAATTTTTAAGAACAAATTTTCTCTCTTCTCTCTTTTTCTTCTCTTTTTTTTTCTTCTTTTCTTTTTCTTTATTCTTTGGCCGACGACCTCGCCGGAGCGTTGCCGGCCCCTGGCGAGGCTTGGCCTCGCCTTGGCCGGGTGGGCGAGCTCGGGCTCGCCCAACCACCGGCGAGGCTCGCTGGTTTGGTGGTGGCCCGGCAAGGCCGAGCCTTGCCCAACCACGGCGAGCCTTGCCTTGGCGGGCGAGGTCGCCGGCCAAAAGAAGAAAAAAAGAAAAAAAGAAAAATAAGAAAAATAAAATTAAAATATTAAAAAATTAAAAGAAACAAAAAAAAAAATATAAATTTATCAAACGTGTTTCTGTTCATTTTTTATTCCCAGAACAAGTTTACCAAACGTCTTCTTCTGTTCAAAAATTGTTCCCCGGAGCAGAAATAGTTTTTTCTATTTCTGTTTCCTGGAACAATTTTTGAACAGAAACGTTACCAAACGCGCCCTTACCAACTCTTTTCCACATCAAGCAACCTAAAGAAAAGTTGGTCAACGAAAACATTACATAGATATTGGTAACTAATTCAAAAAAAAAAAAGTTGACTAGTTGAAAACTCAATCGTAGAATGTATATTGGTCACTTAAATTACGGTCAGTAATTTCCTAGAAAAAAATGGTAACTCTACTACCGTGTTAAAAAAAGTTAAATAACATTTCGAAATCAAATTGGTAAAGGATAAGATGGGTTCGCATTGAAAAGAAAATAAACTTGTAAGTAATGGTAACCTACAATTTGTGATAATTAGAAAAAAAAAAAACGGTAAGTTTCTCTAAACAAAGTCGATAAGTTCTAAAACTTATGGTAAATGTAAAGTGTTGCGTAGAAAAATAAATAAAAGTTTGTAATCAATAAGAAGAGATGCCAATTTTTATTTTTATTTTTTAAAAAAAGAAACAAATAAATGTCATTAAGTAGCTTATTTGTAACTTAATATTGGGGGAGAATTACCAAAAAAGTCCTAAACCTATTGCAATTGTGCCAATTCAGTCCTAAACTTTTTTTTTTTTTTTTGGCTAATTTAGTTCTAAACCTTTTACTTTTGTTCCAATTTAATCTATACATCCAAAATTGGTCGGCCGATGTTGACATGGCAATGGCCGGCGCTGGCATATATTTTTTTAATAATATTTTATTTTCAACATTTTTTATTATTTTTTTTTCCTTTTTCCTTTTTTTTTTTCCTCCTCTTTCTTCCCTCTTCCTTGGGCTCCGGCAATCGGCCAGCCTGGCCGGTCATCGGATTGAGGGGATTCGGCGGGGCAAGCCCCCGCCGAATCTAGCGAGGCCTCGCCGGATGTGACGGCGAGCCCCCCTTGCCGGATTTGGCGAGGGCTCGCCTCGCCCGGCGACTGCGAGTCGAGCCCTTGCCAAATCCGACGAGGAGGCCTCGCCGTTGCTGGGCGTGAGCTCGCCTCGAGGTCGCCGGGCGAGGCGAGCCCTCGCCAAACGTGACGGCTCGCCCCCCTCGTCGGATTTGGCGAGGGCTCGCCTCACCCAGCGACCACGAGTCGAGCCCTCGCTAGATCTGGCGAGGGGGCCTCACCGTCACTAGGCACGAGCTCGCCTCGCGGTCGCCGAATGAGGCGAGGCTCGCTAGATGCGACGGCGAGCCCCCCTTGCCGGATCTGGTGAGGGCTCGCCTCGTGCGGTGACCGCGAGGCAAGCTTGCACCCAGCGACGACGAGGTGAGGCCGTGAGGTGAGCTTGCACCCAGCGACGGCGAGGGGGGCTCACCGTCGCGTTTGGCGAGGCCTCCTCGCCCCGCCGGATCGCCTTAGTCCGGTGACCGGCCATGCTGGCCAGTCGCTGGAGCCCAAGGAAGGAGGAGGGAGGAGGGAAAAAAAAAAGAAATAATAATAATAATAATAAATTAATAAAATAATAAAATATTATTAAAAAAAGCTCGCCGGCACCCCCATACCGCCACGTCGCACGGGGTCGGCTAATTTTGGCCATATGGACTGAACTGGAACAAAAGTAAAAGTTTTAGGACTAAATTGGCCCAAAAAAAAAGTTTAGGACTGAATTGGCATAACTGCAATAGGTTTATGACTTTTTTGGTAATTCTCCCTAATATTGGGTGGTAGTTAAATGGAAGAGAAATTGGTGAGCCATGCTAGTTAAAGTCAACAATCTTTAAAGAAAATTAGTAAATCTAAAGAATTGCTACGCATGGCAAATATAATAAATGGGCAATTCGGTAAAAAAGTTGGTAATCAAACAAAAACAAAAAAGTATTGGTGAATAGGTCAAATGAAAGTTAGTGATGCAAAACATATCGGTAATTAATATGGCAAAAATTAAAAGTCACTCTGCAACTTAAATTAATAATCCCATATAAAGTTGGACATTTGATGCGTTAGGAAGTTATGTAAGTAAAACTCGATAAAGTAAAGTCATTAAAAGTGTCTACTTATCAAATCTCTCAATTAAGACATAGCTTTCGGTCGTTATTCCCCCTCGATTTATTTTATGCACACTTCCCCTGGAAGCTGAATTTCTCAGTAGGTTCATCACAAGCAAAGAACAAAGCAATCTGAATATGTTCTTCCCCACCACATTTCTTGAGTTTCGCTAAAGAAAATAATAGGCAAAAGCACCCCTATTTCCCTTCCAAAGTACCGCAAACAAAGCAAAAAACGCCTCTTTCACTTCAGTCTCAACTCAAACCGACCATCTGCGACTTCGCTCGGAGGCAGATCGGAACGAGAAGCGCTAACCTCCCACATCAGTCGACGATGGCAATCGCCAAGCGTTGTGCTGATGCCGAGGAAGACCCTTGGAATGCACACTCAAGCATGATGAAATGGGCATCCAGAATCCTGCTCGCCATAATCTTTCTCATCGTGCTAGGGGTTTCGACCATATGGCTTACCGTCCACCCGAGGCAGCTCGACTATGCTGTCACGGACGCCTTGGTCACTCAGTTCAAGCTCACCGACAACGGCCTCCTCACCGCCAACTTCAGCATCAACATGTCAACCAACAACAACAACCACCAGGTCTCGTTCACCTACGAGTACATGAGGGTGGAAGTGAAGAGCCACGACCAAATCATTGCGTCCGCCATCGGCCCGCATCTATTCCACAACAAGGACAACTTCACGGAGTTCCACATTAATCTCGTCTCGCAAGATAAGGTGCTACAGGGGCCCACGTTGAAGGACTTGAAAGATCAGAAGCAGTCAGGGGACATCAAGATCGACGTTATCATCAACGCGCGCGTCAAGTTCAAGGCCCTGCATTGGAAGCAGGACCACTGCAAGATCCAGATATTCTGCGGCGATGTGGTGGGCCACTTCTCACGGGATAAGTCCTTCCAGCAGACCCCATGCGACGTCGAACTTTGAATGTTAGTCGATGCCATCATCGCCGGTGTCGTGCTCTTCTGTCCCATGTCTACATAATGGTTCTATATAGTTTATGGCGTGTAGATCAACGCTCAGAGCGTTCCTTAAGTATTCTGAGTTGCAACCCTGCACGTTTAACCCGATCAGTCTAGATTTCTGTCCATTATCTGCCTTGCGATGATTTCTTGTGAGGGGGGAGCAAAAGACGTCAGACCTCCGTCGCGCACTGTGCCTGTAAGCATTGGGTTTGGGGGCTTGATTGTCTCTTGTTCTTTCATTAGCCCTGGATTTTCATTGACAGATGAGACGAGCTACTGCAGAGAAATGTCTCCCTGCTTATCTCCATGTTTCAGATTGCAGTTGTTGCATAATGCAGAATCAGGGATTTAAACATGTAAATTGACTAAGAGAGAGCGTGTTATCTGCTGTCCAATTTTATGGACAGGGTTCGATCGGAGGACCCCATTTGACCCCTCTCATCAAGACCAACAACTCCTCCCATCATGTGCCTTTGATTCATACAATCGAACTTGATTGAGCCCCAAGGTTGATGGATAGAGGGGTTGGCATTAATAATTTTCACCACAAAAGAAGAACATTAAAAAAAAAAATCCTTGTCACGATGCCAATGTCGACCTAGGATATGTATCTTCTATGTATATCCTCTTGAAGTTTCGCACATAATCGAAAAGTTTGGACGTTTGATCTAGGAAGACAGTTGAAAATGCAGGAATTTGATACATGTGAATGATGGAGAAGTAATGTTTGAAACTCAAAAGACACGCATTAAAGGAGGAGCACCCATAAATGAATGAACGGATGATATGGGACATTGAATTCCCGACCCGACAAGCTTTGGTCATACCTCTTATCTCAACATAACGAGTAAAATCAGGCAGGTGACACCGAAGTGCTCGATGCGCAAGTAATGAGAATTTGGTGGAGAAATCTCTGGACTTTAGAGAAGACTCGAGAATATGGAGACATCGGAGATGATCGCTTTAGTTAGGATCCAGATCGATCCATCACTCCTTGGATCGGTGCCTCAGGTATCTGGATGGTAATTTTCAGCTTCATGAATCAGGATGTACGCCTTTTACTTTATATCATCATCCAAAACATCCTTTCCATTTTTGAAACCCAAGGAAGATGGATCATCAGTCGTCACAGGCTCATCACCGTGCATGAAAAGTCTGGATATGAACACAGAAACAATCAAAGCGAGACAATCAACAGACTAGCATCGATCATATTCTCCGCAAATACGCGTTTATATCAGTTGATCCTCGTACCAGTTTAATTGAAAATATCTTATGATCTCTCAGAATACAGTGAATTACATAAAGCGCAAAAAGAAAGATGAGGAAATACTCCGTTTATTAGTTCAGGAAAATAAATTACGATCCATGTATCGACGGCAATAATTTTCACCCTCTTTACCCAAATTTTATTTTTTTAATCTATGCAGGAGCGAATCACTGAAATGAAATGAAATGATGTATACCGGCACATAATTACAGCACATGATGAAGGTACTATGACGGATCGAAATTCCAGCTGAACAAGTCCGAAAAGACAGCTAGCTTAGACAAAACGATGGGTGTTCTTGGTCATATGCTGGTACATCTCCTTTTAGAAGAGCGAGACGACGACGGCGACGTTGACCTATCGTTTGACCGAAAGAACGATTCTACCTCCTCACGCCGTGTCATTTCAAAGAAGTGCAATTTCCGCTTGTGAGGAAGCACTGATCGGGCTTGCTTACGCGGCGTGGGCGGGCAGCTCCGAACTGTAGGGATCTTGTGCTCGCTGGAGGTCGGCGTTCCGCACTGATCTCCATCATCCTTCGGTAGCTTCTCGTCACTCTCGTCATCTCCGCTAGTGGGTCGTTGCTGTACTTCCTTTGGATGGCCTTGCTCTGAGTCATCGATCACCTTAGACATCGAGAGAGAGAGAGAGAGAGAGAGAGAGAGAGAGAGAGAGTCTGTGTTCGTCACAGCTTGCAGCTTATGAAAGCAATGTTTTGTATAGCTTGCGCCAGCTTCTTTTCCTTTGTATTGATGCAAATTATATATAGCATGAATGTTACAATGATTCCAGACATGTTGAAAGACTGCGAAGTTGTTTTTGGCGATAGATACAAGGGATGCACAGTTAAGCCATTTTAGAAGAATTGACCGTCTACCCAACTTCTTGAATATCACGACTTAGATTGGCAAGAACGTCATTGGACTATACATATACATATACATGTACATGTACATATGTATGTATTTGATTGCTGGCATATGCCATATGGACTTGCTTTAGAAATTGTAAAATATCAAACTTATTTCTGGAATTTTTCTATTTTCTTTTTGTCTTAAAATCTACTAAAACCTTCACTATAGCGATTTTAGGATGAGTTGCCCATACTAGTAATTATGTTTATTTGGTAATTGGGGATCTTTCTTAATTTATTTAAGGTGAACTTTCATATTATAAAAAATGTAGTTTTTTAGTGTTCCTTGTAACTGTGGCAAGTTTCCCACTAATTTCAATTAATATCATGTGTTTATGAACGTTTTCATCCCTCAATAAGCGGGAAATGGTAGATTGTTTTTTCTTGTTTAGCCGCATTGAGTAGTTAGGGTCAGGAAAAAGAACAAAAGAATATTAGGGATTGACCATAGATCTAGGAAGTACACATTAAATTAAGTTGAAAAAGGTTTTCCAGTTTAGCGATTTCAGGAGGGAGGAAACATGAAATCATAAAAGTAGGGGCCAAATTACCTTCTTTTTATATTTCATTTTTTTTATATATACTATGTCAACATCTACATACCATAATCTTTTTATCATCATCATCAACATAGAAGGATCTTGCAATTTCGTGCATATACTAATTAACACTTTCATCATCAACAACATAGAAGGATCTTTCAATTTCATACATATGCTAATTAACACAATAAAATCGACGAAATAACACGTAAAAAAAATCTCTTTTATTTTTCCCAGTACAATGAGTTAGGCGGTGCTCGGGCTAGCTTCTGCACACATCGCTAGTCTATTTCCCCCGTCTCGGCTTGGCGGGCGCGCGCACTCCTTAGCTAGGTTCTGGAATTATGTATATTATGGGAGACCTTTCAAAGCAAAATTTTTGACATTGAAAAGGCTAGCAAGGACATCAGATGTTTTTGTGGGGGCAGGTGCTTGTGGTGTTTCTCCATCATTATGCGAGGTATTGCTCCTTGTTTTGTTCGCATGTTACGTGCGAAGGCATAGGATTCCAGAAGCGTGGCGGAATTCGGTGCCCACATCCTCCTGCATTGCATGTTCCAAGGTTTTGTCTTCTCGACCGGCATGTTTCGGCGGATCCAAACCAGATGCTCCCGACCCGACAATAATTTCTGCAGGGAGCTCATGAGCTTCGTTGTTCCCCGACATGTAATTAATGTGTAATTTGGGATGACTCTTGGCAATTTGCATCTTTCTAGATAATTCATTTATTTAGATTCGCAACGATAGGATGGAAATTCTCTACGATCGACGTTCGGAGATCACGGTGTTTGGAGGTGGTCGGAGGTGGTCGACAGTTGACCTCGGATCACTATAAGCGGAGAAGAAAAGGGAGTTGAGGGGGGAGGGAGAGAAAGGTGGCACGGTGGTTTGAGTGGCGGAGGCGGGTTAAGGATGGATGGTACTGGCCATAGCAATGTGGTGACAACGGCGACATTAGAATAGTTATCTTAATTTAATCATAAACATTTTAATGATTAGCTACCGTAGTTCTTCCAGTCAATTTTTTGGTTGGAAATCGTTGACTTAGATGCTCATCGTTTTAGGTGGTGCAATTAGTACTAACGCGAACGATTTTTGCATTTTTTAATTTTCTAAATTTTTTCAAACTTTTTCCTTATTTTCTTCTTTCTTTTCTTTTTTCCATGGTCAACAAGGGTTGGAGAGGGCAACCCTCACTTGTGGTTGGCTGCCATAAGGAGAAAGAAAAAAAGAAGGAAAAAAGGATTAATAAATACTTAAAAATGCTAAAATTGTCCATATTATATAGGACAATCGGCATCCAAGTTAATAATTTCCAACTAAAATTGTTTGGGAGGATTATATTGGCTAATCGTTAAAAGGTTTCGGACTAAATTGACACAATTAGATTGTTTAAGACTGAATTGGTTGCTGTATAATTTTTTTGGACAATTTCCGTCTTGACCTTGGGAACAAGAAGAAACAAATAAAAAGTAGGAGTGAGCAAAAGGGATTGCCCAAATTGGGAACTACCTGGACCAAATTAGACAAGCTAGTTTTGGGTAGTGCCTGGTTCTATAAAATTTGAACCGATGAATTTTAGGTTGTTTCCTAGTTTCAAGGTGAAACTGCCAGCCTAAATCATCCATATCAGACCTTTTTTTTAAATTTTTTTTAATTACCTATAAATTTGTAAAAGAACCTTAGTTTATCTCTCATTTCAGACTTCACTCATACAAGCAGGCATGCATGACTCCGATTTCACTCATACACGTGAGTAAGATAAGAACAAATCAAAATACTTACTCATTCCAACTAAATTTTGTCTTGAACATAAACGACAAGCAAAAGGAAAAAAAAAAAAACTGAACACGCCACCGGTTCTAATGACTCACCTAGGGTAAGGTCCGGTTTCAGAAACTGAGAACCCGCCCCTCTGGTCCGGTTCCTAGTGCCCGGGCAGGAATCGGACTGCCTGGGAAATGACCGCCCTTAGGAAAAAGAGACGAAAATGAGAAAGAGAACACATAACATGGACCTCCAGATGAAGAGGATTAAAACCAGAGGGCCCTCTTTGGGCTTCACGACAGTTGCAGCCCCTTTGCTCGAAAACAACGTTGGCAGCCTTTATGTTCGACACCGCTTTTCTACGTGTCACGAAACATGGGCCTTTTGATAAGCTCGAGCAGCAGGAGACCCCAAAAAAAAGCACAGATAATAATAGAAAAGAGAAAGAAATAAAAAAAAAAAAAAACCTAAGCCGTCTTTGCATGGTTTTGAAAGCAAAGAGAAAGGGTGTAATCGAGAATTGGCCGCTGTCGCCGAAAACGATTTCCTACGACTTTTGATGTGACCAACCTAATCTTATTCAAGCTAAAGTTGGTCCAACCCCCAGACCAAACGACATGTTATTCCAGCCTATCTATAGCACCTTCAATCAACCTATCCACATTTGAAAAATCAACTTCTTTAGGTTCATATCGATTTTGTTGGCAAGATTCTGACTAATCTGCATTGAAAAAATTGACTTTCTGTTTTGAATTTATCATGAAAAAGTGGTCGCTACTTTTCCACCTTATCATAACTAATCTAAGATTTCATTAAGTAGGAGAATAAACGATATATTCAAGTGTCCGGCTTAAGTGGCTATGATGGGCAAAAGGTGATTATAAATAATTGATCCGGGGGTCCCTTCGAATTAATAGTTTATTCTATAATTACATAACTCATCCTATGAATTCTTAAACACATATCCAAAAGATCACGTTCGAGTAAATGAAAAGCTTTCGGAGCTTCTCAGTTCCACGAAATTCGGTCGGAGCCTCGACCCCCTTCTCTGTTGTGGAAGGAAAAAGGTTCGAATGGCTGAAGTAAAAAATTAGGTCGAGCCCACCTAAAGGCCTCTGGATTTTTTTGTATGTGATGTTACACATGACGCATTTAATGCAGCTGACTAGATTCTGATAGTGACAATCTCGCCACGCGCCCGCCGTGTCACTCGTGCATCGATCGTGCCGTGCTCTCTCTCTCGCACGCCCGTTTGGTAAAATCAGAGAAGGCGAATCGAAACAGAGGCCCCCCGGAAGAGAGCGCAACACGAAAAGAGGCAAAAAACGAGCAGCAGCACATTACCTTTGTGTTCTCACTTTCCCTACCTACGCTTCCCGACAGAGACAGACCGGACCAACGCATTCTGCCCTTTGCCAACTCCGAAAGCACTCAAAACACCGAACGAGACGACGGACCACAATCGACGCTGGGCATATAAAAAAGAAAGATCGATGAAAAGGTGGGTTGGAGGGAGAGAATCGATAAAAGCAGCAGCAGCAGCAGCCCCTCCATGATTAGACGAGGCAAAATCAATAAACAAAGGCAGCGAATTAAGCCCCCCGAAATCTGGCTTCGGAAGCGAGAACAACCCATTGCCATTTAACGCACTAATCCATTGCCTCCTTCGTATCGCCGATGATCGCGTATAAAACAATGTGACCCCCCAGCTAAAAACAATCTGGCCTTGTTGTATGAACAACTTCATGTGTACATGCACATTTTATATATATAACTATTACATCTTAACGTCGTCTAATTCCGCACGCATTCGATGTATCTTGTCCCTTTGACATCTGATTTGCCCCCCCAGAAGCAAGCCCTAAACATTGATTAAAAACCCCCCTTCCTCCCCTTTCCTTTTCACAACTAATCACTTGATTAGGACACTAACCCCTCTTTTCTCTATCCCCCCATGTGTTGGTCTCTCCCGAATGAGCTGTTAAATTATGAGATTAGTTTATAAGAATTTGCCGCAGCCTCTTTCTTTTTCTGTTGCTTGCTTGCGTATTGTTTCGTTAGTACCCGAAAGGCGCCCGGCGCGGGATCCCTTTCCTCCGCCGGGAGTTGGAGGAGGCGGTCGAGGGTGGCGACGGCATGGGCGGGGAGATGTCGTCATCGTCGTAGGGTGGCGGAAGATGATGATGGTGGTGCGAGTGGGTTTGCCTGCCTTCACGCGATCCTTCGTCTGCTTTACGGGGCAATCTCCTTGGCATTCCTTCCTTCTTTTCCGCGGTTTCTTCGTCATTCTTCTCGCTCAAGACAAAGCTCGCATCCCCATTCCTCTTTATCCCTACAAGCTAACTCCCATTCGTTTCACACACACACAAACCAAGTTAGAAATTTCAATTTAATGCGACATAAAAAAAAATGTTTTCTTTTTAAAAATTATTCCGGTTAGTGAATAATTGACCGCATTTCTAATCGACATAATGAAATTCGCTTAAAATATAACATAAGAAAAATCTCTTAAAGATGGGTGGAGAAACGTTCGCAGATGGGCAAAAATCTAACGAACTGGTTTAGTCATTATTATCGAACTCACTTCATGATTAATGACACTAATAATGTCATGAGAAATAATGCAAGGTGCGGAGGAAAGGAAGAGAAAAGAACATGGTTCTTGTCAAGAACTGTAGACATGGTTAGGTCGAATTCGCTCAGAGTAATCTTTATGCGAACTCGGGCTAAAAACGTGGATACATTAGGGGTTGGTAGTGGCGATAGCGTTTATGAGCTGTGTGTGATGAATCTGTGATCGAAAAGCATGATCGCATTCGAATGGATGATAGCGTGTGTGAAGATCACTGACCTTACAACCGAGAGAGCAGAAGCGAAAAGGGTCGAGCAGGGTCCGCGCGCAGATTTCGCACAGATGAGAGACGCCTTTGCCAGTGGAGCTCCGAGGCTGAGGCCGCTCGTTGAGGAAGAGAACCCTCGCGCTGTTGATCACGTAGGTCTGGACCCCGCTGATGTCCAGCACCTTGTCGATCTCAGAGACCCTAACCACGTCGTGGTACGACGACCTCCGTATCTGCTCTCCAAAACCAAACCAAACCGAACCAAACCAAACCTCATTCAATATTCACATCGATCCGACCGCTGCACAATTTAGAACCAGATAGACCCAACATTGCGTTATATACTCACTTGGATGACGTGATGGTCCTTGTGGCGTGACGACCGGCAGTAGTAGCAGAAGGCGCCAGACTCGCAGTCGAGGCAGTACATGTTGCATTCGCTCCGTGGCGCGTCCTGGTGAGACGGGCAGATGGAGAAGAAGGAGGTCGACAGCAGGGACTCCAGCCATGGCGGCACCATCTCTCCTGTCTCCCTCTCTCTCTCTCTCTCTCTCTCTCTCTCGACCCAGATGTCGTCAGGAACAGAGAATGTGATTTTGGTCCGATGATCAGAAGAGAGAAAGGAATGGAGGAAGGGGAAGGTATACGTGTGCGGGACGATATATATACATAAAGATGGGTTCACCAGCGGTCTCCATTTCGTTCTCTGCGATGATGACGATGTGAGAGAGAGAGAGAGAGAGAGAGAGAGAGAGAGAGAGAGAGATTAGGGAATCTGGAAATGCGACATAGAAGTGATCAAGAGCAATAATGGTGGGGGGGAAGCAAGAAGACAAGGCAAGCATATAATAAAGAAGAGGAGAGAAAAAAGAAAACTGAATGTCTTTGGGGGACGGTTCAAACAAAGCAAACGGTGGATTAATTGGGAGGAAAAGGAAAGGTCCAGGAATGTGATGAAGCTAACGCCCTCACTTTTGGCACATTATTCTTTCTTTTCTCCTTTTTATAATAAAGTTTTAATATTGCTTAGGCATCGAGGGGTCGATCGGCACCCTAATTAGGTCGCACAAGATTTAAACAATTGCTTGGAACAGGGAAAGGGGGTAAATTCCATGCGCACGATGGATGAGCTCCAATTGTGGACGCTGTTTGGTGAGTTCACGGGTGATTTTTGTTTTTGTATTTTTTTGGCTTTTTGGGGCTTGCAATGGAATAGCGAAGAACTTCTCAAATACACTTTAGAACATGGATGGAACGATGAATCGGCAAAGGCTCTGAATGGTCCTTTGTTGATTTTGGACAGACAAATAAATGACAAGGAATTTAAAGTATGGAACCGGCGATGTAAATTGCAGGATAGAAAATATAAAAGATAAATTTGCTTGGGTTTTGTAATTGATTGGGAGTGTTTTGCAAAGAGTGCAACACAAGTATTTATAACCCACGATCGAATGTTACAAGGAACCATTGAATTTGTGTTGAAAAAATAACTTCCTAATATCGTGGTTACAAGAATTTTCACTACGATTTCCTTTTATCTAACAATAGTTATCAACTAGAAGTTAGAGAAGTTCTCGATTAGCAATTTATAGACATAAACACTCAATAGTTATGTTTTTGTGTTGATTGCTCATTATTGATGACTTTGTCAATCAACTTTTCGAGTCTTGAAGAAAGGCACTCATTGACAACACGTTGTGTGTTGTTGATGACTTCATTGGCAAGTTCCTAATTTCCTTCAAGTCGTTCACTTTTCTATTTATTGATGACTCCATTTTCACCAAAATTTAGTCTTTTTGACTAAGGGTGCATTTGGTAACGTTTTTGTTCCGGGGAATAATTTTTTGAACAGAAATAATTTTTTTTTTCTGCTCTTGAGAATAATTTCTGAATATAAGAACGCACTTGGTAACTACAAAAAATTTCTACTCTAGGAATAGAAACGTGTTTGGTAAACTTGTATAATTTTGTTGTTTCTTTTAGTCTTTCAATATTTTTTATTATATTTTTCTTTTTTTTTCTTCTTTCTCTTGGTGGCCGATCGTTGGTTGCGGCGGTGGCTGGCGATCGGTTGGGCGAGCGAGGGTCGGGAAGCTCGCTTGAGCCTTGCCAAGCCACCGTTAGGGCCGGCAAGCTCGCCCAACCAAGGCGAGGCCGAGTGTCGCTGGCACGAGCGAGGCTCAAATGGCCACTGAGGCCACTAGCGAGGCTTGGCCTAGCCAGGCTACTGCTAAGACGGCGTCGCCTGGTGGTGGCTCGATGAGGCTGAGCCTTGGCATGGCTCGGCGTCTCTGGGGGCCAGCGACGCTCCGGCAAGGTCGCCAGCCCTCATCTGGCCGGTTGCCGGTGTCGGCCATGGCCAAGGCTAGTGACCGGCAAAAGGAAGAAGAAGAAGAAGAAGAAAAGAAAGAGAAGAAAAAAAGAGGAGAAAGAAAAATTGTTTCTTGGAATTGTTCTCAGAATAAAAAAAAAAAAAATTATACTTCTTGTTTATGTTTCAAATCTGTTCTCGGGAACAAAAGTTTTACCAAACGGTTTTTTGTTCTTTTTTTATTTCTGGAACAAAAGAACAAAAATTTTTATTATGGGAATCGAAACAAAAATAAACAAACAAGCCCTAATTTTGTCACTCAAGTAAAGATTTTTTTTTTTTAATGTCAATATAACAAATGATTCATTAATCCTTCAATCGTTTTAATCAAATAATCAAGAGTCATCTCTATGAATGGTGCTACTTACAATATTTTTTGTTTATTAAATCTTCCTTACTTGGAATTACTCGGTTTGCAGTTAAATAAATTAGGTCATCTTCCAAAAGCAAGTCAAAGATGTCGTCCGATTTATTAATATCGAACGAGTAAACTTAAATGTCTTTAGTCCTAATCATTGTTGTTTCTTTTGCTCTGGCAGGCTTCAAGGATGGATAAACATACCCTTGTCGAGCACCATTTTTGCCACAACTTCTTAATATTTTGATCTTGGTCAGATTCATCTTTGACTCTTATCTTTCCATTAAAGCTACATTTTGTGTAAAGTCTTCATGTGGTGCTTTATCTCTTTCTTAAAGTAGCCGCTCAATTTAGACACCCTCGAACGCCAATTGGAATAAATTGGCAAAGTCTTAGCCTTTGAATCTTTCTTTTACAGTGAATTTTACTCTATTAAAAGCCAAGTTTGTGAACTTTTTTGCTGAAAGTGAAGTAAAACATCTTTAAAAAAAAGAAGTAAAACGTCTATATCTAGGCTTCTTAAGTAGATCACGTGACCCTTAACCTTATTATGTTTTTTCATCTAGTTATATGAAACTTGTTTTATTTTGAAGTTATTTAGGATTCACTTGGTTTGTAGTTGGATTGCATTATTTCTCTCTTGTATTCTGTAGAATTTGTCTGTCTTTACTTCCTCACACTGGGCTATAAATTGACCAATGTGTTGAATCTTCACCGGTTAAAATGGCAAAGTCAAGAAGTTTGAACCCTCTTGGAAAATGTTGATTATCAACCCATTTAAGGTGTAGTTTCTTGCAAACAGATCTAATAACACCCTTGCGTAACCCCAATTGTTGTAGAACTTCTTTGGCAAACTATGTTGGGTTCAATTGTTGATTTGGTTGACCATCTTGCTCTCTAGGTGGTGATGCTAGTCAAGTCGGATTATCTATTGGGCCTAATAGGAATATTTGCATAAGGTGGTGATAAAGTAACCACAGGTCTCAAGTTTTCCGTATCTAGCATTTGACTAACCTATCAACCAATTTGGTTTGCCAAATTGTTATTACCTATTTGCTTATTTGACCAATATTCTCAATTCTTTTGGCGTTGATTAGAAGATTTGGACATTTGCATTATTCTTATAATGGGTTAACCAATCTAACCTATATTATTAGCACTATTAAAAATAAAGGAACTAGGAACATACTTGTCACAACTAGATTAACATGGAGCAGTAGTGATTGATTGGATGATCCTAATCTTGATAGCATCATCCACAGCATCAATGACAATTGGCTTGATCACATTCGATATATGACTCATGATGTAATTAGCCATATCATTTTCCTGGTCTTTGAGCAATCTTTTCATGGTGGACACCATGTTGAAATTTGGAGCACCATCCTTAACTACCCTTCAAGATACTTTGGAAGATCAACTTCTTTATATCAATTTCTCTGTCCAGTTCTCCTAGTGGCTGAAGATTCAAAATGTGCAACAACCTTGTCACCAGTTTGTGGCACTGGATTATTGTTGCCAACATCGTATTTACCTCAAATTAACAAAATGTGTCCTACCAAGCATGTTAAAAAGACGTTTCATTGCTATACCAATAAAACCTTTCAAATTTGAAAAAGATTTATTGCCAAATGATGAAATACCTTTAAGAATGTGGAAGGATTGATATAAATCAACCAAGGTTGTGAATAATCCTTGAAAGGAAATGACAAAGACTTTAAAGTATGGACACTAGGAACAATTGCCGCCAATGATGTAAATTGCAAGAGAGTAAAGATTAATGTAAATTTGCAAAAGAACATTGATTTCTATAGTTGATAGAGGGTGCTTTACAAAGAGTGCAATTTGGGTATTTATAGTCCACAATCGGTCGTTACAAGTTATTATTGAATTTGAATGAATAATTAACTTTTTTGTCCTATCCGTAAAAATCCCAATTTGGAGGCTTTAGAAATAACAACCCAGCAGTTATGGTTTTTTTTTTTTTTTTTTTTTTTTTTTTTTTAATGATTGTTGCCGTCCATGGCTCTATCAATCAATTTCTTAAGTCCAAACGAAGGATTTCCTTGGCAACTTTCACATTGTGTGCTGTTGATGACTTCATTAGCAACTGTTTGATTCCCATTTAGTAGTCGACTGTTTTGTTTATTGATGACTTTTATTTTCGCCAAATTATGTTCTTATCAATTAAGTTTGTCACTTGTTAATAATAATCAAAATTTTACAATTTTTAGGTGTCAACGACACTCAATATATATTCTTGCATGCATTGATTTCACGGGTACGTGGGTTTCTATGCTAATCACGTATATAGCAAGAGTAACATATAAGATTGGCATATTTAGAATGTTTTAGAAATATATTAGCTGTTTGATATGACCAATTTCTGTGAATGCTGTTTATAATCCACCACGTCACTTTGTATAAGGGTGACAATTCCTAATAACATGACACGATAATACCATTTAAACATGACATGGACAATATTGAGAAAATTTAAAATCTAACAACACTGAACTCAATACTGACATAGTTGACACATTATTTTTAGCACTTTCTCTTTTCTCCGGACTAAGACAATGATTGAAGAAATAGAAGAGATCAAAAAGATTATCATGTCGTGTCTTCTCCCTTGAGACTAGACTTCTTTCGCATATAGAACAAGGTAGGCTAGCCTATTCGCTATTGGGAAAATCAATACTCCCGGTTGAACATAAATCCATAATTACTTTTTCTTGTGCAGGAGAACTTTTCAAAACCATCTTTTATGGATAATAATGCCTTCAAAGTACATCCAAACGATTTTGCAATAAGGACAAGAAATGAAATGAGCAGACATGAATTTTCGACCCTAACTTTGTACACCAACTTCATAAATTGGTCACATAATACCTAATTTTATTCTTTCAACATCATTTTATAACGAGATGGTTCGAACTAAAAAGGTTTGCGAAACACATCATCCCCAGCTAAATTCCAAGTGGGATGACATATTCATTCATCAACATGACAAAAGAATCAGATGTCTTCTGGTCACGAGATAACCAAAGAAGGTTGCCAGCTTAAGGATTAGAAGAACCTGATGGCACTCACCTTTAGATTTTTTCTTTCTGTGGATTTCTTTTTTCTTTTTTCTTTTTTTTTGGGGGGGGGGGTCACTGAATATATTCGCACGGTTTCTTTTGTCCTGCATCATTGAGTAATGTGCAAAACATGGAACCCTAACCTTGGACCGTGTCTGGTGAAAGTGTCCAACTTTTCTTAATTCTTTTATGGGATTTCCTTAACCTTTTCGATGCAAATAATGACAGGCCAACACAGCAATAAGGCTCTTGCTGTTGCTTTGCCCACCTATTTGTATATTTGGGGATTGATGCCCAAAAGTCTCTCTCACCTCAAAATTCATGTCATCTCATCGAGAAAATGGTTCAAAATGTTCTAAACTTATGATGACCAGTTCGATATTAAAATTTTCAATCTGACTAATTCAATGCTAAACCTCATGCCAATTTTCTAATATAATCTATCTAGATGACCGGCACTGATTGGACCGTTAGGTCAACTATCTCGGGCCAAAATTGGCCAGGTGTGCTGCATTGAAAAAATTTTAAAATTTTAAGACTATGTTGATCAAATTGAAAAGTTTTTGATTGAATTGGCTGTCATACAATATATTCAGAGCTTTTTGGAAAATTTTCCCCCATATCAAAGGAACGTTAATTTTCTTTTGTAAGTTGGTGTTGACTGTTGAGATATAAAACATACTCTACACCGCACCATGTTCGAGACACGAAAGATGAGGGAGCCTAGTTGCTAGAGCTATGTTTGCATCCATGCACTCCAAAAGATTAAGCCCATCAGAGTGTGGTGCATAATACATTTGGTTTCTCGACAATGAGAAACTAAAGATCTAGCCGTCTCAATACACTCATATAAACTTTATGTATTATATGCCAACTCTATAGCAATATCCACATCGATATCCTCCTAAAAGATTTACCTCGAATGTTGTTATGTCGGAACAAGTAATCGGCAATTTCTTTTCACCCTTATCAATATTATAATATTGTGGGTATGTGGGTGGCTCGTGTGATATACCTTTATAGCTAAACGACTAGGGTTACAAATAGACGATTAAATCACTAAACAACTGATGTCTGAATAGACAGGGAGAGAGAGGGAGAGGGAGAGGGAGAGGGAGGGGGAGGGGGAGGGAGGGAAAGAGATAAAAGAGAGACAAAAGCATCAATGACACTTGGGGTTTTGGATCCATGCGATTGGCGAGAAGCGTGTGGAATTAGTGGAAAGCAAGACCAGATCATGGTGGAATTTTTGTCAATAAAATGTGAAGAAAACAGTCCGATAGGCTGATGAAATCGCTTTATTTGCACGTCGCAATCAGCAAAATCTTTTCTCCATCTCTCGTTTTGGTCAAGTGAAATGTGAAAGAGATCCAATCCGACAACACCCCTTGGATTTTCACGAACAGATCATACCAAAATCGAATCTCAATTTGAGCCCAATCAGATGGAGGGCAAGGTCCAGCTCTGGCCTCTCTCCATAAGGCCCACAGAACAGGGCCTTTCAAAGCCCATCTTAGCACGAAGCTTATTGGCAAATGAAACACGTGCATCAGAGACGGATTACATTCAATTTAATTAACCTAAGCCGCCAGGTCCGAGACCCATGTGCTTTCTAGTTGGGACAGCTGTCCTCCATGATGAACGCTCCTACCAGATGCACGGAATCATAATCATTACAGTCCCGCTCCTTATAGAAATAAGATTATTCATGGGCCTACATAACCTAAAAATTATTTAATTAATCTTAAATTTATTATACATATGTTAATTTTTTTTTTTGGTGAAGGTAAGAAAATTATACATATGTTAATTCAGTTGTATATTTTACAATGTTATCAATTTAGTAAATATTTTTGCATGAAATTTTAATATAGTTATTTCGGTCAATTTTCGTTTTATTTACCTGATTTTTGGTGAAAATTGATAAGAAAAATTATATTGGAATTTTGCATAGAAGTCCTAAACTAAATTAGTAAAAGTAAAAAACTTATGGCTGTGGCATTGATCCGTACACTAACTTTAGAATTGATGAGATAGTTTCCCTGCTCAATTGATGTGAGATGCGACATCCATTTGACCACGGTAGAACTAAAATCCAACGTAAGGATAGAAAACCGGATGCATGATCTGAGTCAATGATCTCCTCTCTTTCTTCCATTACTTGAAATGTTGTAGTTAAAGCTAGCAAGCGTACGCAATATTTCTAGGGAGCCGATTCTTCATTTTGTGGTCCGCTTCTCTATTTTCGGTCGTGATCGTCGTTCTGGCGCAGCGGCCCATCATCGCTTACGCCAATCATGGCCTAGGGTTCAAGAACAGCAGGGCATGCGCTGGAATGTCTCGGCCACATTATAAGATAGCGACGGGCATTTTCCATATGAGGTTCGCAATCAATGAGGTTGGGTTCTTCGGGCAGCAATGGTGGACTTAAACGGAGAGAGACGACGAGACTTGGAATCTACTCATGTTTAGTCAAGGAAACGTGAATAGCACGTGACGTATTTTTTTTTTTTGGACAGAAAAAATTACCTGGATTGGTCATAAACCCATGGTAGATATGCCAATTCAGTTTGAAACTTTATGATTTTTTCATATTAGTCTTAAAAATTTGTGTGGATTTCTAAAATAGTCATTCAGATCAATTTTCGTCCGAAAATCACTAATGTGGCGGTCCTATCAGTACAAGTCATTCTACATGACATATCGTCACGTCAGCAAGTTCCGGTGAAGATTGGCAGAAAGGTTGTGTTGGAATTCTGCGAAATGTCGAGTAGTCAGTTGGTAAGATTGAATACTTGAGAACTGAATTAGTATCGGCACAATAGGTTTATGACCGATCAAACAATTTCCCATTTTTCAACATAATACAAGGCATGCTAACATTAGGCTTGACTATTTGAAAGAATCAAGCCATTTAGACGTCTATGGTTCATCTGAAAGCCAGTCCCTATTTTAATCTGGTCACATGTGCATTTGGCTAGGAGGAAATAAATTACGACATCATATAGGGGGAGAAGATTTATTGCCTTTTAAAACCAATTTTACATTTCAACAGCATAATTAATTTCGATTTGCTGTCCCTATTCTGTCAGTGAACTCCTGTCCTAAACTGGCCCCTTTGAAAAGGTAAATTCCAATTCCCACCTTTCCCTCCCTTTTTTTATGGGATCTTGACCTCTTCTGGCCCTTGTTCAACAAACCAGAAATCAAAAACCCAACTACAGTTTCATTTCCCCTTCTGTCCCGGGCAATTTCAATGGAGTTTTTCAACAGTAATAAGCAGTGATTTTAGCCAGGTTTCTGCTCCTTCTCAAAACAGGATTTTTTTCCCTGCACGCAATCCCTTTCGTCGGAACAGTCAAGAAAGTCCACCCACACCTCCCCGAGATGAAAAGCACAAAGGAAGTTGATGTTCTGACCCCTTCACGTCCAAGTCACCAAACATCTATGGCGCCAATTCGGACACACCTCCGCTTGTAAGACAAAACGCAACCAATCGTGTCTTTTTCTTTTTCTCTCCTCCTACGAGCCTAGTTCCTCCTGGACTGTTCCAAAAGAAAAGGCAAAGGCCGCTTCCTTCGCAGCGTATAAAATTAGTAGCGTCAGGTTGGTCTCGAGCTTTTTGCTTACGGGGTATCGGTATCGTATTATGGCTGTTATCCAGTCGGGCACGCCTTAATATATACGCTTTAATTATCTATAGAAAGACCCCTGACGACAAATCAGCAGGAGCTTCGACGTATTATCCCTTTTTTTGGGTCATATCTGTTGCGAAACAGAACAACAAGAAAGCTAATTCCGGTTCGCTTTTTAGCCCGTGAGCGAGCGTGTGAACTGTATAAAAGGCGTCTGCTTTGCCTTCTTTTCATTCGATATGTGAAGAGAGCAGTGGTTGGGTTTGCTGGACTTTTTCAGAATGAGGAGGGTGAGTCCTTACGTGACCCTGCTGTGTCTGCTGTTGGTTGGGTATGGGTGGATGGACATAGCTGCAAGAAGAACAGGGGATGGATCAGAAGAGTGGGGCTATGTTGAAGTCAGACCCAGTAAGCTCACCCAAAAAATTGCTTCAGTAACTGTGGATTAATCCTCACTTCCATTGTCTGACCTGTTTCTTCGTGTTTGCCTGTGTGTGTTTTGATTTGGCAATTGCACAGAAGCACACATGTTCTGGTGGTTCTACGGAAGTCCAAACAGAGTTGAAGATCCCTCCAAGCCCTGGCCTGTCGTTCTCTGGTTGCAGGGTGGACCTGTAATCCCCTCTACACCAAACACGAAAAGAAATTACTCATCTTATTAGTTTGTAAAGCGCATACAATGTGTGTTGAGACGTATCTATGAGCTTACTTTAATTAAAACAGGGTGCATCAGGAGTTGGGATTGGCAACTTTGAAGAGATTGGACCACTGGACACCTATCTGAAACCACGAGAGTCGACATGGTTGCAGAAAGCTGATCTCTTGTTTGTGGTAAAGCGATGAACAACTTATAAATGAGACGTGGATTTGATTTTTTCTTTACCTCATTTGCTCGTTTATATAAGTATCTGGATGATATTTGATTGGTGTGATATAAAATCAGGATAACCCAGTTGGAACAGGATACAGTTTTGTGGACGACTCAAAGCTTTTTGTCAAGACAGATGAAGAAGCTGCCACAGATTTGTGTACTTTGCTGATGGAGATATTCAACAGGAATGAGACTCTCCAGAAGAGTCCTCTCTACATTGTGGCTGAGTCTTACGGAGGGAAATATGCTGTCACTCTTGCCTTGTCTGTGCTGAAAGCCACTGAAGCTGGCAAATTAAAGCTTCAGCTTGGAGGTATCGTAAAATAGAATTCTGTTTTTAAGCTTCTCAAGAACTGAGCTTCTCCAATGAAAATCTTCATCGTTCCGAGGAAAAAAGAAAAAAAGAAGAAAAAAAACCCAATTTTCTGGTTTTCAAGATTCATCTTGTGTTATCTGGTATTAGAACGAATAGAAGATTCAATTTCTGGACAATGATTATTCTCTTCAATGCAGGAGTTGCATTAGGAGACAGCTGGATCTCCCCTGAAGACTTTGTGGTGAAAAAATATTTCAAAAGCAGATCCTGAAATGTTCCAAAAAAATTTCTTTTGGGAATCTTGCATATCCAAATCTTCACCTGAAAATCATTTCTTTTCTCTGTCTTTTTGCAGTTTTCATGGGCTCCTCTTCTCAAAGACGTTTCAAGACTTGATGACAATGGTGTGAAAAAGTGTGACAGGTCTATCATCTTCACTATTAGAGTAAATTGAAAAGAAAAAATAAGAAGATTATTGGATTATATTATCTCTGGTAATCTAACTAATCGGTTTCAGAAAACAGTGTAACTGAGAAGATTAGGCAGCAGCTAAGGAGAGGGCAGTATCCAGAGGCCACAGCTTCTTGGAGTGAGCTTGAGGGATTGATCTCCACCAGCAGCAATTCAGTGGTTCGACATATTCTATACATTCTTTTCTACAAAGTTGTATATGTGACACAAAAGGCACCAATAAGATTAACTAGCTAATTTGTTCTTTTATGTTACAAATTCTGAGTTTTGGGTCATTCGCACTTTTCTTGACAACGTAGGATTTCTACAATTTTTTACTGGATAGCGGAATGGATCCCGTGTCCATGGAAGCAGGGGAACTGACTCCTGGGGTATCGATGAAGAGATATGCGAGGTACTTGAGTTACTTGAAAACTTCTGCTAGCAACGCTGGCGACTTGGACACATTGATGAACGGTTCTGTTAAGAAGAAGCTGCAGATAATCCCAGCAAATTTCACGTGAGCGCCTTTTCGTTCCCTTCCCTCAATGGAAAGAGGAAAATAGTTCTGACGAGGATTTCCAGTAGCTAATCAAACCACATGAATTATTCATCTGTGCAGATGGGGAGAGCAATCGGACTCCGTCTTCTCATCTCTCCAAGGTGATTTCATGAAACCAAGAATTGAAGAGGTAACATAATTGACATCCTTGTGCTAAAGAAATCTTAAATCCTTCTGTAGGCGGTTCAAATGGATTAACTGATATAGACTCCCTGTCAAGGTCAAGAATTGCTGGCAGGACAGTGATTGAATCATTATTATCACACGCACAGACTAATAAGGCCTTAGTATCAATCCTTATATATATAAAATATATATTTTGGACCCTTTGTCTCCGTGTATATTGAAGGAAAGATGCTGCAATTTCTAATATCGACAAGAAAGCTAGAGTTTTGCTACCTAGAGTTTTGCTACAGACGATCCTCTACAAGACGTGACGTGAAAACAAAAGCTTATCTTTTTGCTGCTTATTATTCTTTTGTCATCTATATATCTCTTATCATTTCGCGTGTCTTGTGAATAATTACTTACTTTTCTCAAATATGCTTTTGGTACTGATCTTTTGTCATGTATGCATTCAGGTCGATGAGCTGCTCGCCAAAGGGGTGAATGTGACCATATACAATGGGCAAGTAAGATATCTATCTGTTAGAGTCGCTTTCAAGTTTCAACTTCTTCAAACTTTTTCACGTCAATGAAAAGCAACTGAGCTGGAGTGGCTCGAATTCCACATGGAGCACCCAACTAAAGTTTTGATTACTCATCACTACCTCGTGGCCTCGGTCCAGTTGCTGACCTCTTTTTTCATAAAGATTCAGCTCTGGCTGGTCCTCCTGTATTTGTGGCCCAAACAAGGACATGATTTTAGGGAAAGTGTAATGTGGGGAAAATAAAAATAAAAAGGCAACCAAAAAGAAAAAGGAAAACTAATGAAATGGCTTGATCTAATTAATGTCATGCAGCTTGAT
This sequence comes from Eucalyptus victrix, assembly GCA_016097545.1. Lineage (NCBI taxonomy): Eukaryota > Viridiplantae > Streptophyta > Magnoliopsida > Myrtales > Myrtaceae > Eucalyptus > Eucalyptus victrix. Next base: position 38,839,582 of record CM027836.1, on the reverse strand, counting down.
CTAATCTGTGCAACTAAGGGGACTGAAGCATGGGTTGAAAAGCTCAAGTAAATCTCTCTCTCTCTCTCTCTCTCTCATATGGAGGATTGAACAACCATTTTGTGATTTTTTGGTTGATACTTCCGTTAAAAACAAATTTCAGGTGGGAAGGACTCGAGACATTTTTAAGCATGGAGAGGACTCCTTTGTATTGTGGGACAGAAAGCGCCACGAAGGGGTTCAAGAGATCATATAAAAACTTGCACTTTTACTGGATTCTTGGCGCAGGCCACTTTGTAAGTTGAAGCTAACCACACTACCACCTCAAACACAACCACTCCATTTGTTTCCCCCTTGACAAAGCAATCCTCTTTTTTATTGCTCCACTCCACTGTTAACCTATTCTTCTGCTGGCTTTTTACATGGTGTCCTTCACCACAACCTGCATCACCATTCTTGTAATCAACACGACATTAAGCACATTAATTTGAGTTGTCATCGTTATCATCATCACATCTAAAGATACTGTTCCTTTAAGGCCTCTCCAAGACAACACCTAGATTAATTTTCCTGGAGATGATTGATTGGTCCATACAGTTTTTAACTTTATAGCCATTCACATGCATTTAGCTAGATACATCCCTATATGACAGGTCAAGCTCACTAATAAAATGCTTGTTGCCATCAACAAGAGGGACAGGACAGCACTTGTTTTCTTTCATTTGTTGTGTTTCATCCAAACATCTCATCATTTTGCTGAGTCAGCCTAATTTATTTTGAACAAAAGCCATTCAATAGACAAATTAGATTATGCTTTTACTTTCAAGTGAGAACTTTAGATTCAATATTTAAATCTTAAATAAGAAAGTATGCACAAATTAGATTTGCATTAGCAGTGATATAACTGTCCATCTCGCTTATTAGTCAACACCATGAATCCTACTAAAATAGAATAGAATGATTACATTCACTACAAAAAGCTTTGGAATGAAATATTTATGAGGCTGTTTCCTCTTCTTAGGCCCACATTGACATGTCATCGAACCTTTCTTTGATAATAATCGAAGTCCCTGCAAAAACTTTTGTAGGCGAAAAGGAGTTTTTAATAACCAGCACTTCAATACGTAGGAGAATAAACGCCATCATCAATTCATCATTCATCGAGTACGTAATCTATAAGCAAATAATGCAGATGGGGGTCAGGGCATTAATTGTGAAAGGACGTATTGTACTACTAGGTCAAGATGCGTGTCAGTCTCACCCAAGGACAAGCTTTAACTCGTAGTGGTGGACAACATACTGTCCGACTGACACAGCATATCTAATGAGAAGGAAAGTTTCTTTCCAGTCTCTGACTTTTGCTGGTTCTGCAGGTTCCAGTGGATCAACCCTGCGTAGCACTGGACATGGTCACTGCCATCACACAGTCACCTGCTTCTACCTGAGGCTACAGCAATAAAGAAAAGGACAGACGATGGGGACTTCTGGTTCTGATAGGTCAAATACCTCAAATCGTATGACACAGGCAAAAAGGAGGAGGACGGTGCAGCTTATTTTCTTTTCTTTTTTTCCCCTTTCAGAAAAGTAAATAACAGCCATGTCCATTTTTTGATTTCATCTTTGTAGAAAAAATGGAAGGACAGTGTATCAGTACGCAAACAAATTTGAAATCAGCAAAAGAATTTGTCTCCGTGATATTTTGTTTCTGTGTAATTTTCCTAGTGAGCGTTGCTAGTCGGTCATTACTAGATGCACCCCCACATGCAACCTCCTTACTCTTTCAAGGAAAATAAAGTCTAGGTTCAAAGAAATGAGCAGAGATAGAAAAGTGATATAATTGGACCAACCTCATTATGGAAATATCCTAAGAAGAAAAATTACGTTGATGTAACGTGTAACTAGTTTCATAAATTAAAAATGGGGATACCCAAAGACACACATATTCCCCCCTACGCGAACATTGTATGTATGACTAACAGGATCACTCCATACTCCATTGAAATATACATTAAGGAAGACGGAGATCGGACATAACTTAAATTCCGAAGTACTTGGAACCTTATGACACGACTCATGGACAAAGCATGATCCAAGACCGATCAAATGGGGCCATGTCACGCACAAGGGGCAGCCCATGAGCAGCCCATGATCGATCTACGAACGACTCATGATCAATGTACGATCGGCTCATGTGTAATGCGGACAAAAGGCCGTGACCATTCATCTACTCCATGTCAAGTGCCCTGCCCTTGCTTCTGACACACGCTCTGGGTTTTCCCAGACCTAGGCCATTGAGTGGCCTAATGTACAAACTTGTAATGATGATACACATTCAAACACCATCATTGAATCGAAGGGAAGATCAACGGCTAATATGAGGCACAAACTTGTATAAATAGGAGACCCTCCCCCTCATTGTATTCAGCTCATTCACAGCAAATGCACTCACCGCTTCGTTCATACGACCCTTGTGTTCATGTGTGTGTGCGTGAGGCTGACTTAGGAGTAAAATCCTAAGGCCACGCGAGCGGGTGATCGTTTGGAATCGACTGACCCTTGACAAGTGGTATTAGAGTCTTCATTCCAAGCGCCATGGCTGATCCTCGTGCTAATGTCCCGATCATTCAAGGCAATGATCGAAAGGATCATAGGCAACCGGTCAAGAAGACCACCAAATCGAAGAAAGACCGTGCTGTCTCAAGCTCAAGGGATCTAAAGGGGGATCTAAAAAAATTGAATGACGGTCCTAGAAGAGACTATCATGGATGTCCAAGCGATGGTGGACGACCTGAACTAGACCGTCAAAGGAGCAGAAGTCGATAGGGAGGAGTTCTTGATTGAAGTGCAAGAACTCAAGGCCGGCATGGAAGAGCACCGTGTCAAGGTATTGGGATCCCTCACACGAGCTATAGCATCGAGATAAGACTTGGGAGGCCGCGATGGCAGCCATGCTTGCAGAAATGGCTGAGTTGAAAGGCAAGCTCACCGAGTTTGAAGAGCGTGAACGAGGTGGTCACCATGCATGCAAATCCACAAACCAAAGCACCCAAGCCAAGAGAGGTCAAGGGCTCGCAAGTGGCCAAGGACGTGGACAACTTCCTGTGGTACATGTAACGATACTTCTAGGCCATGGGAATCAACGATGACACATCTTGGGTAAACATCACATCAATGTATTTAGTTGATAACGCTTTGTTGTGGTGGCGTCGTCGGTCGGATGATAGGTGTGGTGACCCTATTGCGACATGGGCTTGGTTCGTCGAAAAATTCTAACAGAACTACTACCCCGCATATGCAGAAGAAGAAGCTCGCGATGAACTCAAGTGCTTGAAGCAAAAGGGCGGAGTCCGTGACTACGTGAAACGATTCTCAGAGCTATTGTTCCAAATTCCATCTATGAGCAAGACGGAGGCGTACCATTAGTTCATGAGTGAACTCAAGCTATGGGTCAAGCAAGAGCTAAAAGATGCCATGCGATGGATCTCGCGACTACAACATCCGTGGCCGAGTCCCTTGTGGAGTATAAGTTGTCATCCATGATGAAATCCAATTCTCGTCTAAAGGACAAGGCCAATGGTGGGGGAGAACAAGGAAGATTTAATTGATCAAATGGAGGCAAACCACCAATAGTTGCTCCTAGGACCCAACCAGAATCGAGTGGATGGGGACAACACAAGGTGTGCACATACAAATGTTTTTTTTGTGATGGTCCTCATATGGCCCGTGACAATCCCAAAAGGGGTAAGCTGGCAGCCTTATGTAAAGAGGATGAATCGCAAGAGGAGGCAAGGTTGGGTTCACTATATATCTTTGACTCAATCAAGACTAAGAAGGTGAAGGAAGCCAAAGGTATGATGTTCGTGGATGTGAAGATCGGTGGTATCACAATGGGTGCGCTTGTGGACACCGGAGTGTCCAACCTTTTCATATACCAAGAGGTTGCGAAGAAGTTGAATCTTTCGGTCGAGAAGGGGAAAGAACAGTGAACTCCAAGGAAGTCCCGACTAGCGACATGGCTAAGAACATAAAGTTTCACCTCAATCCATGGACCAGCAAGGAAGATATCGAGGTAATCCCCCTTGACAACTATGATTTTGTGCTTGATCTCGGATTTCTCAACAGGATCAATGCGAGCATTATGCCCTTTGCAGATTGCATATGCATCCTAGACAAGTGATGCCAATGCATGGTTCCGATCTATTGCGAGTCGGGACGCAATAGGAAGATGCTATTGACCATGCAACTATTGAAGGGAATAAGAAGGGTGAGGTGACCTTCTTGGTAGCGTTGAAGGAGGAGAGCGTGAAAGAAAACGGAGTACCGAGAGAGGTGACCCAAGTCCTTGACGCCTTCCAATATGTGATGCCGCCCGAGCTGCCCAAGAAGCTGCCTCCCCAAAGAGAAGTCAACCATCGGATCAAGCTTGTGCCGAATGTTCGACCCTCGGCCATGGCACCCTATCACATGGCCTCGCTTGAGTTGGAAGAGCTACAGAAATAACTCAAAGAATTGCTTGATGCGAGATACATTCGGTTGTCCAAGACTTCATTTGGTGCCTCGGTTTTGTTTCAAAAGAAGCACGATGGATCCCTTCGCATGTGCATTGACTACCAGGCATTGAACAAGCTCACCGTCAATAACAAGTATCTGATCCCCCTCATTGCAGACTTATTCAATCAGCTCAAGGAAGCCCGATGGTTCTTCAAGTTTGATCTTTGATCGGGATACTATCAAGTTTAGATTGTCGAAGGGGATGAGTTGAAAACCACGTGCGTGACCTGTTATGGATTGTACGAGTTCCTCGTCATGCCTTTTGGCCTAACAAATGCACCAACCGTGTTTTACACTCTTATGAACAAGGTATTACATCCATTCCTCGGTCGGTTCATTGTGGGTTACCTTGATGACATAGTTATATATAGCCGGACACTCGAGGAACACATCGAGCACTTGAGACAAGTTTTCCAAGTCCTTCGGGAGAATGACTTGTACTTGAAGCGTGAGAAATTCGATTTTGGCAAAATGAAGTCCATTTCCTTGGGCACATCGTCCGTGATGGATGAGTGTAGATGAATGCGGCCAAAATCCATGCCATCATTAAATGGGAGCCACCAATCAAGATGACAGAGTTGAGATCCTTCCTTGGTCTCACAAACTATTATTGGTGCTTCATCTGGGGTTATTTGAACCTCACCATGCCACTCACGGACATGTTAAAGAAAGAAAAGCCATGGGAGTGGATAGATTGGTGTCAAGAGGCGTTCGGTCAATTGAAGCGGGCTATAACCAAAGAACGATGCTCGTGTTACTTGACCATACCAAGCCCTACGAGGTAGAAACAGATGCTTCCGATTTTGTTATCAGTGGTGTCCTTATGCAAGATGGGCACCCGGTTGCCTTCGAGTCTTAGAAATTAAATGATATCGAGTGATGATACACGGTCCAAGAGAAGGAGATGACCGCGGTAGTACATTGCCTTCGTACTACCTCTTGAGATCCCGATTCATCGTGTGAACCGATAATGTGGCCACAAGCTACTCTCAAACACAAAGAAGCTCAACCCGAAGCAAGCTTGGTGGCAAGACTTCCTGCTTGAGTTTGATTATGTGTTGAAATACAAGTTGGGAAAGTCCAACTCCGTGACTGATGCCTTGAAGTGGAAGTTGGAACTGGCCAACATGGTGAGTCAATCGGACTGTCCATGGATTGACCATATCAACAAGGGGCTCAAGCAAGACCGAACGGCTCATGCCCTCTTTTGATATGCCCACGAGGGCTAGGATGAGAATGATCTCTTCTATATCAAAGGATGACGACTCTATGTGCCATTTCACAAGAAACTCAAGAAGGAAGTGATGCACGAGTGCCATGATTCTAAATGGGCGGGTCATCCGAGAATCCACCACACCATAGCACTTGTCGAGGATCAATACTATTGGCCACACATGCAAGACGACATTGAAGCTTACGTGCAGACATGTCTTGTGTGCCAACAAGACAAGATAGAGCAATGGTCACCAACAATGCTCCTTGAACCGTTACCTATCTTGGAACATTCATGAGAGAACGACTCTATGGACTTCATTGTGAACTTGCCAAAGTCTGAAGGATGTCGGACCCTCATGGTCGTCGTAAATCGTTTCTCCAAGTACGCAACGTTCATGCCAGCCATGAAGGATCACCCAGTCGAGGAAGCAGCCAAAATATTGCTCAAGCACGTTGTCAAATACTAGGTTATATCACGCACGATCGCTCACAATCGTGATCCTCGATTTACCACACAATTCTGGACTGAGCTCTTCAAGTTGCTAGGGATGAACCTCAATTTTTCCACAAGCCTGCATCCCCAAACTAATGGCCAGATAGAGCGGGTGAATGTGCTCGTGAAAATCTACCTCCGGCACTACGTGAACAACACACAAGTAAATTGGGCACGGTTGATTGACATGGCTCAATTCTGAGTCCATGAACTAGAGCCTGTTTCAGATCATGACCAAGCAACAGCCACTTACACCAAGTGTGATTGCCTTGGGTATCAAGGAAGTAGTCCCTCTGTGTACAAGTTCGCTAAAGAATGGGACAAACATGCGGACTTGGCATGGGCGTGCCTACATAGGGCCGCAAAACGCACAAAGAAGTGGGCCGACAAGAAACATGGCATATAGAATTTCAACTCGGGGACTTGGTGTTGGCCAAGCTACACTTAGTCTTTCCGTACCGTGACGTGCACAAAGGGCTCATATGTCGCTACGAAGGCCCCTTTCGAGTGTTGCAGCAGATCAGGAATGTGGCATACAAGTTGGAGTTGCTGGCCAAACTCAACATATATCCTGTATTGCATGTGAGTATGCTGAAACTTTTTCATGCATACGAGGATGACCTAGATCAAGGCAAATCACAATAGGCGCCCCTTGGAGCAAAAACCTCTTATGATCGGGACGTTGAATGCATCATGGTAGACCGCATCATAAGGAAGAAGTATCACGCGCCAAAGAAGGAATACATTGTCCAATGGAAAGGCCTTCCTGAGAGTGAAGCGAGTTGGGAACCATCCGAGGCTTTGTGGCAGTTCAAGAAACATATCAATGCCTTCCACGCCACAGACGCGAACGAGGCTTCACCTAATTAGGTGGGGAGATTGATAAGGCTCACAAACGAAGCATGATCCAAGATCGACCGGATGGGGTTGTGTCACGCATAAGGGGCAACCCACGAGCAGCCCATGATCGATCCATGAACGGCCCATGATCAATGCATGATCGGCCCATGCGTAATGCGAACAAAATCCTGTGACCATTCACCTACTCCATGTTAGGTAGCCTTGTTCTTGCTTCTGACACACACCTTGGGCTTTCCCAGGCCTAGAGTCATTGAGTGGCCTAATATATATACTTGTTATAATGATACACGTTCAAACACTATTGTTGGATCGGAGAGAAGATCAACGGCTAATATGAGGCCCGAACTTGTATAAATAAGAGACTCTCTCCCTCATTGTATTCAGCTCGTTCGTAGTAAATGCACTCACCCCTTTGTTCATACGACCCTCATGTTCATGTGTGTGTGCGTGAGCCTAACTTAGGAGTAAAATCCTAAGGCCGAGCGGGTGGGTGATCGTTTGGAATCGATTGAGCCGTGACACTTGGGCTATAAAACAGAAACCAAGCCTGAGATATTCAGTATTTTCTAAAACTTCCAATCTTGTTTTCTCTTCCTACCTTTCATTGGTGCAACCAGGTATATATATAATATTTGCATTTTCATTGAGACGGTTAACTGAAGCGCACTGAAGTCATGTTTTCCCACGGTGCATAGTATCCGCATCAGGTAGGCACAAGCCCAATGGACGTATTCAGCCTCCGGTAGATAGTAAGCCCGTTCATGAGTTGAAAAACAAAAACGGACATCATTAAACGCAGCATTCCATGAGTGAGGAAACATGATAGAAATGAACTAGAGGGCACTTCATGCAGCCTCAGATGTCCCATTTTTTAGCCATTTCCAACGTAGGATTTATCATAGTATACATGCCATTGATTTAATTTGCCACCTTGATGAAAGTTTCCATTGTTTGAAACTTGGGATTCATATTCCCAGAGACGAAATGCCGTAGCCCATTTATCAAAACCTAAAGAAAAGGTCAGAGTTGTAGAAAATTCCAATTCAACGTGAGAGAAGAAGGTAAAGCAAAAATAGCTGAAAATCTGAGGACGGAAGAGCCCGTCCTTCATCAGTACACCTCTTAATCCTGGACAGACCTTCAATAAGAGTTTCAGCAACAAGTTCAAGTCCACAATCCAAATTGATGTCTTGAACCTAGGTCAGAGAAATAAATTATCTTCACGACAGAAATATAGTAAGGACATCGGATAATAGTATTATATTCTAGAGTCATCTATGACAGAAGAATAGAACGTTCTGGCCCCGACCTCCAGCATGTTGTGATTTTCTGAAGGTTCACTTTATGAGCCTTGGACATTTTTGAAAAATGAATGGGAACATCATTATCACCTCCACAGGATGCCGGCGTGTACGAAATATAGCTCGGCATCTTAGCGCAACTCTGTTTGGGGGTGGGGGAGAGAAAGACCTCAAGATCTAAACATTTCTGTTGGGTTTTTTGCGAAGAACATCGAAACATCAATCGAGAAGTGCTGAATAACTTGAAAGTGGAAAAGATACCATTTTGAATAACCTGTCCCAAAAAGATTGACGAGGGAGGAACTGGTGCTACTGCCAAACAAATGCAATAACATCATCTTTAGCCAAAGTGAAAACTTCTCCAAAATGGCATATGTACATCTTTCCAAAAATGGACATTAGGACAGTGTCAAAACTTGACACAAATAGACACTTAAGTGCCAAAATCAAAGCAAAATGAATTAGTTACCTGCCAAAACACTAATGTGGCGAATTTCCAATGAGCCAAGTGCAAAACAACGTTATTTTGCATGCTAATGTGAGTAAATAATTAATATACAATTAATTTAATTAAATTTAAAAAATTATATAAATAATAAATAAATAAAAAGGAGGAAGAAGGCAGGCGGCGGCTAAGGGCTCAACCCTTGCCACCGCCACCTCCCTACCGTCACCAAAAAGGTGAGGGAGAGTTGGCTGGGTTCACCAAGCTTTGGCCAAGGGCCGGCGACCCCAACTAACCGGTGGCGAGGGCCTGCGAGCCCTCACCTAGATCTGGGGCGAGGGTCACAGCCCTCCCCCAGATTCGACAAGGGTTGCTAGCCCTCATCTAGCCAAGCCAAGGGTCGTTGCACGTTGGTCACCTTGCCATCAGTCGATTGGGGTGGCTCAACGACTCCGGTCAACCCTCCTTCACATTCCCGGCGACGACGGGGAGGCAATAGTGGTGATGGCTGAGCCCTCAACTACCAACTGCTTTCTTCCTCTTTTTAAAATATATAAATAAATAAATAATTTTAAATTAAATTAAATTAATTTTTATATTAAAATTCAAATTGTATCAAAATGACATCATTTTTGTGTGTCTTTACTAAGTCAGCCTTTTGGTGAGTCACATAAGTGAGAAAATTACTCAAAAATTGCCATGTAAAATTTCTAGTAGGATTCATCGAATGTGGTATTCAAGTATCTCATTTTTCATGAAAGTGGCACTTAAGGGGGTGCATGACAAACTGAAATTTCTATCCCAAAAACAATTTTTTTATTCCGGACTTATTTTTGGAATAGAAATCCGTTTGATAAAATTATTTTATTTTTTTATTTCTGAAATAGATTTTTGTTCCATAAATAGATTTGGAATATAAATTAGAAATAAAAAATTGCTACTTTTCTATTTGTGAAACATAAATGAGTAATAAAAATTATTCTCATTGTTTGTCCTTGCTACGAACCGGTCGTCCATCTGTCGCCGCCAACTACCGTTCGCCAATCACCAACTACCACCGCCACCATCCACCAGCTGGCACTGTTGCCGTCCGCCGGTCGCCGATTGCCACGGTCACTGTCTGCCGTCGGTTGTCGTTATCCACCGCCGTCCGCCGTCCGAAAAGGAGAAATTTTATGTTGTGATCAAACTAATTTCTATTTTTAGAGTAGAAGTTTTACGTTGTTACCAAACGAGTATTTTTGCTTAAAAACTCATCTAAAAATAAAAATAGAAAAAAAAAATTTCCAGAAATCAATTTCTGACCAGAATGGTTATCATTCACGCCATTAAGTGTCAATTTTCTAACTTTTGGCACTTAAGGGTGCGTTTGGTAACGTTTCTATTCAAAAACGTTCCCGGAACAGAAATAGTTTTTTCTATTTCTGTTCTCTAAAACAATTTTTGAACAAAAGAATGCATTTGGTAAATTTGTTCTTGGAATACAAAAAGAACATAAACACATTTAGTAAATTTGTATAATTTTTTGTTTCTTTTAATTTTTAAAATATTTTTATTTTATTTTTCCTTTTTTCTTTTTTCTTCCTTTTGGCCGGTCGCCGGCCCCCTGCAAGGTCGAGCTTGCCCAACCACCTGCAAGGCTCGGCGTCGCCAAGCCACCGCCAGGAGCCAAGGTGAGGCCGAGCCTTGTCGACTGGCGCGAGGTCAACCTTGCTAGGGGCCAGTGACACTCGGCCTCGCCGAGGGCCGGCAACGCTCTGGCAAGGTCACCGGCCATGGCCAAGGCCAACAACCGGCCAAAGAAAAAAGAAGAAAAAAATAGAGGTTGGGACACCTGGAGTGCCATAACTTGGCACGGAGGGATATTTAAGTGCCATGACTTTAAAATGGTACACTTAAGTGCCAATATCGGAGTAAAATGGAACACTTAAGTGCCACTCTAGCGAAAATCCGGCCAAATGGCTGACGTGGCAATTTTCCGGCGAGTTTGGTCCAAAACGGCGTCGTTTTGCACGCTAACGTGGCGGAGAAAACGCAAAAACGACGTCGTTTCGTGTCTACGTATAAATAATAATATATAAATTAATTAAATTATATTTAAATTATTCAAATTTAAAAAAGAAAAATTTTAAAAAATTAAGAAAATTTAAAAATTTTAAAAAATTAAGAAAAATTTAAAATTTTAAAATTTTAAAAAATTAAGAAAAATTTAAAATTTTAAAAAATTTAAAAAATTAAGAAAATTTTAAATTTTTTTAAAAATTAAGAAAATTTTAAATTAAAAAAGGGGGAGGTTGAACGGGGCGGCTCCCTCGCCGCCGCCGCCTCCCCGCCGTCGCCGGGAAAGGCCGGCGACGGAGGGGGGAGGGTCAGTCGGGGTCACCGGCCCCCGGCCGACCGACGGCGAGGGCTGCGAGCCATCGCCGGATCGCTGCGAGGGCCGCGACCCTCACCCCAGATCTGGGCTAGGGCTCGCGGGCCCTTGCCGCCGGCCCCTGGCCAGGGCCAACAATCGGCCAAAGAAAAAAGAAGAAAAAAAGAAAGAAAAGAAAAAAAATATGATTGAGAAAAATTGTTTCTCGGAAGTGTTCCAAAAACAAGTTTTTCTTGTTTCTTGTTTCTTGTTTCTTGTTTCTATTCCAAATTTATTCTCAGGAAAAAAAATAGATTTGGAACAAAAACGCAAACAAACGCATTTTTGTTCTTTTTTTGTTCCCCAGAACAAAAAAAAAATTATGTTCAAGAACAGAAAATAAGAACACAAACAAACAAGGCCTAAGTGTCCCAGTGTGCCAAGTTTTGGCACTTTGGGTGTTCTTTTGCTGCTCAAAATGTAAATTTATGACTGACTGGACAAATTAGACATCCCGTGTATAAGTAGAAGTCATCAACTAAAACTGCATTATCTAGCATCGACTGAAGGCGAGCTTTGGACTTGTGTTGTGCAGCGTCGTCGTGATATGCGCTGTCCGTTTGTCCATGAAGAATCATACCCTAAAGTGGACATAGAAAATGAATGCATAAATTCAGATAATGATCTCCTCTCATTCTTCTGTTCCTTCTATCAGTAGTTGAACATCAATAATGCTGAAAAGCGCAAGAAATATTTTGAGAGAAACCTCTAATTCTCTTTTGCAATTCACTTTCTTTTGTCAAATAGTGGTTATGGAGCATAATTCATCATCACTACTCTAAGTCTCCAACCATGCCAGGGTTCATGAGCAGTAGTGCCTGTTATTTTTCAGCATACCATAAGGCATTCAAGCATTCGGCTTGTGTAATGCCACGGATAAAGATGAGTCAATGAAGAAAACGATGGGACAAACCATAAAAGGTTTTTGTGTCTATCAAAATTAAAAATTAAATTTTTGCCTTTTGATAATAGCACGAAAGGCTTCTTCATGAATAATATAGGCTTTTGTCGCAAGATTGCCAAAGAATTGATACATTTGGTAAGAACATTTCAAATGTTAGAAATATATTATCTCTCATATCATAATTTTATTATTCTGATTGATTGTAATTTTCCTTGTAATATTTATCTTACCATAGATAGTCATTCTGTAAAGCTTATAAATAGGCTCATGTATAGTTCAATGAAATACACAAAAAATTACCCAAATTTATTTTCAGCTTTATCATGAAAGAAGCTTCGTTTGAAAGCAAGTAGTCATATAAAAAAATTAATTAATTAATTAGCAGGGTGGCTTTTTAAAGTGTATGATTATTGTAGTTAACTTACGGATTTTAAATTAAAACATTTGGCAGTAGGATACTTATACTCTCTAGAAGTTGTACGATTCTCCTGAAGACAATGAAGCGTGTGGCCAACTTCATAATATTTATTTATGGAAAGGTACCAAAAAAATACTAAGTCTATTATAATTATGTCAATTCAATTTTAAACATTTTGGTTTAATCAATTCAATCTTAAACATTTTGCATTTATATCAAGTAAATCTATATGACTAATTTAGCTAAAAATCGCTGACATGGACTTTAGGTATCTTACATGGTGCGGCCGATGCTAACATAGACACTTTTAATGATTTTCTAAATTTTCTTTCTTTTATTTTATATATTATCATTATTTTTCTCTTTTTTTTTTTTTTTTTTTTGGCCAACGAGGGTCGCAACCCTTACCCAAGTCTTCATTAGATCTAGGCGAGGGTTGCCTTACCCAAAGGGGGCTGCAAAGGACATGGGCATGGCCCTAGCGGCCTCCTCAACCAAAACAAGGCGGCACTCACTTAGATATGCCAAGGGCCATGACCCTCACTAGCTAAAATGAAAAGAAAGAAGAAAATAAAAAAATAAAAAGAAAAAAACCAAAAATATATATAAATTAAAATATCATATAAAAAATGTCCATGTCAGCATCAATAATACCATGTAAAATGGTTAGCATTCTCGTAAGCTATTTCTGGTCAAAATTTGCAGAATAGACTCGATACAAATACAAGATGTTTATGACTAGATTTATCTAATTGAAATGTTTATAATTAAATCAGCTTGAATGCTAGTCTAATTATTTTTTTGTACTTTTCCGTATTTATTTATGACTCAATTTATCTATGTTGCAAGATGGTGACATGAAGTTAAATTAACATGTCACTGAATTTTTTTTGTTCTCTGATGGTCATGTTCTAGATCTGTCTCCATTTTAATTTGGTCCTATACATGCATTTCTTGGGGGAAAAATATGACACTATAGAGAAGATTTATTACCTTTTCAAATCAATCTAAATTCAGTGACATGCTAATTTAACTTCATGTCACCATCCTGCCATAAACTTTTGTCCTAAATTGGTCCCTCTGAGAAGGTAATTCCAGTCTCCCTATTTTCCTTTTTTGATGGAAAATTTGACTAATCATCATCATGAGAATACCAGAAATGAAAAAGTTACTGTAGACTCATTTCCAATTTTGTCATGGGTAATTCACAGAAATCTTAACAGTAATATATTATCTGGATTATAAATATGAAGAATTTTATTGCTTGATTGGGAAAATAATCTCATATTTGTGCAACCGAGAAAATATATCCAGGTGTATACGTCTTACATGAGCTGCACATCCACAATGAAATCCATAAACAACTTCAACATTTATGGATTTGGCCAAAAAAATCCATGCATAAATTGCAACACCAAAAATACAATTATATAAGAAAGCAAGTGTTCATCAAAATCAAAAGAAGAAATAGAGATTTTGCTGATGGCCACTATAATGACATCAACTTATATCTTTGTCCTTCGAATCTGCATTATCAATACCATTTTGACATACCCAGCTAATTTCACTTCGTCCAAGACCACCTCGTCAAACCTCGGAGATTAGCGATCAAGCTCATCCGCCACAATTCTATTCAATCTCCATATTACAATCCAAACACCATTATTCTCGAGCGAGCTGAACGTGCCATTAATGGTTCACTCGCCCACCTCCGCTCCTTGAGCAAAATAATCGCTATTCCAAATGACGACGACATTCATGCTGATCTCGTCTCTAGCGCACATGGGTTCCTCACCAATATATTCATCGGCACGCCGTTGATCCCGCAACTCGTGCTAATCGACATGGCAAGCGACCTCCTTTGGTTTCTGGTTTCTGTGCGTGTCGCGCACTACTTGCTTCAAATAATCTCCTCTTTTCAATCCCTGCAAATCGTCGATATACTCCAATATTCATTGCAGTTTCATCGCTAGCTTTTTTTGCTACGCAAGGAGTGTGGATGGCTTATCCATATGAGAGAGATTTGACTGGACTCACAGTCGTCTCCTTATAATTCTCGAGCAGGGAACAGCTCAGCTTAGACATCGAGAGCATGTTTTTCCAATTAACCGCGAACGTCCTAGGCATGGCCATCCTCCAGCCATCTCCCGAAATGAATGGCTTATCCATCATTGGAGTGATGGCGCAACAGCCCTATAATGTAGGGTTTGACATCACGCAGCAAGATTTCTTTCAAAAAATTGACTGTAATACTCTCAAACCACTTATATGATCACATGTGACTAAAAGAAAAATCCTACTATACATTATCAAACTATTCCACATTTCCTTGAGGGGAAAAAAAGAGAGAGAAGGATGTGAATGTCCTTTTGAGAAAGAAAAAGTTACTTTTATTCAAGTATAAGTTCAAATAAGAAGTCGATTAATATTTTAAAATTGTTGGTTTAGTGGTAAAGAGATCACCTATCTTTTACAAAGTCAGGAGTTTAATTCACATTATGAGCCAACCTCTAAATCACTCATACTGCATTGTCCACCTGCTGCATACCCCTCTACAAAAATGCCCGGTTGTAGCATTTTGACAAGACCATAATAACGAGCTTGCTAATCTCACACCTTCAAGTTATAGGTGAATTAGAGTAGTTATGCCACAAATCGAAAATTTCATGGAGAATGTGGAACCTTCTGTAAGAGTTTTTCTAATTGTGGACTACATTAATTGATATTGTAATTTACCGTTTAACGTTTATCGTTTTACGGGGTTTGGTCTAAGATGAGATAGAAGGTTTCTTAATTAGTCTAGTATGGGCTGGCTAGTGTGGGCCGAGTTGAGCCGGCCCGTAATGAGGGGACGGCTGGAAACTCTATAAATAGTGCTCAAGTCTTTCCTCTAACCCTAATTCTCACCTATATCCTCACATAAGGGGCGTTTACCTAACGCTGCACGTGAGGGGGCCGCCTCATTGAGCCAGTGATACGGAGGGCAATAGAGGAGAAGGACTTGCGCGTGGAACATTGTGTTTCCGCTTCCGCTTCAAGAACAATGGATCCCAAAACAGGTGCGTCAATTCTTTCTACTCAATCATGCATGTTCTTGTTCTAGTTATGGAGATCTTGGGGTTTGCACAATTTGCGTCTAACATGTGGTATCAGAGCCTCCATAATCCTAGAACACGAACACAAAGGATTTTGCCCTAATTTGTTCGGATTAGCCCTAATTAGTACGGATCTTGCCCTAATTTATGATTTTCGAGACCTTTAGTTCAATAAAAATTAAATTAAATTATATATTCGGATTGGGCTCGACGAGACGAAGAAAACCGTGGGCGGCGCGTCGACGGAGGAGGCCGCACGCACCCCCACGCGCGGCCACGCGCCTCATCGCGTCGAACACGCGCTGCGCGTGTGCTCCACGCGCCGCGCACTCAGGCGGCGCGTGCGGGCGCGTGGAGGCTCTGATTCGCGAGTGGCCGGTGGCGATAGACTCGTATGATTATTTCCTACGTCATGGTATATTTATTTTATATGTTTGATGATTTTATGGATGTGAAAATATATAAAAAGCCCTAAATACGTGAATTTTTAGTGTATTTTCGCGTATTTTTCTTGTATTTTCTGTGTTTTTGAAAATACAGGTGCCGGGATACAGATATGTTATCACATGAACTTTATAAGTGTTATTCATTAATAATATACGATAAAGCTTATTTTTATTAATGAATGAAGTAATGTAATTAGCATGATATGTGATTTTAGTGATTACTGCCCATGTCACTAAAGTTAAAATCACATATGTATGGTTCATGTGAGATGAAAATTTTATATCCCTGGTATGAGAGAGTTTCAAGGATTCAATTGAGTTGTGACCGCCAAAGTGGCACACTTGATTGAATTTGAGAAATTTCGATCTTGTATACTTGATTGGGATGTCTCCTGGTCTAATGCATAGTTATACTCCCAAAGGAGGTGATTGTGTATTAGTTCATGGAGGGATACATGATAGTGTGGTGGAAGAGTGATCGATCCTAATGGTTCATATGCCCAAAGGTGATGAATTCACGAAGATTGGAATATATTCTCATAACCCTTATCATGTGAGGAGTGTACAATTGCTTGTCATGTATTCTGACCAAAGGTGATTATATGATTTTGCATGTAACTCTCTGGATGTGTACTTGTGCGTCAAGTTACACAATGCTCATATGATGCTAATTATATATACTGCTTGTCTTTCAGTCACCTTTTCTGTAAATGGTAACTCCGTCACCATTGAGGTTCTTGCTGGTTCGAATTTTAAGAGATGGAGAGAGGATTTTCTATTTGCTATGGAAATGGCAGATGTTCATATGGCTCTTACTACTGATCGGCCGGCAGATTTGACTGCCGAGAGTACAGAGGCTCAAAAAGCAAATTTTGCTGCATGGGAAAAGAGCAATAGAATTTGCTTGCTATCAATGAAGCGTTCCATTCAGGAACACTTGAAAAGTGGTTTGCCTGCAGACTGCAATGCTAGGCAAATGATGGAAGCTTTGATGGCTAGAAACCGTGTGTCACCTAATGCTGAGATAGGGACACATATGCAAACACTTTTTACTATGAAGTATGATGGTTCTAGTGGAGTTAGAGATTATGTTCTGAGGATGGTTGATTTGCAAACAAAGCTTCAGGCTCTCAATGTTGAAATTCCTACTGCTTGCATTGTCCATCAAGCTCTAAATACTCTTCCTCCTAATTTTGGGATTATTAAGACCAATTATAGTTCCCAAGATGAAACCTGGTCTGTTAATGACCTGATTGCAAGGTTGGTGGCAGAGGAAGAAAAATTGAAGAAAAATAAAGGACATATTGCTCTTTATGCTTCTAGTTCTGCTAGTGACAAGGGTAAGAAGGTGAAAACTTATACCCATAAAGGCAATTCAGAAGTTGCTGGTCCTTCCAACAACAAAGGAAATTCTGCAGGTGCAGGTCCTACTAACACACTGGGTCCTAAGAGAGAGTTCACCAAGAAGGATGGTGTTCTTTGCTACTTTTGTAGGGAGAGAGGACACGTGAAGAGATGTTGTAGTAAGTTTAAGGCTTGGTTGTCTAAGAGAAATAAGAGTGGGCCTAAAGGGGTTCATAAACCGAAAGAGGCCAAATCAGGATGAATCAAAGCTCACTATTGGAAACAACGTTGGAGTTGACGTAGAGTTCGTGGGAGATGTTGTTTTAATTTTAGACTCTGGTTTTCGGATGGTATTAAGAAACACTTTTTACATACCTTCTTTTAGGCGGAATTTAGTTTTTGTGTCTTGTTTGGACATGTGTGGATACTCTTTTGAAATAAAGAGTAATACTATTTCTATGAAGATTGGGTGTTGCAATTTCTTCGATGGATTATATCGATTGAGTTTATCTCCCAATGACATGTACGTTGCTTATTCAGCTGAAAAGGTTGTTTCCAAAAGACCTCTACCTAAGGAACAGTCTTATGCATTGTGGCATAAACGTCTTGGTCACATCTTTAAAGATAGAGTAGAAAGGCTAATAAAGGCTGATATCTTGCCTACTCTTAAAGATGATCAAGAAACTTGCGTAGACTGTTGCAGAGGTAAGATGACTAAGATAAAGAAGAAATCTGTTGTACGAAGTTCAAACTTGTTGGAGGTTATTCACACTGATATTAGTGGACCATACACAGCTACTTTGTGCAGAAATTTTTATTTCATCACATTCATTGACGACTATTCTCGATATGGATACTTATACTTGATTAAAGAAAAGTCCGAATCTCTTGATAAATTCAAGATTTTTCGGACTGAAGTGGAGAAACAGTTGGGAAAATTTATTAAGATTGTCAGATCTGATCGTAGTGGTGAGTATTTTGGTAGGCACGGTGATGCTGGACAACTTAAAGGGCCGTTTGCAAAATACTTAGAGGATTCTGAGATTATAAGTCAGTTTACTATGCCCGGTAGTCTTGAACAAAATGGTGTAACTGAAAGGCGGAATCGTACTCTTATGGACATGATGAGAAGTATGATTAGTAGGACAAATTTACCTAATTTTCTGTGGGGAGAAGCTTTGAAAACAGCTCTTTATATTCTAAATCGTGTTCCTACTAAAGTGGTTCCATTGACTCCTTTTGAGTTGTGGACTGGACGTAAACCTAGCTTAAATCATCTTAGAGTTTGGGGATGTCCAGCAGAAGTGAAGTTATATAATCCAACATTGAGTAAGCTGGATTTCAAAACTACTCGATGTTACTTCGTATCTTACCCAGATCACTCAAAGGGGTATCGGTTTTATAACCCTAATGGAGGTACAAGAATTGTGGAATCTCAGGTTGCAAAATTTCTGGAATTTGATGTAGTCGAAAAGAGTAGCTGCTCACAAGCTATCGAAGATGATAGTATGGTGGGAATTACTGGATCACTATCTCATCATGTGCAAACAATTATGGAGCCTCCTATGCCACAAATTGAGCCTGTTGTGGCCCAGGATCCTATTGTTGAGATAGTTCCTGAAGAAATTCCACAAGCTCCTCAGATTCAAAATGAGGATCAAGTAGCTCCAGTCAGAAGATCAACTAGGGAAAGACGTTCGGCTATACCACCAGACTATCTAGTCTATCTGGGATAGCATGATTATGACATAGGCTATGTTGTTGATCCCGTGACTTATACTGAAGCCATCTCATGTCCTCAATCAGATTTGTGGTTAGATGCGATGAAAGATGAGATGCAATCCATGAAACACAATGGTGTTTGGGAGCTTGTTGAATTGCCTGAAGGTTGTAAACCTATTGGCTGCAAATGGGTATTCAAGACTAAAAGGAATTCCAAAGGAAAGATTGAAAAGTTTAAAGCCAGACTGGTAGCTAAGGGTTTCACTCAAAGAGAAGGAATAGATTATGAAGCAACATTTTCTCCAGTTTCTTCTAAAGATTCCTTTAGAGTGATCTTAGCATTAGTAGCTTATTACGATATGGAGTTACACCAGATGGATGTTAAAACTGCTTTTCTAAATGGAGACCTTGATGAGAAGGTTTATATGGTGCAGCCTGAAGGTTTTGTAGCAGATGACTCAGGTCAACTTGTTTGTAGATTGAAAAAGTCTATTTATGACCTTAAGCAAGCTTCTAGACAGTGGTATTTCAAGTTTCATAGTGTTGTTACTTCATTTGGATTTATTGAGAACAAAGTAGATCAGTGCATATACACCAAGGTCAGTGGGAGGAAATATATTTTTCTCATACTTTATGTAGATAATATCTTGCTTGCTAGTAGTGACATTGGTTTACTGTATGAGACAAAGCGGATGTTATCGAAAAATTTTGACATGAAAGACCTTGGTGAGGCGTCTTTTGTTCTTGGCATTGAGATCCATAGGGATCACTCATGCCGTTCATTGGGTTTATCTCAGAGGGCGTATATTGATCGCGTTTTAGAAAGATTCAATATGCAAGATTGCAAACCAGGAATTGCTCCTGTTGTTAAGGGTGATAAATTAAGTCTTTCACAATGCCCTAATTCAGATTTTGAGAAAGCTCAAATGAAGGATGTACCTTATGCTAGTGTGCTTGGAAGCATCATGTATGCTTAAGTTTGCACTAGGCTAGATATTGCTTTTGCAACAGGGCTTCTAGGCAGATATCAGTCTAATCCAGGACGCGATCACTGGGTTGCTGCCAAGAAGGTTTTAAGGTACTTAAAGAGAATAAAAGATTATATGCTGATTTATAGATATGTTCCAGACCTGCAACTAGTCGGGTATTCAGATGCAGATTTTGCTGGTTTTCAAGATGATAAAAAATCAACGACTGGATACATATTTATGTTGGCAGGAGGTGCAGTGTCATGGAAGAGCAAGAAACGGAAATCTATATCTTCTTCAACCATGCAAGCGGAGTTTGTAGCATGTTTTTCAGCTGCTACTCAAGCTATTTGGCTCCGGAACCTCATTAGAGAGTTATCAGTTTATGATTTTGTGGATAGACCCATACAGTTATAGTGTGACAATAACTCTGTAGTGTTGTTTATTAATAACAACAGAAGTTTAAAGGGGTCTAAACACATGGAGGTCAAGTTTTTGACTATAAAAGAATCAGTACAGAATGGTGACGTTGCAGTAGATTATATTCATACAGATGATATGGTTGCAGACCCACTAATTAAAGGCCTACGACCATGTGTTTTTGATTGATATGTCATTAGTATGGGCCTAGGAGCGTCTTGGGATGCTGTTAATTAGTGGGAGCTGTGTTTTATTCTTCTTTGAATAAAGTTTACATCTGTTTTGTTACAATTTAGTAACAGTTTGATACATATATGTCAACTTTTGCATTCAATAAAATGTTTTTGAATGGATTGTTAATATGTTGATATATATTGTTAAAAGTCTCAGGGTATTGTTTAAACCTTGAGTGAAGGCTAGGGGCATCCGGGCATCCGGTTATTAGCCTTGTGCATATGTCTTGTGATACATAAAGAAAGGTTAACCATAAGGATAAGACATATGTGGGTTCATTGAAACCATAAAGCATTCTCTTGTGGCACAAGTTTTTGTGTCGTCTAAGGTAAGAGAATGGTGACTGACAAATGGGATCTCTCTATGAGAGATTTTATCCATTTGCCACACTACCATATTGAATCCATATCAATAAAGTTGAGAGCACTCGTGACCGTGGAAGGCTCTGTGTGTATACATGCAGTTACCGCCATGATTCGGTGTTTGAGACTTTATGGGATAGGATTGACTATTAAGAATTATCTCTGGACCAATGTGCGCACATAAGGTACAATTTCAATTAATATAGTCCAAGTGGGAGAATGTAAGAGTTTTTCTAATTGTGGACTACATTAAGTGATATTGTAATTTACCGTTTAACGTTTATCGTTTTACGGGGTTTGGTCTAAGATGAGATAGAAGGTTTCTTAATTAGTCTAATATGGGCTGGCTAGTGTGGGCCGAGTTGAGCTTGGCCCGTAATGAGGGGGACTGGCTGGAAACTCTATAAATAGTGCTCAAGTCTCTCCTCTAACCCTAATTATCACCCGTATCCTCACCTAAGGGGCGTTTATCTAACGCTGCACGTGAGGGGGCCGCCTCATTGAGCTAGTGATATGGAGGGCAATAGAGGAGAAGGACTTGCGCGTGGAACATTGTGTTTCCGCTTCCGCTTCCGCTTCAAGAACAATGGATCCTAAAACAGGTGCGTCAATTCTTTCTACTCAATCATGCATGTTCTTGTTCTAGTTATGGAGATCTTGGGGTTTGCGCAATTTGCGTCTAACACCTTCATGATAAATTGTTGGTTAAAAAAAAAAAAAACGACCTTTTCCCCCTAATATCTCATTGGCATCACTACTTTCATGAAAACACCAACCCTTTTTCATAGTTTATAAATCATCAATTTTTGTACTAAGTTTGCACCCTTTTTTTCATAATTTACTAAAGCTTCAAATTACCTTTTCGAGTGAATTCTCAACTTTTTGTTTGCTTTGGGTATATCAGCATCTTAAATTCATCAACTCTTTTAGAGATTGCCAACCTTAATGAACGTGATTCACCATCTTTCCCATTCAACTACCACCAAATATTGGGTTACTGACTCTCACTAATTTATTTGTTTTTTTAATTACTCACCATTCCTGTAGTGTACAAAGTTTTATTTGTACAACACTTGAAATTTACCAACTCCTTTTACAAAATACCAAAATTAATTAAAGTGACTTGCCAATTTTTCACCAATTAAGTTACTAAGATTTGGGTTGTCATTTCTCATTTAAGTTATTTACCAAGTTTATTTTTCTTTCAATGATCAACTTTTCTTATCTTTTACCGAATTATCTTTCTTAAGATGTGTGTTACATTTATTAACTATTATATGAACTTTCCAACTCTATTTTAAGTGTATAATCAACTTTTGTGGATTAGTTATCGACTAGTTTCGATTTATCACCTCTCATTGAATTAGTTATCATTGTTTATTTTTTCTTAGTTTACCAACTTTTATTATTGTGTTGCCAACTCAAGAAATAAAAAGGTTGTAAGTCATTAAAATAAAGGATAATATTTTATATGATAGTTGTTATACTTAAGGCATTGGTAAGAAATGTAATTAAAAGTTGACCAAAATTAGTAAAAAAAATTTAACTGTGGTATTTCAAAAATAAATATTGGCAACTAACTCAAATAAAAATTAGTTGGTGACTAAATCATACAAAAGGTTTGGTAGGCAAGACAAGTAAAAGTGACAACATAATAGAATAGTTGGTAAGATATTAATATATATATATATATATATATATATATATTTATATAAATGGTCATTGTAGCATTGGTCAGCAAATTAAATGAAAGATAGAAATCCAAAACTAGTTTGTAAGTAAAAGACTGATAAGTCACACAAAGGGGTTCATAATTTATAAAACAGTGGGTCAATTTAAGACATGGGAAAAATATAAAAGAGTTTATAATCACTAATTAGAGAAGCTAGTAATCTTCAAAAAAATCGATTAAACCTTGGTAGTTGCAACAAAAAATTAGCCGGTACAACTTAATCGGAGAAAAGTTGATTATCACCCTACTTAAGCTTAGTAATTTCTCTTAAGAATCGGCAAATTGAAAAGTCAGTAAGCCAACAAATTATGAAAGTGGTAACTTTCTAGAGTATATTATAGAATAAAAGTTGGTAAGCGACCAAAGAGAGCATTAATAAAATATACTATGAGGCTATATTATTATTTAGCAGTCAGGATAAAATTCGGAATAAAATAACATTTATCCTATTTTACATTTGATGCATGCTCACGATAGGATAAAATCAGATATTGAAGAGATATAGACCAGATAAAATTATCTCATTGCGAATGTGGGATAGAGGTGTATATGATTTATAAAATCCATAATAAGAAAGTTATTTTTCTTAAATAACAAACTTATTAAATTAACAAAATTGAAATTATGTTTCAGTATAAATAATTTATGTATTCTAATATAAGAAATTCAAAATAACAAAAAATAAAAATTTATTTTTTTAATTTATATAGTCTACCTTAATTATATCTCACAATATAAATTCAATATATAAATATAAATATATTTATATTTATTACATATTTTATATATTCTTTTTAATTTTAGGCATATTAGTATAGTTTACGATTTAATAAAATTTTATTAGAGAATCATGGAAGGGGAAAAAAAGAATTTAAAAAAGAAAATAATTACAAAAAGAAAGGAAAAATAAATTAAAAATAAATTAAGCAATAGGGTCGCAAAATTTTTTTACTTTATCCATTTGTGAAGTTTTAGGTTCATTTACATTGATAGACTGTTTATACCAAAAATGCACATAATGTAATGTGAATATATCCGACTTTATTATTATGATTTACTAAACAGTTGATTTGATATAGCAAAATCCATAGATTTCATATCCTATCATATTTTGGTTAGAAATCTAGACAACCAAATGTAACTTAAGTCGCTTCTTCTAGTATTTTTACTCTAATGGTCAATTTCTAGATCTATCCCCATTTTAATTTGGTCATATATGCATTTCTAGGGGAGGGGAGGGAAGGGGGCGGGGGGCAGAATGTAATTTGGCCATATACGCATTTCTAGAAGGGGAAAGAATATGACACTACAGAGAAGATTTATTACCTTTTTCATATCAATTTAAATTCAATGACAAATCAATTTAATTTCATGTCTCCATCCTGCCCATCAACTATTGTCCTAAATTGGTCCATCTGAGAAGGTAATTCCGGTCACCCCCATTTTCCTTTTTTATGGGATATTAATCTCTTGACTCTTCAACATCAAAACAGTACCAGAAATGGAAAACCCACTATAGACTAATTTCCAATTTTGTAATGGGGGTAATTCACAGAAATCTCCAACAGTAGTGTATCACTGCCTTGCCAGGATTTGCTCCTTCTCGAGGGAGAATTTTCCCTGCACGCAACCTCTACTGTTGAAAGATTTCAGAGTCCATTCCTTCACCACAAGAACTTCACTCTTTTTTACCTTGGATTCACCAAAAGCTTATTGCGCCAATTCAGACACTGCTCGGCATGTAAGACACGACGCAAACAAATCTAGCCTTCCTTTTTTCTCTATATAGTTGGGATTGTCGCAGGTCTTTTTCCTACGACTCTAGTAGTTCTTAGACTGGTCGTAAAGAAAAAGAGAAGGCCCTTCGTTTTGCAGGGTATGAATCAATAGCGGGCTATCGTTATTATGAGTATTACCCGGTTGTGCATTCCATAATGAAATGCTTTAATCCTCTATAGGAAGACCACTGACGTCGAATCAGTGGGCGCTTCCAACTCTTTATTTTATTTTGGTTGATTCTGTCGGGAAACAGAACAAAAGGAAAGCTAATTCCAGTTCACTTTTGAGTGCGTGAGTGCGTGCGTGCACGAGTAAAGTCTTCTGCTCGGCCGTCTTTTTTCGTTTGATCCGTGGAGAAAATGTTTATTGGGTTTTTTCGGGCCTTTTCAGGATGAGAAAGGGGAGTCTGTACGTGACTGTGTTGACTCTGTTGTTGCTTGGCGATGGGTGGTTGGCCGAAGCTGCAAGAGGAACGCAGGATGGAACAGAAGAGTGGGGTTATGTTGAAGTCAGACCCAGTAAGCCGCCAACCGAAAATGCTGCTGAACCTGTGAATTAATCCTCGCTTCCATTGTCTGATCTGTTTATTTTGTGTTTTTTTGTGCTTTGGTTTGGCAATTACACAGAAGCACACATATTCTGGTGGCTCTACAGAAGTCCAAACAGAGTCGACGATCCCTCCAAGCCCTGGCCTGTCGTTCTCTGGTTGCAGGGTGGACCTGTAATTCCCTATACTCCAAACCCGAAAAATATTATGAACAGAGAGAAAATTTTTGTCTTGTTAGCTTGTGTTCAATGTGTACAATATACATTGAGACGTATCTGTGTATCTCCTTTAATTAAAACAGGGTGGATCAGGAGTTGGGATTGGCAACTTCAAAGAGATTGGGCCACTGGACTCCAACCTGAAGCCACGAAATTCGACATGGTTGCAGAAAGCTGATCTCTTGTTTGTGGTAAAATGAGGAACAATTTAAAAATGAGACATGGATTTTATTTTATTTTTTTTCCCTCATTCGCTGGTTGATATAACTCATTGGATATTGGATGTGATGCAAATCCAGGACAACCCAGTTGGAACAGGATACAGTTTTGTGGAGGACCCAGGGCTTTTTGTGAAAACAGATGAAGAAGCTGCAACAGATTTGACTACATTGCTAAGGAAGATATTCGACAGGAATGAGAGGCTCCAGAAAAGTCCTCTCTACCTTGTGGCCGAGTCCTATGGAGGGAAATATGCTGTCACTCTTGCCTTGTCTGTACTAAAAGCCATTGAAGCTGGCAAATTGAAGCTTAAGCTGGGAGGTATCATAAGATGAAATCCTGTTTTTTTTAGCTGCTGACTAACTGGTTTTTACAGTGAAAATCTTTGTTGGTCCATAAGAAAGACGAAGAACAAAACCCATTTTTCTGGTTTTCAAGATTCAACTTGTTTTATTTGGTTTTAAAAAATGCTAAAAGTTCAATTTCTGGACTATGATTATTCTCTTCAATGCAGGAGTTGCATTAGGAAACAGCTGGATCTCTCCCGAAGACTTTGTGGTGAGCATATATTTCGAAAGCAGAGCCTGAAATTTCCCGAAATTTTTTCCTTTTGAATCTGAATATCCGAATCGTCATCTGAAAAATCGTTTCTTTTCTTTCTTTCTGCAGTTTTCATGGGCTCCTCTTCTCAAAGACGTTTCAAGACTTGATGACAAGGGCGTGAAAAAGTCTAAGAGGTCTATCTTCTTCACTATTAGAGTAAATTGGGAAATAAAGAAGATTCTTGGATTGGATTATATCTGGTAATCTAACTAATCGGTTTCGGAAGACAGTGTAGCTAGGAAGATTAGGTGGCAGCTAAGGAGCAGGCAGTATGCAGAGGCCACAGATTCTTGGAGGGAGCTTGAGGGATTGATTCTTAGCAGCAGCAATTCAGTGGTACGACATATTCTATACGTTCTTTTCCATTAAGTTCTACATGTAACACTAAAAGCACCAAGAAGATTAATAGGATTAGCTCTATTTCATTACAAATTCTAACTTTTTGGTTCTCTCACATTTTTCTTGACAACGTAGGATTTTTACAATTTTTTATTGGATGACGGAGTGGACCCTGTGTCCATGGAAGCAGCGGAATTCATGCGAGGAGTATCGATGAAGAGATACTTCAGATACTTGAATTACTTGAAAACTTCTGCGAACCAGGAGATCAATTTCGACACCTTGATGAACGTCATCATCAAGAAGAAGCTCCGGATAATCCCAGCGAATATTACGTGAGCGCCTTTTCATTCCCTCCTCAGGAAATGAAGAAGAGTTGTGTCGAGGATTTCCAGTATCTAATGAAACAGCATGAGTTATTCATCTGTGCAGATGGGGAGAGCAATCGGGCTCCGTCTTCTCAGCGCTTCAAGGCGATTTCATGAAACCAAGAATTGAAGAGGTAACATAATTGAGATCACTGTGCTAGAGAAATCTTAAATTCTTCTGTAGGTGGTTCAGATAATTGATTGGCATAGAACTCCTTGTTAAGGTCAAGAATTGCCGGCTGGACAGTCGATGAAAAAACATAATCACACAGACTAATTAGGTCTTAAAGGTAATATTAATCCTCTGTGGGTGTGTGTGTGCGTGTGTAAATGTATGCATGTATTTTTTTGGGCCCTTCGTTTTGTGGAAATTGAAGGAAAGATGCTGCAAAATCAAATATGGACCAAGAAAAATATATACTTTCGCTGCAGACAATCTCTCTATCTTTAACAAGACAAAATGTGAAAACAAAAGCTTGTCTTTTTGCTGCTAATTCTTATAATTTTCTCATCTATATCTCTCCTTATTTCATGCGTAGAATAGTTGCTTACGATGCTCAAATATGCTTTTGGTACTGATTTTAAGGTATACATATATTAATTATTATACTTTTCTCAAATATGCTTTCAGGTCGATGAGCTGCTCGCCAAAGGAGTGAATGTGACTATATACAATGGGCAAGTAAGATAACCGTCTCTCAGAGTCACTTTCAAGTTTCAACTTCTTCGAGCCTTTTCATGTCAATGGAAAGCCTCTGAGCTGGAAGGGTGTCAAATTCCACGGGGACCACCCCACCAAAGTTTTGATTACTCATCACTAACTCGTGACGTTGGAATCCTTTTGATGACCTCTTTAATAAAGATTTTATGATAGCCTTGAGTTGACTTACTCGAAATGTTGTCCACCTTAATCTGTCCCATATCAAGCCTTATGATTTTATCCTTTACTGTATAGGCAAACACTCTCCAAAGCAATATGTCAAAAAAAGGTGTCTACATGAATTATTCCAATTTTCAAATATATATCTTAGGCACCCATGTTCAATGTACTCATTTTCCCATCCTAGAAGCCACTCCCTGCCCTCGTCAAACCGGGTTATTATAGATTTAGCTCTAGCCCGTCCTCCTATACTTGTAGCCCAAACAAAGACATGATTTGTGCGTTGTTCGGAAACTGTATTATGGGAAGTAGATAAATAATAATAAAAAGGCAAAAAAAAAAACTAACGAAATGGCTTGGTTTAATTAATGTCATGCAGCTTGATCTAATCTGTGCAACTAAGGGGGTTGAAGCATGGGTTAAGAAGCTCAAGTAAGATCTCTCTCTCTCTCTCTCTCTCTCTCTCTCTCTCTCTCTCTCTCTCTGTGACATGCAGGAATGAATGACCATTTTGTGATTTTTTAAATATTCTTTTTTCTGAAAATAAATTTCAGGTGGAAAGGACTGAAGAGATTTTTAAGCTTGGACAGGACACCTTTGTATTGTGGGACAGGAAGTGGGACAAGGGGGTTCAAGAGATCATATAAGAACTTGCACTTTTACTGGATTCTTGGAGCAGGCCACTTTGTAAGTCAAACTCTGTAACACTGCCACTTCAAACTCAACGCCCATTTCTTTCCCTCTAGACAAAGCAATCTTTTTTTCTCATTTTTACATTTCATTTTGTCCTATCTTTATCTGGCTATCTTCATCGTGTCCTTCACCACAACCTGTATCGTCATCCTTGTTATCGTATCATCATCAAGTGCAGTAAGTTGAGTGATCATCATCATCATCCATCTATTTTATTGCTTGTTTAAGGCCTTTACAATACCCAGATTAAGTTTCAAGGGTGTGATTGATCGGTCCATGCAGTTTTTTAACTTCTCTACCATTCACATGCACATAGCCAGATATATTCCTCTCCTTTTATTTTGGAAATTTTTAGTAAACTTTACAGCTTCTTAGGCCCATATTGATATTTCATGGAATCCTTTTTGCTAATAATTGAAGCCGTTTGTGCAAAACGAAAGGTGTTTGTGATAAGAATAATCCTGAACATGCATTATCACCGTAATAATAATGTAGATGGGAGTCGAGGCATTAGTTGTGTGTCAAACTCACCCAGTAAAAGCTTTACTCCAGTGGAGAACCATACTGTCAGACTGAGGCAACATATCTAACAAGAAGTTAAGTTCTTTCTCGATCTCTGACTTTTATTCTTTCTGGGTTTTGCAGGTACCAGTGGATCAACCCTGCGTATCACTGGACATGATCGCTGCCGTCACACAGTCACCTGCTTCTACCTAAGACCAAAGCAATAAAAAGAGGAAACGACAAGGGTGAGGGCTTCTGGTTCTGTATGGTAAAATACAGAATTAGGAAGAAGAAAAATGCAGCTTCTTTGTTTTTGTTTTTCTCAGTACAGGAAATAAGAGCCCCGTGCATTCTTTGATTTCATATGTTGATAGAAAAAATGGAACAACAATCTATCAAAAGGAAGACAATGTGGAAAAAGGCAATGGAATTTGTCTCAGTGATCCTACAGTTTTTATGTAGCTTTCGCATTCTGTTGTTACTCCACGCATCCCGCATGCAACCTCCTTGGTTGTACTCTGTGATTCAGGATGATGCATTCCTTTATCAGGGAAAATACAGTCCAGGTTCTATAACAGATGAGCAGAGATAGCAAAGTGATGTAACTGGGTACCTAACAACGGCAAGGGTGTAATAAGTTTGAGAGAAAAAATTGCGCTAACCTGTGTTGACCTCATTATGTAAACACTACAACAAGCAAAATTGCGTTGATACGACATGTAACCCGTTTTAATATATTACAAACGTAGATACTTAAAGTCATGCATGCACACCCTTGTGCGAACTCTATATAAATGACTGATTGAATCACTCTATGCTACATCTAAATGTACATTATGGAACACGGAGATGAAAAAGAACCTAAATTTAACGTGCCTGGAACCCTTACTAATAAAACAGACACCGAGCTTGGGTTATTTGATCTTTTCTAAAACTTCCAATCTTGTTTTTTTCTTCCAACCTTTAATTGCTGCAACCTGGCTGACCAGTCCAACAATCTGGTTTCTTGCGTACTCTTTTTAAAGGAAAAAGTGTTTGCGAAAATATGTTTGCATTTTCAGTCTGATGGTTAACTGAAGGGCACTGAAGACCGTTTCTCATGGTGTGTAATAATCCTGAACGGGCAGGTCGAGCCCAATGAACATATTCGATCTCTGGTAGGTAGTAAGCCTGCTCGTGCGTGAGAGAACATAATGAACTAGAGGGCACTTCATGCAGCCTCAGATGTTCCATTTTTTAGCCACTTTCAGTATAGGATTAACCTTAGAATACATGCAATTAATGTAAATTCCCGCCTTGATGGAAGTTTCAACTGTCTGGAACTTGGGCTTCGCATTTGCGGAGACGGAATGCTGTAGCCCATTTATCAAATCCTAAAGAAAAGGCCAGAGCTTTAGAACAACAAATATATGTAATCATTAAATTTGTTGTCCCACGTTATCTTAGCACAAGCAGGACAATTTAGGATCTCCTCTTCTTTCTGAATAACGTCCCAGAAAAGGTGAAAAGTTACCCATTAATGTGAAGCAGCAATCTTGCATTTGTTCGATGAACCATAAAATCTGGTACAGCGTCCACCTGACTAACCATGCAATCTTGTAATTGGCATCCTGAAGAGGTATCCAAAAGGTAACATCAGGGAAGATAGTGTGGATGCACCATCGTCACATGTGGGTCGTTCCAAAAAGAACATTAAATGTCAGTCAAGAAGTGCTGAATAACTTGAATGTGGAAAAGATACTATATTGGCCAAATTGTGTGAAATATATTAGCAAGAGAGGAACTGATGCTACTCCCATCAACAACAGAATAACATCACATGTTATTCATTATTTCGCTTTAGATTACTAGTGATGGCCACATCAACTTTTACAAGATGGCATCTGGACATCTTGCCAAAGATGTGAATATAAGACAGATTGTAGAAAGTAGACATACCATATGTACGTAGAAATCTTCAACTAAGGCTGCCTTATTTTGTAAGAACATTGACTGAACGTGAGCTCTGGGCTTGTGTAGTATTCTTAGCAACAAGCGATAAAGTATCAGCACCTTCACACCTCTCCTGCAGAGTCATCGAGAAATGCACTGTCCGTTTGTCCATGAAGAATCATACTCTAAAGTGAATATAGAAAATGAATGCATAAATTGAGCTAATGATGTCCTCTAATTCTTCTATTGCTTGTATAATTAGTTCGATGTTAATAAAGATAGGAAGCTCATGAAGCATTTCTAGAGACACCTCTAATTCTCTTTTGCAGTTCGCTCTCTTTCTTTTTAAATAGTTGTTATAGTACATGGCTCATCATCACGATGGATTCTGCACAACTACTCCAGTCGTGCAGTGGTTCACAAACAGAAGTGCATGCGCTGGAATAATGCAGCTACTTTGTTAGATAACCATGGGCCGATTTCACCTGTAATTCCCAGTCAAGTGTGTTCGGTTTTTGGGGACGAGAGAGACGTCGAGACTTTAAATCTACTCTGTTTTCTCATAGAACGTAAAACCCACGTAATATAGTTGGCTTTCAGTGTAATATGAGGTTTTCAAGCATTCGGCTTTGAGTAATGCCGCGGATGATTTAAAGAACAACCATTCAGACGTCTATATAAAAGGATTCCACGAAGACAACGACAGGAAAAACTATAAAAATGGTTCTGCGCCTATTAAAGAGAAAAGAAGATTTACCTTCCGCTGATAGTATGAAAGTCGTTTTCATGAATTATAAAAAGTTTCCCAACGAATTGATATATTTGCTAAAAACATCTGATTGAATGAAGGCAAGTTTTTTATACAAGAAGTTCATTATAATTATTCTAAATTAGCTGGGTTGCTCTCCATAGTGTACGATTAGCTTCATTGACACGTGAATTTTAAACGGATGCATTTGGCATTATGACACTTATATTTATTTAGAAGTTGCATGATTTTTCTTGTAGGTCCAAGCAATAAAAAGAGAAGCGTTAGAGTGAGGGGCCGAGGGCTTCTGGTTCTGAAGGGAAAAAAACACCCCCCAAATTTTATGACACAGACAAGAAGGAAGAAGAACAATGCAGCTTGTTCCCTCTCCGATTAAAGATGAGCATATCGAACTAATCAAATTGGGAACCGCTCGAACTGGATTGGACTGACCGATTTGGTCCAACTCCTGAGGGCATTGGTTCAATTCCTGATTCCTTAAAAATGGAATCAGTGATTTTCAATCCGATTCCCAATTCCGAAGAAGAACCAAATCAACTCTTTTCTAAAAAATATTTTTAAATTTCTTTAAAATGGCAATAAACACTAAAAATATTACAACGCTAACATTTTTTTCAAATTTTTTTTTTTGCAAAATGATCAGCTTCCAATCCCAGGACTGTCCACTCCGATCCCCAATCCCAAAACCAGGCAACCGGTCCTCCCCATGCAGTTCTCAGTTCTTAAGCGGTACTGGATCGGACCGGAAATCAATCACACCTATATCTGAGGACAGGAAATAAGAGCCCTGAGGCCCGTCCATTTTTTTCTGATTTCGCATATGTGTAGAAAAGATGGAAGCATAGTCTGCCAGAGAAGGGAACCAAATTGAAAACCGACAAAAGAATTTGTTTCCTTAATCCTCTCCTTTCGTGAAATTTTTCCGGCGGGGTTTACTGGTCAGTAATTACTAAGATGCATACCGCATGCAACCTCCTTAGTCGATACTCTCTTTAATTCATGGTGACGCATTCTTTTATCATGTTCTAAACAAATGAACAGGGATAGGAAAGTGATACAACCGGGCACCCAACGATAGCGAGGGAGTCATAAGTTCAAAAGAGAGACTTGAGCTCCTCTGTGTTTATTTCATTATGTAAGCAGTATCAGAAGCAAAATTGCATTTATATTCCGTGTAACCGGTTTAATAGGATTACAAATGGAGATACCGGAAGACGTACATGTACACCCTTGAGCGAACTCTATAAAAATGACTAACCAAATTGCTCTTTTATGCTACATCGAAATATACATTATGAAGACAGAGATGAAAAAGAACCTAGATCTCACAGGCTTGGAACCTTGTGTAATAAAACAGAGACCAAGCCTGGGTTATTCAATCTTCTCTAAAACTTCCAATCTTGTTTTTCTCTTCCAACCTTTCATTGCTGCGACAAGGTTGACCAGTCCAACAATCTGGTTTTTAGTGTACTCCTGAAAGAGAGAACATATTTGTATTTTCGGTCAGACAGTTAACCGAAGCGCACTGAAAACAGTCTATCACAATGCACAATAATATCCTTACCGGGTGGGCTCGTGCCCAATGAACATATTCAGTCTCCGGTAGGTAGTAAGCCTGCTCAGAAGTGGAAGGACAAAAAGAATATCAATAAAGATAGCAGTCCATGTGAGAGAAAACGTGAGAAGAATGAACTACAGGGCACCGCATGCAGCCTTGGATGTTTCATTTCATAGCCACTTTCATTTTGGGATTTATCCCAGTATACATGCTATTTGACATAAATTTCCCACCTTGATGAAAGTTTCCACTGTCTGGAACCTGGGCTTCACATTCGCAGATACAAAATGATGTAGCCCATTTATCAAAACCTGAAGAAAAAGTCAGGCTTTAGAAACTTCCAACTTTAGAGCAGGAAAAGGGCGGGGGGGTGGTGGCGAGAGAGACCTGAAGATCCAAAGACATAAGAGCCCGTCCTTCATCAGTACACCTCTTTACCCTGGACAGACCTTCAATGAGAGTTTCAGCAACAATTTCAAGTCCATAATCCAAAAGGACGTCTTGAACCTGGATCAAAGAAATAAATAATCTTCATGAAAGTTATATAGTAAGGTCATCAGATTAATGGGCTTTATTCTAGAGTTACCAACAATAGACGAATAGAACATTCTGCCCATGAGCTCTAGCCTATGGTGATCTTCTGAAGGTTCGCTTTGGAAAATTACAGGGAACATCATCATCATCTTAAACAAGTGGCATGGCGTGTATACAATACAGCAAACAACATAAACTTGTATCCAGGCCATTGTGAAGTCAATCTTGGAGTGAATCCAACCTAGTGAATGCTGGACTTTTATCTTTAGATAGTGTCTTACCATCAACCCACACTTTACTGATCAGCAGACACATCAATGCAAAACTTGACAGGCATAAGCTTCTACTACTAGGAGAAATTCCGAGGTGTAAATGTACTCGAATCCCTCAATATATAAGTGATTTCAGCATGGTAGAACATAATATACCCAATCTCAAAGTATACATATAAGTTGGGCAAATATCTCAAATTTTACAGGATCGTGCCCACAAGATATTGCAACAGCCTTACCTCCTTGCGGATTCCCCCATGCAAGAGCCTTGTCCTGTAGTGCTTGAACTCTCCCAATAACAGATCAACATACCTACACCAAAAAAGGCACATATATGATAACTAGTGATACCAAAGAAGCCAAGTGAGACAACGACATAACAAAAGGAGATGTCTTCAATTAGCATACTCCCAAATGCAACTAAGATGTTATTCAGAGATATTGGAAAGATAGTCTCAGCAACTTTTGCCATTAAAGATTTATAAGGTCAGACTAGAATAAGGAAAAGGATTATCACGTAGATCAAACGTAAGCAGCCAAGGATGGAGATCATCTTTTATTTTGATAAGTTACTACTGAATTAGTGTTGAAGAACCATCATCTCCAACAGATCTCATACCAAGGGCAATTCCCAACAACTCTTGAACAACAAATAAATATATCTGACCATTCATCTATGAAATGACCAACCCGTTATGTTCTAGGCCTAGCTCTTTCACTTCCCACTTTGCATTGGCAATTCGATCGACATACCTGCACAAAGTTCACCAGTTCAAACAGATGAGAAGACAAACAAAACGCTCACAAAGGCAACATAAGGACAAAAGCAAAAGGATCAGAATAAGCAGTTAGGCAGCTTGACGCCTAAATTATTATCAAAATTTTGTGAAGTCCCTTCTAGAGAATTCTGTATGGCCGCATGAAAAATTAGCTGAGATGATTTGAATCATTAGTGACTAAATAAAAATTAATGCAAATTAATGCACACTACTTTCTCGGCATAATGGGTTTAAGTCCACTTTTGATCCCTAACTCTTGTCAAATGTGAAGTTAAGTTCTCACACTTTTTCTTTGTGACGTCAAGTTCTCTGGCTTGTTTGATTGCACCGCTAAATATTTTCATCACATGTAAATTTTTCTAAGATGGAGAAAATTGACAAATGGTTACTAAAGGGGCACACCATATCAGAACTACAATTTTGAAACAGGAAAAAATAAAAAGTGAAAGCAGAAGGGGGGAGGAGGTGAAGCTGGCCCCACCCCTTCTTTGTCGCTGAGAGGGCCCAGGCCTCCCACACCGTGTGCACCAACCCCCCTAAAAAAAAAAACAAAAAAAGAAAAAAAAAAAACATCCACTTTCTATTTTCACCCGATTAGCTTAACATGGAATTTTTCGCCACATCACTAGTGCCATGTAGGCATAATTGACCAAATTGCTGACGGAAGGACTTGACAGCACATTTGGGAAAACTTGAGAGGACTCAATTTCTTTCCCATCTGAAATAAGGAGGAATAATGAGTAACACTTCTTGTACGCTTCTTTTATTTGCCAAATATTACATATTCTGAAAGACAAGTCTTGTGCGCCTAAATAAATTGTGGAAGCACTTTTTATCATGTTTCCTCTTGGTAGCACAAGCAACATTTTCTATCTCCTCCTCTTCCTCAATAATACACAGAAAAAGAGAAAAGTTACCCATTAATATGGAGCAGCAATCTTGCAGTTGTTCGATGAATGTATTCAACAAGATCCGGTACAGCATCCACCTGACAAACCATGTAATATTGTAATTGGCATCTTCAAGAGGTAACCTAAAGGTTACTTTTGGGAAGATAGAGCGGATGCATTATCATCCCACGTGGGTCATTCTAGAAAGAATATCAAACATCAATAAGTGCTGAATAACTTGAACATGGAAAAGACACTTTTTTGGCCAACCTGTCCGAAACATATTAACAAGAGAAGAAACCGGTGCTACTCCCATGACCAGTGAAATAACATCACATATTCATCCAAAATTTAGATTCAGATATCAGTGCGGGCCACATCAACTTCTACAAAATGGCATCTGTACGTGTTGCAAAACATTTGAACATAAGACCAATTATAGAAAGCAGACATACCATATGCACGTAGAAATCATCAACTACAGCTGCATTATTTTGTAAAAGCATTGACTGAAGGTGAGCTTTGGACTTGTGTAGCATTCGAGCAACAAGCAATAAAGTATCAGCACCAGCACACCTCTCCTGCAGTGTCATGTATATTTAAGTTTGTATAACATGTGCAATCCATCCAAAACTACAAAAACGAGGAGAGTAAGGAGTCCACAAGAAGAAAAGAGCAACAAGGAACTGCAAAACCGGATTGCAATGATATGATCACAATACAGATCCCCCATTGCTATAGATAATATGCAGTTGTATCTAAGACCTTTAAGATTGATGAAGAACAAAACATAAAAAAAATTAGTAACATGGAATCTTACTGCATGCACATATTTCTCTCAGTACAATGAAACCCAACAACAATCTCATCTAACTTGTCTTACTTATTGAAGGGACAAATACACTAGAAGACTTTAAACTTATGTGCAGAGTGCACCTCGTTGGAAATACTTATCAGAAACTTGTTAGAAAGAGAAATAAAGGGACTCTGTAGCTCTGGTTGGCTTTTGTATCAGAAAACCTAGGCACTTTCTTGCCCAGAGGAATTCCCTACATGGCTGTTTAGGACTATGAGAATGTCACTAGGCACAAAATGGCATGATCTTCTCTAACGTCCTTTCTTTGTCACAATCAATTTGCTAGAAGTAAGGGAAAGTGGAACCTAAAGATATAGGCATTAATTTCTGGGATGAAGAAACAATGCCCTATGATACTGACATTACCAAAGTCCTCAACAGTCACATAAGATATTTTTAGCAAAAAGAATTTAACAAATAGGATTTTTTCCGGCAATAGAAAACAATCAGATCAGTCAGAATCCTTGATTGCACTACTCTAAAAAGGTTATGGAATTACTTATCAAAAAAATTGAGTAGATCACTGTATATCCACAAGGTTTATGACTTCTTGTGTACTTATCCCTTCACTAAACACTTCATTTTAACAGCCTCTTCATAAAAGCAGATACCTTCACAAACTTGCTTTTGTGAAATTGACCAGCCGACACATTTAGATTATCATAGCTGTACTTCTAACTCAAAGCAAGAATCAGTAAATTATTTCTGCAGATTTCTATCAAGTGAATCTATACGATTTGAACATGCTAAGTATACCAAAGATATACACAGTTTGTTTTGGGGTGAAATTTGAATGATAAAATGTTT
This sequence comes from Eucalyptus victrix, assembly GCA_016097545.1. Taxonomy (NCBI): domain Eukaryota; kingdom Viridiplantae; phylum Streptophyta; class Magnoliopsida; order Myrtales; family Myrtaceae; genus Eucalyptus; species Eucalyptus victrix. The sequence goes on along the minus strand of CM027836.1, from coordinate 38,802,132 downwards.
TAGTTATCAGATAGCTACTAATATTGATAAGCCAAAACTACATCCATACAAGATGACTAATTGTTTGGAAGTAGTCAAAGTTGGAACCGCTTTTACATAAGACTAAAAGTAAGAACCAGCAAATATACAAGTACCTTCAGACCCAACTGGCCAAATGCGGCATTAGGACTGGTTGGTGTAACATCATTCAATGATGTAGGTGAGGAGGATGACAATGAGACAGCTTGGGGTTTTATCCACTGATCACAATCTTGTGCTATTCTGGATAAAGCTGTCTTCAGTCGATCTAGAAAGACCAAGTATTTATTAGAAATGAATTATTTCCAGCGCAAACAAAAATCAAGATGTCTATAGTGAAACGCGTAGATGACGACCCTCATGTTTATGGTACATGATATCATCTTTAACTTAGGAATGACAAATTGACAAGGTGAGAGCACTCTATAATTCATTCTCCCCTTGAAAGACATTTTGCTACCCCCATCGAAGTTTCTTTCAACACCAATTTTCTTTTGAAGGCAAAAAGGCCAACTGTACAGATTTTAAGCACCAAAAAGATGCTTCAGCTGGACCAGACAAAAATAAAAATTAAAAAAAATTTAAAAAAAAATCCCTACTCAATCAAAGCTACTTAATACAGGTTCTAGCAAAGATGCTATTATTTCTTTGTCCTTAAGCACATCCAACTTCCTCAGACTTTATTTGGACATGAAGAAAGAGTATCTAAAGTTAAGACACGAAAAGAAAACAATATCAAGGGAAGCATCTAATCAGATGCGTTAAAGAAAAGTACTCACAGTTAGGAGAATCGTTAAAGCCTTTCCCACTTGAATAAGTGTTTTGCTGGCCGAAAGTTTCATAAACAAAATGAAAAAAGATTTCGAACAGTTGGCAGATTCCCTGCATTAATAAACTGTCAGAAAAATAATTTAGAGTAGAAAAGTATGGTCGACTTTGTATTATAAGCTACAATGGGAGCAAAAAAGAAGCACACTAGACGCACCTTAAAAAACTCAACATTCACTATTTCCAACTTCTGCATTAGTCTTGCATACTTATCCATCGACCTAATAAGACAGTACACAATGGCTTAATATGATTTAGAGTTTATCATCTGAAGCGTGCATATATACATATTATAAATCATTTCACCTTAAAAGACAAAGAGAAGATCCTGTTTGAGCAGTGCTGTCTTCATCATTTGACTGTGAATGCCTTTTCAAAAAATTGGGCTTAGAAATTCGGCTGGGAAGTTGACTATCCTCGTCAATGAAGTCCGCCAGGAGATCTTCATTTTCTTCTTCAGAAATCGAATGCCCGTTAACATGATTCGCTCCGGTACTTCTTGAAGGCAGTTTATCATCATGACAATCATTAACCTGCCCATCGTATTCACTAGAGACCGCCCCGTTAGTTCCGCTGACGCTTTGAAGTTCTTTCGAGCCACAGGTTAACTTTTGCAAGAATGGGTTTCCACTCTGAAGCCAATGGGAAAACATACTCTTCTTCGAAATACTATCAACTGACTCAGCTGATTTGTTAGGATGGAGCAAACTAGCATTAGCACGGAATGGTACAATCAAGGGTGCTCCATCACCAACTAAACCAGCAAAAGTAATTACGCGTGCTGCATCTGGGGGCAATATCAGCCAGTTCTCCTTTTCCAAGACCATTTTGAGTGCCTGGTAAACAGACAGCATGAGCCACAGTCATACATTCAAATGAACCTAAAAGTGTACAGCCAACGTAACATTAAGTGTCCAGTTAATGTCACATTCAAAGAGAAGAGAAAGTTCAAGGCAACTCACATAAACATTTTGCCGATGAAATGCCAAAAAGTAATTTTCACAGACGGCCTTCAACTTGTTCCTAAATTCAACTGCTTCAAATCCACAAAAGGCTTCCCCAGCCAAGATAAAGACACTAAGGTCTTCATAATTTCTCAAGAATTGATGAATACTTGTGGAGCAAACAGCTGGGGAAGAAAGCAAAACAGACACACGACTTGTTGTGAGCTGCCATAGATTCCTGCGGCCTCTCTGGAGGGTTTGTGACAGGAAATTTGTTGCATCTTTTCGCAGCTGATACCAAGGGGATCCACTGCTTGATGCATCACCAACATCATTCCTTCCCACACCATCTGTGTCTGGGGTACCCATAGGAAAAGTACCTGTAGTTTTAGAAGAGTTTGTACCGGCAGACTCACTTGGCAGAGATGAACTGGTGACTCCATCTGCAATTTTAGATTGCAAAACATGTTCTCGGGAATCCAGAACTTCTGCATCCGTATCAACTTGGTTAACAGAGGTGCCAACTTCCCGATTTGGATTCAAAGACCGTACAATCGAAATCTGAAGTGGAGATGGAAGCTTTCAGCCAGGACAACAATGAACAATATGAAAACCGTTTTATTAAGAAGCAAGAACATAGAGAGAACTTAACCATCCATCAGATAAACAGGAGCAGAAGAAATGCATCAAGTTTGATTGCTACCTAACTAATGCACTATCACTGAACACTTGCCAACCAAATACAAGACACCTGCAAAGCCATGTGAAAGTGATGATAATGCCATTCCTATTCTAAAGAAATGGGATATGACAAATAATAAGAAAGCCAGGCACAATGTAAAGCAAAGGAAAATGCGGCTTCAAGACAAGTGCACATCTTATCCCAAATAATTCTTAATAGTATGTCAATAGTAACGCAAGCAACATACTGAAACTACAAACTGAATTTGAGATCAGCAACTTGGAGCACAAAACAAGGCAAATGCAAGGGCATCCTGTTAACATTATGAGTTAATAAAGCATAAAGGTCTTTTAACATGAATTTCCCACCGGTGGCTTCACCCTTTTTAGATGCTTGATTTGCTACATAGATCGCAAGAGACAAAGAAAAAGGAGCTGTGGAACAGAAATCTCTTTAATGCACGTAAAATTTATTTCCAGAGATTGAATAAGAATGGAACACAGACAGAGACAAGTATTTGCACCGTGTAATCTTATAAGATAAAAGAAGGAAAGAGGAACATGCTGCAATTTGAAGTTTTAGGCTCATTAAGGCAAACTTGTTTAGATTTGGGTCAAGGCAGGAGTTCAATTCAAGCAGACTAGCTGCAGATGGAATTCTAAAGAAAATTAATCGCTAGATTATGGACATTACCAACATAGAAAGACAAAGAAAGCATTCAGCCAAAAAATGAAAACTTGAAGATTACCTTTTCCTCCAGCTGAAAGCTCATGATTCTGTAATAGGAACAAATCAACTCAAATAAAACGGCTAGAGTTCTCAGCAGACAGTGTCTGAACTTAGATTCTGGAATTTGATGGCATAGATCACTGTAGGTAAGCCTGAAAGAAAGCAAAATGATAAATAATAGAGGCGTTGTTATGCAATCAACAACCTCTCCATTGAAATCCATCATCATACCTACTGCTTTGCTGATTTACTTCTCGATCCTGTCAAAGTCATCCAAGCATCAGTTAGAGTAACCTCAAAATAATGTCGACGCAAAAGGGAAAACGTATGGAAGTAGAAAGTAGATGCTTGAAAATGTGCTGCTGTATTAGATACCTTATGCTAAAGACAAGGATATCACACTCATCTTGATACCCAGCACCTACCATCATGTGAATATGCATGAATTTCCGTGATAAATTGAACGTGACCATAATGTATTTGAAATTGCAAAAATTTTTAGGATATCACACTTCTATTGACCAAGGTTAATTTGCATCACATTCAATCATGTATCCATTCACCTCTTATCATAACCACATTAACACCTCAGATAAACTTTAACATGCCACTAGGTGCAAAAGTTTTGGATATCACAATTCACCCACTATATGCATTTATTTCCACCTTTGCCACGAAAACGTAAACACAGGATCAACTCCATTGGCATTTGCATCGCATGAAGCCAACAATCAAGAGATTCCAGTGACCATATAGCCTCTTACCAAGAGCGAATATTCCAATTGTACGGTGCGCATTGGGCATGACATAAAATGATCTAAATTGTTTTACTTTTCAGAGCTACATGGACTTAGTAACATGAATGTTAGGGGCTACTTTGATCATTAATTTGGACTTTTTAATTAACAACAATGCTGGCAGCAGTTTTGAGTGTTTTCTTTTATAATTTCCTCTTCTCCTACTCATATAGAAAATAGATAAGTTGCCAACTTAGAATATCTTACTGTACCTCGAGCACAATACTTTTTAATAGAGAGTGAGTTTCTGAAAGAACTTCCTGCATAAAAAAGCTCTGTATCTTCTCAGCAAGACCAGAAACATCCCCAATTAATGCATAGGCATCGATAACCTGCATTTTACATCCTGTGAGAAAATTTCTCCACCATAAGAGCTCATAATTTTATCAAGGAGACTCGTGCTGACTACAAGATAACAGAAACTATTGCAAAAGAATGTGATATGCCCATATACCAGACAGAACAGAGCAAACAACGAGCACACACCTTGCCAAGGTACAAAGGATTCAAGTAGCAAGCAAGTATACTTTTGGAACCCTTCAATTAATACTTCTTTTTTTACTAACAGACTATGCTAATAAACTACTCAGTGTGATGCTTCTTTTGGCCAAAGTGGAAACATCAGATCATTCCTACTCCTAGTAGCTTCTAATGGCCAATCACATTTTTCTACCAAAATGTATCGTCTATAGTAAACAAAAGTATGTAGTAGTTTCTTTCACCTGAAATACAAAGGCAAATGCTTGGTCTATAGTGCAGGTGATACACAAAAACAGGGGGAAATAGCTTTACTTCTTCTTTTCGGCAACAGAACATGCATCTAAACTCAAATAAGTTGCTTTTCCAGATACATACAATGGTTTCCTTGTAATCATACTGTCAATGACAATTATTCATTCCACCTTCTGTCCGTCTATGCATCTAACACTTGCACTCTTTCCAACCTAAGCATAGTGCAGAAACCAGACTTTGACACAGCCAACTATTCAATTCTCAAGGAATCCAAACCATTTCTCTCAAAGTAGTTAAAAAATTTTCTCTTTGATCATCTCAATCACTGGCACATCACTAGAAGCAAATTTCTATTAATTTGGCAATACTTAGATCATCAATATCAGTTACTTCAAAGCAGATGAGAACTCCCCAACTTAGCAAGAGCTAAGAGCTGGCAAAGAGGAGAGGGGCAATTATTCTGTTATTTTTCAGCAGATTATGATGGCTTAAAAATTTCCCGGTGCACCACATGGAGGTCTTGGAAACATATGAAAGTGACAATTCTCAAATCCATATGCAAAAGTAACATTTCTGAATTTATATATATAAAGGAGAATAAAATTTTCACAAACCAGTAGCTGATCATTTAATATTCTAGCAACATTTCACAAATGGAAAAATATGGAAAAGAGAGCACATGGAAGCCAAACAGTCGAAATTTGCTGGAATGGAGTTATATTGCTGTACTACGTATATGATCGCATGGAAAATAATTGAAACTCAAGATTGCCTACACTACAAGCATCCTTATGAAAAATAACTCCTTTCATAGCAAAGAACTGGCATACTGACAGTTACATAGCCCTCCTCTTTAAATTCTTGGCACACACCCAGCAAAAGAGAATCCAGCTTTTGAAGAGTTTTCCCCAGCCAGACCTACAAGGACCACAAGGGAAAAATCATCAAATATGACTGTTATGCATATGAACAGTCGCACCCATGTCTAACTAGTGGAGAAATCTCCAAAGCATGAGAAATGAAGAAGCACTTTAAAGTTGTACATTGATCCCATATTGTAAACCAAGATTACATATACAAAACATTGTTCAACTGCCATGTATTTCGCAAGAGTCATGAATATTCACCTCAACACCTCGGCTCATCTCTTTTATTGCTGACAGCTCTGAAAATCCATCCAAGAGTTGCAAATACTCAGACAACACTTGAAATGCCTATCCAGTGATGAACTTACAGTTAAGGACAATTCAAATAGTAAGTAGTGGTCTATGAACAAGCGGGAGAAATCACAAAGTTGAAGGCCACCTTGCAGTAATCCCCCTCTTCAACAAGAGTTTCAAGTGACATTTGCATATCCAGCGCATGGCGAAGTTCTGTCAAAGCAGGAAGCATGTCCTACAATTACCAAGAGCATCACATGATGAGTCCATATTGGCATGCTATTATTTCTTTCAGATTATATCGAAGATAAGAACAGATTGCCAATTTGCCAAAACAAAGTTAGAAGCAGTATTATAGATAAATACATTTTTGTTGACCTCCAAGGAATCAACAAATGCAAAGCCCAGCAGAAAATGATGTGACAATAGCTCAATGTTTGATCTAAATGAAGCTAATCTTATCAAGAATTTTGATGAAAAAAAGCATGAACTTTCAGAAAAGGTAAAACACTAACAGATCATCAATTGTCACTCCTGGCCTGATTTCTTCTCATAAGGGTTAAAAGCATCGATGATCAAAACAGAATCATATCTTACAGATCTCTGATTAGTTTCCTTCGTTTCAGAGTCATTATTACTTAAGTCAAATAGCAAATTATTTTTTTCCAAAAAGAAGATATTATTAACACTCCATCTCAAATTAAGTTGCATAGAAATCTTTCACATTGAATAACCGTGCAACAATGCAATTCAAAGATTAAATCATTCCTTGTTCAAATCAGGTGGCTAGACAGATTGCTTTATTATCCATGTGCTCTTATTGCTTTGGTTTTCTCTAAATCTTTCTTAGTTGTTGTCCTCTAGTCTCTTGATCATTGAATCTGCGAAAGATTATTCATTTCTCTTATACAATCTGGAGTGCAAAATCCCAAGGACATTATTCCAAAAACAGAAAAGTGCAAGTTTTTCTCCAGACCTTTAAATAGAATTAGACAAATTATTAATCCAAAGTGCACTCAAAATAGCAACTTCAATCAACAATTTCGTTGTTACTTCAAAAACATATTCAAGCTAATCCACCACTGCTTCTAGCAAGAATTCCATTGTTTGATCATTAATGCCATAATTACAACCTTATTTATCCCCATTTGTTCTCCTCTCTAAATCATATTTCCATGGGTATCCTCCAAACGAGAGAATCAAAAGAAACACTATGCATATAATAATTTCCTAGAGTGTGGAAGCAATGGATTTACCAACAAAACAACAATCATATCATTTAGAGACTTGGAATAGCAACAATCAGCTATTATGACAGAAATAAACATCAATACTGCTAAGGTAAAAGGCTGGATGAGAATACCAAAAGTGCTTGTTTCTTCTTTGAGTTAGAATTAACAATTAGATCCCTTGAAACCTCATTCATCGATGAGGTCAGATGCCTCCGTCCATTCTGGAACAAAGAACAAGAATGACTACAAAAATCAGCTGTTATATGGTGGACAACAGAGACATGAGATCAAAGATGCATATTGTTCTGACAACAGAGCTCATTTAACAAGGAAATTAAATATGGATAATTCATACACATTGTTGTTATTATGCGCATTCAGATTCTCACCATGCAGATGACAGTCGCAACCTTCAAGTCCTTCTCAAGTTCCCTCACTAAATCCATTCCCTTCACTGTCCAAAAACAAAAATTACTTTGCATACAAATCTCCAAGCCATAAATGGTACAAAAATAAGATATATTCTCAATGTCTGCAATGATATCAGTGGTCAATGGCACTAAATGAAAGAATCACGTTTACACCGATCCTAGATAGACACAGATACCAGCAATATCCCTCCCCTAGTACACATTCTCACAGAGGAACTGGAACAATATACAGACATGTAACATGAGCAGAAATTGGATTGCAGTCTCTGAGCAACCCATCATGAGATTTGACTTTAATATCAAATAGAAAAGCAGCACCAGAATTTCCATGATGAAGGCTATACCTCCTAAGCAAGAGTATATCAAATAAAAAGTAAAGCAGTTCTATATAGTCAGTAAACTACACAGCAAAGCCAAAATTTCCTTCGAACTGATTTTTCTCAATCAATGTTAGCAAACAGTTTCTTTTTGGCACCAGATACCTTCTCTGGTCAAATTAAGAAATGAAACAGAAAGATTGTCAAAGTAACATATTATGTATCATTACAAATTCTTCCGATTTTGAAACTACAAAATGAAGAAAATAAGACATAGGAGGAGTTAACTAACCCATCACTTCATGATGCTCCACAACATTGCGGGACAAGCATTCTGAAACTCTATCCAGTTGTGCTAACCTAAGAGTTGCCTGCAAAAATAGCAGATCCCGAAATATTTAGGTGACTATATTTTGATTTTTTTTTTTTTAATGAACTTATCGGTGATTCAGAAAAAATTTAATATTGACTATTGAAAGAATAGGAAGAGTCAATCAAATGAAGTATCCCAAAAAAATGCAGCATTGGCAAGAAACAAGAGACCTACAGAGCTGAGATGAAGAGATACCTGTTTCTCAAAATAGGTCAATTCATTTTCTTCCCCAGGGATGTGCTCTAAGATATGCCTCACCGGATCAAACTCCTAGAATCAATGATACAAGTAGCCTTTGCATGATATCCTTAATAAATGTCTCTAAAGAACTATAAATTTAGAGTCAACTGTAGTCCTTTCTTTGGGAAGGGAGAGGAGGGGGGCTTGATGAAAGAAGGGCAACAGAATTGGGTAGAATTTGAATTTTTTGTGAGAAGAAGTGGCCAATTTTCTTCACCCATTTTCTTTCCCCTCTGCCAAACAAAGCCTAAATGTAAAGAACAAGAGATAAAAATAAAAATCCTTTTTTTCTTTGAATGCATATGTCACTCCTACATTCAACTATATCCCCAACACTTACAAACGGACATCAACTAAGCCTTGTCATCATCTCAGAAATGCTAGAAAGAGAACACTGTCTAGACAATCTTTCTGTCTAAATTAGAAGCAAACTGCCTGCCTAACCTTTCAGCATATGAAAAAGGAAAAATCTCACCCATCATCAATTTCTCAGAGGTCATCCATCCCCCCAAGCCCTTCTGCTTCCAACAGCATCCACACCCCCAGAAAAATATGTGTGCACGTGTGTGAGCCTTCGAGGAAAAGGGAAGAAAAAAGGGCATACAAAATAAAACCTCGTCATAGAATTCTTCTTCCAGATCTGCAACCGGTGGACCGGGAAGCTTGCTTCCATATATTGAGCTCAATTCTGTCGAACTTGAAGAGAGAGAGAACCTTTCATGAGGGGGCAGTCCTGCCAAAGCACGAGCTACAGCTGCTGCTGCTGCAGCTCGAGCTGGAACCTGTAAAGAAGTTGCTAAGTTTGCTAACTTAGGAGGGGAAAGGAAAACATAGAGATTTCTTCTAATGAGCTGATACTTGAAACTTGCACTGGAAAAGAGCACTCAAATATACAAGGACCGTCATCATCTTACTACAGCATTTGGATTGGAATTTATAACCAAGACAGTAGGCAGTAGAACCATTATGTCATTTCACTACATCACACATTGGGCATGTCATGCATACAACATGTTATACGAACACTGCAAGTTACACCAGTACACATGTAGACGCAAAATGTCCATTCACCAAGGAAGAGATATGGTGAGCTCTCGATCCACCAGAATCGTCACTTTCACTATACATGGCATGAAGCATCCTTTTAACTCTAGGCAAGCAAAGATGGCACAATGCCAATACAGTTCCACCTATACATCCTTTTAGCTCACTATAAACATCCTTACAATTCCTTTTCTCATTCGCCCTGCTTGTACAATTCCCATATGTCGAAATTCTATTAACTAACTTAAACCCTCTAAGCTCAACGCCACATTGGAAAATCCTGTCCCATTTGATCACTTATCGAACGTTAAATTAAACATATCCAAATCAAATCACAACGATTCGTGCTGGCAGAATTCCTCACACGCCATTTTCCTTTCCGATTACATATAGTCTTTTTTCTCTTTCTCTCCTTTTTTTCCAGCAACTACACACAATCTACCCCCCGCCGAACTATACACTTCACTCTGAAGTAAGCCGGCGCCGTAACCAACACAATCAGCGACAGTTACACACACATCCGGGAAAAACCCAATAACGGTGCACCGAATTCGGATCGACGCGCACGCCGCGATTTACCTCGGGGCGATCAGAACCGGAAGGGAGGAGGCCGAGCAGCCGGGCGGACTGGACGGAGCTCAGGATCTTCTCTCCGACCTTGGACAGATCCATCCCGCCACCTTGGAACAGCAAGAAGGGGACCAGGAAGAAAACCCTAGAGCTCTCGAACCCACCCTCGCTCAAATCGCCATCGAACAGGAACGGGTTGCCCACGACGGTGCCGAAGGGGAACAGGCTCGGCTGCATCTCTAGCTCGCGGCGGCGGCGGCGGCGGCGGCGCCGAGATCGAGGCGCGGGAGCCCTCCCATTGTCGGCGGGCGAGCTGGATCTTCAGGTCGAGCGAGGTTGGGGGCCGACGGTGATGTGGCGCGATGAGTGTGAGATCGGAGGAGATGAATGGGGAAGCGCGAGGCGAGCGAGGTTGGGGACGACGATGATGTGGAAGTCTTTTTTCTTTGTTTTTTCTCTTTCGGTTTTGGGAGGGGTGGAATGGTCTGGCTGATGCAGGTTCGTAATTATCATTTGCCCTTTGGGAAGACTTTGTGAATAAGCTCTCTTGCTGACCTGACTTTGTTGCACGCGTACGTGTAAGATTATTGATCGCGCGACACTTGAAGGCCTTGAATCGCCTCCTATTTTGCTCGATTGTTGTTAGACGGTCCAAATGAGCCGGCGCTCTGTTTATACGCAAGTCCCTTCCTCTATAATTGTTGATTTCACTAGACAACTTTTTCCTATGCGCGAAAAATTGATGTCATTTGGAAGGGCTTATGTTCATGTATCGGCGACAGTGGAGAATGCCAATCTATTTTCGCCATTGACATCTAGTGTTTACTCATATGAATTCACTTCTTTTTGTATATTTTCTCAATTCAATTCGGACATGACTTGATGCCCTTGCCAAATGTCTCTCTTCGATGTCGTTGTGGGAGCACCAGAGGTGTTGATCTTTCTCACTACCTATCCTCATCCATCAAAACAACAATCCCAATTCAAGCGGTGTTAGTCAGATCAAGGGCGACCAGGCAAGTCATAACTTGAGAAGACAGAATTTTTCCCTTAACTTTGGCTCCACGTTGGATCTCTCGTTGCGATGAAGACAAGCAGCTATTTTCTCGCTCACAAGCTGGCAAGGGGAGCAAAGGTTGTTGATTGCAAAGGTCAAAACTAGTTCCAAGGCTTGATTGAGATTGACTAGCTTTAGCTTATCAAAAAATCATTATAATTTTGAAAAAGAATTATGTAATTTTGACTACAGTACTTCACGAACGGGCGGCCCAATTATTCTTGATCTTCTCTATGAAAAAGCAATTTGGATCATGGACTTTAGACATTACCCATATGTTAAAAAAGGCTTAATATCAAGCTTAAAAGTATATGCTTGAACTCGATCGGTGCTAAAAAATAATACTAAACTTGCCATGTACAGTTAACCAGGCCCAAGCAGTATAGGAGATTGGGCCCAAAGAGAAATTACTTACTTGGGACCACCCAATACAAATATAGAGAATACAAATTAAAATGTACTTAAATAGAACTATCATTATATTTTAATAAAACACAAAGTAAAACGGTAATGAAAAGGATAGCTTATATTTTTTATGTTGTTTTAGGAAATAGGTGGAAATGAATAGATATTCCAAAATTCAAGCAATAGTTTAATATATGAAAAATCAGTGAATAATATCGAATGACTTGTTTGACTTTGCTATTGATTGTTAAGAAATTAAATTGAACAAGTTGAAAGTTTTAAGGTCTAAATAGAATAGTTATGAATAGTTCGAGGATGAACGAATTGAAAGTCTAAATACTGCACACTAGGCCATAGCTTATGGACTATTAATGTCACTTTAAATTCAAAATAAATTATTTTTCACTTTGTAAATTTCTTATAAATTTTTGCACCAGTGAGTTTTTTTCCAAAGGTAATAATCATTTAGTATTTTGAACAACTCAATTTTTACATTGAAAATTTACTTTTGAAGACTAGAATACGTTGACCGACTCACACATTGATTGTCATATAACCGAAAGGGCAAATGCGATTTATGATAACCAAGGATCAATCAATCTATCGCAGTGTTTTGAAAAGATATACATATTAAAACTTCGAGAAATTGCTTAATTGATAAGTACGTCCATCCACTTTTCTCTCAAGTCCCGTGTACAAATCACCACTCTTCCGTGTTCTTTTTCGGCCATTTTCAGGAGTATAGACCCATGTGATTTTAGAAATTACCCAGCGCATGAAATGAAATCCACCGCACTCAGCGACACTCTTCGATAAGGAGGAGCTGAATACTCAAAGAGTGTTGGGTGCTCCACCGATGAAATAAAAGAAAGGGAAAATAAATGGATTACTTGCACTGCTATCTAAGTAATGGGTCCTCGAGGACACAAGGATCATGACGGCGGAGCAAGAGCTCCATTCACATAAGCACCACAGCGTGCAGACAAAATGCTCGATGGAACGGGGTGCCGAGTCCATTCACGAATGGGCCCTCGTCGACTGCTTTTCCCCGACATGGCGGTACCATCGCCACCATCAAAGGTTTTGGGGAAGGCTTCGCAGTGCACTTACCCGCACCGCACTCATGTTGCCTGTCTTCAAAACACACATAAAAGGTTAAAAAAAGAATAAAGAAAGAAGGGAAAAAAAGAAGAGGAAAACGGTACAAATGATTCTGATAGAATAAAGTGGAAGAATGAATTTTGTATATTCCAGTGTGTGTAATACTGATGATACAAAAGCCTATTTATAGGCTAGTCTAGGCAACTATCTAAAGTAATAAAATATTACAATATCATAATCAAATCAATTATAATCGATATGAAATCAATTATAAATCAATTAGGAAAATAAATATCTCTAACATCCTAAGATATCTCTAACATCCCCCTCAAACTCAAGGTGAGATAGAAGAGGTCAACTAGAGTTTGGAGAAAAGATCTTTAAAACACCCAGGTGGATGCGTCTTCGTGAAAACATCAGCCATCTGATCAATTGAAGAGATGGGAACAAGACGAACATTGCCACGAAGCACATGAGAGCGTAAGAAATGACAATCTATTTCAATATGTTTGGTACGCTCATGAAAGACATCATTATGAGCTATTTGGATGGCACTTCGGTTATCACAATGAATGACCATTCCACCGTTATGACGAACTCCCATGTCTTCTAGCAACCACCGTAACCATAATAATTCCGAAGTTGTATCGGCAAGGGCACGGTATTCCGCTTCCGTACTCAATCGAGCAATAGTAATCCGTTTCTTACTCCGCCAGGAAATAAGGGACTTCCCTAAGAAAAAGCAATAGCCTGTAGTAGAGCGACGATCAAGAGGATCACCAGCCCAATCAGCATCACAATAAGCTGTTAACTCCAAGGATGAGTCAGCAGAAAAGTGAAGACCATGAAATAAGGTACCCTTAATATAGCGAAGAATCCGAAGAACAGCAGCAAAATGAGTCGTCCGTGGCGCAGTCATGAATTGACTCACAATGTGAACAGCATAAGCGATGTCAAGGCAAGTCACAGTGAGATAAACCAGACTGCCAACTAACTATCGATAAAGTGTAGGGTTTGGAAGAGGAGTCCCATCTTTTTCATCAAATTTGGCATTATTTTCAATGGGAGCGATAACGGTCTTGTTATCAGTAAGTCTAGCTCGAGAAAGAAGATCAGTGGCATATTTCGCTTGAGAAAGATAATAGCTAGAGGAATCAGAAGCAACCTCCAACCCTAAAAAATAACTGAGCCGTTCAAGATCTTTTATTTCAAACTGTTGACTCAAATACAGCTGTAGTTTTGTAATGCCTTTGTGATCATCGCCAGTAATAATCATGTCATCCACATATAATAGTAGCAGAATACTCCCACGAGATGTGCGTTGAACAAATAAAGCGTTATCATAGGGACTGTATACAAATCCAAGGCGTTCCATAGTAGAACTAAACTTAGAATACCACACACGAGGAGCCTATTTTAGTCCATATAATGCTCGACGTAGAAGACACACTTTACCAAGAGTATGAGTATATCCAGGAGGTGGCTCCATATATACTTCTTCAATGAGATCTCCATTAAGGAATGCATTTTTGACATCCATTTGAAATAGAGGCCATCGCTTAATAGCAGCGACAGCAAGAAGGCTACGAACAGAAGTAAGACGTGCAACTAGAGCAAACGTCTCATCATAATCAATGCTAAAACGTGCAACTAGAGCAAACGTCTCATCATAATCAATGCCATACTCCTGGGTAAAGCCTTTTGCTACTAGTCGAGCTTTATAACGTTCCACTGTACCATTTGCCTTAGTTTTGATTTTGTAGACCCATTTACAGCCTATAGTCGACTTGTTAGGAGGCAAATCAACCAAATCCCAAGTATGAGAGTGTTCTAATGCTTGCAACTCATCCACCATTGCTTGTTGCCAAAGAGGATTAGTACGAGCTTCTCTATATGTGCAAGGCTCGTGAATAGAGGCAATTGTGGAATAACAATGAAAATCATGAAGCCGAACAGAAGGTTGACTTACACGGGTGGAGCGACGAACAAAAGAAGGAACTTCCAAAGTTGGATCCATGGATGGCACAAACATATCGGGAGCTGCTGAAGTGGGATTTCCAGAGATACCTGCATCAAGATTTTGAGAGGAAAATTTGACAGAGGAAGATGTAGGAGTGGCATCTTCAGGGAACAGGTCAAGGATTGTGAAGAAACGAACATTTGGAATAGTGGGAGAAGATGCAAAAGAATGTAAAGATGAGAACATTTTATGTTCCCAGAAGGTAACATGGCGAGACACATGAAGTCGATTAGATATAGGGTCCCAACATCTATACCCTTTATGTTCAATGCCATAGCCAAGGAAACAACATAGATGAGCACGAGGTTCTAACTTCGTGCGTTCATTTGGAAGAAGATGCACAAAACATGCACTACCAAAAACTCGAAGTAGACTATAATTAGGGATAGTGTCATACAAGCGCTCATATGGAGAAGTGTTACCTATAATAGGTGACGGAATACGATTAATAGTGTAGACAGCAATATGACAGGCCTCCCCCCAAAATTGTTCTGGACAAGATGCTGAGATTAAAAGAGTGCGTACAATATCTAAGATATGCCTATGTTTACGCTCTGCTCGACCATTTTGTTGGGAAGTTCCTAGACAAGAACGATGAATAATAGTACCGTTCTGAGAAAGAATTTTAAGAAACTCTCTATCCTTATATTCCATGGCATTATCGCACGAAAAACCTTGATATCTGAGAAAATTGTGTTTTGATCATGGCAACAAAATTGCCATAGATATGAGTAAGTTCGGATCGATTTTTCATGAGATAAAGCCATGTATAACGCAAATAGTCATCAACAAAAATCACAAAATAATGAGAGCCTCCCATAGTGGGAGTAGGAGATGGTCCCCAAATATCCGAATGAATTAGATCAAAGGGAGCATAAGACACGGATTCACTAATATTGAACGGTAAAGCATGATGTTTTCCTAACTTGCAAGATAGACAATCAAAGGTTTTATTGTCAACAGAACCTAGATGACCACTTGAAAGCAAATGACTTAGACGAGAAAAAGAAAGATGACCTAAACGAGAATGCCAAGTTTCAAATGAAACTATGGCAGCACAACCAGTCAAGGTGTTGGGAAGCTTTAAGGAAACAAGCTCAAACAACCGTCCCACTTTACGGCCTATCCCAATTGTCTGTCCCGTCCATGGATCCTGCACACGACAACCATTCGAAGAGAAATGAATATCAAAACCAAGCTCACATAGCTGACCCACAGATATCAAGTATAAAAAGAGATTGGGAACCATAAAAGTATCAGGTAAGGACAATGTGGGCGTTGAAACGTTTCCTGTATGACTAACTATCATCTGAGAGTTATTAGCAGTGTGAATAATAGGTGCTTGTGAGTTATATGATTTTGACTTGAATAAATTGGAATGAGCAGTCATGTGATTACAACACGCAGAATCAAATAACCATGAATCATGAGTACCTGGAGTGACTGATAGAGTAGAAGAACTAGAGGTACCGGTTTCTTGAAGAATGGAACGAACTGTGGATCGAAGATCATCTAAAGATAGCGTGACAGACGAGCTGTTAGAAGAATCCTCCATGACAGAAGCAGCAGTGGATGGGCGGCGTGTAGCTGCACCTCGAAAACGGGATCGGTTGTTTGTTCCCGTAGGTTGCTTGGATTGCAATTGATAGCAGTTTGATGCACGATGACCAGGTCGACGACAGTGCGTACAGTAAGGTTTGTGCCATGAGGATGAGCCAAAAGTAGCAAGCACTACATCTATAGGAGTGGAAACCAGTGGAGTAGCACGTTGTGCCTTTAAAGTCGCAAGGCGAGTTTCCTCCGTTAGTAACTCTGAAACAACTACCTCAAGATGAGGTAAAGGATCCCTATGCAAAGGTGAGGCTTGTACAGGTTCATACTCATCATTTAGAGCCATCAGAAATTGCATAACCCGCATACGATCACGATATTCAGCAAACTTACGAGCATCAATAGTCGAATCCCATGTTGGTTCAGATAATCCCCGATAGCATGCATTGAAGAAAGAAAGTCATTAATAGATTGACCTGTCTCTTGATGCATGCGGTGTAAGTTCCCTAACAGTTGATATTGATGAGCAATGTCTGATGTGGAATAATGACCAGCAAGAAGATCCCAGGCTTCCTTTGCTGTATTTAGACGACCAAACTGAAGTTTGATGGATGGAATCGAAGTATTTCGAAACCACGTAAGTATCTGGTGATTCTTGCTCTCCCACTCTTCCAATCGTCCAGCAAATGTATCGTCATCTTCTTCAACGGCCTGAGAAGGCTCGCAAAGATTTCTAGTGACATAACGCCAAAGCTTACGTCCCCTTAGAAAACTAGACATTTCTTGAGCCCATAAAATATAATTTGATCCATTTAGGATGGTCTGAATTGGCATTGAGACTTCTAACTTGTCCATGATAGGCGATATACTAGTAAACTCAATCGATTCTTTGATGAATTTGAGAAAAACTGATATTTGTAGAGCTGATATGAAGAAAATAAGGCCGAAAATAGACTTAGAACAATGAAATACCTCAAGAACCGGTCTAGAAATGCCAAGAACCGATCGGAAATTGGCTAAACCGGCCGAAAAACACTGCAAACCGATCGAAATCTGACTGAACTGGTCGAAATCTGGTTGAACCGGTCGAAAACACCTTAAAATCACTCGAAAACTGCACGAACCGGACAGATAAAGGAGCTAACTGGTCAGGAAATGACCAAACCGGTCGAAAAACTCTGAGAACCGGTTGGAAAATAGCTAAATCGGTCGGAAAACGCTGCAAATCGATTGGGTCAACACCAATCAATGACAATCGGCGACGAGATGACGTGGGCTAATGTCACTAATACGTGCGCAGAGGGTTGACCGGCACGTGAGAGCACATGGCTGACTCCCCGGCGTTGTGGGCGCGTGAATCTCACGCGCAGAAGCTTTGGACAGCGCGTGAGGGCGCGTGGAGTACTTTCCGGCGACGTTCGTTGTTGTTCTGGACTCGTATGGGAATGTAGAACATGTATATGTGGTTTTTGATTAAAAAATTCTAAGAATTGTTTTCGAAATTTCCACCTGTAGTCGACGGCGTTGGTGGTCGTCAGTAGTCCTGTAGCACGGCTGACGTGTGGCTTCTCTCCGTGGTAGATCAAGATGTTGCGACAATGGCGACCACTCTCTCAGACAAAACCTCGCTCTGATACCATGATAGAATAAAGTGGAAGAATGAATTTCTGTATATTTCAGTGTGTGTAATAATAATGATACAAGAGCCTATTTATAGGCTAGTCTAGGCAACTATCTAAAGTAATAGAATATTACAATATCATAATCAAATCAATTATAATCGATATGAAATCAATTATAAATCAATTAGGAAAATAAATATCTCTAACATCCTAAGATATCTCTAACAGGTTCTATATGCAATATTGTCATTGAATTTTTATTTTGTCCAACATGATCCATTAACTTTGGTCGAATGTGCAATTTTATTTTTAAATTTTTAATTTGTATAATGCGGTCTCTAAGTTTCGGTCAATGTTCAATGTGTTACCTAAACATTTAAACATTTTTATATAGTCTAAGGATTACATCAAACGTTCGTCGATAGTTTAAAAATTACATTGAATAAATTAAAAGTTTGGAGATGACATTGCCAGTCAAACTAAAGTTCAAATATCACATTGCTAAACTCATCAAACGAGTGAGTCGAGTCAAGTTTGAGTTGAGTCTAAAATGATTTGACCCAAACTTACCAATTTAATATATCTTTATCCAATTTCCATGCAATATAAATCCAATGTCCCTTACATGAGTAAACCCACAGAAGACCCAACTCATATTGCTAAAGCACTTTGATGTTCAACCCAATGTAGGAAAACTTATGCCAAAATTACGATGAGAGCACAAAGTGAGCAAATGCAAGATTAAATGAACCCCAAGAGAGAGTCATAGAGATGGACTGAGTATAAATAACTTATGAATGCCTTCAACATCATATTATCTTAGGTCTTAATATTCTAAACTCATTTACGACCTATTTATTGAATATAAACAAATGCATATAACAACTCGACCCATCAAACATGGGTTAAGAAATAAGTTTACAACCTATTTTGATAGGCCTAAGTATTATATGGATTAAAAGTTCATAAATGATGTTGTGCCGACCTAAAATTCATGGATTATCCTTACTATTGCCTCAAACGAAATCAAAACTGGCCATAACAAGTAAAATGGGCCCGTAACGTCATTGGATTTCAAGCCCACAAGAAAACATAATCGCCCCCACAAAAATTGAGGCAACGTGTGTCCTGTCACAATCAGAAGTCGAAAGCAGAAATTTTCGAAGGAGACGCGTCCGTGGTAACACGTCCTCAAATCGGCTTATCTAGCAAAGATACCCCCATCACAGTCAAAATGCCACGTTGCGGATCTCAGAAAGGCTTTATTTCCATTGATTGCTATCATCCCCAAACAATTAGAAAATAAAAAGTAGCGTCACAAAAAAAAAAAAAAAAAAACATAAGAAGATTGCCTTTCGATCTCCATGAATTTCAATACCGCATCTCCGGCTCTCCAGCTCGGCTCTCTCTTCCATTTGCTTCTCGGTCGCAATTGCCCGAATCAATTACTAACACAAAAACACTTCACTACGAGATTACTATTGACCAGCGCTTGGACATAGACCGATTGTCGGAATCGACTAGACCTTCGCCAAAGCGCAAAAGGAGGATAGCGACGAACGACGGGCCGAAGGAAAGTGGTGCCCGCCAATGAACAGCCGCCAGGTGGCACCGGACCACGTCATCATCTCGTCCGCACTCTCTTGTCGGGTAGCAAATAAATAATTCGGAACAACCGTTAATCGGATTATTCCGGGAATTCCCCAAAATAGCCTTTTTTCCAGGACGACATCCTCCCCCCTTCCCCCCCTCTCCCTCCTCTAGAACCCGCCCAGGCCCAGCTCCCAAACGCAGCAGATCTCTCTCTCTCTCTCTCTCAATCATTCTGTCACCAGCTCCGCAGCCGGCAATCGTTATGCAAATGGCGCCGATACCGTCGGAGAACGGCGTCGAGGGAGACGACGAGCGAGAAGACGAGGAAGCCGATGAGGACGAGGAGGAAGAGGAAGAGGAGGAAGAGGAGGAGGAGGACGAGGAGGAGCCGAGGCTCAAGTACCAGAGGATGGGAGGCAGCATCCCCACGCTCCTCACCAACGACGCCGCGTCGTGCGTCGCCGTCGCCGAGCGCATGATCGCGCTCGGCACCCACGGCGGGACCGTCCACATCCTCGATTTCCTTGGCAATCAGGTAATCTCGCGGATTCCTGCGCCGCTGCTTTTCGATTTCGTGCTCTCAGAAGCCTCTCGGATTCGCGAAGGTCGAACGCTTTGCTTGTGGCTTGCTCGTTTGGGATCTGAATTTCCCTTTTCTTTCTTGGTGATCGAGCTGATTATGGAGAAAGTGTGAGGTGACGATCGGGGTGCGGAATTTCTGTCTACGAGCCCGTGGAGTGAAGCTATTAGTGTTTTGATTTACTTCACAGTCAATTTGGGGCTAGACTTCTCTTCATTGGATTTTCAATTTGCCCGATCACTTTCCACCGTAGCTAGGCTAGTTTTAGCTTCCTTTCGAAGAACTACGTCCTTTGCAACTTTTTCCCCAAATCTGCACTTAATTTCGTGGACATAGAGTTCGCTTTCTAATAATCGATAGGCAGTTCTTCTAACACAAATTATTTGAGCCAACTCATCATCTTCAACCTATATTAAGACTTACCTCACTGGTGAGGCAGTTTTTTCAGATGGTAGTCTTCGATTGCTACAGGACGCTTCCTGGTTATCGGGGAAAAAAGCCTTCGTATATTAGTCCAAGTTTCTATTAGGTGGATGGTAATTTAGTATCCAGCATTCATAAACTTGTAAAAAAGATAGCTGCTTTGGGAGCATGACATTATCGAATCACTACCAATGCATCACCCTATCGAAGTGGAGCTGGCTTTCTGAAACTACTTATGATTTATGTGACATGCTGCACACGTCATTTATGCATCTTATCAGCTGTTAACTTTCTTGTTTCTCTCTTTCAGAATTTCTGATTTTGAACTTGATATGAGGACATAAATTTTCCATGGGCCACATATGAGGTGCTCAGATCTCATCATTTCAAATACGTTGCCTTCTTATCAGTTTTTGAATGAAGAGAAATGTATAATAGTAACTTGAGGGTCCTTTTTTTTCGTTGTCAAATCATAATCTCCTTCCTGGGTGCTGAAATTTCTCTCATCTTTATTGGTTGAAGTATTTTTAGATTGTCTGTCTGTCTTATTCTTGTTATTATGCAGGTTAAGGAATTTGCTGCCCATACAGCCGCCGTCAATGACCTTAGTTTTGACACGGAAGGTGAATATATAGGAAGCTGTTCGGATGATGGATCTGTTGTGATAAATGGCCTCTTCACTGATGAGAGAATGAAGTTTGATTATCACCGTCCAATGAAGGCTATTGCTTTGGACCCTGATTATGCCAAAAAAGCATCCAGAAGATTTGTAGCTGGTGGTTTGGCTGGTCATTTATATTTTAATATGAAGAAATGGTTAGGCTACAAGGACCAGGTCTATAAAACACTGACAGATTTTAAAGATGCTGCCATATTGTTTGATCCTGCTGACTGGGAGTAGCTTTTTAGGTTTTGCACTCTGGCGAAGGTCCAATTCATGCAGTCAAGTGGAGAACCAGCTTAATTGCTTGGGCCAATGATGCTGGCGTCAAAGTTTATGACTCAGCCAATGATCAGCGTATAACATATATTGAGAGGCCTAGAGGAAGCCCGCGTCCTGAGCTTTTGCTCCCTCATTTGGTTTGGCAGGTGAGTCTTAAGACTCAAATTGTTGCTCTAGAATTGTGCAAGTGTTAGAATGGTGTTGCTGCTGGTGTTGCTTGAAGAGTTGCAGCAACCCTCTTTTTGCTATAATTCTCTTTAGATGGTGTGTGTTCGATAACAATTTATTTGATGGTGTGCCACCTTTTGATGATAATCAGGATGATACACTGTTGGTCATTGGTTGGGGAACATCTGTGAAAATTGCATCCATCAGAACTAATCCGCATAAAGTTGCCAATGGCACCTATAACCATATTCCAGCCTCCACTACGAATCAGGTGGATATTGTGGCATCATTTCAGACAAGCTATTACATATCGGGGATTGCTCCCTTTGGTGACTCTTTGGTTGTTCTAGCTTATATCCCGGGGGAAGAAGATGGGGAGAAGGACTTTAGTAGCAATGTACCTTCCCGTCAGGTACTAACTCTTAAGTCCACCCACTGTCCTCAGCATTTTTGTTTTTAGAATTCAAACAACATCTCTCCTTTTCTTCCATCATGTTCGGCATTCTGGTAATGCACATCGAGATGGATGCTTCGCCAGGAGGAACTTCACGTATGGGTTGTGGCTAGGTGGTTTTCATTTGACTAATTGTCTTATCTTGGAGCCCATAATTTAAGAAGATTCTGCCAAAAACTAGCATCCCTACATAATATGTGCTCCCTCTTCGGTTTTTTGGTGTATGGAGCAACTTGCTGGAGGTCTACTATGCCCTAGCATATTAAATTTCTTTCAATCCTGATGGTGAACAAGAAAATAAAACTATCTAAATCAAAAACCATCTGAATTTTTATGAAAAACAGGGAAATGCACAGAGACCTGAAGTGCGTGTAGTAAATTGGAACAACGATGAACTGGCTACAGATGCCCTGCCTGTACATGGTTTTGAGCATTACAAGGCCAAGGACTACTCCCTTGCTCATGCTCCTTTCTCAGGTTATTAAACTTGTGGCTAAAATATATTTTTTTAGTGTAGAAAAGATTGATTATGCTTAAACCCTTGAATGCTATTATATTTGAAAGCAGGTAGCAGCTATGCCGGGGGTCAGTGGGCTGCTGGAGATGAGCCATTGTATTATATTGTGTCTCCCAAAGACGTGGTTATAGCAAAGCCTAGGTCAGTCTTATTAGTCTTTCTTGTAGTTTCAACTAGGTACTACCATATATTTTGTTCATTTCAGCTTCAAATAAGGTGTATATGTGAGGTCATTTTCCTTCTTTTGGTTTCTGGGTAACGCTTGGTGGGTGGAGTGGGGCAGGCTTATATGGTACTGGATGCATTCATTCTTGGTTGATTTTTTGGCTGATCCTTTAACTTACTTGGGAGCTATGCTTTACTGTAGCACGTTTTCCAACAAACTAGTGCTTTTGCAACTGAATTTCTAATGCATGCTCAGAGCTAATAAACCTTTGAATGTGTGATTGCTAGGGATGCTGAAGATCATATCTCATGGCTTCTGCAGCATGGCTGGCATGAAAAAGCTTTAGCAGCAGTGGAAGCTGGTCAAGGACGCAGTGAACTTATTGATGAGGTGCTTCTATATCATTTTTACTATCATCTTATATAGGGGGAATTTGCTAGTCTAGTGACTCTCCTTTTTCTTCTCTGTTGTTACTTTTTTTCCCATTTGCATACGCACAAGAAATACATATATGTTCTTATCAGAGATAAGCACTTGAAAAACATTGAGTTGATTGAGCAAAGTTTTCATGGCTTGTCATTTGTTGAATCTCACTTCCTTACTCAAGATTGTCTCTACTTCTCCCAAGTTCAAATATTTGAGGTGCCGTGCTTTGACTTTGTTTTATACGTTTTTTTTTTGGTTCGTGGCATCTAAATCTCATGCTTAATGGTCATGATGAGATGGTAGAATTCAGCTCTACATTATCAATTACCTGTGAAGTTAGTATATGCGTAGTTATATGCATAGTTATTAGTCTTTGATTTTTTTTTTTTTTTTTTAAATACATATTCCTTTTGTCATCTTGCTAAAATTTTGAAGATATTTGTCATAGTGTCTATGGGAGGGTACTTAGCTGCTGCTTACTCGTGCTTTGTTGACTGCTTTTCAATATGCATAGGTAGGATCCAGGTACCTTGATCATTTGATTGTGGAAAGGAAGTATGCTGAAGCTGCTTCTTTGTGTCCAAAATTGCTGCGCGGATCTGCTTCATCATGGGAGAGGTAAGTGACTCTGTCTAAGAAGTTGTCTATGGATAATTTGTTGTTGACAATAGTTGATAGGTGCCTGTTTGCGCAGATGGGTTTTCCATTTTGCACATCTACGTCAGCTTCCTGTTTTGGTTCCATATATACCAACAGATAATCCAAGGTTGCGTGATACAGCATATGAGGTTTGTTGGCTAATTGTTAAAGAAAACGTTTAATTTGTTTAGTAAACTTGTTTTCAGTCAATTAAGTTGTTTATCAGTTTGCATATTCAATTACATTGCTAAATATCCCCGTTGATTGTCTCCCAGTTGCCAGTAATCCAGTATGGCTGGGTTAATGATTTTGACCTTTACATTATATCACACCAGCCTGTCCTTTTATTTTTGTTACTATTTATGTGGATGATTTACCAAGAGGATCTTGGATTCTAGTAGAAGTCTAGTGTAATGGAAGTGCGGACATGGTTCCTGGATGTATTATCAAATAGGCTTCTATGTTCCTGAATGAATCACTCATGACATTACCCACATTCAATGATTGCGCAAATCTTTTGTGTTTTTATTAGATGACGAACTTCTAGTTCTTACGTGACATGTCAATTGCAACAAAAGATCTGAATAGACACTGTTCATTTGGTCCCCATGTTATATTCTGATGAAATTGTATCTGCATTGTGGACTATTCTAAGCTTTAACATCAGTTCTTGAGCAGTTAAGTTTCACTTCCATCATCCCATTTTTCTGTATGATTTCCATGAAATAGGAGGAAGTGCATAACTTCCAGAGACGTGCTACAAACTTTTTAGTCACAGACCATTTATGGCTATCATTCTATACCTAGACAAAAAGGATCCCACTAATTCCCAAAAATACAAATTTGTATCAAATTCAAGGTTACGAGTAAAGAAAATAGGGTACCGAAGTATTTCTTAGTTTACTTAGTTTCATCATAAAATTGGTGAATAAGACACTTGCTTTTTATGGTTTTTGTTTTGAGATACAGGTTGCCCTGGTGGCTTTGGCAACAAATCTGTCTTTCCACCGTGAGCTATTATCAACTGTCAAATCTTGGCCGCAAGCAATATATACATCATCACCTGTTATACAAGCCATTGAACCACAGCTCAACACTTCATCCATGACTGATGCTCTCAAGGAGGTAGATATATGAGCTTAGCTGTTAATCCAATTTGAGAATCTTTGCTTTTAGCTTTTTAACTGTTCCTTTTGTGCATCAGGCTCTGGCAGAGTTGTATGTAATTGATGGCCAATATGAGCAAGCTTTTTCACTCTATGCTGATGTAAGTGCCAGCGAGAGTCGAGTATATTCCCGGACTGAACACAATGGCCGAGGAATATGCTGTTTGTGACTTCAATTGTCTATGGAACTGATGTCTCTTTTAATTATTTTTCAGCTTATGAAGCCAGAAGTGTTTGACTTCATTGAAAGATATAACTTACATGAAGCCATTCGTGAAAAGGTATGGCAATGCTAAGCAATATATAGGGCGTAAAAAGGCTTATGGATGTAAACTCTAATATTATGTGAGTTGATTGGGAGTCTGGATGACTTTTGTTCCTCTGTTTTTCTTCATGCAGGTTGTTCAATTGATGACACTAGATTGCAAACGTGCAGTTCCTTTGTTGATCCAAAACAGGGATTTGATAACACCATCCGAAGTGGTTTCTCAACTTTTGAATGCCAGCAGTAAGAGCGATTCAAGACATTTTTTGCATCTATATCTGCATTCCTTATTTGAAGTGAATCCTCATGCTGGAAGAGAGTTTCATGATATGCAGGTATGAATAGACATAGAAATTTCCTTCTTTTCTTTATTTTGCTTTCTTTCAGATGCTACATTGTCGCATGCTTTTGAAGTGAGGTATATATCTTTTGTATAATCTGACCATTTACTTCTTAAGCCTTTGATTGTTTTTTATGACAAAGAACAAAACTACATTTCATCATTAACATTAAGTTGATTGAGCCAGGAAACTAAAAAACTGAATAGCTACTATCAGGATGATAATGTGATACCTTACAACTCTTGGTGTTGTGCATGATATGATATTATTCCTCAATACTGTTTGCATGGATGGTAACGATCCTGTCAAAGACTGTTGAACACAGTTCTCTGTATTCTTGACCAAGGTTTCATATGCTCTTTGCCTCAGAAATGCTAAATGTACCCAAAGGTCTTGTCCTTTTTTTTCCTTTCTTTTAAGACTGCTTTACCTAATTATTTTTGCAAGGTCTCTGTGCTAATCTAAACAAATGATTTGGGTCATGATTGCACTTTTAATTGTCATCTCATTTTTTGAAGAAGTTTAGAGAAAGATTATAGCATTAATCATTATTCCTCTGACAATGTTTAGAATACATTTTCTACTTTCATAAATGATCAGAATTGTTGTACTTTTTCTGGTGATAGGTAGAGCTCTATGCTGACTTTGATCCGAAGATGCTGCTTCCTTTTCTTCGCAGTAGTCAACACTATACACTTGAAAAGGTTTGGAAAGTAATTTCATGGTTGACCATAATAATTTGGAAGTTGTTCAACCTATTAAGCTTTCAAGACCAATTCCAGGCTTATAACATTTGTGTTACAAAAGAGCTTATTAAGGAGCAAGTGTTTATACTGGGAAGGATGGGGAATTCAAAAAAAGCTCTTGCTGTCATCATCAATAATTTGGGGACATAGAAGAGGTAAACCACTTCTTTGTGAGAAAAAAAGTTTATATGGCCTAATTTTTCGGCTCAATTAGTTTGTTCTTTGTATTTCTCAAGTTGTCTAAATCTTGGTGTTAATAGAAGCAGTACATTGTGCACAGGCTGTAGAGTTTGTGAGCATGCAGCATGACGATGAGCTATGGGAAGAATTAATTAAGCAATGCCTTGACAAACCTGAAATGGTACTGTGATATCTCTTCAATGTTACTAAAACCTTCTTGGGATTGCCAATAATTACATGCCAGTTATCTGAGCTTCCAAACACGTTTTCCATACTTGGCAGGTGGGTGTGTTGCTGGAGCACACTGTGGGGAATCTCGATCCACTTTATATTGTCAATATGGTGCCAAATGGTTTGGAGATACCTCGGTAAGTATTGACCGAGAAAGTTTATTCTGGTTTTCCTTTCCTGTTGAAATGATTATCATGTTAAGTTGCTTGATTTTGCTGGTTACAGTCGCAAGTCATTGTTCCTTGATTATATCAAGATGATCCTCTTGACCATTTTCCTTGTTCTTCAAATGATCGACAGGCTAAGGGATCGCCTTGTCAAAATCATCACTGATTACAGGACTGAAACATCTCTCAGACATGGGTGCAACGATATTCTTAAGGTAAACCTTGGTTTACAATATGTAATCTCATTCATCAAAACCACTTCCGAAAATGCTTAATATTATTCTTTGTTTTCTTAAAAATGGCAGGCGGACTGTGTCAACCTCTTGGTAAAGTACTACAAAGAAGCAAGACATGCTGTGTATTTGAGCAATGAAGAAGAAGAGGCTCGAGCAAAGAAAAGTGATAATAAGGCTTACCAGGAACTAGAAAAATCGTCAAGTGTGAGAACTACAGGGGTAAAGTCCAAAACTAAGGGAGCTGCAAGATGTTGCATTTGTTTCGACCCCTTCTCCATCCAAGATGTGTCTGTAGTTGTTTTCTTTTGCTGTCATTCGTACCACATGAGTTGTCTTGTGGATTCCACATATACGATTAGCGGCAAAAAGGAGACTAAGGAAGCTTCCTCAGATCCCACGTTGCATTATGATTATGAGTACGAGTACGACAACGGTGATGAGGAAGATGAGGACGATGACCAGAAGGGTGCCAACCGCATGCGGTGTATATTATGTACTACTGCTGCCAATTGAGTGTGTCCAGTGTGTGCTTGTCCTTGCATGAGAGGGTGTTTCGTCTCAGTCTTCCATGCCTGTAATTTTTGGTGTGCCACAGTGGCTTTATTGTTTTATTTATTCTGTGGGGGCCTCCTTGTTTTTCTTCGGTCTCTGCTGATTAATGTATTATAGCGCATTTTGCTGACTTTGCTTTTGGCATCATGATGATGCCGTGAGCCTATTTATCGAATGCGAGGACATAGACGTGAGAGACTGAGAGGTTGCTAAGAAGGTATATGTGCAGAAGAAGTCAACTTTGTCATTCTTGTGGCGGCGACGTCATGGACTGTGAACTGCTCTTGATCAATTCTCGCACCACCTAAGCTGCTTGTGCAGCTTATAAGAAAAGTTTATGGAAGGTCGATCTTCAACAGGCAGAGGTGCAGGAACAAGCCAGGGCGTTTCGGTCACGTTTCGCCAGGTGGAAAACTTTGTTTTAATCATGTGGAGGTGATCACTTACACTTGTAAATTATGCGGTTCGGCTTCAGCTGGAAGTGGAGATATCTTGAGGTGGCTATGGCTGCATACTGCAGTGCTGGTTGATTTTTTATTTTATTATTTTATATTTTTTTTGGGTTTTTTTTTTTTTGGGGGGGGGTTGTCGTTAAGTAGACAAGAACATGGGATAGAACAGCTAGGACTTGCGAGAGACATTTTGCGGAAGTTTTCTTTGGGGTGTTGGTTTGGCTCGTTAGGCTGCTTCTTTGCTGAACTCCTCGATGGACTTTGTTATTTCTTTGGTATGAAAGTTCATTTTTGGGTGGGCATATATATGTTTACAGCTGTCCTTTTTTCGTGGTAAACCATGTTTTGAGTCGTTTATATATGTCGAGCACGATTCTTATTATTGCTAAGTAAAGTACAATTGAATTTCTTCCAGTAATTTGGTTTATTCTGGTAAAAAAATTTACATAAATAAATAAATTCACTAAGTTTCGAAAAATAAAATGATTTTAACATTTTAAAATTATTTGATAACACGATTCATTAAATATTCATTAAACGGGATAAATAACTCCTGTTAATTTAATATTAAAAAATACCGATACGTGTTTGAAGCTTGCAAGTTAGTTAAAAGTAAATCATGTATATATTACTTATTTTTATCTTTTACTTTTAGAACAAACATATTTCAAGTATAACTTTCCTTTATGTACACTAAGAAATCGTTTGTATTATTATTTCATGTGCTCAGAAAAATTAATATTATAGTGTTTTTCTGCCACATATTAATTTTAGGCTTTCATATAGTATGATACTTTTCTACAAAAGTTATATAATAAACCATATTCATACATCACTATTATGTTAATAAATTACTAACGCAAATCTCAGACTAAAAGAACATTACTAATGCAAATCAATTTTCCTAAATTATTATTTGTGTTACTAAAAATTTGGTTCAATTCTCGAATAGAAATTGGCTTTGGGATTGGTCCTAAAAGAATTGGTTTGATTTTGGGTAAATTTCATATTAACTATGTGGAAGCCGTCACACCTAACTAGTACTTGCTAGACCTTAAAAATACGCCCGATAAGCTTTGGCAAGCGACAAGTCGTGTTGACCCCTCGGTGCCGCCGCCGAGCAGTCACCGTATGCCCCTTCCTCGCCGGTGAGGCAGCAGGGATCGCGCCCCGACGAAATCCTTCGACTCCTGGACGCGACAAATTCCAGCCGCCTCTCTACCTCAGGCGTGCCCGAGCCGAAGTCGAAGTGAGGAAGAAGAGATGCTGAAATCCAATCGGCGGATCGCTCGAAGCTTTGCGAACAGAGCTTCGGCCCTGCGTTCCGAGGCGCTGGCGTGCGATGGGAAGCCCGTCGCCTCCCTGCCTCCGCAGCATTCGGCCCGGAGGAACTCGACGCGCTTCCTCGACATACACCAGGTTCTCTCTCCTTTGTCCTTCGCGGCATCGACTCCCCGTTGAATCCGGTCGCACGAGAATGCTGCTGAGCTGATTTTGCTCTTCCTCTTTTTTTTCCCCATTCGGCGTTTCCCGGGGCGTTAGATGGGAAACAAGGCGGCGATCGAGAAAGAACGTGCCCGGCTGTAAGCTTTTTCTTTTCTTTTGTTCTCGTTCTTGTCCTGTTTCTGTCATCTCGAGTTCCTGGGGACCGACCATGTGTTTTGAAATCCGATGATGGGGTGATGTGCGGTTGCGGTGTAGGACAGTGCGGACGAGATGAATAGAGGCTATTTTGCTGACATGTCGGAGCTTCGGAAGCATGGTGGTAAGGTAATTCAGTGATTCATCGGTACTGTGCTCGCTTCACTGCCTTCGTCTGTTCTGTACTGGGATTTTTCATGTGTTGCAAGGGCTTCTTCGATGCTGGATTTCTGCAGCATTGATAGCCGGAGTTCCGATTCATTGATATAGGGTTGAAAGGATGTTTCCAGCAAATCATGCCGAATGGCATTTATTGTTCTTAAGTTTAATCATGGTCTACTCATTGGCCTTCACCTTGACATCTTGGAATCTGATGCATTTGGTGATTGAAACGGCTTAACTTGAACATTTGTCATATGCGGGATGAATGATAACTATCTTATTGTAATTCTATGTGGGATGAATGATAACTGTCTTATCTGAAGGAAGATCCGGCCTCTGTGCATGTTGTGAAACAGAAATTAATTGCATGGTTATATAGGTTATTGACTACATGGCCTGTACGAACCTAGCAAGTGGAATGCTTAGTTATGTAGTTTTTGTCTGGTTATCTGTATAGCCAATGTCGTTAGCTTTTCGATGGTGCTATGATGCAGATTGCAATGGCGAATAAAATCATAATTCCAGCAATGGCGGCTGTAAAGTTTCCCATCATTGAAGTCGATCAATCGGATGGACAAAGTTTCAAGCTGCCAATCAGTTGCAGTGGCAAAAAGGTCGATCAAAACACGCCATCTGTCCCTAAGGCTACTTTATTATGTCTGTCGTTCCGAGCAAGCTCCCAGGTGGGTTAAATGATTTCATTTTATTTTTTGAGAAAAAATGATAACTTGCTGCCGAGGTTGGGTGCATCTCTGCAGCATGAAGGGGCTTATAGTTTCCTAACTTCTTTGAAGTTGCAGCTATGAATTGCCTTCTTTCCTGTAACATCAGCAAATTTTGTTGTGTTCGATTATTAAAAAGCATTATTTAGAGAAACTAAGTGCTTATGATGGTGGCTTAGTACTTTTATGGATTGGTTTAGAATGCAAACATGCTACTTACAGAGATGAAAAATACCAACGGAGTCTCTAAGGCGTCACTAGATCTTTAAGCTTGCTCCTTGTTTATGTTTTCTTTTCCAGAGCGCTAGTTCTACCAAGATTATTTTTCTTGATCCATCACTTATTATTTCCACTGGAACAATCTCTCCACTTGGCAGGCAATGATCGATTCTTGGGGTGTGCCTTTTCGAAATACTTTCCATGATAAAGAGGATGTGCATCTTTATGAGGTAGTGGAACAATCCTTCTTTATCCCACCTTATTTGAGAGAAATTAAGCTGCTACATTTATTAATTCATAAAACTGATTAAACCCTGAAAGAAAAATGAAAAGAACCAGTTCTTCTCTTGAATCTTTTTCTTTCAGTTACTCGCAGCAGATTGTTTAAGTCAAAGATATTTATGTACAGGATTAAGCCTCATTCCCCTTTATGGTGACTGCATCCATCCCTGGCAGACCTGGGGTGCATAGATGGCGCTTGCTGTTTGTGATCACCTCATAACACATGCTGCTAATATGTTCACTAACTATTTCTTCACTTACATGCGATTGTTGTTCGTGGTCAACTTTTTGTCCGAAAAAGGTTCGATTGAGTTATTTATGTCTTGTTGAATGATGATCATGTTCAGGTGTCCTTCATTGATTCATGGTTATTATGTCGAAAACCAATTAAGCGACTGCTTCTCCGGATTATGAGAAAACCCAGAAGCGAGGATGATCAAGGTCCACTCAGGAGGCAGATTGTCTATTCATTTGGGGACCATTACTACTTCAGGAAAGAACTCAAAATATTGAACCTCCTCACTGGGTACAGATCTGCAACTTCCTTACTCATTCGCTGTCCAACCTTTCTTTCTTTTCTTTTCACCTAAGCATTGCCAACGTGTTCCCTTTAGGTACGTATTCTTGCTCGACAAGTTTGGAAGGATTAGATGGCAAGGCTTTGGAACAGCAACTCCAGAGGAGTTGCCCTCCCTTCTCTCTTGCACATCCCTCCTTCTGGAAGAAAAATAAGGCAGCCAAATGTTCTTTTTGCTGGATTGCGTCTTTCTTTGTGCTGAACATCTCCCCAGACCTGCTCTCGTTGAACTTCAGTTAGATTTACACTTGGGTGGCCAGAAAAGACAGAAGAGAGAGAGAGAGAGAGAGAGAGAGAGAGAGAAAAAGCAAATTTTTGCGGTTAACTTACGACGACAGATTTTTTTGGAGATGGTTTCAGCAGTCGTTTGCTTCCGGATTTTCAAACGTTAAGGACGGAAGATATCTTAGGCGTTCCTGCACTAATCACGGTCATTAATATCATATCTTGGGTGCTTCTTTGGGGAATATTACCCAAAAAGACATTTTATATTATACAATTACCAATTCAGTCTTAAATCTTTCAATTATACCAATCGAATTATAAATATTTTCATGTTTTGTCAATTAATCGCAGAAATGAATAATTTTTAAAATGTTTTTAAAATATTTGATTTATTTATTATTTTCTCTCTTTTTTCCTTATTTTCTCTTTTCTTCTCATTTCATTTTTTTTTGTTTTACTGTGACCGGCGATCCTTGCCTATCATAATAAAAGGACAAAAAAATTAATAAAAATCAAAAAATACAAAAAAATAAAAATAATTATCCATGTTAATGCCGATCGTGTATATAAAATGGTTGGTATTCATGTTTTTAATTGATGGATTTAATTGGCAAAATAAAAAAAAGGTTTAAGACTTAATTAACATAATTAAAAGATTTAAGACTAAACTGATAAAAGTGCAATAAATTTTAAAAAATTTAGTAGTTTTCACTTCTTCCTACCTTCTTGTTGTACACTTGATGATAAAGCATGAAATGGAAGTCTTTGGTTGAACCAATGATGATTCTACTGACTACATCGGTGATTATTTTCTCGGTTGAAAAGTTCTTGGATTCATGTAGAGCTCAATCACTATAGTCATATTGTAAATTACTTGGAAAAATTACAAATAAATTGTTATAAATATTACAAAAGTTGCCTTTTCATTTGGAAACTTAATAACCAAATGGATCAAGTTGCCACAAAAACTTTTACTGAATGATATTGAAAATTACAGGGTATTTACCACGCAAAAATTGCTATTAACTAAAATTGATCATTTGCTTTCTTTCATATGGAAATTGTATCAATATAAAGGAGTCATCAACTATAAACAATTGTCTAGACAAAATATATTTATATAGATAAACATATAGATAAAAATTGAAATAATTGCTTTGGTCTACCCATATTGCCCTTCTTTGCAATGGCTTCGTGCACAACGAACATTCATAACCAGGGGGATAAAAGGATCATTTTGTTTGGAAATAAAACGGTTTTAGCTCTGAGATTAGTGATTTCGAGCACGTAAAATTATGTTAATCTTCCTAATTTATAGTCACGGTTATTTAGATTTTGACGGGTAGCTTAAAAAGTGCGTCTAATGGTAGTTGGATCATGTAAGATTGGTGCTTTGGAAATATGCTAGGTTCCACCTCGCACTAAAGTTAGATATAACACTACCCCATTTACGTATTATTTAATCTACATAAACAATGTGGCAATCCAATTCGGTGAATTCAAGAAATGATTCGAATGCAAATTCCTGGATTATCATGGAACTTAACCACATAATTTGAGCCGAGGCGTTGTAAAAAAATAGCAACTAAAAGAGTGCTTTTGAGATGTTCATTGAGCATAACCAGTAAAAAGCACTTGAATTTTCAAAACAGTAATTATAGACAATGCAAGAAAAATAACTGTAATTTCCCGTTGCTCAGCAATTACGACATTCTTACAATAGCATGGCATTATGGCTTAGATCTATTTGTTTGGCATCAATACAAAGTGAAATTTTCTCTTGAAATGTAAAATAGTATTAATATTTTCAAATACAAGTGAAGATTTTGGGTGTCACGTCATGCTAGTTAGAAATTTTCAATTAAGTAAAAGGTTAGAAATGAAAAATAAATCCTAATGCGTCATACAAGGTCACTTCTATAAACAAGTCATCAGCCCCTGTGCCTCCCAAAAAGGGACCAAAACTTTTGGCCGTCGGCAAAGTTATTTCCCAACTTACAGGTGTCTCACAAAATGAGACAAACTTTTTTCACGCTTCGAAGCAAATGTGTTCTCAATTATCATGCATCTCATAAAAAGGCTACGAAGTTCATGCACGGAACAAATATACCCACAGTTTGACTTTGTTTACATAGCGTCCGATCCATCAAACTGAGAGCGACGTAGCTAATGCGGCAAAAACACCAAACATCAACTCTTCCCCTCTTCTAAAGAAAACAACATCGTCAAGTCAGGGCTTCAAAATCGAATATAAAGAGAGGCTCGGTTTGGGGCTTTGGGATTAGTGCTCTTCAGAGCCAAATATCAGTCCGTCCATTGGAGAATGTTAGGGTTTCAATCTGGAGCTCGATTCAGAAAGAGAGAGGGGGCACTCGATTTGAGGGATGTGGTTTCAATTTGGGCGACCTCCACACTATAAAATGAATTGAACTTAATTATCAAAATTAGAATTAAGATGCGAAAAAAGAAAATGAGTGATTTCTTCAACCAATGAAGCAAGCGAACGATGCCAAATAAAGTGGTTGCATTGCTCTGTTTCAGTTCAAGAACCTAAACCCCAGATGGAGATCAAGTACCCTTATACCCCTCCCCCTTCCTCTTCTCTCGTCAATCTGATTTCGTGAAGCCCTAGCTCGAACAACATGTTTGTGATTAAATGAGGGGCACAGCATTGTTTAACTTAAGTTAGTCTAAGCTAAGTTGATGTTACGACAGTCGTCGCGCCATATAAATAAAGTCTAAGCCATAAATCTATCGGTGGCCAGATATGTCCGATCAAATATGAAGCTTTTTACAAAGATATTTGAAAGTTGGAAACAAATTTCTAAAAAAGCCAGGGTATTTTTGGTAAGACGCTAGAAAGTTAATTGTCTACCCAAGAGTTAACAAAAGTTCCGAAGAAGTAAGACAAAGGATATACCAGTTTGTTTCGTGCAGAAACTGCGCGCAATGCTTATTGAGGGGGAAATCACTTCTTTTTTCTTTACCTAAATGAGCTCCATTCATTTTTATGAAGTGTGCAGTGTCGTCGACATATTCCCTCAAGTTAGTTTTAATTTTGAAGGCGGGACCTCGATGATCTTAAGCCCTCAGGAGTATCTTGTGCAGCAAAATTCTTTTGTAAGTGGATAAAAATGATCTGAAGTCGTGGTTCTATCTATTTAGACTCCTCATAACATTTATGATTTATTTTCAGTTGCTGAAAAACTGCAAATTAGGTTTGCTGGCATTTGGCCAATAACTGGATTGTGATTTGCAATGACTCAGATTATGTGGCTTTATGTTGAGGACTGTAATTCTGGATTGTCGTTGCGTCAATAGATTTCTTGTTCTTGGCTTGCTGCTGCTACACTATAAGATTCTTTTGTCTAGTTGAGAATCGATATCATAGAAGATTTCTTTGAAAGAAACTGTCGCATGCTGCTAACTCAAATTTCATGTCTGTACACTTGCTTCTCTATTTTCTTCCCGCAAGGCTGCATCTGATAAAGTCATGGGAGCTTACTTAATTTTGCTCGGCGACATGGGCTGTTGGGTGGCTATCTCAGTATGCACTTTGACAGATTGGTCATGAATATTGTTCTCACAAGATGGTTCTACGGTCTGGTGTACGGGCTTTTCAAAGGCTCAGGGCTAACCTAGAACAGTAACAGGAGGTGAGGCCCTCTTGTATATGTCTTATCCCTATCCCCCCCTCTTTCTGGCTTGAACCCTCTTGTATCAGTGGAATTTTAACTTTTTATTGCTTTTTGTTTTGTGATTTCTCCTTGCATGAATTAAAGGTGATCCAATCAAATGGATGAACTCATTTGATATTTTCTATAAATATAGCCCAGGAAAAAAAGAATTATGAAGCATGACCCTTTTAGTTTAATATTTGTTTAGGCTTAGTGAATCGTGAGAATTGGGAGACGCTATAGAGGAGTCTTTATATTTCAGGGCCAAAGCTAGTTCTCATTCTTTGTTTCTTGGGGACCTCAAGAAAAGACACTCTCACATTCTTCGCATCATGCTTACGACATAATGGATATGGATTGA
This sequence comes from Eucalyptus victrix, assembly GCA_016097545.1. Classification (NCBI taxonomy): domain Eukaryota; kingdom Viridiplantae; phylum Streptophyta; class Magnoliopsida; order Myrtales; family Myrtaceae; genus Eucalyptus; species Eucalyptus victrix. The sequence continues at coordinate 38,766,168 of CM027836.1, read as the reverse complement.
TATGGATGTGCGTACTTGGACTCTCTACCTCTGAAGCAATCAAGATCATTGCTCTTTTTTTGATAAATCTCGTTCTAAAAAACAAAATCGTCCTATATGACCTAGCTGGTCTGCAGCTTGGATGGACAAACTAAAACTGTTAGTTGCTTTCTCTTTGTCGCAAAATAAGACTGAGGAAGAATCTAATTAGAATGAGGCTGTCCATCATTTTCCTACTCGCTAGTAGGGTTTTCACAAATTGAACGAGCGATTCCATCCTTTCATCAAATCTTAATAAGATTAATCGACGATATATATTACATTCCCTAATTAGAGGGACAGCTTAATAGAGTTTTAACATCTTCCCTCACCACCCTCAACCCCATAATATGCTAATGACAACCAACTTGAAATGCAAATTGATGGCAAATCTTTCAATCATAAAGTGAGAATGCTAGAAAGCATATCCAAAGAACAAAATTTGTCATCAGTTCCACATACCAGGAAGCCAAAAAGAACGATTCATATTTTGATTTTCAACATCACTAACGCATATGTAAACTTTATTGCACATGTAGCTTTCTTCTGCACAATCAAAGTATATCATCGGACACGTGTGAGCCACTTTCAGTATCAACATCAGCATCAATGAAGGATGACTAAACATCAAGAGGTGCCAAACACAAAACCAGACAATTGCCTAGATGTTCCACCAGTTCATAACTGAGTCCAGTGTTTTCACATGAACCAAAAACCCAAAATGTAGGTCGCGTGAAGAGTGCAAGTGCCGTGTATATTTCCAATAAAATAGTAAAGTCCCCTCAGTGCCCAACGCATCAGCAATAAAACATCACATCTTTGACGTTGTCTTTGATTGAAGGAAGTGCCCGGCTCTCAACAGCAGTCCCCTCCGTGGTGCCCCTTCCTCCTCCCGACGACCCAGTATCCGAACCGTCCCCCTCAATGTAATACCTCGCTCGAAAGGCCGCTAAATGGGCATAATAAGCAGGAGGTACTACAGGATGCACAAAATATCAGTGAAGAGTAAAAAATTCAACTGGAGTTTTAAAGGAAAAAAAAGGTCAACAGTGAAAAATAACAAATCTTGGCCTAACCTATTGAGACGGAGCGCGTGCATCGAGCATATCTACAGAGTTCAAATATAACGATAAGATTTGATCTGCTACAAACTTCTCTCTAGGCAATGAGTGAAATCGATTAGAAAGGTAGTAGAATACTTACGTGTAACACAAATTGTTTGTGAGGGTTTGGAGAGCATCAGCAGTGAAGTTGTTCTCATCGAGTAATATATGGTAGTGCGATGGCTTACTAGTACCCTACATCATATGAACACATGTTACTAGACATAGTATTTACATTACAAAAAGAGAGTTCCATGGTAAGGTCAGTGCGTTTCGCCTAACATAAAGGAGATGGGTGTCACCTGAATCCCAGCATGGCTATTGAGGTAAAAATCGAATTCAGTGGGATGGCAGATGCGAGTATCAATAACGGTACCTAATAAAACATACTAAAATTTAAGTACTTGGAAAACTGACTCAGTTCAGTAAATTAATAAGAAAATTATAGAGGTATCATACCAGGTAGTATATTGCCGCTCCTGTCCATTGTATCACGTCTGTCATAATCTCCAGGAAAGAGGCGCGTGTGGTGCCTCTTTTGCACCACAATGAAGGTTACCGGTGGCAAATAACCCTCTTCAAGTGAGGCACAAGCCTATGGTAACACCGACTCAAGTTATAGCTGGTAAAATGATTCTAAGATCTATTTAACAGAAAGATGATGAGCGCATTTTGTATGGACTTATTTTCCACTAAAGTACCTGGCGAATTGCATCCATTTCATAGAGAAGAACTTGAGAGAATTGACCTTCACTAACCCCATCCCTACATTGAGAACCAAACCTCAATGGCAATGACAAAGAAAGCTATCTACTCGAACACAACAGTAAAGTACAACACCTGTAAAATATTATCCTGTGAGGTTTATATCCAGTCAATCTTCTGAAGGCAATAAGCAATTCCCTGCAAAGAACGTGAAAGTGAGTTGGGGGAAAGCATAAATTTAATATATTAATGATAGGTGCAAGAAAACAAACAGGACCGTACCTAATCATTCCTCCAGCTTTCCCCTCCGGGGTCTGTTTGGGGATGTACAACTCATTAATCATTTCTTGTCTGTGAGCTTGTGCAGAAACAAGGCCTCTATATTTCGTCACTTCTGGCCAGTCCATGGAAGCTACAACCTGCTCATATCAATACCATCAAATGTTTCCCCACTTCAGAATGGGAAACAAAAGACAGAGTAAGGAAAAGCATACAGCTGCTATGGAAGGACTAGCATCATCTCCGGGCTGCGGGTGTGTTACGTCTGCCCCAAAGATTATGGTTGGCAAATCAGTGACAAGAGGGATTCTTCCTTGGATGGCGTCATTCAGAACAGTATTTCTGCCACCAACCTATGAACATCAAGCAGAATGATCAATAATCATAATTGAAGAAATAGAAAATTCAAGCAGAAAAGAACCTTGCAACCTTGACATTAATTTTCATTGCAAGATTTACTAAATATTGCTCCTTCAATTTTTCAGCTGCTTTCGGTTGGATACACTGTGAGACAATTCCCAGATCAGTCTCACATATTCTTTTTATCTTCCCTGTGAAGAAAATAGTCATTAGAAAAGGGAAAGTTTTGACTCCTTAAAAGCTCTACAGATGTCAACCAAAGGATAATTTACCGTAAGATCCAGCAATGTCTGGTAAGATAGCGATCAACAGCTGAAGTTCTTTTCGAGGTAGATTTGTGTTTGCAAGTTTTGCCCTAGATTCTCTATTAATATCCGCAAGGACTCTTTCAATCTGACGGGGGTGACCGTCACATATAGGAAGTACTGGTTGGGAGTTAAAAGCCTACAAGGAGATTAAGAATTGTTACGGTGCAAATAATCTGTACTCATAACATCACCAGAAAAGGAAAAGAAAAAGAGTATTCCATCACATCATAGTGCTCTGTCAGTAGATACCCACCATCCCTTTACTATTACATATCTTGACCAACTCCTCACAAAATTGATGAGTCATGTTTCTATTCCACCTTGAGAAGTTTACACACATCCAGGTATCCACTCTACCTCCATTGATCATTCGCTGTTAAGAAAAGGCACAAATAAAGAATTGATCGTACATGTTACAGTAATCAACTAAAGACAGCACTATAATGTCTGTTTATTGTCTGCACCAACCATCACTGCAGCGATGCATTGTGTGCACATCAAATGATGATTGTCAATTGATAATAGATGGAAGTAGTTCACCTTGTTAATCATATTCCACTGCCCCATCAACGGACCAATCATTGCATCTCGACCACTTCCATGATATTTAAGCTGCAACAATGGCATACATCAGCTGCTGAAACCAGAAAAAACAGAATGCAACAACTTGAGGCATTCGGTTTCTCACAAGAAAGATGTGCAACAGCTTACCATTGGTGGTGGCAAAACACGAGCCTCAACGACAGCAAGTTCCTTTCTCACCGACATTCCAAATTCTCTCGTTAGAAGGAGTTCTTCATCAAACTTATTCTCAACAACCATCTGCACAGGCATGCAGAGGCTTAGCTTGGAAATTGCACTGCCTAGAAGAACTTTATCAAAAGCATATACATATGAAGCCAGCTAACATTTCCTACCTTCCTAATACTCCTTTCCCTCTCATAAGGGCGTTGGCAGGTCGCCCTTAACAGAGCAGTAACTTGCTGTTCATTCAATTTTGCAGTGTACCTCTGCCCACTGACAATCCTACAAAGCTGTAAACAGTAAATTCAGACCTTTCATGACCAGAACTAAATAAACCAGACTTCTAAGAAGAGTATCTGAAGAAATAAACAATCTCATCATCATCAAATGAAACCTCCATAGGCAAGTGGACAGGTTTCGTGTCACTTCCAGCTAGTAGCGTGGGCATTGACCCATATTGCAAATCGATGTTGTATCTCTCCCAAAAGTAGTCAGGAACTGATATCTCTGTTTCACGGTCATCAAGCCTAAACCTGATTGACCAATTACACACTGTGAACATTTTGTAAAACACAAATATTACTATGAGAAATGAGAATATAGGTTACAGTCCCTCCAGGTCACATTTATCACAGAAGAGTAGAAGAACATGTACTAGATTCAGGAAGGATTGAATACAATAATCATGTCAAAAGAAAACCAAGTGAAGGCATTTCAGTTTATAACTTACAAAAGAAATGCAAAGATGCACCACACAATAGGCAATAATCCCTTATTATCTCGAGAGTAAAATAAGTCAAAACAGCTCCTACGAGCAATCATCTCGCATCAATGTTTCCTTTTACTTTTTACTTGATAAGTCACAGTTTTCGTGAAAAGAAAATTTCACAAAAAAGGGCCGTTGACAATATGGCAACGGGGGAGTTGTCCAAAGAACATTTACTTTGCCAGAACAGAAGGTGAAAAAATATAACTTAATGGTAACCCATCCAACATGGAGCTAGAACAATTGCCGAGCAGCAATGTTTGCCACAAGAGAGGAACAGGAATATCTCAGGTTCTCATGATTTGTTCCTGATATATCAAAGCTACACAATATTAAACAATAGGGTCTTCGACATCTAATTTTATTTCCCAAATACAAAATAAACTGTGCGCTACCATACATGCATTATCAACTAGGGTAGAACTAGACAGAGCAATGCAAAAGAAAAAGAGTCCTCACGTAGTTTCACTCATTGGCTTATTTGACAATCCATTGATCCTGTAAGTTCTCCGGTACCCTGTATGAGTGATTTCCACCTTAATTTTTCTCAAAGCCTTCTTCACCTGAGACTCCCAAAAAGAGCAAGAGCAATATCTATATTGAGAGAGATGAAAGTACCTCACTTGCATAAAGATAATCCAACACCAAATAAACATCCAAAGAGAAATCAAACACAAATAACCCTCTCCCTCCACCCAAAACACACATGCTCACCGACAGAAACCCACACATACAAGTATGGATAAAACAAGTACCATTTTAGTTCCCGCAGATTTCACAAATATGAACTTCATTTTGCCCTTTTTCCTCTACACAATGCAGATGCATTCACAGGTTCTCAACACTGTTCTTGTTTACAATGTGAACAAACAGATTATGCATAATTGCAGCTACTGAAAATAATACTTGTAACAAATTGCTCAAACCCATCAAACATAGTTTAATCGAAGTATCAAATGTCTTGCTCAACTGAACTAGTTGCATATATTCCATACTTGAAATACATTATTCTGCAAACCATAAAATAGAGGACAAGATCTTGATAACTTCTGTTTTCTGAGCTTAAACTATGATCAAATCAAACTGCATAAGCAGGCACTGCTATCAATAAAGTCAATATGGGTTTTATTAATAGATATACCTTGATATAATCCTGCTGAGACAACGGGCTCCACATATCTCGGTGGAAGTGTTTCTCAACAAACTCAGTAACGAGAATTGGCTCATAGAAAGCTCTAGCCGACACATCTAAAGCTCAAGAAAATAACATAGAGTGAATCAGTACTATTCAGACTAACATGCAAGATTGGTTGATGTACACTAGCAAAGATAATTAAGTGCTCAAGCGAAGTACCTATATTGAGCGAGAGGCCAAATTGTGTAGGTCTTAGAGACTGGTAATAGCCTCTCCAGTATTCTAAACCGTCACCAAGTGCACCTTTAAACCCTAAATCAGTTGAGAAAAATGATCGACCAACAACTGTATACCTATTATGATGAATTTAGCAAGTAAACATGTGGATTAATAGAGGAAGCAAAAGGACACAATGTGCACAAGTTATACTAAAGAAGATGATGTATATGAACTACATGCAAAATTACTTCTCAGATGGAGAGGCTCTAAGGACCACATCAAGTAGTTGTATGATCTCTTGTGGGCAATCCAATTGTCTACCCTGAAGAAATTGCTGTAGAGCATAAAGATCAGTCCTAGCGACCAGCGATATCGTCACCTCGAAATCACGTTCTCTCCTGCATGATGCCTCCAAATTAAACACTAAACAGTATTGCAATGCTTATTTAGTACCAAAGCAATAAAAAAAAGTTTCACCTTCTCGCTTGAGCAGCTTCATCATTTTCTACCAATTTAACTGAAAACACCTTGTTGTTGAAGGGCAGCGGCCCTGCTGTGTAGAGACTCTTTCTACCATCATAGGCCGGCCACCTTCCACCTAAATGAGTCTCCCGATACTGTTTGACAAGAACGCCTAATATCTCCCTATTGGTTTTCTTGTTAGAAACCACAGGATCAATAGATACCTAAATGTTACCAATGCCAAAAATGATGTCAGAAAATTCTAGGCAGTCCGACTACAATAAAAATTGAATATGGCACAACAAATTGAAACTGCCAAGCAACGACTCATAATCAAAACAATGTCAAGATGCAGTAATAATAGTAAGCTAAAAAATATGACTCGAGAGAAATAAATTCATATATAAACCAATGAACTATTTCATCATTTAGACCAAAAAAAAAAAAAAAATGACGATGAGCTGCATGAAACACCACAAGCCTTTACCAAAAAAAAAAAAAAAAAAAAGAAAACACCACAAGCCTATCTAAATTAGAAACTGAAAGAGTGCAAAGCTGAGGGGGGAAAATACATTGCTATGAGGAACCAAAGTGCTAACCAGGAACATTTTATACAACAAAAAGATCATAGATATTAACGAGGCGAAGGGAAGGACAATAGGACTTCTTCCATTCGAACGCATGAAGAAATAAGAAATAAAATTTAAAAGAAAAAATAGAAAGAGACAAGGCTAAAGGGGAAAAATCCCAAATATCACATAAAATCAAAAAACAATCACGACAAAACAAGGGAAACGAAAACAAAGGAAAAAAAAACAGAGAGGAGAAAACAAAAACAAAGGGAGATGCTGAAATGGGTTCATGATCCGACATAGTGGGGGTGGACTTGAGCTTGAAGGACGAGCAAAAAGGCCTCTCAACTTTCTGGAGATGGCTAACAAAAGCCACAAACCATACTTAACCGCAAAGCCAGGACAGAGCACGAAGAGGAAAAACGTAAGACAGGAACACACGATGACGAGGAAAAAATACCATGGCAAGAGCAAAACAATGAAACAAAACGCCAGCGAGCGAACTCGAGAACAAGACAAACATTCAGTGAAACCCACACACGCGAAACAGTTACACAAAAATTTACCGGCAAAAATTTTACGTCATTCGCCAAATAAAATGGAGGAGGAGATGAATTACGTCGTAGTGGTAAAAATCTTTGTCTGCTACTTGAACTAGAAAATGGTTCGCTCGGACCAAACACTTCTTGCCGACCGTTCCGAAGCCAGGCCTCAGCGGAAATCTGACCCCCTTCGACGAAAGGGGCGGCGGCGAACGAGCCTCCAGTGTGAGCCGCTGCTCGACCTCGCTGCTCAGAGAAACATCCAAAGCCGACGGGGAAGCCGCCGCCGCCGCCGCCGCCGCCGCCGCCGAAGTAGATGCTCCTGGAGAAGCAGCGACGACAGCGGTAGATGCTCTGGGAGACGCAGCAACAGTGGCAGACGCTCTGGGAGCCGGAACCGGAGCCGCAGCCGGAACCGGAGCCGCAGCCGGAGCCGCAGCCGGAACCGGAACCGGAGCCGGAGCTGGAGCTGGAGCCGGGCCGGAGCCGGGTAAGCAGGACCACCAACAGCAGTGGCGTAGCCTCTGCCTCTGCCTCTGCCTCTTCCTCTTCCTCTGCCTCTGGCGTCACCTCCACCACCACCTCCTCCTCCGCCGCGCTGGAACGACGGGGCCGGCTGATCGCCGCGAGAGTCCGGTCGCCTGCCTCCTGCGCGGCCGCCGCCGCCGCCGCCGCGACATTGGCGAAAATTGAAGAGCGAAGCGAATGTGCGAGGCGGAGACCGAGACGTGGAGGAGACCGAGACGTGGACGGAGACGGAGACCGAGGGAATGTGATAGAGAGAGAGAGAGAGAGAGATACGATTGGAAAAAAGAGCGCCTGACTCGAGATATATAAAAGTGAAGAAATTGAGAGAGAAGGAAACCGGGGAAAAGTAACGTGGTGCTGAAGTCACTTGAATGCCAGGGTTTTTGCAAGAAAAATTTCATATATGTGTGTGTGTTATTTTGTTTACTTCTTTGCCTCGAACCATCCTCAAAGCCTCGCTCGACCTTAAGTCGAAAGGACGAGAAAAGCCTCTTGAAGACCTCACATCTTATGTAGTGCAATAAGAAAGTTCCGAGTTTTTAGCCGAATCTCTCTTCAATCACATTTGCTTTTAATATCCAATCTCACCCATCGAATCAATTAATAAATTTGGAATTTAGGATTGCTCGACCAAAGTAAACGATGATTAGCCCACTTCGAATTTCCCGATTAATACCATGTGTACGAGCGATAAAAAAATATATATGAATTTATTGTTGAAATCAAGCTACAAAGAATAATTTTGTTTTGATATATCGTTGATCCCATGCTCTTTTGGGGCTCTAATGTGCCTAAACCAATTCTTGTAATCCACACTTATTCTCAGATGCTATGTTCTCTTTACAAACTTGTCATGCAATACCCCTCCATGGACATTAAAGACTCTTTTATCGGACGGCCATGAGATGAGAGCTTTGTCAAAAAGCAATTCACTTTAAGTATCAAACGCTATATGTCAAATATATTTGTAAAAATAGGTCACAAGTAACTTTATCTCACAAAGGATTAGGACACGCAAAAATTAATAAATCAATGCCCACATAAAAACGATTCAATTAGCAATGAATAAGCATCTCCAATCGTTAGATCAAAACAAAATTCCCAGCGCTATTTAATGCTAATTAAGCACAAGTTAAATATAAATGTAATTAACGGGAAAAACAAAGCTTAAAAAGATAGGCATAATGTGTGAGTGAAAATGCAAGGATAAATGACTAGTCCATTTAGCTAGAAATCGCTAAGGCGCATAATCTTTTAGACACTTTCTTTTTAAAAATCTTCTTCTTTTCATCCTTTTTTTTTTTTTTTTATATATTCTAGCCCAAGGCCGGCAAGGGCCATGACGTCTTGTCCTACCTAGACCTGGGCATGGAGGCCCTAAGCCTGATGAGGCGTTGGGGTAGGGTTAGGGAAAAAATAAATTCAAAATTTGCTTATGATAGCAACTTTTTCACAACTAAAATATTTATGGTTAAATTGACATAAGTGCAATACAATTATATGCCTTTTTTTGGTAATTTTTTCCAAAAAAACGAATGTTATTGATTATGGATGCAATTGGCACCTGGGGGCTGGGGTAGAAAAGCCGCTGCCGAACAGCGAGAGACTGACGTGAGTCGACTGTCGCCGGCGAGGGCATTATGGGGAATCCAGTTCAGCGAAAACGGGTTGGACCCACTCGGTCAAACCCAACTCCCTCCGTTAAATCTTTTTTATCTTTTTTTTATCTTTTTTTTTTTGGGGGGGGTCAGACCCGATGCTGAATCTTCGCGCGAAAGCTTCCGTCTATGGAGGGAGGGGGGAAGAGGAGTGGGGGCCTCCAGATGTCGACACGTGTAGCTTCCAACGCACGCCGAGGATCATGCGGGGCCCCACTGTTTCCCCCACGACCGCGGGCTGATTTCGCTCGCAGCTCCCTATGGCGCCTCTGGTCGTGGTCGTGGCGGCGGGACCGAGCGCGGGAATTCAAAAAACCTACCCTTTTTGTCCACCGAAAGGAAAAATTGAATTGTGTTATTTAAAATTTCAAAAAAAAAAAACAAGAGGAATAGGTTAAGGCTAATGAACCGAGCCTTTTTAAAGTGATTAAGATGAGATTAAAGATGGCTCATTTGAAAATATATTTGACTGTGCAACTCGGTAATTGTTTCCCAGTATTTGGAAAAGAAAAAAAGCTTCAGGTTTCGAGGAGCATTTTTATTTTTATGTTGCTTATAATTTGTACTTTAAATTAGCTGTATTTTCCTTATCTATGATTAACGAGTGCTTAACTCTTCAGATAGTAGCAACTAGCAGTTACTGTCGATGAATGCAGTGAGCTCATGCATGACCGCAGAGGAGTGATGCGAGAAAAAAATAATCGGATTTTGAAGGAATTGAGTGGATACACCGCAAGTGGCCATTAAAGATGCGTAAACGCGGTGGTTACTTCTTCAAGAAATTGTACCGGGTAATTTTAAGTTTTGGTGCAATGGTAGTTTTGGATAGCAAAAGCTAATACTTATGGCGGGAGATTATTTTCCTCTTTTAAATCGAGGTGCATGTTGTCGACAAAATAAAAAAAGGATGTGCAAAATCAATGAATTTGTTTCGCCATAATTTAATCAATGAAGAATTGATCTTCCACCGATTTTGTTCTTCAATTTTTATCATATAGAAACTGATTTTGGAGCGGCTTAATAGATCATGTGGTGCAATGATGCTATTCTAGTGCAATATAATCAATAACATGACGATGACTTACAGATAATCCATCAAAATGTAATTAATAACGAGATATCTTGGCACTATAGATAAAAAAAGCGGATATTAAGGATAATTGAAAGATTGCATGGATAAAAGATTGTGGCTTTTTGTCGTGATTGTAGGGGGCTTACTATGAACATGCTTAGGATATGTACAACTAGATTCGTGCGGTTGCATTCAAATAAATAAATAACTTCCTGATGATTACAAAAATTTACATTATCCATAATAAATTACTCCACCGTCTCTTATTGTCTAGCAATAATTTTTCTATGAGAAGTTACGGCAATATTAAAATGGCATCGTCAATATCAATAATTTTGTAGCTAATCTTCAAGTCATTCTCTTCAACTTATCGATAATTCTATTTATAAAAGACCAAACTCTATTTCGATTGATTAGTTTCTATCACTCGTCCATGTTAACAAAAAATTAATCCTTTTTTTTTGTGTAAACAGAACCGATTTAAGTCCACACCAGGGACTAATTTTCAAATTGGTCTGTGCCGATGCTTAAGTAAATTCTTTCGGAAAAGGCTCAAAAATTGAATGCTGGATGGAGGTCTCTCGAAAAAGAGCTGCCACGTTTATTTCTTGCGTCATTAAGACGCCAGGAATGCGAATATCAAGTCTGGACTGTGCTTAGATGTTTTGCTACCACTCCTTATGGTGCCCTTTTTCGCCAAATCGAGTGTCCTTGCTCCACTCCAATTCGATCGCAGGTATACTGGATTATAAATCTTTTACTAATATGAATATAGAACCATGAAAATTCTTTTTATGTGAATATAAATTTATCTTTAATACTCAATGGAAGATTCTCTATTCGATCCATCGTAAGACAGACTTCAATAAAATAGATTTCACGCGGATTTCACAATACTACTAGTTGAGATTCGTTCAATTCATATAAATTGAATTTAGGCAATAATATTCCATCGTCTCATCCCTTTTCTTCTGTATACTGTCACGTGCAAAATATCAGTATTTAATGAAGAGTGTGTTGATTGACTTCCTAAGACTATAATGTGACTTGCCTTTCATTATTAATAGTCCATCTATGGAGAAGAAATGCACAATTGCATAGACTTTTACCTGTTCTCTCAACTCACGTAGAGGTTTTGTTCTTAATTCAACGGCGAACAAGATATGTGCATTTAAAAAAAAAAAATTCCTCAACTAATGTTGTCCCTAAACTTTTAATTGTTTAATATGGTTCATAAACTTTAACATAATATGCAATGTCGTCCATTAACTTTTAATTTGTTCAATATGATTCCTAAACTTTTTATGCACGTTCGGCTCGATCCCTGAACTACATACAAATTTTGATATTATATTTTAATTAATTAAAGTTCAAACATGGCATTTAATATTTTCACATAGTTCGTACACTAGATTGAACATGTATCAAAAATTCGAGAACCACATCGAACGAATTGAAAGCTTAATGACGGCATTGCATATTGAGATGAAGTTTAAGAAGCACGATTAACAAATTAAAAGTTCATAAATCACGCTACATATTGAGCTAATTTTCAAAGATCTTTTGTGTTATTTTTTCTTATCAATAGTCCATCTATGGAAAAGAAATACATAATTGCACACTGTGATTTGTTCCCTCAATTCGTGTAGAGGTTTTTTTTTTTTAATTCAACAGTGAACAAGATCCGTGCATTGAAAAAAAAAATAGAGAGAGAGAGAGGAAGCAACGGAAGGGATTAATTTATCTCAACACGTCGTACCTTGATTATTATAAATTGCTCAAATTTTTGGTGGTCTTGTTAACAAGTGCCTTTGAAAACTGTAAAGTAAACATAATAATATAGTAGGAATATTCCTCTTTGGTCCAATGCAATGAAGCATTTTAAGAGTCAGACAGCTTTTACAATTGATCTTTCTTCTGTTCGCATCGCCCTTTATCTTCGCGATTAAGCATTGTACGAAACGGATCCCACATGGATTTCATGAAAATAATAGTTGAGATTCATTCAATTCATGTGAATTGAATTCAAGCAATAAAGTTTTGGAATGCATCTCATCCCCACCTTTTAATTGCTGTCATGTGCGAATGCTGGTAGAGAATGTAGATCACGACAATTGCCTTCCTAAGACAATGATGTTACATGCCATTTGATCTTCACTCGGTCTGTCCATATAATTAAAAGTACACACTTGCATAGGCTTTGGCCTATTCCCTATGCTGACATTAAAAAAATTATTTTTATTAAGTGCCCTGAGAAACTATTTTAAAAGTGAATACATAATAATTAGGCATGTTATGAATGTTCCTCTTTGGCCTAATGTGATGAAGTGCTTCAAGAATCTAGCAACTTTTACAGCCGAGCTTGCTCTCTCTCATATTACTTATTTTCTCAACATGACTAGATAAAAGCTCGAGATAAAACGGGCCTCACATAGATCCCATTATAATAATGGTTGAGATTCATTCGATTCATGTGATCTAGATTTTAGCAATAATCATATGGAATACATTTTATCCATTTTTTTCATCAGCTGTCATGTACAAAATATAGTGTTGAATGTAGATAACAACCATTGCCTTCCCACAACAACAACATGACAAATCATTTGATCTTCACCAATCTGTCTATGGGATATAAATACACACCGGCATAAACCTTTTGCATGTTCTCTTGTCCAGCATAATTTTATTTTTTTTTTAATCCGATGATAAACAAAATCGGTGAGTTCAAGGTTAAAAAAAGGTAGCAAGAAAAATAAGAAATATTTTTTCGTACGTTATATCTATATTATTATAAATCTTTCAAATTCTCATAAAATAAAAATATAATGATTAGACGTGGCAAGAATGTTTTTCTTTGACACAAAGTAATGAAGCTCGCGAAGAATCGAATCACTTTTACAACTGAACTCGCTTCTTTTCACACTATCCTTTTTCTATATGCGACAAGATAAAAAGCTGGCATCTTCTTGCCAAACTAAACAAAAGATGAAAAATAAAGGTAAAGAGCCTGCATCCGACCAATCTCATTTCATTCTAAGTTGCCGTTTTGTCGGTCTGACTTTGATTCTTGGGAAGGGGACGTGGAAAAGGAATTTAAAGCGAAAGCGAAGGAGGAAAAGAACAGGGAAAAAACCAAAAAAAAAAAAAAACAGACGTTTCCTCGCAGGTCGCTACGAACGAGGCTCGATCATTATCCGTACACTCGGGAAGAAGTTAGTGCCTGCGTAGTAGCCCCTAGTAGGAAGCATTGGCGTGGACACGTTTCGAGAAACTACTGGTCCCGCTCACGACCGAGCCGGTCAAAGCAGCGACATCGTTACACGTGTCAGTCGAAGGGGTTCGTGTCCACTGTTTCCCGGTGGGTGCGATGTAGCGGAGAAGTGACCCGGGGGTTTCGCCGAAATGGACCACCGGTGGGTCGCGTTGGACTCGTACTGTGCCAGGTCTTTGGTCAGGAATTAGGATTTAGACCTTTTCGTTAGCAGATGCGATCTTTCTTTGTTTATAAAAAGGGATTCGTTAGCTGCCACGTCCAAACGCACCAACCTCCACCGAAAGTAATTGATTTGTAACGCGGGTATGGTAGAATTGGAGTTTAGTAGCCCAATCGGCACGCACACGCGTCCTGATATCGATCATGTTTCCTTAGGTGGGTATGGTTAAAAGTCGATATGAAGAAAACACAATCATTGTTGCGACGTTTATTGCAATTGCCACTGTGTATTTGATTGAATAAAGTTAGGTATGATGAGATCACATAGTTGTCGTGATACTTAAATATTACTATTTTAAGAAGAATGTTAAAATATGAAGTATTATCATTTTCCATTGTCCACATATTGTCAAAACTGGATGAAGCTATATCGCTTTACACCTATTTGCACCATGTTTGGTATCTTGACAAATTTTGCTCCTTGCCGGCACTTTTTGGCGGTAGATTTATTATTATTGCACCCATGGTATGTATAGACCATATATCATGCAACGACAATCATGCACGAGTTGTACTAGGAGTGTGATTTGAAGAATATCAATAGTTCAATATACCATCGTTGAGCTTATCTAAAAGTGATTTTGTAATCAACTAGTATATGTTTTGTAGCTATTCTATCTTGATTTAGAATTAAATATAGATTTGTGTGATTTTGTATCTTGATCTAGTTATAGATCTAGGATTTATAAGGTATTATTTGTGTTATTTCAACCTTTTAGTGGTGTTGTTGTCTATATACGATGATAATGCTGCCAAAACTGGGCACGCACCGCCTTTTGGCAAAGCCATAGCTTTTGGAAAGGAAAATTTCGGTGTATGCTCATCACTAATAATAATGCGAGTTTCAATGATCATTCGATGGTTGTGCTTTAAATTTATAACAGGTCCGTTCTAGGGGAAAGAATGAGTCTCTACAAGCTATATTAAGTTGTTTCATTTTTTGATTTGCACTGGATTAAAATTTCCTAGAATTGGTTTCGTCTTGAAGTTATGCATCTTTTTTTTTTATGTGAAATAAATATTTTCCTTCGGACCATAAAAAATATCTATATACATATATTGCTGTCGAACAACTATTCGGTTCATCATGAGAAGATGCGATGTTTTGTTACGAACAAAGATATAAAAATTAGTTAGTCAGTATTCCAATTTATGTTCAATTAGGTAAAGCTGAGAGATAGTGCTATCATTTATGTGACAGCGACAGACATAGATTATTATTTCGCCGTGGTTTGGGCATTGATACACCATCGGACTCGACCAAATTCCAACCAAGAGGAATTCATCCACATAATATTTTTCACTTTAAATCCACAAAGAGGATCGAGGTGAGATTGAAAGAGGCGCAGAGATGCAGGCGCAGGAAGTCGGATTCCGCACCTCTTCAACCAACAAAATCAAACGATTCGCTGCTGGGCTTTGCCCAGTTCACTAAGCCCAAGTCCTATCGGACGAATACAAGGACACCGCAATAGGCCCTGCCACTGCGAGTACCGCGGCCCGCTGGCCCTCCACTCACAAAATCCCCAAAAGAAAAAAGAAGGGGAGAGGGAGAAAAGTATATAAAAAAAAATTTAAAATATCAATGTCAATGCCAGCTATGACATTAGACGACCAATATCCACGTCATCAGTTTTGGCTAAAATTAGCTTAATAAACTCTATTGGTAAGTTGTGAAAATGTTTTGGATTCAATTGATATGATTAAAATGTTTAGATTGAATTGATAAAAGTGCAATAAGTTAATTTTTCCGTAAAAAAAATTGTAAGAAAACAAGACAACATTTGATTAGTTCTTGAATTCGTGTAGAGGTCAATTGCCACAAATATTCTAACTAAAAATAGAAAAAAATCGCTACCAACATATTGTAAATGACTTATTTTGTTCTAATATATATGATATCTTAAAAGTTGCTTTGTCGTGGGATCAAAAGTCAATGCCGAAGAGAAAGGTGAAGTGAAACCAGAGCTTTTTCTTTCTCCTCTCATGCCCCCCGACAACTAGGGATTATGGCTGATCTAGAAAGAAAGAAATGCATGGGTCTTTCGGACCAACAAACCAAAGTCATACTAAATTGTGGACGAAGCAAGTAGGGATCTAAAACTTTATAGAAAGTGGAACCCTAATAATGCCAAATAGCAAAGAAATGAAACGGGAGGTTTGCCAAAGGAAGAATGGTCTCTGCCGCTTATAGGCTTGTTGAAATTAAATGTGGATAGATCTTGGTGTAGCAACTCAAAACAGGGAGTTGTTGTTGCCGGATTATGTAGAGACCATTGCAAGCTCTTGTAGGTGGCTTCATCAAGAAAGTCCTTGCTCGTATGGCCTTGTCATGGAAACCCTTGCTTTGAGGGAAGGTCTGTACTTTGTGGATAAGGCACAAACAAGAGCTGAGCCAAGAATAGAGCCCCTCAATTAAGTGAATAGAGTCAAGCAAGTACAGTTGTTTAGTTTTAGTTTGTGAATGACAATTTGACAGCAAGAAATGCGATCCTAGCTAGGCTGAGGTCCCATGGGCTATCTAGTTGGTAATGGTGGACTATCAACAATTGCTGGGCTTTTTAGCTAGGGTGTCCATAGCCATTTGTTTGTGAGAAACAAATCGAGTTGCGTATTGAATTGCGAAAGACTAAGGGTGTGTTTTGATAACGATTCTATTCGTTATCGGGAATGGATTTTGACCATAAATGTAATGATTTATTCACGGGAATAGATTCTAATCATAAATGATTATTTTTTATTTTTACCGAAATTGATTATGAGTAAAAGAACACGTTTGGTAAATGTTCAAAATTTATGATCCTATAATAGAATTGCGTTTTGTACCATCTTCATTAATTATATTCCAAATCAATTTATTTTAATTTTTTTTAAAAATTACTTTTTTCATTTTTCCTTTTTTTCTATTATTTTTTTCTTTTTTCTCCTTTTCTATTTTTCTTATTCTTCTTGTGGCCGGTCACTAGACCGGCGATCGGCCAAATGAGGCGGCCCTTGGCGAGACCTCACCGGAGCGTTGCCGAGCTCTTGACGAGGCTAGCCCTCATCGGCCGAGCCTCGCCGATGGGCAAGCGAGGCTCGCTTGGCCACCGGCGGGGTTGGGGGTCTCAGGGCGAGCCCGCCCGGCCACCGGGTAGGGCTAGGCTTGCCTCCGACGAGCTTGCCAGACCTCGCCTTGGCCTAGCAAGCCTCCACGCGAGCTTGCCGGATCGGCGATGGTAGCGGGCGGCGGTGGATGGTGGTGGGCGAGGGTGGATGATGGTCGCGAGATGGCCAAAAGGAAAAAGAAGAAGAGTTGGTTTTTCATTCTCAAATTTGTTTCTAGAACAAGAGTTTTTTTTTATTCTTGATTCAATTCTCAATTTGTTCGAAAAACAAAAATTTTACCAAACGCGATTCTCGGTCCAAGCTAATTATGGGAAAAGAAAACTAATTATTTGGTTATTTTTGAATTGTTACCAAACATGATCTAATTGTATTAAAACGGCTCCATTTACAATAAATTTGTTGTGTAAACCTCCCCATTGTCATTGTTCAAAAAAAAAAAAACCTCCCCATTGTCCCTTATCTTTATTATGATTTGACTTGGGATAACGTTGTTGTACTTTCCCTCCATAATAATGAAAGGGATATTCTTCGACCGAAATTTTTCCAAAATTTTTCGAACTTGGAAAAGGCCGACCAAATAGTGCAGAAGATACGCGCTTTCACATTGAGCTAGGAACCTTCTCGGAAGCTGCGCGATTCATCTCTGGTGAATTTGTGTCGGTCCAATTATAGATGTGGCTTTTCAATTATGGTAAGTCTTGGTTTCATGGAAAATCATGGTGCTATGGAGTATGTCGAGTTCCCCATTGCACAGAGTCAGATATAACACTACCCCATTTATGCGTTGTTCAGTTAACATGTACAATGTGGCAATTCAATTCGGTGATTTTAAGAAATGATTTATATGGCCAGGTTATCATGGAATTGATCGCATAATGTCCTCAATCATCAAGAGTCTTATGAAAATGTCATTATTCCGTTAAACACGTAACTCTAATTTCAAGAAATTTCATGAATTTGAACATCTCGGATTCTGGCGTAATTCTTTAAAAAAACTCTAACATTAGATTTTATCCCAATTTTGCTTTAGATTTTTTTTTTGTCTAAATAAAAATCACCAACTTTCATTTTAGTTCAAAATCTACTCCATTATCCCTCTTTTAAAAAATCACTATTGATTTCTTCAAAATCAACAATATATGGCACGAGAGAAATATGGCCACCGTTAGACTTTGCATATATGATATCCAATTTTATGAACAAAGAATGATGTAGTCAACATGGCATAAACTTCAAACGAAAGGTTTTGATTTGGGGCTTGATTCCATGTGAGAGAGAGGCGCACAATTTTAGAGATTTCGTTTTTATTTGGGCGACTCCGCACTATGGAAGATGAATTGAACTTGCTTACTCACTTGTCAAAATTAGAATCAAGATGCAAAAGGGAGAATGAGTGATTTATTCAGCTAAGGGAATGAGAGGATGGCATTGACCAAATTGGATTCATTGCTCTGTTTTTAGTTCAAGAACCTAAATCCCAAATCGAGATTTAAGTTAGTCTAAGCTTAAGTTGATATTGAGATGGTGGTAATTCCTCCATTTGGATTGATCGAACATCACGTATCAAATTTGGTCGAGAATTAGAAAGATCCTTTTTAAGTTTGAATGTCCTGCCGGAAAAAGTCGAAAGGCTTTTTTTACAAAGGAAATTTTCGAAAGTCTGGAAACAAAATTTTTTTCTTTACAAAAAGGGAGAAGAAGTAGAAGCTGGGGGGGTAACTGACTTTATAAGACCCTTACAAAAATTAAAAAAGAAAAAAAGACAAAGATTTTTACTCCACGGACGACAGAAGCGGGGCCCGTTTTCTGCGAGGAAACGCTTTATATCAATGAGTTTTGACAAAACTCCAAAACTCCCCCCCCAACTTTTCGAACTTCCAAGCCATTCCCCAGCTCCCCTCACTTCATTTCCCTCCACCCTCTCCCCCTCCCCATTCTTCTCCAATGCGGAACGTCACCGGCCCCACCTCCGCCGGCGCGTGGGCCCTGATCGCCCTCGCGCTGCTGCCGGCGGCGGCGGCGCTTCTTTCCGGTGGCTCCCCGGCGGCGCTGACGCTGAAGAGGGCCTTCCCGCCCGCTCGCGTCGTCGGGCTGGGCCGGCTCAGGGATCGCGACGGGGCGCGGCACCGGAGGATGCTGCGGGCTGTCGACGGCGTCGTCGATTTCCCGGTCGGCGGCACCTCCGATCCTATGGTCCTCGGGTACTGAATCCGATCCTCTCGCGTGCCGTATGTTTTTGGAGATTTCGCTTCGGGAAATCGCATGTCCTTCGCATGTCGGGATTAGCGGCTTCGAATGCGGCTCGCGTTTCGCGTGCGGAGCTGAATAGGTCCGCTGGTGCTAGTTAGAGAGGTTTTAGGTTCTTCGTTCCATTCGAATTGACCTTAGGTCGTGGCTTCTTCTCTGCAGGCTGTATTACGCGAGAATACAATTAGGTACTCCTCCGAGGGAGTTCTATGTACAGATAGATACTGGAAGCGACCTTCTGTGGGTCAGTTGCAGCTCCTGTAATGGCTGCCCTCGAACAACTGCACTCAATGTATATGTTTTAGCATATCGCGTGTGTTAACCTACGCTTTCTAATGCTTGAAGTTTTTTAATCTGAGTAAATGTCACTGGATATGCTGCGACTCCCAATAGATGCTGCTTCATGTTTTCGATCCGGGGAGCTCGTCATCAGCTTCAGTAATCTCTTGCTCAGATGAAAGATGCAGTCCGGGGGTTCAAACATCGGATTCTGTATGTCCCACTCAGAACAATTTGTGTAGTTACTCGCTTGCGTATGAAGATGGTAGTAGGGCTTCTGGATATTACGTGACGGACTTGATCACATTCGACACGTTAGAAGGGAACACTCTTGTGAATTCGTCAGCTGCTGTAATGTTTGGGTAAGCAAATCTTAAACATGTAAAAGTAAGTTTGAGGGTCCTTAATGACGCTGAAGGGGTTCTAGTTAATTTCATGGTTGATTGAGCAGGTGTAGCACTTCACAAACAGGGGACTTGCAAGAGTCAGGTAAGACAATTGATGGGATTTTTGGACTTGGGCAGCAGGAAACATCTGTTGTCTCTCAACTGGCTTTACTCGGAGTAGCTCCCCGAGCGTTCTCACACTGCTTGAGAGGAGATGGTGATGGTGGCGGTACACTAGTTCTTGGTGAAATTCTGGATCCAAAGATTGTCTACACTCCACTTGTGCCTTCACAGTAAGTTCGTAGTGAAAATGAAAAAAATGTTGCGCATTGTTCTGAGAGTGCCAAATAAAGCTGATCTATTTTTTATGCTTTCTCTTCTTTTCGGAAGGCTTGATTGTGTAGCTCTGCATGCTTATAACTCGCACTGTTTAGTGTGCCCACTGGATGCTTCACAGCCTCTGACATGTTGGGCCTCTTTTTCTGTGTTATTGTGATGTAATATGTAGTAAATTTGCCATCCTGACTAAGTTTTGCTTTAATTCTTATTCCAAGGATAAACTCAGTATTGCATTGATGCATGCATCTACAATAGGAAATCTCCTTTTGGATCCCTTTTATACCATGTTTAAATTATTGTCGGTCTTAATCCTAATCCTTAGTCTGGAGATTTCTACTTGATGAAAAATTTGGGTGCTTCCATGTTCTGATACAACCAGCAGTCAGTCTTATCCCACCTTCCGACTTCTTCTAATCGTACAAAAAATTTCAAATCATGTTGCATCTATGTTCATTTTATTGGGCTGCTTGTCCAATTTGCAGGCCTTATTATAGCTTGAATCTGCAAAGCATCTCCTTGAATGGTCAACCTCTTTCCATTGATCCATCAGTATTTGCAACATCAACTGATCGTGGAACCATAGTTGACACAGGAACAACTTTGGCATACCTGGTTGAGGAAGCCTACGATACACTTGTCAATGCTGTAAGTTTTGGAAGAAAACACTGTTGCCTGCACATTGCTTAAAATCCTACTGGGATAAGTAGGTTAGAAAGTTAATTGTCCACCCAAGAGTTAACAAAAGTTTCAAAGAAGTAGGATTAAGGTATTTTGTTTCATGCAGATTGCAATCAGTGTTTCTCAAACTGTGCGCATGCTTATAAACGAGGGAAATCACTGTTTTTTGACTACCTCCAAGTCAGTCTTTCCTAAATGACCTCTCGATTCATTTTTATGAAGTCCCTTTGGTTAAAAAAGCTACTGCTGACAGAAGGCTTGTGCATGTGCAGTGTCGTTGACATATTCCCTCAAGTTAGTTTTAATTTTGAAGGCGGGGCCTCAATGATCTTAAGCCCTCAGGAGTATCTCGTGCAGCAAAGTTCTTTTGTAAGTGGTTAAAATGATCTGAAGTCATGGTTCTATCTATTTAGATTCTTCAAAACATTCATTAGTTTTTTCGGTTGCTGAAAATCTGCAATTTAAATTTGCTGGGTTTGGCTAGTAATTGGATTGTGATTTGCAATGATTCACTTCACGTGGCTTTATGTTGAGGACTTTATTCTGGATTGTTGTGTCAACAGGTTTCTTGTTCTTGTCTTACTGCTGCTACACTATAAGATTCTTTTGTCTAGTTGAGATCTAGATTTCTCTGGAAGAAACTGTTGAATGCTGTTCATTAAAGCTTACAAGTCTGTACATCTGCTTCTCTATTCTCTGCCTGCGAAGCTGAATCTGATCTGGTCACAGTAGCTACCTAATTTTGCTTGGTGACATGGGCTGTTAGGTGGCTGTCTTAGTATGCACTATCTTGACAGATGTTGTGAATATTGTCCTCCCAGGATGGTTCTACAGTCTGGTGTCCGGGCTTTTCAAAGGCTCAGGGCCAAGCTAGAACAATATTAGGAGGTGAGGCCGTCTGGTATATGTTTTATCCCTATCTCCCCTCTCTCATTGTCTTGAACCCTCTTGTATAAGTTGAATATAACTTTTTATTGCTTTTTCCTCAAACAACCAGCATTTGTGTGTGTCCAAATCTATTCCATTTTAATGTTTCCTAATAAATATGCAAATATCTTGTTGGCATGAATCAAGGGTGACCCAATCATATGGATGAACTTATCCATATGAAGTTGACAGTTTCCTAAAGAACAATCGTTGTTTCCCCCATGTGTGCCTCCTCCATAAGCTTGGCAATTTCAGTTTTCACAACTTCCTATCAATATAGCCTGGGAAAAGTACGAACCATGACTCTTTCAGTTTGCTTTTTGTTTATGCTTTGTGAAACTCGAGAACTGGGAAATACTATAGAGGGGTCTTTATATTTTAGGGCCAAAGTTCTCATTCTGGTTTTGTGGGGACCTCAAGAAAGGACACTCTTTTGCATTTTTCACATCATGCTTATGACATAATGGATATGGATCGATGTGAATGTGCATGCCTTGGACTCTACCTCTAAAGCATTCAAGGTTACTGCCCTTTTTCTACAGATCTTGTTCTGAAAAACAAAATCGTCGTATATGACCTGGCTGTCCAGCGGCTTGGATGGACTAACTACGACTGTGAGTTGCTTTCTCTTCGTCCCAATTGAAACTGAGCAAGAATCTAATTAGGATGAGTTCCTCCTTTATTTTTCAACATGCTATCAGCGTTTTCACAAATTGAACAAGCAATTCCATCCTTTCAGCAAACAGTAAATTTTCTGTGTTTGCATAAATGCATCTTCCCAGGTTCCCTCTCGGTCAATGTCTCCACAGCCACGACCAACAGCAAGGGCCAAGGAGAGTACTTCCATGCGGGGCAAATGAGTCGTGGCGGTGGTTTGGATAGGGTTGCACCTTTTGGATTCACTCAATGGGGACTGAGAGTCTGTTTCATCACCATATCCATGCTCGGAAGCATTATTAGGCTTTTTTAGCATTTACACTAGGAAAATATCCCTCGGTGTTTCTTTGCATCCTTTCCTTTCGGGTACAGAAACAGCTTTCATTTTCTCCGTGTAACGTAGAGGCCAGGTTGGACGTGGTGCAACCATGCAGCCATCGGCGGGGATACTTTCTACCCTGTATATTTATTTTTATTTTTCGCTTGAGAATATTTAAAATTTTCCCCTTTCCACTAGGCTTGTTAAAGTAATGTTGATTATATCTAATGAGGCGTTTTGGAGGCATCAGTAATTGGTACTGGATGCAAGGATTGGGCTTCTCACACTCTTAACTTGTCACGACAAAAGGGTGTTGGATTACAATGTCAATCGATGACATGGATTGCATCCCCTATCTTAGGGTAAAGCTCAATAGAGTTCTAACGACTTTCCTCACTACCCTCAAACCCAAAATGCCAATGACAACTAATTTGAAATTTCAAATCTATGGCACATCTTTCAATCATAAAGTGAATGCTAGAAAGCATGTCCACAGAAGGAAATCTGCTTAGGAACATCATCAACTGCATATGTAAACTTTCTTGCACACGCAGCTTTCTTCTGCACAATCAAGTAAACCTCATTGGGAGCATGTGAAGTGCTGTCAATATTAACATCCGCACCAAAAGCGATACCGAACATCAAAAGGTGTCTTAACACGAAACCTGACAATTGCCTAAGCGGTCCCACCAGTTCCTAACTGAGTCTAGTGTTTGTTTTCACATGAACCAAAACCCAAAATGTATGTCGCGTGAAGTGACGCTGAGTATATTTCCAGTAAAACAGTGCGATCCCTCCTTATTGCCCAACGCATCAGCAATAAAACATTACATCTTTGACATTATCTTTGATGGAAGGAAGTCCCCGAATCTCGACAGCAGTCCCCTCCTTGGTGCCCCTTCCTCCTCCTGATGACCCAGTATCCGACCCGTCCCCCTCTATGTAATACCTCGCTCGAAAGGCTGCTAAATGCGCATAATAAGCAGGAGGAACTGCAGGAGGCACAAAATGTCAGTGGAGTAAAAAGTCCGAAGGGGGATTTTAAAGAAAAAATGTTCAATGCTGAAAAATAACAGATCCTGATCGAACCTATTGACACCGAGCGTGTACATCGAGCATATCTGCAGAGTTCAAATATAACAATAAGATATGATCCAAAGTAACTATTCTCTAGGCAATGAGTGAAATCAGTTGGGCAGAAGAGTACTTACGTGTAGCACAAATTATTCGTGAGGGTTTGGAGAGCATCGGCAGTAAATTTGTTCTCATCAAGTAATACATGATAGTGAGATGGTCTACTAGTACCCTACATCATATGAATGCAACACATGGCATTTACATAACAAAACAAGAGTTCAATCGTAACATCAATTGGTGTGTTTCACTTAGCATAAAGGAGATCGGTGTCACCTGAATCCCAGCATGGCTATTGAGGTAAAAATCAAATTCAGTTGGGTGGCAGATGTGAGTATCGACAACAGTACCTAATCAAACGTGCTAAAAATTTAAGTACTTGAAAAGCAAGACACTATGATAAATTAACACAAACATTTAAGAGGGTACCGTACCAGGTAGTATATTCCCGCTCCTGTCCATTGAATCGCGTCTGTTATAATTCTCAGGAAAGAGGCGTGTGTGGTGCCTCTTTTGCACCACAACGAAAGTAACTCGTGGCAAATAACCCTCTTCAAGTGAGGCACAAGCCTATGGCAACACCGACTCAAGTTATAACTAGAAAAATGACTCTTAAGATCTACCTAAAGGAAAGATGATGAGCAAATATTCCATAGACTTATTCCCACTAAATACCTTGCGAATCGCATCCATTTCATAAAGAAGAACTTGAGAGAATTGACCTTCACTCACCCCATCCCTGCAGTGACAATCAAACTTCAATGGCAATGACAAACAAAGCTATCTACTTTAGCACAACAAAAAAAGTACAACACCTATAAAATATTATCCTATGAGGTTTATGCCCAGTAGATCTTCTAAAGGCAATAAGCAGTTCCCTGCAGAGAATGTGGAAGTGAGTTAGGGGAAAGCATATTAATGATAGGCATCAAAGAAAACAAACAAGGCCTTACCTGATCATTCCTCCAGCTTTCCCCTCTGAGGTCTGTTTCTGGATGTACAAATCATTAATGATTTCCTGTCGGTGAGTTTGAGCAGAAACAAGACCCCTATATTTTGTCACCTCCGGCCAGTCCATGGAAGCTACCACCTGGTCATATCAATACCATCAACTGTTTAAACACTTCAAAATATCAAATGAAACAGAAAAGCGAAATGCATACAGCTGCTATGGATGGATTAGTATCATCTCCAGGTTGTGGGTGTGTTACATCAGCCCCAAAGATTATGGTTGGCAAATCAGTGATGAGAGGGATTCTTCTCAGGATGGCGTCATTCAGAACAGTATTCCTTCCACCAACCTATGACCATCAAGCAGAATGATCAATAATCATAATTGATGAAATAGAAAATTCGTGCAGAACAGAACCTCACTACCTTGACATTAATTTTCAGTGCAAGATTTTCAAAATATTGCTTGCTCATTTTTGCAGCTTGTCTAGGTTGGCAACACTGTGAGACAATTCCCAATTCAGTTTCACATATTCTTTTTATCTTTCCTGGGAAACAAATGGTCATCAGAAAAGAGAAAATTTTAACTCCGTAAGAGCTCTAAAGATGACAATTAAAGGATAACTTACCATAAGATCCAGTCATGTCCGGTAAGATAATTACTAACAGCTGAAGTTCTTTGCGAGGTAGATTCGAGTTTGCAAGGCTTGCCCGAGATTCTCTATTAATATCCGCAAGGACTCTTTCAATCTGGTGGGGTTGACCATCACGTATAGGGAGTACAGGTGGGTTAAAAGCCTGTGAGGATTTAAAATTTGCTAAGGTGCAAAAGGTGCAAAAAATTTGTATCTCATAACATCACCAAGAAATAGGAAAAAAGAGAGGATATTCCATTACATGACATTGCTCTGTCAAAGATACCTACCATCCCTTTACTACTACACATCTTGACCAACTCGTCACAAAATTGACGAGTCATATTTCCATTCAACCTTGAGAAGTTTACACAAGTCCAGGTGTCCACTTTACCTCCATTGATCATTTTCTGTAAACAAATAGAAAAAAGAAGAACTGATTGTGGTCAAAATGTTAAAATAATCAACTAATTTGTTTATTGAATTTTTCTGCACCAACCATCACTGCATGCACATCAGAAGATGAATATCAATTGACAATAGATGGAGGTAGCTCACCTTGTTAATCATATTCCACTGTCCCATAAGCGGACCAACTGTTGCATCTCGACCAGTTTCATGATACTTAAGCTGCATCAATAGCAAAAATCAGCTGACGAAACTAGAATAAATGGAATGCAACTATGTCAGCATTCAGTTTCCACAACAAAGATGTACTACAGCATACCATTGGGGGTGGCAAGACACGAGCCTCAATGGAAGCAAGTTCCTTTCCCACCGACATCCCAAATTCTGTCGTTAGGAGGAGTTCATCATCATATTTATTCCCATCAACCATCTGCACAAGCATGCGCTAGCTTAGCCTGGAAATTGCACTGCCTAGAAGATCCTTATCAAAAGAATGTATATATGAAACCAGCTAACATTTCCTACCTGCCTGATACTCATTTCCCTGTCATAAGGGCGTTGGCAAGTCGCCCTTAACAGAGCAGTTACTTGCCGTTCATTCAATTTTTTAGTGTACCTTTGCCCATCAACAATTCTACAAAGCTGCAGACAGAAAAGCCAGACCTTTACCTTTCATGACAAGAGCTAAATAAAGCAGGCTTCCTAAAAGAGAATAAAAAGAAATAAAAAATCTCATCATCATAAAAAGAAACCTCCATTGGTAAGAAGACAGGCTTCGTGTCACTTCCAGCTAGTAGCGCAGGCATTGATTTATATTGCAAATCAATTTTGTATTTTTCCCGGAAGTAAACAACAACTGACTTCTCTTCACCCTCATCAAGCAAAAACCTGATTGACCGAATAAACATTGTGAACATTTTATAAAACACAGATTACTATGAGAATTGAGAAAATAGGTTACAGTTCCTTGAGGTCACATTTATCACAGGAGCACAAGAACATGTACTAGATTCAGGGAGGATTGAAATAATGCTACCTTAATCATGTCAAAGATTTCAAGTGAAGACATTTTGGTTTAGAACTTACAAAAATGAAAAGAAGCACCATACCATAGGCAACAAGTCCTTATCATCTCAAAAGTAAAACAAGCCAAAACAGCTCCTACAAGCCATCATCTCATACCAATGTTTCCTTTTTTCTTTTACTTGACAAGCCACACCAAATTTTTCCTGGAGAGAATTTCATACAAGAGGGTGTTGACAATATGGCAATGGAGGAGTTGTTCAAAGGACATTTACTTTGCCAGAAGAGAAGGTGGAAACATATAACTAAATGGTAAACCATCCAACATGGAGACTATATTTTCAATACATATGAAGCACTCCTCCAGAGCAATATCTTCCACAAGAGAGGCACAGAAATATCTCAGGTTATTGTGTTTTGTTCTTGATGTATCAATGCCACGCAAAATTTAACGATAGGGTCTTCAACATTTAATCTTCTTTTCTAAATACAAAATAAACACTGCTACCATACATGCATTTAAAACTAGGGTAGAACCAGATAAAGCAATGCAAAAGAGAAAAAAAGTCCTCACGTGGTATGCGTCATTGGCTTATTTGACACTCCAGTAATCTTGTAACTTCTCCGATATTCTCTATGAATGATTTCCACCCTAATTCCCTTCAAAGCCTTCTTCACCTAAGATCCCAAAAAGGGCAACAGCAATTCTAAAATGAGAGAGGTTTTCGTAACTCACTTGCATAAAAAAAACGCAATGCCACACATACAGAGATAATATGGATAAAACAAATTCCATTTCAGTTCCCGCAGACTTCACAGATATGTAATTCTTCCTTTTGCTTTATTTTCCCACTACACGATGCAGATGCATTTATGGGTCATACCTTAATACGGTCCGGATCCGACAATGGCCTCGACAGATCTCGACGGTGGAAGTGTTTTGCAACAAAATCAGAAACCAGAATTGGCTCATAGAAAGCTCTAGCCGACACATCTACAGCTCAAGAAAATCGCAGAGTGAATTAGTACCGTTCAGATGGATATACAAGATTGGCTAATGTACGTGAGCAAAGATAATTGGCTGCTCAAGCGAGGTACCTATATTCAGTGAGAGCCCAAACTGTGTAGGTCTTATAGACTGGTAATATCCTCTCCAGTATTCTAAACCCTCACCAAGGTCACCTTTGAGCCCTAAATCAGGTGAAAAAATGATCGTCCAACAACAGCATACCTACAATAATGAATTCAACAAGTCAATAGATGGATGGATAGAGGAAGCAAAAGTACATAGTGGACACAAGTTAACCATAACAAAATGATGTATATGAGTTGCGAAATTACTTTTCAGATGGAGAGGCTCTAAGGACCACGTCAAGAACTTGTATTATCTCCTGCGGACAATCCAATTGTCTACCCTGAATAAACTGCTGAAGATGATGAAGATCAGTTTTAGCAACCAGCGATATAGTCACCTTGAATTCACGATCCTTCCTGCATGATGCCTCCAAATTAAAAACTAAAGAATTGTCAAATGCTTATTTATTGCGAAAACAACAAAGAAAGTTCACCTTCTCGATTGAGAAGAACTCCCGGAAGCTTCATTATTTTCTACCAATTTTACAGAAAACACCTTGTTGTCAAAAGGCAATGGTCCTGCCGTGTAAAGACTTTTTCTACCATCATAGGCCGGCCTCCTTCTACCTAAATGAGTCTCCCAATACTCTTTGACAAGAACAGCTAATATCTCCCTATTAGTTTTCTTGGAAGCAATCACTGGATCAATAGATACCTAAATCATCATGTGCCAAAACTAATGTCAGCAAATTCATGGCATAATATGGCACGACAAATTGACCAAGAAACAATTTATTAAACAGAATTACAGATATTAAGGAAGAGAAGTGAAGATAAATAGGGCTTCTCCCAAGCATTGCAGAACTCAGGAGGCAAAAAAACACCAAGAGGACAGGCCACTGCTCAGAAAACATGATTAACATCCTAGCCAAAAAAATTAACTAGTACTAATTCCCGAGAAAACAATTCAGTGTCAGAAGAGAATATCAGAAAATTAACAAGAAAAGTTTCAACTCAAATCTACCAGGACAAATAATGACGAAATGATCACACAAAACAAAGTACATTACTGTGAGGATTTAAAGTGCTAAGCACAAACAATTCATTCAACAGAATCACAGTATTGAGGGGGGGAGGTGAAAGTAAATAGGACTTCTCCCATTCCTCAAAGAAGCATTGCAAAAACTTGGAAAAGAAAAAACAGACAGGCCACTGCTCAGGAGACATGATCAAAATCTAAGACCAAAAAATCCAGGGTCAGAGAATATCAGGAAATTAACAAGGAAAGTTTCAACTCAAATCTACTGGGACAAATGATGACGAAAAGATCACCACAAAAGCTCTTGAAGGGAAATGTACATTACATTATTTAGAGTGCTAAGCAGAATCAATTTATTCGACAGAATTACAGACATTGAGGAAGAGAAGTGAAGGTAAAGAGGACTTCTCCCATTCCTTGGAGAAGCATTGCAGAAGTTGGAAAAAAAAAAAAAAGAAGCAAAAAAAAAAAGACAGACCACTGCTCAGGAAACACCATCAACATCTTAGCCCAAAAAATTAACTATTACTAATTTCCGAAAAAAAAAAAATCGATTTAGCGTCAAAAGACAATATCAGAAAATTAACAAAAACTTTCAACTCAAAATTACTAGGACGAATGATCACGAAAAAATCACCACAAAAGCTCCTCGACCAGACAGCTAATCTGGGCAAGTGTCCCTGCAACACGACCTCGGCATCGGCAACTAAAAAAAAAAAAAGATAAGCGAAGGGGAAAAATCCCGGCCATCACATAAAAGTCAAAAAAAAAAAAAATCATCCATGGAAAAGAGAGAGAACAAAAAAAAAAAAAAAAATGCCGTAACGGCTCATGATTCGACATGCTGGACTCAGCAAAGGCGCTGACTAACAAAACCAAAAGCCACAATGCCAGAATAGAGCACGAAAAAGGGGAAAAAAAAAAAAGTAAGACAGGAACATGTGATGAAGAAGAAAAATATAGCTTAACCACGCAGATGAATTCATCAAGGAAAGAAGAGAACAAAACACGCTAGCTAAAACCCACGCATGCACACCCTGCTCATGACCAAAAGTGGGACGATTTGAGCAAGATGACAAAAAATTTCACAGGCAAACGCGATTCGCCAAACAAAATGAGACGAAGGAGGAGATCTTTACGTCGTAGTGGTGAAAATCCTGGTCGGCTACTTGGACTAGAAAGTGGTTCGCTCGAACCACGCACTTCCTCCCGGCCTTTCCGAAGCCCGGCCTCTGCGGGAATCTGATCCCCTTCGACGAGAGGGGCGGTGGCGCCGGAGCCTGTAATGTGAGCCGCCGCTCGAGCTCGCCGCTCAGAGGAACATCCGGAGCCGGCGCGACGGGGGGAGGAACCGGAGCCGGAGCCGCCGCCGCCGCCGAGGTAGACGCTCCGGAAGAGGCGGCTAAAACGCTAGTAGCCGCTGCGGGACGCCCAGCAGCAACAGCCGGCGGAACCGGTGAAGGAGACGGAGCCGGAGCCGGACGCTGACCGGGACCACCGACAGCGCCGGCGTAACCGCGGCCCCTGCCGGCACCACCGCCACCTCCTCTTCCTCCGCCGCCGCGCTGAAACGACGGGGCCGGCTGATCGCCGCTAGCGTCCGATCGCCTGCCTCCCGCGCGGCCACCGCGGCCGCCACGGCGCGACATTGAGGGTGAAAGATGGTGGGAGATCGCGATTCGAGGGAGGAATGCGGCTGGAGAGCGAAGCGGGACTGTGCGCGCGGCACCGAGACCGGGAGACCGAGAGATGAGAAAGCTGAGAGCTGATAGTGAGCGAGAGAGAGAGAGAGAGAGAGAGGCGAAAAATTTAGAAAAAGAAAGGTGACTGAGCTGAGAAAAAAGAAATCGTCAAGAGAAAAAAATAGGATGATTAGCCCGCTAAGGAAAATATGACGTGGAGCTAAAGTCGCTTTAGCACCAGAGCTTATGGTGAACTTTTTCTCTGGGCGATTTTTTCGGCCTATTAAAATATTCTTTTCTTTTCCGATAAATAATATATATTTTTTGGGCATATGAGAAGACCGAGAGAAGCGTCTTCAAGGCCTCGCTCGCATCTCTCGTGTTTTGGACGTTAGCGTAATGGGACATGCCACGGAGCCTAGCCGAATCTCCTTTACTCTAATCGTGTGAAATTTAATATCCAAATCTCACTCAAAGAATCAAGTGAGAAAATTGGAATTTGGGATTTAACTCCTGGGGGAAGCATTTCTGCTTGACCAAAGAAAAAATATTATTAGCCCAACCCAAGTCTTATTGATCAATTTGATACAAGTCAAATCACGAAATACTCGTCGCAACACGAGTGTGTAATTTGAATAGATAAATATGAAGCATCAAAACTATCCGATCGATTAATAATGGAACATGTGTATGTGTACAAGTGATGATGCATTTCAATATAAAGCTCTAAAAAAAGTGATTTAGTTGCAATTCTTCATTCAACAGCATGGATGATTTGTAATTTAGCGGTTGAGATAATTTCGTTGTGCGAAAGATCATGATATGTGCAAAAATCCTTCAATCAGTGCTACATATCAAATTAGATTCGATTTGCGATAGATAAATATTCCTAAACAGAATCCTCGATTTTATTAAATGCCTACGAGTTAAATATGAATATGGTCATCCACAAAAACGAGGATCCGATGGACATAGTATCAAAACAGGATGTTTACTGATGGGGGACCATACGGTGTCGAGGCATTGGCACCTTTTGGGGTAAAGAAAAGCCGCTGGATAAAGAGAGCCGGCGGAGGTCTCCGACTACGGCCGGCGAGGGCATTATGGGAAATCCGGTCCCCAGATAAAGCGGGGCAGGCCCCACTTGGTCAACCCCCAACTCTAAATCTTGTTGCCGAAGCTTCCGCCTGAGAGAGAGAGAGAGAGCGCCGGGGCTCCCGATCTCGACACGTGTGGCTCCTAACGGACGTCGAGGATCGCGCGGGGCCCGGTTTCCCGCGACCGGGGAATGATTGTTCGCCTCCCACGACGTCCTATCGTGGGCCCGTGGCGGCGGGAAATTTTAAAAAAAAAAAGCAGATGGAAAAATCGAATTTTATTACTTAAAATTTCAAAAAAATAAATAAATAAAGGAGGATAAGGCCGATGAACAGGGCCTTTTTAAATAGGATAATAAAGACGAGATTAAAGACTGGTCTTTCGAAGGAGAGGTTTGTCCGTACAACAACCCCGGGCCAGCCGAGGCGTCTATTTTGTTTTTGGCGATCGCTTTCGCTTTCCTTCCGTGTCCGTTACGAGCTACGATCGCCACTTGATTCGAATCCGATTTCGAATTTTGCGAGCGTGCGAAGGATCGGCAATTCGACTCGCAGGTGAGGAAGAACGTGGCGCGAAACGATAGGATCCCTGACGAGGGAGGGAGAGAGAGACACACACAGGAGGGGGACCACACCGGAAGTTATGGATTTCAAGCATTAGAAGAACATACCATCAGGTTTCGAAGTTCTTTTTCTTTTCCACGTCGCTTATAATTTGCATCTTGAGGTGAGCTTTTCGACAAATTTTTTTTTTAAATTGAAAAAATATCATTCAAAAAGTAATCATTTATATTACTTATAAAAATAAATGAACAAAAAATATTTTTTATTAAATAATTATTTTAAATTATTTTTTAGAATGTTTTCTAAAATTATATATTTTTTGAAACAAACTAAACTTTATTTTTCTTAGCGATGCTTAATGATTGCTTAAAATATAGCCAAAGTTCATTGAAGACGACAATTGGATATCTTCTCTTGATCTAGCAATGATTAGCATGTACATGACCACGGCGAAAAATGAGGAATTGGATTATGAAGGAATTTGAGTGAATGGACTGTATGTTGTCATTAAAGACGTGTAATTTGGTGATTGCTTCTTCAATAGATTGTAGTGGGTAGTTTTAATTTTTCCTGCAATAGTAATTACTGTATGTAGTCATTGAAGATGTGTACATAGTAATTAATCAAGACACATGGTCGTTGAGACCTAACCACTCAGAAATTCATTATAAACACCCTGTAAAGTCCACAAACTTGTTTCGCCCAATCGATCTTTCACTGGAATTAATTTTTCGATTTTTATTAGATGGGGATGGATTATTGGCGACTCGAATAGAAGTGTTAATGGATCACAATGATCGATTATGATATTCAAGTGGAATTTAATGGATGACAGGATGATAATTAGAAGATATTCCGTCCCAATTTAAGGAACATGAGAGATCTTGATACAGTAGATAATAACATAATTTTGAGGATAATTGACATATTGCATTGCTAAAAGATAATAGATTTTGTCATGATTATTAGGGGCTTACAACGAACACGGTTGCAATATTTGTAATTCACCATGGATGGTTACATAAAGCGGTTGCTAAATTCAAATAAATAAATAGCTCCATAGAAAAATTACATTATCCAAAAAAAGTTCATTGATCTTTTATTATCTAATAACAGTTTCTTTATAACAAGTTACGATAGTTCTAAAAAAAGGCAGTAATAGAACCAACCACACATCGGTTATTCTTGTGTTGATTGCGTGTTGGATATGGATGACTCTGTGGATTTACTCTTGTGTTGATTGCGCGTGGATATGGATGATTTTGTGGACTAACTTTAAGATTCCCGTCAATAACCTTCGCGTTGTGTGGGCCTGATAACTTCGCTGGCTAGTTTTCAATTCTTTTGAAGTTTTCTATAGTTCAGTTTATAAACGACTATTACTTGTCGATAATAACCCAACTGATTAAGTCCACGCCTTCGCTGATAATTGAGGGACCAATTTTCAAATTGGTCTTTGCCTATTCTCGGGTAAACTCTTCCGTAAAGGATTCAAAACTCGAAAACCGGATGGAGGTCTTTCGAAAAATAGCTGCCACTTTTTTTCTTCTTTTTGCCCTTTTTCCTTTTTTTTCACGATCGATAGTGGATTTCTTGCATCGTTAGACCAAGGAACGTGAATATCTAGTCCGGACTTTTTCTTCTTCTTTTTTCCGGTCGATAAGTCTGGACTAAGCTTAGATGGTGCCTCTATTAATCAAATCCAGTGTCCCTGTTACTAGGGGTGTGAAATGAGTTTGATTGGGTTCTAATGTTACCTAACCTCATTTGAGTCACAAGGGTCATGTATTGCTATGCTTCAATTCAATCGTAGGTATACCGTATTATAAATGATTTATTCATATGGACATAGAACTGCGAAAGCTCTTTTGACATGAAATATAAAATCATCTTTAGTGCTCGATGGAAAATTCTTGTAGGGAGTCGGTCTATTATTACATGGATGAAACACAGGTCTTCAATAAAAATAGATCTCGCATGGATTCCATGAGATATACATTTAATTCTTAATAGTCCATCTATGGAGTGAATATACACAATTACATAGATTTTGACCTGCTCTCTTGATGCCCATACGAGTTTTATTTTTAATTCAATGGTGAAAAAGATTTGTGTGTTACAAAAAAAAAAAAAAAAAGGTAAAGAAGAAGCAGTAATAGGGATTAATTTATTCCGGCACGCCGTACCTAGAGTATTGTAAATTGCTCAAATTTTTGGTGGTTCGTAAATAAGCATCATTGGAAATTTTAAAGTGAACATAATGACAGACATATAGTAGGAACGTTCCTCTTTGAACTTTTGGTCCAATGCAATGAAGTGTTTTGAGGATGGAGCAACTTTTATAGCCGAACTTGCTGACTTGAAAACAAGCACGGGATGAAATGGATCCTGCGCGGATTTTGTGATAATAATAATAATTGACATCCATTCTATTTATATAAATTGGATATAAGCAATAGTTTTTTGGAATACATATCCGATCCCTGCCTTTTATTTGTTGTTGTGTGCAAAATACCGGTGTAAAATATACATCACGGCAATTGCCTTCCTAAGAGAGCAATGTTACGCACCATTTGATCCTCACTAATCTGTCTATGAAATAGAAATACACACTCGCATGGACTTCAGCCTGTTCCCTAGACTAACATAAAACATTTTCTCCTCTAGTTTAGAAGTAAACCATATTTCCATGTTTGTAAGATTCTCCAATTTTTGTATCCTTTTTTTTTTCTCGCAAACTTTTACATATTGTTAACAAGATATAAGAATGTTCCTCTTTGGCCTAATGCAATCAAGTGTTTTAAGAATCGAATAACTTTTACAATTGAACTTGCTTCCTTTCACATTACCCTTTCTCTCAGTAATTAAATAAAAGCTTGGGATAATAGCTTGGGATAATATGACTCGCATAGATTGCATGATAATAATAATTGAGATTCATTTGATTCATGTAAAGTGGATTTAAGCAAATATTTTTTTGGAACGCATTTCATCCCTGTTTTTATCTGTTGTTATGTGCGAAATATCAAATATAGAGTGTGTATAATAGCATATGTTTTCCTAAGACAACAATGTGACATACCATTTGATCCTCACTAGTCTATTTATGGGATAGAAATACACACTTGTATAGACCTTTTGCATGTTTCCTCAATCAACGCAAAGGGTTTTCTTTTCAAATCAACAATAGAAAAAATCGAAACATTCAAAAAAGAAGAAAGAGGCAAGAAAAGGGAGAAATTTATCTCCATACATTGTACCTAGATCATTATAAATTGCTCAAATTTCCCACGATTCTCGTCAACAAGCATCGTCAAACACTATTTTTAAAGTAAAAACACAATAATTAGACAAGGTAAGAATGTTGCTCTTTGGCCAATGCAATGAAGTGTTTCAAAAATTGAACAACTTTTGCAATTGAACTAGCTTCCTTTCACATTACCTCTTCTCTCACCATTAAATAAAAGCTTGGGATAGAATAGCTCTCACGTGGATTTTATAATATAAATGGTTGAGATTCATTCAATTCGTGTGATTTGTGGAAGAAATCTCATCCCTATATTTCATTTGTTGTTATGTGTAAAATACTTGTGTGGAATGTAGATAATGACAATTGCCTTCCCAAGATAACAACACAACATTTCCTTTGATCAATGTAAAGGGTTTTATTTTTAAGTTAATACATTCAAAAAGGAAGAAGAAGCAAGAAAAGAGAGAAAATTATTTCCATACACTGCACATAGATTATTATAAATTGCTCGAATTTCCAATGGGTCTCCTTAACAAGCCTCGTCGAACACTATTATTTAGTTAAAAACACCATAATTAGACATGGTGAGAATGTTCCTCTTTGTCCAAAGCAACGGACTGCTTTAAAAGAATCGAATCACTTTTACAAACGAACTTACTTCCTTTCACATTACCCTTCATTCCACATTACCCTTTTACTTTATGCGACTAGACAAAGGCTCGCATCTTCTCGCCAAATTAAACAAATATTCCAATGAAAAGCAAGAGAAGAGAACCTGCTTCTGGCCAATCTTATTTCATTTTGAGTAGCCCATGTTGTCGTCTGACTTTTATTCTTAGCAGGGGGACGTGGAAAAAGGAATTTAAAGCGAAAGCGAAAGGGGGAAACAAAAAGAGAACAGAGAAGAAGAAAAGAGAGGGAAAAAAAAAAACACTCGTTTCGTCGCAGGTCGGGAATGACAGGGCTGGGACGCACTGTCCGTACACCCCGGCAGAAGTTTTAAAGCGCGCATTGCGGAAAGCATCACGGGGACACGTTTCGAGAATCTACTGGCCCGGTCTCGACCGTCCCGCGAAAGGCACCGAACCGGTACACGTGTCGAGTGGATGGGATCGCCCCCACCGTGTTCCCGTGGGGCGCGGTGCAGTGGAGAGGCGACCCCCTGGCGAGTCGCGTTGGACTTGTACCATGCGAGGTTTTTCCGTTTAGGGATTAGGATGCCCTTTTTGAGAGGAGGTGCGATTCTTCTTCTTGTTTATAAAGGTAATTGGTTGGCCGTCGCGTACGAACATACCAAACCCCAAGCCCAAGTAATTAAATTTATAATGTGCCACCCATGCCTTACGTTAGGGTTTTACATTTAGGAGCCCAATCGGGACCCACGTGGATCCTGATATCTATCCCGTTCTCTCATGTTGATTCAATGCGGGTGAAGAAATTAGAAAGACGTCGATATGAAGAAAACGCAACCATCGTCACAAACATCTTTTGTGACCGTGAACTTAGCTGGATAGAGTTGAGTGCGGTGAGTCGTGCCATTTAAAAATGAACACTTTAAAAATAACATTAAAAATATATTAGCTTGTGGATGATCGTAGGTCAAATAAAGTAGGATTGTTTTTTAATTTATTCACATCATGTTTGATGTTTGAACCAGTCTCACTTTTCCGTGCAATTTCATACTGCAAATTTATTAGTATTGCACCCACGGTTTATGCAGATAATTTATCATCGAACAATAATCATGTACGAGCTGTACGAGGAGAATAATTTGGATAATTTTTACTATTCAAAATATCATTGCCGAGTGGCCACTCGATTCATTGCAAGAAAACACAATGTACCGTTACGAACAAAGTCAGGCAAATCGGTTGGTCAGTCCTCCATTTTCAGGTTCGATTGGGTTAGCTAAACATCAGCGCCATCTTTTATTGGACAGCAATAGGTGTAGTTCATTACTTCGCACCATGCTTTGGACGTAGTTATGCATCATCGGACTCAAGCATATTGCGACCAAGGGAAATTCATCCGCACGATATTTCCACTTTCAATCCACAAAAGGCTCTAAGGATAGAAAAAACCTCTTGGGATCCTCGCACGCAGGAGAGATCAAAAGAGGTGCAGAGATGCAAGCGCAAGAATTTGAATTCACTGCTCGAGGGCGGCTAGTGGCTCCAAACTCAAAAGCCCGTGCGATTAGCCTGAGCTAATCCGAGGTTTGCGAGGCTCGAAAGGCTGAATAAGTGGGTCCGAGCATGGATTGTTGCGTGGCAAATCTAAAACTCAATCGAACTGGGCCTGCCCCAGCTTGAAAATATTCGGATTGGACAACAGCGTTACTTCCGACAGCGAGCCTTGCTCGCCCAAAATCTGTCCAATTATCATCTCTGCTAACCAGCCGAGAGTTGAACTTTTCCTGAGCCCAAGTCCTATCAGGCGACGGCCCACTCTTCATCTTCGGGAGGTTCTCAACCTGACGAGCCATCTTCGTTTTGGACAGCAGAGACAAGGTCCATTCCCTTCATCGTCTTCGGAACGAGACATAACTGGATTTCGTTTTGGTTTAGGTGGTGGAAACATGTTACATGTGTGCCCAAAATGGGGAAGGAATATGGACAAATGCATAGTGGTTCCTTTGCCTGGGTCAACTGAGAAAAGGGGAGAAAAACAGAATAAGGTGAGAAAATATTGCGGAATGCGAAATCCATGTTTTGAAAAAACAAAATCTCAACAAACCTCCTTTTTACTTGCTAAACACAAAACTATATGCGATACTTAATACACTCATTAGAGGTGGCCATTGCGAGGGCTTGGATCGGCTCGAATGTTGGGTTGCTCAGGTATGTCCATAATCCAAAACTTACATTGCATTGTTCGGGCGGGAAGACCCAGGCCAAAGTCCACGGGCCTTTTAATATGAGGTCATAGCCAAGCCCACCGTTGGGCCTTCCAGGCATAGCGGGTCGCCTGAGATCTCAAGCTCGACTAGGGGTGTGCATGGTTCGGGTGAGCGGTTCTTGACCTAGAACCGGGAACTGCCCACTAGTTGCATGGATCCACTTGGGAGCCGAACCATCGGTTCGGTCCGGTTTCCGGGTGGATCCATAGAACTGGTCCAACCTTCATGATAAAAATGGCATAAGTCGAAAGGGATAAATGTCTGCTTGCACTATAATTTATTGTTCGTGGGCCTTTTTGCTTGCTTAAATAGTATTGCGAAACCGTTTTATTGGAAAGGACTGTGTTGGGCAATGTTATGTAAAGCCAAATGCTGCGAGAGGATTGTGTAGTGGCCGATTCCACTCAGTAGGAAGCTTTTGCAATGTTAGTTATGTCTTATCGTTAAAATTGACATGTTATGCTTGTTCAATCATTGGAAGATGGAAATGCCTAAAAGTTTCTTCAATCTGTTCAACGGCTATATGATCAAAGTTAAAGATTTGTTCACGGTATGTTATGGTTGTATAGAGAGTAATGAAGACACAGCCTTGGAATTTCTTTTATTTGCACATGTATTGCTAGTCCTCTAGCCTCCGGCTATCTCTTTATCTACCTTGCTATCCTTAGATACTCACATGCGTTTAGATACATGTTAGCATGTGTAGACGGACTCCGATTCTATGGATCCATTGAACAATTTTCCTATCTAGAGTAATTTTTATTTTTTTAACATTAAAAATTATTATATTATTATAATATAACCAGTTTGGTCCAGGTGGGCGGGTGGATGGATCCACCTATGAAACCGGGAACTAGACCGGTTCCCTTAAGAATCACCGGTTCCGAGCGGTTCTAGTCCGGTTCCGGATGGTCTAGGTGGATTCCGATTCTTTTGCACACCCCTAAGCTCAACCACTCACTCGTGCGATGCTCATTTTGTATCCACTTAGCCCAAATTGCATGTTGATAAGTACATATGGGGAAAGTTACCGAAATATCTTAAATTTTTTAATTTAATCAATTTAGTCATAAATCTTTTAACAATTTAACAATTTAATAATTTATAATATTAGGAGTACATCGCTAATGTGAACACTAACTATCTTACATGTTATAATTACATGGCATAATTGGCATCTGATGCTAGCAATTTTTACATTTTTTTTATTTTTCAATGAAAATTTTATAGTTTTATTTTATTGTTTCTTCTCATCTTTTTTTTTTTTTTCCAGGCCTTGATGATGGCATATGACCGGCAAAGGAAGAATAAAAAATAAAGAAGAGAGATGAAAAGAAAATATAAAAATTCAAAAAAATAATATAAAAATTTCAAAAATTGTTTACGTTAGCATCGATCGTGCCATGTAGAACAATTGATATCCACATCAATGATTCTTGGTCTGAATTAGATAGAAGGGCTAAATTGGCAAAATATTGGGGGCTAAATTGGCCAAATTTAAATATTTAGAATTGAATCAGTACGAGTGCAATGAGTTTAGTGCTTTTTTGGTAATTTCTCCATACACATAGAATATTTTATCAAAGAGAGAAAGTTATGGAGTTCATCAAAATATCATTCCATGGGATGCATGCCCTTAGATAGTTCAATTCCCTAATAACAACTAGGAGTGACCTGCGGCGGGAAGTTAGCACCTACTTTTCCAGGTACCATCTCAAAAGAGGAATGCCCAGACCACAGCGATCTGAATCCTCAAAGTCACTTTTTTTGGTCAATCGGCACATGTAATGCTAAAAAATTAGGGATAACACCGACTACCCAGCTGAATCCAACAATAACAACGCGCTGCATCCAAGCTCGTACCTTGGATAAGCCCTTCTGTCGGGGTTAAACTAATCCTTACCTAACAAAGAACTTTGCATTTGGCGACACACGCTTTCCCTCAATCATGTCTCAAGAGTCCTTGGAAGAAGCCAATGAATGTGGACGCGATTTAAGATGATCTTTCGGGCATGTGAAAGTTCACTGGATTCCTTGTTCGCCGAAGATTACGTTGACTTAGCGCGTGCCCATTGGTCGATGCTAATGAGCTGATTCTTCAAAATGGAGAAGGTGGAGATGATGAAAGATGTCGGTTCGTTTTCGATGAGTTCGACAATGAGGCCGAGCGCATTTGTTAATTGATCCCATTCTGGAGTTCTTTTTAAGTTAGAAAGCCAGTTCAAGGTGACAAAAGCTGTGCAGATGACATAGAGAATAAAGTTGTCTAGTATCAACCTTATTTTTCTCGACCATCATGGTTGCATTAAGAAAGAAAGGTTTTCTCGGTTCAAAGATATCGAATCTGCCTAGGGGGGAAGGGTCGACAACTCCCAATTGCGGT
Organism: Eucalyptus victrix; assembly: GCA_016097545.1. NCBI lineage: Eukaryota > Viridiplantae > Streptophyta > Magnoliopsida > Myrtales > Myrtaceae > Eucalyptus > Eucalyptus victrix. Next base: position 38,725,122 of record CM027836.1, on the reverse strand, counting down.
GCAATGGCAGGATGGCAGAGGTTAGCAGTGATTGAAGGTCGAGAGAAGAGAGAGCACGGGAAATGAGTTTGGTTATAGGAAGATATCTTCTAAATTAATCATTTTCAGTGAAATAAAAGAACCCTTAAAGTGCATTTGATTTAGTTTTCTCAATGGGCTTTTAACCTTTATGGCCCCTAGAAGAAACGCTAAGGTGTTTGTGTAGCAAGCATTTAAATGTAACCTTCAACCAAATGTTGGCTTTGGGAATGTTAAAAACCCAATCTCATCCAGCCTTCAGAGGTTGTATTTAGGAAATGTTGAAACTATGATTAAAATTTATTTTTTCTTCCAAAACTAATCTCATCAATTCTTTAATTTTCTAGTTTTGCTCCTCCTTATTACTATTCATCTTCTTTGCATGAGGGCAGCTTGCGAGGGCTAGCAAGGCTAGATCTAGCTAGTGAAGGGTTGGCAACGATTGCATGATCCAAAAGATGCCTCCAAAGGTTGCACGACCTTGGGTGATTGCCGCTTAAGTCAATGACCTTAGGTGACCCTCACCGAAGGTCGTGCATTAGCCGCCTAGGTCATGTTCGCCGAGGGTCGCCTCGCCCTAAGCCAACGGCCATCAGCACTAGATTTGGCTAAGCCTTTTGTTGGCTTCATGGAAGGATTTGAGTTTATTTTAATAATAATAATAAATAATCAAAGTCCCTTGTAAAGTTTTTTTTGCCAAACATTATTTGAACCTCGTTTTGTAAAGAGTTTTTACCAAACACAATTTATATTCTCTTAAAGATTTTCAGCATTTGTATTATACCCAAGGCCCATTTCTAAAGTTAAACCAAATCCTTGCTTGTTCTATGAATTGCTTCACAGTAAGTAATTCATAAGACGTTCATCAAGCAATATTTGCTTTTGTGAAGATCCTCTGAGTCAAAGACTCTTGGTTAAATGCAAACTCTTATATAATCAGTGCTGTCCTGAAGGCACTCGAAGGGGGCATTGTTTGTATAGGATGGGGAATGTTCGGGAGAATATTTTCGCGATCTCATTCCGTGAGGCGCAGATTGCTGTTAGGTCTTCAAATCAATCCATGTCCCCATTTTCTTCATCCAGAATGCATCAAATGATAATTCAAACTAAAACAAGCAGATAATTCAGATTTATTAACAAATGGGTATGCGAATAATCCAGAATTATTCCAAAGTTTATTCTCAAAGAGGTCGAGGACTAGATGCTTCAATCTCAACAAACGCCCTAGCCTAGTGGGGGCAATTGCAGGTGTAAGCGAGTGAGACGCATCATTGACATTCGCACGTAAATGTTCACCCAAATGCTTCCCGGACAAATCATAATAAAACGTTAGGTTTCCTACTCCCGATCTCCGTCTATCTCCCTAATTCTAGAGGACAGGCGACCTTAAATTACCTTAAATTGACAAGTGGAGAGCTGTTAGGTTTGGTCCCTGCACAAGCCAAGAAAGGGGGCCAGTGGCATGGTCCAGATGCCGCCTCCCATGTCTTTTTCTTGTTATATATTAAGTCACGAATTCCACGACGCCCCCCCAAACTCGTCGTCTTTTTCTCGCTTGCGCTATACCTAATCTTGAATCTTTTTTTATGTCTAATCTCGTGATGCCAACCATGAAACGTTTTGACAATCCAATGTAAATTCAGACTTATCCATGACAAGGACATGATGATTTTGTTGACGTGAAAACTGATGGGCAAGTGTAAAATTTCCAGTGTGCTAATACTGGCTGTTAATTTCGTCGCGGTTAGATGTGATGTATGGATGTGATGGCCATATCTCAACTAATGCGTAGACGTGAAAAAAAGAAAACACTTTATGTTCAAAATCGTGATAGTTATGGTCAAACTACCTTATCTCGTGCTCGATTAGTGAATTGACTGGATGAAAAGGGATTTCAGCTTGAGGTCAAGGAATGTGGCGGGTAGGGCATATTTTTGTTGGTGGAATAGGCTTTTCGTCACTTAGCCAATTAGAGAAATAATAAATAAAAACAACGTTTGTACAGGAATAAGATTTTCAATCTGAATTTTGATTGGAAAATATGTATTGGATTGAGTTAATTCGAATGTATGTAATATAATTTCCGACTACTGTATTCACTTATAAAGAGTTCCATTAATTCTTCCCTCTCTCGAACTCGATTCGGAAACCTTGATGATTTAATCTCGACTAGGGTGGCATGAATGTTGGTTTCTCTTCCAGAATGGATTTGAGGGTCCTCATGGCTTAATCCGGAGTGGAAGATAGTTGGGGTCTTGACAAACTTTGCAATAGCAATTTCACATGTTTTCGGCATGTCTCAGTCTGTGAAGGGAGGAGCCTCCTCTAATAGAGAGGAGAAAAATGAGCCCTTGATTCTCATCCTTGAATGTGAGTAGCTTATTCCAGATTATTCGTCCAAAATGTTGATTTTAAACAAATATCCAATTTATCTCAAATTTGACTTAGGAAACTTTTTTATTTTCATTTTTACAATTGACTAGCTTTCTTTGATGCGGTGAAATTATCAATTCGTGATACTTCGTCTTATTTAAGGAGGTCGATTGTGCCAAGCCGAATGAACAAAAAATTTCTCAATTTACTTTTAAATTGCCAATCAAAATATTTTGGTAGCACCCAATAATTTGCGCTAAAGATGGATTTTGATGGCATTTAATCATATACCAAAAATTATTGCCGTCTACAAAAATCATTATCCTTTAACAACTTCTTTTTCTATTAACGCGGTGTGGACACATGTTTTTTATGGGGATCTCATGGGTCGACCTAATCTTAATAAAAAGTGTTTCATGTTCTACTCATATTCCTATAATTCCCAATACCTGTACGCGTGTCCAAGAGAGAGTGTTTAGTTTGGCGAACTTTGGGAGGCTTCATCTTTAACTAATAGATTTAAAAAAAGAAAAAACCGCAACGATTAACTTACTTAAACTATCTGATGTGCAAGGGATTTCATATGACCTAATCCTCAGTTAGCTTACGCTGTAGTCAACATCTTTAATATGATTAACTTTAACAAACGATCTTCTGGAATCTTTCATTTTTTGTGTCTTGCCTTCAACTAGGGTTTCTTATCAGAAAATTCGTCAACCCGAAAATTCTCTCCAAGTATGTATAATGAGAAATTTAGTACAATTTGGGCCATCGAATGGAAGTAAACATTCACGAGAACTAGCTCTGACTTCACTCTCATTATCATCCATTATCGTTCAAGTGATCATGCATGTATCTAAACGGATGCCAAACCTTGCCGATCATGCTGAATGATCAACGCATTATTATCCTCCTACGAATGCGCAATGCAATGTCTACATACGCATCAACCGACTCCTTCAAATTCTCCTCCTCGTTATGCTCTCTCTTCCCGTAGAGTACTGGCCTTCACGTTCGCAAGCTGAAATATAAATAAAGAGAATACCACAATAAAATCAACTCATGCTAAAGTCAACCCTTTAGTTTGCACATGATTTTTTCGTAACCACTACGAACAGCAGCTTCACATAATAAAATAAGTTTCCTCATGGACCGGCCAAATTTTTCTCTTTGAAAGGCAACTTCCGCAATTTTCTATATAGGACAAACGCAAAAGTGCCCGAAATCTGTGTGTTAGATCGCGGTTAGCTTTTCAGGGGGCTCTATAAAAAGCTCCATTTGTTTTCTCTCCAACGTACAAAGCCAAACAAAGAAGCCTTTCCATACGAAAAATCCAGACCAGCTTTGGCAACATGAAGGTCAAGATAGAGAGCTCGAGGATCATCAAACCTTGTTACGATGGTCCTCCTCCATCGACCACCCTGTGCATTCCCCTTACCCCTTTCGATAAAGCAAACTACGATGGCCAAATGGCGGTTATCTACGCCTATCATCCCCCGACACCTCCGAATCTTACCATAAAACGAGGGCTGCAAAAGGTCTTGTCGGTGTATAGAGAGTGGGCGGGGAGGTTGGGCAAGAACGACAAAGGCGATCCCGTCATTTTCTTGAATGACAAAGGGGTTCGATTCGTCGAGGCGTCTGTCAACGATCCCCTCGAGGAATCGATGCCCTCGACGCCGTCGCCCGTTTTGCTGACTCTTCATCCGAGCCTGAAGGACGTGGAGGAGTTGGTCCAGGTCCAACTCACCAGGTTCAGTTGCGGCTCGCTCGTGGTCGGGTTCACCGCTCACCACCTTGTAGCCGACGGCCATGCCACCAGCAACTTCTTGGTTGCATGGGGCAAGGCTTGCCGAGGGCTCGAGATGGCCCCACTCCCGATGCATGACCGAACTATATTCGTTCCTCGAGATCCGCCAAAGTTCGAGTTCCAGCACAAAGGGGTGGAGTACACAAGCAAGAAGCCAATCGAGATCGATGATGATTTCGATGACAGCATTCTTGCCGAAGAAGTTGTGATTCACAAAGTCCATTTTACCACGGATTTTCTTGCCAAGCTCAAATCTAGGGCTTCTTTGTCCCTTAATGAGGATATAAGAAGTCCCCTAGACTTTAAATCTGATCAGATTATTGTATCATCTCCAACCGGCACTTCGAATGGCCAAATGCAGCCCAACAAAATGTATAGCACGTTCGAGTGCTTGGTTGCTCATCTATGGAGATGCATAACTCGGGCACGTGCATTGAGTGAATTCGAGACGACTCAGGTGAGAATCTCCGTAAATGGTCGAATGAGGCTGAACCCCAGAATCCCAAACAATTATTTTGGCAACTTGGTCCTTTGGGCTTTTCCAAAGGCCAAGGTCAAGGATCTCTTGAACGAGCCAATATCGTACGCAACGAAGGTCATCCATGAGGCCGTTTCGAAGGTAGACGATCTTTACTTCAAGTCATTCATCGATTTCGCGAGCTACAAGCTGAATGAGGAAGATCTCTATCCCACGGAGAACATAAACCCGTCCCCGGCCAATTTGGAGGTGGATAGTTGGCTGCGATTTCCATTCTACGACCTAGATTTCGGATGCGGGAGCCCTTACATGTTCATGCCCTCCTACTTCCCAATAGAGGGGATCATGCTTCTTTCGCCATCTTTCAAGGGCGACGGAAGCATAGATGCATTCATCCCAATTCACAAGGATCACCTGGAGAGGTTCAAAGGGAACTGCTATACCCTCTAAACAGATCGAGTCATCTAGAGAAAATAAAGCGTTTGATTTACGTCATATATAGATGGATCGTATGCAAACTACGCTCTCTGCATGCAAGCATATATGAGTCTGCTGGACAGAAGTTGTGACCTCTCACTAAAACGAGGGGGTTGTTAGGCTACCAACCCCTTGCTTGGCTGCAGTCGCTAATTGTAGTTTTTTTTTTTTTTGGGTCTTATTATTATACACTTCAAAGCTATATATGAAAGTGATAAACAATAAAGGGTCAAAAATGGAGGGAGTCGGCATGCACTATCCTACTTCGGAGAACTTGTCGGGGATGAAAATAAAGGAAGACATGTTGTCGCTAGAGAAAAGTCTGATTTGCCATTTTTTTGCGTATCCAACAGCTGGGGAAGTCGATGGCTTGTCCCTGTTTTTAGTGACGTCCCTCGATGATTGTGTACTTTTGTGTGGTTTGGAGGGAAAGATAGAGGTTCCTTCATGCATAAAAAAGCATGTATTGGCTCATTATTGAAGATTGGCTCAAGATATTGTATACCAGAAGGACGTTGTCTCTTGATGTGCATCGCCAAAAATTACTCCAAGACAGAGAAGCGTTTCATTTATTTTTTTAGTAACTCTATCCCATAGATTTCCTCCTTACTCATGATTAAGAATATAAATTGTTGAGTTAGGTAGAACGCTATCCTAATTATAAATAAACTGTCATGTCTTGTGTCTTTACCGATATGGTTTATTTGATAAATAAAATTTATGCACAATTATTGATGCGACTCACTTACTTAATAAGATTTATGCCATCTCCATCTTAAAAGAAAAAAAAAAATTCATTCGCTCAATTTCCCTTTACTTTTTTGTTCATGCTCTTCTGTTTCATTTTTTTCCTCTTTTCTGTTTTTGCACCACCTCATTTATCTTCAAACGGTTCACTTGCACTTTCGGGCCCTACACATCATCCACCATTGCCGTCAATGTCTACACCATCGCCATATCGGCTGCTAATGTCCACATTGGGGAAGTGCCGGTGTGGAGAAGTGACACCATCTTCACCGTCTCTCTCTCTCTCTCTCTCTCTCTCTCTCTCTCTCTCTCTCTCATCAATGTCTATTGGAGTGAATTAGGTACCTATTAAGGGTGAGCGTTGGTTTATGGTGGACCTTGGAATTGGATCAGACCAACCCTTCCTAGCCATTTCTAGTACAATTCCCAGTTCTAAGTGTAGAGTCAGATTCAGAAATCCTAATCCTTGTATTTTGATTGGAAATTCAGGTTAAGCTGTTTCCAATCACCATAGCGGGACTTCACTTCAACTATCAAGCATTAATCACAACAAAAGAAGGATAACTGAACACAGGCAAGAGCCAATCCTTTTATCATATCTGTGGACCATAAGACTCAAACACTTGCACTACAACCACAGGTGAGATGTATGTTTTGAGCAAATAGGATCAAAAAACCAATTATTTTGCCAAGCATGAGGCCAAATTAAGTCATATAATTCACGTTTTATGGCACATGATTTGAAATTTTTATTATTTATTTTATTTTACGTGTTTATCTTTTATGATTTATTACTTTTGGTAAATGAGAATACTTTTATTGCTTTAACTTTCATTTTGCTTGACTAAGCGATGAGCTGGACACTTCCCAACTACTTTATGATTTTGTTTGTTTTGTGACGTTTTTCTCCCCATTTGTTGCTCTACTATTATGTCGTAATTACTATTTGTCTTGATTGTGAATAAATAAAGATGTATTATTGAAGTTTTTTCCTTTCAATGAATAAAAGAAAAATGAATTGGCTGGTTCTCAAGTAAGCCTTTGAATTGGACCGAACTGGACCAACATGATCAAGTTCAGGGCCTATAAGATAAGTTTCAAATTTCCAAAAATTGGAAGTTTGTTCTAATATAATAAGTTCAAGATTTGAAATCTCCAACCTAACCATTTTGGAATCATTCACCCCTAGTACTCATCAAAAGTTTGGACCATTGCATTGTCATTTCCCTAAACTTGAGAGAGTAAATATCGCAACGCATATTAAACAAATGTATTAGCATAAATATCTAAAAAACTTCGAAAATTTTCTCCGACGGTGTCCCATGCTCCTCCGAATGCAAGAACTCCTAAAATCAAAGATTCCCAGTGCAATAATATAAATGCACGTACACACACACACATGGTAATCATGACACTAGCAATGGCACATAAAAACCGCCGGTTTTCGACGCGCATTAAGGTCCACGCCGGTGTGAACTAACGCACGTAATTCTGATAAGTCCATCATTCCAACCAACCATCCGTCAGCGCTGAGGTCATCAGTCCTATAAACACATGCGGGATTCAACCTGCGGGGCCACTCGACGCCTCCCGCCCGCGATCGGTGTGATGATTTTTGGGTCCCCGAATGGTCGAACGAACAACCGGACGAGAGACGTGTTGGACCGTCGTGTCGGTTGACCAGTGCCACGGTGTACTGCATTATCGTTTCCCCCCACACAGGACAAGCCCCCTTCGTCTTCGTCATCACCTACGTTAACTAAAAAGGTTGGGAAACGAACGCCACCTAATCTTTCGGGCGCACAGCCTCTTTTCGGCGTCGTTCAGGCGATCGATCCCCTGTTTTGCTTGTGAACTTCAGAAATTAAAAAGTGCAATCATTGGAGACCAAATCGAGATGTGCTTTGCTGCCCTTCTGACTTAGCAATAGTCTGACTAGGACGACTGCCCACCGCACAGATAGATAATCGCACGCTTAATCTGACTAAGGCTGTTGGGTAAGGATATTTAATGCATGTGTGGAGATTGGATGTGTCGTGCATTTTACATACAAATTAGCATTTCGATACTTTGCAAGCGACTTCCAAGTTTGGCTCTTCGACAAACAATCCTAAACCATTTCTTAATCCACATATAATAGGTTGAGTTATTATATAGATTGGTTTTATTTGAAAAATGAGTCATAGATGTGTTTAAACATAATATGGATGTTAAATGGGTTTACAACTTATTTTGAGTTAACTCCTCTCTATGAGTTTTTCTTCATTTTCTCGCCATCACTTGATTTCGTGCTTGCTTACTCTGTATTCGTAACTCAATTTGGGTATGAGTTTTTCTAGATTGGGTAAAAAGTGAAAGCATTTTAGTAAAAGATGAATTGAGTCATGTATAGGTTAGGTATGAGTCAAATTGAATGGAGATTATTAGATTTGCACAGCAGTAAAATGAGTTTATTTGGGTCGAACTTTTCTCATCCTACTGGTTAGATCGACTCATTTGACTGGTCTACTCTTCAATGTGAAGAGGTGCTTACCACGCCATGTCCTCATACCATCTCAAAATTAAACTGATGCCTCTCACCGTTGAGCCAGATTCTATGAACTGAGGTGTGGAGTTTTTTCTTGTTACGATATGCGATTTAGCGAGGGATAAAAACCTTTTTTCCCTTCTGGCGGACGAAAGGGCTAAAGACGGAGTTCTGCTTTCAGAAGATTTTGCAGCACGAGAGATCCACATAAACAGATGGGCCCCCTAATTGGCAACAGGTAGGAAGGGGAAAAACAAGCGGGCCTATTTCGTTCGGCCCACTAGGCCTAGCCCGCACTTATTCCTCACGTCAAGCCCGCTAACACGGGCCGGGTAGGAACGGAGGCTTTCCGGAAGGGCAATGGCGATCGGCCGCCTCCATGGACTCGAAACGCGGGCCTTTTTGTGGGCCAGGTACGGGCCTCTTGGGCCCGATATCCACTCGCGGCCGCACGTCACGGCGCGTGACGCACGCCCGCGTCGGCCGTCTCATTTTCCCAAACGATGGCGGTACCCCACGCGCGTGCGCGCGCACGTGGAGAAGCTGTCCCCTCCACGGTTGCTGTCCCATTAATTTCTCCATTTCTTTAAGCTGCCGGCAGAGGCAAAGCTCGCTCTAGGAAAAACCCTAATTCCCAATTCTCCTCCCTCATCACGACCAGTCCACCATCCGAATCTCTCTCTCTCTCTCTCTCTCTCTCTCCCTGTGGCGGTTCGTCGCCAAATCAATCGAAGCGATTCGAAGTCGGTCGTCGAATTAGGGTCTCGTCCGATGGCGGAGGGCAAGGGCAAGGGCGGCGGCGGCGGCGACGACGTGAGGAGCGCGGCGAGCGACTACACGTCGGAGGACGAGGGGGCGGAGGATTACAGGAAGGGAGGGTACCACGCGGTGCGCGTGGGCGACGCCTTCAAGAATGGGTGCTACGTGGTGCAGAGCAAGCTCGGGTGGGGGCACTTCTCCACCGTGTGGCTCGCTTGGGACACTCAGAAATCGGTACGTTCGTCCTCTCCTTGGGGGGCTCTCTGTTTGATTGGTCGGAAAACTGCGATGAGGATAGACACTTTGTAATGCGTGCTGTCTAACTCGTAAGTTGCTGTTGTTTGTTCGAGCAGAAGCGTTGATGATAGGGATTAGTGGCATATTGGGTGATGTAGAAGTACGTGTATGTAAGTGTGATGTTCTTTACTCGAAATACTGAAAATTTGGGTTAATTGAGCCAGCAATCAGTTCACTCAGGTACGTTAGTTGCAGAAAGGAATGTGTATACTAGCTTCATGGGTAGTTGTTTTGCAACTGTGTGAGGCTTCCCTGAGTAGACGACCTTGCTCCTTAGTTCTTAGTAATAAAAATGCTGATACCTCTATTGGAAATTCCTAGATATTGTGTAAGTCTCAGTTCGTCTGGTTACTCTTGAGTTTTTTCATGTTTTTTTATGTAGTGGATTCTTGTCTTAATTGCATCAACTGATTCAGGATGTTGACAATAATTCTCTCTGTTCTAGTCGTTAACAACTGGAGAAATTCATTATTTGTAGCATTATGTAGCTTTGAAGATCCAGAAGAGCGCTCAGCATTACACAGAGGCTGCAATGGATGAGATAAAGATTCTCAAGCAGATAGCAGAGGGAGATCCTGCAGACAAAAAGTGTGTGGTGAAGCTTTTGGATCACTTTAAGCACTCTGGGCCAAATGGACAGCATGTTTGTATGGTTTTCGAGTACCTGGGGGATAATCTTTTGACCCTTATCAAGTATAGTGATTACAGAGGGGTCCCTCTCCACATGGTTAAAGAACTCTGTTTCCATATTTTAGTGGGTCTGGATTATTTACATCGACAGCTTTCTGTTATACACACTGATCTGAAGCCGGAGAACATCTTACTTTTGTCAATGATCGATCCATCTAAAGATCCCACAAAATCAGGTGCTCCACTTATTCCCCCAACAAGCAAGGATGAGGCAGCACGAGTGTCTTCTATTTCCAAGGAGACTAAGAGCGTGAATGGGAATTTAACTAAGAACCAAAAGAAGAAGATCCGAAAGAAGGCCAAGAAGGCAGCTCAAGGCTGTGTGGCAGAGGAACTTTGTCAGGAGGGAGATTCCAAAGCTTTTGAGCCCACAAGTAGTAACAATGATGAAAAAGAATCTGAAGATTCGATCGATGAGCGATCTCATGATTCTTTGAACAGGGATGATTCATCTAAAAGTGATGAAAATAAGGATGCCTATGAAGGAAATACACATCATAGAAGTCGGAGTCGAGCCACAAGGCAGAAGCTTCTGGCAGAAGTTGATCTCAAATGTAAATTGGTCGATTTTGGAAATGCTTGTTGGACTCATAAACAATTTACAAATGACATTCAGACGAGACAGTACAGGTGTCCAGAGGTTATTTTGGGTAGTAGATATTCAACTTCTGCAGATTTATGGTCCTTTGCGTGCATTTGCTTTGAGTTGGCCACTGGCGATGTCCTCTTTGATCCTCATAGCGGCAAGAACTACGAGCGCGATGAGGTATTTACACATCAATGTAGCATGGGGTACTGTTGTTTTTCTTGTGGGATTTCTCTTTCCTTTAACTAGTTTTCTTCTGTTGAAAACCCGGTCTATCATCACATGTCACGGTTCCTTTGAGGATTCTGGAATATTTTAGATCTGCCAGTTTTGTTAATTATGAGATGCTTATATTTAGGTGTTACTTCACTTCTTTTGGTTAATTTTGCAGGACCATTTGGCACTGATGATGGAACTTCTCGGCATGATGCCTCGTAAGGTAGCTCATCTGGTAGCTATAGGTGCATTAAACTACATTTTTATAGATAATTTGTTTGTTTTTGTTGTGACAGCAGTGGTTATCCCGTGCTTCTCTTTCAGATTGCAATATGTGGTCGATACTCTCGTGATTACTTCAGCAGAAATGGTGAGTTGAGACATGTCCGCAGATTACGTTTCTGGCCTCTTAACAAGGTTCTCTTGGAAAAGTACACATTCAGTGAGCAGGATGCAAATGACATGGCTGACTTCCTTGTGCCCATACTTGACTTCGTGCCCGAAAAGAGGCCTACAGCTGCCCGATGCCTTGTTCATAAGTGGATTTCTGGGAGTCCTCGAGTTCTTCAGCCTTCTACAGCTGGTAAAATTATCCCGTCTGCAGAACAAAATGTCTCAGATGAAAAGGAGCAGAAGGTTGAAAGGGAAGCAATGGAGCATGGTGTGGGGGAAATCAAAGTCGATGGAGCCCCCAAGCAACAACACTTGGAAACTCTAACTTCGTCTGACAGGACCAAATAGACATGACTGGCCTGTCTGTTTTGTCTCGTGTCCTAAGTCTCTCTCTGCATTCACCCAAATTGTCTGAGCTCTTGCTGGAAATTTTGTGGGATGTGTATAGATATAAGTAGCGGTCACCTTTGCTTGAAGTTCTACTGAAGTTGCAGATGGTTACTGTGAAAGAAATTTTGATGCAGTAATGAGAAGTGGATCACCTGCCTATTATCTTCTTCTCAAGTCTTGGATTGCTGATGCCCCAATTGCTGGATTACTCAAGTGTAGCGTTCTCATTTGGTCATCAGATAAACTTAGCATTCTTCAAGGAGGATGTATGATTCTTTGTTGTGAGGTGGAAAAGAATTTATTTATTGGGGAGACAGTCTCCCAGAGTGCATATCCTTGTTTTCACCGGCTTTCATAATTTAAATTTGTGGACCAGTTACGCATACATTTCATTTCCGCCATTGTTCCTTCCTGTTGGTCCTAGGAGGATCTCAAAGAGTGACATGATTTTGAATTGTAACCCTGCTGCACTGCTAAAGACTTGGAAAACGAATAGAAAAGAAAAGAAAAGAAGACATCAATATGAGGGTTGCTAGGTCTATTTGTCATCATTAAACTAAGCTACCGAGATCATTAGGATGGTTATTGTTGTGATGGTGAGCTGTTCATTTGCGAGTTTGGAATTATCACAGGTGCTATGGTTATCTGTCTTGTAGATCATGGGATAAAAAAGTTATTGCCCTTTTAGATATGAAGGGGTAATGTAACACAACCAGGAGTGTTCGTACATGTAATTTATTCTCACCTCTCTCGCACACATGGTATGACACTAGGTATTGAAGACAGTAGAGCGGAACTAAAATGTCAGAAGTTCTGTATTTATGACCCTTGCTAGAAGATGAGGGAGATGCCACTGGTGAGTAGATCATCAGACAATATCTTGTTGGTCGTCTCTGTTGGATGAAAACCGTCCCAGAACACGTATTCCGATGCATTTGCGCACGTGCCCACTGACTTTGGATTGCACAAGATCGATGTTTCTAACAAGCCTGTCCCGCAACACGCTCTCCTCGCCTCGGCAAAACCTGTCAAGGTCACCAATTTATGCATTTTCGCTTGGGGTGGCCATTTCTTAAATCGGCAGGTGTATGCCCTGATTATTTGAAATAGGAATTTTCACGTACCGCTGTCGGAGGGCTTCCGAACGATGTCGTAGAGAGGCTGGTAGATGTCAGGACCACCAGATTAAGGCCAGAGAGCTTGCTCAGCAAGCTCTGAGAAGTGGCATTGAGCTTCTTGTTGAAGGAGACCGCGTCCCTGTTCAGCTTGGTGACGCAACCCTCGCTGTGGTTGCCGAATATCGTGATGGTTGCTGGCAAACACCCGAGCGGCGGCAGCGTGGTCACCCCAATCTTTCTTGCCCCTAACGAGTACAGTTCCTGCCGCGAAAAAACACCATTTCGACGTTAGACATCACGATTCTCTTTTGACCATAATTATATAAGTCGACATTAAACTGATTAGAATTGACATAAACCCTCGAAAAAGAAAGAAATAACCTGAATGAAAATGGAGTAGGATTGCATGAGAAGGTCGGAGAATTGGTCAGGCGTGTAGACTTTGTAGAGAAGAGGGTTGATGTAATAGTTCTGGGCAAAGTCGCTGCTTCCGGCACTGACGAGGTAGAGTCCATCTGATATGATCGCTGTCACGTTTGCTTTGTACTTGGCCGCGATCCTTATGATCTTGTTCTGGTACTCCTTGTAGTACTTCAGCTGCTCAGTCAACGAAATCGTGTGCTACACCACCACAACTCACAATTGCACATTGTTAGTCAGTACTTTCGATACTAAAGCTAGAGATGCAATAACCAGCTTAATGAAATCCATTTATACAGCGTCGGGTCGGGGCATTAGTTTTATCAAATGTTACAAAATCAAGAAAGAGAGAGAGAAGAGTACATATAGTTTTGCTGTTGAGTCATAGTAACCGGAAGAAGCGGAAGCAAAATTGGCGCCGATCAGAAGGTGCTTTCCTTTGGCCTTTTGGCTGAGATAGGCTGGTGGGTAAGAAGTAAACCCAATGTTTTCAGCTGCCACCAATCACACATATCATTTAGTCACACATGAACCGCATTGCCTACTCCTCAAAACCGAAAAAGAAGGAACAGATGTGGAGAATGTACAGAATTTGAAAAATGGGGCACGACATGTATGTTTATATGTGTACCAGTGAAGTCAGCGGCGGTCTTGCCATTACAGAACCTCCCGGTGGGCTGGTGCTTGATGAAGTCCCGGCCATACGGAGGGAAGTTTGCCTTGACGATGGTGTAGAGGTGGTTGTTGTTGCCCGTATCCACCACCGAGTCCCCGAACACGAACATGGAAGGCATCAGAGGCTGTCCGTCAACCACCACGCACAGCATTGTCACCATCATCACGCCAAGCGAACATGATGCACCTAAACGACGAGATAAGCCCATTGTCTCCAACACTCAAGAACACATGCGGAGAACTTATGATCAGCTACATTGAGGAAAAGTGTTGACACTATATAAGAGAGTGAGAGCGTTTGGAAGAAGCTGATAAACCGCGCGAACAGGTCTAAGAGAGAAAAAAGAAAGGCAAAGAAACTGTTGGAGGTTGAAAGTGCATGTGTTGCAAGAAATTAACCTGACGAATCTCCAAGCTTTAGACTCACGCATACCTTCTTCTTTAATGGTGTTAGGCCTGGTCTGACCTAATTAATTAAATAAATTTCTGGTCTAGACCGGCAGATGATTGGTGGCCATCATATGTGGAATCTCGTTGACATGACATTATTGTGCTAGAAGACTTGCAATCCTAATGGAAGAGGTAACTTTCCATGCGAGTTCATCTTGAAGGTCTTGCTGACATTTCGTCCCTGACTATACAGAGAGTAGAAAGGAATAGGATTTGCAAGAAAATTACATTAGGACGGGGAAAAAAAAAACTCAACTTTCTATGACCATATTTTGTCGTTTTACTGATCAGAGAAAATACAAGATTATCTTCTATTAGACGTCAAGCCAAATGGTATCACCGATCTAATTAGATCTTTATGAATAATTATGATTAGTTCGGCGATATTGCATTGACCCGACATGGCTAGTGATATTACCGAAGAATAAAATATTACCTCCCCAAGACAATCTTTTAAATTTATCCAATTGATCACATTGAATGCACTAGAGACAATGCAATCGTATTACTTCAATCTTTGATATGCAGTCAGTTTAGCAAGAATGATCCCAGGAATCACTAAGCAGGGTGCATGAACTGTTACTTGAACTCGAACCTCGCCGCATTTCAATCTTTGCAGTAACACTCTTAGCTAGTAGTTGCAATTCATCGAGGGCATAAGCAGAGACCCTTTTTCGCTCGACATAGAAATCAATGAGATCCGACCGGACATACCAAGGGAGACACAGTGATTGTTTTGTGCAACAGGGAGAAAACAAAGGGCGATGGTTCCACCTATATTTCCCCTAATGGCGTGTCTTGATGAACTCTTCATTTGAGCTGTACTGGCTTCTGAGTCACTCTTTCAGCTTTTACCTGGAAGCGTCCACGAATTTTTGTTTTTGAATAAGGAAAACTAGAGTAATGTTGGCTGGCACCAGGATTTAGGCAGTGTGATGTGTTCTTCTGCTTGTTCTACTTTCGTGTCGTGCATCCTCCATTTTGCACTTCTATTGTTGGTCCAGGATCACCATCCGCGGGGACAAGAAAATGGCATACTGAGGTTGAGGTCAAGGCGCCTTCGATAATTTCCAACTAATGTGTGAAAGTATTATGTGTAATGATGGTCCGTGCATATATCAAAATTCCTATTCACAAAATAATCATGTGTCACAATGTGAAAGCCCATTTTTTAATCTTCAAGTAGCTAAGATGGTGGTGACACAAGACATATCTCTTATTTAAGGTAATATTTTTCCTCCCTAATCTGGGTTGAAATAACACTTAAATCAACCTCTCACTGTGATACTAATAAAACGCCATGTGATATGTCAAAAACTAATCAAGTTCGATCACAATTTTTCAAAACATGAAAACGACAAACACCAATTTAAGATGTATAAACACTTCATGTGACATACACTGCTTATGAAAAGATTGTGCCAAATTGGCGCGACCAATACGATGACCTTGTCCACTTGCGAGAAAAACATCGCATTAGGTTTCTAGATCAAATGCGCATGGGCATGGTCCAAGAAGATCGATCGGGTGTGTGACCTTCGGCTGTTTCTTCGTCATGTGGAGACAACCAACGCTGCACTCTCTCGATCCCGTTTATTCCCTTCCCAAAAAGCCCATTAAGAAGCAAATAGCCCGGTGAGCCGTACCGTAAGGTCGTCCAGAGTCCCCAAATCCCAAGCCTCTGTACTCCAGCACCGCTCCGTAATTGTAGCACAGAACCGGCATTTGAAAAGAGGCCCATATATACGAGAAGCATTATACTCCGATTGGTAGGGGCCGCGCGAACGCAGGCCCCCGCTGCCACAAATTATGACGTAGGCTCAGCCACTATGGACTGACCTTAGGCGAGCGCCCCTCCGTAGTGCAATGGAGGTCGCTAACCTAGGCCATGGGCCTTCCTGATCGCCCATCGACCCCGTCCAGGTAAGTATGTTGCAATTTGCTCCGAGCCCGCATCTTATAGTCCTTTTACCTTCGCTCTCTTCTGCTTTGTCCCGATGTGGGACTCCCGAACAACCTTTGCAAACCAGCCGAGGAAGAGAACTGGTGCGTTGCGTATAGAAGAGAAAACCGCGGTTCATTTTGAGGACGCCTCCCAAGCTTTTTCACCGCAGCGAGCATGATTCGACCCGTGTTCATTTCCTTCCTTGAGACGAGCGGGTCATCATTGCCTCCGTAGTGAGCATACAATGAACACACATCAGCAGCTCTTGTTCTTTTCTACAGTGCGTTGCTCCCCTTCGTCACGGAATCGGGCTATCGGTAGCTCCATCCAGAACTCTGATGAATTCCTGGCGCCAGCGTTTGAGTACCGTCGCACGGGAGCAGGATGATGAGACATGAATCTAATTGAGTCAAGAGTTGAGCGGATATTTCCATATTCAAACCCAAGCTTGGTTTGCAGTTCGAATCTCGACCATCAAGGGCACGACCAATTGGAGCGAGTGGGAGATTGTCCAAATTATCAAAGACTACTCAGAATGCAGGAATGTGGAAAGATATCCAAGTAAATAAATCCATTGATGTAGCTTGCGAAGGTGCCGAAGTCAACAACAAGAAAGAAACCCAGACTAAGCTCGACCTGGAATTCCAATCGCTCGGAATTTGGTCGTCAATGGCACTCAGAACCAATCACGTCCGACTTCAAACGACTCCGTCTAGACGGCGTCTGCGACCTTCGGAACCTTCATCGTCCTCTCATCCTCGGGCACTCGTTTGGGCAAAAACTCTTCATCTAGGAAGGAAGAAGGGACTCGGTTGGGCGGGCTTTGAGAGCGCTGGGATCGAGGTCCTAATCGAACCCTGGGCCGAGTCCTCGCGGGCTCGGCCATCGATGGGCTTTGAGAATGGGCCGCTCGCGGAGGTGGTGGGACAAGCTTAGCTGCGGCCCAACTCCAAGTACGCACCAACCTGTCGATGAACGCGCGCTCGTCGCGTCGCAGTGGCAAATGCGTAAATTCCTCCTCCTGTCGGTGCCGCTTCGGCGTCCTTCTGTTTCGCCGTTTCCCGCGAGAAGTACGCTGGAAAAACGCGCCTTCCTCGAGATCGCCAGATGCGACCCCGAGTGGGATTGATTCGCGCCCGAAAATGAAGCATCCGATGCCCTCTCGATTTGAGGCCGTGCCGTCTTCGGCACGTGGCTTAACGTAGATTATGCAAGTCGAGGAAGGGCGACAAGCTCGAGACTGCACTTTTTTTTCCTTAATCAAGAATAAGAACGTGAAAAACATCGGTATCTTGGTATCTTTTTATATAAAAATGTGAAAAATCAAACTGAACCAAACCCAATCGAATTGAGAAGTTCAATTTTTTCAGTTTGGATAATATTAAAAATTAATTTTTTTAATTTTTTATTTTTATAGTTCGATTAACCAATCAAACCAATAAAATATAAAAAAATTTCTTTTTATTTGTTTAAAAAATCACTTTTTAAAATTTTTTTTTTCTTTCTCTTTTTATTTCTTTTTTTTTTTTCTTTTTCTTTGCCGATGACAACAAAGAATAAGAAAAAGAAAGAAAAATAATATAAATAATTTAAAATTGATTTTAAAAAAAATTAAAAAAATTATTGAAAGGGGTACAATATCTAACAGCAAAAAGAAAAACATAAACAAAAATAAACTGAAAAACTAAAGCCAATTGAATTGAGATTTTGGTTCGATTTAGTTTCGGTTTGGATCGGATTTCAGTTTGGTTAAGTGAATTTACTTATGGAGTGGGTTCAATTCGGTTTTAAAAAAAAAAATAGAATTGAACAGAACCAAACCAAACCATTTACACCCCTAATTAAATAGTAGACCTTTGAAATGAGTTATAGAATAATTTCGTAAGTTGAGTTATTACGTGGGATAGTTATATTCATTAGAATTAGACGCACAATTGCAATGAAATAGAAAGTAAAATTGATAAAGATAATTCGAAACATGAGCTTTTATCATAATTTACCCTTAAAATTATGATTACGTAAGATTCCATTATAATTAGCACGTTATACCCGTCGTATACATTCATCAATTATAAAGAGAAAGATAATATATATCCAATAGTTATTCATAAGCCTAAGCACAAACTATTAATAAAAATAAACTAAAACTATGAAAGCCCTTTGGCATCTCAGGGGCGCTGCCTTATGACTCCAAACCTCGAGATCTCGTGCATTTCAGTCAATTGGGAGTATGAGCCATACCCCAATTATATTACCATAAATTAAACATAATATAGAAGTTAGGCCTGACTCACCTTTATAATCGCCTTAATTTGGGTATAAATTATATTAAATTGTGTTGGATCAAAGTATATCGTTAAATTGCTCCGTCTAAACTCCAGAAACCTTTGGATGGGGAAGAAAAATTTACATTTGGAAATTATGGGGCTTTTTAGGGGGGAAGATAAATTCCACCACACCTCATAAGGGATGTTTAAAGAACTAGTTGGCCACTATAGCTGGCTCCCACTGATGAAGGTGGAGAGATGGGTGAAACATCAATTGTAATGTCGACTTATGCTTCACACAATGTCTCTTAATTGACTTATTGGTCTTTATATTCTTGATTGAGAGATATCATGCGAAAGTGTTTTAGTAATATATATTTAATATGAATTATTAGATTTGCGTTGTAAAGGGATTACATTTTTGGCTTGACTCGCCCGTTGGATAGGTTAATTTTAGAGCGATTGTCTATCCAAAACGAAATCAATTTTCCACTGAAAATCTGGATTTTTAGATACATTCCGACCAACAGATGTCCACGTGTTTGTCGTTCTGGATTATTGATTATGCTCGGTCGTGACATGTGAAGCAAATTCGCAATTGTCATCCTGGGAAGCGCTGAGAAATGTAGGGTTGCGTATCACGTGCGCGATGTTAGATTTGCTGGCTTTTTCTCGAGACGTTCATTTCCTTGGATGTCGTGCGATGTTCGTTTCTTTCGGGATACTCCAGGCAAGAGTCTTCCGGTCTAGTAGTAGCAGTGAAATTAGTAAAAGAGGGCACGCCCGAGAAATCAGTGAAAATCCCGACTTCATAAGCGAACCGATTAGTAACCAAAGCAGAGCGTGCCTCATTTTAAGTGACGTGGCAATGGAGTAATCTACGTGTCCAATTTCCTTTGGTAACACGGCGATGATACGGAAATGGCGGAAACTCGACGAGACTAACGCAAAACCACGCTCGCGCACGTGGAAGCATGCCGACGCACAACACGCGGAGGAATCCCTTAGGACTAGCCGGGCGACGCGAGCAAGGGCACATAGAAAGTCCATTCATTCAATGGATAAATTGGTTATTCAAACGAAGGTCTTCGACCAAAAAGAAAAAAATAAAAACGAAGGTCCACTATCTCCTTGTATTCGCTCTTACATAGGTACCCAAGTTTTTTCAATCACTGAACGATATTTCTGTAATCCGTTCTTCAAAACTTACAATTAGGCATATAGAAAACTTAATTATTAGGACACCGATTCAAACATGATACAAAAGGAATAATTATATAAATGATTATCGAATTTTGATTCAATATGTAATGTGATTTTTGAACTTTTGCCTAATGTTCAATATGATCGTAGATTTTCGATATATATTTAATTTAGTCTCGAGAATTATATTGAAATATTCAACATAGTCCTTCAATTAATTTAAGATTAGGGTTAGTATTGAATATTTTCATATAATATCGGGACTAAATTAAATTTATACAAAAAGTTGAGATACTATATCGAGCAAATTAAAAATTTATGAACCACATTACATATTAAATTAAAATTTAAATATCGCATTAAATAAATTAAAATTAATGACTATATTACATATTGAATCAAAATTGAAATATCATTTGTGTTATTTTCTTTAATATGAAATACAGTATCTTAGAAATTGTGAAATTAAAGTTGAAAATCTTGCAATTTTCAGTACGATCGGAAATGTTTTTTTTTTTGGTATTGGAGAAGCAGAACAGAATCGACATGCATGGCGTAAATCCCTGCCGACACTTAAGCGGGAGGACCCACCACTCCGAGTCACACTTAATACACCTAGCGTCTCCCAGGTTTTGCCAACCCTTCACCTCTTCGTTGAGGATCGTTGATAGCCTTATCCGTGGGTAATCACTTGCCAAAGGTGATTACGATCGGAAATGTTTCTTTTTAGGAATAATCCAAAATCACTTTCAGCTCGTGGAAATCAGAGTAACCGGGACAGCAAAAGCGTTTCGGCTTCAATTTTACCCAACAAAAAAATCAAGGCGTCGGCGAAATGTTCAGGCACGCGTGACATCGGTCTCAACCAAGACACGTTTCCTTGCTCGGCACTCCACGATCCGATGCCATCCGCCGTCGATTCGTGCTTGTCTCATCTCGACGTTACTTCAGCCATAGCCCGCGACAGGAATGTCTCGCTTTCCGGGCTTTTCCAAATCCCCCACTTAACGAATAGGCGATCGCGTAAAGCTGGATTAAACCTCCGATTTGGTTCCGTAATTAACTTAGACGAAACGACTAGAGATGGGACGGGGGGAGATTCTTTTCCTTCCTGAGGAGCCACGTGAGATTCCTCTCGGGACCGGCGCGTGGGAATGCGCGTGGATCAAAACGAGCGGTGGTGCGGAATTTCCAGTTTCAGAAGCGGAAAAGAGAGGGGGGGAAAAAAGGGACCCACCTGAGCACGGACAGGACAGCTCACTGCTAGAAAGCCAATCACATGACCCGCTCTTTCTCCACAGAGAAGGAACGCGTAAACTGCCATTTTTCTTTTGTCTCGTTTCGCCGGGGGTCGTCGTGCAATGAAACGACCCCACTCGCTGGTCGTTGCTTCTTACGGAAATTTTCACGAGTGGGTCAAAATCTAATTTACGAAAGAGAGAGAAGAAGTTACTATGTTAGTCTCTTTATGTACAGGACTGATATGGGACATGTACTAGGTTGGAATCCATGAAAGTTCCATACGCGGGGCCATGGAAGCATGCTGTGCATGAGCCTTGGATCTCGAATTTTCGGCTGCCTTTTATTTTAAGAAGAAAAAATATTAAATAATGTCCTCTGTGCATTTGCTAATATTTTTTTTATTCTCATTCGAATTTTAATTTTTTTTATTTAGACTATGTGAACTTACAAATTTGTGTAACAATTGTATAATTCAAAGTGTCTCGAAAGTCGTTATTTCAACTTTTAGTTGGAACTTGATAGTAAGAACCTTTTGATTGGGAATTTTATTTTAAAAAAAAATGAAATCTTGATAAATGCTAATTAATCAACGCTCGCTAAGACTGTGAGCAAATATAAGTTCACAACATTCCTAGTGGTCTTATTTATCTCTAGTAACACAATTTCCATTCAAATACCTTTTTTTGTCTCATGAAAAATAAATGGGGAAAATTCTAAATAAGGACCGAAGTAAATATATTTTCTTAAATAATGACTCAAAGTGAACTTTGTGTCAAATAATGACCCGAAATGAATTCATTGTTTTAAATAAAAACCCAAAGTGAATTTTGTGTCAAATAAGGACCCAAAGTGATCAAATTAATCTCTATTGATGATCTTAGCTCGCCGATAGATATTTTCCAACGATTACAATAGGGGCAATTTTGTCATAAATTTGTGATTGGAAAAAAGGGAACATTCTAAATTAATTAAGTTTAGGTTATTCATCTAGATATTTACGTTTTATTCTTTCTTCTCCCCCGCTCCTCAACCAAGTCGCTGCTCAGTCATCATCATGACTCGATTCTCGTCGCTCCTCGCCTTGCTCGACGGTGGATAATTTGGGTCTCTGCAGACAAAGAAAGAAGAATCCGGTTTTGTTCTTGTTTTTGAATTTGTGCCTCAACCGGCAGAGAATTTTGGTCTTTGACTTTGCAGATGATGGGTACAAGGAATGGAGAGAACTTCGGTGTTTGACTTTGCAGATGATGGGTATAAGAAACGGGGAGATCATAGAAAACCTAGGGTTTTTTTGTTTATGTTTTAGGATTTGTTAATTTTCCCTAGATTTTTTTTGGACAAAATTACCCAAACTTCGGTTGTCGGAAATGTTTTTTTTTTTTTTTGGATAAATGTAAGAAATCGGTCGCCGGAAATGTTACATGCTTGATAGTTGACGAATATTTGGCTGACCATTTTAGGTCTTTATTTGACACAAAACTTATTTCGGATAATTATTTGAGAAAATTAGTTCACTTCAGATCCTTATTTGGAATTTTCCTAAATAAATGATTGAAAAAATATTTTCTTAAAGATATTGCTTGTATGGCTTCCATAAATAAATGAGCAAAATATATTTTTAAATATTGTCTTAAAGATATTGCTTGTATGGCTTCCATAAATAAATGAACAAAATATATTTTTATCGTTCATAATAATATTTAAGAATAATTTTTTAATTATTGAACTATTTTTATAAAAAGAGAGAAACGAATCGCCGAAAGGGAAGCCAGCTGCAAACATCTGCTGACGTGGAGCAATGGCGCCGCGAGTAGCTCCCACTCCCCCAAATCATCCAGCGTACTCCCAAAAAACGAGCTCAACCCCGAATAAACGAAAGGCTTTGTAGAGGATCCCAACCCCCTGCCACCATCACTCTCTCTCTCTCCAGAGCCCCTCATTAAATACCCAGCTCCATTGATTTTCCACCCAATCCAACTTATAAGTCGTTTCCCCCTCTCTGCGAAACCAGATAATAGCCAGAAGTAAAAGGCCGCGTCGATCGGCACCCTCCATTATCACCATCATCCGGCACTTCCATTTCTGCATTCGTAGATTCCAGAGAGAGAGAGAGAGAGACAGAGAGAGCAGGGAGAATGGCGAGAGTAGATCTGGACGGGAGGGCGATCGCGCCGATGACCATATGCATGATCGGCGCGGGGGGCTTCATCGGCTCCCATCTGTGCGAGAAGCTGATGGCGGAGACGCCGCACAAGGTGCTCGCCCTCGACGTCTACAACGACAAGATCAGGCACCTCCTCGAGCCCGAGTCCCTCCCCTGGGCCGGCCGCATCCAGTTCCACCGCATCAACATAAAGCAGGACTCTCGCCTCGAAGGCCTCATCAAGATGGCAGATCTGGTACTCCCTCCCTCTCTCTCTCTCTCTCTCGCTCGGTGATTCTGCTGCTTATGCTTCTTCATTCTCTCTCTCTCTCTCGTTCTCTGGAAACGAGGAGTTCATTCATCATCAGTCATGTTTTGGATGCCGTGGTCGATGGATTGCGCCTTGCGATTCTGCTCTTTGTCTTAGTTGATTAGTCGTATGCGCCGTTTGGCAGCTTTATAAGTGGTTTTTTGGACGCTGAAATTCGTTATCGTCCCTTGCTTGCAGACGATCAACCTCGCTGCGATCTGTACTCCCGCCGATTACAACACTCGCCCTCTCGACACGATCTACAGTAACTTCATCGACGCGCTCCCTGTGGTATGGCATTTCGGTTTCTCGTAGAATGTGCGCTTTCAAGAATTTGATTTCGGAGATCTATAGTTTAGACTTCGACTTTTTTATTGAAGGAATTCGTTGAAGTTGATGTCTGATTCTGCTGTCAATTTTAGGTAAAGTACTGTTCGGAGAACAACAAGCGGCTCATTCACTTTTCGACTTGCGAAGTGTATGGGAAAACGATTGGTAGCTTCCTCCCTAAAGATAGCCCACTTCGTCAGGTGTGACTTCTCTTTCTCGATGTGCTTTTGTGCTAATGCCCTGCTATCTAGTTCCATGTTTATTTCTTTTCTTTTCTAGCATGCACTAGCATTTGTATGGTCTTAACTTTTCCAGAGACTGGATTGCTTTTTGCTCCCTTTGACTGATTACAGATCTGTTGATTGGTCCTATTCTATAGCATCGTGGCCCAAATGTTGAAAGAGATTTGCCTCGTAAATAGAAAATGTGCAGTATTGCAGAAGGATTTGTAATCACTTCCTAGTCGGGAAAGTCTTGGGAGTTGCTGCTAGTGTCCTGTTATATCTCAAAGTCTCCATCATTCCTACTCTGTTAAAATAATCTGTGCGTTCGACAACTCCATAATTTGCGTTACGTGTTTAGTTTTCTCCTAATGTATAATTTGCCACACTTGATTCTTTATCAATATCTTGAAGTATAGATTTACTGCATGTCATTGGCTGAATGGGCGTTTAGGGGTACTCAGGAAGCAATATCCATATGTCATTTGGTAGGTGATTGGAATCTAGGTGGTCTATCTGGATGCCTGTAAATTGAGGGCATTTCAACAGGGAGTCCGAGCAAAGAACTCGTTGCTGCACCGCGATCCAAGATCAACCCTTTTATTTTATGTGATGCTATTGTGTTCATATTGCATATTTGCATTTAAATATCGGTGAGATTCTTTAATTCATTGATGACAGGTCCTTCAGCACTCGATGGCCATTTTGAGAGGGTACACATTGATTTTGTGGAAGTAGGTCCAGTCAGTTATTGTGAACAGGGCATGCAACTGACTAGCTGTTTTCTGGCTTTTAGAAAGAGACTGCTTGCATCATGGTGTGTCATTTTTTGCATGCTTGATCTAAACAAAGCCTGAATCGGTGTACATTATCTGCTTTGCAGGACCCTGCATATTTTGTTCTCAAGGAGGATGCCTCCCCCTGCATTTTTGGCCCAATTGAAAAGCAGAGGTGGTCCTATGCATGTGCAAAACAATTGATCGAGAGGTTGATTTATGGTGAGCGATTTGTTCATTGATTTGTGAATTTTTAATTTTTTCTTTCATA